>CAWUFW010001245.1:0-2400000 GCA_963921515.1 Calotriton arnoldi
GAGATTTTGAGAACTCCCTCACTGTTGGGTAGTGATGGGAACTTAGCATCAGGTAGCCAATCGGAAGATTGGACTTCCCTTTCCAATCTTAAATGCGAGTGGCTTAAAATTACTCTACATGGGGCCATGATGACCGAGTACTTACGGGCTAACATAGCCCCCAACGGCCTAATGGTGAACAACTTCCCGCGCCTATTCTTAGAGGATGTGGTCTTCAAAAAGGAGTGGTCCCTAGTGGCATGGAAGTGCACTAGGGACTGGCTCATTCTTATCATCAACACTGCGAAAAGGATTGCGGATGCTTTACTAATAAGGATACAGACTGCAGAAGGGGCCATCAAGGTGACTGTCCAATCCACCGTGTACAAAACTAAACTTGCAGAAATCAATGCAGAAATCGCTGATAATAGAGAATACCTTATGAAGCAGAAAATATCCAAGCTTCAGAAAGATATTACTAAATTTGACAAAGAAAAAGTTTATCCCTATTTGAAAGCAGATTATACGGCACCAGGGTCCAACTACTCTTCCGATGAGGGATCAAACTCCTCTAGAAGAGGTTCCTCCTCTAATAGTGAATCCAGCAATGGAAGCTGGAGTAATAGGAACCCCCGACAAAATACTCACCAGGTCTACCCCCCATTCAGGCCACCACAATACCAAGTGCCCCAATTCTGGCAATATCCTATGTATCATAATGGACCTCCACCTCCCCTTTTTACCAACAAGGCATTGCACCCCTTTTTTAGACAGAGGTTGGGGCAGAGGAAAAGGGCGCAGAAGAAGTCATCAAAAGAGTGCAGTGGCAGGAACAACCAACTCACCCTGTGGAAACAAGGAGCCAGACAAGGGGAAGAGAAACTTATAATCAATCTATCTGAGAGACCTTTAACAGCTACAGAAGAAGCTGTACTCCAAAGAGGGTTAGGTTTCGTCCCGACTCCCAAATATGACAAATTTCGTGACACCTGTGAAATACAAGGCTTCTTCAGGAAAATACGCCTTAAGGCATTTTTCAAAGGCAAACCAGTCCCTGAAGATGAGGGAGATTCGGGACTACGTAACCCATCTACGTTCACACCGAACAGTGGGATGGTACCCCACGAAGTCCTGACCTTTGAGCAAGCTGTGCTCAAGGACCTTGAAAACAGCAATAAGGTAGCACCCTTCCATAACCTTTCTTCTGCTGAGCTGGCATCCGTCAGGGCCTTGGCGGATGACCCTACTATAACTATCAAGCAGGCAGACAAAGGTGGCGCTACGGTCATTATGTCCACTGTTGACTATGACATAGAATGTCTTCGTCAACTGAGTGACCGGAAATATTACACCCCCATAAGAGAGGACCCTACATCCCGACTTGCCACCACCATCTCAACCTTGGTCTTTACAGCCGAAACAGAGGGGTGGATCTCCAAGAAGGAGGCAACCTTCCTGATTGCTACGAACCCAAAAATCCCTTACTTCTATACTTTGCCTAAAGTGCATAAAGGAGTCTCGCCGATGCCTGGGAGACCCATAGTCTCGGGGATAGGCTCGATCCTCGAACCATTGTCCAAATTCTGTGACTACTTTCTGCAACCTTTGGTTAGAACCACCCCCTCTTTTGTCAAAGATACATCAGATGTCCTGCGCCTATTAGAGGGGGTCCAACATCCAGAGGAGGTGAATCTATTAGTTACCCTGGATGTTGAGGCCCTCTATACTAATATCCCACAGAGGGCTACCCTGGACGTCATTGAGGATGCGCTGGGCAGGATCGAATGGGCCTCCCCCACCCCTGTGACTTTCATCCTTGAGTGTGCTACCTTGGCCCTTACTGAAAACTTTTTTGAACATAATAAACAATTATATCACCAGATACAGGGCACTTCCATGGGGAGCACCTTCGCGCCGAGCCTGGCATGTCTTTACATGGCGGCGTTCGAGGAAAGGGAGATTCTAGATTCCAACAACCCCTTTCAGGCAAATGTGCTCCTATGGAAAAGATTCATTGACGACATCCTGATCCTTTGGAAGGGAGATCGGACTAGGGTTGAAGACTTTCTCCAATGGATTAATACTCTTAACCCATTTCTCAAGTTTACAAGTTCTATCTCTGAATATGAGATACCATTCCTGGACCTACTAATAAAACTGGACGGGGGTCAGATTAGTACTACTCTTTACCGTAAACCTACAGACAAGAATAGTCTGTTACATTTCAACAGCCACCACCCGAGAGCCCTTAAACAAAACCTTCCATTTGGCCAGTTCCTCCGTATCCGGAGGAACTGTAGCGCGGTGACAGATTTCCAGAAAGAGTCCCAGGTTCTGGAAAGACAACTACGTAGCAGGGATTATCCCCAATGTAACATAGCTCTCTCACAGAAAAGAGCAAGGAATCACAACAGAGAAGGCTTACTAGAAATCAGACCTAAAGAAACAAAAAATGATTTACTGACGTGTGTAACCACATTTACACCTGATTCCAACCAATTAAAAAGCATCATTAAAAAACATTGGGGGATCCTGAACACAGGGGATCTACAGTTTCCAACACCGAGGTTTGCCTTTAAACGGACGATCAACCTCAAAGACATGTTAATACATACGAGACCCAAGGTACACACCATAATAGCCCAAAGATCTTTGTGGGATATGCCACCTGTGAAGGGACATTACCCGTGTGGCTCATGTTCTGTGTGTCCATTTACCAAGATGACTAAAGAAATCACATTTGCTAATGGGTTCAGGTGGCAGCTCAATAAACACACGAATTGCAACACGAATAACTGCATCTATATGTTGTTGTGCCCGTGCAATCTCCTTTATATAGGGATGACCACGAGACCCATAAAGATTCGCATCACGGAACACCGTAGCAATGTCAGGTGCCATAAGACCAACACTAAGATGATGGCACACTTTAACACCCTGCACCATCCACCAGATTCCATCAGATGGTGTGTCCTAGAAGCACACCCTGGTATAACGAAAGATGGCCTCTTCAGAATCGAACAAAGATGGGTATTGCGATTGGCATCTGATAGAGAGGGTTTAAATGAAGAAATTCCTTGGGCATCCTTGACGAGATGATTATCAAGTCAATACACCTTCGGTATGAGTTTCATTCCTTTAAGGTCATTAGAGGGTCTGTCCTTGATAGTTTCACATACAGGATGTAGTATGACGCTAGTTGTCGTGCATTACCTTCTCAATAGTTGTCTCTTTAACCACTTTAGTACATTCTATTTATGAATCCACTGGGTAATCGGATTCCTAGAATGGACACTTGGATTAAGATTTCTTTGTAACATGTTGTACATATAGGCAACATTGGGGTCATTATGAACAGCTCAACCCTCGTGACATTAGATATTACTGTAGTCGTGATACACCAGTAAGGCGCTTCCTGACACTTTTGACAGGCCGAGTGTGCCCTGGTCATGACTTTATTTACACCACACATAATCCTTGCTGACCGTAAGAGCCAACTCCATTAAGGAACAGCTCGCCCTCTAGGACGCTATTAACATACTGGTTGGCGACATGAGGAATCAACCACGGATTTCACATGCCATTCGCAGTATGGCGGCAGTAGCAACCAGTGCGCATGACCGTACGTGGCTTACGTGCATCCGGAAGTACCCGCCCCTGCATCGGCCGTGCGGTGAGTATACAGGGAAGCACTGTCGGCTTCCAGTGTACCAGCGGCACCGGCAGTACTGGGGTAGGTCTGCTGACCATATGCGCGGATGTCCAAGTAAGTACCATGATCGGCGCCCTTAGGACCTGAGACTTAACTAGGGCGAGACTACTATCCTTACCGGGGCACTACGTTGGAATTAATGCCGATTCCACGAGTGGCGCACCGGTTCTAGTATTGCTAGGGAACCCACTTCACTTACCAACACCTCGCCATGACTCGCCACGGCGAGATGGATGTGGCCTTGTTGGGGTCAGTTGGTTACTTACTAGTAGACCGGAGGTGTTCCCTGTGCATATAGCCTTTTACGATTATGTGGATAAGTTGTGATTGTTTACGCTGAGCTTGTTCCCGAACACGAGGTGGGTGGACCTCTCGGCTGACATCTCACACTTACCTATTTGGTGACGTTTGGGTCTTTGGAGGCTGGGGGACCACACCGGTTATCGTGGGGGTAACATGACACATGCGCTGCAAGAGCTTCCACCCTCATTATTGGTGTTATCTTCTTGCGATGCCTGAGTAATCGACACTGATTGTTATATTTTTTAGAACTTGACTAATGACTTTGTATCTCTTGCCTAAACAAGGACACTGCACTATTCAGTGTTCGAACTCGCCGGCTACCGATGAATCATCTCTTTTACCCAGACTGGGTGAGTCCTCTTGATGCTAGGAGCAAGCATATTTTACATTTTTTGTACATATTGCTCCTGTGTTTTCATAGCTTTTATTTCTCTGTGCTACTCCATATCGCTCTGTGCATGGTCACTACCACTGTGTGTGATGCATGCCCTTTTATCACAATTTTTATTAGAACACTATTTAAGTATAGTAGGTTCTTACATTGTTCTGATATACTTCTATACTTATATTTTTCTACAGGTTGATGTCATAGATCTGCAGGTACCACTTTTTAGGGTGCTGTAAGGGTGGTCACTTTATTAGTTAATTGTGAACACCTACCAAAAAGTGTGGATAGATCTTAATTTGGTCCTGAAGAATTGCCTTCTATTTGAAGTATCGGCAAGAAACATGTTGACCCTAATGCGCACAGCCCCGTGACCTTCCAACAGGGGTGCGCGACTTTCACGTTTTTAATGAGGAGAGTGGCCACGATCATTAAAATTGTTTTGGGTGGACCACCCCTCTTCTGTTTTAACCTCACTTCTACACTCACTACATCTACACTTACTAGGGCCCTCACACGCACTGCACCTTACGGCAAAAAGGAAATAAAGATCTCTGCCAAAAGGCCCCGTTAAGGGCGCCGATCGGGTATTGCAGCGCCGACCCGATAAGGAGCAGACCCGATGATGAAGCAAGACACCCCACTGATGGGGGGTGTGTGAGGGTCCCTTTTCCAAAAGGAGGCCTAGTTCTCCTGCCCTTAGCGTGTAATTTATTACACTTATTATACGTCATCCTATAGTGTTCACTAGGAACTGCATACCATACTGTTTTGCATCCCTTTGGGGCATGTATGCTGGACCTGGATAAATATAGCCCATAGTCCTCAATTTGTTAATAAATAAAGAGAGGGTCACAGCGGGCTGGACACCCACCGGTAGATCAGGAAATCTTCTGATTAACCAGGCCAGAAGATGTCGTGCAGGGAAGCTCGACGTGGTTATCTAAATACAAACTAGGATGGAATAACGCCTGAACTGAAATGGCGATGAGGGTCAAGTTACAGGCAAAATTATGCATTAAGAAGAAACAGGCCGCCACTATGCTGGATTTATGCGTGCCCTGGGGTTCCAAGAGTAATAAACAGGATCTGAAATAGATATAATAAAACAGTTGCTATAAAGCGCTAAGGACAACTACATAATAAGAAGTCTATTTCCAAGAGCGCAATTATTGCCTCCGGTTTTTTCTTTGCCCGCACCGTGCCTGAAGGGCCTTTGTTGCACTGTAAGCTCCCCCTTAGGGCTTTTGGGTTTTGAATTCCACGTTTTTAGAAATTATGTATTGTATTTATGTCTTCTTTATAAATTTTTCAATTAAACCCCCATGGAGTTACTGCTGCTTTCCGCGGCCGCAGCTAAGGGATTCTATAGCGTCATAGCATTGGAGCCCACAACGCTTTTTTGTTTTTTGTTTTTGTTTCTGTGCTCCTCCAGTTGTTTCTGTTCTTAATTTCACAGCAAGTATCGGTGTCTCCTTGGATTTTTGCCAGACGAGCATCTTCCTGGCTTCAGCGTCCCGCTGCTGCTCACTGAACATCGGCCTGCAGGTAACTAGGAAGAATGTTACTCCTGTGACCCTTTACTGCACTCATCTCTAGGGCGAGGCAATAATTGCGCTCTTGGAAATAGACTTCTTATTATGTAGTTGTCCTCAGCGCTTTATAGCAACTGTTTTATTATATCTATTTCAGATCCTGTTTATTACTCTTGGAACCCCAGGGCACGCATAAATCCAGCATAGTGGCGGCCTGTTTCTTCTTAATGCATAATTTTGCCTGTAACTTGACCCTCATCGACATTTCAGTTCAGGCGTTATTCCATCCCAGTTTGTATTTAGATAACCACGTCGAGCTTCCCTGCACGACATCTTCTGGACTGGTTAATCAGAAGATTTCCTGATCTACCGGTGGGTATCCAGCCCGCTGTGACCCTCTCTTTATTACCTTTTTTCTTCGTCTTTCTTTGTCCGGGGCCCTTTAAACTGTTTTTTCTCAAGTTATGTGAGCAGTATCTTTCTATGTTTGTTTTTATTTACTTTCTTACTTTTGAATTTGTTTATTGTTTATGGTTTCGAATTCAGACGTTTCCCCACTGTCCTTTTGCCTACTCTAGGTGTGATTATGTTTGCTCTTTTTTCGTTTTTGATTGTGCACATGTATTGTTCCATCTTCCTCTTGAATAGAACCTTCTTTTGATCAATTGTTAACATGACCAGTGCTGTAAGAATAGTCTATTATGTTATTATATTTGTCCAATCTATCTTGATTTTATGATTTATGTGTGTTAATATTTATAGGTCATTGCAACCAGCTGTAGGATTGTATATCATTGTATGTTTATTCATTTTCAGAAATTCTCCCACCACTTCACTGTTTTGGTACCCACGCCCTGAGGAAGGTGTTTGGCCATATCCGGTCTGTACACCGAAACGCGCTTCGGCGCTTGTGATACTCCTACGCTTGTTTGAGTGTTGTGTTATTGTACTTATGATATGTATTGAACATACTGGTACCCTCCAAAATATTTTGACTTATATCTTCAAGGAAATCTGGGGGCCACGCTTTTGTTTACATTGCTTTGTTGTATTGCCCTAGTCACTGTATGAATGTTGGTTGTCTGTACGAAAGAGGTATGATGGTATGTCTGCATTTGTGAATGTGTTTGAATGAGTGGTGGGATTGTGTATATATATTTATATATTTAATAACCGTGGTTGTATCATATTTGAGTATTTTGCATCTTTATTGGAACAATAAATTTATTTTGTGATACCTTTGTTTCTTCTATTCTCCAGCACTGTCCAGACTATTATATCATATGACGTGAAGCATATTGTTAAATAAATAGGTTGGGGCCTTGTTTGTTTGATTGTCCCTTGTTTCCCCTATGATTCCCCTACCTTTATCCGCCCAGATAGGGGCCCCCTCTGTCTGAGTGCCTATATGATTTGTGTGCCTCAATCACGAAGGTTACTTGCCCACCCCTAGATGTAACACCGTATGCTACTAGTTTTAGGGTGATGGCATTTCTAACATTTTCTGCAATTTGTATTGCGTCTGCATCTTTTTCCTCGGCTGAGAGATTTAGTTCATGCACAACATCTCCCGGCTCAGTCATTGTCAGAGCTCTTCAAGGGAACTGAGATAAGGTTTTATGCACAATAGGAACTATGTATCCTTCAAGCTTGATTAAACCAACAGCCAATACATATGATTTTTCCTACTCAGCTGTGGCGGATTTTGTTCCCTCCCACTCCAGACGTCTCTGGGGAGAATGTGAGTAGGGGTCTCTGAGAATAGCACCACTGAACTCCTCAGATTTGACCGTTAAATAAGTACCCAACCAACGTTGGTGGCGCCATGTCGTGTAGTTCCTATAAACCTATATAGGATCTGTGCGTTTAGACAACATACACTGTAGGATTGGTGTAAGACTGATTCTAGACACCCCCACTGGGTATGTTGGCCTGTATACCAGCTAGCTCACAGTGACACTAGAAACTTCTCTTACCAAGGAGAGAATAGTTCTTGGCAACTATCGAACATGACAACCCTGAACCCTCAGGACCATGGAAACAGCGTAATACTTTTCGCTCAGTCACTCATGCTCACTTAGTTTCAGAGAGATACACAGAATAAACGATATGGAAGTTTTTTAATAAGCATTTATTGAACAGTCTTTATTCTAGTGTAAAATAGGTGTGCTGAAACAATCACTAGACAGTAACAGATATAAATGATTAGAAGCACTAAGAAAGTAAAAGGATGGTAGATTTCTACCATTTTGCTATAACCATGAATACAGGCAAGTATATAAAATACATGAAAATAAAATGCGTACTCCTACGATGCAATCCTAACTAGATGTACCTGAGTGTACCTAGCATGTGTGTAGGTATTAAGCCAAGAATCCCTCTAGGATAAAGTCAACCCGATTACCTGAAGTGAGAGACTGTGGGACCCCGTCTTGGTCTTGAGTTGGACACCCCGCAAGGGATGTTAGACCACTGCGAGTTGGAGTATCTGCATGCAGGAATCTCAGCGTCTCGCATCAGTGTGTCTGCAGGTAAGTCCTGATTGCCTCTCTCTATCTCAGCAAGATGTGGTGTTTATATACCCAGAGGTATCCCCAGGGGTTCTACCTTGCTGTGCCATTGTCGGACTTAGGATGACGTCGGGAATTAACCTTGTACATAGTTATTATGCAGGAGATGGTAGTCCTGCTGAGTTTCCAAGAATCCAAGAATCCTCATGCATAATGTATGAGGCTGTTGTTCAGGGAAAAACCCCACGTTCTGTAAGCAGTACCGTAACTAGGTAAAGGGTCAGTCCTAGCAGCCCGTTATGTATGTAATGCAGGGACGAATATAGGTGAAAGGTTGGGATGTTACCCAAGCCTATATTGGGGTACCTAAATGGAATATAACAGGGTGAATGGATGAGCGCAAGGGTAGTGCCTGGGTGATTGGATCTGTGTATGGGTAGTGCCTTGTTGATTGCATCAGTGCATAGGTAGTACCTGGGTGATTTCATAAGTGCATGGATTGTGGCTGGGTGAATGGATGAGTGGATGGGTAGTGCCTGGGTTATTGGATGAGTGCATGGGTAGTGCCTGGGTGATTACATGAGTGCATGAGTGGGTGAGAGAGAGCCTCTATAATTTACAAACATTTATGTCACAATCATCATATGTGCTATACTTTATATAGTACTTGGCGTAACAGTGCCTAGCAGTTTATATTACATATCTCAATCTGAATATAATTAAAGGACATATCTCCCCAAGCATGCACATACAAATCTACCTTGTAATTATCCAACACCTACACTAAAGTGTATGTAACACATAGCTATTACCTTTGCGAGATTCTTAATTCAAATACAGCTACACTGCATACGTCCCACTTTCAAATATGAGTGTTCTAGTCTTCTTTTATAATGGAATGAATAAGACTACAACTCCCAGAATTCAAATAAAAACATTTGTTATAAATGGCACATCATATATACACATAAACTTTGACATCTTACACTACATTATTACATATAAGTTTAACCATTGCTGTGCACTCTTTTCTTTCTTCACTTACAGAATAGAGTAAGGGAATTACAAGTGCAATATACACCTCCATGGAAACGCATTCTAAACTAACTTGAGAGACACCTAGTCTGTACCTGAGACAAACTATATCTTAGTTACCTATTGATAGATATATAAAAACACTTACAATTTCAATTATATATATATATATTTTTAAACTTATATATATTTCAACACCTTTTATCACAATATCACACAATTATCTACCTTAATAATCAATTTTTTGACTTGCAAAGAAATTTAATTAACATACCAGAATATTGAGTTCATTGGTAACATTGCTTTTTTTCCTCTTATTAGATAAATGCAATATTCTCAGGGTTTGTAAAAACTTAGCACAAGAATGGCATACCACTCTCATACAAAGCAACCATAAATGGCAACCTTCTGAACTTTGCATTGCCTGATACTACAAAATTCAGTAAATAAAAACATTCCTTTCATATTTTATAATTGCAACTACATTTCTGAATGGTTACTGTCTGTTAACACTTTCACTCCTTTTTAGAGGTAGCCCAAAATGCATGCTTTGTGTCAATTCTCGCGACTTAATCACGATCATCGCGATGAATTCACACAAAAAAACGGGAGCCAGAAAACCTGCTTTCCTTTGTAGTTTTATATTTTTAACAATACTACACTTTTATGCAAAATCTACACTAGGTAATCATACTTACCTTATAAAACAATGAACCTAAACCTCTCCAATTTGAAAACATTAATACCTGTCTCTTTAACACCCTTCTCCCAATACACCCTCTGCAGATTCTCCATAGAAACCCACTAGAACCAGTAGGTAACAAGTTCACAGCACATTCCAGAATGGCCAGACTAGTTACAAAATGAACTACAGCAGGTGTAGTTTACTGAACATACTATAAAGCATATCGAACTCTCTATTACATTTTTTTCTATTTACCACACCCAATCAAACATCCATTTACTAATCATTTAAAAATACTACCTACTTTTTTTCACCTGCATATTCCCTACACCCAATCAAACCACCAGCACACATGCATTTTCACTGTCTTTCATAGTACCGACTGTGATATTGAGCTGCAGACCCGTACTGTGTGCTACCTACTCCTCCTTCCTACACAATGCTTAGAGTGTGGCTTGTGGGCCACAGCTATGTCTATTGGGCTAAAGAGGCTGCCAAAAAGAGAGGCATTGACAGGGACTTGGGTTTGCCAAATGTGGAGATTAGTTGGTTTGGCCAGAGAGGGTTAAAGTTTCATCAGTTGCTGGCTTTGGTTAAAACCGTTGTGGATTGCCAAGCTCCTCACCTCATGATTGTGCAGGCACAGTGACTGGGGTAGGGCTGGAAATCCTAATGAAGAATACCTTTGCAGAACTGATCTCGCTTTTCCCTCACACTGTCTTAGTGTGCTCTATTAGACAGAAATGGATGTGGTCAAATCAATTCTGTCCACAGATTGACAAAGCCAGGAAACATATTAATAAAACAGTTTCTGCTTTCCTTGAAGACCATAATATGGGCTCTATCTAGAACAACATTCTGCGTTTTGACATGAAAGGAATATATAGAAGTGATGGAGTTCACTTTACAGGCAAAGGGAACAGGGTGTTTCTAAGGACCCTGAAACTCTGAATACAGTCTTATCTGTAGCTGTTTTATAAACACTCTCAACACAAAGGCTCTTGTCAGAGCCACCCAAACTGCCAACATTTTGTTCATTTTCTTGTCAAAGGATTTTCTTTTTGAATCTTTGAAATCCGCGACGACGTCGCAATGATCACATCGCAAAATTTCAAAACAAAAGTAGTCATTCAACGACCAACACCACATTAAATAATGTTAACTTAAAAAAATCATTCTAACTATCACAATACACACATTACTAACCACATCACTGCTTTAAAAACATATTTGTACACATATTTTTCTAGTAAGTTTTTTAAGAAAGTGTTTAAACCCTACTTCCTGCTTTTGCGATTACACCGAGAGTCGCAACAATCGGACCTTTTTTGAGGGGATGCAAAACACATATATGCACACATTTTACAGTATTTTAGACACTAGAGGTTTATTACTGCACAGTTTAAAGTCATATTTTTGGAGGGAGTTTGTATAAAAACAATCATTTAAACCAATTTTTGGTTTTTGCAGTGACGCCGGGCATTGCGATGATATCGGTACCCGCAATCGACAGGTATACGTCGTGAAATGACAAAACAAAAGCAGGCATTCAATAGCCACCACCACATTCAAAACGTATAACTGCAAAATGTATTATAACCAATACACTAAACACATTACTGTCTAAATGGCTGCATAATAGCATTTACAACTCCCTTAATATCTCTATAACACAGTGCATAACTTTTTCAGTGTAATCTATGACTGCATGCATCACTGTATCACTAAGTCTCTCATTCACTGTATAAGTATTTGAGAGGATCTTTGAGGCAGTGCATCAGTCTATCAATACTTCTGTAACAAAATATGTGACTGCCCCAGTACATCTATGAGTGGGTGCATCAGTGTAACAGTGGGTCTGTGACTGGTTGCATAAGTCTCTCACTCAATCTGTGAGTAGGTGCATGAGTGCCTTTGTCCATTTGTAAGTAAGTAAAAGACTGTCTGACTGGATCTGTGAGTGGATACATGAGTGTCTAAGTGGGTGTCTGAGTGGGTGCGTGAGTGGGTGCATGAGTGTCTGAGTAGATCTGTGAGTGAGTGCACAAGTCTCTCAGTGGGTCTATGACTGGCAGTGTGAGTGTCTGAGTGGTTCTGTCAGTGGGTGCCTGGGTCTCTGAGTGCAACTGTGAGTGGGTACATGAGTCTCCGAATGTATAACTGACTGGGTGCATAAGTCTCTGAGTGGGTCTATGAGTGGCTGTATGAATGACTATGTGGGCATGTGAGTGTCTTTATGAGTGTCTGAGTGACTCTGTGAATGGGTGTACGAGTGTCTCAATGGGTCTGTGAGTGAGAGCATAGGTCTCTGAGTGGGTGAGTGAATGGGTGCATGCATGACTGTCTGAGTGGGTCTGTGACTGGGAAGGCAAGTGTCTGGGTGGGGCAGTGAGTGGATGCATGAGCCTTGAGTGGGTAAGTGAGTGGGTGTGTGTATATCTGAGTGAGTTTGTGAGTGGGTGTGTGAGTTTCCGAGTGAGTGACTGAGTCCATAAGTCTCTGAGAGGGTCTGTAACTGACTGTGGGAGTGACTGTATGGGTGTGTGAGTGGGTGTATGAATGTCTGAGTGGATCTGTAAGTGGGTGTATGAGTGTCTCAGTAGGTCTGTGAGTACATACAGCAGTGTGTGAGTGGGTCTGTAAGTGGGTGCATGAGTCTCTGAGTGGGTCTGTACATGGCTGCGTGACTTTCCGATTGATTCTGTAAGTGGGTGCTTGAGTATCTGAGTGGGTCTGTGAGTGGGAGCATGAGTGCCCAGGTGGGTCTAAGAGTGCGTATAAAAGTCTCCAAGTGGGTATGACACTGTATGCATGAGCCTATGAGTGGGTCTCTAAGTAGCTGCATGAGTATCTGAGTGGGTCTGTTCATGGGTGCATCACTCTCCGAGTGAGTCTGTAAGTAGGTGCATGAGTATCTGACTGGGTCTGTGAGTGGGTTCATGAGTGCCCAGGTGGTTCTGTGAGTGGGTGTAAGAGTTTCCAAGGTGGTATGAAACTGTACGCATGAGTCTATGACTCAGTCTCTAAGTAGGTACATGAGTCTCTAAGTGGGTCTGTATATGGGTGCGTCACTCTCCGAGTGAGTCTGTAGGTGGGTGCATAAGTACCTGAATGGGTATGTGAGTGAGTGCATGAGTATCTGAGTAGGTATGTGACTGGATGTATAAGTGTGTGAGTGGGTATGTGAATGGTGTATAAATGTCTGACTTTGTGAGTGCATATATGAGTATGTGACAGTGATCTGCGAGTGTGTACAAATATATATATATTTTATATATATATTTTCACTAATGTTCACAATGACTTCGCAATATTCGCGATGTCAAGCCATGGTACATGGGCCGGCGGTCATGGCATCCTTGCGAAAATTGCACACGATTAAAAAATCAATTCTGAAAACATAGCTTGTGTCACTAAAACACCCATTTCTTAAACATGGGGTTAGAGTATCTCCACCCTGACCCCTTATATTAGGTTTCACACAAATTTTAAGCCCCTGGAAACATTCCCAAACGATAAAATGGCAGCTGCAACTTTCCGCTCAGGTTGCGTCCAGCCAATCACAGAATTCCCGATGGTGCGCGCATCCGCAATTAATCGCGTAACCACCGCAAAACATCTGCGGCAGGAGATATATCTATAATTTTTGGCTTAAATTTCTCAAAAACTACTGAACGGATTTGTACTAGATAACAAAAAGCACAATCTGCGTAACAACATCTACTTTTTTGCCAAATTTGGTGTAATTCCGTCCAGCAGTTCAGGCTGTAGGTTTGACAACGCGTTCCTATGGGAATTAACATTATAAACGCATCCTTTTTTCATGCCCCTATTTCTCGGTCCCCACAGTACGGATCACCCCCAAACTTTCCATGACACACAGAACCTACTTTGACACTTTTTGGGGGACATTTCATGAAAATTGGGCAAACAACGCCAAAGTTATAAGCAAGTCAAAAATGCTTTTCCAATGGAAACTAGGTCCTAACTATAACTATCTATGTGATTGCAAAAAAGAAGAAAAAAAGAAGCAGAGAACTCTGGGTAGTTCTCCAGTTTAGGTGGAAAGCAGCTCCTTTATAGAGCACCCTCAACACCAGCTCACCTCAAATGTCTGCTTTTCTATCAAAGTCTTCAAGCATAGGATTAGCACAGTGCCATCCACGCCGAGATAGAAAGGGACAAAGTCTTTTGCCATTTCTTCAGCAAAGTCTTTAAGCATAGGACTAGCACAGTGCTGTCCATGTCGAGCTGTAAAATGACAAAAGCCTATTACCACTCCAGGCACAGTAGTACAGCTTTGAATTGGTAAAATACCAACCAAGCCAACCTGATATGAATAAAAGCAACCCATGCCACGTGTTTCGCTCTCTTTAGAGCTCTTCAGAGAGGTATAGCTTTGTCCAGACAAAAGGGAGCACCCAGTATAAGTCAAAACAATACCCTTTCAGGCATAGAGTGATGCATAAATTATACAAAAAAGAAGCAGAGAACTCTGGGTAGTTCTCCAGTTTAGGTGGAAAGCAGCTCCTTTATAGAGCACCCTCAACACCAGCGACACTCTAGATCTGCTCACCTCAAAGGTCTGCTTTTCTATCAAAGTCTTTAAGCATAGGATTAGCACAGTGCCATCTAAGCCGAGATAGAAAGGGACAAAGTCTTTTGCCATTTCTTCAGCAAAGTCTTTAAGCATAGGACTAGCACAGTGCTGTCCATGCCGAGCTGTAAAATGACAAAAGCCTATTACCACTCCAGGCACAGTATTACAGCTTTGAATTGGTAAAATACCAACCAAGCCAACCTGAAATGAATAGAAGTGACCCTGACACGTGGTTCGCTCTAATATATATATATATATATATATATATATATATATATATATATATATATATATATATATATATATATATAAATATATATATATATTTACTGATTTTACACACACAAAACCATAGAAATTCTGCAGTTATAGTTCTCTCAAGTAAATATCACTCATGTCCTAAGGTAACTATAACTCGTGCCCCCACCATGCACAGTTTTCTCATCAATAATTTCCCTGCAAATGGTGCAGTGATATTATCAATGATGTCATAGAAGATGCCATGAGTGATGTGATATGTGGGGTAATTAGCAGTGCACAGTGAGGGCATGAGTTATAATACCTTAGGGCTTGAGTTAAAGTTATTTGTGATAACTATAACTGTTTGTGTAAAATCTGAACCTAACTGTAACTTCCTGTAACCTTTGTTTTTTTCAATGAATTTCTAAGGTTTTTTTAATACTATTTCCTAGCTATAACGTCCCTGTAACCTTTATTTTTTCCAGTGAATTTCTAATGTTTTTAAATTTTATTTTCTAACTAGAATGTCCCTGTAACCTTTGGTTTTTTGCAGTAAATTTCTATGTCTTTTTAATGTTATTTCCTAACTATACCGTCCCTGCAACCTGGGTGTGTGAGGGCATGTGTAAGTGGGTGTGTAAGTGCGTGTGTAACTGGCTGTGTGGGTCTGTGAGTGGGTGTGGGAGTGGCTGTGTGAGTAGGTGTGTGAGTGGCTGTATGGGTGTGTGAGTGGTTGTGTATGTGTGTGTGAAAACTGTGTTAGTCTGTGAGTGGGTTTGAGGGTGTGTGAGTGGGTGTGGTAGTGGTTGTGTGGGTGTGTAAGTGGATGTGTGAGTGAGTGAGAGTGCGAGTAGGATTGTGGATCTGTGAGTAGTTTTTTTCAATTGGATCCACCAGAATCCACCCGAAGGTAACTATAACTCGGGCCCCCGCCTTGGACAGTTTTCTTGCCAATAATTTCATTGCAAATGTTGCAGTGATATTATCAATGATGTCATAGAAAATTTCATGAGTGATGTAATTATGTGGGGTAATTAGCAGTGAATGGCAAGTGTGCGAGCTATAGTTGAATAAGGGCATGAGTTATAGTTATTAAAGCTAACTATGACTGATGATTTTCAGTGGTTTTTCATGTTTAAAACATTACGTTGTCAATTAAATTCTAACCTAAATGTAATCTTACTTTATGCTTTCATGAATTTCTAGTTTTTTTGTAACATAAAGTAATATTTTGTTACCATTCCGTTTAGTGCAGCCTTCATCCCCAAGCCACTTTAGGCACCAGGAACCCCATCCCCAGAGGTCTTTTATATTGGGGAGGAGATGTGTGGCCCTCTCCCCAAGTGACTTTAGACCCCGGGGTCCCGGATCCCGCTCGACAAAAAGATATTTGGAAAGGGGAGAGAGTGTATGCCTCCCATCCCCGAGCCTCCGGGGGCCAGAGGACGCCAACCCCCCTGGGTCTTTAAGAGGAGGGGGCACACAGCTCCCTGGAGCCAGTAGTAGCCCAGGGGACCCCTCCCCGGAGGCCATTACCAAAATATAGGGAAGGGGGCACACAACGCCCCTCCCAGAGCCTTATTAAATCAAAAATAAAGGGGAGGGATTGAAAACCCCCGTCCTTGAGTTTCCTTGGGCTCCTGGGCCTATATTAAAAAAATAAGAGGGAGGGGGTGCGCGGCCACCCTCCCTGTTCCTTTTTAGGCCCCATGGATCCCATCCCATGGGATCCTGGGGTGGGTGCCTTGGTGCCCACACAGGGCGCCAATAAACCACAAGTTGGGGTTGTTAGGGGCCATGTGGGTTCTGGGGCCATTACTTAAATATAGGGGAGGAGGCATATGATCCCCCTCCCAGAACCTTAATAGACCTGGGGACCCCATCCACTGGGGTGAATTCTATAAAAAAGGGGTGTGCCAGCACAGTACCCCCCCGAGCCTTAATGGGCATCGGGGACCCATCGCCCTGGGCTGAATTGCTTAAAAACAGGTAGGGGGCCATGCGGCCCTCCTCCCTGGGCCTCCTTGGGCACCGGGGTCCACATCACCTGGGGTTGAATGCTATAAAAAAAGTAAGAGGGGCACACAGTTCCCTTTCTGGAGCCTTAATAGGCCTGGGACCCCATTCCCCCGGGCCTATGTTATAAATAAAAGGGAGTGGCTCCCCTCCTCATGCCCATTGGGCCCCGGGGACCCCATCCCCTTGGGGAATATGATAAATAAAGGGGAGGATGTGGGCGGCCCATCTCCCCTTGCCAGCTTGGCCCCGAGGGACCCCATACCTGGGACCAGAGGTGGGTGCGCCGGTGCCCACTCTGGGTACAATTAAACCACTAGTTGAGGGTCACAGGATGAGCCTGAGGACCTCTGTGGCCCCAGCCATCTCCCTGCACGCTACAAGAGCTGGCATAGCTCCTGCCCAGAGGGAGCAGCTACTTATACTTGCTAACTCCGGATGGGAGCAATGTCTGTTTCCCTGCCCGCAGAAGCACGGGTAGAGGCGCCAAAGTCTGCTCCCACCCGGGGAGAGCATTTTTAAATCTCCTGGCAGCTAAGAGCAGATATGCTTTCCCTGCCCACGCTCCTGCAGTCAGGAAAGCCATGTTTACTCCCACCAATTGAAAATACTCCTGCCAAGCAGGAGCAAAGATATGTTGCCATGCCTGTGCTGGTGTTGGCAGAGAAACTACTGTGTCCAAGGGATGGGATACAGTCTGTGTGCCGGCCCCGGTGTATGTGTCCACGGAGCCTAAAGAGGCTTAGCGAGGGGGGGACGCATGGCCCCACTTCCAACTTAAGTTCATCACTGCGGGATCAGTTCCCTTGGGCCTTTTAAGCACACGGACACCCTCCCCTGCTTCTAAATCTTAGCACTGGGGATAGGGTCACTGGAGCCTCTTAGAGGCTTGGGGAGAGGGCATGGACCCCCTTACCTTTATAAACATGTCAACCCCAAGGTTTGGGGTCCCCGGGGCTTTTTTATGTTCAGGGAGGGGAGCCATGCGCTCATTAAAATGTCAGCCCCAGGGATAGGGTCCCTGGGCCTTCTAGAGGCTTGGAGAGGAGGGGCCATGTGCCCCCTTCCCCCTAAATTACATATACGCTGCCCCCTGAGGCCCTAGTCCACCTCTGAGGTTATTTTCTTTACAGTGTGGAAGCCCATGCTTTAAAAAAATGTTTACCACATATTCGTGGATACTCAGTGAATTTGCAGCAAAATGTTTTTAAATAATTTTTTTTGCCCCAAGCACCCCATCACTAGGCCTAGAGAGTCAGGGTATTCCTACCCCGCTCACATGTCTTTTTTTGCATTTCTTTTAGGACTCGGGACTGAGTCCCAAGTCCTAAGATGCCTGCCACCACATAGTTCTTGATGTGGCGGCAGCCAATCAGATCTCTCCAAGAGATCTGTCGGCCCCATGGACCCTGTATGGCATGATGTATACAACGTTTCGGAGCATTAATTGCTCAAAACTTACTGAAGCATTTACACCAAATCACGAAAAGCACTCTTATTCGACCAAGATCTAGCTTTCTGGCAAATTTGGTGTAAATCTGTTCAAATGTTTGGGCTGTAGCTGTGTTTAAACTTCCTATGGAAAAATGAATGGGGAAAATCCATTTTGGAACCCCCCTTTTTCTTCTGTACCCACTTCATGGATCCCCCCAAAACTTTCCATGCACAAACTAGTCAAGCAGTAGCACATTTTTGGAAAATTTTGTGGAGATTTGTCAAACAGCGCCACAGTTATTAGGAACACAAAAAAGGCCTTTCCAATGGAAACATGATCCTAACTATATCCTTTGTAATTTGATTGAATTATTAAATTCCAAAATAATAATACATATAAATATCAATAGTTTTAATTTGTAATATAAAAATTTAAATATATATAGCCACGCAGCACGGAGGTATAGAGAAAGGGAAGCGGACGATGTTGCCTGAGGCCCACTGGAGGGCTGTTAAACATTGAAAATTGGCAGAATAAACATTGTTGGTAAATACAAGGCTGTACTGAAATGGAAGAATTGGGACTTCCACTCCCGGCATACCGCTTACTGGAAAGCGAGTGCCAGAAGGGTAAAAGAGGTGGAAGTCTGTTCCTTGTTTTACTAACTTGCCGCCCTATGATTAAGGGGCTTGGGGCACCGAAACGCGTCAGGGAAAGGTATTAATTGGGTTCATGGACCGTTTTCCTGAATAAAAGGTTTTGTTAACTTACCTTCGTAGAGTGCTACTTCGAAGCTTGGGGCTTTTTTTGAAAATGTAATTACACTGCGCTTCCGGACGTGGAAGTATGCACCGCTAATTCAACTGGACAATGTCTGCGGGGCTGGTTATTCAAACTGCAGCCTCCACGCAGCACTGAGGTATCGAGAAAGGGAAGCGGACGATGTTGCCTGAGGCCCACTGGAGGGCTGTTAAACATTGAAAATTGGCAGAATAAACATTGTTGGTAAATACAAGGCTGTACTGAAATGGAAGAATTGGGTCTTCCACTCCCGGCATACCGCTTACTGGAAAGCGAGTGCCAGAAGGGTAAAAGAGGTGGAAGTCTGTTCCTTGTTTTACTAACTTGCCGCCCTATGATTAAGGTGCTTGGGGCACCGAAACGCGTCAGGGAAAGGTATTAATTGGGTTCATGGACCGTTTTCCTGAATAAAAGGTTTTGTTAACTTACCTTCGTGGAGTGCTACTTCGAAGCTTGGGGCTTTTTTTGAAAATTTAATTACACGGCGCTTCCGGCCGTGGAAGTATGCACCGCTAATTCAACTGGACAATGTCTAAGGGGCTGGTTATTCAAACTGCAGCCTCCACGCAGCACGGAGGTATCGAGAAAGGGAAGCGGACGATGTTGCCTGAGGCCCACTGGAGGGCTGTTAAACTTTGAAAATTGGCAGAATAAACATTGTTGGTAAATACAAGGCTGTACTGAAATGGAAGAATTGGGACTTCCACTCCCGGCATACCGCTTACTGGAAAGCGAGTGCCAGAAGGGTAAAAGAGGTGGAAGTCTGTTCCTTGTTTTACTAACTTGCCGCCCTATGATTAAGGTGCTTGGGGCACCGAAACGCGTCAGGGAAAGGTATTAATTGGGTTCATGGACCGTTTTCCTGAATAAAAGGTTTTGTTAACTTACCTTCGTGGAGTGCTACTTCGAAGCTTGGGGCTTTTTTTGAAAATTTAATTACACGGCGCTTCCGGCCGTGGAAGTATGCACCGCTAATTCAACTGGGCAATGTCTGCGGGGCTGGTTATTCAAACTGCAGCCTCCACGCAGCACGGAGGTATCGAGAAAGGGAAGCGGACGATGTTGCCTGAGGCCCACTGGAGGGCTGTTAAACATTGAAAATTGGCAGAATAAACATTGTTGGTAAATACAAAGCTGTACTGAAATGGAAGAATTGGGACTTCCACTCCCGGCATACCGATTACTGGAAAGCGAGTGCCAGAAGGGTAAAAGAGGTGGAAGTCTGTTCCTTGTTTTACTAACTTGCCGCCCTATGATTAAGGTGCTTGGGGCACCGAAGCGCGTCAGGGAAAGGTATTAATTGGGTTCATGGACCGTTTTCCTGAATAAAAGGTTTTGTTAACTTACCTTCGTGGAGTGCTACTTCGAAGCTTGGGGCTTTTTTTGAAAATATATATATATATATATATATATATATCCACCAGACAGCTTACAAATCCTCGTAAGCACGAGCCACACCGATCCAGTTTGGTACAAAATATATTTTTATTTCAGGGCAAAAGACGCGTTTTGAGCTATCCAGCTCTTGGTCACATGACCTTAGTTCAAAGTTCAGACTTTGAACTTATATATATTATCTACTGGCGGTCGCCAGTAGATAGTTATAGTTAGGACCTTTATCCATAGGAAATCCGCAACATTCTATTTGAAATAACTCTTGCGCCGGTTGACGAATCTTCGCGAAAGCTTCCAACTTGTTGGGGCGCTCCGCTCCTACCCTGAAAGTCTCGGGTTGATTCGTCAAGCGGGGGCCGAGAAAAAAGGGGGGTCCCAAAACGCATTTTCTCCGTTTTTTCCATGTTAATTCCCATAGGAAATTTTAGCCGCGGCTACAGCCCGAACTGCTGAACGGAATTACACCAAATTTTGCAAAAAGGTAGCGCTTGGTTCAGAAAGCGACCTTTTTTTAAATGGTGTAAATCCGTTCAGTAGCTGCGGAGAAATTCAAAAAATTAGAGTGAAAAAATCGATTTCCCATAGGAAACTTTATGCAAGGCTACAGCAAAAACTGCTGAACGGAATTACACCGAATTTGGCAACAAGGTAGTGCTTAGTTCAGAAAGCACCCTTTTTAAAAATGGTGTAAATCCGTTCAGTAGTTGCTGAGAAAATCCCAAATAAAAGTTTCGATATTTAGAGGCACGGAGGATCCGCGCACCCTTCCGACCACGAGCTGCATTATAATTGGCTGTCAACACTCCAAACCAGGAAGTGTTGGCAGCCATCTTGTCCCTCGGTAGAACCGAGGGACAAGAAAAGACAAAAACAAGGGCGCAAAACGCAAAAAGGGGGCAGGGTAGAAACACCCTGACCCCCTAGCGCTGCTCAGGGGGTCCTATAAGGACCCCAGGGCAAAAAATATTTTTTTTTATTTTTTTTTAAATCAGCAGGATGCGCTCAGGGTGCGCGGATCCTGCCAAGAAAAAAAAAATCGAAGCGCGGTCTCCCGCGCCTCGATGCAAATTTGCCCCCGGGTGGCCCAAGTCCCGGGGGCATGCGGGGGGTGGGTTTATTGTTTATGGGGGGCCTCTATGGCCCCCCAAGCCCCGGGGACTGCCACCCCCGGGGCTTTATTAAAAAATGATGGCGGGAGGGCTCTTTGCCCTCCCGCTGCCCCGGGGACTGCCACCCCCCGGGGCTTCTTTAATTTTATTTTAAAAAACCTGTGTGGGGGGGCTCCAGCCCCCCCACACGCCCCGGGGACCACCACCTCCCCGGGGCACTAAAGATTTAAATATGGGGGTCCGTTACGGACCCCCAGAGCCCTGGGGATCACCACCTCCCCGGGGCTGTGCACTGGATGGGAGGGGGGCCGCGCGGCCCCCCTCCTGGAGCCAGTGATGGCCCTGGGGACCACCACCCCCCAGGGCCGGCTCCTGCAGTGTCCCGGGGTGCCTACCCCCGGGACACTGTAGTTTGCTATGACAGGACGGGAGCCTCGCGGCAACAGGACGGGAGCCTCGCGGCTCCCGTCCTGTCATAGCAAACTTGGTTTGCATTTTGAAAGAGAGAGCAGGAAACCTGCTATCTCTTTCAAAATGCAAACCCAATTGCTTTTCCACATGGGGAGCAGCATGTTAGCTGCTCCCCATGTGGAAAAGCAATGCCGGCTCGCGCAGGAGGCGGGGAGCCGGCTGGGATTGTGGGGGGATTGGGGACCCCCACAGTCTCCAACGAGAGGCCAGGCCCTGGGGGATAGGGTCCCCGGGGCCATAAGTGGCCCGGGAGGGGGGCCACGCAGCCCCCCTCCCCAATTAAAAAATAAATAAATTAAAAAATTTAAAAAAGGGCAAGGCCGGCCCCGGGGATGGGGTCCCCGGGGCCTTAAATGGCCTGAGGAGGGGGGCCACGCAGCCCCCTTCCAAATATATATTTTTTTTAAATAAAAAAGAGGGCATGCCCCGGGGGATGGGGTCCCCGGGGCCAATAGAGGCCCAGGGAAGGGGGGCCACGCGGCCCCCTTCCCGTTTTTTTTTTTTTTTTTTAAATGCTCAGGCCCCGGGGGATGGGGTCCCCGGGGCCAAAAGTGGCCGAGGGAAGGGGGGCCACGCAGCCCCCCTCCCATAAAAAAAACGGGAAAAAAAACGGCATCGTGCCGGAGGCCCCGCCCCCCTCCCTGCAGCAGTCTGCAAACGCGCCCCCTGGCGCGTTTTAAGAAGGGGAAGTAATTCCCCTTGAATACTGGGGGTCCCTGGGGCCAACTAG
Organism: Calotriton arnoldi; assembly: GCA_963921515.1. Classification (NCBI taxonomy): domain Eukaryota; kingdom Metazoa; phylum Chordata; class Amphibia; order Caudata; family Salamandridae; genus Calotriton; species Calotriton arnoldi. The sequence goes on from CAWUFW010001245.1 coordinate 22,942, forward strand.
CCCACCAGGAACCTCCAGTATGCGCCAGGGGGCTGCGTTGCAGAGAGGTGTACAGAGGCCACGCCCCTTTTACACCTCTCTGCAACGCAGCTCTGTGGCGCTTTTGGAGGTACATGGTGGGCTAGTTGGACTCCAGGGACCCTCAGTATTCAAGGGGACTTAATCCCCCAACTTAAAACGCGCCACAGGGCGCGTTTGCACAGTGGTGAAGGGAGGGGCGGGGCTTCAGGTGACATGTGTGCAAACAGGCCCCGTGGCGTGTTTTAAGATGGGGAATTAAATCCCCTTCAATCCTGAGGGTCCCTGGGGGCCAACTAGCCCACCAGGTACGTCCAGAAAGCGCCACAGAGCTGCGTTGCAGAGAGGTGTAAAAGGGGCGTGGCCTCTGAACACCTCTCTGCAACGCAGCTCCTGGCGCATACTGGAGGTACAGGGTGGGCTAGTTGGACCTCAGGGACCCTCATGATTCAAGGGGACTTAATCCCCAACTTAAAACGCGGCACGGGGCGTGTTTGCAGACATGTCACCTCAGGCCCCACCCCCTTCCTTCACCATTGCGCAAATAATCCTCTAAAATCAGCCAAACTACGAATTCCGATTTACTCACCTGTTATCAGGAGAGACCTCAGTGCTGCATCTTTCAGCCCAGTACAGATCCTGAAAAGTAATTCTAACCGTACTTACCAGTAACTTGAATTTCCTTCCATAGGCTAACATTGACTGGTTTCACTTGGAAATTCTTCTAAGTGTGGAGTTTTGGAACTTTATAATATTCCTCTAAAATCAGCAGAACTACGAATTCCGATTTACTCACCTGTTATCAGGAGAGACCTCAGTGCTGCATCTTTCAGCCCAGTACAGATCCTGAAAAGTAATTCTAACCGTACTTACCAGTAACTTGAATTTCCTTCCATAGGATAACATTGACTGGTTTCACTTGGAAATTCTTCTAAGTGTGGAGTTTTGGAACTTTATAATATTCCTCTAAAATCAGCCGAACTACGAATTCCGATTTACTCACCTGTTATCAGGAGAGAACCCAGTGCTGCATCTTTTAGCCCAGCACTAACCCTGAAAAGTAATTCTAACCGTACTTAGCAGTAACTTGAATTTCCTTCCATAGGCTAACATTGACTGGTTTCACTTGGAAATTCTTCTAAGTGTGGAGTTTTGGAACTTTATAATATTCCTCTAAAATCAGCTGAACTACGAATTCCAATTTACTCACCTGTTATCAGGAGAGACCTCAGTGCTGCATCTTTCAGCCCAGTACAGATCCTGAAAAGTAATTCTAACTGTACTTACCAATAACTTGAATTTCCTTCCATAGGCTAACATTGACTGGTTTCACTTGCAAATTCTTCTAAGTGTGGAGTTTTGGAACTTTATAATATTCCTCTAAAATCAGCCGAACTGCGAATTCCGATTTACTCACCTGTTATCAGGAGAGAACCCAGTGCTGCATCTTTTAGCCCAGCACTGACCCTGAAAAGTAATTCTAACCGTACTTACCAGTAACTTGTATTTCCTTCCATAGGAATCCATTGTCTGGTTTTCAGCAGAAAAGTTTCAAAGTGTCGATTTTCACAAACTACAAATATTCCTTAAAAATCGCCTGTCTGACTTAAACGCATTCTTTCAACTGTTTACAGGAGATGCACCAGTGCTGGATCCAGGATCCACCACTGAGTAAGAAAAAGTAACGATAACACTACTTACCTGCTAAGTGAATTTCCTCCCATAGAATAACATTGGTGATTCTATGTGAAAAAGTTTCTAAGTGTCAACTTTTAAAATACAATAATATTCCTTAAAAATCAGTACTGTAACCAAAACGCTTTTACTCAACTGTTTACAGGAGATGTCCCAGGACTGAATCTAGGATCCAGTCCTGTGGTTAGAAAAGTAATGCATAAAGTAACTAATTGCATTTAACTAGAAATTCACATTGAGCTCAATGTTGCATTGTGTTTGAAATTGTGTTGCCCATTGCAACAACTGTAACTACTGTATTTAAAAGTCTATTGCCTATTTGCAAAGAATTTAAACTAAAGTAATTCATTCTGAGAAAGTATATTTTGTAATGTAATGTATAATGTAATTTAAAAAATAAATAGTTTAAAAAAATGTAGAAAATCAGTATAAAAAAAATAAAGATAACAATTAATACATTTAAAAATTGTCATTTACAAAACCTTGAAATTCACTGAAAAAACCATAGGTTTCAGACATGTTATAGTTAGGAATTAGCATTTAAAAAACCTTTGAAATTCACTGAAAAAACCATAGGTTTCAGGCACGTTATAGTTAGAAATTAGCATTTAAAAAACCTTTGAAATTCACTGAAAAAACCATAGGTTTAAGACACGTTATAGTTAGAAATTAGCATTTAAAAAACCTTTGAAATTCACTGAAAAAACCATAGGTTTCAGGCACGTTATAGTTAGAAATTAGCATTTAAAAAACCTTTGAAATTCACTGAAAAAACTATAGGTTTCAGACACGTTATATTTAGAAATTTGCATTTAAAAAACCTTTGAAATTCACTGAAAAAACCATAGGTTTTAGGGACAGTTATAGTTAGTTGGACATTGCACTCGTACAAAACCCGTGAAATTCCCCCGTTATAGTTAGTTCAGCTAACTATAACTCGCGCCCCCGCAATGCACTGCTGATGACGTCACATATTACATCACTCATGACATGGTCAGTGACATCACTGATGACATCACTGATGACATCTCAAATGACATCACTGATGACATCACTGTTGACATCATCCACGTGATAATCTGATGCACCACCTCACACCCTAATATAACCTTTGATACACCCACTCTAAATTACAGACTGCCATTCGCAAAACCATAGACACTCCAACACCAATAACTACATACCCACTCACTGATTCTTAGGTCTACACACACATCCACTCACTCACCCGTACAGTCACTCATACTTACGGTCACTCAGTACAGGACTATCATATGCACTCATACTCCTATATAGACACTCAAACACTGCCACTCATCCATAGAGGTACTCACACACCTAGTCAGTCATGCAAATAATTAAACACACTGCCATTTACTCACCTATACAGTTATACACACACCAGCTCACTTACTCATACAAATACTAGCATATTCTTACGCTCTTATATAATCACTGATACAAGCACACACTCATCCATACAGTCACTCTCACAATCACACACTCTCGCTTATAGCTATTTATATACTCCAACACACATATATACTGCCTTTCACATATGTAGTTACTCACACATGTACCACTGGGACATACATTCACTCACTAACACACTCTTACACACACTTACCCACCCATACAGTCTATCACAGATGCACTCTTGAAACCATCCACCCAGTGAATCACCCACTCACACATCTATGCACAGAGTCGCACACACCCCACCCACACAAACACTCAGGCACACATACAGATACTCAGACAACCAATCAATAACTCATATAGACACTCATGTAGCTATTCACAAACCCATGCAGCCACTTACACAGCAACAGACAGACGGATTCAGACATTCACCCAGTTTAGTCACTAACCCATGCATTCAGTAAGATAAGTTTAATCACTCACTTATAGAGTTAGTCACGCACCTACTAAATCATCCATACAGACACTTATACACCCACTCATTCTTCAATACGCCTTTCCCTATATATATTAAAAATATTTAAACTTTACAGAAACACACAGTCACTGCATCATGTCATCAGTGATGTCATTTGAGATGTCATCAGTGATGTCATCAGTGATGTCACTGACCATGTCATGAGTGATGTAATATGTGACGTCATCAGCTGTGCATTGCGGGGGCGCGAGTTATAGTTAGCTAAACTAACTATAACGGGGGAATTTCACGGGTTTTGTACGAGTGCAATGTCCAACTAACTATAACTGTCCCTAAAACCTATGGTTTTTTCAGTGAATTTCAAAGGTTTTTAAATGCAAATTTCTAACTATAACGTGTCTGAAACCTATGGTTTTTTCAGTGAATTTCAAAGGTTTTTTAAATGCTAATTTCTAACTATAACGTGCCTGAAACCTATGGTTTTTTCAGTGAATTTCAAAGGTTTTTTAAATGCTAATTTCTAACTATAACGTGCCTGAAACCTATGGTTTTTTCAGTGAATATATATATATATATATATATATATATATATATATATATATATGTTTATGTATATAAATAGTCTAAGACATAAAATGAACAATTAAACTAAAATAACAACCATAAATTAATAAAAACATAAAAGTATACATCATTCTTTATTAAAATGTAAATAGAAAATGACAGTACTTATAAATAAATAACATAATAATTAAAGATTTTTTTTAATTAATTAACAATCACAAATAACACTGGTAAAAGTGTTGAACTTCAAGGGAGTTAGATTTACTATTCCCACTACAATGTAAGCAAAAGCAAGGAAAGTATTGCATTTTGGAGGAGTTAGATTTACTATTCCCACTCCAACTTAAGCAACAATAGCGAAAGTTTAGGATTTTAGAGGGATTGGATCTACTATTCTCACACCAATCTAAACAATAGTAGGGACAGTGTTTAAATTTAGAGGGATTAGATTTACTTACTACCCCCAATCGAACATAATGAAAATCAGGAAAACTATTAGACTTTGGAGGAGTTAGATATACTATTCCCACTCCAACATAAAATTAGGGAAAATGTTAGACTTTGGCAAGGTTAGATATGCCATTTCAATTCCTAATCATTAAAACACATTTAAATACCTAACAACATAAAAATAGTACATTATATTTAAAATAAAAATATTTGCATTAAAATCCACAAATAAATACAATTAATTGTAATAGAAAAAAAGTAAATGTAATAATACAAAAGTAATTGAACAAATATAAAAACAAAATAAATAATTTTAAAATAAATAGATATCCTTAAACACTACTGCAAACAAACTGCCATCAGAACAAAAAACTGATCACATTTTAAATCAAGCATTAATAACATAAAACTATTAGTGAAACAAAACCAATAAAATTAAAACAAATAATAACCAAATAATTTTTGACAATTAGTTAAAATATAACAAATAATCAAAATATATTTTAACTAATACAAAAATTGACATAATTAATTACCAGCTATGTATTTAGCTAACAAAACCATTAATTTAAGAAAAAACAATAATTCAAAATGTAAATGACTTCTCATTCTATTACCGCACAAATCCAAAAACCCTCTACTAACGTATAAATAAGTAATTAAACTATAAAAATTAAATTACACATTTAAGATCACAAACACACTTAAATAAATAAAATAACTATTAATCAATTGATTAATTTACATATTTAATTACCATGTGAATATTTAATTAACATAAAGCATAATGTAAAATAAAAATATTAAACATTACTGATTACATGTAAAGATTAATTACGCATTAAAACTTACAAACTATGCTAAAACTATAAAAAGAAAAACAATTAGTATAACAATGCTAAGCCTACATTTATTATAACTGATATGTATTAAATAAAATTAAAAACATTATTTAAAACAACTATATTAAAGTTAATAATATCTACAATAATTTAAAAAGCAACATTGTATGCATAAAAAACAATAACGTCAATATTCTGTCACTATATTTTTGACATCACTTGTAATAATTATTATGCATGTTACCTTTTCTCTTTATGTGGGAATTTATTTTTTACTTAAAATTGAGAAAAATTATTTTATTGTAATTTAATATATTTCTCTTAATTAAAGATTTAGGCCCCGATTTCAAGTTTGGCGGTTGAGAGGACCGCCAAACTCGCGGTAGAGGTACGGTGGTGGATGGGGACCGCCACGCCAGTGGTCTGACCGCTATATTACGAGTCTGGCGGTCGGACCTTCAAGGGACCGCTGCAACAGTCGAGGATCCGCAATCCCTGGTGGTCTTGCTGCGGTCTGTGAAGCAATTTGCTTGGCAGTGCCGCTGCAGCACGGCCAAGCCTATTATGAGTTTCCAACACCCAGCCTTTTCATGGTGGTTAGCCTGCCATGAAAAGGCTGGCTGTGGAGAAACAAAGGGTGCCCTACAGGGCCCTCTGTTGCCCCTGTGCACGTAGATGCATGCAGGGGGGCACATGTTGTGCCTCCCTCTCTGCATGCATCCCCTTTCCTGCACAGCATGGACTGCACAGTCTATGCCATGCAGAAATGGCCTTAAGCGCTCCCATTGCGGTGCCTTTTTAATAGGCACCACAACGGAACGGTCACGCCACCCGCCCGCCAGACAACAAGGAAACTCATAATCTGGGGGGCGGCGGTCGACTTTGGCGGTCTGGGAGTGGGGCGCTAGCGTGGTAGCCCGCTCCCAGGGTTGTAATCAGGCCCATATTTCAAATCAGTTTAACAGTGCTGTAGCATTTTTTTATTTTGTTCTACAGTTACAATAAATATACACAATGAATTTATATTAATTTTTAATGTAAAAGATCTTTAATTTTTTGTTAATTAAATAATATTTTTTTACTTTCTCTATCCTGGAGCAACTCAACAAAAATGGTAAAGTATAGAGAAAATTAAATACGTTTACTAAACTTTAAGATACATAATACATATTTTAATTTAAATATTAATGCAAATTCATTTCATGTATTTATTTTAAAAAGAAAATAAAAAATGCTACAGCACTATTAACTTAGGTCCTGATTACGATAGCGGTCGGTCGGACCACCGACAGCTATTGCAGGCAGTCAGGAGACCACCTGTCAAGCATGCAGCGGTCTGCCCTTCGATGCAACCATCTGGCTGGCGGTCGCAAAGCTATAGTAACAACGACGGTGGCATGCTTCGCCCCTGGCAAAGGGCTGCAGCACATGCCGCCGCTGTGCAGCACCTCCAGCAGGTCCATGCACCCTGTGCAATGTACCATATAGTGCATGGCACACGGTGCAGGGAGGCGAATGTGGGCACTATATGTGCCCCCAGGACCACTTCTCAGTGGCTTACGATGGAAGGGAGGTCCTGTTTGGGGGCTGATACCATACCATATTATTCTGCATCTGATGCATACACCTGGCTTACGAGAGCTTATGTTTGGAGGATTTGTATAGTTGTCTATTGGCATAACAGTGATTTTCAGACAATCCTGTTTTTTCAGCCATCAATACTAATCATGCTGGGAATTGTAGTTTCATACTATCAATATTTGCCTACACATTCCGTATATTCTATTGCCACTAACTGAAAGTGAAATTGGCTGAAAGCCAGCCTCACAACAGTGGGAAGTGGGGACATGTCTCCTCAGGGTACAAGATGACTGCCCAAAGGGCCTTTAGGTTTATTACTCAGATTTACATAGATTACGAATGACTACCTGTCATGCAAGCCACCCCCAACAAGTCCTCTTTTTTAATCAATGAGTATAGAGATGGGTTTAGAAGTCCTCCACCATAAAATGCATGATCAAAAGTCATATTAAAACCATGTCACACTTGTTTGACAATATGTAAACCATGCACAACCACGGTGTGTACACAAAAATAAAACAAGGCCAGCATGCATTCATTTAAAAGCTCCAAGTCTGACATTTGACACGAGACCTCTTGATAATTGGACATTTGTAAAACTTATGAGCAAAACACATATTTTCTTGTACAATGGGCAGCTCAGTTCACATTATAACTTCTGTAGCAGGTGTGTGTTCTGCGACCCCTGAACAGCTGTGTGATTACGACATACTAAAAACATGCTTATAGTTCCGATTACAGAATGTGTGCTCTTTCCTTCCTTCTCAGTGCGCTGCGCTGGTCACTTCTACCGTTTCCTGTTTAGATGGTTGTTTAATACTTCGAACTCAGTATTCATTGTCTCATATTGTCTCATCGTCCTTCTGTTCTTAATCCACTCAAACTTCCGCAAATTTGTAATTTCGTTCAGCGAGTTCCGTTTGCCAGTAGGAGCCGCCATTTTGAAGATTGTTTGCACAGCTGGGAAGTTCCCAGCTCTTCTGAGATGCACAATCCATTATGGAGAACTGGCAAAATGCAAGGCGCTCGATCGATGGTTGTTAATCAGTACAGCCGTGGCCTCTTAAGGTGACAGACCCCTGCCGACAACTGTTCTGTTTCTACAGTACACACTGCATGGTGGATCCCTGCAAAATGTTGCCAGTACATAATTCAGTGCATATTAACGGCAAGCGAGAATATAGATCAACAAATGGTTTTCCTTCAGAAAACACTAGTTGCACCCAGAGTGTTTACTTTAAATGGTTTCGTATGAGTGGAATGGCTTTGCATTCCGCGCTGTGACAATGGCGCAGGCTGCCCTGGCAATGGTCGAAGAGAGGACAATGGACGCTTGAAAAAGAGCCAGGTTGTTATTCGTTCCCGGCAGAGAATGAAAGAATATGAGACCCTAACAGAGATGGCAAGAAGGCTGAGACTTCGGCTGTTGGGACAGAAAAGGCTTATTATGTCTCAGACCGAGAGTGACGAAAAATACGTGCATTTACTGCAACAAAGAATGTGCCGGCATGCTGCATTCTGCACTGTGTCAAAGCCAGAGAAAACATATTTAACTAGATGTCGGAATTAGGGAGGGTATGTTTCAGAAGGTCTTGAATTATGAATCTAATAAAATGTAAAGATAAATTACTGTTTTATTTGTTTCTGTGGTTGCCGTTGCTTGGCAGCCAGTACTTATTTTTCACCACTGGCACTCTTACCTTAAACCCCCATGCTGATCATTAAAGAAATGCCGGCCTGCCCAGGGCATCTGCTGCCTGCAGCCTATCCCATTTCATCTGGCACACCCAAGCCGCAGTCAGGCATTGGGCATCCTCAGTCTTACCTTCTGGTGTGTATGGAAAATGGTGGGTGATTTCATGGTGGGTGGTCAGCAGTGACATGGAGCCCTAGCTCCCTAATGCTCCAGAAATTCATAAATACAGATGTTGGAATGGCTGCTGGAGCCTGGAGATATGAGGGTGGGTGGGCTGGGTGGGGAAAGGAGGAGCACAGTTTGTAGCCCTGACAGTTGCCGCCTTCTTTGGGCCAGAGGCACTGCAGACTACCAAGGACGTGCTAATGTGTACATTAGCCTATTGTTTGTGCAGATACTGAACCTTGGTTTCTTTCATACAGCCGCGGTCCGTGCAGGTAACAGCGGTGAGGCGGTGGGGCTGGGTAGGGGGATTTCGAGGGACGATTCAGAGGGAAAATTAATTATTCATTTAATTTCACTCTGCATCGTCCCTCGAAATCCCCCCTTACCCGGCCCCACCGCTGTTACCTGCACGGACCGCGGCTGCTTTCATATACTGTAATTGAAATGTGTCTAAAGATTGCTACCTGTTTTTTAACTGCTACAATTGCTAATGTCTATATAAGAATGCCACCCATTCTTGTTCTCATTCTACTACAACTGCTACTGCCTACAGTTGATAAAACCCAATAAAAATTGTTTAATCATCAGTTGACATGGTTGTGTCTAGTGTTCACCGGCGTTACTTACTTACTTATTCATTTATTTATTTGTTTATTTATTTCACTAATTATACATTGGATAGAATACAATGGCTAATCCATGCCTACATGGCAACTTCAGAGGTAAAACATACAAAAAGGCTTTAAAACTTCTCCATGTGCTTTTCATAATTAAAAAGAGGGCAATATGCATCCTCTAATTGTATGTACTAGCTGTACATTTTTTTTGGTTGACAATTAAAAGTTTGGCCTCACTTCCAATTTTCAAGGTCACTCCACAGCTGGCAGGCTGCTGGTCATCCTCTCTCTTGCTCAGTCTCTTTCTATTCTTTTCACTTTCCATAACTATACTTTTGTCTGTAGTCTTGCAGCCAGCAAAATATGTAAACATCCCCTGCCAACTACATTGAAAAGTAATTTAAAAATCTCCTAGCCATCTTATGATGACTCCCTCTGAGTTGCTCTGCTCAACTCCCACAGATTCCCACAGCGCTCTCCTAGAAACACGGGCATTCTTTGACACTCGGTCTAGTATTAACCGTGAGACACTGTTTTCTTTACAAACATGTTCAAGAAAGTAAATATTGTCAAAGACAGAAAAATAAATACTCGTTTTCCAGCTTCTTGTGAAATCTGGCAACACATTGAATTCTATCGGAATGGCTGTTCAATTACATTATTACGATTTTGTTGGGCTTAACGCATGAAAGATGTTGGCTGAGATTCATTAAACAGATTTGTATTCTTACATTTAAGATGTTTAGATTGGCTTGTAGTTTTTCATTGCTAAATTAATTGACTTAACATTCCATCGGTAAATCCTTGATATACTCCAAAAAGCTCATATCTCCAGTTTAATGTCTTTTTATGACTGTTTATGAGGCCTGTAGATCTGATTTCTAAAATATTCTTGCCAGAGACTTAAAACACAAGCAGGGCAAAACACAACTATCATGCTTCCACAGGGCAAAAAAACCTGCCTAACAATCTGTTAACATTCTAGATCCCCCTCCCAAACTCATGCCCCGTGCCCCGGATTGGCCATATTGGATACTGGGCATTTCCCTGGGAGGCTGAGGCATGGTAGGTGGGGTTTGGCTTCAGTACAGCCACCATCTCCAAGTATCACTTTCCATGCTCCAGCCTTTAGGGTTTCATTCATTGCTCTTGACCCTGGCCTGTGTTTAGCGGGTGGTTGCGGTACTGCCTGCCAGCTGACCCTAGACTTGGTGGAGTTTGGGGATGGGTGTCAATCGCCAGAAAGTCAATGGTGGCTACATACTTACAACAGACCAGCTCAGGCGAGGGTCAAAGTCAGGTCTTGAACAATGTTGCTTTGTGCTGTATTGTTAAGCACACTCCCTCTAGCACAACGTGAAACTTAACAACATATATTACTGTTTGGGCTGTGCGAGTGGGAAGCACCTGTTATGGTTTACCTAGGGCATTGCTGCATTCTGGCAGGTTGAAGCCAATCTGATGCCAGCAGGAACCCTGTCTCACTGTGGTGTTCTTGGTAAGTATCGGTGGTGGAGTTATGGACTGCAGGTCACTTGCACTGCAAGGTTCAAGTGGCAGAGTCTGTGAAGGTTTCTTTCTGGGATCCTGCATACAGAGATGTCTGTTAAACAACATAGCACTAGATAGGTATAGCTCACACAGCCCCAGCAAACTATGAACGGGGGAACAAAGTGTATGAAGAGAGAGCAATAGAGCATTCCAGGGTCTCTAAGGCTGGAAGGATTCAGGTTTGTGGACCCTTGCAGCTCCATGCATCCCAGAGGTGCCCCATCCCCAATACAAAGGCAGCAATGCTACATCAATAACCACTGTGCTGTGAGAACCAGGACTATCAGGTTTCCAAGTTCAATGTGGCTGGAGCTTGTCCAGTTTCCTGATTTATTTTCTTGCATGCTGGGATTTGTGATTGTATTGATCCCCTATAGATAAGGTCTACAGAATGGAAGGAAACAAACTGAAGTGCATAAGCTATTTAGGCTTGGACCTATAAAACTAGAGAGCTCTGCTTACCCCCAGTTGAAGAATGAAGTCCCTTCTACCAGAGCAATGGCAGGTGATAAGTGATCCCACAAACCTGCCTTCCCTGAAGGCCCTCACTTTAAAGAAAGCCTGCCACTGAGCTCATTTCAGTAGAAGAGGACATCCTGTCCCCATGACCCATCCATTATTTCAGAGCCTTGTGCCTCAGACCCCATCAGCAGATCCTCATGAACCACCCCCTTTCAGAAAGAAACATGATACTTCTAATTTTAAAGAGAAGCGCTTTATACCCTGCCAGCTTAGGAGATGCATGAGGGTGCAGTCCTGTAGAGAGAAGCTTTGCTCCTGCAAACACTTGCTTACAGAGTGAAAACTGATTATGGAGTTCCTCTTCACTCTGAAGAATCACTGTGATCTGCATCATGTAAAGAGAAGCTTCAGCATCCTCTTCTATGCAACTGTTCACAGAGATCCCATTGATGTCAGAGCAAGTGTGCATCCCTCTTTACAGATTGAAAATGAAGCTCAAACACATCCATTTGATATATAGAAGGCTTTCACATACATTTATTGATGTGATCCAACTGTAAATGTAAGTTTGACAGTATCATGACCTGCTGCATCTATTTTCAGCATTACTAACTTGGTTATAGTATTTAACTGATGAGCCCCCACCAGGCACCCATCATTGAGTATCAACTCATAGGTTTGAGAATCTTACCTGCAGAGTTGTCCCTAGGATCAACTGCTTATATGGAGAACCTTGAACCCTATGATTACATTTGTGACTAATAGAAGCTACCCCTCTCCTGAGACTCACGTTTAAGGAGCCCTTGCAAACGTCACCGTAAAGGTTGGAATCTTGACCTTTGATATCGAGCCGGCTATTGCCTTTAAAATAGATGCTTGCTGCAAATATCACATCAACTGCCCAACTGCTCTTCTCTTTTTAGTTAGAAACATGTTCCTTCAACTTTTGATTCCATGTAGAAGGAATTTTGTATTGTCACGCATACCCTATTATGGTCACTGCAATCCATACAGGTTCAACCTTCATGTAGCCAGAAGCATGCCACATGAAAATCAATTGCTATCCAATCTCTGTAGATGAAAACCTGATTGCAGAGAACAGAAGAGCAGCTAGAATGAAGTAGTCCTCCTATGAAGTGAAAGTTTAGACAGCCAATGAAGCCCAGGTTTCCTAGTCATAGAACTTAGTGGCTGGTCAGTACACTGTCCTATTGCTATGGGTTGGATCATGGGTGGAGAATGAGATCATTGTGCATGCCTCTGCATTGGACAAGTACAAGCATCAGGTCTCCACCACCTAGACTAGCAGGGAGAATGCAGACTTCTGGGGAGCAGCTCATGGTTCTGTGCGGGTTGGTGGTGCTGGGAACAGTAGCAAACTATTGCATTGCTAGAGCAGGGTGATGAACAGGACTTGTAGCACTGCACTGGGCTTTTCGAGGACTTACCCTAGAAAATCACCTATTAACAGTTTTAACAATTTTATTTCATGGTCTGTGGCTACTTCAGCACAAATGCTGGTGTGAGCCAGCTTCCTTTGTGAAGGGTTCATGAACTCATGGAAACCCAGAAACAACTATGCACCCCACTGAGACAAAAGGGGAGGTCGCTCTCCTTTCCATGTAGGACACTGAAGACAAGCAAGAGTTCCACTGGACAGCATCATAATGTCACCCAGAGCAGATTAGATCTTCTTGCTGGGAGTGCTTTAAGAGGGCATTGGCTCTGAAGCAGGCTGAAGCCACAACTGTGAGAGCTTGGGAAGACATGAATGCATCACAGCAAAACAGTGATGCCGGGTTCCAGCCACTTCTGGTGAGTGACACCTACAGTCATGTGCACGTAAAGAATTGCCCACTGGGGCAGAATTGTTAAGCTGTCTATGTTAATATGACTACATGAGTTGTCCTTCAAAATTCAGAATAAGCAGATATGCGGTTTATGTAGAAATGTGGTATACAACACATCATATAGCGGATTTTGTAAATACTGTCTATCGATTTACTGGGTTTTAAACAGTCTGTATAATAATTGATTATCAGGTCTAGAATATGCTAAAACCGATATGTTCAAGTTTTTCAGCTGTAATTTTGTACCAATGAAATACCCCAATGTCAAAATAACCATTATAAAATGGATGCCGTTTTTGCTCTGTGGGCAATGGTTGCTCAGTAGTCCTACCTTTATGTTTGATATTGTGCACTATAAGATATTGGTGTAAACAAACTTACCTTGACCCGTGAGCAAGGAGTGGCTGCTCCGAAGCGCGTCAGGTGTGTTTCGCTGTATGGAGTAATAAATATCACTCGCACTTAAGGAATTGGGCTCGGCATTGGTTTCTTGATACGCAAACCGAAGGAATGAATTTATGAGGTTCACGAACTCGCCGTGAGCCCGCCGCCTACAAGTGGCAGGAGATCCGCGAAATTTCTGATTTGGATATATATATATATATATATATACATACATGCATACATACATACATATATATATATATACACATGCATACATATATATATATATATATATATTCACTGAAAAAACCATAGGTTTTAGGGACGTTATAGTTACAAATTAGCATTTAAAAAACCTTTGAAATTCACTGAAAAAACCATAGGTTTTAGGGACGTTATAGTTACAAATTAGCATTTAAAAAACCTTTGAAATTCACTGAAAAAACCATAGGTTTTAGGGACAGTTATAGTTAGTTGGACATTGCACTCGTACAAAACCCGTGAAATTCCCCGTTATAGTTAGTTCAGCTAACTATAACTCGCGCCCGCAATGCACTGCTGATGACGTCACATATTACATCACTCATGACATGGTCAGTGACATCACTGATGACATCACTGATGACATCTCAAATGACATCACTGATGACATCTTAGAAACTTTTTCTCATAGAATGACCAATGTTATCCTATGGAAGGAAATTCACTTAGGAGGTAAAAACTGTTATCGTTACTTTTTGTTACTCAGTGTTGGATCCTGGATCCAGCACTGGTGCATCTCCTGTAAACAGTTGAAAGAATGCGTTTAAGTCATACAGGCGATTTTTAAGGAATATTTGTAGTTTGTGAAAATCGACACTTTGAAACTTTTCTGCTGAAAACCAGACAAAGGAAGAAAATATAAGTTACTGGTAAGTACGGTTAAAATTACTTTTTTAGGGTCAGTGCTGGGCTAAAAGATGCAGTACTGGGTTCTCTCCTGATAACAGGTGAGTAAATTGGAATTCGTACTTTGGTTGATTTTAGAGGAATATTATAAAGTTCCAAAACTCCACACTTAGAAGAATTTCCAAGTGAAACCAGTCAATGTTAGCCTATGAAGGAAATTCAAGTTACCGGTAAGTACGGTTAAAATTAATTTTGAGGATCAGTACTGGGCTGAAAGATGCAGCACTGAGGTCTCTCCTGATAACAGGTGAGTAAATCAGAATTCGGATTTCGGCTGATTTTAGAGGAATATTTTAAAGTTCCAAAAATCAACACTTAGAAACTTTTTCAGCAAAAAGCAGGCAATGATATCCTATGGAAGGAAATTCAAGTTACCGGTAAGTACGGTTAAAATTACTTTTGAGGATCAGTACTGGGCTGAAACATGCAGCACTGAGGTCTCTCCTGATAACAGGTGAGTAAATCGGAATTCGTATTTCGGCTGATTTTAGAGGAATATTTTAAAGTTCCAAAACTCCACACTTAGAAGAATTTCCAAGTGAAACCAGTCAATGTTAGCCTATGGAAGGAAATTCAAGTTACTGGTAAGTACGGTTAAAATTACTTTTCAGGACCAGTACTGGGCTGAAAGATGCAGCACTGAGGTCTCTCCTGATAACAGGTGAGTAAATCAGAATTCGTATTTCGGCTGATTTTAGAGGAATATTTTAAAGTTCCAAAACTCCACACTTAGAAGAATTTCCAAGTGAAACCAGTCAATGTTAGCCTATGAAGGAAATTCAAGTTACCGATAAGTACGATTAAAATTACTTTTCAGGATCAGTACTGGGCTGAAAGATGCAGCACTGAGGTCTCTCCTGATAACAGGTGAGTAAATCGGAATTCGTATTTCGGCTGATTTTAGAGGAATATTTTAAAGTTCCAAAACTCCACACTTAGAAGAATTTCCAAGTGAAACCAGTCAATGTTAGCCTATGAAGGAAATTCAAGTTACCGGTAAGTACGGTTAAAATTACTTTTCAGGACCAGTACTGGGCTGAAAGATGCATCACTGAGGTCTCTCCTGATAACAGGTGAGTAAATCGGAATTCGTATTTCGGCTGATTTTACAGGAATATTTTAAAGTTCCAAAACTCCACACTTAGAAGAATTTCCAATTGAAACCAGTCAATGTTAGCCTATGGAAGGAAATTCAAGTTACTGGTAAGTACGGTTAAAATTACTTTTCAGGACCAGTACTGGGCTGAAAGATACAGCACTGAGGTCTCTCCTTATAACAGGTGAGTAAATCGGAATTCGTATTTCGGCTGATTTTAGAGGAATATTTGCACAATGGTGAAGGGAGGGGGCGGGGCCTGAGGTGACATCTGTGCAAACGCGCCCCGTGGCGCGTTTTAAGTTGGGGGATTAAGTCCCCTTGAATCCTGAGGGTCCCTAGGGGCCAACTAGCCCACCAGGAACCTCCAATATGCGCCAGGGGCTGCGTTGCAGAGACGTGTAGAGAGGCCACACCCCTTTTACACCTCTCTGCAACGCAGCTCTGTGGCGCTTTCTGGATGTACCTGTTGGGCTAGTTGGCCCCCAGGGACCCTCAGGATTGAAGGGGATTTAATTCCCCATCTTAAAACGCGCCACGGGGCCTGTTTGCACACATGTCACCTGGAAGCCCCGCCCCCTCCCTTCACCACTGTGCAAACGCGCCCGTGGCGCGTTTTAAGTTGGGGGATTAAGTCCCCTTGAATCCTGAGGGTCCCCGGAGTCCAACTAGCCCACCATATACCTCCAAAAGCGCCACAGAGCTGCGTTGCAGAGAGGTGTAAAAAGGGGTGTGGCCTCTCTACACGTCTCTGCAAGGCAGCCCCTGGCGCATACTGGAGGTTCCTGGTGGGCTAGTTGGCCCCAGGGACCCCCAGTATTCAAGGGGAATTTGTTCCTCTCTGCAAACGCGCCAGGGGCGCGTTTGCAGAGTGGTGAAGGAAGGGGGCGGGGCCTGGTCCGATCGTTTTTTTTTTGTTTGGTTTTTTTTGTCCCCTGAAGGGGGGCTGTGTGGCCCCCCTTCCTTTTTTCTCTTTTTGGGCCCTTGGGACCCCATCCCCCAGGGCCTTACCCCTTTTTAAATTACAAAAAAACAAAAACGGGAAGGGGGCCGCGTGGCCCCCTTCCCTGGGCCTGTATTGGCCCCGGGACCCCATCCCCGGGGCATGGCCTCTATATTTATTATTTTGAGGGGGCAGCGTGGCCCCTCTCCTCTGGCCATTTTAAGGCCCCGGGGACCCCATCCCCCGGGGCCGGCCTTTCCATTTTTTTTCTCTTTTTTGGAGAGGGGGCCGCGTGGCCCCCTCCCGGGCCACTACTTGCCCCGGGGACCCCATCCCCCGGGGCTGGCCCTCTCCGTTGGGGACTGTGGGGGTCCCCAATCCCCCACAGTCCCGCCGGCTCCCCACGTCCCTTGGGAGCCGGCATTGCTGTTCCACATGGGGAGCAGCTGACATGCTGCTCCCCATGTGGAAAGCAATCGCTTTGGATATTGGAAGAGAGAGCAGGTTTCCTGCTCTCTCTTCCAATATCCAAAGCAGTTTGCTATGGCAGGACGGGAGCCGCGAGGCTCCCGTCCTGCCATAGCAAACTACAGTGTCCCGGGGTAGGCACCCCGGGACACTGCAGGAGCCGGCCCTGGGGGTGGTGGTCCCCAGGGCCATCAAGGGCTCCAGGAGGGGGCCGCGCGGCCCCCTCCCATTCAGTACACAGCCCCGGGGAGGTGGTGGTCCCCGGGGCTCTGGGGTCCGTAACGGACCCCCATATTAAAATGTTTAGTGCCCCGGGGAGGTGGCGGTCCTCGGGCGTGTGGGGGGCTGGAGCCCCCCACACTGGTTTTATTTTAATTATAAAAAAGCCCCGGGAGGTGGTGGTCCTCGGGGCTGCGGGAGGGCTCAGAGCCCTCCCGCACCATTTTTCAAAAAAGCCCCGGGGGTGGCGGTCCCCGGGGCTTGGGGGCCTTTGAGGCCCCCACACATTAAATTATCCCCCCCACCATGCCCCCGGGACTTGGGCCACCCGGGGGCCACTACATCGAAGCGCGGGAGACCGCGCTTCGATTTTCGGCAGGATTCGCGCACCCTGAGCGCATCCTGCCGATTTAAAAAAAAAAAAAATTGTGGGACCCCCTGAGCAAACCTAGGGGGTCAGGGTGTTTCTACAACAGAGCAGTAATATTTACGGCCGGCCTGGTCGTGGCAGAAGCACCGCCGCGGTAGCGGACCTGTGGTGACGTCGATGTGAAGTCACTAGTCTGGACAGTGAGACCTGCTTGGAGGGTGGATATGCGTGTTACAATTAGCGGTGGGACACTCATCAATTCACTTGAATTTTAATATTTGAGGAAATTGGGGTTTTGGAGAACTCCTATGAGGGACAGAACTGCACAGGACTACCAGTACCATAAGCACTTGCGACGCCCACTGGGCGGGTACATTTGGGATTTATAAAGCGTCCAAGCAGCATTCTTCAAAATTATCCTGAGACACCTGTGATCAAGGGCGCCAGCCCGAAACGCGTAAGGTGGATTTTACTGCTCTGTTTGTCTCCTGCTTGTTGTAACGCAGCCTCCAATAAAAGAATGGAATACTCACCTGAGAGTGCTTCGCCGAGCAAGGGCAACCTTTTCTTTCATATTTACGGCCGGCCTGGTCGTGGCAGAAGCACCGCCGCGGTAGCGGACCTGTGGTGACGTCGATGTGAAGTCACTAGTCTGGACAGTGAGACCTGCTTGGAGGGTGGATATGCGTGTTACAATTAGCGGTGGGACACTCATCAATTCACTTGAATTTTAATATTTGAGGAAATTGGGGTTTTGGAGAACTCCTATGAGGGACAGAACTGCACAGGACTACCAGTACCATAAGCACTTGCGACGCCCACTGGGCGGGTACATTTGGGATTTATAAAGCGTCCAAGCAGCATTCTTCAAAATTATCCTGAGACACCTGTGATCAAGGGCGCCAGCCCGAAACGCGTAAGGTGGATTTTACTGCTCTGTTTGTCTCCTGCTTGTTGTAACGCAGCCTCCAATAAAAGAATGGAATACTCACCTGAGAGTGCTTCGCCGAGCAAGGGCAACCTTTTCTTTCATATTTACGGCCGGCCTGGTCGTGGCAGAAGCACCGCCGCGGTAGCGGACCTGTGGTGACGTCGATGTGAAGTCACTAGTCTGGACAGTGAGACCTGCTTGGAGGGTGGATATGCGTGTTACAATTAGCGGTGGGACACTCATCAATTCACTTGAATTTTAATATTTGAGGAAATTGGGGTTTTGGAGAACTCCTATGAGGGACAGAACTGCACAGGACTACCAGTACCATAAGCACTTGCGACGCCCACTGGGCGGGTACATTTGGGATTTATAAAGCGTCCAAGCAGCATTCTTCAAAATTATCCTGAGACACCTGTGATCAAGGGCGCCAGCCCGAAACGCGTAAGGTGGATTTTACTGCTCTGTTTGTCTCCTGCTTGTTGTAACGCAGCCTCCAATAAAAGAATGGAATACTCACCTGAGAGTGCTTCGCCGAGCAAGGGCAACCTTTTCTTTCATATTTACGGCCGGCCTGGTCGTGGCAGAAGCACCGCCGCGGTAGCGGACCTGTGGTGACGTCGATGTGAAGTCACTAGTCTGGACAGTGAGACCTGCTTGGAGGGTGGATATGCGTGTTACAATTAGCGGTGGGACACTCATCAATTCACTTGAATTTTAATATTTGAGGAAATTGGGGTTTTGGAGAACTCCTATGAGGGACAGAACTGCACAGGACTACCAGTACCATAAGCACTTGCGACGCCCACTGGGCGGGTACATTTGGGATTTATAAAGCGTCCAAGCAGCATTCTTCAAAATTATCCTGAGACACCTGTGATCAAGGGCGCCAGCCCGAAACGCGTAAGGTGGATTTTACTGCTCTGTTTGTCTCCTGCTTGTTGTAACGCAGCCTCCAATAAAAGAATGGAATACTCACCTGAGAGTGCTTCGCTGAGCAAGGGCAACCTTTTCTTTCATATTTACGGCCGGCCTGGTCGTGGCAGAAGCACCGCCGCGGTAGCGGACCTGTGGTGACGTCGATGTGAAGTCACTAGTCTGGACAGTGAGACCTGCTTGGAGGGTGGATATGCGTGTTACAATTAGCGGTGGGACACTCATCAATTCACTTGAATTTTTATATTTGAGGAAATTGGGGTTTTGGAGAACTCCTATGAGGGACAGAACTGCACAGGACTACCAGTACCATAAGCACTTGCGACGCCCACTGGGCGGGTACATTTGGGATTTATAAAGCGTCCAAGCAGCATTCTTCAAAATTATCCTGAGACACCTGTGATCAAGGGCGCCAGCCCGAAACGCGTAAGGTGGATTTTACTGCTCTGTTTGTCTCCTGCTTGTTGTAACGCAGCCTCCAATAAAAGAATGGAATACTCACCTGAGAGTGCTTCGCCGAGCAAGGGCAACCTTTTCTTTCATATATATATATATATATATATATATATATATATATATATATATATATATATATATATACTGTTTCTTACACAAGTTTGCTCCCTTTATATTCTGTCAGTGGGATAGCACTAGAGATTATGATGAACATTCTTTGCCTATTGGGGACTTCCATTGCAACATGACACCGACCACTGATACACTGCTAGACCTATCACAATAGTGTAAATTATTGCCATGCTGTGGAGATTCATGGCATGAGATGTGGTAAAAGGATATCTACGGCAAAATCTACCCATGTGTGGCAGTAGTACATGTGAGTACAGGCTCCCACAGCACAAGAGTGTGTTTCACAGTCTGAGGGGCTCACCTGCAAAATACATGGAGCTTCCCTCTCACACCGTGATACACTTTCAGGTGAAGGTGACAAGTGGCTGAGGCAACCCCTAGATCTGAAGCTCATGAACCCTTGCATCACAGGGAAGGCGGGCCCTGTGTAAAGCCTCTGATACAGAAGTGCTGTCCCTCAGGTTTTGGGGCCCTTATAGCTTTAGATATCAAACTGTGTACATTAATCTTTTAGCTCGGAGTTTCAGGCATAAATACTGTTTATCACTTAAATATCTCCTTTAAATATATATTTGGAAATGCAGTAACTTTGACCCCAAATATCAACTTGGGACTACTTACTGTAAATGATAAATCAATGTTTGTGCCCCAAATATGCATTTAATAAAAATTAAATGGTCGTTTTTATAGTTATTTTCTCATAAAAATGATATGTATTTGTTTTGGGGAATTACATTTAATTTTCTAAAGTGAAAAATATGTTATTGATACCAAAATGCAAGTATTTTCATAAGCGGACAAGTTGATGTTTGGGAACCAAATTATTGCATTTCCAAATATGGGCAGGCTGCTTCAATAAACTTTGCAACAGGCATTATGCTTTATGCCCCACATCCCACCACACCAGACGGCCTTTAACCTAACTATAACATGAAAGGCAATGAGGGTATGAGCTTCCGTGACATGTGACCTACATCAGATCACAGTAAACCAACCTGTTGCCTACAAGCCACTGGAAAGACTAAACTAATCGAGATCGCGTATTGCACCCAACTGAAACAGAGCAGTAGATGAAGGCCAATGTCACTATCAAATCTATTCATATGCAATCTTTACTGACCATTCATAAGTAGTCTCCATATTTACCCTTGCCTTATTTCAATTTTCTTACTCCTGTTAGTCTTAGGATCATCCAGTGTCCCCAACCTCTAACCTGCCATACCCTACATGACATTCTCCAGCTTCACTCTTCCTCACTCAAGTATACTTGTCACAACCTGTACCTCTATTGAAGTCAGAGATAGAGAGAGGATTACACAAGTGGAAAAGGAAAGCAGGGAAGGAAGTGAGGGTAACAATTAAAAGAAGAAGAAGGGAGAGACAGAACGTAAGAATGGTGAAAATAACAAAGAGAGCAGTAGTAAGGAGGATGGAGCAGCTAAAAGAGGTGATAGAGGGAGCCATACAGATGTTATGGGCAGAGAAAGGAGATAGAGTGCATGAGAGAAAGCATGAGGGAACAGAAGAAAGGAAGAGTGATGGAAAATGGGGGCAGGAAAAGGTGATACTCATTGAAAAATGTGCTGTAAAATTTAACAATTTATCAATTTACTTCAAATGTCTTGGAGGAGATCCCACTAAAGCTCACCTTGCTGGGGTATGGCTCGCTCCACACAGTACAGGGCTGCTGGGACAAAATGTGCAAGGCTGTTTTTTGTTCCCAGTCAGGCTCTGATCACACCTCCCTTGTTGGGCTGGCACAAGGGAGACTGATGGGAAATTGACCAAAGAAGACTGTAGAGCTCAATACCTCTGCGGAGCTGATGCCGAATAAAAAGAGAACTAGAACTATGGATAACCCAGAAGTAAAAGTAAATGCAGTTGAAGACAGTACACTTTATGATCAGAAACCACTAAAGAGAGACCAAGTATGATGTATTATTGGTGCATGCAGTGTATCCTGGATCCTGCATTCCACACTTCTATAAGCCAAAGAGAACATAATAAGGATGTCACAGCTGGAGAGACTTGCTATAAAGGCGAGAGGAGTTGGTGGCCTGAAATAGCGTTTTCCCTGAAGATGGAGGAAGAAGGGTGAGTAGATGCATATGGGATGTAAAGGTAAAGTATATCACAACTGAAGGTCTGGACAAAATTAGATCACTAAGATCAGGTGTAAAGTCAGCACTCATCAAACTGTGTTCCAGTGCACAAGCACAGTTTGCACCCAATTTCAGGTTTGAGATCTTGGACAGGTGAATAATATGGGAATGGTACACATTATTCCACATTCCTAGGTGGACCAACAGGTGCACTCTTTGCTCCTGAGCTTTGCATATTTATTGTAAATGCATTTTGGGAGCAGACAGGAATTTGCACTCAAAACGGGATTACTAACCTCATTGTGATTGGGAATAAATGACTATTTTAGAGGTAAAATACTGAAAAGGCTTTTGAATTTCCATATGTTCTATGATGTTATAAAATTATAAAAAGCCAGGGTGATACGGTCCTGTTGTCATATGTACAATCACTATTTTCCTTCTGGAATTCTGGAAAAATGCAATGCTTGGCATTTCCCCCTGTCTGAGGCCACTTCCCATGGTGGCTGCTGTTCTTTCCCTCCCCCTCTCTTTCTTGGTACATTCTCTCTGTTTCTTTACCTTTCCATAACTGTGATACTTTTGACAGTATTTTGCTACTTGTGCGGAAACGAGGAAAACGAGTAAACATCACTTGTCAGCTGCATTGAAAAGTAATTTAAAAATCTCCTTGGCACTTATGATGACTCCGTCAAGATTTGCTCTGCTCAGCAGTCACAGATCCTCGCAGCGCAGCCCTAGAAACAGGGCATTCTATGGTGGAGGCTGCAATACTCACTGTAAGTCACTGTTTTCTTTGCAAACGTGTTCCGAAACTATAATGTAGATAAAAGTGAAAAAAATATATATATAAATTTTCACCCTCGTTGTGAAATCTTGTAACACCTCGAATACTATCAGGTTAATGTTTTATCACATTGCTTAGCACTGTTTTATTCTGCTAAACACATAACAGATAACAGAGTTTTATTGAACAGATTTTTGCTTTCTTTTTCATTTGAAATATTTAGATGGCATGGCCAATATTCCATTGCTTGAACCGAACATTCTATCGACATATCTTCAATATGTTCCAAAATTGTCCTGTCCTGAGATTAATGCTTTTTATAAGGCCGTTTATGAGACATGTGGATGCAATTTCTAAAACGTGCTCATAAGAGATTGAGAGCTCGAGAAAGACTGTTTAGCATCTATTGAATTTAAAAAGCTGACTCGCATTTCGGTAATACTCAGGTCCACCTTATCAGACTCATCACACCTCCTTTACTATCATGCTTTCTGTGGGAGACTTTCAGCAACGTAATATTCACATTTTCACTGTTTACTTTTGGATGTACAGTGACCTACATGTTAAAGGCGACCATTGTTTTTTTGTTTTTAAGCTAAGGCCCATGTTCTAATTCCCAACAGTGGGCCCGATTCACAAAAACATAATATCCGGTTCCCTCATCACTGTCATTACTCGTTTATGAGGAGTCTCACCCTGGAGAAAGGAACCTCCTTTACTACCCCCAAAAAAACAAGCAGTGGCAAAGCCAATAGGTCACGGCTCTAAGCTACAGCACGATTGGCTTGGCCAGTGCTTTCTTAATTGCCATTTACATGTGAACTCAGGCATCATGACGCATATGCACGCATGGCTGATAATTTAGCAAGGTTTTTTTTATCAAACAAAACTCATTCCAAGATGGCTGCTGAG
Organism: Calotriton arnoldi; assembly: GCA_963921515.1. Classification (NCBI taxonomy): domain Eukaryota; kingdom Metazoa; phylum Chordata; class Amphibia; order Caudata; family Salamandridae; genus Calotriton; species Calotriton arnoldi. The sequence continues at coordinate 47,017 of CAWUFW010001245.1, forward strand.
GTGTATGTATACATGTGTCATGCCATGATAAATGCATATTGTGACACATGTGTGCATTTCGACATGTGTCGTGACACACACCAGCTATTTTATTGTTTGGTGGATTACCATGTTTGAATAGTGAATGAAAAGTTAAGAAACTGAAAACAAAGTGGGCTTATACAAAAAAAGTAGTGCTTGGTAGGTAGCATTTTGCAACTGCCAGTTCTTTCATAAACATAAAATAAATAAATGAGAAAAATAAAATTAAACCAGGGAGCATTGGGGAGCAGGATTGGGGAAGGGGAGTAAGGAGAGAGCTTGTGATGAGGGCAGAGTAACAAGCTGGAGAGAAGGTAAAGTATCACGTGCACCCCTACGGAGTGCTAAATGATACTTTAAAAAAGCAAATCTCCTTAAATTAGCAGTGGGGGAACGCAGCTCATCAAGTCAAACCAATGGGATACTCACGATGACAAGAATAGGGAGGGAAGTCATTGAATCAAGAGTAGACACCTGACATAGACAAAGATATCCAACAATCATTAGCAAGGGGCCAACACAAAGCCCAATCTCAGTATATGTTATGTGTTTGAAACAATAGGTCTGCCTACAAACAGTTAAACATGTCTATAACCGAGACCTAAAACAAAGTCTAAATAACATCTTTTTGTAAAACTAAAATTCATCCACTGTGACTACCAAGGGACACACACCCTAGCATCTTTATGTTTTTTTGTTTCTATCCATAGACTGGTGACTGACTTCTCTTCTCCAAAAGCTGCCTGATAGTAGGAAAGTGTTTTCTGCTTCTGTTGCAGCATGCACAGATTGCTTCTTTGCTTTGCATTTCTGTTCTTCCTCAGCAAACAATCTTGTTCCACCCAGAGGCTCCCGGGATCCAAGACTGTGCAGACAGGATTTCTTATGATGAGTTTCCTCCTGAAAGGAGTCATTCTTTAGTTGAAACAGGCTTTGTCCCCTCTCCTCCATTTGAGGTGTTTTCAGGGTTCAAATTGTGCGCACCGTGGTGGCGGTGTTTGCTTCATAGACCATGGGTCCTGGGAGAAAACACACCTTGAGATTTAGCTGATAAAGGTTTTGGCCTTTAACGACCTCAGTTTCTGGTTGACCTACTATAATGGGTCCTTTGGCTGGTCTTGTGTTGTCTTCAGTGGCTGTCTTATAGTCTCCTGGGCCTGTGATGAAGCAGATAAACTGCTCAAACTTTACTTGACATTGAAAACACATTTTTGTCAACTTTTGAAAGAAAACGACAAACGTGCACAATCGATGCTCATTTAAGTTGAAGAGTTGAGATACAGTTTATAGTGAAAGTTAGTTACTCCATCATAAAAGCATGCAGAAAAAGAGTACAGTAGACGTAAAATTGCTCATTTGAATAACATAGGTGGGTACTTACTAAGATTCTATGATATTCTTTAACGTGAATTAGAAATGTGAAAGTGATGACTCGCGTGTGGAGGTATGATGAAATAGTTTATTGTAGAGAATGATATATGTGGAAAACTAAAAGAACTAAATGCAAATTAGATGACATTATGAATGATTTGAAGAGTTGCTTATTACTATATTTGCTTATGTTAAAGTGTGCATCAACCGAGAAGAAATGGTGTTGCACGTAAATGGCAATTCTGATTTCACTCAAACTTTCACAGAATAATCGTTATTTATGTACTAATGTAATGTTCCTAAAATGAAAGATATTTTTAAGATTTTGAGATAAAGTTACATGTTGGTACTTTCGAAATGCAATAGTATGTCGTTTACAATGGACTAACTTATTTTAAGCACATATTTACATTGCAAGTCATATCTAAATGTCATAACTCATAATGAAATGTATATTTGAATACTTATATTCCTGCTTATACTAGCCTAAATTCTAATAGGCCTGTTAACTTATTCATGCGTGTATTTTCCTCCTTTCCTCTTGCTTGGCTCTCTCTCCATGGAAGAATATCTCAATATTACAAATGTATTGCAACTGTATCCTGTTCTAGGAGCTCTCATGGGCTTACAAGGGCCATTCGATACAAACATTGTTACACCAGGAACATCTGTCTGGGAAACTACCCTTTCAAACTTGTTCATGTGCCTTGTTAAAGGATCTTTGTTTAACGGTCCACCTCTACTGGATGATCTGATCCTTTACGTAACCTGAAACGTCTATATTCCCAAAGAATGTCTCTTCTTTATGTCTCATGACTAGCATCCTGACCAATGGACTGAGTGGTCCGATCTGATAAGGAAACCTAGAAGGTGCCACCTCGGAAATGAAAAATTATATTATCTGTTGGATTGATGATCGAGGAGGACATTCTTTTTTTTGCCATTTGACACACGTTTGTTTGCCACCTTTCCCATGAGGATTGCTTCCTATCGGACTGAGAGACAACTGTCAGACTGGCGGACTCTCCTGGCTGGCGCATACGCTGTGTGTGCTATTTCCGGACTTCTTTCCCTCATGGGAGAGAATCTTTGAGCTGACATGATTCATTCCCATTCCTGAACTTTCCTTCTAGAACTTTGGTATTTGATGGCCCGAAGAGATCGATCTAATGACTCTGTACTCTTAACATTTAACGCCTGATATTGGTGTATCTTAGTTCCTAAATACTGATAAATCTAACCATTTATAAATCCTGTTTCTCTCTCTTTATGACTAGTATCCAGAAACTGATTGTGTATTTCCATAGATTAAATGAGGGACGGGACTTCAAATAGAGAGGTCTCTAGTCAACAGGTCCTAATGCCACTATTTTGTATATTTTTAACTGAGTTACTTGATTGTATGATCCTAGCTCGCCTAAATTTCTTCTGGAGATTTGGTTCAGCAGTAATAATTCTGTACTTGTATAGTCTATTATTGAGATTTATATACTTGAATCTAATTACCAGCTTATAAGTCAGTTATCCAATTTCGTGGTCCTCATTGGATGACTGGATTGAATCCCCTATATCCAACCCCTCTCGCCACGGTTCAAGATCCATCGGAGGACCAAGTAAATGAATCTGAGGTGTAGTGCCAGGTAAATTAAAGATCAATTGTAGAAGGGCCCAGTGGCGCTACAGCACCTGCTTTTGGGTGGTTCCTCCCTCTGGACTCTGGGCCCGCCTGTTCTTCTTACCCTTCACTTACTCTATACTAGACTTATGGAGGTGGGGCCCTGGGAGAAGGGTCTGCAACCCTCTGTATTCAGTACTGCAGTCTTTAATCGTGGGTCCCAAAGCTGCTGCTGTGCCTGAATGGGGATCTTACCTGAGTCCTGTGCCACCTTCTGCCCTTATTTCCCTCCTGAACTTTTCTGCTTTCAGGTTCACCAGACTTGGTATGCTCCTGGACTGGTGGGATTGTTGCCCGTCATTGGCATGTGGCGGCTTGTGGGCTGTTTGAGGCCACATTGGCCATAGCACTTTCATAAACATTATAGTAGTTATGTCTTTGTAAATCTTGTTTTGATGCCTATGGTGCCAGTGCAAGCCATCTACATTTCCCTCTAGTAGACAGAGTCTTACACAAGTTCACTGACACTGCTGCTCTTTCTTTGCTGTGTGATGTCTGCTGGTCCCGTCTTTTAGTTTTGGGGGGCAGGGGAGTTGATGTGTTTCTAGCTTGCTAGCATTTGATGTTCCTCAGATGTGACTATGTGATATGCTAGATGATCAGTGTGTTACTTGCCTGTGATGGTGGCTGTGATTTGCAGATCGGGAGTCCAAGTCCCAGCATGGTCTCTCCCGTTTTTCATCCATCTGGCTTTGGCAGAGTATGTAATGTCACTCTCAGACTATTATCACCAGCAATTTCAACCGGTTACCTGCCCATGTGCATTTTCTTGATGAAGCATGCAGGGTTCGGGCATTTTTTTTCATGATCATAGAATGGTTGTTCGACATTCTATAATCCTTGCACGACTGCAAAGCATGACCTTGTACTGTGGTCCATTGCATATACCCCTTCAGGTCATTGTCTACTATTTCATTGTGTGGTTTTTGCCTCTCTTCTGACATGGTTGTAGCACGATGTTCTTTGCCATCAAGTTTCTTCAGGTTTTGGGTGTGTTCAGAGTTTTTCTTCAGGTTTTCCATCTCTAATTTTTCCACTGAATAGTTGCATGAGTATGCCCTTTTCTGTGTTTTGTTTTATTTGCACGCTTGGTCCACACACTGCGGTTCGTCTGACACACCTTCCTAGATGCTGCATCGCCCATCTGAGATTATTGGCCATTGCTGCTGAATACTGCTCTTTCAGCTGTAGTGCTGCAGTTCCATTGATTTGGGGTACAGAACCAAGTGCAAACTCAGGTGTCAGTTTGGTTTGTGTGCTTTTGGTTTTAGGGTTCACGTTTTACTTTTAACATGCCTCTGCTTCTTTTTCAGGGGTAGCTTGCTTGTCCTGCGTTGATGTCTTGTATCTGACGCTTGCTCTCTCATGGTGCCAACTTATTGCATTGGCTGACATTGGGATAACTGTCCTTTGTGGCCCATAGGCGGATCCCCTGTCCACCCTATTTAGACTGTATAGCTATGTCCAACAAGAAAGACAGCACATTTACCTATTTTTACCTATTTTTACAGATGTACCACATCAGCCAAACTATAAACAACCCTCTTGTTGCTTTGTATCCTATTTCTGCACTTACTCACCTGTTGCATTATCTTTGGATACATCATTTCTTTGGGCCTTTCTTGGCACACCTCCACAATTTCGGATCCGCAATTTTGGATCACATTTGTTTGGGTTCTCCATTTTGAAACTTGCTATAATTTTGGATCCACTCATTTTGGATGCCACAGTTAAACTACAGGATGTTTATAATTGAACTGTAAAAAAAACACTGACATTTGTCAGTTATGGTTAGTTCCAAGTTGCAGAAATTGTAAAAACAGACTATGAAAATATTCTTTTTCCTGGTTCACAGGGCCTTCAAAGCAATTTTGGACATTTTCTTTGTTGTTGAATTACAATAGATAGCTAGTCTAACCATATCCACTCTGGGTAAATATCTGATGTATAGTGCATACACTCTATGAACTAATAGTTGATGGGTGTCTTTGGTGATGTGTAAGCCCGTTAGGTCTGTATTAACAAAAATTGTCAAGTCATCTGATTTTGCAGGTGCAACAATTCAAGCTGATGTGCCTACTCGGCTGGTATTAAATTGAACAGGAGATTACATTTACTGGATACAAAAGGACAAGACATCTATTGAAATGCTGCACGAAGTTGTTGCCTAAATTAGCTAGATTGCAAAATTTGAAGGTTTTTTTGTACATAATTTTGAAAAACTATAAACATGTAAAAATACAAAATATAGGTTGAATCTAATGGAACTGCAACTTGGATTCCAAAATTCTGTGTAGTTATGCTTCAGCAGCATTTTCCATTGAAGAGGTATTTTTTGATGTGTTTATGGTCGGATTTGTACAAAACTTGTCAATGTACTAACTCAGTCAGCTAAGTTTCAGCATGTCAAACTTCATGAAGATCTGTCCATGGAAAAGAAAAGTTAAAGGATGGGTGAAAAAGTGTATCATTCCCATTTTTGGTGCTATAGGAAAATTTCCCAAAAATAGAGCAAAATCCGCTGAACGAATTATAAGCAAACTTGTCATGAAAATAGCACTTTACTCAGACAGCGTGCGTTTTATGATTTGGCAAGAATACTTTCAGTCGTTTTTTAGATATTCGTGTTTAAAAAAGCTTCTGGGTGGGATTTAAAGGTTAACACTTTTGTATATTCCTGCCAATTAAACTCACAAGTCAATCCTGTCTATCACATTTTGAATTTTTACAAATTGTAATTGGCTAGATTATGGCTGAATTTGTTTTCAGCCATCTTGAAACTCGCAAGGCAGCGAATACTCAAGAGATTTGCACTGTGAAAAAAACTTTTCCCCTGCCTTGGACAGCCAACTCCAAAGGTGACCGACCCAGGCAGTGGTGCGTGATACCTAGATGTGTGTAAAATATGTCACTTTCGGCACACTACTTACAAACTGGAGTCCACTTGAAAGCTTGTCAGTAACCATTTAAGTGCTGGATTAAACCATCATTTTGGCCGAGTCTCTCAAATTGGAGCTAACTTGCAAATCTCATGCATTGCAAGAAATAGAAGCACAAGCAAAGCCAAAAACTACAATGATTGCCTGGCTTTTCGTGGAAGGAAGGAGATGGGCGCAGGGCGTGACTAGAGGCCAGGATATGTGTCTAAGCTCCACAGTACTGCACCTCCCTCAAGTTAGGAAAATGGTCTGGCCACAAGCCATGCACCCAAAACTGCTGGACAAGCTGAGGACCATGTGCAGCAGGGGTTGGACAATGAAGGCAAGTTGGGTACTGGGCATGGCTGCAAGCTAGACCCTTGCCCAAGTCCAGCTGCTTGTGCCCAAAGGCCGTGGACAGCAGGGTATAGGCAGCCACAGCAGCCCTTCAGGAGAGCACAGCAGTGGTTGATTATTAAGTAAATTATAAAAACAATATGCAATTCAGTAAAAAAAACTCATCAAACCACTGGAATTATCCAGCTATGGTTAGCAATGCACACAACACATACCATAACCCATGCCACCTTCCATGGCACCATGTTGTTACCTTGATCGCTTTTTTGTTTCTGTACCTTTGCCAAACTGGTGTTGTGAACATGGCGGGGATCTGCTGGACTGGTGTCCTGGCCTATGCAACAGTTTTGTTTTGTTGCCATGTGCCCTTCTGGTTGATGCTGCATCCAGGGTGGGCCCTCTAGGGAACCTGCATCCTTGAGGAGTATTTAGGGTTGCGTCTTGCTGTTGGCTTCACCCCTGGCAAATCCGGTCTGGTGCCCACTCTTACAGAGTCATGTGTCTGCCTTTCTGTACACTATTACAGTGTTTCCATTTGCACTGTTACATGCCATTTTTTCCTGAATCCTGGTGCCTGTTTGTGCATTCCAGCTTCCTGAATGAGCTGATATTCTCTGTTTTCTGTTGAGTCTGGCAGGGAGTCTCTATGTTGGGCTCTGTTGTTCCAGTGTGCAGTGCTCTGCTGGTGCTGTGATTAGACCTGTTCACGACCTGGAACCCTTCTCCTATATTGCCTGCCACCCAGTGTTATGTTATGTTAAAGTTTTTATAGAGCGTAGTAAATACCCCAAGGGGAGCAGGGAGTATGGCACTAAGGAAGGAAAACAGGAAAGATGTAGAACACAGCAGAATTATGGGAAAAGAGACCAACTACTAAAAAAAGGGTTTTGAGTTTTTTCCTAAATGCAACAGGGCAATAAATAGATTTCAGAGATAAGGGAAGAAATTCACTAGCTTGGAAGCAAGGAACAAAAAAGAACAGCCACCCATGAGAATTTTCTTAATATGAGAGGGGACTGAAGATAGAGTGGGGGCCATGAGGATGAAATTTGTTCCTTAGTTAGGTGTGCCCAGAACAATAGCTTGCTCTGTGAACCAGGGAAAGAACTTTGAATTTAGAGCATGGTTTGATAGACAGCCAGTGTAATTTTAAAAGATAGGCAGTGATGATTGGTGTAGCTGCTAAATTCTGAATGAGCAGGTCAGTGGAGTTTTGAACTATCTAGATAGGATTAATAAGAGAGTCAGGAAGTCCCAGGTAGATCAAAATGCCATAGTTGAGGCAAGAGGTCACAAGTGGGTTTATCACAATTTTGTAATCAGATAGTGGAAGAGGAGGTACTACCTTCAGGAGCATTCTCAGAAGGTTAAAACAAGTCCTAGTGACATGACTGATCTGTAGAGTGAATGAAAAATTGATACCATGGTTCTTAGCAGACGAAACAGGGGACGAGGTGCCCCAGTTCTGTAAATCAGAATGTAGGAGACCAGAAAAGTGGTTGGTAGCCAAATTGTATGATTCTGTCTTGTCCCTATTAAGTTTGAGGTAGTTGTTTTGCATTCAGGTCTCAACTGAGCTCATGCAAGAACTGAGTTGTAATGAAGCAGATCAGGGATGTTAGAGATGGAAATGATGACCTGCGTATCGTACTTCATAGGATATGCTGTCCCGTGCAAAGGATCAGATAAGTTTGACAAGAGGATAAATATATATGTTAAAGACCGCGGAGTTCAGAGATGACCCTTGGGGTACACCACAACGGGGAAACAGCAGATTTGAAAGGTGTGGGAATGGTGGATGAGACAGAATGGGGGTTATCAATTTGAGTGCCTGCTTGAAAAGAGTATTGATAAAGGTCGAGTGAGGAATGGTGGAGAAAGCTGTGCAGACGTCAAGCAAGAGAGCAGCAAAGTGTCCTTAAACTAGAAGATTTCTGAGATTGTCAATCACAGACACTAAGGCAGTTTCTGTGCGATGTAAAGGGTAGAATCGTGACTGTGAACAGTCAAGCAGGAAGTTGTCCTATAGATATTGAGAAAGTTGCTTGTTGATGGCTTTTCTTTCTCTTTCTCTTGCAGGGAAAGGAAGACCAGGGTTCAATTCCTGCCTTGGCGGGTCTTGGGCTCAATTTCCTCGGAACTGATAATTCTCGCCTCGGTGCCTATTCTAATCATGGGTCCCACTCTGCAACTCTGGGCAATAGCTTGTTTAATCTCCACAACGGCCCCACCAGCGCTGGGATGCCTGGCTTCACCTTGGGGGTGCCCAAGAGTGGACATCTCACAAGGAATAGCCAGGAAGGGTTCCACAGCGGTATGCGTATAGCGCCAGGACGCCTCTGTTGGGGGCAGCAGTGCGCTTTACAAGTACGAATTTCATTTCATTTCAAGTAATTCTGCATAGCTCCCAAGGCTATCCAGTCAGTTAATTTTCCCTTTTTAGCTAAATTCTTTAAGTGCCATGTACCCACAAGCCTGCTGCATGCAGCCAAGTAAGGATTTATTGTGGTTCTCTCCTTCCATATGTGGATGTGTTTTCTTTGTACAGGTAGCTAAACCATCAATTTCCTAAGAGCCACCATTTACACTAATGGTGACATTTGCTTTGCTACATCTTTTTTTATAACCTCAATGTTGCACTTTAGACCTGCTGACAATACCTGTTTTAAATCAGACTGAGGAATGCAATTACTATGGAAATTCTTTTTCTACTATCCTTACCCAGTAACACATAAAGATGCATGCCTAAATAGCATTAGCGTATTTGTACTGATTAAGACTCTGTGTAAGTGATTGTGTAACAAGGGTCTGAAATGTCAACTTTTTGGACTGCATGGAATATTTAATTTGGCCTTGATTCCTATCATTAAGGGCACATTTTTTCCTCATTGGCCGTGGCAGTATTTGGTGAACTGTTCTGGAAACCATTAGATTTTGTGTTTTTATCACTCATTTCAGACTTTAACATATGCCATACGCTGAGCAGTACTCCATCATTTTAGTCATAGAGATATTCGTATAAAACAATGTCTGCATAGTCTTGTTCTTCAAGTCATTTAATTTATGTATGTTGTTTTCAATGTTACTTGCAAATGGTCTACATTTTCTTGTGGGAAGTCTCTTGGGTCTGCAAAGTGTATCAAAATGTTGAGTGAGTGAGTGAGTGAGTGAGTGAGTGAGTGAGTGAGTGAGTGAGTGAGTGAGTGCGTGATCCTGTATGTGAAAAGATCAGTTGACATTTAGAGTTAATATCTAAGGTCCAAATTATGTTCAGTTGTAATAGTGATCAGGTCAGAAACAAGAGTTTCTCCACAATTCGATATTAAAAGTCATACGGAAGAACTGCAAGCACTTTTACTGTGAGTAATATTGGGAACAAGTCCAAAGTGTCAAACCTTGAGGAATCTGTCCCACTTAAAGACCACATTATTTCTGCCAAATCATCCAATACCAATTGTTGGCTACTATATTTTACTTTATTCGGTTGTTGCAACCATCAAAGTGTACAGCCAGAAACATTAAAAACTGCATCAGTTTTAAAATGGTAAAACACAATGCATACATCAGAATACTTATGTGATAAACATTTAATAGCCACCTGCGGATGGGTGACTGCAAAACGGGTGGTACAATACAATACAAATGGTGACTATAAACACCTATTTGGAGCACAGCAATTGGATATTAAAATCATATCCCAAATCGATTATCTAGGGGAGCATACGTTACATAATAAGCATGGTAATACAATCATATAGTTAAAAAGATAAAAAGTTAAAAAGGAGCATGTAACATACATTTAATTGCTTAGTGTAATACTTGATTATAACCCTCTTTAATAAGGTCATACTGAGGGTTAAAGTGACCAGTGCTTCAATATCAGTGCAAGATAAAAATAGCAACATTAGACACCGACTAAAATGCAAAACAGTACAAATGCTAACTATGGGTATGTCAGAAGCACCAAAATTTGGTTATAGAGTCATATCCCTGGCCAGTTATCTAAGGGAGTATAAGTTACGTAATGAACATGGGAACAAAAACATGTTGCATACATTTGATTACATAGGATAATTACTTGATTATAACCCCCATAGATAAAGTCATATCAAGAAATAAAGTGACCTGTGCTTCAATATCAGTACATGATAAAAGCAGTAATAGACACCCACAAACAATGCACAACAAAAGCACAATTAAAGTCCTGACACTAGGGCCAAATTACAGAAAAAAAAGGAAAGTAGAGGAGAAAATCCATAGCTCATTACACATCAATTGATGGCTGTTCCTCCCAATTACCCACCATGGTGCAGGCCTGCATTGCAGCCATGTACACTTGGGTACAGGCTAATTACTGTGCGCTGAATGGTAATAATACTGATGTCTGGATATGTAGTGGGAAGTTCCAGCTCTGAAGAGGTCCCTATTGGCCTCATGGGAGGGATTAATTTAACTCCCCAGTGAAATCACCATGGAATCTAGCAATATTTTTTGATGAGAGTTAATTGATGCAGACTGAATTTGAGACTGTTTCCATTGAATGTCTACTTTAATTGTGTTCTCTATGGAACGCACTCCCCCTGCATTCTAGTTTTGGTACGATTACAGTCTTTTTGATGTTGTTGTGATAGGATTATTGGAATGGCTGTTACCTTGGCTCAACTCAGAATGTTAAGAGTAGATTTTAAATGCCATTGCTCTGTGCCTGGCTTGGGTTACCACCAATATAACTGCAAATTACTGGCCCATTTGCACTAGCTTATCAAGTGGCTCAATGGTTAGAGCGCAGACCCTGATGCAGAGATCTGGCCCGGGACCAGGGTTCAATTCCTGCCTTGGCGGGTCTTGGGCTCAATTTCCTCGGAACTGATAATTCTCGCCTCGGTGCCTATTCTAATCATGGGTCCCACTCTGCAACTCTGGGCAATAGCTTGTTTAATCTCCACAACGGCCCCACCAGCGCTGGGATGCCTGGCTTCACCTTGGGGGTGCCCAAGAGTGGACATCTCACAAGGAATAGCCAGGAAGGGTTCCACAGCGGTATGCGTATAGCGCCAGGACGCCTCTGTTGGGGGCAGCAGTGCGCTTTACAAGTACGAATTTCATTTCAAGTAATTCTGCATAGCTCCCAAGGCTATCCAGTCAGTTAATTTTCCCTTTTTAGCTAAATTCTTTAAGTGCCATGTACCCACAAGCCTGCTGCATGCAGCCAAGTAAGGATTTATTGTGGTTCTCTCCTTCCATATGTGGATGTGTTTTCTTTGTACAGGTAGCTAAACCATCAATTTCCTAAGAGCCACCATTTACACTAATGGTGACATTTGCTTTGCTACATCTTTTTTTTATAACCTCAATGTTGCACTTTAGACCTGCTGACAATACCTGTTTTAAATCAGACTGAGGAATGCAATTACTATTGAAATTCTTTTTCTACTATCCTTACCCAGTAACACATAAAGATGCATGCCTAAATAGCATTAGCGTATTTGTACTGATTAAGACTCTGTGTAAGTGATTGTGTAACAAGGGTCTGAAATGTCAACTTTTTGGACTGCATGGAATATTTAATTTGGCCTTGATTCCTATCATTAAGGGCACATTTTTTCCTCATTGGCCGTGGCAGTATTTGGTGAACTGTTCTGGAAACCATTAGATTTTGTGTTTTTATCACTCATTTCAGACTTTAACATATGCCATACGCTGAGCAGTACTCCATCATTTTAGTCATAGAGATATTCGTATAAAACAATGTCTGCATAGTCTTGTTCTTCAAGTCATTTAATTTATGTATGTTGTTTTCAATGTTACTTGCAAATGGTCTACATTTTCTTGTGGGAAGTCTCTTGGGTCTGCAAAGTGTATCAAAATGTTGAGTGAGTGAGTGAGTGAGTGAGTGAGTGAGTGAGTGAGTGAGTGAGTGAGTGAGTGAGTGAGTGAGTGAGTGAGTGCGTGATCCTGTATGTGAAAAGATCAGTTGACATTTAGAGTTAATATCTAAGGTCCAAATTATGTTCAGTTGTAATAGTGATCAGGTCAGAAACAAGAGTTTCTCCACAATTCGATATTAAAAGTCATACGGAAGAACTGCAAGCACTTTTACTGTGAGTAATATTGGGAACAAGTCCAAAGTGTCAAACCTTGAGGAATCTGTCCCACTTAAAGACCCAGAATTTGGGAATACCAGATGGAAATCAATGGTTTGCTTTATGTTGTTCCCCATGCAGTAGGGGATAACAACTTAGGGGCTTAGTAAGAGTCTGGCGACTCGCGAAGGCGCGGCAGTGGCGGCCTTTCTACATATTAGGCACAGGGCAGTTGGGCCGCCCTGGGACCACCGCAACCGCCAGGGATCAGTGATCCCTGGCAGTGGCGTGGTGGTCTTGAGGTCGTAATATGCTTGGTAGGTGCCGCCGTGGCCCCACCAAGTATATTACGAGTTTCCTCACCGCCACACTTTTCATGGCGGTGCGACCGCCATGAAAAGTGTGGTGGTGAGAAAACAAAGAGGGCCCTACAGGGCCCTCTCGTGCCTCACGCCATGTGGATGCACACAGGGGGCACAACATTTTCCCCCTGTTTGCATGCACACCAGCACCTGCACGTAATGGACTGCAGCAGTTCATGCCATGCAGGTACTGCCCTTGACGTTCCCATTGCGGTGCCTATTTCGTTGGCACTGCCCTGGGAACGCCAAAAAACCACCCGCCAGACAGGTGAAAACTCCTGATCTGGGGGCGGTTCCTATACAGGTTTGCCAGTGCGGCAGCGGGGCGGTCCCACTCCCGCACCACCAAACTCATAATAAGGCCCTTAAAATCCCCCAGTTATACTGCATCCCCGGAACTACCCATACCTGTGATATCAGTAATAAAGGGTGCGATATTGTCATGCCCAATTAATACAGGACTTATAACGGGCATCAATATTTCCTGCTTTCCTTCTTAGTCACAAATATTATTTCACTTACACACTAGATAAGTAAACGCAGTGTGGGTTCTCACTGGTTACGAATATGTCAAATATTTATAGAAAAGGCTGCCTGGATCAGTGCATCAGGACTTCTCAGTGTTTCCACTTGACAGTAAACTCACATTCAACTTGAATAGCTACAAAGAAGAGCTAACTCCTGAATCATCGAATAACAAACTCCACCACATATTCAAGACATTGAGGTCACATACATACTGTTATGTTCGGATTTCTGCACCTCCATGAATGTCTGCACCTCCATGTATGTCTGCACCGAAAAAGGATTTTTCTCAGGACAAAGATGCTGATGGTTATCACCACTTCATAATTTTTCAGATGCAATGTTGCCTTTCCTTGTCGGATCCGACTCCCTAATGGAGATGGTGAGCTGGTATTGCTGATTATGGCCTTATCAGTTACAGATAGAGTTACCCGATGACAAGTTTTTTTTCCATTTTTATAGAACGTTGCCATCATTAATCAAAGGAAAGAAAACATTCTTATGAGACGAGTTTTAGGAATTTCAGACATTCAGCATATTATGTTTCTCTTGTGGAAAAGCATACTTTACTGTGAAAGCAGCAAAACTATAACCGAAGAATAAAGGGTGCTTGGCAAGCACTCAGAATATGGATGATAACACAGGCACTTACACTTTTGAAACAGTCCAGATTTACACCAAGCGGTGCTGCACTTTACATAGTATAACACATGGAAGCTTGCCTTTTGTTCTTACACTTGTGGCGAAATAAAATCATCAGGTGGTTTGCACAGATTTATGTTCAGAAATGTGTACAGAGCCCGCTTTCCATGTAATCAATTAAGGGCTAAGACTGACAGCTGTTTAGCATTTTTGCGATCAGTCTACAAAATGGGGGCAAAACATACATTTTCTAGTTTCACACTAAGGAGTTTGAAATATTGATTTTGAACGTGACAGCTCTACAATTCTGGCTAAGTTGTTTCCCCTGAAATCTCAAGACCTGAGCTTTAACACTGTGTGATATTGGGCACATTTACTTAAGAATCTCTTTGTACCACTTATTGTAAATATGTGTAAATCTAAATATGTTGAGCTATCGTTTGATGTTCAAGATTGTGAATTTTTTGCCAGCTAGTGATGCCTGGAGTTAAAATTCTGCTACCAGTTGACAATTCCACATTAAGGTATCCTTTAAGGTGAATTTGCCATTTTCATCTGTGGGTGAAATTAAAAGAGCACGCTTTTTTTTGCAGGACAATGTTTTTCCACAAAGCTTACAACAGGATGATTCTGCTTTAAAAAGTGAGCTTTAGATCTTCTAGTAAGGTTAAATTTTGTAGGATTTATCACTCACTTTGTAAAAAACGTTTGTAAAGTTTACGAAGTTAAAATTTTAAAAAATCTCAAACCTGGTGGGAGCAACGTTTGCAAATCGCACATGCCTATGCACATCCACTCATAGAAATACAACACTCAGTTGTTCCCGAGCTAAATTTGCGCTTTATAAATACAAGTAGATACATAGTTTAACTTTCCATTAAGAGGGAATATCTTTGGGTCGAATCAGAATTAAGGTGAGGTGGATTTATTATAAAGCTGCATATTTGACCTGGGTTTGACCCGTCACAGCACTGAGACAAAAAAATTGGGCAAGATTTCTTTATAGCATGTTGTTCTGACACTGACCTCTGGCCCTGTACGTGATACTGCTTCGCTGCTATTTTGTAATATTTATTTATGTTAGCATTTATGGTGAGCATATCTGTTACTCTAGACTTTTTTTTTTTTTAGTAAGGAAACATCTTGTATCATTCTGTTTTCAGACATAAGAGGAATTAAGTGCTGGGTTAAACTTGAAACCTTATCCAAACATTTGCTTTTCTCTAGTTCACTTTGGCGGCCTGACTCCCAGGACATGCAATCCATTCACAAAATGGCCCTTTGTGCAGGTAAATGGAAAACAAATGCATGCGCCCATTGTATGGCCGGGATCCTGTACTTTTCAATCAAGGTTCAAAAATAACATAGACCAGTCCTGCATGAGTTCTTCCGCTGTCGACATTCCCCTTAATAAGAACTGCATTAGTTCGGGTTTAGTGCACAGACTCAATTACTACACATTCAACAGATTTGCTTTCAACCAACGTAATACCTGCATTATGTGTTTCATTAGGTGCCACAGCAAGAACCTCACTCCTTTTGAAACTACTTGCACCCTGAGACCTACAGCCTATTTGCAGAAAAAAGCAGGGGCATGCATTCATAGTAAAGTTAAGTAACCAGTCCAGATTTTAGTATTGTTTTCAAGGACCGTTTGTTTAATAAATAACCTGTAGTTAGCATACTATTAATAATTTAGTGCCTAGAAATAATTGCATTTGAAGTTTGCATCCTCGAAAAAATTAAATACGTGTAAAGGAATTCTGCCTGACTTCAACCATCTACACATTAAGCGATAATATGAGTAAGTTATGGAAGAGGACTGATGAATCCCTCGAGCCAACGTCTCATGATCATGGATTGAAATGACTTCAATCTTAAACAGTAGAAGCATGAAATGTTGTAGAAAGATCTTTTTCGCATAGCCGTTTTGATTGGCAGTCGGTGAATCTCAAACAGAGACAGAACACTTTTCTTGCTGGGTTTTAGTAACTTCCCAATTACTGACGCAGTTTTATTTCTGGGGTGTGCTGGGTTGATAAATTTTGGCCTCTTTTTTCCTAGAAATGTCCAAAGTTACTACCATCAATGTCAACATAGCTGCAGCTTAGGTTGGTGACAGAACCTCCATTATAAAAGAATTGTAATACCCATCTCCACTTTTAGTGGAATAGCCACCCTATTTAGAATACACACTGTGAGGGACATTCCACCAGCAGAGACACATCCGGCTGTTTCAGTGACACAACCAGTTGTTCCAAATACGTTTTTGTAAATCCTGGAAATATTGTGATTCAACACTCTTCAGATATAGATTGACTGGCCCTTCACTATGTCTGGCAGTGTTAACATGGCAACTCCTTCAAATATCACCATGGAAATGGTTATATACCTTAATAACTGGGGTCATTAAAATGTTGGAATATACCTATTTTCATGGTAATAACAAGGTATTTTGACTTTGAGAGACATCTGCTGCCCACATTTTCTGTTGGAATTGTTTAGCAGAACTGACAAGCATCGGTGAGATTTCCATCCAAATTTTGGTTCAACCTATGTATGTTAGATAAAAATAAACATCCATATTCCCCATGGACAGGTAATCCCTGATAGCTTCTTCCACCACATCCATTAATCCATATGCTTTCACATTGCAAACTTTGCAAACATTTCTCTAATTGCCAGAACTCGACCTGTCCCTAGTTGTGAATCACAGATGCAAACCAAGTTTTGCTAATGATTTACAATCATTAATTTAACCTGCTCATACATGTTGTAGGTGGCTGGTCATTCCACCACTGCTTAACAATAGTTTGAGACTGCAAAGGCATAAAGCGCCTTACTTAGAGGTAGAGTGTAATGGAACATCCACCAAAAATTGTCAGCATCTGCCGCCTCTGCTATTGAGAAAATTATTGAGCGGTCCCAAAGTCGGTGGAGGTGGCGTCAGAGGAGCTGTCCTATTTAGGGCAAATCTGCTGCTACAGACACCTTTTATTGGGTAGCTCTGAAATGAGCCCAATTTAAGATGAAAGACCAGGCCCCTTTCTTCATTAGTTCATTCCTGACTTTTGTGGTATTCATTATGTGACCCATCATGGCATTTCCTGTGTCGTTTTTCCCCTATAAAAGGGCTAATTTGTTGAGGAGGAAGCTGCATCTAATTTTTGGTGGGTTAATGTCCCCTTAGCAGGATTTTCTTCTGTCATTTTTCTCTTTTCTTAAATATGACTCCCTAGTTCTGGTATCTCTCCAGCCTTGTGTCCCTCTCAGCTGATGGAACTAGTTTCTGCGGGTTGTTTTTGTCTCTTAAGATTCCTGTCTCTGTGTTATGGTCTCCATGGAGGTTTTTTGGCTTTGGCATTTTGCTCCAATCTGTCACCCTTCTTCTTGACACCTGTTCACCACACATTTATAGACATGTGTTGGCATTGTGGCTTCCTGAAGTATTCACCCTTACTTCAGATTTCCCACATCTCAAATTAAGAAAATCACTGAGCATCCAACCTTGGACAAAGACATAGAAGCATTGGAGTATTACAGTAAATTAGGGAGAAGCTGATTTACCATGTTAACTCCAGGCCTACACACATGGGGGTAACACAGCACATAAGATTAAAGCAGATTTACTGTTTTAACTATAAGGTGCACAAACAACGTGGTTACAAGTGTAGATTTACTATTATAACTCCAAAATCGATAAACGTTGGTGTAAAAAAATAGTTTTGGGGGTGCTGATTTGCTGTTCAAATTCTAAGAACAACAAACTTTTGTTTATCAAAACATAACTAGGGCGAGCAAATTTGCTACTCTAAAGCATGCAAACAATGGGGTCAAAATGTGAAATAAAGGGTATACAGATTTAGACCCTAATTACTATGGGTCGGGCAAGTGTCCAACCGCCATCTCTGCAGATTGGAGCCCAACCGACATGTAGTCAGTGGCTACACCCATCATATTACGATCCAACCACCGTGAAGGTAGGCAGAAACATGCATTTTATTATTGCGACTTGTGCTGCGGCTCGGAAAGGGCCGGCAGCAACACCCACAATAGCAAAATTCATGTCTACAAACATACATGCACCATGTGGTGCCTGGCACACAGTGCTTGGATGTTTGGGGGAGCACCACATGTGTCCCATGGGGAATGAGGGCCCTGCTAGGGGCCCCCAAAGTCCCTTTCCATCTGCCTTTACATGGCGGTCAGACCACCATGTAAAGTCTGAGGGAAAGGGACATCCTAATCACTGTGGCGGTGCCTCCACAGTGACTGCCCCCATAGTAGGGATTAGACTCTGACCGTCGCCCAATGGCCTTCTTGAGCCTGTCAGAGGCAGCGGTCTTTCCCCCAGCCTAAATCGCTCCGACCGCCAGCATTGCAATCCAGCAGTTGGACCAATACTCTGGATGTCGGACAGACCACCACCGATGGCCTGTCGATGGCAGTCCACCCGGCATCCTAATCAGGCCCCTTACTCTGCTAACTCTAAGGCCTATCAGGGTAGCAAATAAATTTGAAATAACCCACATTTACCATTCTCACTTCAAAGCCTATAAACAGTGATGTAACAAAGCCTAACATCAGGGAATATCAGAACAATTATTCTAACTCTAAGTGCTTCAATCATTAAGGTAACATAAATTTGGAAGAATTCAAAATTATTTATTCTAACTACTCACATTAAACTTTAATTTAAAATAAATAATACAAATATATGTAATCTCTAATACATCTATGTCTAAAAATATGATAAATAATATGATTATACATGTATTTAAGTAATAAATGTACAATGTTTTTATTCATTTAAAAATGAATGAATCTTCTTTGAAAATGTTTTAAATGGGGGGGGTGTAGCTAAGCGCAGATGAAAAAGACCGCAAGCTAGAGAGGCTCCGTGACTCTCTAGCCTCCACCACCAATCAATTAGGCAAATAATCCGTGGCACAAAATG
The DNA here is from genome assembly GCA_963921515.1 of Calotriton arnoldi. Lineage (NCBI taxonomy): Eukaryota > Metazoa > Chordata > Amphibia > Caudata > Salamandridae > Calotriton > Calotriton arnoldi. Next base: position 65,928 of record CAWUFW010001245.1, read on the forward strand.
GCACAGGGCTGCACTGACCCATAGACCATGGAGCCGTCCTCCACGAGCGGGTGCGCTCACCAGCGGTGCGACTAGCAGTGGGAGGGCGCAAGAAGGCTTGCTGATGCTCCAGAGCAGCGGGCTCGATTTGTGGACCTGGCCGTGATTTGGCGGAGGTGGGAGTCGACCCACGTGGGCAGTGGTCCACACAGAACTCTGCAGGTGAGGAGGCCGGGGCAGGAGGAGCATGCCCCAGTAGGAGCTTGTATACGGGCGCCCGAACGCCGGGAGCGAAGACGAAGAGCCACCATCTTGGCCTCGACTGTGCAGGGTAAAGAGGTGCGGGCCGGCATCGGCACCGGCCAAGAACTGACTTGTGTGTGGGGGCTTGAGGCAAGAAGCCAAACAGCAACATCCTATAGCTCCGCAGGGACTGAGAAGGAACGGTACAATCCTGCGACTGGAGTCCTGAGGTGGTGGGGCAGATAGATCTGGTTGAGATCTAGAGTCATTCTCTCACCTCCGGACCCCCGCAACCCCCTCACCAAAACAGCAAGAGATGATCGGAAAGGGAGTCCACTGTGTGCTTGGTGATCTGGGGGGAGTCGGAACAGATAGATAGCTCTTGTGCTGCCGTAACAAGGCCTAATTGTCTGAAAAGCAGCGATCCACGCCTGGGACCTGGCGCTGAGTGCTGGAAAAATCAGGGATTCAGCGGCGTTCAGGTGAGGGGACCCAAGGATTGTAATAAAGACCAGCATTGGCCCCCCGAGAAAAACCCGACAGGCTGAGTGGGGAGAGTGAGTCTCACACCCTGCGGACAGGTGGCGGGCAGTATCAGGAGGGGCCCTGGACTGGCTGGCAGAAACCTTCCACCCCACCTGCCTCCCCACTGCTTCTAAAACAGTGAAGATGTCCGGGGCCAAGGGTCAAAAAGGCACACACCAAACAAAGCTGGATAAATACACAATGCATAAAACCAGCGACACAGAGGCAGCGACCAAAGCGGACATGACAGCTGGAGCAAACTCAGGAGGAGGGGTCCACCCTGAAAGACATTAAGGAAGCGATTAATGGAGTGCGAACATCACTCGAACGCAGAATGGACTCGATCACAGCACAGGTAACGCTTATCAGGGTCCACATTCAGAAGATGAGCGATAAAGTCAAAGAGACAGAAGTAATCACCTCTGACCTTCATCAAGACACAAAAACAATGCAACAGCAAATTAAAGACCTACAGACCACTAGTAAAATTATGGAGAATAAACTAGACGACTATGAGGGCAGGTCACGTCGTAATAATGTTAGAATCCTAGGGGTCCCTGAACGAGCAGAGGGGCCCTCAGCAGATCTCTTCGTCGAAGGGCTAATCAATAAATATTTGCGGCCAGCAGGCCTCTCCAATTTCTTCACAGTTGAAAGAGCCCACAGGATTCCCGGCGGAAGGCCGAAACCAGGGGTCCCTCCAAGACCGTTACTGGCGAGACTGTTTAACTTTAAAGTTCGAGACATTGTATTGCAAACTGCCCGTAGTGCTCTACCGGTCACATATGAGAACAGTGTGATAACCTTCTTTCCGGACTTTACAGTAAATGTCCAGAGACAGAGACGCTCCTTTCTGGGCATCAAAAGAGAGCTTAGAGACAAAGGCATGAAATACTCGATGCTGTTCCCAGCGAAATTGCAAATTGAGGCAGAGGGAAAAGCATGGTTCTTCGATACTCCAGAGGCATCGCAAGAATGGCTGGAAGGCTGGAGATCGGTGAAGGGAAACAACACCAGGTAGTGGCGGGAGAAACCTCCCAAAAGACTACCAGGCTTGGAAGAAAGAGGAGCAATGTCATTGAACCTTGAGAGCACGGAGGGATAGGGTAGCTGAGGGGACTTCGGACACAACAGAAGGGCAGAATCCTCAATAATTACACTCGGTAATCTGACTCCGTCTGAACACTTAATGAAGAGGTTGGAGGCCAGCTTAATGACATTATCCTTCAATGTTCCAAATAATTGTGCTGAAACGAATTTAGTAAACGGTATGAGTGGTGGTAGGCGTAGATACAGACCACTCCCCTCGCTTTTTTAGACTAGTTCGGGGATATGGCAACAGGCACTCTGCATAGTTGGGGAGATGGGTAGTTTTAAGCCCGGATTGCAGGGACACCGGGAGGGGGGAACATGGTTGTTTTCAGGTTCAGCTTTTGGTTTAGATTACAGGGAAGTAGAAGTTAGATTAGTAAAGAGATGCTGCACAGTGAACTACGCAATAAGACCTCATAGCCATATCCACCCCCTTGTAGCACCAGAGTGCAAGCCTGGGCAGAGGGGCACTGAGGGGGGTTTAAAAATGCTGGGGGAAATCTGTTTAAGCCATGATGGGTCCACAAGCAGAAAAAGGACTTAGACTATTATCCTGGAACATCAATGACCTGGGGGACAAGCTCAAGCGGGGGATAGTACTCCAATATATAAAACGCCACTCCCCGATGTAGTTTTATTACAAGAGACACATTTAATTGGCAATACATGTAAAGCACTGAATCGGTGGGGATACAATCTAGTTGCTCACTCTGGATTTTCTTCCGGATCTAGAGGAGTAAGGATCCGAATGAGAAAGGCCTTCCCCATGTCGACGGACCGCACCTGGGTAGACATACAGGGTAGATACGCTGCTGTGTTGGGGAGCTGGGAGGGCCGAGCACTCACCATAGTGACAACGTATTTCCCCCGGGGTCTCCAGACCCTAGCTTTTAAGGATTTAGTAGGGCTATTGCTAAATCTCCCCAAGGGACGACTCCTGATAGGAGGTGATTTTAATGCAGCTGTATCGGGAAGAATCAATCGCCACCCCCCTCAGGACACACAGCCCATACGGTCCCACTTCCATGATTTTCTGGGGGCAATGGGACTGGTGGATGCGTGGCGTACCCACCACCCAAACGAGATACAATTCACATTCCACTCGGGCGCTCACAATAGCCTATTTAGGATGGCCTATGCACTTGGGTGGACCAGGTGGGGCACATTAGAGAGATACACCATTTGGCGAGGGGCACTTCGGACCACTCCCCGATATGGGCTCACGTCGTAGTGGGAGAACAGAAAGCAGGGAGAATAGCGCCAATAAATCAGTGGAGCCTCAGAATCCCATCTGTAAAGAAAAAAGTCACGCAGGAAATAGAGCTTTATTTAAGGGAAAACGAAGGCTCAGTGGAGTCTGCCCTGACACTCTGGGAGGCCTTTAAGACAGTAGCGAGGGGACATGCCATTTCCTCAATAGCAGGGGCCCGAAAAGAGAAAAACGTGGAGCTCGTCAGGTTGGAGGGTGACATCCTACATCTAGAGGGTGAGCTGCGAGAAGACAGTTTGGGAGTGGTCAAACATAAGTTAGACATGAAAAAGAAGGAATACAAAGATCTGGCCACAGATAGTGCAAAAGCACTAAACAGAGCCACACTCACAAGATATATGAGGTTGGGGATAAGGCTGGAAAACTACTGGCATGGCTTGACAAGCGCAACCAAGCGAATCGGCTAGTAACAGAGCTTACAGTAGAGGGAGGAGAAACACTGCGCGACCCGCAATTGATAGCAGACACATTATATGTGAATTTACGCATTCATTTACATCGTCCCTGAATCAGAATCGAGAGCATTGTTGGAGGATATGCCCCTCCCATCCCTCGCAGCGGATGACCTTACACTCCTGGAAATCGGCCTGACGAATGACAAAGTAGCACAGGTCATTAGGGGCCTGCAATCCGGAAAGGCGATGGGGCCCACGGCCCACCAATAGAACTTTACAAATTGGCGCCCAATAAAATTGCCCCCTATCTGAGATATATGTATTTAGAGAGTCGAGAAGTGGTTAGACTGCCAGCAGATCAGAGACTGGCCACAATAGTGGTTATTCACTAAGAAAGTGAACCCAGAAATAACTGCTCCTCATATCGGCACATTTCATTGCTTAACGCAGATGTCAAGATCCTTGCAAAATTGCTCGCCATGCGCCTGTCACAGGTTATCTCAAAACTGGTACACCCTGATCAATCAGGCTTCATGCTGGAAAGAAACACTTCACTCAATCTACGACGACTGCATGGAGTTTTAGGTGGAGTAGATACGCTAAGAGAAGATGCAGTGGTGATGTCACTTGATGCTACCGAAACCGGTCCTAGGATGCTTGTTTCCAGTCCAGGGAGGACCTGGCCTGGCAGTTCGGGCTGGACTGTTCCCATTGGGTGCAGGGTCAAGACTTATTTGCATATGGCTGGGTCGAAACTGGAATGGCATGGTGAGCAAAAAAACGATGGATTTAGGCCCAGATCTTTGTACTGGGGTGAATGTATGACATTGTTCTGCATTCTGTCCATCAATTGTTGTTTTTGCATCTGTCACCCTGAGTGGGACGGGTATGCCCAGACGTGGGTCCCGTGCTCTCCATGCCACTGGAGTCAAGCTATCCTGGCTGATGAGGGCTGAAAGCCCGAAACCGGTCCTAGGATGCTTGTTTCCAGTCCAGGGAGGACCTGGCCTGGCAGTTCGGGCTGGACTGTTCCCATTTGGCGCAGGGTCAAGACTGATTTGCATATGGCTGGGTCCAAACTGGAATGGCATGGTGAGCAAAAAAACGATGGATTTAGGCCCAGATCTTTGTACTGGGGTGAATGTATGAAATTGTTCTGCATTCTGTCCATCAATTGTTGTTTTTGCATTTGTCACCCCGAGTGGGACGGGTATGCCCAGACGTGGGTCCAGTGCTCTCCATGCCACTGGAGTCAAGCTATCCTGGCTGATGAGGGCTGAAAGCCCGAAACCGGCCCTAGGATGCTTGTTTCCAGTCCAGGGAGGACCTGGCCTGGCAGTTCGGGCTGGACTGTTCCCATTGGGCGCAGGGTCAAGACTGATTTGCATATGGCTGGGTCCAAACTAGAATGGCATGGTGAGCAAAAAAACAATAGATTTAGGCCCAGATCTTTGTACTGGGGTGAATGTATGATATTGTTCTGCATTCTGTCCATCAATTGTTGTTTTTGCATTTGTCACCCCGAGTGGGACGGGTATGCCCAGACGTGGGTCCCGTGCTCTCCATGCCACTGGAGTCAAGCTATCCTGGCTGATGAGGGCTGAAAGCCCGAAACCGGTCCTAGGATGCTTGTTTCCAGTCCAGGGAGGACCTGGCCTGGCAGTTCGGGCTGGACTGTTCCCATTGGGCGCAGGGTCAAGACTGATTTACATATGGCTGGGTCCAAACTGGAATGGCATGGTGAGCAAAAAAATGATGGATTTAGGCCCAGATCTTTGTACTGGGGTGAATGTATGACATTGTTCTGCATTCTGTCCATCAATTGTTGTTTTTGCACTTGATGCTACAATGGCACTCAATACAATTGAGTGGCTCTATTTATTTGCAGTCCAGAGTAAAATGGGATTTGGTCCTAACTTTATGGGCTGGATTAGACTCCTATATACTGACCCATCAGCACAAGTGGTAGTAAATAATAAAAAGTCCCCAGTCTTCGCTCTCAGGAGAGGAATGAGACAGGGTTGCCCCCTGTCACCGTTGCTCTTTGCCCTACTGCTTGAACCATTAGCATTATGGATACGCAAAGATCCATTGATAAGGGGTTTGAGATGGCCGGAGGGCTGGGAAGATCGAATCTCCCTCTATCCGGACGATATATCCGGACGATATATTGCTGTACTTAGCGTCGCCCAAAGCATCAATAAATAGAGTCCTCAATATATTCTCGAACTTTGGGAGGTATTCGGGCTATAATATTAACTGGTCAAAATCAACAATCTTCGTATTGAGGGGGGAGTTTCCCCCACTACCCAGGGGATATGAGGTGTCAAGGGCGGAGGAGGGGTTTCGATACCTTGGAATATATATCACTAACGACTCGGTGCGATCTTACCACCAGAATCTCTTGCCCCCGCTGCAGCGCTTAAAAAGTGACGTAAGACACTGGAAGACCCTTCCGCTGTCGTTACTGGGTCGCGCAGCGCTATTCAAAATTATGTCCCTCCCAAGCTTCTTGTATGTGTTGCACAATGCACCATATCAAGTCCCTACCTCTTATTTCAAAACTATTGAAAGCAAACAGAGAGAACTTCTGTGGGTGTGGAAGCCCCCACGTATAGCCACTCAAAAGTTGGTGGGGGGGGTATGACAGAGGTATAGGACTCCCTGACATTAGGAAATACTATTGGGCAGCGGAACTAACGGCTATTAACCACTGTATATATAGACCATATGATGAAATGGGTTTTGCCAGAAGGCAGCTACTTCAGGGCACTCTACAGCACGCCAGCAAGATTCCAGCTTACAGGCCCCACCCAACACACATTTCAGATATGGCGCGCAGTAAATAAGAGCCTGGGGTGGGCAGGAAAGATCACCCAAGCCACCCCATTATGGGATGCAGAACAACTGGGATCTTTGAGGAACACCAAGGGATTCGACAGTTGGGATATGATATTTCCTTTACACAACTACAACAAGACTATGACCTAGCAGCCACCGAGATGTTCAGATATATGCACCATCCCCAAATGAGAAGTGCCCCCGAGTCTTCCCCATTAGAGGATAGAATTCTCGCTGATCATATGTACAAAAAAGCTACCTTATTGACCTACCAAAAAATAGTCAACAATGCACCCAATCCCCTCTTACACCTCCGCAGGAGCTGGGAAAACGACATTGAAGAGCTAGAAGACAATTGGCAAGAGGCACTGGACTCCCCGAAAGTGTTGGCAATTTCTTCTAGGTTCAAGCTAATACAACTCAAGATCCTACACAGAACGTACCTTACAGGCCCTATATTGGTTAAGATTGGGTGTAGGACAGAGCCTAAGTGTAGCAGACAGTGTAACCAGGAGGGTATGTTCATCCATATAATTTGGGAGTGTGTTCACATTAAAAAATATTGGGAAAGAGTGCTTCACTGCATGGAAGAGGTGCTGGGGACAAAGATGGCACCAGAGGCCAGAAGTTGCCTCCTAAATGTGTGGGAGCCCACAGACTTGAATAGTAAAGAAAAAACCTGGGCAACACTGGGAATGGTAGTAGCTAAGCGTAACATAGCAAAAGCATGGGGGGCTCCAGATGTACCAACGGTGGGTGCTTGGAAGGAAGACATGGACTGGTGCATGCTAACAGAAAAGACAGTTTATGAACCTCAGGGTTGTCCTAGAAAATGGGAGCAAATATGGGGCAAGTGGAACAAATGTAGAGGGAACATTTACACGACGCCCCGCCACAGCTCCCCCCCTTAGTTAGTGAGTAGCCATTAGGGATGGGAAAGGAGAGGTTAGAAAAACAGGACGCTGTGTAGCGAGGCTATTGTAGTATCCATTGAACATGTGGTCAATTACTGATTGAACAAGCATTTGCAATGCAATAGGTCTCGCATTTGTAAAAGCTAGAGCTATTGGCGTTGTAAATGGCATTGTTTTTTACTTATTTTTGTTTGTGTGTAGTGGAGTGCGATATAAAGTAAATCGTATGATTTTTTAAATATATATTTATGCTCAGTTCGAGGTGATCCTTGTGTGACTGAATGAATGGAATTGTGCACTGCTTTATTGCAACCCAATCAAATTACTTTATTGGCTTCCAGAATTGTAGGCAAAGGTAAAACAAATAGTTACAACAAAATAATATATAACCGTAGGTGGACTGGGAAGTCAGAAATGGCAGAATTCAAGTTAGTTGCAGCTTTGTAAAAAGCAACAAGGGGTGGGGAGCAGAAAGTAACGGGGCCGAACCATATGGAATGAATGAATATCTTTGTGTTTGTGTGCCCTTACTTTGTCTCGCATATTACAGACACTGGTACAACAAGCTGAAACCTTTGGCCATAGAGTGTTAAGATGGGAAAAAATGAAAAGATAGTGAAGTAATACTGTTTACCATTAATAGTTATGCCCATGGGATTATAGGTGAAACAGGACCATATGCACATTCAGAGTAAATCATGCCTGCCCGTCCAACCCTGAAAGCATCCCCTAGCCTGCAGCCCACTGTGGAAATGCTGTCTGATTGATTTAAAGGTCAAGCCCTGTAGCGCAAGGAACTGTTTTAGGGCAAAGTTGTAGCCTATGGCCAGGCCACTGAATGTATAAAGTTTTGCGCCTGTGGTGGTTTCCGCATTAATATGGATTTGTGCACTTGCCACATATTCCATCATTTTCCGCATAATTTGCAGATTTTAAACAAAAAAAATGGCATCTAGCTCAAACAGATCAAAAGTTTCTAAAAATGCTATCACGTGTTGCCGCCCAGTGGTAGGCGTTTTGGAGTGCAGAGGCAGGTCACCTTTTTGTTGATGATTGCTGTATTGAGGTATAAACTGACATTAACAAGCTGAAACCTTTGGCCATAGAGTGTTAAGATGGGAAAAAATGAAAAGATAGTGAAGTAATACTGTTTTAGAATGTTCTGCATTATGCCTCACAAGTTGACTTTTCTTGCTGTATAATTTGTTGCATAATTTGGTCCTCTCCTGCCACATAATTTGGTCTCCCCTATCGAATAGTGGCTCAGCCTGTGGAGAGGACATTGTCCTTACAAGCAGCAGATGTGGCCCTATTGCCCGGGCAGGTGGCGCAGCAAGATAATACTGCGCCTAGAATGTCAGTAATCCTGGCGCCTGCCCTAAGCGCTGTACTTATTCTTACCGACCTTCACCTTTGTTTTGAGAGAGATGACTTAGTGTACGGTGTAATGATTGCATAAACTGTATGCGTGCCATTCGCGTGCAGCTGCTGCAGGGGAGCGGAATGACACCGAGTCCTGATGGGGCCTGTGGAAGAACGAGGATGCTTCATTTGTATGCTGCTGGGCGGCCGGGGATCCGACAGCCTCCTCGCGGCTGCAGCGTGTGGCGCGCATCATCTGCTCTTCCTGCCTTCTCTTCTTGGGAGGCCTCCGTGCTGTGAGCTGCATCCGAGCGGGAGGGGGGGGCGGCGGAGGGTGGAACCAAGCACGGCCACTTCCTGGCTAACCTCTGCAGTATCTGGCGTTATACGCGTGCTGTTATATATTAGCAGAATCGCATACAAGGGCAAACAGTGGCTAAGCTGCACATCAAACGCGTGTTATGACCAGAGCTGCCGACTTTTGAACTAGGGATCCGGGTTTGAGTCCCGGCATCAGCTCAACATCCTGTGATTCTGGGCAAATCACTTAATCACCCTGTGCCTAAAAAACAACGAATCTGCCCTTGTGTAATGGAACTGGTGCTCTCTTAAAGCGCTACAATTCCTTCCGGTCGAGTCAGCGGCATAAGGCAGGCCCCTGCAGCCCCTGTGATGCAAGGGGGGGTCCCCAGTTCCTGTGGGGCCTCCATTGGGCGCAAGACCAATAAATATCTGTGAAATATGGCGGTCACACAGGGGCCCCTAATCACATTGTACAGGGGGTGCCCATCATTTTGCGTTAGGCACTGGGTCGAGTTAGTGCTATATACAAAAAAGCGAAACGCACCGTGTGATGCTGGGCAACTGGTGTTATTGTTATTGTCCTGTGCCTACTTCCCTTATCTGCCAGAAATTGCGCCTTGAGGCCATTCATATCGCGAAGTGTGGCATGTAAATAAATACATGTATTCATAGTCGTGCCTTCCAGAGTGCTAGCACTGAAAACCCTCTGTTGTATGAAACAGTGTTAACGTTTCTCAACTTTTTTTGTATACCAGACTGATGAAATATCTCTTTCTAACGCAAGCAGCTGGAAAATTATGCATATCCGTTTCTCTACAGCATAATCTGCCTTTTGGACGTGGCTGAATGCCGACGTGGGATCCGGCAGAGTATGTTTTAATAACACGTGGTTTGTACGTGCCAACAAAATTAATAACTTCGAGAGGCTGTTGTGGTCAATTGTTTCAACCCCATCGGCATCATATAAAGCGTCACTTGCATTGCAAATATAAGCTAATGAAAGTTTTGAAACATTTCAGTTTGGGAAGACTGTGACCTTTTCACACTTCACTTTACACGTGTTATCACTCACTCATCAGACAGATCTCGTCAGTGTGGAATCTTCAGAAAAGGCCGGTGAGTGCAAGGATGCTGCGGGCTGTCGCTGTACAAACCATCAGCTGAGAGGGGTGCATGGGGAGGCGGCCCAGGCCGTGCCGAGCAGATGGTCCGCCCTGCTGTGTTTTTGATTGGAAAGTAGAGGTAACATTTGCAGCCACGTCAAAGAGACAGTGCAGCTAAACAAATTGGTCTCAGAAGTGCACGGGCGCTGGAGCGAGCCCTGCTGCAGGCGAGGCTGTATGTCACCATAATGCCACAACTTTGTGTTTTTTTTCCTTTATGAGAGGCAAAAAACGTGCGAAGCCACCAGCGCTGCAATCAGCACTTTTTGCGAGGGGGGTGGGGGAGCGGCGGTGTAACGAGGAGCCTCGCAGCTCCAGGAGCAGTGACAGGTCCTGAATGTTGATGGGAGGCAGGCACGCGGGCAGCAGACATGGCGGCCCGGCCCGTGACTGCTGCCGGAGAGCGGGCCCCCGGTTGTTAATGACGCCGTTTATAATAAGTTGGCATGAAAGGCTAATGGTGATGACAAAGCAGGCTTACCTTCATCTGGTCGCTGCCTCTAGCGCGAGACAAGCGCTACTCTTACTCGCAGATTTTGGTGATTAGGCGCTCCAGAGTCACGTACTTCCTGAAAATTGACATTGCTGAGTGGAACCCGCTGCGCTCGCACTCCCAGGACACAGCACCAAACGCAAATTCGTCTAAGGTTTAGTTATGGATGACGAGTGCAGCGGAGACTGCGCTTGAGCAAAAGAGACGAGGTGCTCGTGCAAAAGGAAAATGAAAGTGAAAGCACGCACTTCGCACATAATTTTTTTTTTTTAAATAGGAAAGTGAAAGCGCGCCATACAATGCCTGAAACGCCGCGAGCAAAAGAGACGCCGTGCGCGTGCACATCTCCTGTCCGGGCAGGCATGGCAAACAGGAGACAGGGAGGGAACAAACATGCCTCCCTTCCAATCAAAAGCGCGCATTTTTGACGCGCGCCAATGAGAAGCATGGGTGGAGCTTCCATCCCGCTTCCGAAGCAAAACCGACGACAATAGTCACGCAAGCGAGTAGCGCATGCGCTGCGTCGCTAGGCGAGACCTAAAAACTCCTGTAATGTGATTTCTCTTGTCATCAATAAAAATAATTTTTAAAAAAAGAAAATGTTTTAAATGTAAAATATAAACTGTGAACTACAATAATATTTGAATAATTATTATTTAATTCGCACTGAAAAACTAAATAATAATTGCTTAAATCTGTACCAATTACATTTAAATTTATACTTAAAAACACTCATGCTTGTCTTTTTTTAAAACCACACTCCCTATAAAAATTGCAATAATTAAAAAAACTTATATGTTAAACAGCTACCTGCCCATGAATCAACAATTCCCAACAATCTGGAGTTTTATTTTTAATAAATATTATTATACACATTTCAAATCAACAATTAATCCTAACAATCAAATTACTTTAATTAAAAATTAGAATAAAACAATGTTACATACAGCAATATTTAAGTAAAGAATACTTTAAACTTTGATATTATTGCACACAAAAAACAACATACTTATAACTGATATTCCCATCATCAGTATTATGGTATAGTCAAGACATTTGTATCTTGATATTAAGGACCACCTATACACTTGAGTTAGGATCTGCACTTGCTTGGTGCAAACTTGTTTCAACACCATGTTATGACAGCAGATTCGTTGAGGTGGTAATGTATGCCAACAATGTTTGTTCATATTTGTTGTGTTGCATTTGTAGTGTTGATGTGCTGCTGTCAGGGACTGTCCGGGACTATGTCGGGAACACAGTCAGGGACTTGGGCAAGGACTGGGAACGGGGTAGAAAACGTACACAACGAGAGGAGTACAGCACTGCCCAGGATCACACAGGAAGTCAGAGGAGAAAAGGGATCCAAAGGGGAAGCCTGTACAAAGGAACAAGATGGTTAAGACTCAGAAAGAAAGGGCACTCACAAGGCAATTTAGCATTCAGACTAACTACACCCGGGACAGACGTGCAAGACATATATATAATACAACATTAACAATAAAGGGAATGTGGGGTAAAGCACTTAGGGGCTCCACAGGGTAAGACTGAAGCTCAGTAAGTTCCTCACCCACAATTGCTGTTACAGATACTGACTGAAAATACCCACATATAGGATATGTATGCAAAGGCAGGGTCTGTGGAGCTTATACCTAGGGTGATGTTATAACAGTAACTCAAAGACAATACTCACAGTGAACAAGAAACACCACCTAGGTAGTCAGCTGTGCCCACGGATCCTGGCGATCAAACAGGAACACGCAAGGCAGTAACAGCAAAGGGGTAGAACTAAACACAAGCACAATAGACAAGGAGCTAGCAAGGAGGAGTGCTTAACAGGAAAGGAAGGAAATCACAGGGCACATTTGGCAGACAGCAGGTAACAAACATACAAGGTAACAGAAGCAAGACAGCAGATTTAGAAAGACAGCAAACTAGAACTGGAACCAAGGAAATGGGAAGAAAGGCAGGGACTGGAAAAGGATATACAGAAGGGGAGGCTACAAAGGTATACTAGAATAGTGCAGGTTCAGGAATCAAGAAAACAAAGTAGCATAGAAGGCAGTGCTGGGGCAGGAACAAGAATTGAGCAAAAGCTCAGGAGTCAAAGTAGTACTGCAGGCAGTGCTAGTTCAGGAGAAGGGAAACTGCTGCAGGTCAGGAACAAGGAATGCTAAGGCTCAGGAGTCAAGGTAGCACTGCAGGCAGTGCCAGTTCAGGAGAAGGGAAACTGCTGCAGGTCAGGAACAGGGAATGCTAAGGCTCAGGAGTCAAGGTAGCACTGCAGGCAGTGCTGGTTCAAAGAAACAGGAAATAGCTACAGCTCAGGAAACAAGGAGTCAAGAGAGAACTGCAAGCAGTGCAAATCAGGAACAAGAAATAGCTGAAGCCCAGGAACAGGAACAAAGAAAACTATCGCTCAGGAACTCAGGAAACAAGGTAGCACTGCAGGCAGTGCTAATTCAGGTACAAGGAATAGCTATAGCTCAAGAACTCAGGAAACAAGTTAGCACTGCAGGCAGTGCTAATTCAGGTACAAAGAATAGCTATAGCTCAGGAAACAAGGTAACACTGCAGGCAGTGCTAATTCAGGTACAAGGAATAGCTATAGCTCAGGAACTCAGGAAACAAGGTAGCACTGCAGGCAGTGCAAATTCAGGTACAAGGAATAGCTATAGCTCAGGAAACAAGGTAGCACTGCAGGCAGTGCTAATTCAGGTACAAGGAATAGCTATAGCTCAGGAATCAAGGAACAAGGATTAACTATAGCTCAGGAATCAAGGAATATCAAACAGCTCAGGAAACAAGGATCGGTCTCACCGGAATACAGCTACAATGACCAACACTGGGCTGAAGGGAGCTGGGGCTTAAAAGAGCTCACAGTAATCACATGCATCAGGTGTGAGCAGGCTAGCAGCAGCCAGCCACAGGTGAACTGAATTCCTCCACCCATCCTTGGCCTGCAGGGGTGGAGACAAAGCAGTGAGCAGGGGATTATAGGTAATGGAGATTCCAGCATGAGCAGACTGGCTTCCACAAAGCCGGCATGAATTGGGAATGGATGTCAATTCCTAAATGATGTCCAAATGCCTGGAAGTCAGGATATGCATACAGGAGAGTGTCTGGAAGCATATTAGAATACTGGAAAGTCCCACAATTCGGCCCCCTGGTGGTGGGAACGAGAGCACAGGGAGTGAATCGTGACAGTACACCCCCTCCAACGACCGGCTCCCGGAATCTGGGACTCGATTTAAAGCCTTTGCTGCTATGAAATAACTCCATTTCCATCAGAGATGTAGTGCAAGATACCAGAGGACTGCAGGAAAAATGTGATGTTCTGGAGGGTAGAATAATATGCTGTAAATTAACAGCAGTGTCGGAGGCAGGACCTGAAGAGTCCAAATCCAGTAAAAGGGGCTTAGAAGCCTGAATCAAAGGTGTTTGAAGTCCTGATGATGGCAGGCTAGAGTAGCACTCTGAAAACAAAGGAAGATTGACTGTAGGGCCAAAACCAGATAACGGATTGGCAGGAGGCACAGAGGTCAAAGACAAACTGGCTAAAGACAAAGGAGGTGACAGGAAGCAGACCTGAAGTTCTGGCCCTGGAGGAAAACATACAGAAGACTCAGATGCAGGCGACTTTGGAAGCAGGTATGCAGGAGACCCAGGCCCTGGAGGTCTACATGTTGAGAGTTTTGTCTCTGCGGCTGGAAGTTCAGTCTCTGAAAGTATATGTGCTGAGACCTTTGAAGGCTGGCTGGCTGGAAGCACAGGGTCAAAAAGTTGGCAAGATAGGGGCTCAAGGTCGGAAGGCAGGGAGCCTGGAAGCTCTGGTGCTGAAGGCAGGAAGCCTGGAAGCTCTGGTGCTGAAGGCAGGGAGCCTGGAAGCTCTGGTGCTGAAGGCAGGGAGTCTGGAAGCTCCCTGGAAGCTGTGGTGCTGAAGGCAGGGAGCCTGGAAGCTCTGGCTCTGAAGTCAGTCAGCCTGGAAGCTCTGGCTCTGAAGTCAGACAGGCTGGAGAATCTGACTTAGTAGACAGGTGAGCTGAGGGCTTGGGCTCTGAATGCAGGCAGTCTGAAGGCTCAGCCTCAGATGGCAGGCAGGCTGCAGGCTCGGGCTCACATGGCAGGCAGGCTGGAGGCTCGGACTCACATGGCAGGCAGGCTGCAGGCTCGGGCTCACATGGCAGGCAGGCTGTAGGCTGAAGTTCAGGAGGCAGCAGGCCGGCTGAGGACTCTGGAAACTCTGAAAACAGCAGGCTGGCTGAGGACTCTGGCAACTCTGAAAGCAGACTAGCTGATGGCAGAGATGCACAAGGATGACAGACTTTAAATTCTGGGAATGGCAATAGCTCGTGAGCAGTAGATTCCCTGTTGTCAATAGTGAAATCTTCACAGTTCCTTGGCTCCTTAAAACACACTGAAGCGCTTTCTTCGGATGGCTAAAAATACTGCTTATCTTAGAGTCTCTGATGACCAGACTCTCTTTACCATTTGGCAGTTCACATGTCTTAGTCAGAGGAAACAGGTAAGAGATCACTTGGTCTTTGGAAATTATTTCATTTTCTTCTGCATTAGAAGGTGGTACAGGTGTATCAGAGCATACAGTACTATCATTTCCTGACTTTTCAATATGTGGAGTGTTTAAAGGCAAACCAGCAAAGAAGGGGTCAGGATTTCGTTTCTTCTCAGCGAGGAGTTTGACTTCAATTGCAGCAGTTAAATCAAGAGCATGGTCTGAGTCACAGGACATTGTCACATCAGGGAATAAGTGGGTCAATGGTTTGGGTTTTGTCTGTATGTCAATAGCCTGTCTATGGGTTATCGCTGAGATAGAACTGACCTCACTACCAGGAAAAGAAAGCAAAGAGATGTTTTGTGTCTTGCCTGGAATTTGGGGTTTCTCAAAACTGGAGGGACACATCTCAGATGTAGCGTCTAGATGTAATTTAGCACTAGAAGACAAAACACCTGAGGAGTTAGGAAATTCAGACTTCAAACACATACTTTCAGTAACTGCACTGTGAAACAAGGTACTATGGCTTTTCTGCATGGAATCCGAGTGATCAGCCACAGTATTATTCACACAATTGCTGGACCAGCTCTGAGGGGAACGCAAAAGAGAGCGCAAGGCTTCATTCTCCATTTCTAAGGAGGCTAACATCGAGGTGGAAAAGTTGTCTTGTACAGGGGTTTTAAATTCCCACTTGAACTGTGGGTTATAATTTTTTAACAGAGTCTGAAACATTTTATTCTCTCGTTGTAATTCAAGAATCTTAGATATTATATCCTGTGAAGACTGCAGATCTTTCTCTACAAGGACAGTGGTATACTTGGCAACTTCACAACAAACAGAGCTGTACCTTGGATTTTGTTCAAAGTGGCTATTAGATACTTGTGTTCTAGTAGGTCTTTTCTCTCTTTTGTTAAACTGATTATGGTTTACTTTGAATGTGGTATTTAACAAGGTCCCTTTAGTATCCGGGACTGTGCTCTTTACTGGACTACAAGACTGGGTAACATTATTTGATTGGAGACCAGAGGTTATAAAATGCATCTGCTCTTTCTTTGGTTGTGTGGTTGAATACTGTATTTTACAACCACTTACAGTAGACATGCAAGATTCAGAATTCTGGTTCAGCAAACTGAGTAAGGTAGCATTCTCCTCATGCAATGCTGACACAGACATTGAATCTGGATCAGAACAGAAGATTAAGTCCGGATCTGGCAAAAAGGTGTTTGAGAGCCAATGAGTAAAATATTCAGAACGTAAATGTCCATTTCTCATAAGAGGATTCATTGTTTCAGGACTAGGGTGAACAAACTGTAAAGTAGACACTAAATGCCTCTCATTGTTGGGCACTGGGGAATTGCCCTGCACAAACCTAAATGATGTACTGGTGTGTTTTTTTCTTAAACCTCTCATTAGGACACACCTTCAATATTTTCACAAACAAATGTAACAGAAAAATGGTAGC
The DNA here is from genome assembly GCA_963921515.1 of Calotriton arnoldi. NCBI lineage: Eukaryota > Metazoa > Chordata > Amphibia > Caudata > Salamandridae > Calotriton > Calotriton arnoldi. The sequence continues at coordinate 82,483 of CAWUFW010001245.1, forward strand.
TAACTTAACGCAAAGAAACCTCACAAGTGACCCTGGAAATGTGGGTTGGTCATTCTGTCAGGGACTGTCCGGGACTATGTCGGGAACACAGTCAGGGACTTGGGCAAGGACTGGGAACGGGGTAGAAAATGTACACAGAGAGAGGAGTACAGCGCTGCCCAGGATCACACAGGAAGTCAGAGGAGAAAAGGGATCCAAAGGGGAAGCCTGTACAAAGGAACAAGATAGTTAAGACTTAGAAAGGAAGGGCACTCACAAGGCAATTTAGCATTCAGACTAACTACACCCGGGACGGACGTGCAAGACATATATATAATACAACATTAACAATAAAGGGAATGTGGGGTAAAGCACTCAGGGGCTCCACATGGTAAGACTGAAGCTCAGTAAGTTCCTCACCCACAATTGCTGTTACAGATACTGACTGAAAATACCCACATATAGGATATGTATGCAAAGGCAGGGTCTGTGGAGCTTATACCTATGGTGATGTTATAACAGTAACTCAAAGACAATACTCACAGTGAACAAGAAACACCACCTAGGTAGTCAGCTGTGCCCACGGATCCTGGCGATCAAACAGGAACACGCAAGGCAGTAACAGCAAAGGGGTGGAACTAAACACAAGCACAATAGACAAGGAGCTAGCAAGGAGGAGTGCTTAACAGGAAAGGAAGGAAATCACAGGGCACATTTGGCAGAAAGCAGGTAACAAACATACAAGGTAACAGAAGCAAGACAGCAGATTTAGAAAGACAGCAAACTAGAACTGGAACCAAGGAAATGGGAAGAAAGGCAGGGACTGGAAAAGGATATACAGAAGGGGAGGCTACAAAGGTATACTAGAATAGTGCAGGTTCAGGAACCAAGAAAACAAAGTAGCATAGAAGGCAGTGCTGGGGCAGGAACAAGAATTGAGCAAAAGCTCAGGAGTCAAAGTAGTACTGCAGGTAGTGCTATTTCAGGAGAAGGGAAACTGCTGCAGGTCAGGAACAAGGAATGCTAAGGCTCAGGAGTCAAGGTAGCACTGCAGGCAGTGCTAGTTCAGGAGAAGGGAAACTGCTGCAGGTCAGGAACAGGGAATGCTAAGGCTCAGGAGTCAAGGTAGCACTGCAGGCAGTGCTGGTTCAAAGAAACAGGAAATAGCTACAGCTCAGGAAACAAGGAGTCAAGAGAGCACTGCAAGCAGTGCAAATCAGGAACAAGAAATAGCTGAAGCCCAGGAACAGGAACAAAGAAAAGCTATAGCTCAGGAACTCAGGAAACAAGGTAGCACTGCAGGCAGTGCTAATTCAGGTACAAGGAATAGCTATAGCTCAGGAACTCAGGAAACAAGGTAGCACTGCAGGCAGTGCTAATTCAGGTACAAAGAATAGCTATAGTTCAGGAAACAAGGTAGCACTGCAGGCAGTGCTAATTCAGGTACAAGGAATAGCTATAGCTCAGGAACTCAGGAAACAAGGTAGCACTGCAGGCAGTGCTAATTCAGGTACAAGGAATAGCTATAGCTCAGGAAACAAGGTAGCACTGCAGGCAGTGCTAATTCAGGTACAAGGAATAGCTATAGCTCAGGAATCAAGGAACAAGGATTAACTATAGCTCAGGAATCAAGGAATATCAAACAGCTCATCGGTCTCACCGGAATACAGCTACAATGACCAACACTGGGCTGAAGGGAGCTGGGGCTGAAGGGAGCTGGGGCTTAAAAGAGCTCACAGTAATCACATGCATCAGGTGTGAGCAGGCTAGCAGCAGCCAGCCACAGGTGAACTGAATTCCTCCACCCATCCTTGGCCTGCAGGGGTGGAGACAAAGCAGTGAGCAGGGGATTATAGGTAATGGAGTTTCCAGCATGAGCAGACTGGCTTCCACAAAACCCGGCATGAATTGGGAATGGATGTCAATTCCTAAATGATGTCCAAATGCCTGGAAGTCAGGATATGCATACAGGGGAGTGTCTGGAAGCATATTAGAATACTGGAAAGCCCCACAATTCGGCCCCCTGGTGGTGGGAACGAAAGCACAGGGAGTGAATCGTGACAGATGCTATTTGTGTTTTTTTGTTTTTGTGATTCATTTCTGCACTGTGCTATTGTAGTGTTTTATTGTTGTTGGGTTGCGTTTAGATTGACTGTTTTGGCTGTTTAGTTCGCTTTTATTATTTTATTGTGTTGTGTTGTGTTGTTTATTTTGGAGATATTCACAAACGGTACTGCGTTTCAGTCAAAAGCAACATGTTCCTTCAAAAGTCTAATGACAAGCAGTTATTTTGCTCTTTCTATGGTGGTAAAATAGCACGGTCTGGATCACAAAACATTTTTGAATTTGCTATTTCATATCCTTGTTTGTACGTTAAGGCAGTGCTTTTGCCAAACATCTTTTGTCACCATATTAGAAAAACAGGATTCTGGAGGTTGTGATATGCGACAAAAACATTTGTGCATTTCGTTCTGTGGCATTTTCATTTGGTTGTGATGTATTCTGTTTTAACTGTTGTTCTGTGCCAGGGTACATGTTAATTGTGTTGTTATGCTGCTTTGTGTATACTTTTTTCCTATGTTGCTACATTTCCAGCCAAAGGCAACACACAACTTGAAAGGCGCTGTAACAAGCAACCATTTACCAACTATTTTATAACCTCGAACAGTGGTAAACGGTTGCTTGTCACAGGAATGTTTTAAGGCATGTGCTGCTTTTGGCTGGGAATCTATCAGCATTTGTTAAACACAAAAAGGTTCTCCTTGCTGGAATGTGAGTATTATTGTGGAGTACAGTAAACCTTTGGGATACCATTATCTTCACGACATAAGGCCCTTACCATCTAATGGGTCGAACGCGTCATCATTGGGCTCCTCACAACACTGGTCATAAAGAGCTGGGTGTCATCCACATCCCTATTCGAGGGAAGTTTATGGCCCTTTTTGTTGGTATCATGGTGGATTTTCGATGAGCAACTGTGGATATTTGGGTGCGGGCTGAGTAGCAGAGGCAGAGGGGAGTGAGGATAATCTAAAACTACCTGTTGATGCAGAGTATCAATATTAATGGGTCCCCAATGACAGAAGAGAAAGTGGGGGTTATTTTGACCCACATATAGAGGTCAACATGTTTCTGCCAATATAGCTCCCTCGATTGTGGTGTTTGGCTGTTCTTCAGGACCAGAAAAGCCAGGGAGAGGTGTGGTGCAGCAGCCAGCGCGGTTCGATTCCTGGCGACAGCTCAGCTCAGCACCATATGACTCTGGGCAATAGCTCACGTAATCTCCCTGACAGTCCCCAGGCCTTGAAACCTTAAGGGGTAACATGTTCACGCTTTACAAATAGGAATTATAATGTATTATTATTTTATCTTTGCTAGTATCATATGTGGAAAAAATAATATAAAAGAAATTATAACCAGAGGTCAAAAGTTATGTTTATAGAGCTACTCGTTTGGAGCCTCCACCCATAGGTGTGTTCTGTCCTATAATACATATAACAAGGGTGAAAATCAGCAGGATTAGTCTTAGAGAAAAGCACAATTCTGGCACATAGTTCTTGGCGTACAGTCTAATGAACAAAAACATTCTGTGAAAGTGAATTGGTGACCACCTCACCCTTTGTTTTCACTCTTACCCAAAGCTTAGGGTCATATCACTATATCTCAATGGAGGAATGGGGGAGCAGGGGCACTAAATAGTATAATAAATGCAATAATAGAGAGGACATAAAATCAAAATATTGAAACGATTCAAATGTATGTTGTCACTGGGCACTATAGAATGAAGATGGGTGAGGGCCTTTTACCCCGAAGACAACAGTATTCATATCCATAAAGGTTTATTGTTGCCCACAAGAGTACTTACATTTGCTCTCTCTCCTCATTTTCCTTTTATTGTGATACGATAAAACAGCATTTGTTGACATATCTAAAGTAAACAATGGAACATAACACAATAACATACATAAATTAACATAACATCATAATTCAATTAAAACATATTAGGGCAAAACATATCAAAACAGGCAAAAGAAAGCAACAATCGCAGTACAACATACCAAAATCACATTGCAATAATGGAACACTTCACCACCACAACAAAATACCACACAACAAATATGCACGCATTACCACCTACTTAATCTTGCTTTTATAATCCAGAAGTAAAAAGTGTTTGGAGCAATCACTGCTTTAATTTACCACCAAGGACATGAAATAACACCAGCCAAAAATGTTAGTGATACACCCCTGTGTCTAACCTTAGCGCTTCCAGTGCTCACCTAACGTGATACAACCCCACGACTGTAACTCTTCAACTATTTTAGATAGCAGTTAGCCCAAACCTCTGGCAGAAACCTGTCGTTAATTAACACTTCTCTTCCCACTTATGTGGCACCGCCTATTATGTCTGGTAAAAGATGTTAACAGAATATTGGTTCCGTGGTGCAGATAACTCTATAAAAATCCACAAAGAGAGGAAAGGAGGATTTGGAAATGGGATGTGTCCCTGTAATGCCTATTAACTCAAGAGACATCTTACTATACGTCGTCAACCCTGTTTAGCAGGAAATGTCTGGAGAGTAGCTTGGAGATCCAGGCTGCAAACTACATTACATTATCATCACATTGACAAAGCAGCCCTTGTGGCTATAAAGCAACAAGCTGTGCACATAAATAATATTTTTTCTGAGCCAGGCATTGAAAAGGTACCCACAGCATTTAGCCATTACCTCATTGCAACTGTTCACTTAATGGAAAGTACAAATCCCTGCTTGAACTACACTTGCAACAAAAACCCTTTTCAAGTAGAGTGAGTGTTTCTGAACAGAGCTGAAAGAAGAGAACTTTTAATTTAAATGCCCACAGTAAATGCAAGTAGAAGCCAAATTCTCAAATCCATTGAACGTCCCCCATAAAAAACAAATGGATGTATTCCTCCCCTTCAGGAAACTATCAATCTGAAATATGTCACAGTGCCAAGACAAAGGACTCATTAAGGCCAGGTGCCTAACTTAATGAACCAACGTCATGGGCACCATTTGAAGCTATTTTGTTTTTTATGAGGATTCGTCTTGCTCAGCAATGAAAAGTTATGAAACAGAGCATTAAAATAATGGACAAAAGAATAGCCCCTTGAGTTTTAACCTTGATTTGACCTAAGAACCTGACCAAGACGAATGTGATAAGGTTGAGCTACAAATCTGGGCTGTTGTGAAATTCAAGTTCACTCCTGATGCAGGGTTGCACTCGAATCTTCACGACAGCCCGGATTGGTAGTGTAACCTTATCATGGTTGCCGGGGATTCCAATGAGGACAATTTGATGCTCTTGTATATGTAAGCTCCCTGCTTCCTACTACAAAAACTACAAAGGATCCAGAACACTGCAGCAAGGCTATTATTACATCACCACGTTAGAGAACATGTTACCAGTGCTTTAGCCACCACATTCGCTGCTAACCAGACTATCTGCCTTTCAGACATTCTGCATCAATCACAGCCAGGTAGATGTCTCCCTAGCCTCCTTGATGAATTATATTCTGTTTGATTTTGTTCTTATAGATTCCTGTGTAGCATGGAGTTATGCCAAAATTGTAGTTCATAATAACTTACACCATATTATATATTTATGAATAAATGTCACTAGAAACCGTCAAGTAGACATTCACAAGCGTCACACCAGGTGCGCAGGGGATCATTTATACTATGTAAAGATGCACTGCATTACGTTATTATGTTGTCTTTTTCTTTTGATTCCCTCCTAGTTATGGGCAGAAAGCTGCGCCTATAGCAAAATGAGCTCCGAGACGAAGACTGGTGAGTAAATATACTCACCCACATTAACAGTGAAGTATTCTATAATCGAGGTCTTCCACAATACGGTCCTGATAAAAGGCCATTAGACCCGTTAGGGGCAAACTGTCCAAAATATGTTGACCCGATCCAAAGGTTTTGTGGACCAGTAACCTATCCACATATACATCAACCTGTTGTTAACCTTATCCCTATCCATTTTCTTCATATTAAAACTTCCTTCTCTGGATATGAGATCATTTTAAGTGATGTACCACTGTCAATACCCAGACAGTCTTCCTCCTGGTGGAGGTTGTTGAATCACTTGGAGAACAGGACACTCAAGTGATAGACCCGATGATGACACTATCCACCGAACCACATGAGCGGAGATAATATACACTGCGACCTGTGAATGTGTGGTTGAGGGTCTCCAGAACTATCTTTCTTGAGACTCAGGTACACAGACTAATGTGGTTCATTCCCCCCCTCATTGATTATTGATTACCTCTGCAACAGCCATAAATAGTAATTGCCCCTAACTACATGGGTGGCCAGGATATGATGGTGATAATGCTAGGGCAATGGTGGGCATCAGCATAGTAAAGCAAGCACTGCCATGCTGCCATTTCTGTTCAATGCAGCCCTGCAATGCTGCTTAGTGGAAACAGTACCTTGTAGAGTAGGAATCCTGAGTTTTTCCCAGGGTCATGATGTTCTACGGCACCATGGTAATCTAAAGGCTTACATCACTGCAGTGTGCAAGCCCATATCAATAAAACATTAAACCTGTTTCACCTTTTGTTGGGTTAACCCAGCAGAGAAGGTAATCCTTGGACTTTCTATGGTACCTTGGGGGTGAGGGTAATGGAGCCATCTTCTCCCCGACCCCAAGGCTCAAGGATTCCTTGAGGATTCCTCCCTGTCTTTTCAAACATCTGACAGACCAGGCGAATAGCCAGAGATTCCCTGAGCCCCAGGGATGGAGAAACAGGGGATTACTGTTGACTCTGTGGTGGCAAGCTCCACTACCATCCCACAACCATCCTTCCACCTCAAAAGGCCATGGAAAAATCAAATAATAATTAACCAATTTTTACTTGGCGGAGATGTGGTGGGCCATTGGCAGTGCCAGAGATGAAGATACAACCATTTGATTGGCACTATTTCCACCTTTTCAACTGCCTTGTAATCAGTACTGAAGCACAGGCAGGATGATGCCTCCTTCCACCCTGGTCAAAGTCAAGGTGTAGGAATGTCTACGGAGGACAAACTTTTCACCAAAAGGTCACCAGACAAGTAAATTTCTTTTGGAGTGGAATAATTACAGATTATAAGCTGTGACAATCAGAAATAATTCCACCGTACTAAGTCTGACAGGTATGCTGACCATTTCTACTGATAAACAGTGGTAAAAAGACCATATAAGGTTGAGGTATATCTTGTGCATCAAGAGACAGACAGGCTTTTGTAATGAGTACGGATCAGCAATTTTAAAACCAGTGCCACATGGGCAGACATTTGAGGCATTTGAAATGTAAAGCATAGCAAAGAGTATTTATTTCATATGCGATAATCTACCAAAAATGAATTGCATAAATATAACATTTTTCTGTTGGTTTAAATATAAAATGACTTCATATTGCCAACATACCACACCTTCAATTTATGAACAGGTGTGAAATACAGGTCAGAATTTCAAAAGAACTTCTGAGTTTAGTCTAAAATCTCTAGGAATCCCTCATCTACAGCTACATATTTGCTATTTTCAAGAGTGGCCTTTAGAGCATCATTTACAAGTGTTAAAGTACAGTATAAGTAATGAACCCTGCACCCAAGGGTGGCAGGATTTGCATATTGTGACCTTCTCCTACCGAGCATGATTGAAACATGTGGCCATTAATACCGCTGATTCTGTTCTGGTCTGCATCAATCAGCATGGTGGTCCAAATTCAAGAAGCCATTTGCGCTCATAACATAGATTTACAAGTTCAAATGGTAGGATTCACAACTAAAAAGCATTCAATATATGTTAACCAGCAGTCATAAATCTATTCAATCCCACATAATATTAAATCATAACAGTGCAACATTACACAGGAGTCAATGCCATGCATGGTTGGGGAGAGGGCATATCAAGGCATCTTTAGCCTTGAAAGTTAGTGAACTCCCACAAACGTGTTTGTAGTAATTCACAAACTTCTCACTGACACTTTCCCACCTTAGAATTGATCAGAGACTCACACTTGGTAATGAATGGTGTAGATCTCTTTACAAGGGGAGAGAAGAAACTGAATACCCCAAAACGTCTTCAGGGCATAGCGGAATAGGTTTATGCACGGGGTAAATATTTTTGTCTGTGGACAAGAAAAAACATTTCCCTCTCCTATGGGACTCCTACTTTCACTAATAAGGAGTTGTACTGTGTGCTTAATTGCGCGCTGACCTAACTTAAATTCAAAAAGAAAAGGACGTGTCACATGGTGACTATGTGTACTCGTGGAAAGGTTTGTGAATTGCAAAAAGTCTTAAATATGCACACACGAGGAAAGAAGCCATTTGCACATTTGAGAACTTGAATCAGTCAGGCCATTTTTTTGGACAACATACGAAATACACCACTGGCGTAGGATGGGGAAATCACTGGTGTAGGATAGGGACACATGTAGATGGTAAAGAAAAATAAAATAAGACAAGAACTTTAAAAAAAGACAAGAACAAAGCTGTGAGTAAATTATCAAACGTATCAACTCAGTTGCTCTTCAACGCTTTCTAGGGAACAAAAGGATCGTTCCAAAGCAGTCGCGGTCCGTGTAGGAGTGCCGGCCGGGCGGTGACGTGGGGCGGGGGAGGGGCAGGGTGGGGGGTAGCAAAGTACGGTTTACGGACCTATACAGGTAAGTAAACATTTAAATCAATAAAACGAATTTCGTTGTGAGTGCTGCATCGCCAAATGCGATGCAGTGCGCGCAACGAAATTCGTTTCATTGATTTAAATGTTTACTTACCTGTATAGGTCCGTAATCCGTACTTTGCTACCCCCACCCTGCCCCTCCCCCGCCCCACGTCACCGCCCGGCCGGCAATCCTACACGGACCGCGACTGTTCCAAAGTTTTAACAAGAAACACAAACTCAGCTGCAGTATTAATAGGTAGATGCGTCTTGTGGGAAAAATAAATCATGATTAACGTAAATACGCCACTGTTTGAACGTAATGCATATAAACTGTTTACTTACGATCGTTTACATGTTCAAATATTCCTGACCACTGTTTTAGGTTCAAGAGTAAATCTGGCAGAGATCCCTGAGGAATTCCTGAAGAACTAAACTAAGATTATCTTCTTTCATTAATTAGAACAACCACATTTATTGTTTGTAAACAGAAATAGCACTTCCAGAATTATCAAAGACTTCCTATCCATCATCACAAACAAGTAGATGTGAAGTACTCTGGTAGGGGCTAGGGTTAGGGAGAACAAAAATGGACACAATGTAACGTACTACACCTCCTAGTGAGATTTTCTAATGTAACTTTTTAAAAGTTAAATACATATCAAACACAGAAGAAACACTGAAATATTTGCTGTGCATCCTTATTGAAATTTTCCTATTATACATTCTCTGTGTTTACATTTTATCTCTATGAATTAGAAAAGTATGCAGCTGGATACACATGAGAAAGATTCCTCTATAAGTGGTATTTGTGTATTGTCTTGCTAAACATTATATTTGCAATATATATACATTATGTATTTATTGTCACATATGGAGTTAGTCCGTTCAAAATTATGAGCGACAGAATCTGACATGAAATTAAGGAAGAATTAGAAATTTCTGGGCCCAGATTCACAAATAGATCATGGAACGCAGCACAGCAGGCAAACATGTTGCGCTGTGTTGTGTGACAGGGAGGGAGCAGGAGAGCGCCATATCTACAGAGATATGGCTCTCTCCTCCCCTCTCCCTAGCGCCCGCACTGATTTTCGCTGTTTTCACCATAGTGCTAGGGTGCATGCCTGAGTCTACCATAGGTTTTTTATTGGAAGGATACCCTTCCAGTACAAAATACTATGCTTAGACACACTTTCAAACTTTTCCTACTTTGTATGTGTGCTGCACAGTACAGCATGCATGCAAAGTCGGAAAAGAAAGGAGAAGTTAAAACATTTCTCCTTCGAACGCCTCCTTTCAAATGTAGTTAACTGTTTGCACTAAACCCTGTCTAATATTGTTTGTACATAGGGTTTTGCGTCAAAAGACATGGGTGGTTGCCTTGGAACACCCATGTACCACCCATGTAACTTGGTGCTAAGAAACACAAAACACTGCTTTGCGTTACTTTTGGGTACTTTTCAGTGAATCTAGGGAATGATGCTGTTTAATGCACTTCCCAAGCTTTAGGTGCATAATGTAAAAGGGCAAGGAAGCCACTAGGCAATGAACACTGAACAATGGACACTGAACAAACAGAGCCTGTGGCCTGCTTCAAGCGTTTTAGTAACTCTCCATTCCTGTGAAATTTCACCAACTGATCTTTACATAAGCTTGATTAATAAGATGATTTCCACCACTGGTATTCCCTTCCTTTTTTGTGCTGGCATGTAACTGTCCCTGGAAAACACATATCTTTCAGTAATAATGACATTGAATATTAAGGTGTCTCTCTTACATACATATAATTCCTACTAAAATTGCTCAGGCGTCATGCCAATAGAGACACGGTCTAATTCCGCCATCCACAGGTACGGCGGTCCAACCGCTGCTATAGTGTCGGGCCTCCCCCCAATTATCACAGTGGCGATGGGACTGCCCCTATACTGCTGCCTCCGCCGGGATCCAGGATCCCCCAGCACTGGTGAAAGGGGCTGAAAATGGTGACGGTGCCAATGCCCGCACCGCAGAGCAGATTACAACCTGCATTTCCACTGCCCATTTCATGGCAGGGACCTAGCCATGAAAAGGGTGGCGGAAAGGCAAGGAAGGGGGCTCAAACAGGGGCCCGGGCAAATCTGCCCATGGGGGTGCGTGGGGGGGCACATGTTATGCCCCCTAGAATTGCACCGTTGTGTGTGCACTGTGTGGCATAATGACATAGTGCATGCCACACAGTGCACCCAATGTGGCAGCAGTCCCACAGCGGCAGCATGACTGCTGGCTGTAATCCTCAGCCAAAGCATGCCACCACTGTGGGACCGCAGCCGCGGCCCCAACAGCCCAGGTACAAAATTGTAATTGGGCGGGCGAGATGCAGTGGGCTTGGCGGTCTTCCTCAGACCGCCTCCGCGGCGATCCGGCTGGAGGACAGCCAAACTCGTACTCAGGCCCTTAGCTACAAGATGAGAGGAAACCATGAGGGAACAAGGTTTAGAAGGTGACTTGGTACAGATGCACTGTAGAGAATGTTATGTTATGGGGATTTGTAGGGTACAGCTTATCACCTGTGAGGGCATTCAGGAGCCAAAGCAGTAGCATAGGTCTGGAGATTCACCTACTTGAACATCCAGATCTTCAGCTTCTTGCGCAAGTTGAGGAGCGGAATGGTGGTCCGGATATGTAACGGGAGTTCATTCCAGCTTCTGTCCTCGATGAAGGAAGAAGCACAACCTCTTGCCTTGCTTCTGCAGATGCAGGGGATTCGTGTGAGGCAGAGAGAAGTGGAGCATAGGTGTCTGGAGGGTTGGTAGAATTTGAGTTGGTCATTGAGGTAGGCTGGTAGAATCAAATTTAAACGAAGACTCATTCATAAAAGATTTTGCTCACCCACATGTGTGGTTGGTGTACAAGAAGATGGCCTTCGTTTCTTAAATTTCAAATCTTAATTTTTGATGCTGAAAAACTGGATTCAGGTCATAGCTTAAAGGCCAGTGCCAAGTTCTGAATGCGTTAATGCCCAGAGTTCAAATGGCAAATTGCTTCACTGTTGGAAAGTTCCACCGCTGCCAGGCCAGAACAACAGGACTATTTTCTAAACTTTTCATTATCCAAAAGACAGGACTTACAATGGAAAATTGCTCCATGTCAGTTCCTGGTATGGCGAAAGAATTGGGCAGAGGACAGGCAGATGACTTTGTTGCCCTTGACCCAATTGCCACAATATTTTCCAATGTTTGTGTTCATTCACCTCTGAATTGCTTTTTCCTACATTTTGTTCAAATTGTTCAAAGGGAGCCATCATTGTAGATTAATCCCTAATGTCTGTTTCTCATTCAAAATCCATTTAGGAATTTTTGCTTTTCACATCTGCAAAAACCACAAAATGGAGTTGCAGCACAATTGGCATTAAAATAGAATAAAACCCACAGGAGTGACTTTGCTTGACTTGATATAAATCTGCATAGTAAATTTAAAAATATGAAAAGAAAATTAATAGTACTATATTGGCAGTCTTCCTAAGCAACCAGATTGAAATTAAAAATTAAATCTCATTGGCCAAGGCACAAAGCAATTCTATCAGTTATTAATAGGTTTGAGAATCACGTAAGCAGATGTTCAAACCTGTCAATCTGACTGGCCAAGAGCAAGTAAACATTTTTCTTTTGTCAGCCTTTACGCGGTTCAAATGTCAACTGTGCCAATTATCAAAACTTGCCCTGCGCCCATGTTTGATCAGGAGAACCCAGTCTGGGGATATGAAGGCACACCTGAAAAAGGTAGAAAATGCCTTCATTCGTTAAAAGATTTTGATCCATAAACTGACAATCTCGCTTTGTGAATCATACAAAAATTATATTAAATACATAAATTCCAATCTATGCTTTTAACTGAAAGTGTGGAAAATATGTAGTGACTCATGCTGTTAGCCACTGTTCTTCTTGTTAGAATAGGAAAGAGTCTAAATCACCCATCTCATTGGAGGAGCTTCATTTTGTCTTGACTTCTCTTGGGAGCACTTTCAGTCCTAACACTCACTGGTGGAATAAATCAAAAGCTTAACTGATATCTATTGATCATAAATGTACATCTCTGATCCCATTTTTGAAAGTAACATCCTATACTCCTCATTCTAGTGATCCATATTCTATTCTTAACCCTGGTGTTAGAAATAAGTTAATGCATTGGAAACAAGACAATCTCCCTTAGGTAGCTTTGGATCATGTGTCATAATTGAAAATAACATAGAACCAGAAATAGATTTATTGATGCAAATTCTTGAATGTTCAATTGCATGTGACCAGTGTAGTGCTCCTCCTACTACTGTTGTTAAAAAAAATGTTTTAAAAAAAAAGTAAGATAAGAGAAAACTATTCCTAATTGATCTGGGCAGGTTAGTAATGATCAAATTGCAACCTGATCTAATCCTAAACCAGCCTCTAAGTGAAGGCAGAGATATAAGGAAAACTCAATTACACAGTGTAAAGCACAAGTGAAAATGCCTATTACGAACAACATTAAAGAAGAAATGGTACTTGCAGATGATTACACTAGCACAGAAGTATTACCGTCTTCAATTGTTACTAATGTTAATTTAAACAAAATATAAACTATTGACATCACATTAGCTGACACATCTCACATGAGTCCTCAATGTAAAATATGCTCTGGCAATCAGCAATAATCTGTTGGTCAAGTGATTTTAGTATTGATACTATTACAAAGAATTATTCTTCTCACGTCTTCTCATGGGTTTGTATTCCCATCTTCCACTTAGAATGAGAACATCTATTGTCCCAGAGTAGTAGCCATTTTCTATTCTGTCTCCAACAATGGTTTGTATCCAGTTCAGACATGTTGTTACTGAAATTCCTTTGAGTGGTGAGTATCGATTCACCTACTTCAACCAAACTATAATTTATTAGTGAAAGCATTAGCAGCTATATTTATTTATACAGGAAAAGGTTTATATTTTGGGATACAATATCATTCAACGTGTAAAATGCCCTCAGAATATATAAGCATCTGTGACTCTACAAATGCATTTTAGAAAGCTTTTAGCAGCTGTTTACAAGTCTCTTCTTAGGGATGTTTAAAACCACAGTGCAACTTGTAATGCCTGTGCTGCCTAATTGTAAAAGCAGTGATCCCCGAATCTTCCAATCTACAATACTCCACTGGAAGTTGGATAACACTCATGAATGGGTTGCATACAAAATAATTCCCAATGACTCAACAGCTACACCCTATTCTTAAATCAAGATAGCTCTCTTGCAATATAGCTGGCTCTGGAAAAATATTAGCTGTCCTGAATTTCTGCAATTTATTTATAGCTTTTATATCTTTTTTTAAAGAAATGTTGTTGCTTGAAATACTGATTAATTACTGAAACTATACTTCTGTTTTTCTAATGACTGACTAATCTCTAGTGATGAAAGTTGTATAATTGTATTTACACTGACAATTGTTTTTATTCAACTTTTCATTATTAATTCATACCTCCTACCTGGTCAATTTGAAAATACTCTGATAAGGGAGCAATTCAAATGTTATTACAAACCATTGCTCCCATACGTACAACAATGCAATAATTGTTTGTTCTGGTGAATTTAAAGTAATAATTTCTCACTTAGAGCATGATTAGAATTAGCGTGCTACCTAAATATTTACTATTCCATTGCAACACCTAACTTCAGTTCATCGCTCACTAACAAAAGAGGGAGATACTTAAATGAATTTTTTAAAGTTAACAATTTGAGGCACTTAAATTGTTGCTTTCAAAGAAACACCCTGGCTGCTTTTACTCACATCCAGTCTTCATCTTTATCAAAGGTTGATTATAAATGTATAAATGTTAGCATTTTAATCGCTGTATTGATTTTGAAAGAATTATCTGGGTGAAAAGTGATTGCCTAGCTCACAGCCCCTCATTAAACTTCCCATTAATACAGACTCCTAACAAGGGAATGCTAGCCAGCTATCTCAATTATCACCAGGCATATTTGTAAGAATATAAAAATAAATGTATTACCATGCTTTTGACCAAATTATTTATCCATCTGAAATTGTGTTTCTTTGCAGGCTATTAAGCAATCAGATGTCCAATACTGTAACAAACTTTAACATCTCAACATAATCACACCACCATCCAAAGCAACATACTTGGAATGATAATGAAGTACGTACATACAACATGCATGAACTCAGGGAGGTCACATAAAGCTCTAGGGAAGAATTGGCTGGATTCTATTGAGGTAAATTTTGCTGTATGTAAGAAACAAAAACAACATCTAAAATTATTGATAAAAATAAAAAATGAATGACAGTGTGAAAATTTGATATGTGAAGTTAAATATTTAACATGCTTCAAAACAATATTATTTTGGAAGCTAGTGATCACTAGCATAAATAAAAATCTTAAATCCACCAGAATCAGTAATGCAGAGTGAGTTGGAATCAATCCATACTTAGTTGTATGATAATGTTCTGGCCATACCCAATCAATCAAATGCCTTAATTATTTCAGGTGCAGACCTTAAAATCAATATAACAGGTACACATGTAAACAAATGGAAGCTAAAATGTCCTTTTCATCACAGGCAGCCAGTGAAGATAACAAAGATGAGGATGGAAATGTGCTCTAACTAGGGAATATTCAGGATGAGGCAGGAAGTCACATTCTGGACCATTTGGAGCCTGTTATTCAATTTAACGGCAAGGCAAAAGTACAAGATGCTAGCTTAGTCCAGTTTTGATCTTATCAGTACAGTACCCAATATCCTATGTGTAGAGAATGAAGGAGATGCAAAAATCTTTTGATAGAACAGCCAGAGGCATAGCCCAAGCCCCTGCAGTGGAGGGTGACCCCCAACCCTCCAGGGGGCACCTAACACTTCCAGGGTCCCTATTAAGCACAAGGTCAATAAACATCTGTGAGATATGGGAGACACAGGGGCCTCCATCACATTCTGCAGGGTTGAGACATGACTTTCCGTTATGCCATTGAGAATGAAGTAAAGCATTCCCAACAACAGATAAAGTCTGGGTTGGAAAGTCAGAACAACATCCAACTTAACACCCAGGTTCCTTGCTGTACAGAAGAGTTCAATCAATGCCATACAGCTAATGCTCACTTAACTTACAGAACAAAAGCATTTAGTTTTTCTCTGTATTGCGTTGCAGGTGACTCTCCAGCAACCAATATAAGGCATCAGTCTGGCAGAATTTAACAGAGATAGCCATATCAGATGAGGATGGATCCGTAAGAAGGAGCAGCTCTGTGTCATCTGCAAAAGAAATGTTTTCAAAATCATATGATTGTATGAGGTGTATAAATGTTAAATTATGTAGGGTACAACAAGGAGCCTTGTGGCACCCCATAGACTAACTTCTTAGAAGATTACACAAATGGAGGCAGACAGATTTCTTTCTCCCTGCCCTCCAAAAAAAAGGTTTAGCCATCTTGAGGCAGTACCTACAATGCCACCCTCTGTCAAAAGCTGCATCAGGGTAGGATTAAACAGTGTCAAAAGCCAAGGATAATTCCAATAAGACCAAGGGAACACATGTGCATGAATCCTGAGCATTTTTAATCATCTAAATAAGCTCCAAAAAGAGCAACTTCTATACTATGACCAGGACGGAAGCCTAATTGAGTGTAATTAAGAAGTTTGTTCTCGTCCAGATAAGCTGACAGATGGTAATTGAGCAGTTTTACAAGCATTTTGGGGGCACAGGGAAGAAACAATGTCTGGCAAAAACTTGATAAGGTGGATGGGTTGGCTGTAGGTTTCTTTAAAAGTGGAACCACCTTAACTTTTCTCCAGCCAGGTGGGACCACTGCCAACTCCAAGGAGTTATTAAAGAGTTGATGATACATTGGAGCAATGACTTCAACCACCTGATGAAGAATGGATGAAGGACATAGATTGCTTGGTGACCCAAACTTGCATTGCAAAAAAGCGTTTTTAGTTTGTTCCAGGGAAATGGGACTGAATTTGCCTAAAACACATGCAGATACGGCTGTAGACAGAGATCAAATATCAATGTGTGGAATGGCTGTAGAAGGTTCCTCTGGACTAAGCTCAGATTTATCAGGGGAACAAAGAGATGTGATGGTAAGGCGGTATCCAGTCTCTGCGCCTGTAGTACTTAAAGGTGGTAAGAGAGCTGTTAAGCCAGCTTGAATCTTTCAAATCTTATCCTCAAAAACTGCAAATAAAAATGTTTAAATAAATCCGCTGAGGTTGGAATGGAGGAGCTACAAGCTCTAGGTTTTAGGTAGGATTTCGTGATTTGGAAATTTTCACGCGAATAATTCTCCGTGACTGCAATTCGATCAGCGTAGAAAGTGGATTGGGTGATCTTAATTAGAGGTTTTTTTTATAAGACTTGAAAGCAGCCTTATCGTATTGTATTCGCCCTTTGATTTCTGATATTTTACAGCCTTTCTTAAGAATTGAAAGCTCTACTGAGAACCAAGGGTCGGACGGACCTTTGCGCTTCGAAATGTGAGATTTAACAAGTCTGTTTGTTTCTGCTTGTGTAAGTAACATACACATTTGGATCCGGGCAAAGTGGCAATTTACCCACATGAAGTGAATTCAATTTTAAAAAGAATATCAGCTTGCATTTACCCATTAAAATCGAGTTCCAAATATTGCTGACGCCATACATTTTGTATTTCGGGTTCTTAAAAAAATGTGTTTTCATATTGCCTAGCTTTTTTCCTGTGAAGCAAAATAAGGTGTCTGGAAATGTAACACCAGCTTGGGCGATCTGCCTAGGATTGTGTCCACAGTGTTAGATCAAGCAGGCTTTATTTAGCAGAAAATGCGTGTTACCCCGACAGCCCCCGGTTTAATTAAAAAATAGAGTCAGGCATATCCCGTCATTTAATGGTCTGTTGAGTTAAGTGCCCTTGACTTTCACTGGGAACCTCAAGCTTCCCGCCAGGGTATTAACTGCTCAGAAATGCCCTCTCTGCTGATCATTAAATCATTTACAAAAAAAATAATTTGGTTGGCAATCATTGACATATTTAAAGGGCATGAACTTGTGTCGGATTGAAAATAACATAAAGAGACCAGTGTGCGCTGATTGTACTACCATTCAGATATTGTTGGTAGGGTAGTGTGTACTTTTTGTATTCTGGGTCAAGGCTCCTTTTCGCTTTGAAAAGCTGGTTAAAGAATACTTTAGATGTAATCCTGCTGGCTTAGAAACTGCATTTTTGGCAAGGGATAACTTCCTGGCAGGGCCGTTGACATTTTGCAGCAGTGAGCACAGCTCAATGTAATGTACAAAACCAGTCTCCCTGAGCACGCGCTGCTCTGAGAGCTGTGCCTATATGCTGCACTCCTGCGACCTCAGCAGAAGTGCCTTAGTTAGAGCCAGGGCGCGTGGCCTCCGATAAAATAAGCAAACTGGAAACAAAGAAAGACGACAGCATTTCATTTCCAATATGCAGCTATTTCCAGACGACAAATTAACAGCAAAGTCTGCCCATTTTGGCAAAGATTGCTAAACAAGAGTCAACCACATATCAGTTATTGTGGTTTAAAGGTAAGAAGCCCGTACAAACATGGCCGCTTTCAACCTCATAAGTTTGATGTAAACAGCGTCTCAAACAGCAATTGCTTGGTCATTGTTGATGCATGTTTTTTTTAGAAACTATACATACATTTTTGATGAAAGTAGAATATAGTGGTATAGTTATAGCTGCTACCACGTTTCCATAGGAAAAGCATTTTTTGGTTAGCCAATAACTTTGGCACCATTTGACAAATATTAATGACACGTTCCAAAAAAGGTCTCATCCACCTCATCTCCTCGGAAAGTTTCAGGATGATCTGTCAAACAGGGGCCAAGAAAAAGGGGAAGAGGGGGCAGAAAACCTGTTTTTCCGATTCATTTTCCCATATGAATATTAGACGCAGATACAGCCAAAACAGCTGAACAAAATTACACCAAATTTGGCAGAAAGCAAGATATTGGTCTACAAAGCGTGCTTTTTGTTATTTGATGCAAGTCCATTCAGTTGTTTTTGAGAAATAAAGGTTAAAATAAATATAGCTATTTCACGTCACCAGCATATATGGAGGATCCGCAGATCCGCGAGCTCCACCACGCAGTTTGATTGGCTGGCCGCAACATGAAGGAAACATTGCGGCCGTCAGCTTTGGTCTTGCGGATTCAGTCCTGAGTCCTCAAAAAATAAAACAAAATTAGCTATAAGGAGGCAGTGAAGGGGCACCCTCACCCCTCAACCCTGGGGTCAAATAAAAAAATGTTTTTTGAGGAGTTACCACAACACCCAGCGTGACAGTCCTGAGGCTTTGTCGGGGATTCGCAGATCCGGAGCGAATCCAAAGGAGTGTCGCTCTTGATGTTACAGTGGATCCATGGATCTACATAACCCCCCCACAAAAAGTAAAAGGAGGTTGTGCGCCTGTGGGGGCGGCAGACTCTACATCGAACCCCATCCCGCGCAAGGCCAAAGGTGTGGAGTTGGGTGCCTGCGAGGTGGTGGGACCAGAGCCTGGCCACAGGCCATGCTCTGCGCCCCACCCCACGCCATGCACAGCGATGAACATCTTATTTTAGGTTAAAAATTAAAAAAACGATAGAAATTCACTGAAAAAACAAAAGATTAAAGTGACGGTAAAGTTAGGAATTGTAATAGTATCTGACTTTATAATAAAAAAAACTTTAGAAATTGACTGAAAAAAATAAAGAATAAAGAGACTTTATAATTTGGAGAAAATGCCAGTTAAAACATACTATTTTAAACAAACAAAAACACTGAAATTCAGCAGTGATAATTATCTCAGGCCCTACTGTAACTATAACTCGCACCCTTGTCATGCACTGCTAATTCCATGACTCAAGAAATGTTCTATGATGTCATTAGTAACATAACCACTCTCCCAGGACTTTTTGGCTCCTGCCGTTGTGCTGGGTGCTAGAGACTATAAATCTGCTTCAAGGATCGTAAGATCCAACACAACTCAACCAATTGTCTTTGCTGTCTCCCGTTTTATACTGATTATGTTGAGCTGCAGACAGAAAAGGGTTACTTTGTTGTCACCAGCCTAATTTGGTGACTTGTTTGCATTTTACTTTCTACTATGCAATTGGATCTGAATATATGAATTATATGCTGTTGGTATTATCTTGGTCCCCAGTTAATGTATTTTTTTCAAGCATTTTAATTCTTAGCCCTAGCGAAGGACTATCACTCATTGCTGCTATTATATCATATTTTTACCCTGGATTTCTTCATTGTATATATTGTGACATTTTAATGTTTTATATAATTGATGTATTTGATTTTATCAGTTTTTATGGCAATGTGCCGAATTAAAGCTTGATATGATGATGGCGATAACATAAATGCAACATCTAAAATGACCTCATTCATGACAACACTGTGCATGGCTGGAGCACGTGTTATAGTTACTTTAGGAACGGAATTATAATTACTTAACTATAGCTGGTGAATTTCGGTGGTTATGTTTGTTTAAAATAGCATGTTTTAACTAATACTTTCACCTAACTATAAAGTCCCTTAAACCTTTGTTTTTTCAGTGAATTTATTAGATATAAATAAGGGAACTGCATTAGTAAAATTCTTATTAAACTTGAACCAAAACTAAGGACCTTATTATGAGTTCGGCAGTCTGTAGGACTGCCAAACCTGTGGTGGCGGTTCAAGCACCTCCACACAGCAGGCACATCAGCAGTATTATGAGTGTGGTGGTAGGACCGCTACGACTGCTGGGGATCAAGGACCCTGCAGTGGTCGTGCAGCGCTCAGGAGCACTAATATGCTGGTTGTGCCGCTGTGGTACCACCAAGCATATTAGGAGTTGCCTGTCCACTGCCCTTTTCATGGCGGTGAGCCTGCCATGAAAAGGGTGGCAGAGAGGCAACAAATGGGGGCCCCCTGCCACTCCTGGACCTGGGGGTGCATGTGGGGAGGCACATGTAGTGCCCCCCTGGTTTTGCACCCCTACTTCCTGCACGGTGTGTCATGTATGCCACACCATGCAAGAAGGTGCAGTCGGCACTCTGAGAGCAGCTGTCTGCATGTTAGGCCCTTCTATGAGCTTAACAGACCGCTGCTGTTAGACCGCCGCAGGACAACCGCTTTGACAGGCTACAGCAGATGGCGCATTTCACGGTCTGCTGTAGGACCACCAAAGTCTTAATAAGGCACTAAGCCCAAACATTATAAGCATGGGGGAAATGAAACAACATAAGAAAAAACTTTCTAGTGAACAACCAACAATTAGTATTACTTAGAAGTTGTATTGTAAATAAAAATTTCGAAGTCAAAAATAATTTCTTATATATATATATATATATATATATATATATATATATTCACAGGATATCGCTGTACTTAGCAGCTCCCTTTCCCACGATGTTGGTGCCAGCCAACGGCGACAGCAGCCGTTTTAATTTCGTTTCGAACATCCAATGTTGATCCTCCAAATAGCGAGGTAAACAGAAGAGGTGGCACACCAGGAGACTGCACAATTCATTTATTGCGCACCAAGATGACGCGTTTCGGCGTTTAGCCTTTTTCGAGTGATTTTTTGTCAGCGAATTCCTTTAGAAATACCAGTAGATGTTCATAGGCATAGACAACATACTCTACTATGCATGATTTACACCACTGTGCAGATAGAATGTTAAATAAACATGATATCACAACTGAAAATAAATAGTCGAAGTAAGATTGTATGAATAAAATTAATCCATTTGATTTTCGAATAATAATAACAACAGGTTACAAGTTGTCACGCCACATCAGCAATCTGTTCATGTTGATTTCAATAAAGTTAATTCAAAATGTCTCACATGAGTCATCTCATGAGCAGATGGAATTGCATAATTCACAATTGCGATTCCCCTACAAATGCATTTACTACAATTTCATGAGTGGCTATGAAATGGCTTACATAAACCATATATTGCAATCTATTTGGATAATAAATTTATACAGTAATTGTTCAAGCCCTACAGTCGATGCACATTGCCAAGTGGCCAAAAAAATATATCATGGTCTGTCCAGCCTAGCGGGATTAATTAAGCCACAGCCCATTGTCGCATCCTATAAATGCGATAACAAGATGGGTTACCTCAGATGGAACTCATAACTCGCTTGGTACCCTACTAGTCCCATATCGAGTAATGTACTCGTATTGCTCACGGTAATTATGCCACATGGTAACCAAACGGTAAAAAAATGTTAAAAAATAAGGTAAAAAGTACTGGTGTCTTCCAATCCTGAGTAATGTACTCATATTTAATGGCCGTTAGTGGCTCCTACCCGCTACTGCCTCAACTTCTGGAAATGCCGCATATTGGTGCCCCTAAACCATAACCCGTGAATGAGAAAAATAACAAAAACTATCTGTGAATACCACTAGTGACAGATTGCCCCCTCTAGATTAGTTGCTTTTAAATTATGCAAATATTATAATACCACCAAAGGATCCTTATATGCCTACTATTTTACGGCAAATGCCATGTTAGAACCAAAGGAGTAAAGGCAAGAGTGGGTACCATCTGTCCTAATTATTAAAATAATTTTCTGTGAAGGTAGTAAAAATAGTAAAAACTAACGAAAGAAAGGGAAAATATTGCAGCTAATGATTGCTTCTGGATATGTTTCAGCATCCTATATGGGTAGCCAATTCCTCCCCACTATTTAGTCCATTCGGAGTTTTAGTGTGAAGGTCAATGATATACCTAGATTCCAAGACACGGAGACTCTTCTCCCAGTCTCCTCCTCTTGTTTGTGGTAATATCCTGTCAATTCCATAGAATAGCAGGGAATTGTTATCACTTTGATGTTTGTCAGCGAAATGCCTCGCTACGGGATAATTAAAGTCCAAGTTAGATACTGCACGAAAATGTTGTAAGATTCTTACTTTCAATTGTAATTCCGTACTGCCGACGTACCGGAGGCCACAAGGACACTCCAGCACATAGACGACTAAATCACTGGTGCAGGTAATGGACTTCGTGATGGTTTTCGTTTGTCCTGAATTTGTGATGTATGTTCTACGACTTTTGCTCTTTTTGCAAGCTTTGCAAGATCCGCATACGGTGAACCCTTTAGCTGGCACTAGCCAGTGGGTTGCTGTCCCCTCCTGTGGGTAACTATGAACCAGACGATCTTTGAGAGATCTTGGGCGTCTATAGGTGAATTTAGGTGATTTACCTACATGTTTACCTATTACTGGATCTGCCAGTAGAAGGCTTCAGTGGGCTTTCAGAGCTTTTTTTAATCCATTCGCCCCCCGACTATATGTTGTAATCATTTTGGGTGCTTCGTTAGGATTCTCACTGGATATCACATCTGATTTTTTTGGGTGGTTAAAAAGTAAGTCCTTTTGTGTTTTATCCTTCACTTTGTTTTTTGCTCTCTGCAGTACTTTATCGCTATAGCCTCTTTGTTTGAACCTTTGTTCCATTTTAGTTTGTTCCATAATGAAGCCTTCAGTGGTGCTGCAAATGCGGCATGCCCGCAGCATTTCCCCATAGGGGATACTGTGAACCAGTAGAGTAGGATGATTACTTGTGGCATGTAGGACAGTGTTACCTGCCGTGTCTTATCTAAAAAGACTAGTTGTCATTTTGCCTCCCACAATTTGAACATTGACATCCAGAAATTCACAGTGATTGCGGCTAATCTTATGGGTAAACTTCAAATTCAAATCATTGACACCCAACATCTGAATAAATTCTGTAGCTAAAGTCTCAGGTGCATCCCAAATAAGGAACAAATCGTCAATATACCTGATCCAGATGGGTATATGGTCGGTATATCTCTCATTATTCTCTGTCCAAACTATTTGTTCCTCCCACCAGCCTAGGAATAAATTCGCTAGGCTGGGGGCGAAACAAGTACCCATCGTGGTACCTGACTTTTGGCGATACAATGTTTTTTCAAAGAGAAAAATATTCTGTTCTAAACAGTATAGCATCATCTCCTCAAGCATTTTGTTGTGTTCCCAGAGTGAGATATGTCTACTGCGTAAAAAATACATATAGACTGCTACTCCTCTTTTCTGTTCTATGCATGTATAGAGAGAGCATATGTCAAGTGCTATCATGGAATAATTCTCTTCCCATTGAACATCGTGAATTCGTCTTAGAAAGTCTGAACTATCCTTACAATAAGACCTCAAATTGATAACATATTGTGCAAGAAACAAATCAAGGAAGATGGACGTATCCCCCCATTAGAGGAGACTATCGGTCGCCCTGGTGGATTTGTGGGGACTTTATGGATTTTTGGTAAGAGATACAAACATGGAATACGTGGATTGTCTGTTTTTAGAAATTTAAACTCATCATCATCCAGAAGTCCAATCTGATTCCAATTTCGTAGATGATCATGGTAATTTCTGATTGACATTTTGTGTCTGTCCCAACTAATCTCCTCATAACACAGATGATCTGCTAATTTACGTAGGGCTTCAGCTCTGTACATGTTGATGTCCATAATGACAATGTTGCCCCCCTTATCGGAGGGCTTAATTATGATGGTCGGATCTTTTTCTAAATCTTTTAATGCCTGACGTTGATCCTTTGATAGATTATCCCAATTTGCATCCGTGCCTTTATGTCTCATTTTGATTAGTTCATGCGTCATGGCAGAGCTGTAAGCCTCTATGTTGTCATATGGTACATTAGGATTGTACTTCGATTTTGGCTTAAGCCCACTTCTACTTGTCTGATTGGTGCAGTCTCCTGGTGTGCCGCCTCTTCTGTTTACCTCGCTATTTGGAGGATCAACATTGGATGTTCGAAACGATATATATATATATATCCCAGAACCAGCGCTGCTCATATGCCGCCTCTCGCCTTGCGGTGCCGGTGCCAGTGATGGAAGCAGCTACCATCAAAATTTCTTTAGCATAGCATTCCAGAATCCAGAATGAAAAGCGGCACACCAAGTGAATAGCACCAGAGTTTAATGTGCAAAACAACGCGTTTCAGCTGTGAAGCCTTTGTCAAGTTTACACATTGTGCTCCACTCACCAAAGAAATATGCTGTAAACCAGAGAACATAGAAAAAAGACTTTCCGCAATAGGTGAGAATTTTTCACAATATTGCGGATAATTCATTTCAATTTTATATTCACATTTTTGATGAATCTTGTTAAATAAATTATTCATAATTGTTTGTTACAAATTCATCATATGCGATTCAACAACTGCAAGCCAAAGAACATAGAAAAAAGACTTTCCACAATTGGTAAATATTATTCCACCGTATTCTGAATAATTTATATCGATTTCACATTCACTTTATAGATGAAATGAATGATTAATCTAATTAAATAACTCGATTCAAGCTATTCATAGTAAATTCTTCAAGTGCGGTTAAACAGCGTAAAAAGTGCTCAATTACTACGTGATGTGGTGTGTGTGTACAAAAATTAAGAGAAATACCGGCACCACAGTATCGTAATGTGGCGGTAATACTCGCGTATCTCTATATGCATATAACAATGTTATTATGTGCACCGGGCATATGGGCAAGGACATGATAGCAGGGAGACAACTGGATAGCGAGGCTCTAAGCAGGCTGGTAGCCACAATCTGGTGACCAGAATATAAATGTATGATTACGGGCAAGTGTCCCGAAGTATGGTGACCTGGTTATAAGGTTATAAACTAGGAAACCTGTCCTATAGTTAATCCTATAACTGTATATAGGATAAACTCCTAAATACCTGTATATTATAAACATTATGATAATGGGCAAGTGCATATATACACAAAAAAACACCCTTTGGCTTAGCATGAATAAACACATTTTCACTTAAATTGCCTTCCCACTTCAGCTCTACTTTCGAGTTGTCTCTACTAAGGCTAGTTAGTCTAAGAAAATTGTATCTCACAGATGCTTTTCACATGAAAGATAGGGTTCACTGAAATAATATCGAAACCATAAATATCGTGCTACATATATTTTGTGTCCAAAATATCGATCTCAAAAATATTGTTTTCCTATACATATAAAGGTAAGCACAAAAATATAAAAAAATATCCTTTTACACTAATATCGAAAAAACATATTCAAAGATATTGTTTTTTAATATATATAGTTAGAAATAGTAAATATTATTTTAACATATAACATTAATATAATGTAAATTAGATGTTTAAACAGTATTTTGAAATATATAAACATATACTTATTTAAATACACACACACACACACACATATGTGTGTATGTTTATGTACACATATATAAAGTAAAAGTATTATTAAAAATATTCATTTTAATTTATATTATAATTTTCTATTTTTTTAATTTACTAATATAACAAGTATATATATATATATATATATATACAACAAAAAATAAAAATGTAACAAATAAACTGGAAAGAATTAAAAAAACATTGTACATAAAAAGTAAACAATAGAAAGAAATACGTTTTACCAAAAATGTCTATAAAATTACATAAATTTCTACATATACAAAATATAAAATTAAATACACAAATACATGATAATACTATATATTTAAAAAATATTAACAAACCTATTACATTCTAGGAATAATAAATATACTATTCCCACTCCAGTCTGTGCATCATTAGGGAAGCGCTGGACTCAGTAGGGGTAAAAGTTACTATTCCCAATACAGTCTGTGCAACAGTAGGGAAAGCGCTGGACTCAGGAGGAGTAAAATTTAGTATTCTCATTTCAGCCAGTACAACGGTAGGGAAACCATTAGACTCAGGAGGGGTGAAATTCACTATTCCCACTCCAGTTGGTGCAACAGTAGGGAAAGCGTTGGACTCAGGAGGGGTAAAATGTTCTATTCCTATTCCAGTCTCTGAAACAGTAGAGAAAGTACTTCACTTCAAACACATAACATATTTTAATAAGTATATTAATTGAACAAAACATATAAAAATATTACTATAATAATTATATATATATATATATATATATATATTCCTTCACAGCCCCTATGAAAAGAGCAGAAGTGGGCACTCCCCGTAAGCAGAAAATTGTTTATTGATTTTTCACAGAGTCCTGACGTGTTTCGGCTGCTCCCAGCCTTTTTCAAAGTCATTTTTTTGTTGGATTTTTTCAAATTTAAAGGTACAGCGCATATAGACATAAAAGAAACAACATCCATTGCTGACATGACCCCCTCATTATGTATGCTGTCTCTTAAACTGGCTCAATACACAATCATATCCAAATGATATATGTTTTTTTATATTTACATTTTTAAAAATGTATACTCTTTTTAAATAATTTTTACAAAGAATTCTTTATATAAAAACAAGCCACCTTGACATTGTCATTTCGTATCTAACAAACTAGGATCCGGGAAACACTAAGGAAGCATACTCTTGGGCCAGTGCCCAAACCTGATGAGAAGCATTATACGACATCTCTGGAATCAAACCTTGATGACAAGATACAAGGCATTGCCAACCTCAAGATAGTCTACTTATCCTAGAAGTGCATATGTGTAGTTATAACTCATTATTCAAATTAAGAATGAAAGGGTGTAAATAAATGCATAAATAAGTGAATGATAAGATATGATCACCAATGGATCAATTCCCATAAAATATATATTTTATAGATCCTTTATAGATCAATTCATATCTAAAATACTCAATCGCATTATATAAATCCAATCAATCCAATAAATATAATACATACCTACACATGTGCAAAACTTCTAAGCATACATAAAGTGCCTGAGTGCAAAATATTGTCATAATTGGAACCAAAGATGTCCCAATGTAAAAGTGCTGTAGTGCAAAAATAAAACCATCTCCTATTGCACAGCTTTCCAGTATCAAAACCCATTGAAATTCAATCATTGCAGAAATACAAGGCATATTACAAAACACTGGGAGGGGAACTGGGAAATGGGTGGACCACCGTTCACCCCAATATACTTCTAGCTCCTCATCCCTGTTCAACCCATTTGGAAATTTAGTGTTCAGATCCAGGATGTATCTAGATTCCAAGCGTCTTAGATTTATGACTCTGTTGCCTCCTCTGATGTTGGGGGGAATCCTATCAACTGCAAAGAACATCAGTAAGCCAGGATCATTATCGTGTTTGTCATAGAAGTGTTTTGCCACAGAGTATGTGAAATCATGGTTCCTAATCGCTCGCTGATGTTCTAACATGCGTTTTTTTAAAGGAAAAATAGTGCTTCCTACATACATCAGCGGGCATGGGCAGCTGAGTACATAAACGCAGTGGTCAGTGTTACAATTATAAAAACCATTTATCTTTTTCACATGCCCATCGTTCGATTTAAATGTAAGGACATTTTTCACCATTCTGCAGGCCTTACAATGATTGCACTTATAGAACCCCTTCATGGTAGATAGCCAAGTCTCAGGCTTGCGGCTTCTATCGAAATAGCTATGTGTCAGATTATCTCCCAATGTCCTCCCTTTTCTGTATGTCACTGGGGGTGCCATAGGTAAATCTTTACCAATTACATTATCCCTTTTGACTACCTGCCAGTGTCTTCTCAGGTTCTGGTATACTTTTGGGGACATTTGATTGAAACAGGTGATAAATCTTGCTGCAGTGCCTTCCTTTGGGGCTCTATCATTCGGATAAATCAACTGATTTCTGGTGACACTTTCTGACTTGCGTTTAGCCTCAGCCAACTTCTTTGGATGATACCCTCGTTTACTGAACCTCTGATTCATTTTTTGTACCTGTCCTTGGAATTCCTGATCCTGGCTACAAATTCTTTTAAGCCATAATGTTTCTCCATAAGGAATGCAATCTTTCAAATTGGTCGGATGTTGACTTTTAAAGTGCAGAGTGCTATTACCCGCTGTTGTCTTGCGAAATACAGTGGTTTTGATTTTACCATCTTTTACTTGTAATAAGATGTCCAGAAAGGATATCTCATTTACACTCATCTGTGCTGTACAGTGCAGATTGTAGGGGTTCTCATTCAGGATCTTCACATTCTCCTCGGCCTTTTGTTTTGACCCGTTCCACAACAAAAATAGATCGTCAATGTAACGGGTCCAGACCAGTGTATGTTGTACATATTTCGCATTTTCGTCTGCCCAGGCCACCTGCTTCTCCCACCAGCCCATAACCAAATTGGCAAAGCTGGGGGCGAGCAGGTGCCCATAGCTGTCCCCATAGTCTGTCTCTACACCCTTCCAACGTGCATGAAGATGTTGTCTTTCAAACAAACACGGATCATTTCCAAAAGCATTCGCGTATGTTCTAAGAAACGTGCTGGTCTATTTTTCAAATAGTACTCGCATGCTAGTACTCCTAAATCATGGCCAATTGAAGTGTAAAGGGCAGTGACATCAAGCGTAATCATGATATACGAGTCACTCCATGCGAGATCATTGATTTTAGTGAGGAAATCTCCACTATCTTTACAATAAGATGGTAATGTTTTAACAAAGGGAAAAAGAAATGAGTTAATATATATGGCGGTGTTCTCTAAGAAACTCTCATTGGAGGAAACGATAGGTCTTCCTGGGGGGTTGGACAATCATTTATGGACCTTCGGCAGTAAATAAGATGCGGGGATCTTGGGATGCTCTGATCTTAAGAAATTGACTTCATCCTGATCTAAAATACAGGCGTCATACCAAGACTTGAGTTGTATTTGAAATCTCTTGACGCAATCACGATATTCATCAAGTGTAATAACTAAGCCTGGGCGTAGTTCGCGAAGTAGCGCTACGCGAAGCTACGCAAAGTGCAGTTCGCACTACGCGAGTTACGCGTAGCACTACGCGAACTGCGTAGTGCACTGTTCGCAATGATTGCACAGTGCCGGATGCTTGTCCGCACTGTGCAATCATTGAAAACGGCATCTTGCACAGTGCGAGCTGTCTTTTACTGCCGCTCGAGTAGATTTTTACTCGAGCGGCAGCTTTCTCAACGCGGACTGGTAGTTTCTCATCGTGAGCGGTCGCAAGCATACGCGACCACTCGCAATGAGAAACCTGACCTCCCCGCGTTGAGAATCTCGCCGGGAGGTTTATTTTCCACGCTCGCAATCGGCAACTTGATGTTGCTGATCGCGAACGAGGAAAAAGTCTCGCCGGGATGTCATTTTGCTTGCTCGCGGTCGCCAACTTGACGTTGAGGACCGCGAGCAAGTAAAAAATGACCACTGCACTAGGCTACACTACGCTACGCATGTTTGCACTGTGCTACGTGCAATTCGCGTTGTGCGAAGTAGCGCAAACTTCGCAAACTACGCGAGCGTAGCGTAGTGCTTTGCCCAGGGTTAGTAATAACCTGATAACATTCCCCATCCTGTAATTGCCTCATAGCTTCTTGATTGTATTGCTCTGAGTCCATAATTACCACATTGCCTCCCTTGTCACTGTTTTTAATTACAATGGAGGTGTCCTCTTTCAAAGTTTTCAGAGCCTTCCTCAATTCAGGTGTTAGGTTATCATAGTATCCCCCAATTTTGTTTCTCAGTTCAACTAGATCATGTATATCCATTTCATGGAAACTATCTATGTTATCGTGGGCTGTATTGGGAATAGCACAGGACTTAGGTTTAAAGCCACTCATACTGGTGGATTCAATATCAATCCCCAAGTTTGACATGAGATGTTCAATATAAACATTGGGGTCTGAACCCTCACTTTCTCTGTATAATGTTTCCAGTGCTAGAAGTCCCTCAGCTTCCCCTATCGCCAAATTACATGATGGTACAATAGCAGAGACACCAGACTTGTTTTTCAATTTATGAATTTTGTTTAGTTTTAACTTTCTGACAAACAGAAACAAATCAATCCTGGCTTGGGCATAGTCATATCCCAAAGACGGGCAGAAGGAGAGGCCAAATTTCAACAATGTTGTTTCCTCATGTGTCAATTCCCTCTGCGAGAGATTAAGCACTGTTATAGTGTCCTCTATGTTTTCTTCTTCTGGCGCAGGTTCCATTTGCCCTGTGCCCCTTCTCCATTTGCTTCTTCGGGTCCGACGTCTTTGCTTTCGCCTCTTCCTCTTCCCCTCCCCCTTCCTCTTCCCCGGAGGGGTTTGTCCTTCTTCGGTTTTTCTGCTTCCTGTATTAGGCGATATTCGTTGTGAAAACCTGAAGCCCCAGCTCTAATTCCGAGATTGTCCCCGTCATCAGTACTGATGTCAGAACTGGATCCAGAGGAAATAAAATCTTCTTTTCTCTGTACATCCTCTTGGAGCAATCCCTTTCTGTAGGTGTCATATTTTTTGGCGAATGTCAGGATACGCCCTTCCATGTAATCTTTTTTGTCTCTTTGAAATTTCTGTTGTTTTTTAAATTTCACTTCGTTTTTGTGTCTTCGTAGTCGTTCCACCATTTTATCTGTGAATTCTTTAACAAAGTTGGTGTTCTCCTCCTTATCTATTTCCTCACGTAGGCATTTTAGCTCTTCTCCTATTTTAGCTAGGTCCAACTCTGCGTATTTCACCAAGATTTCTATCATCCCAGCACTTGTCTTAGCTGTGAACATTGCCCATTCCTCTAATAGCCCTGGATGTGGGACTTCGTAGGCAGGCACAGTAAAAATCCTTAGCCCTCGTGGCACTCGTTTTACCTCTAAGTATTTAATCAATGAGGTCAGCTCCCACCATTTGCTTATCTCTTTTTTACTAAATTTTTCTAATTAGAATAGTTTTTGTTTTAAAGTCAGCGTACCTGGGTCTCCTGATGGTGCTCCTCCACCGGTACTGCTGACTGCTCCCTCGATATCGCTGAAAACAAGCTTTGCTTCCTCCAAGCGTTCCCGGTCCAAGTCAATGTCGGACAACGTCGCATTTTGTGATGTCATCATTACTTGCCGTGTAGTTCCGAGAGCGTCCTCTCAATCGGAACTACAAACACTGCTGCGAAGTAAGTAATGGCTCAGAGATAACTTCCCGCTACCTTTCTCCGAAGAAAGTCAAGCGCGCAAGTGCCCCAATTTAATTAGAATCCGCCCTAGTCCTGGCGTGTTTCCAAGCTGCGGTCCGGTTGCAAGGCATAGCGGGAAGGTCGCGGCGGCGCGGATCACTTAAACCAGCAATGCGGCTGATTTCTCCAAAGCTCTGTATACAAGCAATTTCATCCACCAACGTGTGGGTGCACCACGACTGGAACGGCACCAGTCTCTATCTTCCTTCACAGCCCCTACGAAAAGAGCAGAAGTGGGCACTCCCGGAAAGCAGAAAACTGTTTATTGATTTTTCACACAGCGATGTCCGTCCTGACGCGTTTGGGCTGGTCCCAGTCTTTTTAAAAGTAATTTTTTTGCTAGATTTTTTCAAATTTAAATGTACAGCACATTTAGACATAAAAGAAACAACATCCATTGCTAACATGTCCCCCTCATTATGCATGCTGTCTCTTAAACTGGCTCAGTACATAATCATATCCAAATGATATATATGTTTTTTTATATTTACATTTTTAAAATTTATACTCTTTTTTAAATAATTTTTACAAAGAATTCTTTTTATAAAAACAAGCCACTTTGACATTGTCATTTCGTATCTAACAAACTAGGATCCGGGAAACACTAAGGAAATATACATTTAAAACACAAACAATTTACATAACTATAAATGTTTTTAATAATAAATATCAAACACAAAATGCTATTAATTGATTATTTAATTAAATTCCCTCAGTATACTTCCACATACCTAGCAGACTACATTTAAAATATAATTATAATAAAGAATTATAACACAATTAATGTATTAAGCAATAAATAAGATAACTAACAATAAATGGATAATTAATTGTTAATTAAATATCACTTAAATAACTTCCCATCCTATCACCCTAAAAACACAGCACACACCTAATTAATACCATGGGAAATATATTAATTAAATAATTTACATAATTATAAATAAATTACATATTTTTATTAAAATTAATAATTAATTGAAATTTGATATGTACTTGATTAACTTCCCTCCCTATACTCCTACAAACCCAACAACCCACACCTAAAATATAACTTAAAAAATAATAATTATGCAATTTACATGATTAATTCTCAATTAACTAATTCATATTAATTGCAAATTAATTATTAATTATTTATACTTAATTAACTTCCCACCCTACCCGGTACCCCTGCAAACCACACAACCCGCTTCAACACTATAAAATACTGTTAACAATTAAATTAAAAAAAATAATAACTTAAAATTACAAACTATATTTAAAAACATTAACAGCAATTATCAAAACAATATATAACATATGGAATTAAAATATTATTTAAAACACATAAGATAATTTAAAAATGCTATTTTTTACAACTATATAATTGAAAACGATATTAACAACAAAGATATTTTTGAAAATGATATTACTTATCTTAGATAATCGATATTCTTGTCAACGATATTTCTGCTTCGTGATATTTATGTGACACGATATTTAAAACTCGATAATTGTGTCACTCGATATTTTTGACTCGATATTATGTCCAAATACCAAAAGATAGTTGTGTAAAAATATCACAACAATTATTAGAATCACATTTGTATATGAAAATGCATAATGAATACTGATGCAAAAGAGGTTTTAATATTGTCATACATATCTATAAGGGATTCAGGAAACTCACATTTCTGCAACAATTGAGCAAAGAGTACAAATGTCCAATTTGCAATTAACTGATTGCCAAAGCACACATCCTAAGACCTCCTTTTACTTCAGTTTATTACTCAATGTTCTGTCTTACTTTTAATATTTTGCAAAGTGATGAGTTCAAATATTGATGTTTCAGAAAGGTTATTCATTAAAATTGGTTGCAAGCATTCCTAAAAATAGAGGGCGTCACAAAATATGATTTTCCGAGACATATGTACAATTTCTTTAGATGAAAATATTTTTCAATATCCATCAAAAATATAATTAAATGATATCCTCTGACAGACATAACCAAACTTGACATAAAGCAAAATACAAACTGATATGTATATAATCATGGAAATCAGCCACACTTCAGTGAATTTTACATTTTTAAACTTATCTAAACACAATCCTTTGCTCCATAAATAACATGACAATAAACTACTTTTTCTCTAAATAAAATGCTCATGGTGGTTAAGGGTTACACAATACCCTGCAGTAACATCATTCTAACTGTGTCCAACCTGCAACACCATGACAAAATTTGATTCATTTTAAGGATATCCTCATTAAATATTGCAACCCAAATACCGAAATATTTGATTTAGAATGGTTCCAAAGTAGCCAGACATATGCACTTACACAAAATGTATTAAATGTAACACCTCAGTTTTATCAATATTTGGGATCTAGAATAACAGATCTATATTGTTAGACCTGGCATCCTTGGTGTGGTTTCGCCTCTAACGTTTTTCTTTCAGGCCTGCTATTTTCACAGACTTTGTTTTGGTTGGCCGTAGGACTCTGTGCTCTTTTCTACTGATAACCAGTGCTAAAGTGCTTGTGCTCTCTTATTAAAACGTGTTGAATTGGCTTATAGCCAATTGGCATATTTTGTCTACTTGTACATCCCTAGTAAACTGGCACTACCCATGCCCAGGGCCTGTAAATTAAATGCTACTAGTGAGCCTGCAGCACTGATTGTGCGACCCACTTTAAAATCACTCAGGCCTGCCATTGTAGCCTGTGTGTGTGCAGCTTTAAATTGCTATTTAGACCAGGCAAAATAAACCTTTTGACACACCCAAACCTTCCTTTTTAACACATATAAGTAACATCTAAGGTAGGCCCTGGACAGCCCCAAGGGCAGGATGCAGTGTATTTAAAATGTTGGACATTTACTTTTGAGGTTTACATGTCCTGGTAGAGAAAAACTCTTTAATTTGTTTTCGTTTTTCACTACTGCAAGGTCTACCTCTTCCATGGGAGAACATTGGAGTTAACATATTACATCTTATATGTGTGATTTCCAAATGAGAATAGGTAACCAGTTAATGTTTGAAGTCTCTGGAACCCTAGTTTAAAATCATAACTTATGGTGAAGTCGAATTTTAAGTTACAATTCAGAAAATTCCACTTTTAG
The DNA here is from genome assembly GCA_963921515.1 of Calotriton arnoldi. Lineage (NCBI taxonomy): Eukaryota > Metazoa > Chordata > Amphibia > Caudata > Salamandridae > Calotriton > Calotriton arnoldi. Next base: position 117,193 of record CAWUFW010001245.1, read on the forward strand.
AAAGTTTTTTAAAAAGTATACAAAAAGTGATAGAATGCTTGAATTAATCTCAGCCACTGGTAATTTCTTGGCTGCATCCCAATCCATCATTATTTTGCACACCATGCCACCTCAGTTTGGACCAAGCCATATGTAAATAAGTCTTGACCCTGCTCCAATAAGAACAGTCCGGCCCGAACTACCAAGCCAGGTTCTCCCTGAAGCGGAAAACAAGCAACCCAGAACTGGTTTTAGCCTAGTTATTGGCTTATCAACCGGATACATCTTGGTTCCAGTGACACAGTGTGCATGGGACCCACGCCTGGGCATACCTGTTCCACTTAGGGTGATATATTAAAGTATACAAAAAGTGATGGATGGAATGCTTGGATTAATATCAGCCACTGGTAACTACTCAGGCTGCATCCCAATCCTTATTTATTTTCTAAACCATGCCACCTCAGTTTTCACCCAGGTATATGCAAATCAGTCTTGACCCTGCTCCAATAAGAACAGTCCAGCCCGAACTACCAAGCCAGGCCCTCCGTGAAACAGAACACAAGCAACTCAGGACTGCTTTTGTCCTAGTTATGGGCTCATCAGCTGGGTACAGCTTGGTTCCAGTGACACAGTGTGCATGGGAGCACTTAGGGTGACATATTAAGGTGTACAAAAAGTGATGGGTGGAATGCTTGAATTATTCTCAGCCACTGGTAATTACTTGGGCTGCATCCCAATCCATCGTTATTTTGCACACCATGCCATCTCAGTTTGGACACAGCCATATGCAAATCAATCAATCAGGGATTTGTGGAGCGCACTACTCACCCGAGAGGGTCTCAAGGCGCTGGGGGAGAGGGGAAGTTCAGGCAGCTCCGGTCATTCAAAGAGCTAGGTCTTGAGGCTCCTCCTGAATGTTTGCAGTGTGGGGCTTCATCTGATGCTGAGGGGGAGTTCGTTCCAGGTCTTGGCCGCGATGTAGGAGAATGATCTGCCTCCCGATCTGGCTCTGTGGATGCGGGGGTTTGGCCTAAGCTAGGTCAGCAGAGCGGAGGTTTCTCTTGGGGGCGTAGAAGGAGATTATTTAGTTGAGGTATTGTGGTCCGATGTTGTGGAGGGCATTGTAGGTGTGTGTGAGCACCTTGAAGGTCACTCTTTTTTCGACGGGGAGCCAGTGGAGGTCTCGTAGGTGCTGGGTGATGTGGTTTTGTTGTGGGATGCTGCGGACGAGTCTGGCTGCGGTGTTTTGGACGGTCTGGTGTTTGTGGATGTTAGAAATGGGGGTATCTAGTTGGCAATGGTTTGCACCGTTTGCACTGTTGTCCAAGTAGGGACCCTTCTTCCTAGTCAGGGTCAGACACTTCTAAAATAACCCCTGCTCACCCCCTTGGTAGCTTGGCATGAGCAGACAGGCTTATCTCAGAGGCAGTGTGCAAAGCATTTGTGAACACATACAGTAATACAGTGAAAACACTACTAATGGAGACCACACCAGTTTAGAAAAATAAGTACTCTTTATCTAAACCAAAACAAGACCAAAGCGACAAAAATCCACAATACAGTACTAAAAATATGATTCTTAAAAGGTAGAAACAGTTCTGTTCCAAGAAAATGTGGGATGCAAAACTTTTACAAAAAGTACCTTGGATGCGTTGAAAAATGCAAGCAAAAAGGGTCGCAGGGAAGGGGATGCGTCGGTTCCTTACACTCAGAGAAGGTGATGCATCGGTTCTTTGCTCCAGGGGAGGTGATGCATCGGTTCCTTACTGCTGCGCAGGGGAGGTGATGCGTCGGTTCCTTACCAGAGAGGAGGTGATACGTCGGTTTCTTACTGCGTGGGGAGGTGATGCGTAGGTTTCTTACTGCATCCCCCAACGATGCAACAGACTTGACACTTCGATGCGATGCGTGACGATCCGGTACGATGCATCGGTTCTTCTCCGACCGGGCCTGAGTCAGAATCGGTGTGGTTCTAAATTATAACAAATAAAAGAGGAGAAAATACACACCCATCTCTATGCTCTGTTTAAGACAGAAATAAGAGGAATTTACTTCATTAACAAAAGATAGCTGTACTAAGGGAACAATGTGACAAGGAGATACCTTTTAAAAGAACACAGCTCTTATATGAAATCTCACCCTACCCGGGGCATACAGCCAGTGAAGAATGATGTTCATGAAAACTATCCAAAATATCCCAACATTATCAGAAATATTTCATCTCTTAGGATAACTAGATTGATGTGCTTTCATACTTTTACATGGAAAATGCCCATCTTACTGCTAATAATTATTCAAGAGGGTTTCAATGTATAAGAGTGATAGTGATCTCTAAGTCTAATCAAATTATAAAAGTAGTTACCCAACTGAAATAATTTAGGGATTAGAATTTTTGAAAATTTAACATAAACCTCTAAAGAAACACTGTGGCCCTCATCACGATGGCGGGAGGTCGGACCGTCGACCACCATCGTTTCAGGCAGGTGACCGTCCGACAATGAGTCGGTGGTCCCACCCGGCCTATTACTATCAGACCGCCGTGCAGACGGTTGGAAAGTGCCTTTTTCTACTTCAGCTTGTGCTGTGGCCAGGAAAAGGGCCGCAGCACAAGCTGCAGTAGAAAAAGGCACTTTGTGCACATCAATGCAGCATGTGACAAGCACCATGTGGTGCCTGGCACATGGTGCACCGATGTGTGGGGGGGGGGCACTACATGTGCCCCCCAGGCCACTAAGCAGCCATGGAAAGACATTCGGAAAGGGACATCCTAATTCCTGCAGCAGTGTCTGCACAGGCGCCGCGTCCATTGTAGGGATAGGATTACGACCGCCGCCACGATGGGATCTTGGATCCTGTCAGAGGCTGCAGTTTTTCCCCCGACCTCTGCGCTCCAACCACCTGTATTGTAATCCGGCGGTCGGGACGATGGCCTGGATGTCGGGCGGACTGCCACCGATGTGGCCTGTCAGTGGCGGTCCGCCCGCCATCGTAATGAGGACATGTGTGTCCAGGACCTTTACCCTTTTTACACATACAAAATAGCTTTAAAATTCTTAGAAATACTAAATTCATTTTGCAGTAAGGATAGACATAAACCCCAATTTGAACCTTTCACAACAGATGAAAATTATTTCTCTTACTCCTGAGCAGCAGTGGCATTTTCAGGACTACATTAACCTTTAGAAAAATGGCAAAATATTCTAAAATGTAAAAAAAAAAAAAATGTTTTTGCTATATTTATACTTCATTTATTTCATCTATGAGATTTGTTTCTTTATATAATCAGCAAGTTTTCTTGACATAATTTGACCTTCATAAAATTTAGCATTAATCTTAAGTGACAAACCTCTTTCAGGGGCTCTTTATTATTATTAGTGTAATATATTTGTTCTAAAGATTTCTTTTTTTAAATCATCCTTTCTTTCAGCCATCTTTTTCCTACCAGACACAAATTTCATAAAAGAACGTCTACCTACTGCCTTAAAAGCATCCCAACCAATTTGAAAAGAGGAGTTAGTCATGCTTGATTTAAAAAAATCCTTAGCAATTATCTTCAAAGACGGAAAAAGTGTAGTATAGTTTAGTAAGGAAGTAATAAACCTCCATCGTACGGCCCAACCATCTTAGGAAGAAAATCCAAATCAACAATATATTGGGAACATAATTCAGCATTTAGCAAACCATGACCAAGATTTTAAGTAATAATGTATAATCTATTCTTGCGTGAGATTTATGAACATGCAAAAAAACAGATGCATACCCAATACACTGAAAATACACTCTTGACTCCATATTTTGCCGGTGAACAACACACACTCCTTGTTGAATCGTCCTGACCCTCATTCTTCTTAAGAGACACACACTCTTGTGTCAGCACACTCTTAAAAACACACACTCCTGACTTCTGATGCAAAGTGATAATACACACCAACTCTTGACTCTATATACACTGAGAATAATTCAGAAGGGTGATTCTGTTATATTCAGACACTTACAGGAGGCAGCAAGGTGTCTTCAGGATTTTGAGCTTGTGGTGAATTGAGCAGCATGTCTCTGGTCTTTGAGCTCAGTCCACAGTGAGACGTATTTTGCTGTGTTGCTCCTGAGGGGTCAACATTTGCACAGATGTGTTAGCTTGAAGGGGTGTTTCATGGCCTGTCTGATGTGTTGGGCAAGAGGGCGGTGGTTAGGGCGTGAAGCATGGAGGAGAAGAAGGATGTTAAATAGGAGGATCTTGTTTGTGTGCTCAAAAGAAGCCATTCCCTGGAAGAAGAGAGCCTGGCAATCCTTAAGTTTACTCCTATCTAAAATGATTTGCTTCCCAGCATATGTTGTCAGAACATCCCAATCCAAGATGATGTTAACCATTTTCCTGTGATGTCATCACCTGCTTTGACCATAAAGAAGGATGCCCTGAGATGGATACATCCATGATTGTTCATCACATTCATCGCCCACATGGTCTTTTTGTCTCTGATTTTTGCTGTAAATTTCAGCTGGATTTTTGCCTGGAATTTTAGTTCTGGAAGATATATTCTGAGCTTGTTTTTAACCCTGATCAAAGGTGGGTTTGAGTCCTTACTTATGAACTCCTTATTACTCATCTTCTATAAAGAATTATCCAAATTGCCAATGACATTTGTCTGCCCTTTGTGGCTTTTCCCTCCTAAGTGGGGGCATCTTAAGAAAATACTTAAAACTGTTCACATGTGCTCCAAGTGCTCTGTGGCACTGTCACTACTGGATGTAATAGCCCTTGCCCAAGGCAATAAAGAATTAATTTGCAAGCGTCCAGTCCTTGACACATGTACCACTCTGTGCCAGAAAATTTTGAAAAACTTACACACTGCATGTGATACAGACACCATCCCAATCCACTGATAACACAAGCTCCTGATTCTATATTCTTTACTTGACACATTCTTTAAAGACAAACTGTTCTCACCCATGAAACATCTCTTATAAAACAGACACAGTCAAGAGACGATATGTGCCCTCAGAGTCATAACACACGCTCTTGTCACCGCTCCTAAACAACTAAACACTTTTTAAATGTTATATTTGAAAATTTAAAAAAAGCTTAACTATTACAAAAAACATGTTCCAAGTAAAAAACTAAAGTTGAAAGGGAGTTAACTTCAAGTAATATATTAAAAGTGAGTTAAGGTAGTGCCTTTGCTTTGGTGTACTAATGTCGTGTATTTTCCACTCTACTGTAGGAACTGCATGTTTATGAACAGCATAACCGTTGGTGTGCCAGGCTAATTCCATAAACCCTCTCAGGGTATGTTGTCCTATAGGCCAGCTAGCTCACAGTACCACCATAAGCCCCCCTCACCCTGGACATGTAGAAAATGGTTCTGGCAACCATTGAACATGACAACCCTGATCCCCCAGGAATCGTGGTACCAGAACTAGAACCCTTTTGCTCAGTCACTTGTGCTTGCTTTCTCTCAGAGAAATATACAAGGAATACACAGTGGGACGTTGTCAATATTTATTGAACCAACATGATTCTTGCATAAAATATATGTGCTGCAATGATCAATAGACAGAAGCAAATGAAAGTTATTAGAAGTATTAGGACAGGGAACAGAATGAAAAGTTCCACTATTGTGCTAAAACAATGTATATATGCAAGCAAATAAAATAATATAGAAATCTGGTGTACTCCTACTATGCGTCCCCTAACCCAGGTGCCTTGGGTGTGTGTTTGTGTTCTGCTAAGAATCCCTGTACTGGAGGATCCAACCCCCGTATCTGAAGGGAAAGAATGTAGGTCCCCGTCGTGGTCAGGAGCTGGACACCGCTCGTAGAGATGTCAGCAGACTGCTGGGCCAAAGCGTCAGCATGTAGAGACCTCGCCAATGACAGCAAAGCGCTCCTCTGCCAACACCCGGAAACTGATGTTTATTTATAACAAAAGGCATTCTTGCCTTGGGCCGAGATCTTGGTCAGACTGCCATTGTGTATTGTTATAGACAGCTCTGTCGCCATATGTGCGAAACAAATAATCACATTTGCAGAATGTATGTATTAACCTTGTACATGATGTGCCAAGGTATCATGACAGTGTTCTTGCGAAGTTGGTTTGTAAGCAAGTATAGTTTCTTAGAAACTAATCCGTACTGTCACAGTTGCAAATGTGTGGCAAAAGTCATTGTGTGAGAGTGAAGGCAACTTTAGGAAGAAACCTATGTACATGTAAAAATGGCATTGTTTTCCTCTAGGCCTAACAGGGACACATGACACACTCTCCTAGGACATAAGTCGACTAAAAAGCTACGTAAATGAGCAAATACTATTGCTTAAGATGCAGCAGCATCTGCAGAAGGAATCCTAAAATATATACTTAAAAATTACATTAACTCCCACCTACAGCATATAGTGCACTACACAATACACAACAACATCAGTTCAAACATACACTAACACAATCACCATGATACGACCACACAACCAACATCATATATCAAATTACACACCACAATATAACAACACACCCACCATCATGGTACAAATCAACAAGAATCCTAGGCCATTTTCACTACTCCATATATGACCACAGCCATTATATGTCCACATAAACACCAGAATACACCCACACATCCATGATTATACAGCTGCATATCCATATACATATGCCCACACCCGCAATTATACATTCATGTGCAGACCATCAGATGCCCACAACCCACCATCGTAAACCCACAAAAGCTGTCATCCTACACCAACACAGTCAAAAGAACAATCCCCTTGGGAACAAATATTCAACCACAACAACTGATTCTCATATCCACCATCAAACTTAGTATCGGTCCCCCATGGTCAACCAAACACAGAGGTGCAAATTACATGAACTCAAAAATCAAGTCAAAGAAAAAAAAAAAAAAAGAAAAAAAATTCTCTTTTCAATTTATTAAAATTATATATATACTTATTCTAGCTGATCACAATGTTAAAAACCATACATTTTATGGGACAATTTAATACTCAAACGTGCCATTCAATTAAAAACAAATAATCACAAATACAAGCAAGTTAAAAAAACACAACAACAACGAGTGGGAAAACAGCAAGAAAAAATATTTTCAAATCAAGAAGACATCACAATGGTCAGACAAAAAATGGGATATTAAATGCACACAATCAGATCAACAAATTCTTGTCAAATGATAGCCATAAAGTGTTGCACTTGTCATTGATCTGTGATGTGTTCAACAACAAAGCATCGACGCGTTTCGGTGGGTCCAACGTTATATCACCCCCACCTTCTTCAGGAAGGCCAATATCTTCCCACCTTGTTTCAGTAATTCTAAATAAAATAAAACATATATATAATGACCATTATGAATTGATTAAAAAGCTCACAATTAACATCCTCTGTGGGTTACTCCCAAGCACTCGGACATTCAAACTTTCAAGCATACTTCCAAATATCACTGGACCTGCCACCGGTCTCCGCCGTACTTCATTCACTCATTGACTCAGCGACAGAGGGCAAGCATGCCTCAAAGTAAAGCTGCTGCCCATCTAGGGTTCAGTTTAGGGATGCGGGCTCCGTTACTCTCCGCATACAACTGCAGAGAATATCCCAAGGATAGGACACCATCAAACATTCAAACAAACAAGCATACTTCCAAATACCATTGGACCTGCCACCAGTCTCAACCGTATTTCATTCACTCATTTGCTCAAACGACAAAGGGCAAACATACCTCCAGATAAAAATACTGCCCGACTAGGGTATAGTTCAGAAATGCGGGCTACGTTCCTCTCCGTACAAAGCTGCAAAGAATACACAAGGGATAGGACACCATCAGGTTCTCATCCTACTTCCTCTGGGCTCTATGTCACAGTGTACTACACTTCTTAGGCATTTACCTTAGTGAGAGACAGAAAACCCTCACAATCTCGTTTTAAGCAGACGGGCTCCTTTTCAACGGTTCACTTCCTTATACCAGTGATTTATTAACAAAGTGGATAAGATCCCAATCTGCATAAAAACAATATGCAGAAAAATATTACAGACATAAACCTTGCGTATTACTGTCAAGCTTAGGTCATTGAATATTACGGACTCCCAAGATGGTTACCTGTTTAATTATAAAAAAGTCCAGGCTAGTTCCGTCTCTCTTGCACATCAACAGGAGGGAAGGCTCGTTCTCACTCCAAACAGTGTGTTCATTAAAACGTATCTAAACACACAAAGGTGAAATTAGGATCACCACAACTGTGATACAATCTCCAAAATACACCAAATTCAAGCCCACGCTCTACGTGCATTAATCACGATAGAATTGTGATGCCCAGGCAATCTTCTACGACTAGATGCAACTAGTTAAGTGGTTTTAAAAACCAAGATTTGGGACAATACCCTTTTGTTTACTAAACCTATATCCGGGGACTAACCATCTCCCGTTTCTATAAATATCTATAGAACCGGGTCACATATGTGTGCCAAATTACATGACCCGAGCAAAGTCCCAAAAGACAAACTTAATAAGTCGCAAACCCTACGCTCCTGATTTTGAACTGAGAATCTTAGCTCTAATCTAAACAGCACTAACTGCGTGGTCCAGACAAACTGCCCCCTCCCGCTTACCTGTCCAGCAGATTACACGTTCCTTTCAACGGGGTTCCAACACGGGGTACTCTGCCTCCGTATGCGTAGCTCTTCACAACCAGAGCACGCTTCTATTTAAACCCTAAAAACCCGCGACTATTATTACCGGTCTCAGATCTGACCCTGCAACAGCTGTGATTGATATGTCACGTGTCTTTGAGTCAATCCCGGTAGCGCCATCTTAGAACAGTGATCCAAATAGGTGGCGCTTGTAGTTCGTATAAAAAGCCCCACCGACCAGCTACTAATGTAGCCACATACCCCAAAAGAGTTAGTGGCGTTTTCATGATTGTCAATTAAAATCCCATTATTAAGGAAAAGGGGGAGAGCTGTATGAGACAACTTCTCTATACGTAATATCGGTGATCCTCAAGTCACCTGATATGAACAGGATACATAAGCGCCCTATTGGAACTTCAGAGACATTATAGACAGCAGTGAACTACCCCTACAAATTACTAACCCTGCAGTCTATCAGTATTTGTCTTTCAGTCTTTATCAGAAATGCTAACCGCAGGCCAGAAATTAGTAAAAATAGTCAAAATTGTGGAACAAAATTAATAAAACATAAATGGGAAGTGCACAGAAACCCATCTAGTCGCACACATTTCTGCTAGCTTCTAGCCTATAGTTCATGGCTAAACCCGGCCTACCCCTCAGGCTACCGCATACACTGTCAGAGATTCCTAGCTAAAACGGCCCCACCAATCGTTCCCATTCTTCTTTGGAATTAAGGCCTTTGCACATGGTGTTTAAAAGAGAAATATACCACTGCTCTCGGGATTTTCTTTTGGTTTCCAGGTTGCCACCTCGCCTCCCAATGGTTACCTTTTCCAGTATGAAACATCCAAAATCATTCTCTTTGTGTCCCTTTCAATAAGGTGAGAGACTAATGGGGCATTCTCTTTTCTTGTTTTAATAGCTGACCTATGTTCCTGAATCCTACACCAACACACCAAACATCATGGATCCAAACACCCACCACTTATTAATGATCTACAGTGCCTATAATAAAATAACAATCATCATATGGCCAGTCACAAAACATCATATGTTAGTACACAGCAAACATTATGCATCTGCACAACCACATAGCCATGTTCATACACCTACACCCACTGCTAAACACACCAAATGCCCACACACACCACTCAACCACCATCATGCACCAAATCAACAACCATCATGTGCCCATACAATTACCATTTACCAGTTATATAGAGTAAACACAACAAACCACCAACAATTGTAGGGGGTATTCAGATATTGTACCACACATAAATAATTATAGGTATGCAGAATGACCAGTATATGCTGAATATCTAAAAAACCAAACACACACTCATGCTCATATGATCACACCCACTAATATAGTGTCATGTACCCACCATGAAATGCCCACACAGCCATCATCATACAACATCATAGTCACCATCATACATTCGCAAAAGTACCATTTACCAGTTGTCTACTTTCCTAATCAAGAAATTACTGGCACCATTGTGCAACCCTAAAAGCAATTCAAAACATAGCCAATGACGCTCTAAAACACATCATATTACATTTTGGAGGTACTAACAGGGGTGGGAGTTAAAGTTGGCTTAGTAAGGCAGCACATTAATCTCTTAGATTTAATTACGATTAAGCATTAATGGCGATGCCATTGTTAACATATTGCTCAACATCAACCCTCTTTTATTGTTATACATATATATATTTATGCCATGGAAGTGAAAATAAATGTTGCCCAATAACTCTTTGTTGTTAGTGTAACTCTACTAATAAACATGCATTAACGCATTCATTGCTACAGTGCAAATGTCAATCTCAAGTTTATTACCACAGTTCAGCAAAAGTGACATGAAAAAAACAAATTCTAGTGCCTGTCATACATTGCATGTAACAATTATTTTACACGGGGAAACGGCACTCCTAATGGTCCCAAGGTCTCTTAAATGTGTTAACCATCTGCACTGTTTAAAAAAGTTCTGTCTGTGGAAGGGAGAGATTGTTGAAGCTGTTCCCTGTTCCCTTCCAGGTGCGGCAAACAATGGGCACTGCTTGCAATATTTTCATACATTGGAGCTAGAAATATGTTTTGTTAAATTCTTCAGATTATAAATTTTTTGGCAAATGCAGTAAATCCTTAACCATACTGTAAATGTTCCAGCCTCAGAATCTCACAAACCTACTGGTCCTCACCATTGCCTATTTCTTTATCAATATTTATCTATGAATGGTTTGCATTTGTCACCAGAGCCCTTATTATGCATTGTATCCATTATGTATTTTTTATGTTACATGTTTATTTTAGGGCAGTTATCTTGAAAAACATGCTTTCTTCAAAGTGAAGCTAACAATGGGCACTGGGAATTAGAATGTTAGGATTTACCTTCCTTAAATATACTGTTAATAAAGCAATGTGCAATGGTGAGGGTCAGGGGGCATAAGTAATTCTGTGGCTGCTGTGTTTACTCCATTTTATGTATACAGCATGACTTCTTCATTTAGCCACATCTTGTGATTTCATGATGTTGTTTTGTTAAATTCTGTTGCTGATTGGTATAATGAACGTTAGGTCATCAGCATTGCATTTGAGGTGCAACGTATGGTTTGTATGGTGCCACCAGTCCCGTTTTGGTAATTAAAATGCCCACTTTGTCTCAAATTTCTTACTTCCTGTCTCTTTCATTAGTTCTTCTGGATCATTAAGCAATGGAATGTGATTGGCACAAATGGCTTAACAATTTTGCTTCTACAGCCATTATAAAGTTTACGGATCAGCTCAACTGTGTTCAGTTCATGAAGACTGATGAGAAGTTGTGCGTTGGACACATCACAAGTGTAAGAAAATTCCCTTTTGCTAACTCCAGAAAATTCCAATAACAGTGTGAGATTCATGAAACTCATGCTGATATCCTAAGCTGTGTGAATCTACTCATGTGTCAAGAATAAGGGCTGGCCACCATTGACGGGTAAACTATGCTTTGAACCCCACACTGGCACAGGGACTAGGGGCCCAGAAACCTCTGCGCTGAAAGCCCTTTCCTCTCAGCCCTCCCTGGTTGCAACCAGAAAAGTTTAAGGTGTTAGCCTACTGTCCCGTCCTGGAATATGGGAGTGAGTATAACATGTTCCATGCCTTGGCCCCAGGTTTTGAAGGAGAATCCACATGCCAACGCCCACCACTCTACTTCCGATTCTCAGTCCAGCAGCTCCATATCCTTGCCCAACGGCCTGGGAACAGAGCCCCTATCATCTGAAGCCAGCTGCACTTTGACGCCTTGCCCAAAGGGTGAGCAGCACAACACCAAGAATTAACCCCCGCCCCTCCGAAAACCTCTTGCCAGCTCATCAGCCTTGTCAAATGATCAGCAGGACGGGGGGTCATTGAAAAAGGTCCTGACATCCTGAAGTTATGCAGAAGAATCTTGCATAATGGGCACTGAATATGTTATAAGTGACTTGGTGGCAGTCATGAAGTGTTAGCACCCAGGAAAATATCATGATGTATGTTGGAGATACTTGATACCACAGTCAGTGGAGCCATACTGCTTCAGAGATGAGTAACAAGTTGGTGACGCTGAGAAGTATAGGGGGCAACCAAATGCAGATCTCTGCATTCATTGCCAATAACCTATCTAAGCAATTTACACAACAATTTTACAATCAATTTTATTTCACAGTATTTATTTCCTGCACGTTTCATGCTGATTGGTCAAAAGCAGGCAAAGCTATTAGCAATAAAAACACTTTTCTTAAAGACTAACCAACTTAATAGTTACCCATAAAGACATAGTGCCACTTACCAAAGAAAGCTGTACAATATAAAGTCGCAGATTCACAAGTACGTGTGAGTGTAGATTTATGACTTTCTGAAATTCACAAACATTCCCAGGGATATGCGGGTAAACCTGCACTAGGGTTGGGGACACTGTAGTATCATAAGTGTGATCATTGGCGAAATGATACATGATGTCATCGATGATAGATTTTGTGATGTCATCTCCGATTTCATTTGTAATGTCAGGAGCAGTTTTTGGTGGGACACTGTTGAGGGTTTTGGTTGATATGACTGCAGAGCAGAGAGATTCCAGTGTTTTGGGTTCTTCATTAGAGTCATCATGTCTCTTCACCTTAAGACTTTTAAGAAATGTTTATATTGGTTGGTTACTGATCTTAGTAGACAACCATGTCTTGAATCACAAGTCAGCGTTTGGAGTTTTGATATGTTATATTTCACTGAACACCTGGAATTTTGCTGATCCCTACATGTGGTGCCGACTGGGTATGGCCTGTCGGCTTGTATAGGGAATCTGCACTGAGAAGGTGACCTTCAGCCTCAGCTTGTCCTGGTCCCTTGTCCCCGTCGCGAGCGGAACTTTGTCATGCCCAATATGCTTTTGATGCAGCGTATAGTATTTTCCATTACTTGTGCTCAAGCATTTTTTCCGTTCTCTTCTCCCCTCCCCCCCCACGCGATCAGAAAGCACAGCCTTTGCCTGTGCCTTGTTTCTGGCTCCAAGGGGGTGTGAGGTAAGGTGGAGTATTGTCTTCTGCCTTGCAGGTTGTGGTTGGTGGCCATGCCCTGCACCCATGTTCCTTGCTCTCAAGCTCACTGATTCCAAGCTTCGGTAAAGGCACATATTTAGAGATTTAAAACGTCCTCTATAAAATGGCTCCCAGAATATTTCAACAAAAATGTGCAAGTGTGCAAGTACGCTACCTACTTGTGACTGTAAAATTGTGCGCCAACTTTACACATAACTAGGCATAATTATTGTTCAATTGGCTCCTCTGTAGGAGTGGAACAAACTCATAAACAGTTACGTTTCTATAGTGAATCAAGTTTTTAAAATCTATGTAGCGTAGTAAAAAATAATGAAGGCAACCTGGGTTTAAAATCAATTTTAAAGCTGAGATTATTTCGGGCTACAATATGCGAAGACGTTTGGCAAGCCACATAGAGACATACATCAAATATTTTTCAACAGAGGCCCTACTTTGTGCTGTGAAAAATGTAGATTTGAAAAGGTTTCTCGCCTCTCAATTAGCTGCACAGTAATGTGGTGCTGACAGCGGCATCTCTCAACAAGCATGACTTTATGAGCCTGTAATATATAAATCCCCAAAGAAAAGTCAAACTATTAGTCATTGCTGTTTCCGCAGTGAAAACCGTTCAAAAACAAGTTCCCAAGTCTGGTTTCTTTGTTTGTCTTTTGTCTTTGTTATTGGCTTTTTCTAGTGGCATTTTCAACTTTTTCATTTCGCTATATTACCCTACGTCCTTGTAGCCTGATTTTAATGTCTAATTTGTGTTATTATTTAGCGTTAAGAAACGTATAACATGGAACTTTTTCACATATTGTAGTTCTACATTTACAATGCTTAACTTTCTTTTTTTGAGTCATTCATTATAATGGCCATTTTATCTCCGTATTCACATAGGTTGCATTTTTAAACGTAGTCTTCATTTACTTTGAAGGTCTGTGGGAACTAAGGTTAGTAAACAGTATAACATTTTACAGCTTTTATTACAATGGGTTGTAATTTTTATCTACTTAGAGAGCTTGTTCCTGCATAACTCATTTTGCATGCTGGGAGAGTTCTGGGATCGTCATTCAATACTGTGCAGTAGGGGTTGAGCCATAAGAAACCCCTCTCAGACACTGCGTGTGTCCGTAAATGTTGTAACCCCTGTAGTGAACATATGGATATTGTGCTCTTGAGACTACAGTCGACTGGGAGCTTTGAAAAGTTAACAATTTCAGGCATTTCTCTTTGAATGGATTAGGTCGCTGTCAATTTACTTTAAACAACCCTTCCAGCCTTATCATAAACGTCTGATGCTGTGTTCGCGGATTTAGAAGAGTTCCTGTTAGCATTATAGAAATCCGGTCAAATAGGCACATGTTGTTTTTATGTTACTTTAATTGTACTTCTTAAGTGCTCATGTGTTGCAGTTTTTTTGTCGCTGGAAACGGTATACAAAAACACAAGCGGGCTTCATGTACTGGAGGCTTTCAAGTTGAAAAGCTGTGTTTTTAATTTTTTGCCAAAATTGTCGGCACACAAAAAGTAGGGCAGCGTATTCCAGAGTTTGGCAAGTGAGAAACTATCAAATGCGTTTATAAGGTGGTCCCAGGAACACAGAGGGGGAGTATCGCTTAAACTTGACAGCCAGGAAGTTTTGACAGTATCCTATTAACTAAGTTCAAGGCCCTTAATGGAACTATCTTCCTTATTGGGAGGGGATGGAGTTTATGCAGCACGGCTGAAATGTTGTCGAATTTCTTCACCTCTACACTTAGCCGAACTGAAGGGTTTTGAAGCGTTTACATATTGGTTAGAATTTTTCAAGATGCCACCAAGAAGATGAGACTTCACCAATGCATTTACAACAGTTGAGTGTAAATGGAAACCTAAAGGCGTCAATGTTCTTCTAAGGAGGTGAAAAACACCTATTCTGGTTTTTTAAGCATCCCTTCATGAGCTTGTAACAGGAAAGCCAATTTTATTCGTATTTCTCCGACATTTGACTCGTTGACTTTTGTGATCATTAATCATTTTGTGCGCTGCATATTTGTCTTTGGTGTTGAATTAACTTATTGATTTAATCTAAGAAGAAGCTTGGTTTAAATGTATGGGTCTACGTATGCGTGTCCAAATATATATGTTTGCCTATTTATGTCTGTATACATGTATGTTTGTGCATATATTAGTATTACATATTTATATATTAGTCTGTATGTATAAGGATATATTTATATATGCATGTGTGTGTGTGTGTCGATGTATGTGAAGTAGTTATTGTGAATCTGTAAATCACTCATACTGTATCAAGGATGAGGATACATATCATATTCAATTTACTCTTATATAAAGACACTTTCAATCCACGTGGCTCATAGTTTTCTAATATCAAAACACTACTCCTATCAGTTCTTCTAAAGTTTTGTTTAGTAATCATTTCAATTGTATATATGCATGTCTATGGAAACTGTCAGACCTGACAACCTTGGCGTGGTATTCACCCAAACGGTTTACCTTCACCCCACCTGTTTGCTGAACTCGGTTGTTTTGTTGGCTTTAGGACTCTGTGCACTTTACAACAGTGGTAAAATGCCTGTGCTCTCTCCTTCAAACATTTTAAAATTGGCCTACACCAAATGGCACATTTAATTACTTGTAAGTCTCTAGTAAATGGGACTACATGTACCCAGAGCCTGTAAATTAAATTCTACTAGTGGCCCTGAAGCACCCATTGTGCCACCCACTTAAGTAGCACTTTGAAAACATATGTCAGGCCCACCACTGCAGCCTGAAGTGCGGTTTTAAACTGCTATTTCATATCAGCAAGGCAAAATAAACCTTTTGCCAGGTCTAAACCTTCCTTTTTAATATGAATAAGTCATCCCTAAGGTAGGATCTAAAGGCTCAAAGGGCAGGGTGCATGTATTGAAAAAGTAGGACATGTGTGCTCAAATTTTAAGTTCCCCGTCAGTTAAAAACTCCTAAGGTCGTTTTTCACTGTTGTAAGGCCTATCTCTCCTATTGACTAACACTGGGTTACCTTTTTACATGTAATATGTGCTAACTTTAGATTGAGAGCAGATAAAGATATGCTGCTTACACATAAATTAATTGTAATTTAAAATCCTCTTTAATGGTGATGTCTGATTTTAAGTTATAATTTTGAAAATGCCCCGACACTTTAAACAAAGGTGGGTCAGACCTTAGAATACATCTTTTTTATTTATTTTTTGTAGAGTCCACGACCATGTCCAAGTCCTGAGGAGAACCCTTGAACCATCAGGGTTCGAAACGCGTTGACTGGCAAGGACGGGGGATGTTCGATGGGGTGTGTCATGAGGAATTAGATAAATGTGGTTTCCTCCTTTTAGGCAACACCCTTTAAAAGTATAAACCCTTGTCTCAAACCACAGGCAGGACAGCAGGCATGGCCTAGTGATGGGATAGTGTCCGCCTAGTGTATGATGTTAAATCTAGGACTGGTTGAATTGGCTTATACGTGTACATATATTCTGCAATGTACAGTTTTGTAATAGGTTTTTTCACAAATCTGTCAGGCTTTATGTCAATATGAGTTTTGTATGGTATTGTGTATAATGTGTTTTGTTTAACAATGTGGTTTTCAAATATGTGTTTTCCTTCTCAAGACATGTACAAATAAGTTTACTTGTCTGGTGCAATTAAAAAATAAATTAAGCTTTCAATAAAAGCTAGAGAACTTTAGAATTTGTGGTCTAAGGTTCATGTAATTGTATGTAGAATAATCCTCCTGGACACTCTCTTCGTTTTCAACTTTTAGAAAGATGGCATTATCTGGCCCGACCAACTGGGCCTTCTGCCAATGTCTACAGTCACATGAGTGTGAATGGCTCTGCTGTTGGTGTTTGTATACTACTTCCAGACAGTGACACAAAGGGGGCTAGGTGTGGACAAGATGGGCAGTTCTGACAGGATGACTGGGGAGGAGCTGTACCCAGTATCACTTCCACTTCAAAGGGTCCTGTCTACAGCACATACAAAGGAACCTGGCATGAGGCCTTTTGACACCCCCAGACAGTTTGGAGCCCTAACCAGAGGAGGGGATGAACTTTCCTGATCCAGTTGTGGGGGTAGAACAGAGGGCACACAAAGGCTGGCACTGGGTTTAATATTAGACCTCCAGAGTCACTCATCAGTACACTCCTGGACATGTGGAAGTTTCACAAGAATGACTGCCCTGCTGCTGGAAGGACTGCCTTGTTGCCCTGCTGTCTGAGGAAGGAGAACTGGACCTGCACCTTTGAACCTAGGACCAACAGAGTGACTTTAAGGGCTAATGGGCTAGTCTCCTGAATGAGCAACAGGGACACAAGCTTCAGAGGCCCACCTGCAACTGCCCAGCTGACCTGCTACAACTGGATCTGCCTGGAACTGCAATTGGACATACCTGAGCTCTGCTGCTGGCCTCTGCTTGAGTGAGTCCTGATCCCCAAGGAATGCTCCCCAGATTCTGGACCCTTGGCTGGCATCAGTGGAAGCTCCTCCTGTGGTGAGAAAAGGTGAAAATCCTTTGGGCTGTTTGCAAACAGGCCTGTTCATGCCAACACTTTGATGCCCCTGACAACCGTTAATGGGAAGCTCCAGTGAAACTTACTCTTTATGCTGATAAACTGTCCATGGCAACCAGTAATGTGAAACCTGCCTTTCACGCTACAGCAACAACAGTCTGCGATGTCCCCCAATGTCAAGCTACAGAAATGACCGTCCAGGATGCCAGACCTGCTCATCACGCTACAGTAATGACCATCCACGATGCTCAGATGCCTCCTCACTTCCTCCTCTAATGAGAATGGAACTCTTTGTGGAGGACTTAGAGGCTACGTTTTCAGCAGGACTAACCTGGTCTCGGCATCTCGACCATGCTTCATCGCAGTCGGCCTGAACTTGAGGCTCTTCCCGGGTCTAGCATGACCAGATGACTGCGAGTGTTGATTTGTGCTTTTAGGTACAATTTCACTAAAAACTGTAAATTTGAATATCTCTGCTTCTACCGATTGGATTTTTGTTGTTCTGGTATCAATTTATTTATTAAAATGTAGCCGCTTTTTAGGTTTCGCCTGCACAGGGCTTGTGCTCTGCTTACAAAATCTCTTGTATTAAAAAAAAGAATCTTAAAGGGGGCTTAGAACCTGCCAATTACTTACCTTTACTTACCATTCATTGGAATCATCAGTCTAATTTCCATGCTTCTGATTAGTCAACATGTCATCTGCTTTCACTTTGCACGTCTTCCTGCATTGCCTGTTCATGCTGTGGAGCATGCCCAAAGTACAGCTTCCGGTCACTGGCCAGTGGCTAGTGGCCAGTGTCCTTCCACTGGCTATGCACTTCAGAAAGTACTTAAAAAGAAATTGGTATCTAGCCCTCCATACGAGTGCATGTGCAGGTTGTCTCCTCCCCTCCCGGTGCTCTTCTCACATTGTTTGCATTCATTTATAAATATACAATTTAATAGCATTATTTATCAATTTTGAGGCAAACGAGTAACTTTCCTTCACCCTGCCCTTTTTTCTTCTGCCACACACTGGCCCTCCATTGGTTTTCTCTCCCACCCGCACTTTTGCAGCTTTCTCATGTTTTTTGGTACCCCCAGCACTCTCAGATATGTTTAGCCACCACCCCCTTGTGTTGCTTGATGTGTATACATGCTCACATGCCCGTGGATGTGGCATGGGGTGGTTTGGTTTTGCTCGGCATTGGTCTGGTGTGGGGACAGGGTGACATTTGTTGTTTTAGGAGTTAGCTACCAAACATGTGCAAGAATGTTCACACTGAACCGAGTTGCTGGAGATGTGCAGACTTTACTTAATGTATATTTTCCACTGGGTGGTTGTTAAAGAACTCCTCTACCTTTAGTTAAACCAGTGAAGGGTTGAATGCTGTTTACTCTATTGGTGAGCAGTTTTTTGCACGTGTGCAGGGGGTGATTTTAACAGCACTGTAAATATTCATGATCAACAGACAACAGCAAAAGTTGGAAACGGCTGGGTCTGGTTTAGAAACAAGCACGTTTCTGTGATTTTATAGTTCACATCACACCGATGCTGCTTGCAGCCTGAGGGACCCTGTAACTTAAAACTGGGACTACATTTTCAAATAAATATAAATTTTAATTACAAGAAGTTCAATTCAACTGAATGCAACAGTGGGGCCAATCCAATGTAATAATGCAAGCTTGGGTCACATATATTTTTCATTGTGCCCATGCCTCCTGCGTGAATTGGGCAAAGATGCGCTGTATTTTCTTTACCGGTCTGTGTCAGACCTCTTCTTGTTTGAGTTCTTGTGAGGAGATTGTTTCCTAGTGTAAGAGACTGCACAATAACGAAAGCACCAATTAAGCGAGGGCCAATCCAGGAGAGGTACCAAGAGAGAGGATTTTGTAAAGCAAGTGCAGCTGATTCCCTGTAGTTCTTTGGTGTGTGTTGAATCTAAAGAAGGTGAAATCCAAATTTTCTAAAGCTCTCTGCAGCAAGACTGGTAAAATGAAATCAGCTGCCTCTGAACAATGAAAAGAAAAAATATGACAGTGACGATGAAGCCAGCCAATGGTACGTAATGGGTGGTTTCGAATCTCATTTTATGTTTTTTTTAGCTAACAAAAGGTCTCTGCAAGCAACAGCACAGGCACTGTCTTAAGCGAGACCTAATAAAAAAGGAGCAGGGAACCTTCTTGCTCCTTCTAATATGTTCCAGCATTTTAGAATATTCTGGCTCTGCCAGAATGTTCTGGCTGTTTCCGCCTTGCCACGGATGTGATGATCTGTGTTATCCTATGACTTTACCTTTCTTTATCTCCCCTGCTCCCACTGAGCCATTTACCACAGTCTACAAGACTGGTCCTTAGCAAGCTTGTATCGTGGAATCTGAGAAAAGTGAGCGTGTCCCTGCAACACTTGACACGATCCCCAGAGAACATGAACTCCAGGATTCCTGACACTACCTCCGCCCAGTCCGCACCCGTATACGCTCCCACAGCAGGAACTCATTTATTAAGGAATAAATGGTGGAATGACTGGATTAAGCTGGAGGAGATGTGGCCAAATCTGGACAAATCACTTAATCTCCCTGTGCCTTAAAAATGAAGCTGACCTTGTGCAATTTAATTCCTAAGATCTGTTTGAGGCATCATAGCCTTTCCAGGACACTTGATATTGTAACTGTCATCTGAATCTACAGGAAACAAGAATCTCATCCACTTCATACTCAGGACACCCATCTATAACAGTTGGGGGAGCTGACATCTTGTCTGTGTTTGTTGCTTTCTTAACCTTACTGTTGTGAACTAGTGGGAGTATGTGCCATTTTTATGCTAATGTTATGCATACTATTTCTATTTATTGGCATTTATAAAGTGCATGGCTGCACATAAGGGCATCCCATAAGGGATTCTCAGGGCTAAAAGTCAGGAAGATAGTACAGATTCAGTCACCCATGCTCACGCTCACTCATACAGCCAGGTCTTGAGAGACTTCCTAAAGTTGAGTTTATCTGGGTAGTTCCGAAGTTTCAGAGGAAAGGATTTCCACAATTTAGCTGCCTGATAATTGAATGCTCGACCCCCACTTCTAGCTTTATAAAATTTGGGAGTCTTTGCTAAGAAGATGATCTTAGGGATATTAATGGCAGATAAGGCTAAACCAGGTGGCGAAATAAAATCTCAACCTTGTAAAAAGCACGATATGTAAACCACAGGGGTTTAAATTGCACCTTTTTATTTTATCATGTAAACCACAGTGGTTTAAATTGCACCTTTTTATTTTATCTTGAGCAAATGAATATGGACAATGAGTTGGAGGTGGAATGCTGCTTCAGCACTCTCATCAGCAGATGGACTTCCATGTTTTGAACAATCTGTAGTCTCCTAAGCAGGAACTGGGAAATGACTAAGTAAAGGACATCGCCATAGTCAAGGCGCGAAGTTACTAAAGCTTGAATGAATGAATATTGCATTTGTAAAGTGCGACTGTCACTCCCAAAGGAGCATCCTGCCGCTAAGCGGTCAAAGACAGGATTCATGACAGCGTGACTGAAAAAAGAATGAAAGATCACCTAATAAGTGTGTGACACAATGTGTCATAGGCCGTGAAGATCCAAGTTTTCAGATGTTTCCTAAAGAGAGATTCGGAGTCAATGAATCTCAGGTGGCTGGGGAGTTGATTCTTTTGGAAGTAAATGGAAAAACTCCCATTAGCTTTCTGATGGTTTTTAAAAACAACCTGCTGTTAGTTTCCTGATCTGGACCTTGAAAGACAGCTTGTCATCCATCTAGATCGCTAAATTGTTGATAGCGGATTTAGGCTGCGGCTAAGGTCCTAAACTGTCTGGCCAGCATTCCGGCACCCAGCAGCTAGGGTTATCGCGTCTAATCATGCCCTCTGTTTTCCTGCCATTAAGTTTCAAACAGCAATTGGTAATCCAAGTGGCCACCACCAGAAGGCGTGGCCTGAGACGTGCCACTTTAAAATGTTGTTCAGGGGCTAATGAGATGACCAATTGGGTGTCATCAGCATATGACAACAATGAAGTCCAAATGACTGAACTATGTCTGCAAGGGGCGAACATAAACATTAAACAACGTGGGGCTCAAAGATGAGGCCTGGTTAACTGCAGATTCGAGGGAGAGGGGATTGAAATAGAAAGGCTTATTCCACACTTGGAGGCTCTAGTTCTGAGGAAAGGATGAAAGCCATTTCAAAGCCTGATGTTCAACCCCATGATTCTGTAGTCTCTCCAACAAGATAGTGTGCGAAACTGTCGAATGACGCAGTAAGATCTAACAAAATTAAATATGCCATGTCATCCAGAAAGGGTGTTTGAGGTCCTCGTCATTGACAGAAGTGCTGATTCAGTGCTGTGACCAGGATAGAAACCCATTTGGGACAGGTGAAACAAATGACAATGGGCCAGATGTACGACCCTTTCATTTAGTACCTCGCAATTTGCGACTCATTGCGAGTCGCAAATTGCAAGGCGCTAAATGAAATGTACAACAGTGTTATTACACTGTTTTGCGATTCCCAATGGGGTCGCAAATTGCGAGGCTCAATAATATTAATGAACCTCTTGCAATTTGCGAGCCCATTGGGAATGCCAGCCCTCCCTGGGATGGTGGCCTGCTGGGCTCAGCAGATCTCCATGTCTGGGACTGCTTTTTAATAAAGCAGCTTTTTTTTTTTAAATGCAGCCCGTTTTCCTTAAAGGAAAACGGGATGCATTAAAAAAAAAAAATGAAACGTTTTGGTTTCATTTTTTAAGGGCAGGTAGTGGTCCCTGGGACCACTGCCTGCCCTTAAAAATATTTTCCCCTGCACTTGCAAAGGGAAGGGGTCCCCTGGGGACCCCTTCCCTTTTGTGACCCCATTACCACCCTCTTGAAGAGGGTGGTAATTTGCGAGTGTTTTGCGACCGCAATTGCGGTCGCAAAACATTTGTACATGGGGTTGCGCTTGCTATAAGGAAGGGAACGCCCCTTCCTAATAGCGGCTCGCAATTCCAAAATAGCGAGTCACAAATAAATTGCGACTCGCTATTTTGAATGGTACATACCCCTATTGGTTTTTGCATGCACAAACGGGTTCGCAAACCCGTTTGCGCTTGCAAAAACTGTTGTACATCTGGCCCAAAGTTCTAAAAACTCAGATAATTAGGTATTAACATGCTTCTCCAGAATCTTTCCTAGATTAAGGAGGAGTGAGATGGATCTATATTTTTCCATATGTAAGGATCCAATTATGTTTTTTTTAATAAAGGCTAAACTATGGTGTGCTTCCAGGTCTTAGGTACTTCTCTGTACAATAGAGATTGATTCAAAATCACCTATATCTCCGGGAGGATAGTTTATGCCACAAAGTTGAGAATATGAGGTGGAGCAGGGTCTAACAGAGAGCCAGATTTTACTTTCCTAACCAACCCCGCCAATTCTCATCCTCAATTGTTACAAAGGTAGAAAGAGAAGTCCTCATACTTTCGGATTGGATATTCGTTTCATCTAGTAGGGTGGTCCTTCCTTGGGTGGAGAAGGAGACATAAATATTGAGCATTTTCCTAGAGAAAAAAATGGCTAATTCATTACATCGGGATTCTGATGTGGCCGCTACTATTTTTCTTTTCTTACTGCAATGTCAGTGAAAGGCTTCACAATCAGGAACACTGCTTTTGCTGAGTTAGCAGTATTATAAATTTTTGGGGCGAAGAAGCTTGCCTGCACTTTGTTAATGGCATAGTGGTAAGTGTTAATCGCCTTCCTTTATTCCTGCTTATTACAGACATTGTAGGTTTTTCTCTGCTTTCCTTCCAGAGGTTTGCATTTCGTTTTCAGGAGTCGTAGTTGGGAGTCAAACCAAGACTAGGCCTTGAAAGGACCAACTAATTGGTGAAAGAACTTAGGGTGGGAACCAAGAATAGATAGATTCTGTCAGGTTAGCCAAACAAGATAATTCAATGGTCGACGGGGGAACAACCTGTCGGTGCTGATTTGCAAATCTTTTAAAGGCTGCTTTGGCTCTCTGAAGATTTTTTAATGGCCTTTTGTTTTCGTGTCTCTTATGTTATTTAGAATACTCTGTACAGAAGGTACTGAGTATGGAAAAAAATCTCTTGGCCAGAGCGGAGGATGATATTCATAAACATAAAAAAGAAGAAAACCCTAAAGCACTTTTGAGAGTGTTGTTGTAATAAAGCTACGAGAAGTCATTGTGACCAGTGTTCTTGGTAGCCAATAAGAAGCAACAGAGATACTATTAGAGAGCTTAATTCTGGCTCTTGGTCTGACTGTCCATCTAAGGGTAGTAACTTAAGGAATCGGAGTGCATTATACCCAATTATTGAGTGGCTAATTCTTTCCCAGATTTAGAAGAAAATTGGTATCTTTTATATGAAATGATGACCTCAGGCAGTCTATGAAGATGAAGCACCTCATTTAGCAAAACCACCTCGGCTAATTCAAAGGAATTATGTACCTTATTAAGTGGAACAAAATGAACAGTCTTAGTCAGGTAATTGACTACAATCAGAATTGTAGAGCATTGTTCAGAAATATGAAGTTCAATGATGAAGTCCTTTGATATACAAGTCCAGGGTTGACTGGGAGTGGGCAAAGACTATAATAGACCAATGGGTTTAATGTGAAGTTTTTTAGTTCTGACACAGGTGACACAATAGTTTATGTATTCCTTCATGTCTTGATCCACTCTTTTTTAACCAGAAATGTTGTCTAAGAAATTCAGCTGTATTTCTACATCCGGCATGTCCTACTATTGGAGTGGCATGACAGTAGAACACAAGACGTTGTTGAAAGTAATTTTCTGGTATATTCACACAATGTGCATGTCATAAAAAACCATTCAATCTTTTCCTACTCAAAGATCCTTTCTTATCCATTCTCGTTGATTTAGAATAGCATGTTGATCTTTAAGCGCTGTCCGTAATGATTGTGCATCCTTTTCTCCCATCAACTTGTGAGCTAAGATGGTAGGTGGTTCGGTTCCATAAGTATTCTTTTCTCTTGGTTCAAGACAATGCATCTGCTTTCCTAAGATGATTTCCAGGTCAGTGTTATTTCATATCGGAATGTATAGAAGAAGTAACTACAGTGCATGTTGAGAATTTGAGTACTCCATTGGTTTGAGATAGCCCAGGTTCTTATGGTCCGGTCAGACCAAAACTGAATATTCTGCCCCTTTCAGATGATGTCACCAATGTTGGCATGTGTCCTTTATAACAAACAACCTGCTATCAAATATTGTGTCATTCCTCTCAGCAGGTTTCAAAGTTCTGGTATAGAAGGCCACAGGATGCAGGGCTGCAGTAGTCAGATGTTGTTGTGATAAAATAATCCCATTGGCATAAGATGATTCATCAGTTTCCCCGATGAAATGGAGTGAATGACATTGGAGCAGTCGTGAAATTTTCCTTTAATTCGGAGAGTGAATCTCCTGTTCTGGACCCCACACAAAAGGAACTCCTTTCTTTATTAAATGAATGAGTTAACATTGGAATCCATAGAGTAAATGGGCCAGGCAAACTGTCAGGATTTCACTGCAATTCAGGTCAGGAATTCCAATGCTACCCCATTCCTTCCCCTTTCAGTCAAACAAGATCTCTAATGAAATCTAGAATCTGAGGTGACTGAATGGGGAAAGGGGAAGGTAAACAAATGAGAAAAGACACAATGTCAGAAATTAAGCATCTCTGCCTGCTGCCCTCGGAAGAACAGGCTGGTGGAAAGCGTGTGGCATGGACTCTCGGTCTTTAATTAGCTAACTGGTGACCCTCACTGGTGACCCTTGTAATCCCATATAACAGAGTGCCAATATTCTAAGTATACTTGTGTACCACAGGATACAAAGTCTTTTGAATACTTGTAAAATGGCTTGCCAGGGTATGGAAGCGGAGAGGCCATGACTAGTCCCTAGACAACCAGGATACAGTTGAATGCAAAGGTTTGCCTCCAGTAGTAGATATCCCGGGAACCACGGTGACTTGGAGTATTCAAAGATTGGCAGGAATTTCGGAATGGCAGCAATCAAAGCTGAGTATCTGTGGAAGGAAGAGTTATCCTGAACTCCCCAAAACACCTGAGGGAACAGAAGGGGAGTAAAACAAAAATGGCAGGGATCACAAATGGTCCAAACTACGCCACCAGAATAGAGAAAACATGAACCGCTGTTGCCATGAAAAGTGTAATGCTGTGACTGGTGCTTAAATCATCCCAGCTCTTACTGAACCGAAAGTTTCCAGAACCTTCCGGCTCGTTCTAGAATGTTCCAGTTTTTTCAGTACATTCTGGCTCTTTGCACATTGCCCTTGAAGTGCTGATCTGTGTTACCCTGTAACTTCACCCATCTTCACCTCCCCAGCTGCCACAGGTCATCTGCCACTCTCCAAGGTTGGCATTTAGCAAGCGTGTATCATAGAGTTTCAGAAATATGACCGTGTTCGTGTGAAACTGGACACGTCCGGGGAGCACGAACTCCAGGATTCATGACAGATGAACAACCACAGCACTTTCTCCTCTACCACAAGGTAACAGATGTTACCTGTATAATTGGGATTACAAGATCTGGAAGAACACCCTGGGCCTGGAGTTTTTCCCCCAGACATTCTGCATGCTAAATGCAGGTTAAATGTCCTGGTGAAATTCTTAGGCTAAACCGTGAAAAACATGTGGAAATCAAAGACTAAACACCAATTTTCACATGATGTTCCCTGAAACCATGTAATCGGGAATATATCTGCCCCCTCAGAATTATTGATGCCTGCCGTAGTAGTAAGTGTGTGCTCAGAGGAATGCTGGGCTGTTTCTTCCACTCCTAATGATGCCCCAAGTCTACTCCAACAAACAACCCTTATTATGGCATGACATTGGTGGGAGCATCATATGCCTTTCTTTTTCCAACCTCAAGGTTCCAGTACAAAAACAGTAGGGGCCTAAGGACAGGTCAATATATGGTGTACAACATAATCGTGATATTGTGTAGGGTTGTTTGAGAGCTTGCGCTTGCTCGGATCCTACTTTCATGGCAGGATATTTGCCTGACTACAGGCAGATTAGTTGCCACAAGGAAGAGCCTACATAATCTTAGTAGTGCTAACCAGCAAATCCAAAATAAAGCACCTGTTAAATGGTGATCATACCTTAACTAACATGGAATTTAATCAAGAGATAATGATATTGATGAAATTATTTCTGGCACAGTACACCATTCATTTCCAACCTAGAGGATTGAGGGGAAGGGTATATTATTATATTGTATTATATTTAAATTTATATGTAGAATTTTCCATACTCCTTTCGTAGGCCTAAAGTGCTTTCTGGACGGTCCGATGTCTTTATTTATATTGTGTGTCATGGCCCTGGTGAAGTCGTGAAGCACTCTGATTTGCTGATGATGAACCTACAAATTTACAAACAAGAGGACTAATAAGTGACAGATGTTGAAGTGTATGAAAGGTTGGTGGTTAACATAACATCCAAAGAAGAAGCTTAGATTCTATTGAAATAGCTTTGGAAAATGGTAGAAGTCAGAGAAATTTACTTTTTTCCTAAGAAGTTCACAAACTGACACAAACACAGAACTTTTCGCTGGCTTCACAAAACATGTTTTTTTTGCAGAAGTACTTTCTGTGCAAAATCTTTTTTGAACTTATTGTGTGAACCTATTTGAGGGTAAAATGATTGACATTTGGGGGACCAAGTGACCTGCAAACACAATTTATATATGCTTCTTCGGAAAAGCGCAGTGAGTTTAATATACATTGTTTTGGTCCTGTTCGCACAATGAATGAAGCAATACATTTAGTACATACGGAGTGATGAACATTTTCTCTGGAACGTGTTACTGTACATGTCAGGGTGAAAGTAAGTATTTCGTTTATTTCTGCTGAATCTGCTGAATCGAGTAATTTGTTTTTGTTATACTCAGGGGCATATTCAGAAGCACCCATCGCCACAGGAACGTCACTTTTTTCGACGTTCCTGTGGCGATAGGGGCTTCACCTTATTCACAAGGCAGCGTTAAGCCACTTAACGTGGCTTAACGCTGCCTTGTGAATAAGGCCCCCTTTCACGCTATACTTAGCGTGAAAGGGGAGGGCAATGGGTGTTGCTGTGGGCGTTCCACCGCAACACCCATTGCTTCTGACGCTGCCTCCTATTCACAAGAGCAGCGTAAATAGGAGGCAGCGCCAGAATTAAGACCAGGGAAAACCTGGTCTTAACCTGGCGAAGCGAGGAGAAATGTTTAATTTCTCCTTGTTTTTGCTGTTTTCATGTGTGCTGCGTTGTGCAGCACACATGAAAACAGCAAAAGGCCAATGATTGTGTATGTACAGGAAGGTCCCCCTTCCTGCACATAAACAATCATTTTTTGAAAATGCCGTTTTTCAACTTCTGTGTGTGCTGCATTAAGCTGCACACATAGGGGTCGATTCCGATTCGGGCCGGAAAAAGCACCGACCGACTCGGAGCCGGAAATTATACCGACCGACACGTACCTGTGGCGCCCGACACGCCAAGTACGATGCAAAGCGTGCAAAATCCGACCGACACGTACAGAACCCAAGCCGAACGACCGAGCCGCACGGAAAACAGCAATCCGGCCGGAAAAACACGCGAATCGAATCGACCGACACGCACCCGGAACAAATCCGACCGAAACGTACACGCGAACTCCAAACCGCAAAGTACGGTGCAAGGTGCGAAAACCACGACCGAGTCGGACGGAGGACAAGCCGCACGACCGACACGCATACAAAACCGAGCCGAAGCAACACAAAACACCGCGACCGACGCGTACGCAGCATAGAAAACAGCACAAACACAGCGTGAACGAAACGGAGAACACCGTACGAGACAAATGCAGGGTCCGACTCGGTCACAACAATGTTTCCAACATGCACAGACAGTACAAAGGAAAAATCTCACAAAAAAAGGCCAAACAAGCAATTACAAAGCCAATAAATACTGGGGGGGGGGACAGAGAACAAAGACACACCCACAACTCCACCCATATAAAGGACACAAATCCCAACCATGATCCCTTGCAAATGCCATTCCACTGCCAGCACCCAAGAGACAGCAACCACACACCCACAGCTCATCCCCCACACAAGCCACACACCATCAGCACACCAACAAATACCTACCTCACATACACCCAGCAAAACACACACTCACACACCCTCACCTGCACACCAACACACACATCACTCACCATCACCACCCATCACCATGCCCCCCAAGAAGAATCACAAGTTCCTAGATTGTGAATTGGAAGTCCTGGTAGACGAGATCCTCAGGGTAGAGCCACAGCTGTTTGGCGCACTGGTCCAACAGACCCCCATCTCCCAGAAAACCAAGATGTGGGAGAGGATCATCAACAGGGTGAACGCACAATCACCATGTCTGCGCACAAAGACCGACATCCAGAACAGGTGGTATGACGTGCGCAGGAGGGTCCGGGAGCTGCTCAAGAAAGACTACCTCCTGAGCCAATACACCGGCAGTGGCCCTCCTGCCAAGCCAGTATACCTCAGGCCCTGGGAGGAGAAGGTGCGGGCCATCCTTCCGCCAGTGAGCGTATATGGACTAGAGAACATCCCAGAGCCTGGTGAGTACACAACAAATGTACACAATATTCTGCCACAAAACACACACACATCACTGTCAAGGGGAGAGTCAAACCATGCACTCATAGCAATTACACAGCAACCAGAACAGAATCATCCCAAAATGTGTATGTCAGTCAGATAAACACAACACATGCCATCAAAAAAGTTACATCCAACCGTGCCATCACATGTACAAACACAACTACAACTACAGCTAGGCAGTGGCACAAATAGAACTAACAAACACATCCAGACATGTAGCCACCACAACAACACCAACACACAGTGAAGACAACTGAAAGGAAGGAATTCTGTGTATGCTGGCCAAGTCAGTGTAGCCAATAGCATCATGGGAGTCGCAGTCACACATATTGCCCCCCCCACAACTGTCCAATCAACACCACCATGAACCATGCGCACATCACAGGGAGTGGAGAAGGACTCACAAGATGGCTGACACTGGCAACTGCTGCGGGGAGCACAAGGCCCTGCTGGGAACTGTGCACCAACAAACAGCAGGACACCACTGACTGACATCCTGAGAGACAACTTCCACTCCCTGCAATGCAAGCACGTTCCATGGTGGGATATCTGGCTGGGTGGGTGGGAAGGAGGACTTGCAGCACTGACCATAGTCACAAGCACCTCCCCTCACACACCCCCTCAACACAAACTCCACAGAACCCACCTGGTAGAATGCAATGCCTCCCATCCTAACTCAAGACCCCACAAAGAACCACCACCCTGGGTTATGTTGTGTGAAGCACAGGGACACTCTTGGGACTTTTAGCCAAACAACTGCCAGGACAACACTCCCAGCCATCCTGTCAGCACAGCCAGCCCACCCCACAGGGAAGCAGAGTCAAAAGGAAGGAAGCATGGGCATGCTGGGAAGGGGGTGGAGGCAATAGCATGATGGGAGTCGTAGTCACAGCTCTACATCCCCCACCACATGGCCCAGCAAGCTCACACTCACGCATGCACATCCCACAGAGAGTGGAAAGGCCCATCAAAGATGTCTGACACTGTTGCTGTGTCGTGGGGAGCACAAGGGCATGCTGGGAACTGCACACCAACCAACAGCAGGACACCACTGTCAGCCATCTTGCCATTGCTCTCACACCCACACATACTGAACTCCCCACAAAAGCAAGTAAGTATGGGAATGCTGGCAAGTGGGGTGGAGGCAATAGCATGATGGGAGTGGCAGTCACAGATATTGGTCACCCTCACAACTGGCCCATCAACACCACCCTGAACCATGCTCACATCACAGGGAGTGGAGAAGGACTCACAAGATGGCTGACACTGGCTACTGCTGTGGGGAGCACAAGGCCCTGCTGGGAACTGTGCACCAACAAACAGCAGGACACCACTGACTGACATCCTGAGAGACAACTTCCACTCCCTGCAATGCAAGCACAGTCCATGGTGGGATAACTGACTGGCTGGGTGGGTGGGAAGGAGGGCCGGCTGTCAACCAAATACAACCAATGCAGACCATGTGCACACCCCAACAAATACATAGAAATGCCCAAATAATGCAGGACAATGTGCCACACCAAAATCAACCCCTGACTGTGACGACTTAGGACAATGCAATGTACAGGCCCGCACCCAGAGGCACAGTCACAACTGTCAGGTGTGTCAACCATTGATGCCTGCAGAAAGATAACATACATTGTGTGTGTCTCCCAAAAACAGGTGATGATGGTGACACAGCAGCAGACGCTGAGGAGTCCCAGTCCCAGGCTCAAGAGGATGCGGAGCTCACTGGTGTCGTACAGCCTCTGCCCTCCTCGGACGAAGAAGACCAACCTGGCACATCCGGTGCAAGTCTACATGCAGCACCAGCAGGACCACCAGCTGCAGCACCAGCAGGACCACCAGCTGCACCCCTGCACCCACCCCTCCAACGACTGTCACCACAAATACCATCCCTGCCGACATGGACAGAACAAGGAGCAACACCAGCACAGGGACCCTGGACCAACCTGGGGCCATGGACACCACCACCACCACCAACTCCCAAGGTGGACCAGGGTCATCTGTGCGTGCCAATGCACGCACTGCACATGTCAGCAGGGGTGGTGGGAGGGGTGGGAGACAGAGGTCGCTGCTTGCAGAGGTTGCTGGTGTGCATGATGACCCACAACTGGTACGCATAGCTGATGTGTACCAGTCCAGCACCGGAGACCTCAGCCAGGTAGTGGGGCTCCTCAGAGACATGAAACAGCAGCAGGCTGCCCATCATGCCCGCTTGGACTCTCACATGTCCCACGTGGAGTCACACATGTCCCACGTGGACTCACACATGTCCCGCGTGGAGTCCAAATGGGATGCACTGCATGAGATGACGGCGGTGCACAGGGACATTTTACAATGCCTCCGCCAGATGAACAGCAACCAGTCCACACCTCCCTGTGTGCCAACAACATCTGGTGCTGCCCAAACTGCAACTGCCACAGGGAGGGTGGATGACTCTGGCGGAGAGTCCCCTGCACCGCAGCAGCCTGTACTTGAGGGGCCCCCCCCAAGAAGAGGGGTCGTCTGAAGAGGGGCAAGTGAGAGGCCGATGGCCAAGCGCAACTCCCAGGAAGCCTGAACCTGTTCTGGATGTTCACCTTTGTGCACAGACTGTTCACCCTGTTGACGGCAACACTACTCCCACACATTGCATGGGGAGTACAAGTTGGACCAATGTCTCAGACAACTGTGGCCCCGATACTGGGGATTTTGTCTACCAGGACTTTCAATTCACCTAGGAACTTCTGATTGCAAGATTTATGTACAGCACTACCCATCCTATGCACTATTCACACAAATGTATCACAATAAACACACTAATACACCATACTTGCCTCTGTTGTGATTCCAACATGGGTGCTGTTATGGGGATGATGAACTGCAAAATTACACTGTGTATGCGAACTGCAACAGCAAGTACAACACAGGCATGTGAGTAAAGGCAACGTGACACATATGAGTGAGACACACCACCAGGGCTACACAACACATACACACATAGGCCATCTGACTCATTGCCTACACTGATGTTGCCAGGGAAGACGGTGCAATGCACAGACACCACACCCATTCCCAGTTGTAGTCAAGTAGCCCACAGGTGCAGTAAGCAAATGGCAGTCAAATGTGTGACCACAGACAATGCACATCACAAAGTGAAGCACAGGTTTATTACACAGTTGCAACATGTCGTAACCACTACAGATGCAAGGTAATCCCACCTGGCAGCGGGCACACAGTCAACAACTGTAGACAGAAGGAAGTCCATGGGTGTGGCGCACATCACCTGTAGGGACACAACAGCTACCACCCTGGAAGTGCAATCACGTCGTCGGTGGACACAGTTGACCAAACGAATCTGAAAGTACCCTGTGAAGGACAGAAATGACACACAGTCAAAAGCAATGGAGAACAGGACAGAACAGCAAAACTCATGCACAATACATGTTACAAGATACCCACCCAGAACCAAGTTAGCATGTCAACACTGTTGGGGAGTACAGCCCACCTGTAAGCACACATCGCAACACACATCCAGTCAAGTAGCCCATGGACACACTCCAACAGCACCAGAGCACCACCTACACATATCATGCCAACTCACATCATTGACATGACACCTCAGGATACTCACATTCAGCTAAAGAAGTTGGTGATGAGCTGTGTGCGGACATCACCCTCATCATCATCATCATCATCGTCACTGGCATCGTGGTCCAGGCCAGGATCCTCCACAGGTGGCGGATGTTGGTCATTGTCATCCTGGATGAGAGGCAACTCCTTCCGCACTGCCAGGTTGTGGAGCATGCAGCAGACGATGATAATCTTGCACACTTTCGCAGGGGCATATGGGAGGGACCCGCCGGTCTTGTCCAGGCAGCGGAAGCGGCTCTTCAGGAGACCAAATGTCCGCTCCATCACTCTCCTGGTCCGACCATGTGCCTCATTGTAGCGCATCTGGGCTGGTGTCACAGGGTTCCTGAGGGGTGTCAGCAACCACGACATGTTGGGGTATCCCGAGTCACCTACGGACAGACAAGTGCACATTAGCTGACTTGGAAAAGTGGGCGGAATACTACAGATCAGATCACACACAATGGCACAAAGTCAGTACACACCGACAAGCCAGGCACGCTGGTTCTGCATCTGTGCCATCATCCTGGGGATGCGACTACTCCTCATCACAAAGGCATCGTGTGCTGAACCAGGGAAATGGGCACACACGTGTGTGATGGTCATATCTGCAAGACACACCAAGTGCATTGACCGAGTGGTAGTGCTTGCGGTTCCTGTAGGCCTGCTCCTGGGCCTGTGGTGGTACCAAAGCCACATGTGTCCCATCAATGGAGCCAATGACATGCGGCATCCTCCCCAGGGCATAAAAGTCACTCTTCACGTCAGTGAGTCGTCGCAGTCTAGGGAAATAGATGTACCGGTTCAGGAATAGCAACATTGCCGCCAAAACATCGCGGAGCACACGGCTCAACATGGTCTGTGACATCCCACCAGCAGTCGCCACAGTATGTTGGAAGGTACCAGTGGCAAAGAAGTGTAGGGCTGCCATCACCTTCACCTTGGGGGTCAGCGCTGTAGGATACGGCCGGCCAGGCTGCAAATGTGGGGCCAACTGCACTGCCAAATCCTCAATCAGCTGCCTGGTGAAGCGGTACCGTCGGATGCTGTCCCGTTCCACCATCGTTGCCAGGTCTGGGAATGGTCGATGGACAGCAGGAGCCCTGCAGTGCAGAGGAGAAGTAAGCAAGATTGTCAGTCAGCCCACATATGCGGCATTGAACACACTCAATATCCCAACATACATCATTATGAGGCACAACTACATGAAGTGTGCAGTTCCGTAAGGACATGTATGGTACATACATGGCCAACATCTGTCATCACGGTCCAACAAGTGGCATCAATTAGTCCCAGGTTGGCCCATTGGATATCATGAGGCCGTGTCACAGTTCCCATCTCCTGCTGCCGTGTCACAATCACCCCCACAGTGACATGTGAGGACAGGTGTGCCCCAGGCATCACAGCTCAACGACAGGTACATTCCCAGGGACCCTGTATTGCCACATGGACACTGGCATTACATGGAGTATCATGTATACACCACAGCAAAACAACCATGACCCCCACAGGTAGTGGTCCCACTTGCCACGGCAGGACAGACATGGACGTCTGTGACACACACACGCACAACATCAAAGTCCATGCACACACAACGTGGATGTGGAGACTGTCTCCCATTGTGCACATGAAATCAGAGACATTGTAAACACTACATGCACACAGACTGTGGAGGACCATCACTATTGTGCCACTGGGACACCCTGGCTCAAACATACCGTCCCACATGGGACTCACGGGGTATGTGACATGACATACACATACACCACCGTGAAATGTGACCATGGCACATGCACAGATATGAACAGTTGCACATCACAGTGGTCATGTACACGTAACACCCAGGATCCTGTCCCCATGAACACGTGCACAGCCTGGGGGTGGCTGCCCCCAGGTGACACCCACAGGACAACATGTACACCAACATACACACAATAGGAAATGCAGCCTTACATGCCTTATCATACAGTTTGGACAGGCTGTCGTGTTGTAGGTGTGCCCCTCACTCCCTGGGAGCTATCTGTGGCTGGCATATGTCCATCTGAGACAGGCATGGTGACATATGCCAGTCACTTGGACAGGGATGCGTTGAACAGCAATGGACCGATCGGTGCCCCCGGCCGGCCCATTGCATTCAATGTGTGCGGGTACGCGTTGTACCCCTGTACGCGTTGTACTGCAATGGACCGATCTGTGCCCCCGGCCGGCCCATTGCATTCAATGTGTGCAGGTACGCATTGTGCCCCTGTACGCGTTGGTACGCGTTGTACCCTGTACGCGTTGATCAGCAATGGACCGATCGGTGCCCCCGGCCGGCCCATTGCATTCAATGTGTGCGGGTACGCGTTGTACCCCTGTACGCGTTGTACTGCAATGGACCGATCGGTGCCCCCGGCCGGCCCATTGCATTCAATGTGTGCGGGTACGCGTTGTACCCCTGTACGCGTTGTACAGCAATGGACCGATCGGTGCGCACCCATTGACAATGGCCTTGCCTGGCAACGGACGCGTTTTCGAATTTCGAACGAGTCGGTAGCTGGAAATTCAGTTGGTCACCCACAACAATGTTGCAAAATCATGTATGTCATGAAGTTGAAGATTTGAAGGATGCTGTGGGCGTGTATTGGTGCTGCTATTCCATGGATTGGCCAGATTCAGAAGATGCAAACGACTTGGACCTATCACTATGGACACAAGGGACAGTATCTGCCTCTCCAGCACATATATATTGCTGGCTGTTCCCCTGAGAGCTCACTTGCCTGCACTACATGCTCCAGGACGACATCTGCCACTGCACTGCTGCTGTCTCTGCCCCTCTGGACCCTGCAATGG
Organism: Calotriton arnoldi; assembly: GCA_963921515.1. Classification (NCBI taxonomy): domain Eukaryota; kingdom Metazoa; phylum Chordata; class Amphibia; order Caudata; family Salamandridae; genus Calotriton; species Calotriton arnoldi. The sequence goes on from CAWUFW010001245.1 coordinate 152,972, forward strand.
CACGTACTGTGGTGAGAGCCCCAGCCTTCAGCCTTGAGGAGAACCAGGCCCTGCTGGACAGCCTACTTCCACAGTACAGCAAGCTGTATGGGACACCAGGGGAGCAGGTGAGTGTTCTGTGCACTGCCTTTCTGAATGTGCATTTTGTCTGACTAGCAAGGCTGAAAGTCTGCACGCCACTGGCTAGCAGGCTCACTGAGTAGTTGTCACCCCCCATAGTGTGTAGTGACATGCACTGGACAGGTATGGTGCAGTGACAGTGCATTTGAACAAGGTTTTACTTCCCATGCAATGATACCATGTAGTGACGTCTGGCAAACTGTCCATGGGCAGCTTTGCACTTCCTGTGTACATCATGTGCCCCTGTGATTGAGACATGTATATACAACTGTGTCATGCACGGATATGTTGCATGTGTAGTAATGGCCTTTTCACTTTGTCATCCTGACAGGTTAATGCCCATCGGAAGCAGGAGATCTGGAAGGACATCGTCCGGGCTGTCCGGTCCGTGGGGGTCTACAAGCGCCGGATCCGGAACTGCCAGAAGAGGTGGCAGGACCTTCAGGGCTGGACCCGGAGGATTGCATGGGTCCAGCTGAAGCTGTCGCCTCCTCGCAGGAGGGGCGGAACACGGACCCTGACCCCCCACATGCTCCAGATCCTGGCGGTGGTGTTTCCAGACCTGGATGGGCAGCTGAAGGCCAGACAGCAGCAAGGAGGGGTGAGTCAAAGACTGCACTGTGAACTCTGTATTACATGCTATGTGCCCTCCTCTGGCCTGGTTAAACTGCCACAGTACAGCAGTCATGTTGTCCAGGAGCCATGTCCCTCTATTGTGCACTGCCCACTCCTCATCTGATACCCAGGTGTGGCCCTTACATTCAGGGAATTGTGTCACTTGGGACTGTGTCCTTGCAGTTTGCTTCACTAAAGGTGGGGGACAGCATCTGTTTCCCTAACTCTGTTGTGGGCATCATGGGTGGGTCCATTGTTCACACAACGCCTGTGTTCGGACATGTAATCTGCGTGTTGCTTTGATATGCGGTCCACTTGCTGAGCTGAGCCACCACATGTGCCTGGGGTATGTGGCACACGCACATGCAGCAGGTGGGAACAATGTTTGAGCCCCAGGAGTGTGCAGATTACGTGTGTCACACATACATAGCCAGCTATCCACTGTCCAGGGCTCATCCCTCATTCATGTGGGGCAGGACAGTCATGCCTACTCCAGGCCATGCAATGCACTCTGTACTCCCACTCCCGTGTATCAGCTGACACATTGTGCGCAGTGATTTGACCCCTCAGGTGTCTGCCTCTGTGTCAGTGTGCTGTGGGTTAGTTGCCAGGACTGCTGGGGTGTTTCTTGGTAGGGGCTCAGCATGCCACTGGAGATGTGACCATAGGAGACGATACTTGTGTGTCACATAGGTGTTTGATCAGCTGCCCGTGCAGACTGGGGTATGCGAATGTGAAGTTCAGGCAGCTGTTCCCCATTCACAGCAGATTGTGAGGGGCTCAGGTTCAGAGGGTAGTGTCACAGGTCTCCCATATGTCCAATCGGTATGACCTGGACAGATGAGGGTTAAGATGATGTGTTGTGTGGGGGATGTACATGTGCACTTGTGCAGCTCCAGGACTTGCATTCCCCATGACCTACTATTGTGACACAGTGCAGAGTGTTGTTGTCTGGCTGCCAAGTCATACATCACTGAGACAGTGATGTATGACTTAGCAGTCATGCCTCCGCCATGGCATGTGTCTACTTATTGGTGATCCTGCAGGGGAGTGACATGTGCTACATGCACACCATTGTGGCGATGGCTATCAGGACATGGGTGCATCATGGTGTCTGTCGCTGGTATGCATCACATGCATTTCCTATTTGACTCTGGGCATCCCTTTCATCCGGAAACCTGTACTGACTCAGTGGCAAGAGTTGTGATGTGTGCATGTCCACATGCTACACCGTGTCCTCTGCACTGTCCAACTACTGTGTAGTTGGTGCATGTGTCCACACTGGGGTGTTGCAATCCAACAGACACCAGACAGATGGGTGCAAGGCCATGTGGGATGTGAGTGCCATGGTTGGCATCAGACTGACAATTGGCTTCTCCTGTTCAGTTAGGGCACTTTTAGCAATGTACAACTAATGATGCCAGGGCTTGCTCTGTAATGTGCTGTGCTCACAGTGGTGTGTGCGTTTGGTGCAGGTGACTGATGTCTGTCTGTTTACCCATTGTTTGCAGATACATCCACGGCCACGGAAGGGGACAGCTCCACGGACCAGGAGGAGCCGGAGAGCCAGACTGGGTCAGCAGCCGAGGAGTGGTCGGAGGGACCCAGTGGCACGGAGGGCGAGGGGAGCCACACCGAGGAGTCCTCAGCACCATCCACCTCAGCTGAGGACCAGAGCAACTCGGAGGATGACTCCCTTATGGAGGCGGGTGTCAGCAGCCACCACACCCCAGCTAGTGTTGCTGTCCCCGCCACCACCAGCACCACCACCGCCCTCCCATCGGCTCCCATTCCCCAGGTCCGTAGAGGCTCCCATGTTCGGGAGCGTGTCTCCTTTGGGCCAGGCACCGCACCCCCTGCCCCTGTGTCCCCTGCTGCCCTGAGTGAGGAGTCTGTGTACCTCCTTCGCCAGCTCCATGTAGGGCAGACAGCCATGCTGAGTGTCCTCCATGCGCACACCGCTCTGTTGACTCAGCTGGTGTCGTTCATGGAGGGCATCTCATCGGGCATGTCTGACCTACAGAGGGGCAATAGGTCCATGGACTCCTCCCTGCGGCAGCAGTGTCCCTCCTCAGACAGTCCCTCACCCCTCCTGCCTCTGCTCCATCAACACTCCCCAGCACCTTACCCGTCCCAAGCACACACACACCGGCACAGGCACACACCAGCACACACACATCCAGCACGCAGACACACACGCCACAAACAAAACGCACACGCACGCACAGTCAGGGGACTGAAACCAGACTCACAGGGGATGGGGCCCTGGAACACACACACGCATCCACGAGCACTGCGCAGTCCTCCGTTGCCTCTCCCTCCAAAGCACCCTCCCTTGCCTCACCTGCAACCCCAAAGACCCAGCGGCTCTTCCTCAGTGACCTCGGCCTCTTCCCCTCCGATCCAGCTGATACAGCATTCAGGGGGAAGAGGAAGCCCACCCACACGGAGCAGAGTGCCCCTCGCCCCCGGACACCCTCCCCCAGGCGCAGACAGACTGAGGCCCCCACCCGCAAGTCCCCCCGGAGTCGTAAGAGCAAGACCCCGCCGCCGCCCTGCAGCTCAGGCACCAGGTCTCCTTCCTCCATCCCTCAGGCCCCCACTCCACAGGTGCCCCCACCACACCCTGCCCCAGGTTCCCCCACCCACAGATATACCATCCCCAAGAGGATCCGGCCTTCTCCCCCTGCCACTTGCTCTCCCGGCACCACACCCCCGCTGCGCTTGTCTGTGCCACTGATGTGGTGAGGGTGTCCTCCCCTCTGTCCAGCCCACCTTGCCTGTTCCCCATTCTCCTCCCCTGGTGGTAGGCACTGCAGTGGAGTCCACTACCACCCTGTCTGACTTGGGCACTGCAGTGGCGGACCTGTCCACTCCATCTGCAGGGTCCACTGCAGTCGTGCCGGCACCCACAACATCTGAGTCATGCCCCCAGTTGTGCCGGCACACACCATGTCAGACACCTCCACTGCAGTTGTCAGTGGCTCTCCAGCACCCACCACCCCTTCCCTGCTTCCTCCTGGTGAGCCCTGATCCTGTCCCTGCGGTGCCTGGCCTGCCCCCCGGTTGCCCCTCCTAGTGGATTGTCCCTGGTTTTGTGCAGGCATGCGTAGGGTGACATCTGCCACTGTCACCAAGTTTGGACTTTGACAATGGACTGGCCATTAGCCTTTGTGTTTTTCCTGGACTTTGTTTTCATTCCACACATATGCTGAATAAAGCAACTTTCTGTTCTCTAGTGCTTATGCTTCTGATGTACATGTTGTTGATGATGCTAACCATGTCCTTGCTGCAGTGATGGTGATATTTGGTCTCATGATAATGAAGTGTTACTGTGCAGGAACCCATGTGGTCCAGGGGGAATGTGTCCTATCCTGTGGTGTATCCATGTCATCCATAGCAGCATCTGAGGGTGTCATGTGTTCAGTATTTGGCAATGGGATTTCCTACTTAGATTAGCTATTTCACATCTGTGGCTTCCACCCCTGCACATCTGTTGTGCCTGCCATTGTTCAATTCGTCTACTTCCCTGACCGTGTGGCCATCTCCACTGGACATGCAGGTTTGGGCATCAATGGGGAAGGACTCATCCGTGTAGTCAGTGCAACATTGCTATACAAGTGTGTTGGATCTGTGCTGATGATTCCGTTGGCACTTCCATGACCAGGCTGATGTGACGGGAGCCCTCATTTGGTGCTAATTGTTGATTGTGTGACCAAGTGCTCAGCTGACATGATGGGGCCCTACTGAGGCAACATATGGCACAGCTTTCCTCACACAGGAGTGGAGTCCCCTCATGGCAGTGTGTACTCCTGTGACATTGCCTGCGCCCAAGGTGTGTGTTGTATGTGCATGTCTGTGTGTTCACTTCCGTTTAGCTGTGCATGCTGTGTTCCCTAGTGTTGTACCTGTTTGTGATGCTTGCTGAGTTGACCTATGTTCCCCCAAAGTCTTCTCCCTGGGTTCTCTGTGATGTGGGTGCATGGCACATTACTGGTCATCAGGGTGTCACCCATAGGTGTGTTTGCTGTCAGGGCTGAGTTTGTGTGCAGACGCAGATGGGTCACAGTCAGGTTTCCCCTTGGCACTTGTTGTTTGCCCCTGTCATGTGATTTCCAGTTTGTGTTATCTTTCAGTGATTGTGACACGTTGTGTGTGTGACTGCTGGCACTCCTCAGGGTCCGGGCTGCAATGTTGGTTGTTGTCTATGTGTGTTCTTTGTGGGTAACCTTGGCTTCTTCATTGGTGTGTGACTGTGGCTGGGATCCCATTGGTTGGTGTGGTATTGCCGTCATGTCCATGTACAGCGTAGTGTGCAGTGTGTCAGACATTCAGGAGTCTTGTTGAGTGGCCATGTGTGATGTGTTTCTGCACCTTGGTTCCCACCCACCACCCTGGAATAGTCATGGGTGCATGTGCAATGTCACCAGTGCATGTGTGCTTCACTGCTGCACATTGTTGGAGGTCGAGGGGTGTGGTGTTGAGTGTGTGCAGATTAGAGTTGTTGCCCGGCTAGGCCCCTGCCTCCATGTTGGCCTTGGCTTACTTGCCATGCTGATTGATTTGTGCTTGTGTAGGTGTGATGGTAGTTTGTTGCTCAGGACACATGACTGTGGTTCACAGTGTGAACCACATTTAGCTTTGTCATCACAGTGGGATTGTAATGCAGCCCAGGGTCACCACATTGTGGGGGCCCTGGGGGTGGTGCTGTGGTGTGTCTGTGTCTTGCTGTGTCAGTTGCTGTTCCTACGTGCCTGTGTGACATGTGTGATTTGTGCTCCCTCTCATCTGACAATGCCTGCTTGCCCACATAGGGGATTTGGATCAATGAGTTACCTTTGTGTGGCACTGTATGCACATCTGTATGATTGGTATTCAGGTCTCCTCATGTGTTGTGTGGTTGCCTGGGGACACTGGCACCCCCCCCCACCTGTTGTGTATGATGTGCAGTGTGGGTCTGCCTGTTTGTGTTTGTGCATCTGCACCACTGCATTGGCATATCTTGGGTGTGCCATTGGCTGTATGTAGTTTGGTGGGTTTCCCCTGCTGTCCCTGGGACTCCTAAGTCATCGGTCAGCACAATGATCATGGTTTGTGTGTCCCATTGCTGCCATGGTATGGTATCTGTTCACCTCACATCTGCAGTCTCCACAGGGTATCTGCATTTGTGTGCCCATTGGTGCGAATATGTGGGTCTGCATTCTGATGGTCACTTCTGTCATTGTGTCATTGATGAATGTTGACAGTGTCAGCCCCCATGGGTGTTGTTTGTCTGCACATGGCCAAAGGTATGTCTTATTTGCACTGCAGTATTTGCCTCCCCCAATCTATGTTGCAATGGGACACATACACTACTTTGCCACTGATGTGTTTTTTGTTCTGTGACCAGGAATCATCCATGCAGTTTGGCAGTTGCAGCTCTTTCTTTGTCAACACTTACCTTTTGGTCACTGTGATGATGGGGTTTAGACCCCATTGCCACAATGTTCAAAAGGTGCTTCGGCTATGGACCCCACACTTACATTTTGGTCACTGTGATGATGGGGGTTTGGACCCCATTGCCACACTGTTCAAAATGTGCTTCAGCTATGGACCCCACACTTACATTTTGGTCACTGTGATGATGGGGGTTTAGACCCCATTGCCACAATGTTCAAAAGGTGCTCCAGCTATGGACCCCACACTTACCTTTTGGTCACAGTGATGATGGGGGTTTAGACCCCATTGCCACAATGTTCAAAAGGTGCTTCAGCTATGGACCCCACACTTACCTTTTGGTCACTGTGATGATGGGGGTTTAGACCCCATTGCCACAATGTTCAAAAGGTGCTTCAGCTATGGACCCCACACTTATCTTTTGGTCACTGTGATGATGGGGGTTTGGACCCCATTGCCACACTGTTCAAAATGTGCTTCAGCTATGGACCCCACACTTACCTTTTGGTCACTGTGATGATGGGGGTTTAGACCCCATTGCCACAATGTTCAAAAGGTGCTTCAGCTATGGACCCCACACTTACATTTTGGTCACTGTGATGATGGGGGTTTAGACCCCATTGCCACAATGTTCAAAAGGTGCTTCAGCTATGGACCCCACACTTGCCTTTTGGTCACAGTGATGATGGGGGTTTAGACTCCATTGCCACAATGTTCAAAAGGTGCTTCAGCTATGGACCCCACACTTACCTTTTGGTCACAGTGATGATGGGGGTTTAGACTCCATTGCCACAATGTTCAAAAGGTGCTTCAGCTATGGACCCCACACTTACATTTTGGTCACTGTGATGATGGGGGTTTGGACCCCATTGCCACAATGGTCATGGCCTGCTTGCATTGTGGGGGCCACACACATATATGTGTGGCACATGTGCTAGGGGGTCACATTGTATGTTCAAAGTCATGTTCAGTGTTGTAGGCATTTGACACAGTCTACACACGCTTGTCATGGTGTTGGGGGATGTCTTTTTCTTGCATTCCCTAGGTTGTGGTGTGCTGGTTGTGTCATGCATTGTCCATCCTATGAGTGGGGGTGGTAGTGGTGGTAGGCATCCAGCCCCCTGGCTAAGGGTGGTAGTAGTGGTAGGCATCCAGCCCCCCTGGCTAAGGGTGGTAGTAGTGGTAGGCATCCAGCCCCCCTGGCTAAGGGTGGTAGTAGTGGTAGGCATCCAGCCCCCTGGGTGAGGGTGGTAGTAGTGGTAGGCATCCAGCCCCCCCTGGCTAAGGGTGGTAGTAGTGGTAGGCATCCAGCCCCCCCTGGCTAAGGGTGGTGGTAGGCATCCAGCCCCCCCTGGCTAAGGGTGGTAGTTGGCTAAGGGTGGTAGTAGTGGTAGGCATCCAGCCCCCCTGGGTGAGGGTGGTAGTAGTGGTAGGCATCCAGCCCCCCTGGGTAAGGGTGGTGGTAGGCATCCAGCCCCCTGGCTAAGGGTGGTAGTAGTGGTAGGCATCCAGCCCCCCTGGGTAAGGGTGGTAGTAGTGGTAGGCATCCAGCCCCCTGGCTAAGGGTGGTAGTAGTGGTAGGCATCCAGCCCCCCTGGCTAAGGGTGGTAGTAGTGGTAGGCATCCAGCCCCCCTGGCTAAGGGTGGTGGTAGGCATCCAGCCCCCCTGGCTAAGGGTGGTAGTAGTGGTAGGCATCCAGCCCCCCTGGGTGAGGGTGGTAGTAGTGGTAGGCATCCAGCCCCCCTGGGTGAGGGTGGTAGTAGTGGTAGGCATCCAGCCCCCCTGGCTAAGGGTGGTAGTAGTGGTAGGCATCCAGCCCCCTGGGTGAGGGTGGTAGTAGTGGTAGGCATCCAGCCCCCCTGGCTAAGGGTGGTGGTAGGCATCCAGCCCCCCTGGGTGAGGGTGGTAGTAGTGGTAGGCATCCAGCCCCCCTGGCTAAGGGTGGTGGTAGGCATCCAGCCCCCTGGCTAAGGGTGGTAGTAGTGGTAGGCATCCAGCCCCCGGGTAAGGGTGGTAGTAGTGGTAGGCATCCAGCCCCCCTGGCTAAGGGTGGTAGTAGTGGTAGGCATCCAGCCCCCCTGGGTGAGGGTGGTAGTAGTGGTAGGCATCCAGCCCCCCTGGGTGAGGGTGGTAGTAGTGGTAGGCATCCAGCCCCCCTGGGTAGGGGTGGTGGTGCGCATTCAGGCCCCTGTGTGCATATGTGGCATTGGTGATGGGCATCCCGCCCCTATGGTGCTGCTGTTGCTGGTGTAAGTATATTCTGCATCCCTCTGTGTGTGTGTGATGTGTCGTGTACGTGTTGTATGTGTTTTGTGGTTGGTGTCTGACTTACCTTCTGCGCCGTATGCGTCCGTGCCTGTTCCGGTAGTAAATGTAGAATATTGGTATGATCGGGACGAAGGGATTCATGGTTGGTTCGTGTCGTTCGTCCTTCTCGTTGCTCCGCGTCGTCCTCGTCGCTTCGCCTCGTCCTCGTCGCTGGCGTGTTCGTCTCGTAGCCGTGGATTGTGTTGTGGCGCGAATCGGAGCTTATGTGCGCCTCTCCCGGATGCTTTGACGTGCCGTGCGTAGCGACGGGTTCGGCGCGTACGGGAAGCGCATCGTACTTGTTCGGCCGGACGGAGCTGCATTTTCCCTTCCGTGCGACTCGATTCTGCGTTTCCGGATTCGCCTCGGTCGGAGTACAGGACCTGGATTGGGTGAGTACGGCTCGTCCGGATTCTTTGCTGTTGTGCGCATCGTACTTACTCGTTCGGTGTGCTGTACGGATCGGTCGGGAAACAGGCATTCGCATGGCTTTTTTCCCGACCGAATGGTATTGGGTGCGCCTCCGACCGAGATCGGAATCGGCCCCATAGAAGTCACAAAACGGCATTACAAGATTGTTTATGTGCAGGAAGGGGGACCTTCCTGTACATACACAATCTTCCCTTGCACGCATACACCCTTGCACCATGGTGCAAGGGTGCCTGCGTTGGCACTAAGCTGTTACACTTAGCGCCAGCGCAGGGGGAAACGCAAGGCTGCACCATATCCTTGTGAATATGGTGCAGCCTTGTGTTTCTGAAGTGGCGAAGTGAGGCGTTAAGCCATGACGGCTAACACCTCACTTCGCCACTTCCTTGTGAATATGCCCCTCAGTGTTTTAAATGGCAAAAATAAGTGCAGGTACTCTCTAAACTGAATTGTGGACTAGGGGTGTGGGTTTTGGGTCGGGCTAGGGATGGTGCTAAAGGGTGGGGCTAGTTGTGACCAATTAATGGAATTCGAGATTTTCTTGACGTGCAGCTGTGCATGATGAGTCGCATCCTTGGCGTTTTCTTTTTGTCCTATGGACAAAAGGACACATCTAACAGCATCTTTCAGATTTTACATGTGCAGAGATTATCTCTGTGCATGGCACGTCAGACATTTTGCATTTTTACATCATGCACAGCAACAGTTAGAGTAGGCATTTCAAGAAAGAAATGTAAATATATATATGCCATGATCTCATTCTACCATCTGTTGATTTCCAATGTTCAGTGTATTAGGGCTATGGTACCCAGTGCCCAAAAACTTCAATCCATCTTACACAGACCATGCTGTCTTTTGGCAGGATACTCTATGCCATGGCTTCTACATTAGGCATAACAGCAACAAGCTTGGTAATATCAGTGGCCTTGTCCTTAAAGTTTTTTTGCCATGGCTTTGACCCTGCCCTACGCTCACTTACCCTGCCCACTTTGCACATAGAATCATAGTTCCCATACTTTTTTTTAATGCACTTCGACCATTGCATTACTTATAAAAATATTGTACAAAAGACGTATAAAGTAAGATTCTTGAAAGAAAAGTTTGATTATGCTTACTAATATATAAAGCCAAACTAAATGTTGGTTATCTTTCTATGACATGCATACAACTGGAGAAATACTCGCGTTCCTATGTGTTAAACGTTTTAACACGCTTTTTTATTGCTGAACTAATTGGTCACATCTCGTATTTCACTACACAGAGGCTAAACCTAATTTTTTTCAAACTAGCAAGTGCATTTATTTTTCAGCGCAGTGCTAAATCTAGGATAGGCATGACGCATGCACTTGCAAATGCAATCTCATGAAAACATGTGTAGTCTGCATTTTTTGGGCACTGTCAACGTAATGGAAACAGAAATGGAGGACGCCTTTTTTTCTCTGGTTAGATGAGTGTTCGCTCTGCTTCTAGATCCAAACACATGTGGCCCTTAGGCAAAACTGTCAGAACAATATGAACATCGGGGACAGGAAACACACACATCCTTGACCAAGCATTACCACTTCTGATCCATTCAGCAGATAACGTCTGAGGCATTCTTGCAGAGGCAGGCGAGAGGCGGACGAGTAGCAGTATTTTCTAAAGTTTGAAAGTAAATGCAAATATTTAGAACGTATTCAAAGATCACGTTTTCATGCTCTTTCTAAACTGGAGGGTCTCCCCGCACCATTCCCACTCACAAAGAAAATGTGTAAAAAAAAAAATCTACAATTCAACATAATATGATAAAATACAAGAATCAGATTTTTTTTTTATAGATGCCTTAAAGTATGCATTTGTTTTTCTGTACTTTGCTGCATCTTGAAAAGTTTCGCCCAGTTCTGAAATTCCACGATCAGCAAAAACTTAAAAAGCAAAGGTTCACAGCAATCTGTGGATAAAGATCAGGTGACCGACCAAGTGAATACATTTAAATCCCTGAAGGGATTAGGAAGCATGTGTCACATGCACAGGAAGGAGAAGCAGAATGAAGCAGACTTAACATTCTAAGTGCTTGATCAATAGGCTGATGTCATTCTGGCTCTGCATGGGGCAAAACAAGCCGCAGATACATAGCCTTACATGCCTCGGATTACATTGTTGGGAGCTTCGGGCTAAGGAAATAATCATTCAAATGAACAGGCCTGCTATCGAATTTCCAGTCCCCTTTCTCTCTATGGCCACAATTGGCCTGGAACGCTCGAGGCGCAAAATATAGTAATATTTCTGGTTGTCTCCTAGTTCTCTATTAAAGGGGGAGGGAGGTATGTCTTTACTCTTGATGAAACTATTTGCTTTTTAAAGATCCCCAAGTGTCACAGAAAAATCGGGACTTTATAAAAAAGAGAAAAAATACTTAATGCATAATGTTTGCATGTCAGATTTTCAACAGCATGTAGAGTGGTTAATCATAGCTCTTCCTTTAGTGGCACAGGAACATTTTGTCCTTAGACATACAATTTTTTTTTTTTTTAAACGGCCTGAAAATAAACTCTGGGGCATATTATCAAGGGCTTTATCGCCGATTTAGCGGCACTTTTTGCCGCTAAATCGGCGATATTTTTAACGCCCTATTAGCAAGCTGTCGCTAACAGGCGTTAGCGACAGCTTTCAGGCGTTAGAGGCTGGGAATTACATCGCCTTGCATGTCAGCGATATTTATCGCTAATGACATGCAAGGTAGGCGTTCCCAACCTAACAGCGACTGAAAACAGTCGCTAACATCGCTATCGCCTATTAGCAATAACCGCGAGGCGATAAAAATACGCGCGCTAACCGCGATTAGCGCTGGTTTTTTAGAACTGGTAAAAGCATGACTTAACAATAATAGTCAATGGGAGGTGGATTGCAAGGTTAAGTCCCCAGCATTAGCGCGAGGAATCTATCGCTGGATTTCTCGCGTTATTGCTGGGTTTCGCCGCTATCGCTGGATATTTTATCGCATTGGAGATAAACCTTGCTAATAGCATGTTATCTCCGCGGTAATATCCAGCGATAGCCGGCGATAGAAAAACGCGCGCTAAGCAAGCTTTGCGATAATTATCGCAGGTTCTTGCTAATATGCCCCTCTATTTCTACTTGGGTACGCTGAAAAATCTAGATATGCATTTAGGGACTGATGTATTAAAGCTGCATAAATTTGAGTCTTACTACCCAATAAACAGTGGTTAAATGGGGCAGGGGAGGGAGAGGTTAGAATCAATGAACATAGAAAAGCAGAATACACAAGCATTAGCAAAGCCAATAGCCTATGCAAGATCTATTTGCTTTGTCAATGTTTAAACTAAGAAAAGTGAAAAAAAATGTCTAAAAACAGCGGGGGAGTTTGGGGCAAGCAGCACAAAGTGTTGGGAAACGTATGACGAGAGGAGGGTAGGGGGGTGGGAAACATAACAGCCAGAGGGAAGATGAGACACGACGCAGGAGGATGAGGGGTTATTAAACAATGGACACAGGAGGAGGGCTGGGAAGTGATTATAAAACGGACATGGGAGGGGCATGGGGGTGATTAAACAGTGGACACAGGAGGAGGCTGCGAAAACAACTTACATGGGAGGAGGGTGAGGGATGAGAAGACAACAGACTGCTCGGGAGGAGGGTGTAGGAAACAACAGAGAGCGTAGGAGTGGGAGTTGGAAAACAACAGAGAGTGCGGGAGGAGGGCCCGGGAGAGAGAGAAGGACTGTAGATACATGCACTCTATAAGAGCCTATGTGCAAAAGTGAAAAAAGAGTACCTGCAGGAGACTGTGGCCAGAGGAAAGACACTGGCCGCAGACAGGAAGCTGTACTTGGTCCATTTTCGACAGCAGGGACACACACGAGTAACTAGGAGGAAACCGGATGTGCTGGCTGATAAGAAGCAAGAAAACAATAGTGACATGGAAGCCAACCAATGCTAAGTAAGGGTAAGTAATGGGCGGGCTCTAAACCACATTTAAGATTTTTTTGTTTGTTTGTTTACAAGAGATTTTGCAAGCACAGTGCAGCCATAAAGGCTTAGGAAAAGAGCTAGTGGCCCAGAATACAAAACTTTGGTCGCAAAAGCTGCAGTTTTCAAAGAAATAAGCTTACAGTCTACAAAGTGTACTTTGTGAGTTGGAAAAGCCTTTTAAACACACAAAGTACACTTAGCGACCTGTGCACCCTTACCCGAGAGCCATGTTCTGCTGGTGAAATTAACATGCAACTCCTTCCACCAGTTACTCAGCCAGTGTGTTGATGCAGGGAGTTTACCCCACTACCAATCTCGATGAGATAGATGAATTTGTAAGAAATGCATTAGAATTGGCCCAAATGTCTCATAAACAAGTAAACTGACCACAATCTCAGTAAACCACAATAGTTATAAAATAAAATAGCCTTGATGCAATCAGGTTTCTAAACATGCCCTGCGCTGATGCTAAAAGGCCAGTTTGTTATCTCACAGTGTTATAGCATTGAATGGAAGTAGAAACATAGGGAAATAGAACCACTTGAGATCTCCTTCTTGCTTTGAAACTCCACTGATATTCAAATACAGAAGGGCTGGCCCTTTCCTTCCCTTTATCTGAAAGACCCAAATCTAAATTGCTTGTTACAAAATCAATATTGAATCTAAGCGTGGGGCTTGGGGGCTTGTGTACAGTACTATGAAATGTCCAAAAACTTTGCACTGTGGAGGTAAAATAGTTTACAGAGAAAAGCCAAATGCAAGCACAGGGAGTTACAAAATACAAAGAACCTATTAAAGCCAGCCTGTCTTTTACAGTGTTCTACGAATTCTCAAAGATTTTGGCTCTAAAAACAATTTTTTCTTAACAGTGAAACAAATGATACCAGTGACCAAAAGTAATTACAAATATGTCAGACAAAACACAATCAATTTTGCTACAATTTCAGGCACAGCCAGGCCGGACTCCATTTCCAGAAACATTGCTGCATTTTGGGAGAATTTAGGTCCAGATGTATGTACATTGGATTCGCTAACAGAGGTCGCAATTTGAACCCCAACTTTTTTGCAAATCCAACGGTATTTTGCAAACCAACTCCTGTACTTGTTCGGTTCACAATATACTGAATCACAGTGGGTCGCAATTGGATCTACCTCATAAATATTAATGAGGAAGGTCGCAAATTGCGATCCATTATTATTCACTGCCATCAGAGGGGTGATGGCCTGCTGGGGTTAGGAGACCACCATGTCTGTGATTGCTTTTAAATAAAGCAATATATATATTTTTAAATGCAGCCCATTTTCCTCAAAGGAAAACGTGATGCATTTAAGAAAACAGAGAAGTTTGTAAAACTATGGACCACTGCCTAATGTTTTTTGTACCATCCACAAAGGGGAACAGGTCACCTAGGGACCGCTTTCTGTTTGCAAATAGTTTACCACCTAATTTGATGTGTCAGTAAAATTTTAATGTTTTGCAACAGCATTTTGGTCACAAATAATGAATACAGACCAAAATGCATCGCTTTTGGAAGGAACACCCTAAACATGCCCCTTCCAAATAGCAATTCCTTATGATTTTCTAAACCCATTTAGCAATTTGGTAACATGTTACAGAATCACTAAATGGGTTTAGTACATTCAAAAAACACATTTTCTTTCGCAGAGTTTGGGACAAAAAAATGCATTTGTACATCTGGCCCATACTAGTATATTTTAAGCTGAAATGTGGCCTGCAGACAAGGCCCTTTGTTGTGAGATTCATGGATATAAGTAGTAGGACTGGGTGTTTTTCTTTTTAGTCTCTAGTAAAGAATCCCAATGCAAATTCACCATTTTCAGGTGATCCACTTGTCATGTATGATGACACTTGAAGAGTGTAAAAAGCAGGTCTCTAGATGCTGTAGCCAATATGTGACCCAAGTCACTCCTCTGGATGCTGAACACCACTTCCTGTGGATTGTGGGAGGACAAGAAGAGGGGCAGACGCTGTAGGGACATGGCCCAGAGTACATAGCTGGAGGTCAGCTTCCCGTGAAGTAGACCTAGTAAGAGTACTAGGATAGATATAAAATGAAGAAATTCTTCTCTAATAGTTGACTCCAAGTGATCTGAGAAACTGTGGCGAAAGCTGGACACCACCTAAGCCTACAATGGACTGAAAAAGTGAGCTGTGTGTTGTAAAGTTGATGTGCTTCACAAATAGCTGTAATTTAACAATGCCAAATGCAAGCCCGAGAAGTTTGCAAAGTTTTTGAATGGGCTGTTCTGGATGGCTACCAGCATCCCATCGGAATAGGCCCCACACATTACCCTATCCTGGTTGATTGAAAGCCTGGGCAATCAGAATGCTGAAAGGGTAGAAATCTGATTGTCCACCATTTCAGCCAACCAGAATAGGTCCATGTGTTAGGTCACTTCTGAGCAAATGCTGTCAATTCATCAAAATCACTGTAGATAACCCACACGTCCCTGAACCACATTTTGTGGTTGTGGGAGACACAGGAAGCCTGAACACTGGTGATATTTTAGTTCGGGCTCAAAAGGCACCCATTTTCTGTTTTAACTACTAATGCAGCATGATTTTAAAAATCATAATACACGACATGTTTATACACAGAATTCACGAAAGGTTGAAAGTACACGTTGAACACATTAGACATTGACATATGAAACAGAGACAAGTGTAGTAGAAGCATCGCTAAAGCGTCCTTAAAAATGTGAGATAAAGAAAACACAATTATAAGACAATACTAACATATATAAACGAGTTGCGATAATGAATTTTTAATGCATATGTTGCTTATTGATGTATATTAATGAAAATTGTGATGCTATGTGAAGTGGCCTAGTGGTTTTCATGCTTTTTGCTGAGAATGCACAAGTTAGAAAAGGCGGTGCAAAAATGTGTAGCAATGAAGTACAAGCTTGATATTTTGCAATTTGATACTTGAGTCCCTATAGTTTATGAAAAATTCAAAACAAATTTTGTAGTATTAATTATCAAAAACATGCATTTTTATGAATATCCTAAAATTTTAGTAGGCCATTTCTAACATTACTATTTCCATGTAATAATATTTGTGAAAGTTATATATATTCTTCATTTGAAATGATTTAATTTCATTATATTTGAAGTAAAAGTTTATTTCATCTTAACGTGCCAGGCTAACTTAAAGGCCTTCTTGAAATGCTTTTTCTCTGGGGCTGACCTTTCCCCTGATTTAATACAATGGGTTGTTCTTTGCAAGTGAAATGCTGCTTATTTGTCCTGAACATGATTACACCGTGACATTCTTGAATATATCTTCAATGTTCACAGTGAAATATTCCTGTGGGAATAGAATTTCAGCTATGCCTATAAGTCGCAACTTTGTATTTCTTTTCTACCAATGTTAGGCCTGTTTGAACACACAAACTTTCATTTCCCATGACTACCATGGGCAACCATCTCGATGTTACAAGTGCTTCAGGTGGCAATATGTGCATATAGACATGTGATAGATAGCCTTTCGATTTTTCCTACTTGAGACTATGTTGATCGATCTTTTACTTTGTACTGTTTTGTCGATGCTACAATCAGTAGCAGATGGACTGAAACCTTCTTTGCCAAACCATTTCTATTTTTTCAATAATATCTCTAGCTCTAAGCTAATGGACTTGCCCCTAATGGAACTTAAGTCTGAACCTTTCCCCTTTTTCTTGTTGGACTTGAGCTGTTAGAAATTTGAACCATCCTTCTGCCTTAATGGTGGGAGGACTCTGAAACTCTGCAAACAGAACTTTATAAGCACCCAATAAGGATTTGCCTAAATGTTTGGTGTTTTAATCCAAGCTGTGATATTCTTGTCCAAAGTCCTTAGGAAATTGCTTATTTTAATGAATTTTGATACCATAATACAATAGCCAAATTAATCTAATTCTGTCTGTGCATATTATTGAGTACTGTTGGTTCTTCCATTTAATCTGTGCTTCTGTACTAATGTTTTAAATGCTTTGTAGAGAGGATCAACTAGCTCTACCAGAACATCAAGTTATACTTCTTTTATTCTGTGTTGCTATTGCGGAGCTGGTGGTTTGCATAATCCTCACTCGACTTAACTTCTTTAGGAGATTGGGTCTTCCAGTTGCTATTCTTTATTTCTACAGAATGGTTTTGAGAGTGGTGTATCTAAATCTGATTTCAGATCTGTATGTTGGCGGTCAATGAATGGTCCTCATTGCACAGCTAACGTGGAGTTTGGTCACCCTAATGTCCACCCCTCCTATCAGCGGAGAAAGATTCATCAGAGGATCATTGCCTCTGTGGTAATGGAAATGCTTCAGACTCTCTAATCGTAAAGGGCCCACAACAGTTAGAGGAGTAAGAAGTGTAAGCGTACGATAAAGAAATGTACGCACGCTTCACGCTGCAACACTACGAAGTGGATATTGTTCCACAGGAAAACTAATCTAAAGTGCAGATTTCACTAGTTTTGCTTTTTACAAAACATTTCACACACACCTAGGGGCCGATTCCGATTCCGGCCGGAAATCTCTCCGACCGAGCTGGACCCGGAGAGAATTCCGACCGAATCGGACCCTAGCAGTCCGACCGGACGAGTACGATGCATTCGCATGCTATCGGACTCGATTCGGTCGGACTCCCATTGAAGTCAATGGGAGCCGGTCGTACAACGCGTACGCGGGCTCCCATTGACTCAATGGGTGCGAGGCAAACAAGGGCGCCCCCTACAGCGGGTACGCATCCATGCGCATCGCGGCGTACATGCACAGGTAGGGGGGACCCATGGTTCCCCCCTGTGTGCGACTCGCGCGCCTACGCGTACAGGGGGGTCCGACGCGGACCCCCAAAGTCCGGCTCCGACAGCTCTTTCGAGCCGGACGGCGCGAGTCGGTCGGACTGCTCGCGGCGCGCATCGTACTTACCCGGCCGGGAAACGTCTCCATAGCGCGGTGCGAGTCGAGTCCGAGCGAGTCGGTCGGTGCGGTTCGGACCCGTGAACGAGTCGGTCGGCGATTTCGCGTGCGCTCGCATCGTACTCGCTCGGCCGGACCCGCGTACGATTCGGTCGGGAAACAGGGCTCCGAATCAGATCCGGTAAATCCGAATCCGATTCGGAGCACTACCGGCCGAGATCGGAATCGGCCCCCTAGTCTTTAGGTGGGAGGCTACTTCAAGAGTGTGGCAGATTGAATTCACTGCATGTGTGTTTAAACAGGTATTTTCCCAAATAACGTAGCAAGCTAAGTCAGAGGGAATACATGTCAGGAAACTCCGAAAAATCAAACTTAAAAAAAAAAAATTAAACTAAGCCCCAGGTCATTTGAAGAATTGCAAATTAAGCCTTTTCTTATGCATCTGGTTGGCTGACTCTCATGCACTCAGAACTTTGCATAGTTGTGTTTTTTCTCTTTATGTTCAGCTTTCCTGAGTAGCTTAAGTGTAGCATTTTACAAAGCTCCTAATAAATATGCATGCCTCTGTAAACTTGACATAGGGATCCTAACTTTGTCCCTCTACTGATTGCAGGCACAGTGATTTTAAGTCAGCAATTTTTCTTGTTTGGTTAGGTAAATGAGATTGGGATGTCAATAATGAACTACTAAAATATAATAATAGTAGGTGCACATGCAGGTCTTGTTGGTGATTTGCTATTTAAATGTTAAACGTCATGCCTAGAGGAAGAAACTACAACTACTTTAGGATTGAGAGGCTCCAATTCATTGGATACACATGAGTGAGATATATTATATAATTGCAGTGCAGGTTAGATCATTCACTTGATATTTGTATTTACAGCATTTGTATACCCTGTGACTTACAGACCCTTGGGCCATGGTCTCCATTTTCTGAAATAACCTACTGGCACAGAAACGTTGTACTGTCAGCAATAGCATCATGACTGGGCATTCTTTATTTTTATATTGAGCTGTAGGTCTTACCCAGTTGCACTGATAATGGCAATCTTTGTGTCAATAGCTAGGCCTCATGTGGAGAGAACTTGTTCATCTGTCTTGTAGGAATTTATACTAGACCTGCAGATTCTTGGCTCATAGGAATAACTATCATGAGGGAAGCAGATGTAGTGGCATCAATCCCAGATAAATGAGGGCCAACCTGGATTATAGCTATTGTTTACCACCCAGCAGGCTTAGTTGACCCTTTTCTTGCTTTATAAAAGCCCAGAGTACAATTGATACTCTACTTTCTGGGCCTAGTCCTCTTTTGTTCATTCTTTTTTACCCTTTTGAGCTGTGAAGCCTGATGCCCTTTCTGCTGCAAAACATGTTTCAGTAATACTGTTAATTGGTACAGCATAAGGAAGTGCTTTTGGTTGATGTGCTTTCTCAGGTGGGTTGCACCTGATTCTAAAGGATGTTAAATAAGGTTCTGTTCATGTTCCTATAAGGTGGGTTATTTCTGTTAAGTGCATATCATTTATGGGTTTCTTATCAGATAATGTGTGGTGACTTTTCCATTGTGCAAATCTTTTATAGGCTATGTAGTGTGGTATTGTACACTCATTTTTGGCATACGTGCATTTGAGGGCAGTTTTTTAAAATTTCCTAAGAGGCCACGTGCTAATATAAGGAAGTGGTAGATCATTTAGTCGCCAACCCTAATAGGGTGGCGTGAACAACGAGGGACTTGGGTGACAAAATGTGCATTAGGGAAATAAAATGTTCTCCTGGGGTGGACTTCCACTTTTCTTTAAGATGCAGAAGTCTTTTCTGATATTGCCTAACTCACCTAGACATGACTACTTCAGTGTCTTCGTGGCCCACGAGGAATTACAGTTACCCCACCACTTCAGTCCGCACACATATCCCCCACCACATTGCCCTCCTGTGCTGTGCCATCAGAGGCCAAGTCTCAATGGAGCAGACACTAAGGACAATCCATTTGGCATTTCAGACTGTTGCTGACTGGGTGCAGGAAAAAATAGTCTGTGTGGGTCCATGATGGGGCTGTAATAAAAAGAAAAACAAGCATTGGCATAGCCAATTGGTCTCGGAGTTTGAGACCTTATAAGTATTTTGCCATGCAGCATGTTTTTATTTATTTTTAATTTTATTTCTTTCTACAAATTAAGCACCTCTATAAAATCATTTTAAATGTAGATGAAAAGGGAAAAACAAACGACAAGCAAGTGCAGTGTTAAGCACCATTTTTTTTTCACTGTGCTCCTGCAAGGGACAAATCGTGAAATGCACCTAAAAGAGACAACCACTCTTTTTAACATTTTATATTGCATCTTATTATTGAAAGTCCATTGTTACTTCTCTCGCGCATCCGTTAAATACTGCAGTGTTTATTCAGAACACAATAGAGAAAGTGTTCATAAATAAATCTAAATGAGAGACACAAATAGATGCCGAACACACCCAGTCAGCAACTCACACACACACACACACCCGCGACACCCACTTAGCAAGCTATTGAGAAACAAAAGCCTTCTTTGCTGCACAGCCTTAAACTTGTATAACTCAGGAAACAAGCCTAACTTACGGATGGGGCACTTAATCAAATTTAAATTTACTGTCCCCAATTCTGAGTAAAGGCCAAGTTGGGCACTAACTCCAATTTGAGTCCCACTTGCTGTTACAGCCCAGGTGTGATGCAGGGCTACCAGCTGTTAATGCCTGGCAGGCTCCTGCCAGTTCAAACCTGGGACACATCGCTTATGCACCTTGTCCGCACCTGGAAACAGGGAGCATCATTCACTAATTTAATGTCAACGCATCCCCCGCTGCACGAAAAGAGATCGGGCCAAGCTGCGCGCCAGTGAACACTGAATCTTGCGCAACCAGCATTCAGGGAGTGTGCAACGCTCACCCAGAAACCACACAATTTGCTGGATTATTGCAATTCGAGCTTACATTTTTTGAACGTCTGTTTATTTCCAAGAAATATAGAAGAAATTTGCTTCACACGAGGTGGTCATTTTTTCTTACCAGCTGGTTTAGATGCATATAAAAACCCATGTGCTCTGATGGTAAAATTATCGCTGTGGTAAATGTTTCACTCACCACTTTCCTGCCACCGAAAACTAGAACGTCTAAATGGTAGGATTTATGACCAAAAATAAGATCAGCTCTATGTGCAACTCTTTTCCCAAGGTACTACTTAAATTGTAGGCTACGCAACATCATGTGAATGGTGCTTGCCACAGAGGCTCATTCCTCCTGCTGTTTGCTGGTTTGTGTTTGCGAGTTGTGCGGTCGGCAGTGCTCACACAGAAAAGCTATCATTGTTTTATAAGACAAACTGCCGCACACTTACCCCTAGCATCACAGTGCACTTGCTTAAATGATGATACCACGGCTGTTGTTCTTCAGTTCTTTTTTTATTTTTAAGCGTGTTTTTTGAAGAACATTTCTAAAACAATATTCGTTTTCAGAGACCCGTGTAGAGGCGGAGCAAGAAGCGGCATCACTTGTTCCGGGTAGATAGGTAGCAGATTTGCTGCACACGTGTTGTAATCCGGATCACCAGTCTTTCGACATCTCCGGTAATGAAAGAAAACAGACAGCAGGCAGAGAGAGTGTCAAACATATAGGACAGAGCTCAAACAAGAGCTGAAAAGTAAACGCCGATAATAAATTAAAAATTATGGAGTAGAGATTGGAACACAAGCAGAAAACATGGGGTGGGGAGACTACTAATTCAAAGCAGGAGGGAGAAAGACAAAAATAAAAATATTTGCAATGCAATAGGTCTCACATTTAAATGCGAGACCTATGGCATTGGAAAGAAGTGACCGCCATCGTCCCGGCTGCTTGAAAAGAGAAAGCGCGCATGACGCGCTGAATGTAAGCAAAGCACGTTGTGCCTGCAGTAAGACAAACTCAATAAAGAAAATAGTGCTTACAAGACTAAATAACACGTTCCGTGTAACAACCGAAGTAAAAGCGCCAGTCGCCATAGGAGGTTACAAATGAAGACAAGGCGGTACTAAGGAGGGACTAACAAGCCTATTTATTAATCTGAAGCCAGCATTTACGAAGTACAACGACACATGCCAATGACAAATATGGGCGGGGTTGAGAGGGGCTTCTATTCCATACTCAACTACAACAAGTCTCGCAGAGCACCACGTGCAAGCTGATTCTAGGCTCGGCCAAATAAGTATAGGTGCCGACATCAACCAATGGCAAGAGGTCTCTAGTGTCCTTGCATAAACCAATACTGGATTTTAAAAGATCAATGGTAAATGTAATATATATATATATATATATATATATATATATATATATATATATATAACATCCAAATCCTCTACGTCCTGAGAAAAACGCTCGAACACCCATGTAAGATGCAAAAATAGAATTTATTTCAATGGCTCCAAGTGCAACGCGTTTCAGCTTTCGCCTTGATCACGCTAGAAGCGACATGGGTGAATCCATCCTTATAACAGTGCATAATACAACAAAGGTAGGACTAACAAAAGTAAATAACTGCGAAAATCGCGGCGGCCATCTTAGCAAGGTGTATTTAGTCAAGGTGCAACTGCTAAATTTGTTTTTACTGCATGTTGTCAATAAATACAAACATTGTACGGTCATACTAAATTAATAACAAATGATGTCATCGGGTTAATGTATATAAATACGTCAAACCTAAATTGAATATTAATAATATATTAATAATATATCAATGGTGGCCATTTTAACAAGATGTAGTGCTGGGCACTATAATTCATAAATGGATACATAGAGACAGGCGTAAATGATACTGAAATGAAACCACTTATATATGGCAATTAACATTGCACAAAATATATCTCAGCATTTTCTAGGTAATACCAAGTATAATACGATATCAGTGTTGTTTTAATCATAGCGCTCAGCACACATCAAGAGCAAATCTTGCCCCGATAGGGTATCCAAGATTCTTAATGAAGGGCTCATGGCACACCAAAATGACAGTTGTATAACACGAGCAGTAGTGAATACGTGCAATCCCGCCCCAGTGGGCAAAGCTTATTCATGATGTAAGACAGTACTACAAACAAAGATAATAATGCTAAGAAACAGGCCGGATGTCCAACAACTGTAAAGCCCACACCTGTGAAAAAAGTGAAAAAATGGTGAGAAAATAAAACTAATAAATACACAATAAACAAAAAAGATTAAAATTGTATATACAAATATATATATCTCAGTGGGAAATCACAAAAGCGAAACACAATAAAAGTCAAATATCAACAGATGATGGATAGTATCGATGCCCAACCACTAGATCAATTGTGCAAATGTACGGCTAGTTCCTCACTCGAATTCAGCCCATTAGGTGTCATGGTGTCTAAGTCGATAATATATCTCGACTCAAGTTTACGCAAGGCAAGTTCACGATTACCCCCTCTCAGGTCATTGTGAACAGTGTCAATAACCACCATTTTAAGCAATTTCTCATTTTGAAAATGGTGATCAAAGAAATGTTGTGCCACCGGATACTGTCTGTTGTTATTACGTATGGCACGTAGGTGCTCTAACACTCTTTTCCTGGCACAATGTATAGTGCTACCTATGTATGCCTTATTGCAAGGGCAAATCAAAGCATAAATACAATACATGGTATTGCAAGATAGCAGGTTTTTGATCACAAACTCTCTACATATGCTGGAAATCGAAAGACTTGTGCAGTCAACACTGTGACTGCAAGCTTTGCAATTTTTGCAACAACGAAAACCTAATTTGCCCATGTATGTCGGCTTGCTGTTGCTCGTCACAACATTGTGACTTAATTCATCACGTAAAGATCGGCTCTTTTTAAAAGTAATCTGGGGACAGCTCGTGAGGTTCTTCTTCAAACTATCATCTGTTAACAGTACATTCCAATGTTTCTTAAGAATCTGGCGTACCTCGTGTGCCTGGCCTGAAAAAGTAGTGATGAATCTAACAGTATCAGAGTGAGGCTGCTGTCTAACTGGATGTAATAGTTGGTTTCTAGTGGTCTCCTCAACTCTCATACAGGCAGCCTCCACTGTCTTTTTAGTATAACCCCTTTCCCTGAAGCGTTGGCACATGTTCTCTTTCTCTACGTGATAACTAGCTTCGGTACTACAATTGCTTTTTGCACGCAACAACTCGCCAAATGGGATACTGTAAATTAAGTTACGAGGGTGGGAGCTGGATGCATTCAGGAGACTATTGCCAGCAGTTTTCTTGCGAAATAACTTGGTTTGTAGTGTAGAACCTACAACTTCAACGAGCACATCCAAAAATTCCATGGTACTTTTACTGATGTGCTCCGAAAGAACAAGGTTGTATGTGTTCTCATTCAATCTTTGAACAAAGGCACTAGCTGATTCTACATCACCATTCTGAAGCACCGACCATTTTTTACATTCTGGAATTGGATGGTGCATAACACATACTGCAGAAGACAATCGAGTTTGCAGTTTATTGTCGGCTGGCCACAGGCTTATCGCAGCATCGCGGTCCCCTGGATGCGAGCCGCGTTGGAGGATCCTCATCGCAAGTGGCGGGAAGCAATCGCGCCAGAGGTCGAGGTAGCTTCTCATACTGCTTGGGTGAGTTTGAATCCATTGTGGGTTTTCGCTAGTACCAGGGGACTGTCTTTGCTAGTCTGAAGGGCGGGGAGCTGACATTGATTCAAGACGGATGAGTCTTGTTGGTCGGCACTTGTAAGGTGCTCTGTTTGAATATATATTTTTTCAATGGCTGCAGCTCTGGAAGCACGGAGAAAGGAAACAGCGAATAAACTGTTTTTCGCACAAGTGGGAGCAAGTGGCAGCACAAATGTGGTATCCCAGAATATCACTGAAGAAATTAAGGTTCAAACATTGTATAATCAGCTGGAGAAGTTGCATAGAAAGGAACTCGTGAAATGGTGGGAAGCAGAATCATTGCAAAGATACATTGATGTCGCACGTGTTCCTAGAGGTTTGCGCATTTTTACCATACCCACACATGAGGACTTGGATCCTGAGATGCTGGAGGAATGGTCTAGCAATTCAGCTGCCTGTTCTGTAACCATGATGCGCATTTTGGTTAAATATGCTTTGAAAGATAGAAGCAAATTGTTGAGTGAAATTGACCTGATACTTGCCGAATTGGAAAAATTAGTACCTAAGGCTGCACTTGAGGAATTTATGAAAAACCTCCTGACACGGATGCAGAAACTGGAGGATGAAATAACTGCGAAAAAACAACGCAAGTTCCTCAGAGATTTTAAGGATTACCAATCAGGACGCACATTGACATTTCATAGGAAATATGACCATCTGTTTGAAAAAGAAGGCAGTGCTGTGGCCAAAATCACTGCAGCACCCAGCACTGTTGAAATGAGCGAAAGTGATGTGTCTGATGGCAGCCTTTCTGATGTCTCGGTGACAGCATTGAATCAAAATAGCAGCCAGGTACATCAGAAAAAACCGATTTTTTTATGGCAATTCCAGATGATCAATCAAGGAAGGACAGAGCAGTTTCAGGTACAGAATGCGCAGAGAGGCAGAGGGCGGGGCGCCAGAGGAGGAACAAGCAAGCCAAAGAGAGGAGTAAAAAACGACGTAAAACACAGCCCATGGGAATGGAGACAAGGGGCAGGAAAGGTCAACTATGACTGTTGTAAATTTATCCCAATGTCCCATTACAGCAGAAGAGGCGAATCTTTTGGCATTAGGTTTGTCTTTCTGTCCTTCGATGAATTTAAATTTTGCTCAGACACGTATTGATCTTTTCTACTTCTCTCGGAAATTGAAATTGAAAAAATGGTTCGATACTAAAGTCTCGAGAGGTACTAATGTGACGGAGACCCGTCCATTAAGCAATTTGAATATTGATGATGCTGAGGTTCTACATACTCTGTTGTTTTTATGTAATGATGAAACTTGTGATGATAATGCATTGTGGAATTCACAAAACTTTGATATTGATGTCGACATTAACCCTGGTAGCAAATTCAAACCGAAATCTGTTTTTCTACCTAACATACAATGTGATGCTATCGAAGTGTTTGAAAGGGGTGTACTGGGTGACCTTAAAAAATCAGGCACATAAAAACCCCCTTCCACAAGAAAAATCTCAGTCTGGATCAGATACAAGCGCTGGATAAATTAAAATCTGATGAGTCTATCGTGATCCGTCAATCTGATAAAGGTGGCAATGTGGTGATCCTTGACAAAAGTAAATATATATTGGAAGGCTAAGACAACTAACTGATCTGAATTGTTACTGTGTCTCTGAAAGAAGTGATATAGTTAAGTCTAATATACTATATGGTGAAATGCTAACTGAGTGGCGAGAGAGAGGTTTGTTGGAATGGGAAGAATATAATTATTTGAAATGTTCTCATCCCAAAATCCCGATTTTATATCTCCTGCCCAAATTACATAATAGCATGATCGATCCCCCAGGCAGACCCATTGTTTCCTCTATGGGATCTCTGTTGGAAAACACTTCTAAATTCATTGACCACTATCTCCAACCTTTTGTGGTTGGGTTGGCTGCGTATTTGAAAGATACCACCCATTTTTTAACTATCATTGATGGTATTCATTGGGAGGCTAACTACACATTAGTCACTCTTGACGTCAGCAGTTTATATACTTGCATCGATCACCAGTTGGGATTACAAGCCATTAGACATTATCTCAAGACGAAATCGATCTCATTTTTGTCCCACTCCAAAATGATTACAGACATGATAGAATTATGCCTTGAAAATAATTTTTTTCTGTTTGATGATGTCATCTACCCGCAGTCACAGGGCACAGCTATGGGCACCTGCTTCGCCCCCAGCTATGCAAATTTATTCATGGGCTCGTGGGAGGAGCAGGTGGCCTCACAATTGAGAGAATTTGAGAACTGTGTCCTGTGGCTGCGGTATATCGATGACATTTTCTTTATTTGGAATGGTGATGTAGAATCAGCTAGTGCCTTTGTTCAAAGATTGAATGAGAACACATACAACCTTGTTTTTTCGGAGCACATCAGTAAAAGTACCATGGAATTTTTGGATGTGCTCGTTGAAGTTGTAGGTTCTACACTACAAACCAAGTTATTTCGCAAGAAAACTGCTGGCAATAGTCTCCTGAATGCATCCAGCTCCCACCCTCGTAACTTAATTTACAGTATCCCCTTTGGCGAGTTGTTGCGTGCAAAACGCAATTGTAGTACCGAAGCTAGTTATCACGTAGAGAAAGAGAACATGTGCCAACGCTTCAGGGAAAGGGGTTATACTAAAAAGACGGTGGAGGCTGCCTGTATGAGAGTTGAGGAGACCACTAGAAACCAACTATTACATCCAGTTAGACAGCAGCCTCACTCTGATACTGTTAGATTCATCACTACTTTTTCAGGCCAGGCACACGAGGTACGCCAGATTCTTAAGAAACATTGGAATGTACTGTTAACAGATGGTAGTTTGAAGAAGAACCTCACGAGCTGTCCCCAGATTACTTTTAAAAAGAGCCGATCTTTACGTGATGAATTAAGTCACAATGTTGTGACGAGCAACAGCAAGCCGACATACATGGGCAAATTAGGTTTTCGTTGTTGCAAAAATTGCAAAGCTTGCAGTCACAGTGTTGACTGCACAAGTCTTTCGATTTCCAGCATATGTAGAGAGTTTGTGATCAAAAAACCGCTATCTTGTAATACCATGTATTGTATTTATACTTTGATTTGCCCTTGCAATAAGGCATACATAGGTAGCACTATACATTGTGCCAGGAAAAGAGTGTTAGAGCACCTACGTGCCATACATAATAACAACAGACAGTATCCGGTGGCACGACATTTCTTTGATCACCATTTTCAAAATGAGAAATTGCTTAAAATGGTGGTTATTGACACTGTTCACAATGACCTGAGAGGGGGTAATCGTGAACTTGCCTTGCGTAAACTTGAGTCGAGATATATTATCGACTTAGACACCATGACACCTAATGGGCTGAATTCGAGTGAGGAACTAGCCGTACATTTGCACAATTGATCTAGTGGTTGGGCATCAATACTATCCATCATCTGTTGATATTTGACTTTTATTGTGTTTCGCTTTTGTGATTTCCCACTGAGATATATATATTTGTATATACAATTTTAATCTTTTTTGTTTATTGTGTATTTATTAGTTTTATTTTCTCACCATTTTCTCACTTTTTTCACAGGTGTGGGCTTTACAGTTGTTGGACATCTGGCCTGTTCTTAGCATTATTATCTTTGTTTGTAGTACTGTCTAACATCATGAATAAGCTTTGCCCACTGGGGCGGGATTGCACGTATTCACTACTGCTCGTGTTATACAACTGTCATTTTGGTGTGCCATGAGCCCTTCATTAAGAATCTTGGATACCCTATCGGGGCAAGATTTGCTCTTGATGTGTGCTGAGCGCTATGATTAAAACAACACTGATATCGTATTATACTTGGTATTACCTAGTAAATGCTGAGATATATTTTGTGCAATGTTAATTGCCATATATAAGTGATTTCATTTCAGTATCATTTACGCCTGTCTCTATGTATCCATTTAGGAATTATAGTGCCCAGCACTACATCTTGTTAAAATGGCCACCATTGATATATTATTAATAAATTATTAATATTCAATTTAGGTTTGACGTATTTGTATACATTAACCCTGATGACATCATTTGTTATTAATTTAGTATGACCGTACAATGTTTGTATTTATTGACAACATGCAGTAAAAACAAATTTAGCAGTTGCACCTTGACTAAATACACCTTGTTAAGATGGCCGCCGCGATTTTCGCACTGTTATTTACTTTTGTTAGTCCTACCTTTGTTGTATTATGCACTGTTATAAGAATGGATTCACCCATGTCGCTTCTAGCATGATCAAGGCAAAAGCTGAAACTCGTTGCACTTGGAGCCATTGAAATAAATTCTATTTTTGCATCTTACATGGGTGTTCGAGCGTTTTTCTCAGGACGTAGAGGATTTGGATGTTATATGCAGGTTTTACGGTAACCTGCGCTTGAACCGCCCCAGTTGACAGCCTCCGTTTCCTTACCAGGATCTGCTGTGTTTATATATATATATGTTTGTATGTATGTATGCATATGTATATATTCACTGAAAAAAACAAAGTTCAAAGGGACATTGCAGTTAGGTGAAAATGTCAGTTTTTAACAAACAAAATCACTGAAATTCGCCAGTTCAAGTTATCTCAACTATAACTCGTTCCCTAAAAATAACTATAACACATGCCCCCGCCATGCACATTGTTGTCATCAATGATGTCATTTCAGATGCTGCAATGATGTTATCAATGATTTCATCAAACATGTCATGAGAGATGTAATATGGGAGGTAATTAACAGTGCTTAGTGAGTACATGAGTTGTAGTTAATTTAGGGCATGAGTTATAGTTTATGCTCCCTTATATCTTTTTGAAACCTTTTTTTCAAGTCCTAAAATGGCTGCTATCTCATCTTTGTTGATGTGGGATTTGTTGATCTTATCTCAAGATCTCAAGATCTGTCTGCACTGCAGATCCTCTGAGGAGTAAAATATCTATATGTTTTTCAACCTTAATAGAAATTCACCAAATCACAAAAAGCACACTTTTGGACCAAGATCTTGCTTTCTACCAAATTTGGGGTAATTCCGTTCAGCCATTTCAGCTGTAGCTGTAGCTGAGTCTAATTTAACTATAGCAAAATGAATGGGGAAAATGCATTTTGGGACCCCTTTTTCTTGACCCCTGCTTTACGGACACCCTGAAACATTTCAAGAAGGAGCTGAGGCAGATTAGACTTTTTTAAAGAAACTTTTTGAAGATTTGCCAAACAGTACCACAGTTATTAGCAAACCAAAAAAATGTTTTCCCCACAGAAATATATATATATATAGTCACTGAAAAAACAAAGGTTACATGGATGTTATAATTAGGCTTAGATTTCACTCATACTAAACCATGGAATTTCAGCAGGGATGTTATAATTAGGCTTAGATTTCACTCATACTAAACCATAGAATTTCAGCAGTTATAGTTACCCAAGCTAATTATAACTTACACCCCCACAATACACTGCTTATTTTTAATTTTTTAATTTATTTATTTTAGGAGTTTTATGTAGTGCTTACACGACCCGAGGGGTATCAGAGAGCTTTTAAAAGTTCCTTTCAAGGAGGGTAGGCAAGTTTGGTTGAGGAGTTGAGGATCGGATAATCAAGAGGCTTTGCAACATTGGAGACCGTCAATTAGTAGGGGATTAAAAGGGAACGTAGTGTGGTTATAACCTCTTACATCACTGACGACATCTCAAATAACAAATGACTGGGTGTGCAAGAGGATGTATGGTTAAGTGAATGGCTGTTTGACTGGGTGTATGGGCATGTGAGTGGGTGTGTGGATGGCTGTTTTGCACAGTAAGTACTTGTGTGAGTGGCTGTATAGATGAGTGAGTGGGCACATGAGTGATTTATTTATGTGTGAATCGGTATGTAAGTGGATTTGTGGATGAGTGAATGGATGTGTGAGTGGCTGGGTGAGTGAGTAGCTCTGTTAGTAGCTGTATGTGTGTGTGGCTGTATGGGTGAGTGAGTGGTTGATGGAGTGGCTATGTGAGTCTGTGAATGGGTATGTGGGTGGTTGTATGGGTGTGTGAGTGAATGTGTGAGTAGCTGTATGGGTCTGTGAGGGGTGTGTGAGGGGATTTAGGGGTCTGTGAGTGGCTGTGAGTGGCTGTGTGAGTGGCTATATGAGTGAGTGAGCGGTGGTGTGAGTGGCTGTATGAGTCAGTGAGTATGTGTGTCAGTAGTTATATGGGTCTTTGAATGGGTATGTGAGTGGTTGTATGGGTGTGTAAGTCGGTGTATGAGAGGTTGTAGGGGGTGAGTGGGTATCTGAGTGGTTCAGTGGATGATATCATCAGTGAGGTCATTTGAGATGTCATCAATGGAGTCATCAGTGATGTCACTGACCATGTAATGAGTGATGCAATATGTAAGGTCAAAAGCAGTGCATTGCGGGGGCGTAAGTTATAGTTAGCTCAGGTAACTATAACTGCGGAATTTCACTGGTTTTGTACGAGTAAAATCTGAGCCTAACTATAACGTCCATGTAGCCTTTGTTTTTTTTCCAATAAATATATATATTTGGGTTTGCTAATAACTTTGGAACAGTTTGGCGATTCTTCAAAATCATTCTCAATAAAAGTCTCATCTGCCTCGGTTCATTCTTGAAATGTTTTAAGGGGATCCATAAAGCGGGGGGCAAGAAAGGGGGTCCCAAAATGCATTTTACCCATTTATTTTTCCATATTTAAATGAGACACAGCTACAGCCAAAACTGCTGAACAGAATTACCCCAAATTTGGCAGAAAGCAAGATCTTGGTCCAAAAAGCGTGCTTTTTGTGAGGTTTGTGATTTGGTGAACTTCTGTTAAAGAACATAAAGATATTTCACTCCAAAGAGGATCCACAGTGCCAACAGATCTTGAGATAAGATCAACAAATCCCACATCAACAAAGATGAGATAGCAGCCATTTTAGAACTTGGCCTTGAAAAAAAGGTTAAAGAACATGTCCTCGTCAAGCACTGTTAATTACCTCCCATGGTACATCACTCATGACATGTTCGATGAAATCATTGATAACATCACTGCAGCATCTGAAATGACATTATTGATGACAACAAGTGCATGGCGGGGGCACGAGTTATAGTTATTTTTAGGGAACAAGGTGAATTTCAGTGTTTTTGTTTGTTAAAAACTGAAATTTTCACCTAAATATAATGTCCCTTTGACTTTTGTTTTTTTAAGTGAATATATGCATATACATGCATACATACATATCTAGATAGTACATTTACCACTGATCTTTTAAAATCCAGTGTTGGTTTATGCAAGGACATTAGAGACCTCTGTGCCATTGGTTGATGTCAGGACTTATACTTATTTTTCTTTTTATTACAGCTCCATCATGGACCCACACTAGTGACTGTATGGGTGTGTACATGGCTGTGTAAGTGGGTGTAGGAGTGCCTGTGTTGATCTAACCATGAGTTTTGTAATATGTGAGGTCATAAGCAGTGCATTGCGGGGCATAAGTTATAGTTATCTCAGGTAACTATAACTGCTGAATTTCTGTGCTTTTGTGCATGTCATCTGAGCCTATAATGTTCCTGTAATCTTTTTTTTTTCAGTGAATTTCTAACGTTTTTAAAATTCCATTTCTTAATTCTATTTCTTAACTATAACTACCCTGTAACCTTTTTTTTCAGGGAATTTTTACAGTTGTTAAATGAAATTTCTTCACTATAATGTTCTAGTAACTTTTGTTTTTTAAGTGAATTTCAAAAGTTTTTTAAATTGTATTTCCTAACTGTACCTGTCACTTCTGAGAGTGGGAGTGGGAGTCGCTGATGAAGGTCAGTGAGTGAGTGTGTGAGTGGCTGTATGGGTCTGTGAGTGGGTGAATAAGTGGCTGTATGGGTGAGTGAGTGGGTGTGTGTGGTTTTGTGGATGTGTGAGTAGCTGTATGGGCTGGTGAGTGGGTGTATGATTGCTGTATAGGACTGTGAGTGGGTGTGTGAGTATATGTATGTGTATATGAGTAGGTGTGTGAGTCACTGTATGGGTCTATGAGTGGGTATGTGAGTAGCTATGTGGGTGTGAGTGGGTTTGTGAGTGGCTGTGTGGGTAAGTGAGTTGGTGTGTGAGTGGCTGTATGGGTCTGAGATGGTGTGTGAGTGGCAGTATGGGTGTGTGAGTGGTTTTGTGGGTATGTGAGTGGATGTATTAGTGATTGTATGGGTGTGTGAGTGTTTATGTGGGTGCGTGACTGGCTATATGGGTCTGTGAGTTGTTGTGTTAGGGACTGTATGGGACTGTGAGTGGGTATGTGAGTGGCTGTATGGGTGTGTCAGGGGGTGTGTAAGTTGCTGTGTGGGCCTTTGAGTCGATGTGAGAGTGTAAGAATGGGTGTGTGAGTGGGTGAATAAGTGGCTGTATGGCTGAATATGGGTGTGTGTGTGGTTTTGTGGATGTGTGAGTAGCTGTATGGTCGGTGAGTGGGTGTGTGATTGGCTATATGGGTCTGTGAGTTGGTGTGTGAGTGTCTGTATGTGTGTATGAGTGGGTGTGTGAGTAGTCTTGAGGGTGTGTGAGTGGATTTGTAAATCAATGAGTGGGTGTGTGAGTCACTGTATGGGTTTGTGAGTGGGTATGTGAGTAGTTGTGGGGTGTGAGTGGGTTTGTGAGTGGCTGTGTGAATGGGTTTGTGAGTGGCTGTATGGGTTTGTGAGTGGGTGTGTGAATGGCTGTATGGGTCTGAGAGGGTGTGTGAGTGGCTGTATAGGTGTGAGAGTCAATCAATCAAACCAATCAATCAGGCATTTGTTAAGCGCGACTACTCACCCGTAAGGGTCTCAAGGCGCATGGGGTAGGGGGGGTGCAGGTTCCAGTCCATCAAGGAGGGAGTCTGTCGAAGAGCCAGGTTTTGAGGTTTCTTGCGAAGATGGGGAGCGATGTTGTCTGTCTGAGGTGGAGCGGAAGGTCGTTCCAGGCTTTGGCCGCGAGAAAGGAGCGGCCTCCCGATCTGGTCTTTCTGGTGCGGGGGACCACAGCATAGGAGAGCTGGGCTGATCGTAGGGTCCTTTGGGGTGCGTGGAATTTGAGTCGGCTGTTCAAGTATGCTGGTCCGGTGTCGTGGAGGGCCTTGTGTGAGTGGGTGAGTATCTTGAAGGTGATTCTAGCCTCGACAGGGAGCCAGTGGAGTGTGCGCAGGTACTGTGAGATGTGGCAGTGGGTGTGGTTTTGTGGGTATGTGAGTGGATGTGTTAGTGACTGTATGGGTCTGTGAGTGGCTGTATGGGTATGTGGGTAGGTATGTGAGTAGCTGTGTGGGCCTTTGAGTGGGTGTGAGAGTACCAGAATGGGTATGTGAGTGGGTGAATAAGTGGCTGTATAGGTGAATGAATGGGTGTGTGTGTGGTTTTGTGGATGTGTGAGTAGCTGTATGGGTCAGTGAATGGGTGTGTGATTGGCTGTATGGGTCTGTGAGTGGGTGTGTGAGTGTCTGTATGTGTGTATGAGTGGGTGTGTGAGTAATCTTGAGGGTGTATGAGTGGGTGTGTGAGTGGATTTCTGAATCAAGGAGTGGGTGTATGAGTTGCTGTATGGGTCTGTGAGGGAGTATGTGAGTACCTGTGTGGGTGTGAGTGGGATTGTGAGTAATGTGGGTATATGAGTGGGTTTGTGAGTGGAGTGACTGTATGGGTCTGTGAGTGGGTGTTTGAGTGGGTATATGGGTCTGAGAGAGTGTAAGTGGCTGTGTGGGTGTGTGAGTGGTTTTGTGGTTGTGTGAGTGAGTGTGTTAGTGACTGTATGGGTGTATGAGTGGTTATGTCGGTATGTGAGTAGGTATTGGACTGGCTGTATGGTTCTGTAAGTGGGTGTGTTAGTGACTGTATGGG
This sequence comes from Calotriton arnoldi, assembly GCA_963921515.1. NCBI lineage: Eukaryota > Metazoa > Chordata > Amphibia > Caudata > Salamandridae > Calotriton > Calotriton arnoldi. The sequence continues at coordinate 187,269 of CAWUFW010001245.1, forward strand.
TGTATGAGTAGGTGTGTGAGTGGCTGTATGGGTGTGTGGGTGGGTATGTGGGTGGTTGTGTGGGCCTTTGAGTGGATGCGAGAGTGCCAGAATGGGTGTGTGAGTGGGTTTCTGAGTGTCTATGTGGTTGTATCAGTAGGTGTGTTAGTGACTAGGCCAGTATTGGACCTCACCTGTCCCTTTATCCAACAAAAGTCCACAGTTTTGCACAAAATATCTACCCAACTGGAGTACCTTCTATTGGTTAATTAATAAGTGCTACTTTGTTGGGTAAATGTCTAGTGCATATTCTACACTGCAGCTGCAGAATGGACCTCGAGAAAATGTCTCCAGTGACCTTGAGTGCGTTATGGCATTGTGATTATTTCTCATGCATCTTCATCCAGAAATCTGTGATAACATGAATCCTTCTATAGAGAAGACAACAAGACTACAAAGAGGTAAATCTCCACCAAACAACGGACCTTCCTCTTAACTATATGAAATAAGTGCTTCTTGGTTTGGTGGAGATGTCCTCATATTCCTCTGCATATTCCACGACATCAAGATGTGTCACCAAAATCAGCAGGAAACACACTGGGGGGCCTTTTGTTAAGCTGTCCATCATCCTGGCAAAAGCCGGGAATACATTTCCATACTACTAAGGTGTATGGAGTGGGGCGCCAAAGGGCAGAGCTTCCAGGTGACTTGTACATTTGCATACTCATTGTAATTTAAAGGGAGAACCATAGACAAGAGAAGAAAGAACTCACTCCCCATTCATGGGGAAAGGGGCACATGGCCGATTCCCTGGGGCCTGGCCTCTTGATGCTGGGTGCCCTGGAGCTCACCCAGGGCACCCAGTGTGCAGAGTTTGAGACAGTGGGGGAGCTCCAAAGCCCCTGCAGCCCCTGCTGACTCCCCACATCCATCAGGAGCCGGGATTGCTCCTGCACGCAGGGAGCAGCAAAAATGCTGCTCCCTATGTGCAGGAGCATCTTTCATTTGAGGAAAACAGATGAAAAGATTGCACCCAGCGGGCGGGAACAGTTTTCCTGCTCCAGCCTGCTGGAAACTGACTTACTGTTTGCTCTTAATTGGTGGGAGCTGTCAAAGCTCCCGCCAAGCGAGAGCAAACAGCTATGTACTGGGGATAGAAACCCCAGAGCATAGGGAGCTGCCCCTGGGGGTGGATGTCCCCAGGGCCTTTAATGGCTCCAGAAGGGGAGCTGCGCGGCTCCCCTCCTTTGTTTTTTAGGGCCTGGAGGTCGGGTAGGTTAATAGACCTGGAGGTCGGGTAGGTTAATAGACCTGCAATTCACTACGAAACTATTTCGAGGATTACCTCAGCTGCACCTTATGGGACATTATCCCTGCTCTATTTAGAGTATACTACTTTAGCTAGTGGCACTTTAACAGGCCACCACACCACACTATCACTCACAACACTCTCTACACTGGTCCTTAAGAAGCGCATAGGATCTCCTCCTGAGACCACGAACAGCGCGAAACATGTCAACCTGACCTTCATCATGCCCAATATGGACATGACACCCATCTAGCTACCGGGGGCCATTAACACCCCTCAAGCAGCACAACCTTTTTGTTTTTTACTAATGACAGAGGGGTTATTACCTATTAAATTCACTAGCTCCCCCTCCAGCCATTTTTTAATTCACACTAGGACATCACCTACACTCTGACTCGCACACACCTTTACGGCTTTATCAAAAGATCTCCGATAAAGTGACCCTTCGGGGTACCCGTAGGCCATTGCAGCACTGGCCCAATGAGGAGCACCGCCTGATGATGAAGCATGACATCCTTCAGGGTGTGTGAGGGCACCAAGAAAAGGACACACTGTCCCCAGACACTATTCTAAGAGAACGACTCTTCCCCACACTCTTTACATAGGAACTGTGATTCCTCAAGGAACAGAAAATAAACTGGGATTTATAAGCTGCTTACTTCCTCTAGTTTTCACTCCTTGTCCTCCCTCTAGTGCCTCAGCAGCGAATAGGAAATAGAAAGCTGTGGTTGCTGTAGGGATGGGAGAAGAGGTCAATGGTGAAAGGGTGTATGATGTCACATCATGGTGTCACATCTGCTGTCCTTGCCTTTTTTAGGTCAAGCCTAGGCAGCGTATGCGCTGCTCTGCAAGGCATGCTGTATCTGGAATAGGGGCTTCAAGCACCTCCCATCTTTTTCATTGGCTCCTGTTCCTGTTCTTCATAAATGCCTGCTTTTGTTTCGTCAGTTTGCCTAATTTGTCCCACTTTTTGGTCTTTCCGACAGTCCCAGGAGACTGCTCCTGTTACATGTGAGCTTACTCTTTTTTAAATATTTGGTTCCTTTGGGCGCACTCTTTTTAATTTTTTTGATAGCTTCGGCTCGTGTATAAGCACGGTGCCCTCATGTTTCCGATGGCATTTGCATCTCTTTGCTGTACCTGTCCCTTTTCTATGTTGGCGCTGTGTTCAAGAACACAGCGTGTGTAAACAAACTTTCTTTAGTTTTAGCAGCATGCCACGCTTCATGTTTAACGAGTCATTTGGGATTCCAGCTCACATCAAGAGCGATGTCCGGGAAACTACTCCGCTGATGGCCCTGAAGGCATTTATGTTGAGGGTGTTTGCCCCCAACCGTGTTGCACTTCCTGCGACTGCGTGCCTGAAGCTGAGGTGCTGCAGGGTTTGTGTTTGCTGAGGCACCGGGCTACAAAGAACTACGCTCCTGTGTTGCTTTTTTTAGGCAGCAAAAGCATTCTCACCATATGCTTCTTCAAAAACCACCGCTTTCGCTTCTTACATGAGACGGAAGGGGCCATGGTATACAGTGAGTGAGCCCAATAATGCTATCTCCCTCCTAACCTGCCCTCATCAGAGATGGATGCACTTGGAGAGATCCACTCACTGTCCACTCGTGGGAGAGATACTGACAGTGCATGTGTTTATAAAGTACACTGGTCGTTTGTTAATGTGCACAGTATAAAAATGTTGCCTGTGGCTGTCCCAACTATTTCTGAAGTGAAGGTTTTAAACGTTAAATGCAAACTTCTAAACTGGTATGTGAAAAAAGCTGTGTTCATTAGGTCTCGCCTAGGCAGTGCATGCGCTGTCTCTCCGAGACATAAAGTAATCCATATGTTGAGTGAAACTCCGCCTATTGGCACCTAATATGTCCTGCTGCTCGCCATTTGTTTAACGTTGGCATACCTTTTGTTAGCTGTGTTTTTAGTGGCTGCTGATCGGATACTGGCTTCCGTTTAGTCCGGAAGCAGCAGCGCCTAAGTACTGTTTTAATCCGCTTTTCTGTTTGATGTGTGTTTCAGGGGAACTTTGTTTTGCGTTTTTGGCAGCCCAGCATGCTGAGTTGCAGTTGTGGCTCACAAATGCTTTCACTTTCGCGCGACCGCGTAACTGTGTAACTGAAACCCGTGTGTGACGAAACCGAATCAATTAACTGCAAACACGAATCAGTTAAAAGTGACCGAAGGGAATCCTTTAGTAAATCACAAATTATGGAGTGATCCACACTGGCAGCCACGCACATATTGGGCGAAGCGCTTTTTTTAAGATTGCTGTTCCACCTAAAAATGCTCAAATGTAAATGAATGCGGAGCCGATTTTACAAGCGCCATGCTTTGTTATTTGCAGCTTCAAAGCGCTGCGCTTTAATTTTATTCGCGAGCGCTGCGCTTTTTTCCCGATTGCTGTTCCACCTAAAAATGCTCAAATATAAATCAATGCGGCGCCGATTTTACAACAAGCGCCATGCTTTAATGTTATTTGCAGCCTGACCCCGTCACAACACTAGAGCCCGCCCCCACCACCACCTTTCGCTCCGAGGTCGCTGCTCGCAGTTCCCTCCCATTTGAAATAACGGCAGCAACTGCGTACGTGAGCGCCTTGTTTTAACATGGCCCCTGCTTCACTGGCAGCTACACACGTACCGGGCGAAGCGCTTTTTTTAAAGATTGCTGTTCCACCTAAAAATGTTAAAATGTAAATGCGCTTTTTTCACTATTGCTCGCCAACCTCCATTTTTTTTAAATACTCAAATTTGCATTAGCGTGGTGCTGATTTTAAAAGCCCCGCGCTTTAATTTTATTTGCAGCTTCATCTGCTCCCCCTCCAGCCACCCAAAACAGGCTGCCCATTTGACGCTCCTCCCACGTCTTCACCAGCGGCAAAAGCCTCTTCCAGCCATAATAATCAGCTGCTGTGCCGAGCTCCAACCTGCCCGCCTCCCCTCCTCCCCTGCAGCAGCTAATCAGCAGCCCACAACACCAGAACGAGTTGTGTGGCTGCCGGAACCCGATGCATGTGGGTATTGGTTTTGTTACATATATCTTTAAAATATCAACTTACTTGCATAGACTCCGAAATGGTACAGTTACTTATGCCTTCTTCGCTGATTGTAGGAGACATGCCACATTAGTTTTCCTAAATGCATCCTACTGCTCAAAGTGTTACTATGGAAACAGAGGAATAGGATATAAGATGTTTTTTCTTTACTAACACGCTTCCAAGTTGGACATAAAAGCCTAATTAGAAAGTTACCGTTTGTTCGGTGACAAAAGTTGTTTTTTTCTAGACCATGTTCGGGAACATTCTTCCTGCTGTCCATCACGTGTAAATTAACTCAACCAAGCACATTTTTGCCAGGACCTTCCCAGGGCAGTTTTGGATATAAATTTCGTTCTCTCCTTCTGAACAAAAATAACTATGCTTCCCTTTATTGATGTCAGCATAAACCCAAAGTGGCATATCTGCAGTCGCGGTCGGTGGTAGGAGTGCCGGTCGGGCGGTGACGTGGGGCGGGGGAGAGGCAGGGTGGGGAGTAGTAAACTACGGATTAAGGCCCAATACAGGTAAGTAAACATTTAAATAAATAAAACGAATTTCGTTGTGAGCCTGCATCGCCAAATGCGATGCAGTGCGCGCTACGAAATTCGTTTTATGTATTTAAATGTTTACTTACCTGTATTGGGCCTTAATCCGTAGTTTACTACCCCCCACCCTGCCCCTCCCCCGCCCCACGTCACCGTCCGACCGGCACTCCTACCACCGACTACACCTGCATATCTGTGTTCGCACAGTCATGTGCCCTTCGTTGCACCCACAGCTGCTAAAAAACTAGGGGAAAGGTATATTTATAATACTGACCAGGATTTAAAATACTGCTATTGCAAAAAGCACAAGCTGTGAGGCCTCCCATCCTAGGACAAAAATTGTCCATTTTTCTCCGCTTCCCCTTCTTACCCCAGTATGATAGCATTACAATTAGAAGGCCTTTTCCAACTAGCCCCTTCCTTCCCACATCTGTTTTTGTTCATTCCTCTCCCTCCCATCCATTAGCAGGTCTCGCATTTGCGAGAATTTAAGCTATTGGCATTGTAAATGACAATGCCTTTTATTTATGTGTTGGTTTTCAAAACGGATAAATAAAAGGCATTGTCATTTACAATGCCAACAGCTTAAAGTCTCGCAAATGCGAGACCTATTGCATTACAAATGCTTGTTTTTTATTGCTTTACATTATTGCTGTTTTTGTATTACTTTCCCAAAACACAATAGCCTGTTTTATTTTCCGTATGCTTTCGGTATTGATCAGTAATGCTGGTGTGGCTGCAGATATGCAGATTCCTTTGCCACGTGATCACTCCACTGCAAACAAAAAAAAGTAAAAAACGTTGTCATTTACAACGCTAATAGCTCTAAGTTTCCCAAATGAGAGACCGATTGCTTTGCAAATGCTTGTGCTTAATAAATGTCAATGTTCAGCATGCTTGTTTACAATGGGGGGGCATTTGGTGCACCTTTGGCCGATCTTCAGAAGAATTCCAACAGTCCATTCCAAACACAGGTCATTTTGCATTGTCATATGGTCTCTGCAGTGTGGCACATGCTAAATAACGGGCCTTTCTCCCTGCCTGGAGCAATAGAAATACACGTAAGGGAACATATCATAAAAAGTAAGCATTAGAATAAACAATTGGAGACTTGATCTCAGTTACGGTTTTGGGATGACTAATGTCCTAATTAGATCAATAGCTGGAGCAGTGGTATTTTACCACATAATAATACAGTGTAAACAATTGTTTGTCACTGGAACTTTAAAAGAATGTGCTGCTTTTGGTTGGAAATGGTGCAGCATCTGTTGACATCTTTAAAGTAATTAGAGAGCACAGCAGAAAACGAGACAACAAAAACTACAAAGCAATAACAAACTAACAAAATAGGAAAAAAATCACACAGTACAGCTACCAATATGAAATAATACAGCACAAAAAGAACAAAATACATTAAACCACCAGAAAATGCAACACAACAAATCAGCACAAATAGTCTTGCCACACATTTACACCAAGTAACTCACTGCCAAAAATGATAGCGCCTGTCAAAAATATTTTGTGATCTGGGCCAATGCGGTCTAAATCACCTCTTAGACTGAAAAACTCAAGTGCAGTTTCTCCCCGCACGGACAAAGGAGGATAAAATCTGGAGTACATTACTGTGGCTAATTGACCGGATTGAACACTCAGGCGTCATCCAGTTTGGTTTTCGAAGTTCCAGAGGGGCGCTGCTCTCGTGTAGATGTAATCATTCTGCAGTTTATGAGCTGTACCGTGGCTCCTTGCTCTTCGGACTGCGGTACAATGTTCCAAATCCAGGTTTAATTCGTCAAGGATGACATATTTACAACTCTTATAACGCATCTCAACCATAATATACTTTAATGACGCTGCTTCAAGTGCAAAAACGTAGCAATGGTATTTTCAAATAGGCCAATAACTGTGAATGAATCCGAGGTGGAGACTTACATAAGGAAGCGATTACCTTATAAATGATGTAATTTTCAATGGACTGCAAACCCCAAAGGATTAGCCCCTAGCAAGAAAAGTACTTCTAGGATACCTATAAAAATGTGTGCTAAATCATTGTTCCATGTGCTCTTGCCATGTCTGATACAAAAAATGTCAGCTTCTGTAATACAAACAGAAACCAATCACAACTTTTCCCCGCTCTAAAACATACATTAAATGCCAGATCATCCCACGTGGCTTTATTTTCAGAAATGTGAGAAGCTTTCTATTGGAATGAACCAGTAACTGTATACATGTTTAGTACTTTCCATATTAAGTACAATGCAGGCTGCTTTAAGTATTCCAGCGTTGGCAGTCGCCGACGTAAGGGACAGGAAGATGAAGTGATTTGCCCTGGAGCATAAAAATGTGCAAGTGTAGGGGATGGGTTGAGACCTCAGAGAGCTTACTCTCTCGTTTACAAGCTATTTTTTGACTGGTGAGTCCAATAGCAGGCGCACGCGATATGGGAGGCAAAAAGCGTGGATGTCTCACTCAGAAAGTGCACTTGCATGATTGTGTGTGTGTCTGTATGAGCACACATACACATCTGCAGCAGAATAAGTGATTCCATATTAGTACAGATGGGACTACGCCTGGGAGTATTCCTATTTCAATTGGTTGGCATATTCCTGAGGATGCAGTCAGAAATGAGCGCTCTAAAGCTGACTCGTCCATCTGCCTATACTGACCAGGTACCTCTTGAAAGCAAGGAAGAGGCAGGGCAGATTCACATCTTTGGTGGCCATCTCTGGCCTAAGGTGGAGGTCCTTGGCATCTTGTGCCTATCTCTTGCTTATGGTGTGGTCTTTGGCACATGGTACTGATGCTTGAAATAAAGAGTGCATCCGTGGCATCTGGTGACAATCTATGATATGTGAATCACACAAAGGGTGATAGGAGGAATGCTTGTAAATAGTCTAACCACTGGCAATCGCTCAAGGTAGCATTCCAACCATCATTTTTGCCCACTGTGTCACTCTAGATAACAGTCCACCTTATACAAATCAGAACTGGCCCTGTTCCTCGTGCGAACAGTCCATCGCGAACTGCTGGGCAAGGCTCCCTCCAGAAGGGAACACAAACAACCCCAGAGTGGATTTGGCCTTGTTAGTTAGGTATAGCTTGGATCCTATAGCACAGCAAGCAAAGGACACAGGTAGGACCATACCTTGGCCACTTAGGGGGTGACATCAGTCACACAAAAGGTGATGTGAGGAATGCTTGCAAATAGTCTAACCACTGGCAATTGCTCCGGGTAGCATTCACATTTTTTACCCACTGTACCACTCCAGACAAAGACCCACTTAATGCAAATCGATACTGATTCTGTCCCTCAGGGACTTAATCAGGGAGAAAATGGTCTTGGGTTGCCTGTGTTCCAGTTCAGAGAGGGCCTGATTTGCATATAATTGAATCTAATCTGAGGTGCCATGGTGAGCAAAATATTGATGGACTGCGATGTGGTCAGAGTAATTAACAGTGAGTGTCTGAGATTAATTCAAGCATTTCACCCATCACAGTTTTGTTTACTTCAGTGCAATTCCTAAAGTACGACTAATATGCCTATACATGGATCCGATGTTCACTGTGCCACTGGAACCAAACTGCACCCCACTGACGAGCCCCGATCAGGGTGAAATCAGTCTTTGGTTGCTTGTGCTCCAAAATGGGCCTGGCTTGGCAGTTTATACTAGTCTGTTCATATTGAAGCAGGATCAAGACTGATTTGCAGATAGCTGGGTCCAATCTGTGGTGGACAGTGAGGAAAATAATGCTGGACTGGGATCTGGTTCTAAGTAACTACCAGTGGCTAAGACTAGTTCAAGCATTCCTCCCATCACTTTTTATGTGGCCCTGGGTAATTACAAGTGGCTAAGATAAATTCAAGCATTCCACCCATCACTTTTCTGTTTACTTCAAGCATGTCACACAAAGTGCAACGCGCATTCCCAGATGTGGGTCCTGTGCTCACTGTGCCACTGGAACCGAGCTGCACTTGACTAACTAGCCCCAATCAGGGTGAAACTAGTCTTGGGTTGCTTGTGTTCCACTTCATATTGGGCCTGGCATGGCAGTGGATCCATGTTGAAGATGTGGCGTACAGCCGAAGTGTTGGTTCCGAGATGCGGTGAGGCTGCGGTGTGGGTCCTGTTGCGTCATCATCGAGGATCCCGTTGACGGGGCTTGTGATGTGAGGTCTAGCATCACGGGTGTGGAGCACTGCTGGCAATGCATCCATGAGGAGCTGCGAGGCTGCAATGCTGAGTCCAGAGTCGTCATCGGGGCTGCGATGCAATGCAAGGACCTGGGTCTGGAATGCGCCGTGCCATCATGGCAATGCGTCGGTTCTGACGACTGCAGAGATGATGTGATTCTTTGCGATGGGTCTAATCCATGCAGCGATCCATCGCTTCTGCTCGGAGATGCACTGCCCAGAAGAGGAGATGCGTCGGTTCCACTGGCGAGCACCTTAGACCAGCTTCCAAGGATCCAGGGCTGGGGTGGCACCACTTGGCAGAGTAGACTCACAGATGGCAGAGTCCAGGTGCAGGTGCAAGGTTGCTGGATGCCTGTTATGCCCCTAAGGCTATAAATCAGGAGGCCAGCCAACTAGCCCTTGGAGTCACTCTGGGTTCTGGGTTCAAGAGATGAAGGTCCAGTCCTTCTCACCCAGTCAAGAGTGCAGTAGGCAGCAGTGCAGCACACAGGGCAGCAGTTCCTTCAAAGCATCAGTCAAGCAGAGTGGCAGTCCTTCTGCAGCACAGCAGTCCTTCTTCTTGGCAGAGTATCCACAGGCCCAAGAGTGTACTGAAGTGGTGGTGTCTGTGGTCCTTCTTTTATGCACAGTTGTGCCTTTGAAGTGGGGAGAAGCTTATCAAGGCATGCCTTTGAAGTGCACAGATGGCCTGCCTTCTCTGTCCTGGCTTCAGACTAACTATATGGGGTATGCAGCCTTTTGTGTGGATACAGGACACAGCCTATTCAGGTATAAGTGAGGCTAGGCCTAACTCCTCCCTCACACCTTGCCAGTGATAACGTAACATATCATAACATAACACATGTATTTGTAAAGCGCACATTCACTCTTAGGCATCTTGAGCTTGATGCTGAATAACAGATGTTTATTGTTACCCAACTCAATGGTACTCCTTTTACCGCCCTCAGATGAATGAAAGGCTGAGTGGGCCCACTGGGTTTTGAACCTGTGACCATGAGGTCGAACACAGGCCCCTGCAGTAGATGCATTAGTCCACTGAGCCACAAGACCTGGCTCACTCAGTCACACCTAAGCTCCCATTGTGTGTGGCGGTCTAGGACCCCACCTGCCAACTACACCCAGTCATGTGACCAGAGGTAGGCACCAATTGGTTAGGCAAGAAAATGCTGACTTTCTAAAAGTGGCATTTTCAGAATTGAAATTTAAAATCTGACATTACCATAAGCTAGGATTTTAAATTAAAGATTCAAGAGACACCAAACATGAACCAGTTATCTCTTCCCATTTGAAAATTACACTTAGAAAATGTAATAAGGCAACTCCAGTGTTATCTTATGGGAGAGATATGCCTTTCAGTAGTGAAAAACGAATTTAAGAGTTTTTCACTACCAGGATATGTAAAACTTAAAAGTACATGTCCAACTTTTTAAATAGACTGCACCCTGCCCTTGGGGCTGTTTAGGGGCTACCTTAGGGATGACCTATTTGTATTAAAAAAGAAGGTTTGGGCCTGACAAAAGGTATATTTTGCCAGGTCGGCATGGCAGGTTAAAACTGCACACACAGGCTCTGCAATGGCAGGCCTGAGACATGTTTAAAGGGTTACTTAAGTAGGTTGCACATTCAGTGCTGCAGGCCCATTAGCAGCATTTAATTTACAGGCCCTTGGCACATGCAGTGTTCTTTACTGGGGACTAATAAGTAAATTAAATATGCCAATTGGGTATAAGCCAAAGTTACCATGTTCCAGGGAAAGGGCACAAGCACTTTAGCACTGGTTAGCAATGGTGACGTGTGCAGACTCCCAAGGCGGGCAAAAACGAAGTGAGCAAAACAGAAGGTCTGAAGGCAAAAAATGTGGGGGAAACCACTCCATGGATGCCTGGTCTAACAATATACTTCAGTACAATGCCCTAGGTGTGACAGGTATACCCAGACATGGGTCCAGCACTCACTGTGCCACTGAAACTAAGCTGCACCCAACAGATTAGCCCCAACCAGGGTGAAACCTGTCTTGAGATACTTGTGTTCTGGTTCGGAGCATGTCTGGCTTAGTAGTTCGGGCAGGACTGTTCATATTGGAGCAGGACCAACAATGATTTGCATATAGCTGGGAATAAACTATGGTCGCAAGATGATCAAAATAATAATGGACCGGGATGCAGCCCCTAGTAATTAGTCGTGGCTGAGCATAATTCAAGCATTCCTATTCCACCCATTGTTGTTTTGTTTAGGGCATTCATGATTTGTAGGCATCACTTATAACACGTGCATGCTACCAATGATATCTGGAGACCTTCCATTTCAAAGGGTGGGCACCTATTGCATATGATGGTGAAGCCATCATGGGAACAGAGCCTAACACTTAACGCTTGCAGTCCGACGCTCGGCTGCTGCACAGGAACGCTTGAGAATTTTAAATTGCGATTTTTGCAAATGATTTTAAAAGTTTTTAAGTGTTCCTACTTGAATGTGTGAACTATCGATTATTTGAGCCTGTTGGTCCGGGAAGGAGCTGTGTTCAATGCTCCGGGAGGGGACGGACATCTTGGGGAATTGACTAGGAGGTTAGCACTCTAGCTGCCACAGTCCTCACGCTCGCCCCTGATTGAAAAGGGGCGGATGACGCGACCGCACCGCTGGCGCGCTGGAGGCGCGCCTAAGGCAAGCCCGTCTGCGCCCGTCCGCGCCCGAACGGGCCCAGGGGCCAGGACCCCTGGTTCTCCTACCAGAAAATTTCGTTCTTATTCGGCAGCCCAGCTTTATGCTTTTAGAGGGACTGGGGCGCAGGTATGCTATCACAGTATGGGACCGCCCTTTGTAAGTAGCATATGCCCCCATTGTACTTTTGAACTAGATCCCCAAGTCTCAGTAGTAAAGACTCCCCTTCACCAAACTATCTACAAAATGTGCTTGCTGAACTGCCGCTCGCTTCCCAAACATGCCATTGAAATCCGGTTAATTCTAGAAGAAGAAGACCCAGATGTCATGTTTCTCACGGAAACTTGGCTTACCAGCTCACTAGACCTGGTAGTGGTCCAGGCTCTTCCTCCAGGCTATGTGATCCAAAGACAAGATCGGGTATTAAGTAGAGGAGGGGGCCTGGCCATTATTTATAAAGATACTTTTAATTGTCGGACCACTACTGGCTTGATTCCCGACTGTGAAAGTGTCTCTTTTGCCAACAGCTTCTCTCACACTTGCACCTTCTCCGGGGTCTTAATTTATCGACCCCCGGGAGCAATTGGGCACTTTAACAGTGACCTACCTGAAACAATAGCCAAATCAGTTAGCTCCCTCCCCAATTTCTCCGTATTGGGGGACTTGAACGTCCATTTTGATGATATCTCCTCACCTATTGTGGAGGAAATGACTGATAGCCTGGGTGCCCTCTTACTCAACCTGAAAGTGACCAGTCCCACGCACCAAAAAGGTCATTTACTCGACCCTATCTTCTCCAACATTAATAATCTGATGGTGAAGAAGCCTATTCCGCTGCCTTGGTCGGATCATTATATGATACCTTTCTCATGGACCCCCTTGATTATTGATCCGCCATTGGAACCGGTAAAGAAGCTAAGCCGCAACTGGGCCAAGCTTCCTACTGAGACCTGGGCACTCACTCTTAGTAAGACCCGACCGGTATTTGAGGCTGATCCAGAATCTGTCAATCATAAGTTTAATCAATGGCTCGAATCCGCCTTGGACCTGGTGGCTCCTAAAAAATGGACAACCAATAAGAAGGGTTCTAAGAGGATTGCATGGTACACCCCCAAGCTCAGAGAGCTGAAACAAAAATGTAAACAATTAGAGAGGCACTGGAGGAAAGACTTCTCCTATGAGAGGAAGTGTGACTACAGGGAGGCCACTAAAATTTACAAGTCAGAAATTAGAAGGGCCCAATCCTCGTATAATGCTACAAGGATTACCTCAGCCTCTAACTCTCCGCGTGAAATTTTTAAAATTGCCAAATCTCTTCTTAGTCCTCCTTCTCCAGTTTTGCCCGCTGTTGATACCTTAGGACACTGCAATAATTTGGCAGAATTCTTTTTTTTTTTAAATCCAAGCAATTTATTCAGCATTTTCGCCGGTTGCAACCCCTCTGAAGGACCTACCACTGGAAAATAAGTCAAAATTACCTAACAGTTCCTTGGTGGTCTTCCCTCCCCTGGACATGCAGTCTCTAAAAATCTATTCTAATAAAATGAAATCAGGTTCCCCTAGAGACGTGGCCCCCCCCCACCGTTCTGAACCAAGCCTTTGAGACAGTTGGTCCCACTATGATGGACCTCATCAACCTTTCACTTGCCTCCGGGACCGTTCCTTCTCTATGGAAACGGGCAATGGTCAGAGCATTGCTTAAAAAACCATGCTTGGACCCTGAAATATTTGCTAACTACCGGCCGATCTCACTTCTTCCAGGGATCGCAAATATTGCGGAAAAGCATGTCAATTCCATTCTGTCCACCTTTTTGGAGGAATATGACTGCTTTCATCCCTCTCAAACCGGTTTCAGACCCCAACAGGGAACAGAGATGGCCCTTTTTGTAGTTGTTGAGGAAGCAAGAAAAATTCTGGATGCTGGGGGCTCGGCAGCAATTGTCCTCCTCGACCTGAGCGCGGCATTCGACACTGTTAATCACCAACTGCTGATCTCTAGAATCAGAGATGTAGGAGTATCTGGAATTGCACTAATGTGGTTGGAGTCCTTCTTAGACGACCGATCATTTCAAGTCTTTGAGGACAACTCCATTTCTAAAAGTATGTTGCTGAGTTGTGGGGTCCCTCAGGGCTCGTCCCTGAGCCCCACCCTCTTTAATATTTATATGAGCCCTCTGGCCGAGATTGTCAAACCCTTTGGCATACAGATCGTCACTTATGCGGACGATACCCAATTGATTGTATCCCTTAATCAATCGGAGAATGGGACAAATAATCTGGTCGGCTGTTTGGAAAAAGTGTCGGCTTGGATGGAAGACTCGTATCTAAAATTGAATGGAGCAAAAACTGACCTGATGTTCTTGGGTAAACCTTCCCCCCTAGGCCCCAGCTCCTTGTGGACCAAGTGTCTGGATAGCATGCCCCCCCCCCAAAAGAACAAATCAAAAGCCTTGGAGTCTGGCTGGACCACAATCTAGACATGAAGGAGCAATCTCGGAGGGTAGCAGGAACCTGTTATGAAATATTGAAGATGGTTAGGAAAATCCTCCCCCTGCTGCCTTTCAATGCCAGGAAACTGCTGGTTCAAGCCTTGATTCTCTCACGTCTAGATTACGCAAACGCTCTCTATCTGGGCTCCCCGCGCTCAACGATAAAGAAGCTACAGACAGTACAAAACTGTGCAGCTCGCCTCCTTTTACAGATCCCCTATAGGGAATCTGCACGATCATCAATAGCTTCTCTCCACTGGCTCCCAGTCACTGAGAGAATTCATTTCAAGGCCCTATGTATTGTTCACAAGATTCTATCTTCTAAGGGCCCACCAATTTTGCACTCCATCATCTCTCCCTATCGTCCCAGTAGAGCCCTGCGCTCTGGGAGTAAGCGCATGGCAGTAGTCCCTAGGATATATAAATCTAGGAGTGGGGGGAGACGATTCTCCTACATTGCCTCTAAAAGCTGGAATACTCTTCCAAACCACATTCGTCTTGATGACGATTATCTGTCCTTCCGTAGACAGCTTAAGACGTTCCTGTTCCCGGCCACTTAATGATCATTTGTGTAGGCTTTGTTCCTAAGCGCTGGAAGGCCTTCTGGTAGCCATGCGCTCTACAAATGTAATTCATTCATTCATTCATTCATGCCCTGCATTTGGCAGGATTCCATGGCATTTTTTGACATTTCCAGAGTGTCCATCTGCTCACTGAGTGGTCATTACTGTCAACTGATGCACATGCCTGGCTTCTGGAACCTCATCCAGCATAAGAATGCCATCTTTGTCATAAGGTCATCTTCAATGACCTAAGTGCAAATCCTGGCCCCCACTAGCCTCTCCTCTCATCTGGAGCCCCAGACAGCAGATGGGCACCTCTCAAACACTGTGAATACCTGAAGTGTATGGTAAATTTTCTTGATATCTGTGGCCACATCTAGCATACGATAGCCAATATATCTGGTATCTGATAGCCATTTCTCATATAAAGTGGCTGGTACATGGTGAACAATGAGACATCTCAATGCCACTCAAGTCATCCGTTGATCTTTCCAGGTATCATATGGTCCTCCCTGATGTTGAGAGGGCATCCATGTAACCTTGTAGTTTCCCTGGCATCTAGTGGGCAACCCTGATATGTGAAAACCCTTGCTGACACAGTGATGAGGTAACCTCATCTGGCATAAATTGGGAAACTTTGGCATATGTATTTTTAACTGAGTTATGGTTGCAGATCCCGGTATCACTATCTGGTAGCCTTCCATGCTATCTCTGGCCCCAGACAGCTGAGTGCATTTGCATTTGCATTTATATAGCGCTTACTACCCCTGACGAGGCGTCGAAGTTTTGGCACCTCTTGAATAGCATAAGTTAAAAGTCCCTGGTATCTGGTGGCCAAATCTAGAATCATGTGACTACCTCAAGCATAGGGTAAAAGTCCAGGTTATCTTGTGGCCATATCTAGCATATACTAGCCATCCGGTATTGGATGGATACTTCTGTTTTAAGAGAGCTGGCATATAGAACCCATATTGACATCTCAATCCCACTCATGACTTTTGTTGAGCATCCCAGGTATCATATGGTCCTCCCTGGTGTAGGATGCGCATCTCTGCAACTTGGTGGTTTCCCCTCACATCTTATGACCATCCCTGACATAAAATAGCCATTGTTAGGTGGGGAGGGATTGCACAGACTTGAATCGGAGTGAAAATATGAAGTTCTTTATTTCAAATTCGCTTTATTCGATTTTCATTTTAAGATAAAAAATCATAAAAGCACAATACACATATACAAATTTATACATTTATACATTTTGAACATTCTATTTAAATTCATTGTTAGAGGAGTACGAACCACCACATTATAATAGTACTTCCTTGTTCAATTTTGTCAAATAAAAAGCGATTGTCCATATCAGACTAGGTTTCATTATAACAATTTGTACAGATAAAACAGTGCATTAAAATTTACAATTGTTTCCTAAACTTAATTACTGCTTTTAAAAATAGTGCAATATTTCTAGTATAACATTCATTGTCCAATAGTTGCAATGCAAGATAGGCAGGGCGACATTGCCTCAAACCCCAAATTTTTAGAATAGGGAGGATCCACCTTTTTCTGTATTCCCTATAGTATTTACAGAATAAAGCAATATGAATTGTCGATTGGGACGCAACACCATCACAAGGGCAGGGTCCTACATTTTTTGACCAATCGTTTATTATAGGGAACGATACTAAACGATGAAAAGAATCTAATCTAAAACGTACAAGCACGAATCTATCGTACCCGGTTCCATAATAGGTCAAGTAAGGTTGCATTTCAGTGGAAGCAAGAATCATCTGGTTTTGGAGAACTGTTGGTTTGTAGGCTTCACTTTCATATCTAAGTTCTTCCAAGTGTGACATACATTGTTTTTTTAAATCTTTCCTGGAGATATCAGTCATCTTTGATGGATTTTCAAAACATTCTGACTGTCCTAAGTCCCCCATAAAATCTTTAATATACTTCAACCATCTAATAGTTAAGGCTTGGTCCAGTTTAAGAGAATCTTTTATGACCCTTTGATTAAATGTTGTTTTTGTTGAGGTCCAGATTCCGTGCCATAATAAAACTGGCTGGACCCTTATTTTATCCGTAATGTATTCTAGCCCCAGCTCCTTGTGGCATACGAAGGTTGAAGTCGAACGAGGGACAGCCAATATATAGCGAATAAAAGCATTTTCCACTTTCTGTATGTCTGCTATGTTACAGTATCCGCAAATCCCCGCCCCGTACAGTACTGCACTGACGCACTTGGCTTGATAGATTTTAACCAATTCCGAAGGTGGCCGTTTGCCTAATTTCTGAGCAAAATTTACAAGGGCTGTTGTTGTTTTCATAAATATCAGTTTTTTTGCCCTTATGGCCTGCAGCCATGTGCCCTTATTATCCACAAGAATACCTAAATATGGATATGTTTTTGTGGTTTCTAGTTTATTGTTTCCAATAAAGATGGATCTTTCTTTCTTGCTAGTTTTCCCACAGCTCATTATAAAGGTTTTAGCAGCGTTAATCTTTAGGTCAAGGCTTTCCATATACACGTTATATTTATTTAGGGCCCGCTGTAACTCAAGTGGTGTTCGGGCCATTATCACCGCGTCATCGGCATAGAGTAAGATGGGAATAGATCGATTTTTCACCTGTGGTAGATCCTGGCACCCCTCGAGCATCACCTGTTCAAGACCGTTGGTATACAGGGTAAACAAGAAGGGTGCCAGGACACAACCCTGTCTTACCCCCCTCTCTACTGCAAATGGAACTGTGTATTCCCCATTTGGTCCATACCGTACTCTGGCTCTGGCATCAGAATATAATTCTCTTACAACTTGAATTAAGGCTGATTCAACTCCCATCGCTTCGAGAATCTTCCACAGTTTATTGTGGCATACAGAATCGAACGCGGTGGAGAGATCTACGAAGGCTAGGTACAATTTTCCTTTTTTTGCTGTAACATATTTTTCCATCAAGATTGTTAAATTAAGGCCCTGTTCTAATGTTCCTAATCCTTCCCTAAATCCGAATTGTAGGTCCGTTAATACGTTATTTCCTTCAGCCCATTCTTGAAGACGGTTTAAAATAATACGGCCTAGGACCTTTCCCACCGAATCTAATAAGGAAATTGGGCGATAGCATGTGGGGTTTTGTCTGTCACCTTTCTTAAAAATTGGGACCATTAGTGACTCAGACCAAGTTCCTATGAGTCCTACCTTGCATGCTGCTGCAAGGACTTGTTTTATTAAGGGGCCCCATAGCTCCATGTTTTGTTTGAATATGTCTACGGGTACCCCATCTGGTCCCGGTGCCTTTCCGCCCTTACTAGCTTTCAGAGCAAGTTGAACTTCATCTAGGGTGAAGTCTATATTAATTGGAAAGGGCTCATTTATGAGGCTAGGGACAAAGGGACAAGCAATTTGGATGCTAACCTCCTGTTTCTTGGCATACATTTTAGTGAAGTGGTCTACCCATTGCCCTTCATCAATTGCGATTTCTATTCTTGGGGTTGTCTCAGATCTCAGGAAGGGAGAGTTGACCACACGCCAAAATGCAATAGTATCCCCCTCTATGCTTGCCTTGTGCAAGTCAGCCCAAGCATTTGTTTTTATTTCCCTCTTTCTGGTTTTTAAGGCTAGGTTATATGCACGTCTGCATTGCGCTATTTCTTCTCTATCCCGTTTCTTTTTATGTAGGGCGTTCTTCAAGGTGGTATATGCTCTCGTGCAATTATTATCAAACCATCCAACCTTCTTCTCCTTCCTATTTTTCACTTCCCTTTTCAGTGTGTTCCTGATAGTATCTGTTATACAAATATAGGATCCAAATATGTCTTCATGTGACGTAGTCTCATCGAGACATTTCATGATATTTTCCCTACTGTTTTCCACCACTACTTTCATAACTACAGATGGTTCTACCTGGGCCCATTTTAATGAGTATCCATTTATTTTATTTATTGCTAGACCCTGTAATTGTTGGATCCTTTCGGAATGTACTATCCGTGTTTTTGGTGCAACTGATATACTCAAGCTTTGGGGGAAGTGGTCACTTAAGACATTTTTATGGGTTTTAAAACTTAGAACCCTAGAGGCAGACCTATTTGTAGTTATTATAAAATCTATGATTGTATTCGCCCCCCTTCCATGAAAAGTCTGCGTAAACTGGATAGGAGGCGAGGTCAACATGTTTGCAAAGCTCATATCTAGGAAGAATAAGATCTCATTTAAGGCATCACCCTGTAAGTTGTGGGAAAAGTGAGGGAGGTTACATTCTCTTTCATCTACTATGCCACATAGTGCATCATCATTGTGCGGACACAAAGCAGTATTAAAATCGCCTCCCCAAACTAATAATCCATTTTCCCTATCATCATTCAGAGTATTCTGCATTGCATTTCTGAGCTGTTTTAACATTTCAATTATATTTTCCCTTTGTGCATTATTATAAAAATTTACCAGAATAACTATGTCTCGGTTATCTATTTTCATGACCAATACTTGATAATTTGGTTCTGAGAGAGTCAGCCATACTTTAGTTATCTTTAATAAATTTGACACATACGTACACAGGCCACCCTTTGGCCTCCCACTTGCCGATGGTAGAGCAGTAGTGTTAAAAGTCTTGTAGCCTTCAATGTGATTTTCTTCCAAGGACCATGTTTCCTGCAGGCAAAGTATGTCAAATTTGCTCACAAAATTTAGCCATAGCTGACTATGTAATTTGGACCGAAGTCCTGCAACATTCCAAAAAAGTACCGTAATACTGTTTGTGTTAGCTGTTTCCTGGGTTTGATTATCAATGTATGTGAAACTATGTAAATTGGACGGTAGCCTCCAACTATGCGCTACGTCTTGTGGAATGACTAGCTCGCCTACTGTATCAGTATTATTTACTCTCTGTATATCTATTTGGTGCTGGGAGCTTGTTCCTACAGGTGAGTCGAGATTATGAATGTTCTCGGAGGTCATATCTTTTACTAGGATGGTCTTAGGACAGAGGCTATTTATAATAGCTCCCTCTACTAAAGAGAGGCTATTTTCTATTTCATTGGTGCTTTCCTGTGCATAATGGCTCTGGGGGGAAGCGTATACAGGGACGTCAGAAAAATCGTTTCGACAGTTGTCCAGTCAATCTATCTCCTCTAAGGAGGTCAATGGTGCATAACGATTTTCCAACATAATGCTCGGGAGATAGCTGGTGTTCTTTCCAGGTGCCTGATCTGTACCATCCCTCCCCATTACATTTACAGGCTTGTAAAAATAGCCTAAGGGGAGAATGTTAATGTCAACTGTGTTTAAGCACCCATTTCCCCCTTTCCATAAGATCCTTTGTACTAAGTCAGGAGATTTAAAAGTTAAGACTATGCAATCCCCGGGTAGAGTCTTGTGTTCTTTCCCTACCCAGTTTATCCTCATAGCCATTTTGAAATCCATGAAGAGTTGGTGGGTTAAGCCCACTCTTCTGCTTAGCCAGTGAAGCGCTTTGTTCCTTAGACTTTCCCAAGTTTCCCTTTCTGCTGGTCTCAACTTAGGTGTGTTTGCTAATATTATTGTATACGGGGTACAGGCTGGTGGTAGATCTAAATGTGTATGATCCATGGGTGGCTTTTTTTTAGTCTGGCTTCCTTTTGTATGTTAAAGGGGATCGGCCTGGTACCGGAGGTTTCCGTTTCCACATTCCTATTGCCTTTTCTATGGATAACACTCCATTGGCCGTCCTCAGCATTAACTTGAAGCCTGCTTAAATTAACCCAGTCTTCAAATAGGGCGGTCTGTCCTTGCGCGTTCGGCTCTATGCCTCCCCCCCCTGTTTCCTTTCCACTGTATGGTCCTTCGTGGTAAACACTTGGTAAATGTTTATGGCCTACTCTATCAGAAAGGGCCGTTAGGGTATGCTCTATCGAATTTACTCTACACTCAATCTTTGTGATCGAATCCCTCAAAAAGAGGTCTAGATTAATTACCAGAGTAGTTAAATTCCTTATGTCAGCTTCCTTTATTTTAGCCTTACTATTTTTCTCTACCTGCGGTCTTTCTAAGAGTACCTTCGAAGTCGTTCTTTTCCCTGCTATCACTTTTTTTATTGGCTTAGCTCTCTTAGGGGTATTATTTTTAGTGGGGTTCGCAGAATCTTTTAACTCTGTACCCTTGGTTAGTTTCGGAGGCATCTTTGTCCGCTTTTGTGGCGGCTGGCTAAGGGAGTCCTGATCACTTAATTGATCAATCATATCGATCGCGTACTATATAGAACCGTTTTCACGGAGTCTAGAGCTAGACGCCCCTATTCTTGTTTTCTCAGTTTCCCCCTCTACTAGGATGTTTTTGGATTCACAAACACGTTGCGTGTTTACCTCTAACGACTCCTCTACAGAGGATATCTGCCTTTCGATTGCTCCCATAGCCCCTGTCAGGTATGAGAGCAGTGTTTGTTGTGTGTCTCCAATAGTCCTTTTTGTGGGTGGAACCTGGCTGGTTAATAATTTCCTTTTCCCCATATTGACAGTAATATGATCTCCTCGGTGAGGCCCCTAGAACATCTAATAGAAACCCACCAAAATATGCCTAAGATTGGAAAGTAGAAATTTTACACAGTTTAGAACAATTTTAAATACCATAGATCTTCTGCGGTCCCATAAAAGTCAGTTTAAGTTACAGTACCTCTGAAATTCACACAATTGTGAGCGCCCGGATCAAAAGACACACAATCCTTTTTAAAGGTTGCGATTCAAAGAGAAAGGGCCCGGCCCGTCCTCATACAACCTCTGACGGGCTCAGACGGGCCCGCCCTTGGCCCGGGCTTCGCCCGCGCGGGTCCCGCGCTGCGGGAGCCCGCGGTCGATTTTAAAGCGCCTCCGTGTGACGCGATGCGGGGCAAGGCAGGCTGGGCGTTGCAGTCCCCCTGGACCTCCCGATGTCGGTACAGCGTTCGTGGCAACAAAGGCAGCAACTAAAAAGTTCAGAGAAGCTTTCTGTTTGGGTAGTCAGGACAAGAGTTTGTACATTTATTCCTTCTGTGTGTTTCTCTTCTGTCCTCTTTGGTGACACCATTTCTCCTCTCCTTGGCAGGGCCTTTCCTGGAGACCGGATGCCTTGGACAAGAACACATATACCATTAGTAAGGATGTATTCTTTTTTCAATATCTGACCCTCTCTTTTATTTTCCTCTTTTACTTTCTTTCTCTTGTCTTTCCTTCTATTACGTTGCTTTTTACTTTTCTTTTGCTCTATTCTTATTTCTTTACTCTGTTGTTCCTACAGTTTGTATCTTTCTTGTATCTTTTTGTTTTCCTCAACTTGATTCTCTCGCTTGCCTTGTTATTGGTAAAAACCAAAAGCTTTACAACTCCACTTTCCTTCCACTAGTTCTCTCGAAGGCCTTGTTTAGGGTAAGCAGGGGTATGAAAAAAAATAGACCATGAGTTAAAAAAAAACACACACAACTTTTAAATACTCACATATACCCCCAAAAAACTGCCTGGCCAAGACACCCTCTAAATTTTGCCCCTTCCTCCACTCTTCTCCCTGGAATTCCTCTGCCAACCCCGTATGCGCACACTAACCTGATCAAGCTGCGCAGCACGGTAAGCATGGCTAGGGCCGGGAGCCACTACGGTCCCGCTGACACTTGGGAGGCACTGGAGCTGAAGCGGTGGCCTTCCGATTTCTCTGTCCAGTTCCGCCTCTGTTTTGGATTCGCTATCATGCCGTGGCCAAACGTAAGGCATTCAGTCCCCTTATTTTCCCAGCCCTGATGTCTAGTTCACCTCCTGGATTCCTTTGGTGATCTGCCAGCAACGGTTAGGGAGTTTAGGTCCTCCTCTTTCCTCCTATTGTAGCATCTCTCTCCTTTCCTCGTCTCTTTTTATATCTTTCCAAACAAACTTGATTGACAATTCCAGAGTAAAACATTTACACTGGGGGTCTGGCAGTAGATGCACCAAAGAAGAAGGCAGCAGACCATAGATTGTCACACCTATACCCTGTTCCAATAAATGGGTATCAAATAATTTTGATTCCTATCCACGTGCACTCACTAAAGAGCACCTGCTGCCAAGGTCCAACCTTAACCAAGGATCATAGTGTCATACAAATTAGAGGCGCACCGCATCGTTATTCGTTTGACAAGAGTCCCATTCAAATTCTGAGTTGTGTCCAATACTTCACTTTCTTTTTCTTAAAAGCATCACACATAAACAGCAATGACAACCAACGCGTTTTGTCCATACAGATGTACTTCATCAGGACTGTAATACAATAGGTACGGACAATATGTAAATGTACAAACATATAATAACACAGTTATATAATACACGAACAGAAGCACTTAAACATATATATAAAAAACTATCACCTGGCACATAATTAAATTTAAACATAACTTCAAGGACAGAAAAAGCACCCTGCCACTGCGTGATCTATGACAAAAAGCACAAAGACAATACTGATACCATAAACTGTTAAAAAATAATGTACATGAGGTTGTGGCTTCTTTCAACAAAGTGAATATACTTATAACCTATAGGTATAAACATGGAGAGAATTGTCAAGAGCATGTGACAGAAATTGTCCTTTTTTGAAAAGCAACATAATTTAGTATGCATATTTGTTAATCTACTTAGATTACACATAGTGTTAATCAAACATTCGAGGTGATAAAGAGTGAGGAGATGGATAGGAAGGGGGAATAGACCTGTATAAAATCCCCATTTGTACATATCAATTCAATCCCAAATGATCATATCTCAAGGGGAAATTACTAGGTATTGTGAACAGTAAGGACAAAAAATCCCCATTCTAAGGGTCAAGGATCATAAATCACTGCGTAGGCCACTGGCAGTAGATATTCAGTTACAGTCGAAAATCAGGAAAATTACCATTAGGTAAAAACATTCCTCCGCCCATGGCCTTAGGCAGGGACAGTTCACCCCTTGCCCCATGTTCGCTACTAAAGATACTCCGTCCGATGACATCTTCTATGCTTTCCAGTATATCAACATCGACAACTCCCCCTCCCCTGCCCTCCATCCACCCCTCCTGTCCGGTACCGTCTGGTGTGTCATGGCATTGTAATGTGTAGTCGACCCGGGTCTTTTGTATATGTTAACGGTTATGTGTTCTCAATGCTCTCGTGGGTTTCTCAAGGGACAGGTAAGTGATCTCTAGTGTGCATTCGAGTGGCCTCTTACGACTGCCAACCGGTATTTTGAGCAGCCATCTCTTGGTGAAGCTATCCTAGTACCACAGCTCCTTATACTCGCAAGGAAGAGTCACTGTCCAAATAATGGTTATCCGCCTTTAGCTCTTCCACCAGATCCTCCCAAGCCCTGGCAGCCTTCTTGGAGCCCTGACCTCTCTGAGCTTCTTTCAGAAGTATGATGCTTTCGAAGTCTGCCCATTTTAATAGTTCCCTTCACTGTAGGACCTGTCATTGATTTCCATTTAAGTGTGATCTACCGTTAAGGCTAAGCCAACATATTTGGTTGTGCTCTTGTGTTTAGCAGGATGCAGGCAAAGACCCAATAGACACACCACTGGCGTCTCAGGAATATTGTGGCTTATGACATTATTGACTAGTTTAATGACATCTCTCCAGTATGTGTTTAGCTGCTGGAAATCCCATGCAATATGAAGCAGTTCTGCTACCACAACTTCACATCTAGGGCATGGTGATTGGGTATGTGGAAAAAATGTGTTAATTTTATCCATGTGAGGTATATTCTATGCAAGAAGTAAAAGTTGATCAGCTTATATCGTGCATTTCTAGAGATCTTCAGCATCCTGTTCAATATATTCCCCCATCTCCATTTGTGATGGGTGTTCCCACTTCACCCTCCCACTTGTCCTTTAGTGCATCCAAAGGAGTATTTATTGCAGTTCGGAGGGGGCGATAGAGTCTTGAAACAGCCCTAGTGTCTTCTGAGGAGATACATATGAAATGGCATTCCTAATCCTCCATATTGGGGTAAATTGCGTGCTGGGAAATAAGGCACCATGCTCCCACCCTGCTTCTAAATAATAAGTGACCTGTTGGTATATTGAAATCAGCCCGCAGTTTGTCTAAGGACAGCAATTCGCCCACCCTCAATAGATCCCCAAGAATTTGGTATGTTGGGGGAGTAGGGGTCTTTTGTAGGCAGCAGACCCAGCAATATTTGGCAACCGCCTTGCAGGGGCTTTAGTCCCACTGCTGCACGGCGGGGGCTCCAGAAACAATTTTACTAGCCACTGACATGACGGCCCATCACAGCTGTCCCATGGTACCTCCGCTATACTAGCATGCACCCATTACGTCACCCACTGCAATTGCACCACTAAATAGTATGTCTCAAAGTCTGGGGCTGCAAGCCCACCCTCCATCACCAGACGTTGTAGTTTGATGAGTGCCACCCTTCATCTTCTAGTGTTCCATATTAAATCAATGAGCAATATGTCTAGTTCTCTGAACTTTGTTCAGGGGACTACAACTGGTAGCATGCTAAAGTAATATAGGAGTCTGGGTAGTGCCACCATTTCGGCAATCACCACTCTCCCGGCTACTGACAGTGGAAGAGTTTTCCAGAAGGCGATTGTCATTCATATGGAAGTTATGGCTGCTCCTATGTTGCCCTCGACAATATCACTTATTGTCCTGTATATATGAACTCCTAGGTATTTGATCAATACAGATTCCCATGTCACTGCCTGTGTGGTGGGGACCATGTCCGTGGTGGTCGGAAGATTAGTCTGGTTTTCTGCCAGTTATCTCTCAGACCCGACAGTGTCCTAAATGTATCAAGGAGATGTATATCTTGACTGGGGTCTGAGTGTTTATCCTTGAGAAAGAGCAGCATGTCATCTGCATAGAGTGCGATATGGTGCAGGCTACCAAGACTGGTCATGCTCTCATAGTGAGAGTCAATCTGCACCCTGCATGTCAAGGGCACCACCACTATTGCAAATAACAGCTGGGACAGTGGGCACCCCTGCTGAGTACCCCTCTTCATGCGATATGTGTTAGAGATCACTCCCCCAGTTTTAACTTGTGCAGTAGAGTTGGAATATAATAACCGCGTCCATGCAATAAACCCGGGTCCTAGACCCTTTTTCTCCATTATGACATAGAGGTAGTTCCATTCCAGGATGTCAAATGCCTCGCGATATCAACAGACATGACTAAGGCATCTGCAGCAATATTTGGGGCATCTAGTAGAATGACTATCAGTTGCTGTATGTTTAATGCTGTATTCTGTCAAGGTATGAAACCTGCTTGATCTGTGTCTATAAGCCGCAGTATATAGAGCAACAGGCGTGTCGATAATACACTGCTCAAAATCTTGTAATCAACATTTAACATCAACGGTGGCCTATATTCCTTAGCATCTTAATGTTCTTTGGGACAAATGTTTGGTGGGTATTACCAAGGTTCACACTCAATTGGGCAGGACCCCTAATCTGTTGAAGCACAAACCACAACGGTGGGTTTACCCAGAAACCACCCAAAACGAAATTATGATGCTTGGTGAGTGGTTATGTGCTGTATTTTTAGTGTTTGTTTTAGAGGGTCAGTACATCCCTCAATAGTAGCTACCAGACCGCAAAGAACAACACGCTGCACAGACGTTTTCTCGTATTGACTTCCTTATGATTTAACCTGTATTAAACAAACCAAAATTGAAAATATTGATCTGCCTTGAGAAAGCCCTGGCCTATTGGCCTTTGGGCGAAACACGTGTCAGCTGTTCTCCTGTTCTTCACATTGAAATAAAAAGATCTTTTGAAAATCAAAATTAGACGCTCTGCTGCTTCTATGATCCAAGCAAACTATTGAGGGATGTACTGACCCTCTAAAACAAACACTAAAAATACAGCACATAACCACTCACCAAGCATCTTAATGTTCTTTACCAGATTTAAGTAGCAGAATAACTAACCCCTCCCAGGTGGATGCTGGTAGGGAGCAATGTTGTTTTACCCCTCTATAAACCTCCTCCAGCAGTGGAGCTAGCTGCCAAATATAAGTAGCATAAAACTCCATCGGGAGTACCTCAGTTCCTGGCACCTTTCCCTGCCATGCGCTTAACTGCAGCTGTAATTTTTTGTGGTGTTATCTCACCACCCTCAGTCCCTCCCATTCCTCAAGAGTGAGTATTGACATGGAAAATAGGTGTAAGAAGGCTTGGACATTCCGGAAATTATCCTGACAATCTCTAGCATACAGTTCAGTATAGCAATGTCGAAAAACATTGTTTTTGTCATCCTTTCGGTAAACCCTGTCCCCTTTGACATTTGCTATTTCCAGTATTTATGAATCTCTTTTAGTGGAGTTGGCTAACCATGCTAACAGTGTCCTTGCTTTGTCCCTCTCAGCATGTGTTTTAACCATATACTCTTTATAATCAAAGCTCCGAAGGCATTTGATCTGTTCTGCCAGTTTCTCTTTCTCTTACAATAGCCTGGGTTGTTAGTCTGTTATCCCAAGCCTATCTTTT
The DNA here is from genome assembly GCA_963921515.1 of Calotriton arnoldi. NCBI lineage: Eukaryota > Metazoa > Chordata > Amphibia > Caudata > Salamandridae > Calotriton > Calotriton arnoldi. Next base: position 214,495 of record CAWUFW010001245.1, read on the forward strand.
TCTACTTCTCGTAGTATTATTTCCTGGGTGTTAATCTCGTCCACCAATGTACGCCGAATTCCTACCACAGTGGCAATGTACTGCCCCAGATTACAGTTTGAAAGGAGTTCCATTCTATCAGCTCTGATTCAGCAGTACCGGCATTGTCTGCAAAATAGTTCTGAATTCCCTCCTCTATAGCGTGATGAAAAATCGGGTCCTTTAGGTTTTCTACTCTCAACCTCCAGCTAGGGATGATAGAGCATGCTTTAACCAAGGCTAGCATGAGAACAATAGGATTATGTTCCAATACCATTCTGGACAAGTACTGGAAGTAACTATTGCCGCATGTACATCCAGCGTGAAGAGGAAGGTATCCAGTCTAACGTGTAGGTCATGTAGTGCGGAGAAGAAAGAATAATCTCGGGTTTGTGGGTGAGTAACCCTCCATGTATCCACCACTCCCCACTGCCTCTGCCAATCTCGAAATTTCCTTGCCAGGCACTCCGTCAGAGAATGGGGAAGTGGAGGGTGTGAACGGTCCATCTGGGGATCCGCAACATCATTGAAGTCTCCCCCCAGTGAGTACCACATGTGCCATATGTGGTGCAATGACCTGTGAAAGGCCTTCCAGTAACCGGGGCTGGTCTGTATTGGGAGCATATATGTTAATTAGTGTAATATCTCTACCCCCTAGGCGACCTTCGAGAAGGACATAATGTCCAGCGGTGTCAATTATCTGGTGTGTAAGTTGGAAGGGAACTGCAGCATGAACCCACATAAGTATACCTCTTGCAACTGCAGAGGATTATATAGAAATGTTTGACCTCACTAGCGCCTGTGGAGGGCCAACCCCTCACCAGTGATCAGATGAGTCTCTTAAAGAAGTGCGATATGGACTCCTCTTCATTAAAGATAAGCCCACACCTAATATCGTTTAGTAATGTTGATTAGGCCTCAAACGTTCAAAGATATAATCTTATAGTGAACATGCTCCCATGTCATTGTAGTGTAGTGACAAGTTCGTTTCCCTCAGCATCATTTCCAACCCATCTCGCTCCATCCTTTATGTTCTGTAACAGCTTTATTAGCTGTTACAGAAGAACTTAGAGCCTCCATGGATGAGGGCAACTTGACTGCACTCATCCTGCTTGACCTTAGCGCGGCCTTCGATACAGTCTCACACAGTATTTTGCTCCATCGGCTGCGTGAGATTGGTATCAGAGGCAGTGCCCTCGACTGGCTCTCCTCTTTTCTGAGCGACAGGTCATTTCAGGTTATTGCCCCTCCATTTCATTCTTTGACGCACTCTGTGCGCTATGGAGTCCCACAGGGGTCGGCTCTGAGCCCAACATTATTTAACATTTATGTTCGTCCGCTGGCCTTGTTGGCCAACACCCGTAACATACAGATGGTATCTTATGCGGACGATTCGCAACTAATTTTTGCTTGTACCAAAGACTCCAGTCAAGACATGATTACATTTCAGGAGGATCTGGCAGCTATAGCTGGGTGGATGGAGGCAAATTGTCTCCAACTAAATTCATCCAAAACAGAGATTCTATTCCTCGGCAAAGATTCACATCGGTGGGGCAACAACTGGTGGCCGCCTACATTGGGCAATCCCCCCACGCCCAAAATCACGGTGAAAAATCTTGGCGTAAGGATGGATACTGCACTCTCGTTTGAGGAACATGCTAAGTCTGTGGCAGGGACCTGTTTCGGTATTCTGCGCGGACTCAAACCCATTTTGGGTCTGTTTGATCCTCGAACACGCCAGCTAGTTGTTCAAGCCACAATCATATCTAGGTTAGATTATTGCAACAGCCTCCTGTTAGGGGCTAATAAGTCTGTGATAAATAGGCTTCAACGTACTATGAATGCGGCAGCTCGCATTCTATTTGCTCTACCCAAGTACAGTTCAGTTTCAGGGGTACTGTGTCAACTCCACTGGCTTCCCGTGGAGCAGAGAGTTAGGTTCAAAGCACTTTGTGTTATTCATAAAGTTCTGACGGGTTCCGGTCCGGCGATCCTCAATGACTTGGGTTACCACTATGTTCCACCCCGTGCTCTGCGTTCTGCGGACCTTAATTTGATGCATGTGCCTCGCTTCCGTAGAGCCAGAACTGGAGGCCGTTCCTTCAAGGTGTTGGCTCCTACCTTATGGAACTCATTGCCTCTCGCTATTAGGAGGATTTCTAATCATCTGATGTTTAGAAAGGCAGTAAAGACATGGCTGTTCCAGTAACTTTTCATCTCGCTCTTTTCTTTTCCTGCTCTTCAGCCCTGGGATGTCTCTTTGCTGGGACAGCCATGCGCTCTACAAATCGCATAACATAACTTCTCATACTCCGTTGCGTTAAACAATTGTACACCATACCGGACTCCCATAAGAAGTAAACCCAACTCCCCCACCCCAGGACAGTAAGCCAACATCCCTTCACCCAAACAAAAACACCATTAAACGTCCATGGCAATGGTGTACATAGCCAATGTTAGTGGAGTGATGTGTTTCTCAGAAGGCTGGCCACCGAGCTTCTCAATCCATCATCCAGCTACAGTAGAATATTCAGTAAAATATATGTGTCCTCCTTACCGCACAGCAGCCAGCTCGTTTTAGAAGAGGGGAGCACTCCCCCCTCTGAATTCCATGTAGGGCTATTGGAACTAGCCAGTGGCAGCTTATAATATATAATGATGTCATCGTCCGATCTCGGGGTGACAAGGGGGAAGCCCTGCTCTGGCTCTGAGCCTGCCGTTGAGTCCATCTCAGGGCCTGAGACTGTGTCCCGCTCAATATCATGATCTTGTCAAGATGCTGTCAATTCCCAGATCAGGTAATGGCTGCTGTCACCAGCACAGCTTATCATCCGTCTTGTTGCAGTTAGGCTTTAGTGGGAAAGTGCCTTGCAGCTGTCTTTTGTATTTTTGGCTGCTGAGAACACTGCCTTTGTTGTCAAGTTGCTGTGAATCCAGCATTCTGGGGCTGTGTTTCAATCCAGTCCACACACCCTGTGGGTCTGTGAAGAATTTGGTGCCATCATTTGTTACTAGTCTAAGTTTCACCTCTAGGAATTTTTGAACTTCTGCAGTAAAGTCTGGGAACGGTAGCACCCTGCTGTTTTCCATGAAGAGTTCACCTTTTTCACATGCCTGCCATAGAATATGATCTTGGTCGCAGTAATGTAATAATTTGGCCACAACTGGTCTAGGGGGCAGCCTGGGCTGCAGCGGCCGAGCCGAGACCCTGTGCGCTTGCTCCAGGGCAAAGAAGCGGGACAGTCCCTCTGGTGCAATTGTGCTTTTTATCCAAGCTTCCAAGAAAGCAATTATGTCTGTCGCCTCTATTTGTGCCGGCAGGCCAATTATTCATATGTTATTCCTAAGCGCCCCACCCTCACCATCTTCAGCTCTGGATTGCAGTGTTCTGAGCCTCTCCTCTATCTTCAGTATTTGCCTCTTTAATAACTCTGTGGTCGGCCCCAGGTATGCAATAGCATTATCATTGTTAGGGATCTTTTGGCCATTTTGCGTTGATCATCTCATAAATACAATGTCTACCACCACAGTGTCCAGTTTGCTTTCTAGGGCGTCTCTGGTATCTTCTATAGACACATGGATAGAGTCCAGCGTGGCTGAATTGGTGCCTGCTATAGTCTGGGACAAGCCAGTAGCTCTATCCTCCATGGGATCTGTCATGGTGGATGCAGACTGTTGATCACCAGAGAGGTATTTCTATCTGGAATGCTTGCCCATGGTTCCTTAGTATGATTCCCAGGTATAACCCAGACAAAAAAGTGGCTGCCGTGCAATGACCTCTGGCCCCCGCCCCGGGAGGAGATCTGATCACCCCCTACTTGGGACATCCCCCTCAATCTCACATCTTTTCCATCCAATAAGCCTTTCGATCCACTATGGCATGGCCACCGTGGTATCATGTTATCTCCAGGCTCACTCAGCACGGCAGGTCCCTATTAACATGCGCTTCAGACTGCTCCCACCTCCTCTCCTTCCACCAGTGATCCAATATTCAGGGCCCTACAGGTCCTGGGTGATGCAGTGCCCACTGGATGGCCCGTTATTGTGTCCCAGGTGGGTTTGTGCTGTATGCTGTCCCCCTTGCTGTGCAGTATGCCAACCCTATCACTTTGTTTATGATCTGCGGGGGCCTAATCGCCAAGGCAGCCCCTCGGAGCAGCTGCTGCTCTCCCAGGTCAGCTACGCGGTCCAGCACCCAAACCTCCAATGCCCTGCTCGTACGGAGCTTACCTTCAGGCGTTTGTGCAGTCCTGCATTTCCCACTTGGGCCGGATCCGCCACCCGTCCCTGTTTCTTCCATCACTGTCAGCGGGCGTGCTCACCACCAAGCAGGTCCAGGGTCAGAGGAGCATTCCGTCTCTCAGCACAGTTGTGTGTGGATTTCTGTCAACCTGGTCGCTTCCTCATAGCCCTTCTCCGACGGCGGACACAATCTTGTGTCTCCTTCGTGGCCGCTGCCGATGATCCAAGAGCATGAGCACTGAACAAGTCCAGTACCCTTCCGCCCCCTCCACAAAGCAGTTCAGGTGGTCACAGTTGTTATTGCACCAAATTGGGGGGCAGGAGGATCAGCAGAATGAAGCCGGATGGCGGTGCTCGGCCTGGAGCTCCAGGAAACGCGGCTTACTCCATTGGCATCAGGCCACCCCCCTTTCCTCATCTCTTTTTATGCTCTCCTCCCTGTATTGTCCTTCTTCTCTTTCTATTTCTATGCCTGACTTCCACCTTCCTTTCCTCTGTCCTTCTTCTTGTGGGAAAAGCAGGAGTCTGTTTTTTATATTTGTATCCCTTAGTGTTTGTCCTAATGTTGGTCCTTGGTTTTCCTTCGCTTAGGGAGGATCAAGAAGGACCCTGCACAGGAAGTTGATGGAGTAATTGGTAAATACAGAACCCCATCAGAGTCAGATTCACCAGCCTCCTCACAGGCATATAGCAGGAATGCCAAAAACCAGGTGTCCACTACTAGTACATGGTGGCCATCTTGGATGTGATTGCCATTGTTTACTTTTGTGGGCATTTCTGGTCACCTGTGAGATCTAGAAATATTACTGACATCATGGGTCCACCCACCCATAGCATCTATTCAGCATACATGGCTATCCCAGGTGGGATTCCCTGGCATTTTGTATCGATCCCAGACACCTTCTAACCCTCTTTGGAGTCTGATGGTCATCCTTGACACACAGTGACTAAATTTGGTAGGCAGCCATGGTATAAGTTGGACACTTTATAATTAGGTGGTTGTCTCTAGCATCTATTTGTCATATCTTCCATATGATAAGCATCCTAGACAAACAGTGGGCATTACAAGCATGGATTGATGCAACTTGTGAAGGTGAACCAGTATATGTTCAATTGGGGCAGTACAAAATGAGCTTTTGGTGAAAGCAATAAACTGAGTTTGGAGGCAGGAAGATTACATCTTCAGAAATTAAACAGCTGTGTTACTTTGACATATAGGGTAATTAAGAGGATTCAAAACTGGGACATCTGCAAAAAAACTGGTGCCTATTCTGTCTTCTCTCCTCTCGGCATCCATGATTCGACAAGAGGTCTGTGGAAAGCAATTTTCCATTGGCAGAGACAACACATCCATTCCTCATTCCAGTGAGAAATAACAGCGTCGGTGTGTGTGTGTGGTACATGGTGTGTTGTGCTGATTTATCTACTGCTTGAGTAAAGCCATTCTTCAGTGCATGCAGGAGGCTACATTTTAGGGCTTTTTAGTGGCTCGCATCCCAGGGATTGAACATCCTTGTGCCTTATGTCTGGAATGAGGAAGAAAATAACCAGAGTAATGGAGATTACCAATAAGTGATATTTGCATTAAATACCAGACTGGACACATGGGGCTGGATCACAAAATGTTTTTCAACGGCGCTATTTCATGACCTTGGTGGAAAGTTAGGCAGTGCTTGCTCCCTATACATTTTTGCACCGTATTTTGAAAACAGGTTCCTGGAGGTGCTAATGTGTGACAAAAATGTTTTGTGCTGTTCAGTGGCAGCCAAAACTAACAAAGGGTGGTGGGGCGGGTGGGGGCGCATGGGGGGACAGCGCAACAGGAGGAGGGGGGTGGGTGTGGGGGAGTCACGGGCTAATAATAATAATAATGAAAACAACGTACCTGACGCCGCACACTGCCTCCCGCGTCATGTCTCTTTTGCTGGCCTCTTCCTAGGTCCCAGCAGCCCCTGGGACAGACTCCCAGCCAATCCCTGTGCTGCAGAGCAGCACGGGTATTGGCCTGAGCGGGCATGAAAGACGCTCCACTCAGGTCTGGAAGTCTGTCGGGTTTCTCCAGTCCGGTTGCTCAATGCAACTGGGCTGGAGAAAACCTAAATGCACATGTGTGTTTGGTTGGCCTGAGACGGCCGGCCAAACACACATGATCACTTAGGGAGTGCACATGCACTTCTCCTCCCCTCCCATGCCCCGCCCCTCCATGCTCAAGCTGGCTCAGAGCCGGCAAACCAAAAATAAAACGATGCTAAAGCATTGTTTTATTTTTCGTTTGCTGGCTCTGCCCAGGCAGTGGGGTGACGCTCCTCCGCCATTGCGGAGGAGCGTTCACTGGTACTGTTGTGTGGTATTTTGTTGAGATGGTGATGTTCTCTGGTATTTTTGTGCAGTTGTGTTTTGGTGCTCCATGATTGCAATGTGGTAGTGTTGTGTTGTGTTGTACTGCGATTGCCGTCTGAAATTCTGTTTTGACTGTTTAGTTGCCTTGTGTCTTGACATGCTGTAGTCATGTTGTTATGTTGCTTTGTGTAGGGTGTTGTGTCATGACCTATTGCTTACTTTTGACTTGCCAACAAATGCTGTAACATTTTTCAACAAAACTGCACATGCCTAGAAAGTTCTTGTGACAGGCAACTATTTACTAATGTTGTAAAATAGCACTGCTCCAACTCTTTAACTACTTAAGACACCAGTCAGCCCTAAACTGTGTTTTAACTAAGTGCTACCACGGCTCTTTTCCTTTCTTGGCTGGTGGAAATGTAAACACAGAAATATGTTTCAACGTTCCAAGAGAAAATCTTTGCAATTATTGCAAAAATAGATCAGCTGTTCAAACTTTAGGAATATCACTTCTTAGAACATTTACTGTGGCAAAATGGAAGTCACACCTTAGTCTTTATTTGGAGCAGAAACAGTTTTTTTAGAGTATTTTTCGAAAATTATGTTGAACCGATTCATTTTAGCTAAGTACGTATTTCTGTTTTCAATTACTAGTGAGGGTACTGGATTGTCTTCATATGCATCATTACAAATATAAGAAGCCCTTGATTTGTTATGGTAGAAATAAAGAATAAAAAACTTATTTAAGCAAATGGAAAACCCTTGCTTAAAAATTAATGAGCCGTCTTCAATGCATAGTTTTTCCCAACAATTATTTAGTTCACTTTTATACATCACAGTTTAAATTCTCAGTTTAACTCTGTATCCTTACCCAGAGCCAGATGTGCAATAAGAAACGTGTGTTCTGGGTGTCCCCTAATCGCTCATGCATAATGGGAGAAATAGCTGGATCTGCAGAAAAGGTAACCATGCTTCTCAAATTAGATGATGTTATGGCTGATTTCAGCTGTATATTTTATCTCTGGTTGCAATATTCATACCTCTGGAACTGTGCGGCTGGAACTAGGGGTGCAGGGGGAGGGGTGCAGCACCCCCATATAGGCTTGATGAATTTCAGATGGAGAATTAACAATGAAGAGGCCTTTATTGATTAGTCTTGAAGCATTTACCATGTCTTCAAGTACAAACTATTTCCTGACAGCCAGCCTACTGTGACAAAGTGCTGATCATTCTTTTAACATGGAGAGCTGAGTTTACTACTCCTTTCTCTGGCTGCATGTTTTGGGTATTTGTAAATTTAACTAGTGACATACTTGCTAAAGGACAGACAAAACGAGAAGGCCACAATAGCCTAGGTTTTTTCTACCACATACATATAGATGTGGTTGCTTTACAAATTAAATTACAAACATCTCAAAATATCTACCGGCAGCACAGAGAGTGCAATCAAGGCACTTACGTCAGGGGTTGTCCGTGATCAGCACCCCCACTCTGAAAATTGCTCCAGCACTACTGCTCTGGAAGTACTTAGACAGCTGCAGAATGTATCCGAAATATCTCCTCTTAAAGTTGTATTTATACTGCCTGAGGAGATCACAGCTCGTGACATGTACCACCAGTGTTGATTGCCAGCGCAAAGCCAGGATAAGCAAACTCTGCTTTCAAAATCCCTATTCCTCTATAAACATATCTACTTGTGCAAAATACTGCTGTCAGAGTTACTCCGTCCTTTGCAAATAAGGTCACATTTCACAAGCAGATAGAGAAGTGACCTTGCTACCTTCCTCCGAGCTCATTGTATTGAAGGTGCCTTAGTTGGTCTCCAAAGGCATCCACTAACTTGACCCTCAGTACCTGTGTACTAATATTAAACAGCACAAGTCTCAACATACCATTTCACTATCAAATTGGAATTCTCATTATTAGGTTTGGCTTGTATACACATATTGTTATTAATCTTTAACAAATACATGTGGAGGACTTTGGCTCCTCCCCAATGGAGTATTACTCTGTCATCTCATGCTATTGGTTGTTTGGCTCCTTTCCAGAGGAGTGTTACTCACGACCTCATGCTATTGGCAGTTTGTCTCCTTACCAGAGGAGTATCTCTTCCTCTGCCTACTTGGTGAGAGTTCCTAGAATTAGAAGAGTTAAATCAGGAGGTAGGGCGTTCAGCACAGCCGCCGCAAAGCTTTGGAATAAACTTCCACTTGAAATCAGACAGTCCCATGACCTTTTGCAGTTTAGGAAAAAGGTCAAAACATGGCTGTTCCCTAGAACTTGATCTCTCTTAATGTCTGAGGACGTTCACTGTCAAACCACACCCTCTACCATCTGTGAGTGTTGACGTCACGTACTATAGCGCCAAGATACCCGTTGGGTGATAGCTGCGCTTTATAAATATTGCATACAATACAATACAATACCTCAGGCTATTGTTTTTTGGTGTATCATGTCACCTCCTGTGGAGTCCTTACATTGCAATTCATTAGGGAATAGTCTGCATCTTAGAAGTACACTCAATTATCCGTTATTCAATCCTTTATTTCATACAAGCATTGCATACTTAAAGACATCCGGTTTTTTTAACTTGTTTTTACCGCTTGTTGCTTTCTTTTTTCTTTTTTTCTCTGCCAGTTCCCGCCATCCATTTTTCATTCTCTCCCCCTCTTGCCAATTTTACCACATTTACTTCCACTTAAATATTTTCCCTTCCGTTCTGACTCTCTTTTACTCGTTGTCTCGAAATCTTGTTTCTCTTCTTCTGTCATATTATGTTTTATTATCTGTATTTCACTCTAAGCCTGCCTGTATCTGTTTATTGAGCTCTCAATTGGAAGTGCTTATTTACAAACCTGTGCTATAAGGCCACTGCAATTGGAGCTTCACAAGTTTTCTATGTCTGGGCTGTCCTCTTATCAATTAGATTTAAATAAGCCCCATTCCAAGATGGCCACGAATGGCTGCATGGTTGGCAAATTCCTTCTTAGTTCTGTCTTTGTTTCTCTGTTGGGGCCGAGCTGTGGACGCTCCACATACAGTAAGCATAATCACAGTTCTGGGCGCCATGCCTTGTTCCAGAGGTGTGAATTCATTGCCAAAAAATATCACTAATAATGGAATATTTGTTGTCTTAACACTTTCTGGGACATACAGAACTGAGTTTGATAAGACTTCCTCACTCTGTCCCTGGCAGTCTCTTTAATCCCTCAATCTGTCCCCTGCTGCCCTCTAACCTCACCTCCGTCTGGATTTTGGTGCCTGCTCAGTGTATGAACATTCATCCTAGTTTCTTATGCATATTGACCCCTTTTTTCATCAAGAGCATCAGGATATGTTAAGTGAATTTATTGTTGTTTCACAACTGTACCCTGGTGCTTCTCAGTCTGTAATGTCTTCCCAGGATGCCTTCTCTACCTCCCCGTGTTCTACCAGACCTCCAGAGTCTTGGAAATATGGCCACTTTGTTACTCCCAACTCTGGGAGCCTGTATCAAGATATCTCTTTTGTTTTGAAACCTGTCACCTGCCATCTCCTATTTTGATTTGACTAGCCCCTGGTGCTCCCTCATTATAATCAGTAATATGGGACCTCTGTTATGTAGATTTTTACTCAATCTCTTTGCATGTTGTTTTGTACTTCTCTAGACTCTCAGCTTGACAATGCCATACATCTATTGTCATATCAGACTGTCCATCTTTTCCCACCTCATCAGTCTCTATCATTGTCCCTTGGCTCATGATACATCATCAGTTTATCAGTGTAGCGAATCATGACCCCTCCCATGTTAGTCTGTTCCCAGGTGAGTCTTCAGTTTCCCAGTGTGTCCCAGGGTAGTTGCTCATTTTAGGGCCCTGATCTCATGTGCCCATGAGTGGTAGCTGCTATTTATCAGAGACAATAAAATCTGAAACCTTGGGGTTAGGTATTGATTGGATGAGATAAATTGCACCTATTCTAAATTTTAGGGAAATACCATGGAGTTTTTTTTTTGCTTACTGCTCCAAATCGACATGTGACGGTAAATACAGTACTCTTTTTCACTGCTACATTCCAGCTGCTTTGACTTGTCAAAACGATCATAAACAGTAACCTCTGTTGTAGCGTTTCTGGGCCTTTTTTCATATATTTACAATATACTGTAAACCTCTTGCTACCTTACACATACAGCTGGTCCTCCGATGGATCTTGCTCTGTGCTGAAAGGGGTTAGATATTCAGAGGATGAATCGTTACCCAATGAGGAACAGGATCTTCAACTCAGATTCATTACAATTAGATAAAGCTCTCAAAGTGACTATTATCATGCGTTACCCAACCAATAAATCACTCTCAAGGAATGATGAGTCAGAACAGCAGAGTCAGTTTAAGAATTTAAAGTTTAGTTATTCACTCTATAGGTAAAGAATATTTGCATTCAAATAAAATAGCATACAGCCCTAATAATCAAATAGTAAAGGAGTTAATCAAATATACCAAGCCTCTGAGATACAAGGAGAATTTGATGGATGAACAGGAAAATCTTCCTCAGCCTAGGCAGATTTGGAATCATACAGCGAATGTGTTGACAGGAATTGGAAGCCAAGTGAGCCTTGTAAAGACTCTCAGGAAAGTTCAGCAAAGTTCCAAGTAGCCATTTCCAGTTCATCAAGACAACAGTCTGTCTCAGTCTGACGCTATAACCACAAGAGTCACAGCAGCATGAGAAGAACCCTTCAGCCGAAAGGTTCAATCTGGGTCGGAGCATCGGTCAGCAGCAACGAGTCCTAGTTCCAATAGCAGAAATGAAATCTGAATCAAAAATCAGATACCCATGTCTTGAAAAGCAGCCACAGGCCGACAGTTTCTCCCAGAATCAAACAATTATACTCAAAATGACTTCCGGGGTGACACCCCCTGGCATATCCAAATTGTCAGACTACTCAGCTCCATTTGTCAGTCCAAAGTAAGATGAGGGTGATGCAGCAGGAAAGAAGAAGCAAATCTGGAAAAATTAAGTAAATCGATTATGCAGTTCCTAGGGTTGTGTAAACACAAGACACATTGAACAATTTTAAAAGAGAGCATGTGGGTTTTAAAAGGTCTATTTCCCAAGCAGTTGTTCCAGAGTGTAGCAAAAATTGTTGCATTATGCTATTCAGTCTGGGAGATGTCAAAGGAAACAGTTATCATTTCAATACAGTTTGCTATATTTCAGAAAGTTCCTATACGCTTTAGAATATTCAGTCCATGACTTCACTGGAAAGAGGAAGTCAAATATGAGGCCTACATGAAATTTGGCTAATATACGACAATGACCATGTTAAATTGTGAATCTCACATTAATAAGAAAGCTAACACATAACTTCAGAATACATTGATAAACATTTCAATCTGATCATAATTAATACATGTAAGTATAGGGTACTCATAAACATTTTCGTAAGTGTCATCATTGTACATATAAGAAAATGCATATTATTCTTTGTCGTTTATGTGTTATCCCACTAATACATATATAAAATACATGTTAATGGATGTTCAAGAAGGCACATTTAAATATATTCGTGTAACACCTAATTTTCTTTTGTCATTTTTGGTGCACACATTATAACATGAAATAAAAATTTTGTAACTTTTCATATGAATCAAATCTATTAGTATTAAAATCCATAACGTGAGATTTTTCTCCTCCATTATTCTAACACAGATAAATGAGTAAGATTAGTATTTCACAATCAATAGTCACATCTATATTAATTAAACATGCATGTCTCAAATCTATCTTTTCATCTGCTTGCTTTTATGATGCAGTATCTGAATTATATTATTTGCACCATTTTTATAACGTGGAATTTAACCCACGTTTTGTCATCATTTGCATAAAAGTAGTCATTATCATTTCTTTTTTCAGTAAAATCATTTGATGTAATCTCTGCTCTATCACCTCCGCACACTCAGAATTTGGACCTCTGTGTAAACAGAGGTTTGCACAGAGGTCGGTAAACTCTGGACCACTCATCATCAGCAAAGGGATACGGTACCCTCTGCACAACTCACAATTCTGACCTCTGCACTAACCAAGGTTTGTGCAGTGGCCGATAAACTCTTGACCACTTATCATCAGCAACAGGACACAGTAACCTCCCTAAACTCAGAATTCTGACCTCTGCACAAACTGAGGTTTGCACAGTGGTTGGTAAACTGTGGTCCACTCTTTATCAGTGATGTCTATTGCCAGATGTGGGTCCTGTGCTCACTGTTCCATAAGACTCAAGCTACATTCTATTAAGTAGGCTCTAACAGGCCAAAACAGGTCTGGGGTTGCTTGTGTTCACTTCTGGCTGAGGGCTTACCTGGCACTATGGAGTGGACTGTACCTATGAGGAGCAAGATCAGTACTGATTTTCATAAGTTGGGTCTTTGTTTAGTGTGGCATACTGGGTGAAAAATAATGGACTGGAATGCGACCAAGCGATCACCAGCGATAAGATTAATTCAAACATTCCATCCATCACCTTGTTGTTTGTTCCACTCACCATCAGGACTTAAATCTGCCTAATGGTATCTCTTCCTCTTTTTAAACTTGTCTCTTATGCCTCTGCAGCCCACCCCCGGACCATACTGCCTCTTCACTCTCTTGCAGATCAGAGCTGCAAATAAAGGGCTCTCCTTCAAGCATGCCCCCTTACAAACCCTCTCTCTGCAACCCAGAGTTCTGCCTAAGACATGGCATTCTTGGTGTTTGACAGCAGAGCTATCCCTCACACAGAATTGAGGGCACTACAGATGGGAGCTATATACAACTAGGAGATCAACACAGTTTGCATAGGTAGAGTCCCATGAGGATCCTATTTCTCGTCTCCTCAAAAATATGCTTGACTGTTTGTGTGTCCGAGTGTGAGTGGGACATAGTGTTAACTCTGCTTGCTTGTGCTTGTTGGTGTCCACCCTGCATGTTTCATATTTATTAAGGTGCTTGTGAACATAAAGTTGTGTCTACTATGACTGTTGTGAGCGTTGAATGCACTTAAAGTGTATAGGGTCAGATTTATATCTTTGCGGAGAGTGAACTCCATTGCCACAGTGATGGATATCCTTCCCCCCCCAAGACTATGGTCCACCTGCCTGATTTAAATGCTGGTGGACCACAGTTTGACAATGGTGGAAACTGCTTTGTCTCCACCATGGTCAAACTTCTCTGACGACCGACAGAGTAAGGTCCACCTAATTTTGATGGGTGGACATACAGTCATTTTTCAATGGCCGTCTCTGCCTAGAAAAACCTGGAGGCAAAGGGCATTGAAAAAGGCTCAGTGCCCCCTCGCCAAGGAAGAAAACTACCATGGTGAGGGGGGGCAATGTTTTTTTTATTTTCAAAAAGAAAATCACACTTTGGGATTTTCGTTTTGAAAATAAGTGACCTGTTGACGGAGACGTACGCCAAATTAAAATGCATTTCATGATGAGGGTTCCTGCCAATGCTAGAAATGTCTGATGGGCTAGCAGACATTGCAAAATGTGACTGTCAGCACCTCTGACAGAGCGACAGTGTAATTTACTCTATCACCCTGGTGCACGACAGCCCAACTGCCAAGAAATAAATCAAGCCAATAGTTTAAAAAAATTCTTTATTCTGTCGCAGGACTGAAACAGTTCTGTAAAGTAAAGAAAAAAAGGCGCACATTCTAGCACAGCAATGTCAATAAAATATCTACTTATAAAAGGGCCATATATTCTGTCTTGCATTATACATTTTACCCCTTTTCCTAGTAAAGTTAGAGCTTTACAACAAAGGCTTGCCTGAAAAGTTATTTCGGCTGGTTCTGGTAAACTTCACTCAGAAGGGGCTGCAGATCCGTAGGCACTTGACAGTTCATTCACATAATGGGTGTAGTACAAGTGGAGTGGTGTTCTGCAATGTTATGAGATGTAGGCCAGACAAATTAAGGGAGCAGAAAAAGGGTTTGACACAAAATGCCTTAACTCCAATCTTAAAACACCTCCTACAGTCAAATGTGAAACAGGATTTTGAAAATGTTTCCTCACTGATAAGAGCTGTGATTGGTGCTAATTAATTTCTGCAATACTTACTTGCCTGGGCTAAGAAAAGCATAATTAAGTGCATTGACTGCACTAGACTTGCCAATCAATGAAGAAATATGTTCACTCTAAAAAAATAACCAGACCTATTGGCATTGCTAATACATGTTTGTACAGGGCCCCATTTTATTAAACTCTCGTTTCATGAATGTCATTCACTCACTTGTAATCTTTCGGCAAAAGGTAATGGCATACGTGTTTGACTAGGCAGTAGGGAAGACCAGCATCAAGAAACAATGTGAAATGGGTGTTTTAAAAATGTTGTTATTAATTCATTCACTTATTGCATGCCACTAGCAGTATGACATAATTTGAATAACACTACATTCATTGGTGGAGTGATAATGTAAAGCCAGCATTGTTTTTTTGCAAACTGTTCAGGGTGTTCACTGTATTCCTCAGGCCAGTGAAAGTGTTGAAGGGATAGAGGTGTTGGATGGATCAATTGCTGAGCTAATGTCAAATGTGGAAAAATGGTTTTACCAAATTAGGTTATTTAGATGTAATTGTAAAGTTCATAAAGACGTAGAGAAGGACCATACGGCAACATGAGGTATGATCAAAGGAAGTTTATTTAAATAACGGAAGATCCCACTGAAACGGAACCCTCTCCATGAAAGTCCCAGAGCAACTGCCAGAATAACCGTTGTGTGGAATCTTTCATGAAGATGAATTCCAGGAAACCCAAACAACCAACATTCTCCCAATGACATAATACGTGCAATAGAGCACATAACACACCTCTCCCTTTGTAAACAGAAAACAATAAGAACATAATGTTCTTGACCAAATAACATTGCAGTCTAATGCAAAAAATAATCTTGAAACTTTGGGGGTACACAAGTTTCACGAATTGGTCTCAGATAACAAGAAATGTTTACATTTCCAGTGGAATAAAGTAAATATTCTTTTGAGTCACAAAATCTGAATCCACTGAAGTAGTAGCAGAGGGTCGAACATCTACTGGTAATCCTGTAAGAAATAGGCAAATCAGTTGGAGAACTTTGTATTACTGTGTCAGATAAGGAATTATTTTAGAACTCTCGTAATCAAACCACATATTCTCTTTTTCACCACCTTTCACCTTGAGAATCTTCTCAGCCTGTTAGGGCCAGATGTACGACCATTTGCTTTTGCGACTCGCAAATTGCGAAATACTGCGAGTCCCAATTTGCGAGTCGCAAAAGCAAATGTCAAACAATGTCAGAGACACTGTTAGCGATTCCCAATGGGGTCGCAAAATGCGAGGCTCATGAATATTAATGAGCCACTCGCAATTTACGACCCCAATGGGAATGGCTGGCCCTCCCAGGGATGGTGGCCTGCTGGGCTCAGCAGACCTCCATGTCTGGGACTGCTTTTAAATAAAGCAGTTTTTTTTTAAATGCAGCCCGTTTTCCATGAAGGAAAACAGGATGCATTTAAAAAAGAAAAATTAAACGTTTTTGTTTCATTTTTTAAGGGCAGGCAGTGTATGACTGCAAAACAGTCATACATAGGGCTCAGACTCGCTATTAGGAAGGGACGCCCTTGAAATGCCCCTTTCTAATAGCAAGTCACAAATCCTAATTAGCGAGTCGCAAATAAATTGCGACTCGCTAATTAGGGTTTGTACATGGCCCTTAGGTATTTTTGCATGCGCAAAAGGGCCACAAACCCGTTTGCGCATGCAAAAATACTTCATACATCTGGCCCTAAGTTTGTTAATTTTATGAGACTTTTCTTACTTTCATACTCCACCACCCTCTTCCTGCAAGGTAAACTGAATTTTTAGAAACCTTGACCACTTTAACAGGGGCCATATACTGAGATTCACCTTTTGACTTCAAATTTTATTTTTATTAAACTCAATCACCTACACAAAACATGATTTCTTTAACACTGTTGTTATCATCAAAACTTTCTTTTGTCTTACTCTGCTTCTCAGACCCTTTACTCAACAGGGCGTTATGATTGGGCCAACAGTCATTCTTTTGGCATTGTATTACCTATACCCAATCTGGATTCAAAATTGATGAAGGAACTCTGCTCCTTAACAGTTCAAAAGGTGAAACACCTGTAGTGGAGTGAGGAGTGATAAGATACCTCTACAGCTTTAATCTTACAAATTCTTTCACGCCGTCTGAATTGCAACAGCCATTTGTATCCCTTCTTTAAGGATTCTGTTTACCCTTTCTACTAGACCAATAGATGTGGGGGAGTACAGAACGACCTGAAGGTGTTTGATGTACTTTGAATTGATAAATTGTGTCATGCGATTAGAAGTAAAATGTGCACCATTGTCTGTAACCAAAACGTTTGGAGGACCCTAAATGGTAAAACTTTTTTTTTTAAACTGAATCACACATTATGTATTGGGGAATGGAACAAAATGTATACACACCCAATTGGTATAATAATGCACCACCACAATCAAGGATTTCTTAGTTACAGGCAAACACTGAAAAGGCCCAGCAAAGTCAAGTGCAACCTTATCCCAAGCATTCTCTGGCATGGGAACAGGGTTCAAAGAAATTTCTGAAGTTCTCCAATTTGTGTCAGAAAGAAGACAGGTAGTGCAGTTACTCACCTAATCAGACACCTGTGAATCTATACCAGGCCACCAATACAATTGTTTTAATAGCTGGAGTGTGCTGTTTACCCGTAAATGACCATCGTGCTAATTCAATCAACTTATTTCTGTGTTTAGTATGTGGAATACACTTGTCATTTCACATGAGAATATCATTTTGAATTGAAAATTCCTGTGCAATTTGGGCATATTTCTTTAGCTTAGATCCCAAATCCTTTCTCTAGGCCAACCATGTTTGGCAAAAGGTATGACTTTCTGCAACACATTGTCATCTTTAAGTGTCTCCAACCATTCTTGGTATGAAATACTACTTTTACCTTTCACTAAATCTTCCACCATGGCCACAACACTTTCTACCTCTTCCAGACATTCTTCTTCATCACCAGTCACTAATGGCATTCTTGATAAACAGTTCACTCTCACATTATTTCCTCCAGAGATATACTTAATATCAAAAACAATCTTGGAGTTTGTGACAATCACCTCACCAAACGAGCTGAAGCCTTACCTGTACCAGTACCTTTGAGAAGATAAACAAGAGGTTTGTGATCCGTATACATGGTAAAACTATTGACCCATAAAAAAGTTAAAAAACAATCCACAGCCAACAGGCATGCTGGGGCTTCCCTCACAATGGTACTATAGTTGGTTTCAGGTGGTTTCAAGCAGCATGACGCAAAAGCAACTTTGACTTCTTTCTCGTCAATACACTGTGAAAGAACTGCACCAAGACCCACCTGGCTAGCATCAACAGTCAACATACACTTCTCACCGGCAGTAAAAGGTGTAAGAGCAGAGGCAGAAACAATCACATTTTTAACCTTCTCAAAGGCTTCCATCCACATGAAACCATAACAAATGTCATATCTTTTCTGAGTATTTACATAAGTGGTTGTACTGCAAAAGCATAACCCTTTACACATCATGAGTAATACTCTGTTTGCCCAAGAAAGACCTCAGTGTATCCTTGTCTTTTGTGGCAGGTGCTTTTTTGATGGCTTCTATAAGACAATGCTTTGGTTTGATGCCCTCCGGTGTAATTCTATGACCTAGGTAATCCAAATCACTCACAAGAATCTTGCACTTATTCAATCTCAATGTAATTACATGATTCTTAAAAATAGTTAAAACATTTTTTTAAATATATTCATGTTCAAGCACAGTGTCTGCAATAATTAAAACATCATCTGAAAAGCTTGTGCTCCTTTTACACCTTTTAAGATAGTATCCATAAGTTTCTGAAAAACACTGGCAGCGGATGCCAAACCAAATGGCAATCTCAGAAATGTATAGGTACCATAAGATGTGATGAATGTGGTTAATTAAGGGGTCTCCAACCAGTAGCTCGTGAGCTACTGTAGCTCTCCAGCTACCTCGGAGTAGCTCACCTGTGTGCATCCCAGCATATTAAATTAGAAAGCTTTTGCTAGGTTGAAGCATGATAGATAAAAAAAAATTGAAATTATACAGCACTAATAATATTAGTAGCTGTCAATGCGTTTCTTTGAACATGAGTAGCTCTCAATACATAAAAGGTTGAGACCCCTGTAATTCTTGATGGTATGCTGATCTAAGATCAAGAAGACAAAGAAATTTAGCTTGGCCCAAATTTGCTAACAACTCATGAGGGGATAAAAATCAATTATTATATTTTTGTTAAGTGTGCGTAAATCCACACACAGCCGAACTTCTTTTGATCTTTTTCTGACAATGACAATGGGGCAGACCCATTCAGATGAATTAGTTTCAGTGATTATACCATCTTTAATTAACTTTTGTAGTTTTTTTTTAGCTCATCACATGCACTTAGTGGAACAGGTCCCACCTTATATGTTACTGGAACAGTGTCGGATTTCACTCTGATGTGGTGTTCATATTTCATGATATGACCAACATCATTACTAAACACTTCTGGAAACTCCAACGTGATTTTTTCCCGTGACATCTTCAGATGATTTTCCCAGAAATGAAATTTGCATTGGGGCAACCATAACAGGTGTTTCAGAATCCAGGTATCAACACTAACCCTAATCTGGCTATATCCTGCCATCCTACCAGATTACGTCCTTTTAATGCCACATATATTTTAATAGTGGCTTTCTTATCCATACATGTCAAGACATCCACAAAATACCCAAGCATATTGATGTCCTGTTCCCCAAAGGCTTTGGGATTGACAACTGGAGGCTCTAATTTCTTACTATTTCCGCGCAACTTAAAACATTTTTTATCTGATAAGACGGTGATGGGAGTGCCAGAATCTGCCATCATATTAAGTGTTACATCACCAACTGAGACATCACATAACAGGCCTTTGATTTGTGTGGTTTGTACCTTATTTAGCTCAATGTTCAAAACAAAACTGGATAATTCATGTGATACGTCCTGGGCCATTTTATCCATCTCAATACCCACATAGTTAACCCTAAGTTGTTTCTGTCCTCCTCTGCACACTGTTTGAAAATGCCCAATTTCTTGCATTTTACTCAGTGCTTCCCCCCACCAGACAATTGGCATTATCACTTAAATGTGATTTTGAATCACAGCGGTAGCAGGAAAAATTTGATTTTTTATGCTGAAAGCCTGACTTCTTATCTTTTACCTGCACTAAACTTAAGGTATCAGACTCCTTAACTCTCCGTGCTATTTGATCTCGAGCCATAGGTTTTGTTCAGACCAGCGAATGCTCAATACCTTTTGCAATATCTATAACTTCAACAAGAGTAGAATCTCTGCACCCCAATAAACGCTCTTGTATTTTCTCTTACAACAACCATAAACAAGCTGATCTCTTATACACATATCTGAAGTCTCTCTGAAGTTGCAAGTAGAAGCTAGAAGCCTAAGAGCAGAAACAAGCGCTTTTGTTTCAACTACCATAGTAAAAATTTTGCGTTTAAATGGACCGTGATATAAAACAAAAACTGCTGAGTCACTATGACCGATTATGATATATGTTCTTTCATGGATTGTTTTTTGTTCCTGTCATTTAGTGTTACTGTTATAAGTGTAGAAGCGAAAGAACAATAATAACAAGTATTTTAGATTTTGAAATGTTCCCCTAAGATGCCAGTTACGTGAGTTTAGTATTATAAAATCCGTCCGTGCGCATAGAGAAAATATAGGCGAGGATGTATTTCCAACAGAAAACGACTTGGTACAACAATATCTGGAATTTAAATATTTACAGTAGTTTTGCACATTATAGGCAAATTTACGATCAATCAGTTGATCTGAAGAACCCTTCTTGCCACCAGAGATGATCCACATATTTTAATAATAATGAAAGAACACACAATGTTGTGTAGGGACATAGGGTGCATTGTGTTATCCCTGGAAAGACAAAGCACACTGTTCTGTAGATATATAGGTCTAAAGATGTCCCAACGCACATCCAGTGTTGTGGTTAACTCGATGTGTGTATTGATGCTCTTCAGCACAAACACACACACTGTGTGATAATCCGGTGCATGCCCCATTAATGTTTTTGCACAAACACTGTGTGCACTGCTCTATGGATTACACAGATGTGAGCACTTAACCCCTAGTGCACACTCTGCAGGGTATACAGCCTTTACTATGATGACTGTACCACGCATGACCTTTACCAAGCAGTTTTTACCACGCATATACGTACCATACAAGTAAGTACAATGTATACGTTTCTCTACCCCCTCTAACGTGCTGTCTCACTCTCATGTGCTGTTCCCCCTCTAATCTGCCCTCTCTATCATGTGCTCTGCCTTCACTAATATTTTGTCTCCATCTCATGTGCTCTGTCCCCTCTAATGGGCCCTTTCTCTCTCATGGGTTCTACCCCCTCTCAGGCGCAATTGCTCCCTTATGTGGTCCTACAATATTAATGCTCTGTCTCTCTTTCAAGTGCTCTGCCCGCTCTTTCTCTCTCTCTCTCTCTCTCTCACTCACTCTCATGTGCTATTCCCCCTGTAATGTGCCTGCACACTCTCACGTTCTCTGCCTGATCTAATGTGCTGTCTTGCTCTCATGTACTTTTCTCACTCTAATGTGCCCTCTCTTACTCAAGTGCTATGCGCCCTCCTTTTTATGTGCTTTGCCAACTCTAATGTGCTGTCTCTCTCAAGTGTTCTACCCCATTTAATATGCCTGTCTCTCATATGTTCAGTCCCCTCTTGGGTTCAATCTATCTCATATGCCCTAAGTGCACAAATATGCCCTTTCTCTCTCTCTCTCAGGTGCTCTGCGCCTCTATTGTGCTCTCTCGTCTAGGTGCTCTGCGCCCACAAAGTACCATCTATTCATTATGTGCTTTGCCCCCACTAATGAATGTGTGTGTGTCTCTCTCTCTCTTTTGCTGTACTGCCTAATGTGTGCCCTGTCTCTCTCCCATGTGCCTTGACAGCTCTTATGTAGTCTTTTCTCTCTCTCTCTCATGCTCTATCCCAGGGATCTCCAACGAGTAGCTTGGGGGCTACTGGTAGCTCTCCAGTACCTTCAGAGTAGCTCTCTTAGGTGAAGTCAAGCCCAGTATCAAATGCAGAGAGTAGGTGCCTTTTAAAGAAGGCAGCACTGCTCATCTCAAGACCCTTAGAGTGACAGCCAGCCAACCTTATGGCAGTATCTCATACTAACTCTCAAACACACACTGTGTCTGCTTATAAGACCTGCTACATGACAGTCTGTATCCAATCTCAATATAATTAAGCCACAAGGAGCTTGACCATGTTGTGTTGCGGGGATTCTGCTCATACACAGAACTATGCACAAGAAAATAGGACCTCGGTAAATAGGGGTGTACCTCCTATCACCTTAGTACCCAAAATCCCAACCGACTAGCAATAGTGTCTCATTCGGTCTCCTACAAATATCAAGAAGCTACGAATGTTTAGACAACCCAGAACACGAGCACTCCCAACTCACCTCAGAGTCGCGGGAACAAGACACTCTTTCGCTCTCACGTACTTGTCCACAATAAAAATAATCAGAGTCACTAAATAAGTTCAAAATGTTTATTTTGACTATAGTGATCCATGATACAGTATGCGAACCACAACTAGCAGCAAAATGCATAAAGCAAGAATCATTAGCATTGTTACAATACCATAGAATATAAAAGGAGTCGTCATTTTATAAAGACTGTGAAAAGGGCTAAATAACTGGGCCTAATCACCCTCCCCAAGGCAGTAAGAAGTTATTTTACTCTCTAGGCGTTATTAGCAGACCCCTACCTGAAAGCCTAAACCCAAGGGTTTACAATATAGGAACAGCAGCGCTCAGCTCCATGGAACGGCTTTCTTCGAGAGTGTTTCAAAAACATGCAGCAACGTTATATCAAAGCACGATTCTTCCGCATTGCAGCTGTTGGTTACATGTTTTGTCTAGGTAATAGGGACAGACCAGAACAGAATAACAAGAGACATTGTTGACCGACCTTGCACATTATGTTCAGACAGAATTGAAGGGAAGGGTGAGAACGTGAAAAACAATCGGTTATCATGGACAGGGCAGAGGCAAAGTGTTGCGAAAACAAACGCTTAGCAGAGGCATGCGCAAAAACAGCAGCATAGGGCAAGCAAAACTCATGCTAGCTTAGCAATATCGACAATGTGTCTTAGGGCCATATAACCCCATATAACAGTTGTAGTCCCTCCTTTATCAGTCACCATCAAAGAAGTATGGCAGCAGTAGCCTGAGCAGTAATCAGTGCTGACCCACCAAAGTGCTGGACTGCAGGAGTCAGAGTGATAACGTGTCAGTTGGATGCATGATCAGCCCAAGACCTGAGGAGAACAGGGTATGAGCCTCACCAGAGAAAATTCAGAGATTCATCAGCATTTATGTGTGTGTCCATAATAAACACTATTGCTTCCTGAAACTATGCCTGGTGCCAAGAACCGCCAAATGTATATGCTAGCCCCCATCATAAGAGTGTTATCTCTGGCATAATTGTGTCCATTCCAGGCATAATAGTGCCAATGGCATAATAATGGTCATTCTTGACTATTTTACTATTTTTGGTGTAGTTGTGGTAAACTGGCAGCCATCATTGACATACTAAGAGCATGACTGGCCTATATGTACCTATTCCTGGCATATTAATGGTCATGACTGATATATGGTCTAATCCCTGATCCTTATGGTTTCCAGCCTTGGCACAACTATGGCCCGAGTATAATGGTTGGCATTGCTGGCATAATACAGGCATCTGTGGTGCTATGGTGAGCATCCATGGCATATGACTGTAATACCTGGGAATTCAAAGTAGTCTGTCCATATGAGGCATTTGTACATGGGAGTACATGATGAAAATGGCAAGCTGATGTTTTGGGACTGCGCATTTCCTAAAAACTGAAAACGGATATTTTAAAGGCAGTTTTAGTTTTCAAAAATGGGTTTTCTTCTAGAAAATTGAGTTTGTTTGCCCAAAGTGGAAAGTGGTATTAGATAGAAAAATTTGCATTTTCAGAAACTGGTGAATGATAATTAAAGCTGAGCTGGGGAGACATACCGCTGTGCTTATGTCCTTTGTGCCAAAGGGCACGTCGAGATTTGAATGTTACTTCATAAGTCAAGGGGTGGCATTTAATATTGATGAACTTTTTCCAAGCATTTCTGCTGGTAACCACACTTGGTATAGTTGGGTGGTAACTACTGAAAATCCCGCTTTGGGTAGTCATAGTGTAGTCACTATTTTACAGTTATAAAATTTGCCAGTAGCTCAGGAAGACTTTTCGTGAGCAGAAGTAGCTCTCACTACAGAAAAGGTTGGAGACCCCTGCTCTATCCCATCTAATATGCCTGCTCTCTCTTGTGTGCTCTGTGATCTCTATTATGCTGTCTCTCTCATCATGTGTTCCCCTCTTAATATGCCACCTCTCTATCACTAATGATCTGTCTCACTCATGTGGTCTGCCCCTTTGCCATTTTAATGTTGCTGCCTATGTCATGTACTCTGTCCCCGCTAATATGTCACCTCACTCTTGGTTGGATCTCATTGCCCATATAAGTTAGATGAATATATTATGATAATTCTTATGAGGTGCTCCCCGCCAAATTCTCTATTCTCTGAAGAGGGTTGGGAACTTGTTCCTGGGTGGATTTAGTTGAGATTTTTCTGATCATTTAAAATGCCTCCAAGGGGTGGCTTTCTGTTACTCGTGAGTGGACTAAATACTGTGGGCCATATTTATGGACAAGTCACGTAGTGCAGCTAGTCTCTTGCTGGGCTGCACTGCGTGACAGGGAAAGGGCAGGAATGCACCGTATTTAAGTCAATAAGGTGCATTCCTGCCTTTTCCCTTGCGCTGGCGCCATTTTGGCTTCCAACGCCAGCCATGGTGCAAGCATAACTTCATTGTATGGAGGATTGTTTTGGTGCAGGAACAGGCACATTCTTGCACAAAAACAATCCCCTGAGGCTTTTTCCTCTTTCTATGTGTGCTGCAGAAAGAGGAAAAAATGAGGAGAAATAAACATATTTCTCCTTGTTACGCCTCACCTGAGAAGGCGTAGCATTTTGGCACAATCCTAGGTCTACCACTTCTGGTAAATCTGGGAATGCATCAAAATCCATAGATGTTGCATGGGAACACCCAATCAACGCTCATGGAAACGTGTCCCTGGTGCAGAGTAATACAATGCAGCGATTTGCGCTTAGTTGCATTAATCTTGTTTTATGAGGCCACTCAGGTCCTTGCGTAGCTTAATAAATCTCATTTCTAATTTGTGCCGCTCTTTCACCACGTTATGTGGTGAAAAAGCCACGCAAAGGGGCTCATAATATATGCCCCTGTATTCTTTGGTAGCTTAAGTGATTGAAGGCTTGGAATTGTGTTGCTTCTGGGAAAACTCTAATATTCTTTACTTGCTTAACTGTGTCTACATGACAGTAGGCTTCCCTTGCCTTGGTTGAATTTCATAGAGTACATTCTGCTCACTTAAAAGTATCTACAGGACAGTGGGCTTCTGTAGCTCTTGTGTGGACTGGTGGTTTATCAGTGTCTCCAGGGGTAGTTTTTCTGTCACTTGTGTCTCAACTCCATATAGCATTGTCTGATCGACATATAAACATATATTTTCCTCTAGTTACTGAAAAGTGCCTCCAAGGTTTGGCTTCTGTGGCTGCTTGGTGGACACAATATAGTATCCTCTTGTTGCATGAATGCCTGCAAAGGGAAGGCTGCTGTTGTTCCTCGCTCGCCTCAATATATTCCTCCCTGACAACTTTATAGTTACCTAATATGGGTCCTCTGCCACTACCACATAGATCCTTTTAGAATATTACATGTGAACCCCACGGATTCACATCAATGGTGCTTCTACTTCATTATGCAGACCACCCAAAGATTATGAGTAAAGTATGCTTGACTGCTTGAGATGATGAGGAGTGAGTACGCGAGTAGTTGGAGAATATTTTTAAGTGAGTGTTTACGTAATTTTGAGTGCCCAACCTTAGAAGAAGAATTTAGGAGTAAAGCTGTTTTTAAACAAACAATAAATCAATCAGCCACTCTATTATCGACCCTAATAGATAAAGATGAGCTTAGGAAAAAACATCACTTCTGGTCAGTTGCCAATTCTTTTAATAAACTGGAACCTCAATTATACCTGTTGACCCATTTAAAACCGTTATTAAAGAATACATTTATGTTATTGCGGTTCGGGAGATACCCGACCAAAGACGGAATTCCAAAATGGGAAAAAAAATGGCCCTCCAAACTTTGTAGGCTGTGTGGTTTACATGATGAAACCTTAGTTCATATTGTAACCATATGCCCCCAATTGCTAGAAGAGCGGAAGTTCCTTTTAAGACCTATTTTTAATGAATTAGGGGCGAGAACTTGTAGAAATGCTATTATTACGTGCCTTACTGGGGCTACGCCCCGCTTGACTTCCCAATTTGTTAAGTTCATTTTTATTGCTGAAAAAAAACTGTTAACCTAATATGATTCTGACTTAAAATATAATAACATTTATTATTGACTTGGATGTAAATATGAAATGAAAATGAAGTATCTGTTTTAAATACCACTTTAAAAAAAAAAAAAAGTCTTGTTTATATATAGACACTATAGTTTTAAGGCTTGAAATTGTTATAGCATCAGTTAAACAAATGTAATCTTACACAATAAATGTTTGATTGATAGCTGGGATATTACCATTTAACCGTTAGCATAAACGTACTTTATTTTCTGCTGCTCTCTATTGTTGCTAAGTCAATTGCTGTTAAGTTTTCTAGTGTAATGTGGTATGCATATTTTATGGATATAATGCTTTCCCATATTATGTTATTATATAATTTTACACCATAGCCGCTAAAGATTTGAATTGGTCATAGGCCTGGTCATTCAAATTTGAGACCGAAGATAATGTGTTTTAAAAAAATCTTTGATGTAATGTTGTTATCCTATTTTAAGAACAAAATGTTTTATTTTATTATGTGTATCTTTCCGATTGTAACGATTTTTATTAATCAACAAATAAATAATTTTACACCTGCTTGACTGCATCCATTCTCCCACTCTCCTCATCATTATGTGTTTAAGTGCATCAATACCAGTGCACCATGTTTAACAAACATTTCCGACCTCATGGTCTTTGTAGCAAATTCACCCTTTCTGCATGTTCAACCCAGAAGTTTCACGTTTTTCAGGACCCTATTTTTGCTGGCATTATGACTGCTAAACAGTAGTAAAATGCATGTGCTCCCCTCAAACTCATGTACTCTATACTGGAACTCCCTATTTATCCTACTTAAGTATCCAAATATATGACAAAAATATATTTCTGCCAGGAGCACTATTGTGTTCTGCTAAGTTGCAGTTTGAATGCACTGCAATAATACATGTCTGGAAACAAGGCCTATTTTTATATATTCATGTCACCCTTTAAAATTGTTTTGAGAGCCCTCTAGTGAGGTGCTACTATACACAAATAGGGCACACTACATATTAAAGTTAGTGTGCCCTCATAGTGAAATTAATCCAAACCAATTTCACTTTCTAGGCCTGGCCTGACCTTTCCCTAATAGACCTAAGTGGAATTAAAATATTTATTTTCCAACTCCCCTTTGGAAAGAGCTACAAAAATGCTTCAAATGTATTCTGTGCTTAGTCTTTAACATCTGACCTAATGGTGAAATCAGATTTTTGATAACTTAGGCAGAAAATTTACTTTGTGAAAATGTACTTCTGACTACCTGAGCCAAAATGGCTTAAAACTAGTTCTGCCAATTATACCAACTCCAGATCTGGAATACACATCCTTGACTGGGACATTAATTCAAAATAATGGCTTGCCTCTAGGCCCTGCAAAGGCCAATATTTGTTAACTGCTGAGCAGAGATTATCTATCTGGGAGTAGACAGAGACAGTTGACAGAACAAAGGATAGCTTTAGCACTACCTCTTTTGAATTGGAGATGCCAGGGAGGGCTTCACCTAGTCATTTCCAGAGCCCTCCTAGACAGCCCATCCTGAGTCACAGTAGGGGGGAAAACAAGTTCTGCCACCTATCACACTTTCAAAGTTGCATTACACATCGTTGGCTGAGAAAGGTAATGATTTTGGCTCATAGGACAATGACTTGCCTCTGTGCCCAGGAAAGACCAATGTGTGTTAATGGCTGACCACTTAGCAGGGATTAGCTGTCTGGGATTGGACAGGAACAGTTGGCAGAACAATTGGCAGCTTTAGCACTACCTCTTTTTGACTTGAAGTTGCAAAGGACAGCTTCTTCTGTTTATCCCCAGGACCCTCCTAGACACTTAAGCCAATGTATCAGGGAAAGTCAGTTTTAACCTTGCCAGATAAGGGAGTGGCCAAGAAGCTTAGACAGGCCTGCTAGGTGGAAGCTGGGTCCTACCATCTTTAAACGGGAGTCCTAAGTGATATTACAGTAATGCAAAGAAGAAGAGCTGTAAAAGGAGGTGGGGGACTATGAGAAAATTATTAAGATTGGGTGGTAGAAATCCTCCAGTCAGTGACTTGTGCACAGGATATATCTGGCACTTCCATTGCCACTTCTTCAGAACATTCCCAACCTGGAAAGGCTCCATCTGAAGAAGGTGACCCTGCTAGAAGAAGTGTCCTGACTTCTGACTCCTTGCTCCTGCCAACTGTTCCTGTCCACATAAGGACTCAAAGACTAAACGACCCTCTTAATCCTGTGCTACCCAGGGACTGGAACTGCTCTGCAAGGATCAAGTGGTCAGCCTCTTGTTTTCCTCCTTCAGGGACACAAAAACCAAAAGGGCTCCTGACTCCAATAGTGCCCAGCTGACTAACGAGGAATAGACCCTGCAGTAGACCTAGCTGGAGAGAGACCTGGTGCCAAGAAGCCTGCCCTATGAAGCTCGGGCTACAGGATTGAACAGAACAACCTTTCTTAACAGTTGAAGAATAAGGGGGTGATTTATTTTTTGGCATAGGGAGTTTACTCCAGGGCAACGGAATAAATTACTCTGTTACATTGACAGAGTAACTGCAAACTAAATTTAGAAATTACCACCAAGCCGGTGGTCATTTCTGAGACATTGGCAGGAACCGAAGTCACAGCCATTTCTGTCACTGATTATTTAAGTTTGACGCATGGCTCCGTTAACATGACGGAGCTGTTTGTCAAACTTATGTTCCGTTTTCTTTTCAAAACAAAATCCAGAAGTAAAATTTTCTTTTTGAAAATACAAAAAAATGCCCCCCTCGCCATGGGAGTCATTTTCCATGGTGAAGGGTGTACTTTTCATTTTTTACTGTCCCTTACCACCAGGGTTTTCCTGGTGCTGAGCGGCAGTAAAAAATGCCTATGTGACCGGCCATCTAAATTTGGCAGGCAAACATTCAGCCATTTCTCTGACGGCCCTCACTCTGTCGAGCCATTGGAGAAGTTTGGTCATGACAAAGACAGAGTAGTCCCTGCTCTTGCCACAACATAGTCCGCCCAAACATAAATGTGGCAGGTGAACGATTATATTGACTGTAAGGATGTTTACCACCAATATATACAGCAGGCTGTAAGTCTGAAGGGAAAATCTTTGACCTGGACAACCCACATGGTGTATCTGACCTCCGCTCCATCGCTTTCGGCATGAAATTGCACCTAGGTCTCGGTCCACCGCAAATTGTTGTTATTCCATAGTGCCTGACATTTACTAGCCACTTTTTGCCTTAAAACTGTAAGAATCCATATGTCCGGTTCTCCTTAACCTGTTTTGATGAGTTTGATGTCTTTTTGCTCATTGAATTGTTCTAAATTTGTTTGAGAATTTTATTGTATTGTGTTGTTTACTTTGAAATTGTTGGTACTTCTTGAGCTTAGCACACACTTCTCTGGGGAATGCATGCTGCTTGTGCCATAGCTACCAGGGGTACAGCAGAGATTCACTCAGAAAAGTGGGTTTATTATTAACTCAATTTATGACACTCATGAAGCAACGCCTCCCATACATTACAAATTACAATCATCACTCTCCTCAACTATGCATACCGAAAAGAACCCCACAAACCCAATGCAAAACAAAACTCTTCACATCATCATCAGAGTTCTGAAGCTATGTATAAATGACACAGTATAATACCACACTTCACGTTCTTGTTCCAGTTCCAAGTTGCTAACTTGGATACTTTTCATAGCTAACACTCTATCTAAACTAGTGCATCAAATGTTTTGTATGAAATTCTGTTGTTAACATTTACAGTTTCTATGATCATTAGTTTGAGGCAGTCTGTTTTGCGGTATTATGAGAAGATAATTTGAAGGCTAATTTGACCTGTCCCACTGAGAATCCTGCAATTTTAAAACTGCCATTACTTATCAATTAAGTCTTTCATCTAGCAGAACAGATTGTTTTGTTTAATTCAAATGATGTTGCAGATGGGCACGATAACTTGCTAATGGTTGTATGGAAAACAGGCAAGCAGGAAGAAATGACATTTGAATACATCCTTTTTTACAAGTCTAGAACCTTTTTTTAAGCAAGGGAAACTATAGCAAAACTGCTAGAAAGTATTTTGCAAGGGTGGTACATACAAGTCAGGGAGTGACTGTGATGTGTATTAAATCTGAGGCTATGGGACACCTTTTTAAAAAAAATATCTTTATTGCCATTTTTTCCGTAACATTAGGACCGTTATTTGTTCTGTTCATATTTCTATAACCGCATCAACTTTCTATACGTTTCAACGCGTTGCGTCATACATTGGTAATGCTAGGACTTATATTGGCAAAACGTCGAATCGCGATAGCCTGGAGGAGCCCTAATCCTCCCCGAATAAAGATGTGGTTAGGTGACTGGCGTGAATGGGCGACGGCGGGAGCAATACGAATGAAAAGGGTCAGACATGACGAAAAATTGGAAGACGATTTAAGTGCCTGGACGGCAATGATAGCAGACATTAAAGACATGCAGACATCAATAACAGCACCCATTGCGAATATCCCATAGTAACAACATTCCAGGAATAAGTAATGGAAAACATGAACCAGAACTAAGATAGAGTACAGGTGACATTACAAGGGCTATGGTACACCTTTATGCAGTGCACCAGGACCTAGTGTCTGGCCAGCTGTGTTGCCACTCACTGACTCATCTATTTAATAACATGGTAGGCATATTGACTATGTACCTCATACAAAAGAATGCTTTAAAGGGAATAAGGTATTAGGGACACCAGATGCAGTAATTATAGAGCCAATGGAACACAAAGATTTTTACACAAAAAGCGAAATAGTGTTTGTAATTTTTCACTTTGCACTGACCTTTTGACTGATAGTGTCTTACAAGATTGTCTCAGTTGATGGCAAGACTGAACCTAGAGTATAGAAACTTTGGGGCCGATTTAGAGTTTGGTGGAGAGAATACATTGTAGCAATGGCAAAAGAGTACCCTCTCCACCAAACTGAAGGTCCCTCTGCCACATTTAGAGACCTTCATTATTTCGAGGGCGGAGACTACTCCGTCTCCACTGCTAACATAAACCTTGAATGGCCCAAAAGAGAAATGTCCGTTTTAGGTTTGGCCATGTGCCCGTCCACCTGATTTATTGTGGGCGAACACATGGCCAGTTTTCACTGTCTGTCACCATCAGGTAAAACCTGGCAGTAAGGGGAAGTGAAAACTGCAAGATGCCGTCTCATCAAGTGATAAAACTTCCATGGTGAGTGGGGCATTGCTTTTTAGATTTTCTAAAACATACTACTTTGTGGTTTTGTTTTTGGGAAAATAAAAATAAAGTTGTAATTGTGCTGTGTGGCTTCATCATATTTACTGAGCCATCTGACAAACTTATAATGCATTAACAGGAAGTGCCATGACTGTGGTTCCTGTAAAATGCTAGAGAATCCGCTGGGCTGGCTGGTATCTCCAAATTTGACAGGGATACTCTGTCAGGGCAACGGAATAATTTACTCTGTTGTGCTAACGAAGTAAAACCTCATCCACACAACTCTTAATTAGATCGTTTGTATTTTAAATATTTTGGTGCCACCTGGAAGGAAACATTTTAACATTTTCCTCATTTTCAAAGTGATGTAGGCCAGCTGAGCAGAGTTCTCTATGCCTTCCGGGGAGCTGCCATCATAGCAGCTACTCTGAAGCCATTAAATGTTTTCTGAGTGGCCACCATGTTTCATGGGTACATTTTCAATGACAGTGCATTGCCATGTGCAGGACTTAAATGCTCCGTATATTCCAATGTGACAAAGTACTTTTTCACTCCTAAGTAAGCAAAGGGCATGTGAGTCTGTACTCCAAAACTCATGTGTCTTCTAAGTGCTGGAGATTGGGACAGTTCTCTGCCATTCCTGCACTGTGCCTTCCCCTGTGGCAGCCTTGCATTAATCAGAACTTGGGTAAGTGGGATTGGGGATGAGCCAGATCCACATACATTGTAGGGCTGCAGATTTTGAATGAGCTCCCATTTGTCTATTCCAAGTGTCGTAACATGCCAGATATGCGTAATCAAGTCATTTTGTTCATGTTTATTCACTTTTGTACTTTTGCAAATTCCCCCTGATATTTAGTGCATACACACATTGTGCTTCTTCCAGAATATTTCAAAAACTGGTGGAAAGTGATAAAGAGAAAAAAAGACGTACAAAGTATGCTATTCCTTGTCTTTCGCTGAGTATTTTTTTAGTAACTTATTATAAGGAAACTTAATGCAAAGAATAAACTGAACAAAACGCTGGCAACATTTGTAATTTTACAATATGGAACATATATCTTACTGGGGCACACATTACTGCCTCAACTTACCTTCCTTTATTCTTGGCCAACATTTTCTCTCATGACTTTCGACCTTTAGAGTCTGTTTTCAATGTCCACATAATCAAGTTTAACTTTTGTATGAGAGAACAAATCCAAATGGCTCTGAGGTAAAGAAAACAGATCTCACTGATTTATAAACAAATTACAAGTATTCAACAGCCTCTCATGATGCCAACATAAAGGTACAGATATGTTATCTGAGAATCAACTTGGAAACTGTTTGCTTTTTTTGAACCTTGCTCAAGAGTTATTACTGTTGATAGCCAACTTCAGCTAAATATGTGCTTAAAATGAAATGAAGATATATTTTTTTATTTAATGAAAGACTGATGCCAATTTGCTGAAGTACAGAGCAGGCATCCCCTAGGCATGGGTGCTATGACAGATCCTGTATGTTCTTCTTTAGATTAGAGCACATGCAGTTTCTGTGACTTTTGTAATTCTTTGCAATGTAGAAATTAAATTAATTTAAGGCAGATTTCCTATAAGCTTCTTAGATATCCACTTAAAATAACCATGTTCTGCCCATTAATAACAATAGAAAAGCTATTTTTAAGGCAGAAAAACAATATCCCCTTTTTTTTTAGATTTGGCTTGACAGTGCAGAAGTCTGCAAGACCTATTATAAAAAGGTACATTGAATTGAGTGGGATTTGAATCAGCCCCCTCCAACCTCTAGTTAGTTTGGATCAGCTGTTGCCTTCAGTCATTGTCAGTACACCTTGGACCATCTTAGATGAGTATTTTAATCTTACTGTACAGTTGTTCGCTATTTGGTGTGCCATTCCACCTCCTAGGACGTGTTTTGATTGCAAAACACCAGGAACATCCGAAATATATATTAAATGTATACTCAATTATCACACTTTCTGTCACATTCAATTGTTTATATCATGCATACATTTTATGCAGAAAGCAATCCTTATTTCTTTCATTGCAGCAGTCTTTTGTGAATGCTTTTGCCAGGACCCAAGTGTGAAACTGGCTTCAAGATAGATACTCTGTAGGATTGTTCATTTGCACATTGGGACATCCTGAACTCAAGATGGCTGCCCCAAATCTTCGAGATCAATGATATAAGCTTCAATCTTGTGAGACTTTGGGCAGCCTTCCAGAGTCAGGCCATCAGATCTATTCATAATGTGTTGTGTAGTATGCTCTCTCCTTCAAGTAGTTAGGCGCTCTTGATGCTCTCCTGAGCTTAGCCATGCAATGTGCCACTGCTCTTGTTTACCCAGAAAGTTTTTCTCTCTAATGTTTTCCGCTTGTGTACATACTAGTAAAGTAGCCCTTAATATGACCCTTCTTCCTCTCTTCCCATGGTTAATTACAGGTGCTGTGCAGTGGCTCATTACTGTTCAATTACACTTGGTGAAGTGCTGGGCCATGGAATGTATCCTGTCTTGCTGCACCTGATGAAGTACTAGTGGCGTTGATGTACTGTATCTTTTCATTGCTCCTGTTAAAGCACCAATGCTATGCCCTACTATGGGCTCTCTATCCCCCTCTCTCTCTCCACTACGTACTGGTGATGTGTCTCTAATGTGCCCTATATTTTAGATCCCCTTGTAAAGCCCTGGTCCTCTGTATTGTAATGTGTCCTCTCTCTAGGATCCCCTGGTAAAGTACTAATGATGTGCAATATTGTGTGAGTCTTCTCAACGTTTTTCCAGTAATATTTTGGTGATATGCCAAGTAAAATACAGTCTCTCTCTAGATACTAGTGCTTTTTCCTGTAATGTGTGCCTTCTCTCTCTCTCGGGTCCCCTAGGGAAGCACTCTGCTCTGCAATGGGCTCCGTAATATATACACTCTCTTGTTCTACCTGCGAAATACTGGTGCTGTACCCTGTAAGGTGTCCTTTCTTCTGTTCTCGTTTTTTAAGTACTGGTTCTTGTCCATATAATGTCCAAGTGCTGGATCTTGGCCTTATAATAGCTCCTCTGTGCTTGGTTTAGTTCCTACTTCTTGGTTGTGTACAGAGACCACTTGTGGGGATGCTTTTCATTGGCCAAGTGCTGGTGCTAAGACTTACATTGGGCAATCTTTTCTTGATCTTTCTTCAACCTAAGAAAAGAAATGCATCTTTTATTTTGAAAAGTGAGAACAAAAAAAGCAAGCTCCAACCCCCTTAAAATCCCAGTGCTAAATTATATCTGTGATAATTATTTGTATAAATAATTAAAGGTTTTCCTCGATAAGTGAGATGAAATTTAAGAAGTCTACAGAAAGATAAGCAGCTAAAATAATGGTGAACATCACGTTTACCTGATTTTCTGTTAAGTTTGATATTGATTTCATTAGTTTTTCATCATACAATTTTCAATATAGGAAATGAAAACATCAGAATGTCCTCTATTGAAAATGAAACACTGATGGAGCGGTAGGGCCTCAAGTACAAAGCACGTTTGCGATAGCAAAACTTGAAATTCACAAAATTGCAGGGTTTGAGATCTCAAAAAGACTTCTCTGTATGTACAAAAGTACTTTTATGAGTGAGAAAATTCTTTACTGCTCATTAAAAGGGCTTTTGCAACACTCTCCGAATCACAAGTATGAGGGAGCATGAATGGGGCATTACCCCTCAAATTTCCGAGTGTGAGAGGAATGTGTCAATGGTAACCACTGAGCAGAAACCAACACTTCTAAGGGGGTTTTATCTTATTCACAAAGATGAAGGGGTCTCCTTTCAGCCTCTTCCACTTTGTCAGTCTTAAAAAAAAAAGTTTCAAGGAGAGTTGGCAGTGGTCCCATGGACCACTGTCTGCCAACTGTCAGTGAAACTTTAAAAAAATAAATGTTAGTTTTTTACACATTCCCGTTTTCATTAAGGAAAAAGGGATGCATTTAAAAAACATAACTTTTCTTGATTCAAACACAATCACAGACATGGTGGTTTGCTGACCCTTGCAGGCCACCATCAATTTGTTTGTGGCCAATCACAGGGGGTCACAAATTGTGACTTGCCTAATGAATATTTGCTAGGCAGTCATTCTTTTGACCCCCTCAGGGATTTGGGATTTTATGAACCTGTCTATTTGTACATATGTTGGTTAACAATTCATAATTGATTTGCAAAGAGTCAGTGATCAATTTGTAACCACTTTTGCAAATCAATTCTCAGTACATTAGGCCCTTAGATTCTATTGTAGAACTTACTTCAACTCTATAAACGAGTACAGTAGTTCCATAAGATAAGATACGTTAAAATTTGCTCTTTTTCCCAGAAGCATCTAGGTGCTGAAGGGACCCCCTAGAAACTAAAATCTCTCATAACGTAAGCTAAAAAAGCCAGGTTTTAATATGCTTTCTAAAGTGTGCATGATTGTCCGAGCATATCAATTCCCTAGGGCGAGACATTCAGAGTTTAGCAATCATCAGCAAGAAGGATCTACCTCCCCATCTGCTGCATTTTATAGTAAGTACCACAATGTCTTTACTTTCCTCTGATCTAAGATCCCTACTAGGGACTCACCATCTGAATCTTGCGCTAATCGAAGCTGAGCAAGTCCCATGTAGTGCCTGGTGTGCCATGGATAAGGCCTTAAACATGGATCTTTTATGGACTGTCAGCCAGTGTAAGTTCTTTAATGCCTCTGCAGTGGATTGAGATTTAGTAATTCCTAAATCAAGTGTCTCTGCAGTATTTTGGGCTACCTGTAATCAAAAACGTAATGCCTTAGTAAATCCCGAATATAGGGAGTTGCAATAATCCAGGTGGGGTGCTATCAGTGCTTGGATAACCGTTTTATCTGTGGACTGTGTAAACGAAAGGAAACATTTTCTTCAACACCCTCATGTTGTTGCAACAAGTTGCAATCACTTGATTAATGTCATTTTTAAAGGACAGATCTATGTAAAAACGCACTCCTAAATTACACGCAGAGTTATCCAGTACAGGCACAGTTTCTAGCCAGAAGGAAACCATAGATATGACCATATATGTGACCGATTGCCAACTATTAAACCCTCTATTTTATTTCCATTTATACAAAGGCAATTTACCTAAATCCAATGTCAACATCTCTTGTCCACTTCTGAAATTTTCCAGCTGCACTAACTGAATCTCTCAAGATGTTAATCACTATCTGCATATCATCCGCATATGATGATAACATGAAGCAATAAGATCGTACCAACTCTGCAAAAGGAATTATATATAAGTTAAACAGTGTTGGACTGAGTGAAGAGTCCTGTGGAATGCCACAAGGCAAATAGACTGAATGTGATTTAAATGGCTAGCACGCCACAGTTTATGTTCTTCCTGAAAGGAATGATGCAAGAAGCCTAAGGGACTTATCTTTAATTCCTCCTAGGACAGAGCAGAGTTTTAAAAAAGTGATGGATGAAATGCATGAATTATTCTGTCATTGGTAATTACTTGCAGCCACATCCCCACAGCATGCAACATTGGTTTGGACCCAGCCATATGCAAATCTATGTTGACCCTACTCCAATAGGAATAGTCCAGCTCGAGCTGCCAAGCCACGTCCTCCCTGAACCAGAACACAAGCAACCCAGGACCATTTTCATCCTTGTTAGGTCTTATCAGCAAGGTATAGCTTAGTTCCAGCGACACAGTGTGCATAGGACCCACGTCTGGGCATAACCGTCCCACTTAGGGACACACACTAAAGTATACAAAAAAGTGATGAATGAAATGCTTGAATTAATCCCAGCCACTGGTAATTGTTCAGAGCTACATCCCAGTCTATCATTAATTTGCTCCCCATCCGACCTGCAGTTTTGACTCAACCATATGCACATCAGTCGTGACCCTGCTCCAAAGGGAACAGTCCAACCCAAACTGCCAACGCAAGTCCTCCCTGAACTCGAACACATGCAACCTAGGACCAGTTTTGCCCTTGCTAGGGCTCATCAGCCAGGTATAGCTAAGTTCCAGTGACACAGTGTGCAAGGGACCCAAGTCTGGGTATACCCGTTCCACTTAGGGTGACACACTAAAGTATACAAACAAGTGATGGATGGAATGCTTGAATTAATCTCACCCATGTGTAATCACTCTGGCTGAATCCAAGTCCATTGTTATATTGCACACTATTCCACATCAGTTTGGGCCCAGCCATATGCGTATCCGTCTTGACCCTGTTCCAATGAGAACAATCAAGCTCAAATTGCCAGACCATGTCCTCCCTCAATTGGAACACGAGCAAATCAGGACCAGTTTCACCCTTGTTAGGGCTCATCAGCCAGGTTTAGCTTGGTTCCAGCTACACAGTGTGCACAGGACCCATGACTGGACATACCCATCTCACTTAGGGCGACACAGTAAAGTATACAAAAAAGTGATGGATGGAAAGCTTGAATTAATCTGGTAATTCCATGGACCGCATCCCAGTCCATTGTTATTTTGCACACCATGCCACCTCAGTTTGGACCCAGCCGTATGAAAATCAGTCTTGACCCTGCTCCAATAGGAATGGACCAGTACGAACTGCCAGACCAGGTCCTCCCTGAATCAGAAGGCAAGCAATCCAGGACCAGTTTTGTCCTAGTTAGGTCCCATCAGCCACGTAAAGTTTGGTTCCAGCAACAGTGTGCTCGGGGCCCATGTCTGGAGATACCCGTCCCACTTATGGCAACACACTGAAGTATACAAAAAAGTGATGGATAGATAGAAATATTGAATTAATCTCAGCCACTAATAATTACTCGGCTCGCATTCCAGTCCATTGTTATTTTGCACACCATGCCACCTCAGTTCGAATGGGAACAGTTGAGTCCGAACTTTCAGGTCGGATCCTGCCTGAAACAGAACACAAGCAACCCAGGACCAGTTTCGCCCTAGTTGGGGCTCATTAGCCAGGTATGGTTTAGTTCCAGTGACACACTGTGCATGGGACCCACATCTGGGGTAAATGTTTTAGCATGGTTGTTGCTGTAGCCATTTCATCCTGTCACTGCTGCAGTGTCTATTCTCATCACCAGCATCCACTTGTCACAGTCTGCTAATTCCCCTAAGTCTCTGTATGCTTGTTTGTTTCTGTTATTATGTCTGTGCCAATGCCTCTGTTTAACAGTGCCTCATCTCCCAGTTTCTGTGTACTTACCCATGCATGCCCATTTCAAAGCCCTAGTGTCACAAACACATAAATATGAGTCTCACTTTCCTTGTGTAGCCCACTGTTAAAGTCCTTGGATCTAGGACCCTCTATCCCTTTTTCCCTGTGTATGCATCCTCATTTCTAAGTATGCATGTGTATGTATGTGTGTGTGAGTGATTCTGTGGATGATGCCATCAGTGATGTCATCGGTGATGTAATTTGAGATGTCATCCGTGATGGTACTGACCATGTCATGAGTGATGTAATATGTAAAGTCAGAAGCAGTGCATTGTGGGGGCGTAAGTTATAGTTAGCTCAGGTAACTATCACTGCTGAATTTCTATGGTTTTGTGCATTTGAAATCGGAGCCTAACTATAAGGTCCCTGCAACCTTTGTTTTTTAAAGTGAATTTTTAAGGTTTTTAAAATTTATTTCCTAACTATAACGTCCCTGTAACCTTTGTTTTTTAGTGAACTTTGAAGGTTTTTAATTTTATTTCCTATCCGTAACCTGTAACCTTTGAGAGTGGGTGTGTGAGTGGCTGCATAGGTCTGTGAGTGGGTGTGTGAGTGACTGTATGGGTCTGTGAGTGTGTGTATGAGTGGCTGTATGGGTGTGTGAATAGGTATGTGAGTGGTTTTGTGGGTGTGTGAGTAGCTGTATGGGTTGGTGAGTGTGTGTGTGTGATTGGCTGTATGGGTCTGTGAGTGGGTGTGTGATTGTCTGTATGGGTGTATGAGTAGTTTTGAAGGTGTGTAAGTGGGTGTGTGAATAGATCTGCGATCAGTGATTGGGTTTGTGAGTGGCTGCATAGGTCTGTGAGTGGGTGTGTGAGTGACTGTATGGGTCTGTGAGTGTGTGTATGAGTGGCTGTATGGGTGTGTGAGTGGGTATGTGAGTGGTTTTGTGGGTGTGTGAGTAGCTGTATGGGTTGGTGAGTGTGTGTGTGTGATTGGCTGTATGGGTCTGTGAGTGGGTGTGTGATTTTCTGTATGGGTGTATGAGTAGTTTTGAAGGTGTGTAAGTGGGTGTGTGAATAGATCTGCGATCAGTGATTGGGTTTGTGAGTGGCTGTATTGGTCTGTGAGTGGGTGTGAGAGTAGCTGTATGGGTGTGTGAGTTGTTTGTGAAAGGCTGTCTGGGTATGTGAATGGGCGTGTGAGTGGCTGTATGAGTCTGTGAGTGGGTGTGTGAGTGGCAGTATGGGTCTGAGTGGGTGTGTGAGTCACTCTATTGGCCTGTAAGCGAGTGTGTGAGTGGTTTTGTGGGTGTGTGAGTAGCTGTATGGTTCAGTGAGTGAGTGTGTGATTGGCTGTATGGGTCTGTGAGTGGGAGTGTGAGTGTGAGTGTCTGTATGGGTGTATGAGTGGGTGTGTGAGTAGTTTTGAGAGTATGTGAATGCATTTGTGAGTCTGTGAGAGGGTGTGTGAGTGGCTGTATGTGACTGTGAGTGGGTGTGTGAGTAGTCGTATGGTTATGTGAGTGGATGTATGGGCTGTGAATGGGCTTTTATGTGGCTGTATAGGTCTGTGAGTGGGTTTGTGAGTTGCTGTATGGGCTGAGTGGGTGTGTGAGTGACTATATCTATCTGTAAGTGAGTATGTGAGTGGTTTTGTGGGTGTTTGAGTGACTGTATGAGGCTGGGAATGGGTGTGTCAGTGGTTATGTGGGTATGTGAGTGGGTGTGTGAGTGGCTGTATGGGTCTATGAGTGGGTGTGTGAGTGGCTGTATGGGTCTGTGAGTGGGTGAGTGAGTAGATGTATGGATCTATAAGTGGGTGTGTGAGTGCTGTATTTGTGTGAGTGGCTGTGTGGGTCTGAGGGTGGATGTGAGAGTTCCAGAATGGGTGTGTGAGTAGGTGTCTGAGAGTCTGTGTGGGTGTGTCAGTAGGTGTGTTAGTGACTGGGCCAGTATTGAACCTCACCTGTCCCTTTATCCAACAAGAGTCCACAGTTTTGCACAAGTATCTCCCCAATGGGAGCACTTTCTACTGGTTAATTAGTAAGTGCTACCTCATTGGGTAAATGTCTAGTGTGTATTCTGAACTACAGCTGCATAATGGACAACAGGGAAATGTCTCCAGTGACCTTGTGTACATTTCGGCAATGTGATTGTTCCTCATGCGTCTTCATCCAGAAATTTATGATAACATGAATACTCCTACATAGAAGACAACAAGACTACATAGAGGTAATTCTCCACCAAACAAGGGTCCTTCCTCTTAACTATATGAAGTGCTTCTTTGTTTGGTAGAAATGTCCTCATATTCCTCAGCATCAAGAACATGTTACCAAAACTGTCAGGAAACACGCTGGGGGGCTTTTGTTAAGCTGTACATCATCCTGGCAAATAGTGGGAAGACCTTTGCATAGTACTAAGGTGTATGGGGCGGGGTAAACAGGCAGAGATTCCAGGTGATTTGTACATTTGCATACTCATTATAATTGAAAGGGAGAACCATAGAAAGGACAAGAAACAACCCACTCCCCATTAATGGGGAAAAGGGGCTGTGCAGCTCCCCTTCCGGGCCAATTTTGGCCTTGGAGATCCCATCCCTTGAGGCCTGGCCACTTGATGCAGGGTGCATTGGACCACACCCAGTGTACAGTGTAAAGGACTGCCGGGGGGGCACCAATGCACCCACAGTGCCTGACGTCTCCCTGCCTGCAGCAGGAGCCGGCATTGCTCCCACTCGTAGGGAGTAGCCAAAAATGTTGCTCCTTGCATGTGGGAACAATCCTTTCATCTGTTTTCCTGCCCGCTTGACAGTGGGCAGGAAAACAGATGAAAATTCTGCTGTCAACGAGCTGCAGCAGTTTTCCTGCTCCCGCCTGCTAGGAGAGGACTTACTGTTTGCTCTCACTTAGCTGGAGGTGTCAAATCTCCCGCCAAGCAAGATCAAACAGCTATATCCCCGGGTGGGCACCCCAGGTCATAGGGAGACGGCCTTGGGGGGTGGCAGTCCCCAAGGCCAAAAATGGCTTCATTTCTCCAATAATGGATCCTGTTCTTCTAGGGCCTGCCCTTGGGAGGAGATGGTCCCCGGGGCCAAAAATGGCCCAGGAGCAGGGCTGTGCAGTCCCCTCCCCCTTTGTCTGCAATCGACCTGGACCCGGGAGGTGGTGGTCTCTAGGGTCATGAAGGGCTCTAGAGGGGGGTCTGCATGGCCATGCCCCGGGGAGGTGGCTGTACTCAGGGCTTTAAAAGGCCTACAGAGGGGGTGGGCCTCCTTATATGTGCATATTGACTTGGCCCCGGGTAGGTGGCAGTCCCCGGGGCCCATATCGACCAAGGGTAGAGGGGTTACATGCGCCCCCTCCCCATAATATACATTTAATTATACCTCCTGGGGCCTGGTCCAGCTGGGGGTTAAAATACAAACAAGTGCAGGAGACCATGCTTCTTTATTTCATTATTTTTGCACAAATTTGTGAATCTGCAGCAATTTTTGCCACAATTTTTTTTTCTTCAAATCCTATTTTGCCCAGGCGGGGTCCCTGGTGTACCCCAGCACCAGGCCTAGGGGTCAGGGTATTCCTAACCTGCACCTTTTTCTACAATTTTAACTTTATTTTTGAGACGTGGCTGAGTCCAAGTCCAAAAATGACTGCCAACACATCCTGGTTGAAGTGATGGCAGTCAATCAGATCTCTGCTTGAGATTTGCTGGATTTGTGGAGGGTCCGCACCTCTACATATGCAAATGTGGTTTTCCTTTACTATTTCAAAAACTACTGAATGGATTTACACAAAATCACAAAATGGGCTCTTTCTGGACGAAGGGCTACCTCTCTGCCAAATTTGGTGCAATTCTGTCCAGCAGTATATATATATTTGCCCTCAGTATGTGGAAATACACCCCTTTGCTCAGGTTTCTACCATTTTCCAATGTTTGTGTCCCTATGTTTCAGTGTCAGTGTCTTGTTCCAATGACTGCGCTAGTGCACACAGCCCTCTAGGTCCCCAAAACCCTATCTATGACCAAGCGTCATGTTCCCACACCCATGTTTCTCTGTCAGGTGCCTTGTGCACAGTGCATGTGCCTCTATGCCCTTGTTTCTTCACCTGTTACTTCTATGAAGACCACTACATCAACCTACCACTATACAAGTAAAACTACTTTAACCTACACTACATTGACTCTTCATGACTATGTATGTAATGTTACTGGCCTCAAGATCATCAAAGCAGGTATACTGACCCTAATCTTAGTGTTAATGCTCCGTGTGTTTGCAATGCTCAATCATGCCATAAATCTAAGTCTTAACCAAAGTCTACCAACTAAACATTGTTACCCTTCTAATCATGATCCTAAAACTTAACATTAAACTAAACCTAAACCTTCCACTTACTCTAAGTTTTACCCTTGGGCTGACAATCACAGCGTCAATACAGTGATATTTATGTAGCGATATGGCATTTCACCACGATGTGATACGAGAAGGGAGCACGCAACCCCCACTGCTCCAGGCC
Source organism: Calotriton arnoldi (assembly GCA_963921515.1). Taxonomy (NCBI): domain Eukaryota; kingdom Metazoa; phylum Chordata; class Amphibia; order Caudata; family Salamandridae; genus Calotriton; species Calotriton arnoldi. Next base: position 257,530 of record CAWUFW010001245.1, read on the forward strand.
AATTAATTGGGCCCTTATCAAGGAGGCCCACGCCGTTTTGCACAGTCACTGATGAAACTCGGGCTACATCGCCTTTTACCGTTGCTTTGGACTTATTTGTTTGCCACCTGATCTACTGGAAACCAGATCCATCTGCCATTTTGATTCGCCCATCACGTCATTTGCCCTGACGAAGTTCAATCTATTGAACGAAACGCGTTGGCTGAGGCTTTGCACAATTTGATGGACTTTTGAAATAAAGAATGAATTACTCATAAAATAACCGACCTACCTTGATTATTGATACACTCGAACCTGGGAGTGCACCGCTCCATTGTTCACAAAGTATTTTGTATCTGCCCAGCAGTTTGCATCCTTCAACGGCGGGTGCAGGAGCTGATTGTGCACACCAACTCTCATTACTTGAGAGGGAATTACTTAGGGAACACAGCTAAGAGGTGCGGCCACTGGAGTCCGCCGCTGGTTCTTTGTGTTTGCTTAAACTAAACCTAAACCTTCCACTTACTCTAAGTTTTACCCTTGGGCTGACAATAACAGCGTCAATACAGTGATATTTATGTAGCGATATGGCATTAAGTAAAAATGTACTGGTGTCACTGTAGTCATATGTGGATGCACTGGAAACAGGGTAGTGGGAGTGCAACCGCAGTTTCTGTGTCCTTTTGTCAAATGTCAGTTCCCAGTTCTTTTTGGTCCAGTCTCCATTGTCTCTGGTGGTTGTATGATGAAACAACACATTCCAATACAACTCAAATGCCTTTACCACGTATAACCTTTACCACGCATTTTCTAGCTAATATGTCTTTACCACGCATGCTTTTACAACGAATTTCGTTGTAAAAGCATGAATGTTAAAGGCATATTCGTGGTAAAGGTTTTCCCTGACCCCTGCCATGAGTCTTAAAACTGGTCCCCGTTGCGATCCTCCCCTGGCCCCCAGCCCATTTTTACAAATACCTGACTCCTGCCCTGAGCCCTAAAAGCAGACACCAGCCCTTCTAAATAATGCCCATTCCCTGCCCTAAGCTTTAAAACAGTACTCCTGCGTGACCCCCCCCTGCCCCACCCCTTTTAAAAATATCTGTCTCGTCCCCTGCCCTGATCCCTAAAACAGGACCCCTGCACGACCCCCCTAAGCCCTTTTTGATAATACCCTAAAGCCCTAAAAACGTATCTCCCGCCCCTTAAGCCCTACAACTGTCACCCCCCCAGGCCCAATGCCCCTTACCTCACTCACATTGATGACGAGGCATCTCTTCAGGTGCGGTGCAGGTTGTAAAGAGGAAATGGAAGAGTTTCCCGTTTCCTCTAACAACACTGATAGCCTAAACCACGCCAGCAGCTTTACCATGCCTATAGCCTTACCACACGCCAGCACCTTTACCACTCATATGCCCTTACCACTAGTACCACGCATATGCCCTTACCATGCATACCTTTACAATGTTAATTTGTTTTAAATGTATGCATGGTAAAAAGGCATATGTGTTGTAAAAAAATGCGTGAAAAAGGCTATGCATGGTAAAGGTGCATTATTTGTAACACATGCGTGGTAAAGGCATGCATGGTAACAGCCACGTTGTAATGGCCGTTTCCCGTCTCTGGCTTCATGTATTTGTCCCCACCTGTGTCCCAGTGTCTGAGTTCCAGTGTTCATGTCTCAGTGTACATCTCCCAATCCGTGTATCCAATTCTTTGTGTACGTGCTTCTCTGCCTGTGTTCCTATTTGTCTGTGTGCCCGTGTATGTTGCTCTGTGTCTCTGTCCCATCCTTGGATTTGGGTTCCAGTGTATGTGCACCAACTTTGCATTGTCAGTATCCCCTTGGAAGCCAAGTGTGGAGCTGGCTGCATCCTTATCACCAAGAACAATGCAAAAACGTCTTCCCTCGTGCAATTTTCCATTTAAAACAATAGTAAGAAACAATTACATCCTAAGAAATAATGTACATTACACCTCATGTAGGTTTTCACCGGGGACATGTGAAGTGGGGGGGGGGGAGGGTCCTCATCTTTGTCATCGACCATCAGACTCGACCCTCTGAACGATTACATGGAAGAGGCCTCCCCTAAATAATTTCACTAAAGTTTAAAGGTACATAACGCTTGCGCTCAAGGTATAGATCAAAATGCGCTCCACTCTTTATAGTCCAGAAGATGTAATAATTAGCAGTTTACGTCAAACGTGGCAGGTCTTCCCCGTCCTCATCATAGGAATAAATAATCAGTCTGTTCCTGACGGCTATATCCCTGCTATGCAATGTATATCAGTGTGAGATGCAGGAACCTTCCAGAACAGACAATGATTTATTACACCTTCGGACCTAACTCCAAACATACGTGATATTAATGGCTTACAGAACTTCCTAAAGTGTGCTCTGACATGTTTTCTAAACTCTCTGAAAGAGAGGCGTGCTCTTTCCATTAACAAATATTTGCCTCCTACCAACCTCCCATCTGTAACCCTAAAAAAGACAAATAGGTCCAAAAATATTCAAAACTGCTTGTTTATTTCACCATTGAAAGCTTACTTAAGGACCCGTGATTAGCACCACAAACAAGCTGGGTAATCATATATCGGTCACTCGCTCATTATTATATTGTTTATTTTGCCTTCTTCACAGGGCGACCACCTCATGTTCAACACTGCAGGGTCATTAGCCTGTAACCTCACAAACCATGATCAGTCTCTGGTACTTTTCATTTCTTTTAGATTTACATTCAATTTGAGATTAGAGCTTCTTGGCCTAGGAAGGATACAGTTCAGTGATTTTTTTTGCAGAGCACCACAACATGCAAGTAGTCACTAATGGCGTTTTCTTAATTGTTAATCAGGCGTCTATAGTACACTCGGTCATGTGACTGAACGAGCTGCTGCCAAGAAGCAAATTCTGAGTTTCACTGGACTTTGTTACTGTTTTCTGTCATCACTGAAACACGTATGGGGCCAATTCAGACATTTAAGAGTATCTGAAGTAACAGTACACGAGTACTACTTCAGTACTCGTAAATGCTTGTGAATCTGCCCAATATGACCAACTCCCTATCAGTGAAAGTGCAAAGAGGGCACAGTCTGTTCTATTTGTATAATATTACTATTCCTTGAATATTATCATTTTATCCACAATTTAGATGTTTTGGAACCAATTTGCAAAGGAATTTGAGAGTTTACGAAGTAGTACTACAGGAGCGGAACTTCGTATACTCTTAAATTATTTTATTAATCAGACTCGTTACTTCGTATACTCTTAAATTATTTTATTAATCAGACTCGTTGGTATTTTTGTTCACAAATTAATGGAAGATTATCGTTTACACGGATTCTCTGCGAACTGCTTCAATGCAATATCCTTGTTTCAAGAAATTTGACATGTAATTCCCACGAAACCCTATCAATGTGTTTGTGAAACACAGGCATTACCTTTTCTTAATTTTGTGAACAACTATTTTCCACAGGTACACGCTGGCTTGACTTCATAAATTAACCCAACTTTTGCACAGGGCCAGATTCTAGATATCTCTGTCGGTGACATACTTCTGGGATGGTCCAACAGAGTTACGAGGTGTTGAGGTTAGCCCAATTTAGAGTGGGCATTCGGATGACTTTTTTTTCCATGACCACCAGGTAAAACACAATGCAAAAAAGATATAATGTCCCCCACGCCTTGGAAGAAAACTTCCTTGACGTGAGGGTCATTTGTTTTTCATTTTTAAAAAAGAGGGAGTTTATTTGTGAAGAATAAAAAACTGTCTAAAAGTTTGACAGGTGGCCGTCCTGTTTGACAGAGCTTTGTGTATAACGTTTTGCAACATTGACAGCGACGGCCATGATGGCGGTTCCTGCCAGTGTTAAGAGCTGTCCAGTGGCGTAGCTAGGCCTTAGCCGCCCACAGCGGCCCCTGCGTTTGCCGCCTGCAGCGGACTAATCTAAGAGCGGGGGTGCTGGCGATTCCTGTGGCCACAGGAAAGAGCAGGGGAGGGGCCCCCAAAACTCGTGCCGCCAGGGGCAGACCGCCCCCTAGCCCCCCTTGCTACGCCACTGGATATTTCCACAGGGCCGGCAGATAACTCTAGATATGGGGGATGGGATGCCCATCAGAGCGACGGAGTGATTTACTCTATCGCTCTGATGGACATGACTCCATCCTCCAAACTCTAAAATCAGACACAAGTGTCTGAGATTTACATAAACAGATATGTCAAAATCAAACAAGAGTATTGTATTCCTGTGTTGTACATTGTGTTTGCGCTCTATTGGCACTGTATTATCTCTAGATCTTATATGTGTCCTGGACTCCGTGGAATGGTGATGTTGTGGAATAGGTCACCTTGGGTGGTGGTGTGGTTGTTACTGGGAATGAACATCTATGTGACAGCAGTCAAATAAGCAGAAGTGGAAACAGGTTCCCATCAGTGATTCACACACTCTACGGTCACATCTGGGACATAGCACTAATAAGAGACAGTGATTCCCATGCTGATGGCATTTGTATAAATGTGTTGTTTCACAGTAATCCACACATCCTGAGTAGATCATTACGAAATATGTTGTTTCCCAGCAAAGTTAAAGCAGGATTATGGAGTTCTAATATTCAATCCAGACATTGGAAAATTGTCCACTGAGGCCAATTAAAAAAAAATAATAATAAATGTGTTATTTATTTTGCTGCACTATTAATAACAAGCATTTGCAATGCAATAGGTCTCGCATTTACGCTGGTTTAAGCTATTGGCATTGTAAATGATAATGCCTTTTATTTACATTTTAAAAACCAAAACATAAATAAAAGTCATTGTCATTTACAATGCCAATAGCTAAAACTCACGTAAATGCAAGACCTATTGCATTGCAAATGCTTGTTTAGAAAATAGAGTGATGCTGATGCTAAGTTTGCGCTGGTCCCTCTGAGAGACGCGGGAGAGTAGGCCTCTCAGGGGACAGGCGAATGTGCTGAGAACGGAATCAGTGCATTTCAGCGAGTGTGTATGGGAATCTGACACCGGGTGATGGTGGGGTGGTTGAGGGAAGAGAAACCAAGCTAGGCTAAGAAAGAGGCATAAAAAGAGGGGGTGTCTTCGAAGGGTGAGAAAGAGCGAATGGGTAGGGACGGGATGTAAGAAAGAGGCGGTGAAGGAAGGGAGTGACTTCAGAGAAAGAACGGAGTGGGTTAGCGGCAAGGTGAGCTCTGAGAGTGGTAGTAGAGAGGGCGTGCCACTACAGAAACTGGGGAGGGCACTGGCTACGGGGCTAGGAGAGAAAGAAGGAGGTTGTTACAGAAATAGGAGGGGATGAACTGCAGAGACCCCAAAAGGTGATAGGAGAGCAGGGAAGAAAGGGTTGTGGGTTTTGAGCGAGGGAACGGGGAGCGCCATAAGGTGAATGGTGAGATTGTGGGTGAAGAAAGAGAAAGGGAAGATGTTAGGGAAAGAGAGAGTGAGAATGGAGGAAAAAGGAAAAGCGAATGAGGGTAGTGGGGAGGGTGGGGAATGAGAGGAGGTTTTTTGGAAGTGGGTACAAAGGCGGGGTGGAATGGGAGGGGGAGGCAGGAAGTGAACGAGAAGGAGAACGGGGCGGAGGGAAGCGAGCGCCGGTCCGCTGTGTGTGCAAAAGTGAAGCCTCTTTATTATGAGAGTAAAAAGTCTTCCGGTGGAGGGCTGTGCGTATGGAAGGAGGAAACGAGGGCTGCTGGGAGGGGAGCAGAGGGGCGTGCAGGCAGGTGGGACAGTCAGCATGCTGAGAGTGAGTAGAGAACAGTCTCGGAGCTGGACGGCAGCAGAAGGGGAGGGGGTAGCAGAAATAAAGAGCAGGCTGTGTTACAGGCAGAAGGGGGAGACTTGGGCTGCAGTCCGGGAGGGGCAGAAGAAACAGAGAGAATGCCTGAGGGGGCAGGACATAGGGGCAGAGCCGGGCTCCTGATGCTCCACAGACCTCTCATGTCACTTACACATCCTGTAGAGTCGGGAAAGAGCCCCGGCTCCTCCCCCGCGGGAGCCTCCTCAGCAGCCGGTTCATGGAGCCCTCGTTCCCTCTGGTTGGTGGTTCTCTGTGCCCGCCAAGGGTCTGGCAGCAGCGGAGAGCCAGCGGTGGGCAAACCAGGGGGGGAATAGCAGCTGTTGTAGTGAAGGCGCTCATAGACACGACACCGGGGGGCTGGCAGAACGGGTCAAGCCTTCAGCAAGAGAAGGATCCCGCACGCACGAGGCAACTCCTCTAACAGTTCCAGGGCACGGAGAAGTAGCAAACACCCGACTACCGCACGAGAGGACAGCAGTGACGTATTCAGGACCAGACTGGCAAACTAAACAAGCTGTCGCCATTGCGCGAATGAGGAAAACAAAGTGCGCACAGAGTAATTAAAAGACACCATGTAACGCCGCAAGTAAAAGATCCAGTCCGGGTGGGCATGGCCAAAAGGAGCCAGGGCGGTAACAAGGTGGGACTAAAAAGCCTCACTTACAATCGAAAGCCAGCATTTAGCATGAACGATGACGCAAGCCAATGGAAAGAAGGGGCGGGTCCTACACTCCACTTCTGAAATCTCCTCGATTACAAGAAGCCTCGCAGAGCGAGCAGCGCATGCGCGCTGCAACGCTAGGCGAGACCTAAAAATTAAACTTTTTTCCAACTCAATGTCAAGTGGGGCTGTGGGTTTTAGGGCGGAACAAATTGATATAGAGTGTGAAAAAAACCTTAGAAAACATGTTTCTGTGGCTTTCGTGATAAAAGGAAAAAGAAACATAAAATGAGAATTATGAAAAAGTAATCCCATGCCCACATCTTGCTGTGAGATACAGCACATTTAGTGAGTGCTCCGAGTAAGAAATTCACAACCAGGCTGCATATAATATAGTAAGTGAAAAAGAGGTGCAGGGACCAGTAGATGTGCACTAACTTTGGCATAACGTGTGGGTTGATTATTGGTTTGGCTGACTTTCATTTTATATGTTGTGTCCCCTCGTCAGTGTGTGTTTTTTCTTTCTGTTTTACGGCTGGTGGGGGCTGGTTTTGTTGCTGGGGTCTGTGCCTGCCGAGTTTCTTGCCTGCAGGATTTTAGTGCTTTACAAACGATGCAAAACAAATAATTTTAAAGCGTGCTGGCCAGACAATGCACACATCAAAACTGTTTTTGCATTTGGCTGGTTCCTGTCGCCATCCGGGTCGACATGAGCAGCATTGACCTTCAGGGCGAAGAGGAGTGAGGGGGTCGGCTGGTGCTTCGCTCAGAGAGTCCAGTCAGTGCTGAATTTGCAAAAGAATACGTGCTAAGGGGCAATGTTTTGCTCTGAAGCAGATTGCCGATACTGTTGAATGTCAGGATCACCGAATACCAAGGCTATATAATCTTTTTTGTGTTTGAAAAGGTTTATTTGAATAATAATAGAAAATACAAGGCCAGCAATACAGAAAGTGGCATATTGGAATAATAGATAATAATATGGCTAACGGAGAAGTAAAAGAGAAAGCTGTTTAAGTTTATAAAGGAAGTGAGGGGGAGAGGGAAGGGGGGAAGAGAAAGAGAGAAGAAAGGGTGAAGGAAGGGAGGGGAAGGGGAGATAAACGGGGATTCTTACACATTGAAAAAATATGGAATTGCATATTTACATAGGAATGCAAACAATAAGTATCATATAGGAATAAAGAGAACACATTAACAAGAATTAGAAGGAAAGAGCAGAGAAGATAAACATTTAAGGAGGCTTAAAAGTTTCTGCATTCAAACGAGAACTATCTGCTAACACCAATTTATCTAAGTAAGAAGTGAGTGGTAACCAAAAAGTTCTCTATTAACCATTGGCTTACAGGAGGAGGCGAAAGCAATATCAAGTCGGTGAAAGTGGCATAGACTATTCCACCAATGTTGGACAGAAAGCTTTGCAAGTGTTTTCCAATTAAGAGTTATGTGTTGAAAAGCTAGAGCTAACGTGAGGTCAAAGAGACCATGCATAGGGGTGGAAAGATCTAAGGAATGAAACAAACTACCAGAGAAAAGAAGAGGGATAGAATAAGGAGTGAGAATGTTAAACAGGCGAGAGATATGGGACCAAACCTTCCTCCAAAAGGTGGAAACGGAGGGGCAAAGAAAGAGAAGATGAAAGAAGTCAGCATTAGGAGAGCCACAAGACCAGCAATTAGTATCAGCAGAGTGGGAAAATCTAGCAATAGAGACAGGAGTAAAGTAAAGTCTATGATAAAGGAAAAACATAGATTGAGTAAGAGAAGCAGAGCGAGAGATTTTAAGGGAACAAGACCAGAGTTTGTCCCAAAAGATAATAGTCCAATCACATGCTAGGTCAGATTCCCATGCGCGTTCTAATTTAGTTTTAGCACGATCAGGATTAGGAGACAGGAAAAGTTTATAAATGAGAGAAGCTTTGGGAAGAGCGAGGAGAACTTTGAGAAGAGGGTTCTGTTCAGAGGGAGGAGGAATAGAGGGAAGAGAATAAAAAGCATCAAGGATAACCGCCAAAAGAGTAGAGAATTTTTGAAAGAAGGAGTGTGGACAGTGAAAGGTGGTTTGAATTTGGGGAAATGAGCGCGGGGTAAGGCCATCAAATAAATCTTTAACCCAGATTATCCCCTTAAGCCTCCAAGATTTCCAAAAAATGGGCCTATTATTAATAGTAATAAGAGTATTATGCCAAATTGGAGACTCTAAAAAGGATTCGCTAGAAATAAGCCTTGAATAGGACAAAGGTTTTATTAGGGAACAAGTGTGTTTAAATAAGGGGAGAGAGGTAAGAGGAGTCTTAGCAGAAAAGGCCAAAACTTCTCTAAAAGAGAAGGGTAATACCAGAGCGCGTTCAATAGAAAACCACAGGGGAGTAAAGGAAGGAGGTTCAGCTAGGAGCCACTTCGAGGCCTGACGAAGGCAAAAGGATTTATGATATATGCGAAAATCATGGAAGTTCACGCCTCCATTAGATTTTGTCTTACGAAGGGAAGATAAGGAAATCCTGGCTTTTTTGTCTTTACCAAGAAATTTAGAAAGGCGAGAGTCAATTTTTTTAAAGTAGCAGGCGGGAATATGGACTGGAAGCATGGAAAGGGTATAGATCAATATAGGGGTAATCATCATCTTAATTGAGTCTAACTGGCCCCACCAAGAAAGAAAAAGAGGATTCCAGGAGGAGAGTAATTTATCGATCCGAGAGAGAACCGCAGTCATATTTAATTTCACAGAGGAGGTAATGGAATTGGAGAACCACATACCTAAATATTTAATTTTGGAAGGAGACCATGCGAAACCGGTAGCAGAAAAGGAATGCGGAAGACAAAGTTTTGTAAGAGGTAGAATCTCTGTTTTATCAGAATTAATTTTATATCCGGAAACAAGGGAAAAAGAGGTGAATTCATCTAATAGAGGAGGGAGAGAGGTCTCAGGATTGGAGATAAAAAGGAGAATGTCGTCGGCATATGCAGAAAGTTTTAGATGATGGTCGCCATAGGAGAAACCAGAAATAGAAACATTGTTGCGAATTGAGGATAAAAAGGGTTCAAGAGCCAAAATAAAAAGAAGAGGGGAGAGAGGACAGCCCTGAAGAACACCACGTCGAAGAGAAAAGTAAGAAGAGACACATCCATTAACAAGTACGGAGGCCCTAGGGTCAGAATATAATAAAGAAATAAGTGAAACCAACTTGGGACCAAAGCCATGCCACTTCAAAGATGCAAATAAAAAGGACCAATCAACCCTATCAAACGCCTTTTCAGCATCAACAGAGATGGCTGCCAGGGAAGTGGAAAGAGAGGGGATTTTGTTGAGAAAGTTCAGAAAAAGGCGAGAGTTATCCGAGGTCACCTGCCTTTGACAAAGCCACATTGTTCTTTACCCACCAAATGAGGCATAAGGGGATCTAGGCGCAAAGCAAGTACTTTGGCAAACACTTTATAATCTACGTTAACCAAGGAAATTGGACGGTAGTTTTTACAAAACGTAGCATTGCGTCCTTCCTTATGTATGAGACATATCGTGGCCTCCTGGAAAGTGCCTTCCGTCTCACCAGAAAGAAGAAAGGAATGAAAAAGATGTAAGAGTTTAGGAAGTAATAAATTAGAAAAATGCAAGTTAAATTCAACTGAAAAAACATCAGGACCGGGGGTTTTCCCTTTCTTTAGAGCAGTTAAAGCATGGGATAATTCCTGAAGGGATAAGTCTGATTCAAGGTCAGAAAGATTAAGATGGTCGTTAGACGGAGTTGGAAGAGCCTTAAGATAAGATTGAATGAGGGAAGGAGAAGGGGAGATTCAGGGGTATAGAGGTCTTTATAGAAAAGTATGAATTCCTTAAGGATGTCCTGATCTTTGTAAATGGGAGTACCATCTGAGGAATAGACAGTGTCAATCAGAGTAGGGTCTTTACGGGACTTGAGGTAGTTCGCTAATAGTTTTCCCACTTTGTTACGTCCGCCGTAATACCGAGCGCTACTGCAAAGAAGTATGGAAGATGCATTACCAGTTGTGGTTTTATTAAAGGCCAATTTGGCACGAATAAGAGCAGGCAATACTGAGTCTGTCAATGAGGTATAAAATGTATGTTCTAGGGATTTAATGTGTGCTAGTGTATCTATGCGTTGCTGGAGGAAATGTTTCTTCTTTTTTTAAACAAAATCTATAATAAAGCCCCTCGCGGTAGCCTTAAAGGAATCCCATAATATATGAGGGGGGTACTGGGAGTATTGTTTAGGTCAAAAAATTCATTAGCAAAAGAAGTAAAAGAGGAAGAGAAAAGAGGATCAAGAAGAAGAGAGTTATAGCGCCATCGGGAAGACCTAGAATGTGGAGGGAGCAAATCAAGATACACCACAATTGGGGCATGATCAGAGATAACAATAGGTTCAATAGAGGAAGATAGTAAATTTTGAGATAAAGATTGAGATAGAAAAATATAGTCAAGGCGGGAAAGAGAGTTATGAGGAGGAGAAAAAAAAGAAAAGTCAAGAGCATTAGGATGAGAAAGCCTCCAAGCATCCACAAGGTGAACTTGGGAAATGGTGTCGAGAAAGTGTTTGTGTGTTTTATGGGGAACAAAGCGTGTCTGAGATTGGCGATCAATAAAGGGGTCAGCGACCTGATTGCAGTCACCTCCTAATATAAAGAAATCATCTTTAAACTGTATACATTTCTGAGTAATCAAAGGCCAAAAAGAACAATCAGGATGGGTAGGACCATAAACATTGAATACAGTCAAAGATAAGTTATTAATTAGCAGCTTCGCCAACACCCATCTACCCTCTGTATCAGTCTCTTGCGAGACAACCTTGCAATTTAGCTTCTTGTGACATAAAATAACCACACCATTTTTCTTGTTAGAGGTGGGGGAAACTAAGACTGAACCCACCCAACCTTTTTTCAATTTTAATGCTTCAGGTTCTGAAAGGTGGGTTTCTTGTAGGAAGACCAAATCAGGGTTGTAAGAAGCAAGGTGGGAAAGTATTCTCTGCCTCTTAATTAGGTTAATAAAACCTTTCACATTCCAGGAGATAACTTTGAATGCAAAACCATCAAAAATACATAGAGAACAATATATGCAACAATAATAATATAAGGTAAGAGAGGGAAATAGAAAATGGGAAAAGAAGATAAGAAATCACACGAGGAAAGGAATAGAAGGGGAGAAATAGGGAAGTCAGTTAGAAGAAGAGAAGGAAAAGATACGAAAAGAGTGGAAGAGAGGAAGGGGAGAGAGAATAGAAACAAGAGGAGACAGTACATGTCAATGACGACTGTAATACGTACCTTACGGGGAACACAGGAAAGGATGAGGCGGCAACGGACAACAGAAACAGCACACCTAACAAGGGGCAACGCACCACACCAGGACATCAAATAATAAACAAGAGCAGGAACGGGAACATGAAGAGGAGCAAGGTAAACCTCAATGAACCTGTAAAAGGAAACAAGAATTATGCAAAATAAAGCTAGAAAAAACAATATAGTCCAAATGATATAAACTATAACAGTAACTTCAATGCAATAATGCCAGAGGAGGAGCACAACAGTCAAGATCCAGAGGGAGTAGAAGCTGTCTCCATTGAAGTAGTAGAATGAGCATGAATAAATCTTTTGAGGTCAGCTGGGTCCTCAAAGGTGGAAGTCTTGTTGAGGAAGGTAACTTTAAAGATGCAAGGTTGAAACAAGCCATATCTGGCACCCAAGGAACGAAGAGGCGGACGAAGATCCAGAAACTCTTTGCGTCGTTTGGCAGTCGTCGAAGAAACATCCTGTGAAATAAAAACTTTGGTGCCATGCCAAGAGAGATTCTTTTTGGATTTAGCGGCATTCAGTACTAGGAGAAGGTCAGTGAATTGTAAGAATAAAATAATTATTCCACGGTTAGTTGGCGCAGATGAGGAAGAAAGACGAGGACCCAGTCTATGCGCCCGTTGTAGATTCAGTTTGGTTGCAGAAGGGAGACCCAGAAACTGTGGCAAAAAAGAGGCGAAAAATGCAACAGGGTCATCACCTTCAAGTCCCTCAGGAAGACCATAAATGCGTAAGTTATTACGACGATTTCTATTTTCCAAGTCCTCAGTCGCTCTTCTCAGTTGCAAGACTTCCTTCTCCAGAAGGGGGATTTTAGAAGATGAATCCTGTACAATGCTGAGCTGTTGTTCCACCACAGCCACGCGGGATTCCATGGAAGCCCATTTATTGTCCATCGCTTGTAGGCGGCCATTAGTTTCCTCAATAAAGGGTCGGAGATCGCGTATCTCTTCCAGAACCATGTCTAAGGAAACCGGCAAGACAGACTTAGGGGGAGACGGAGGATCCTGCTTGAGCCTCTTGCCGGTGGTCGAAGGCAACGGTACTTTAGATGCCATCGTTGTGTAGGACTCTGCAATGGAGGAACTATCCCTGTGAGACGAAGTTTCAGATAAGCAGGAAAATCTGTTTGAGATAGTGATACTAGATCCAGAAGTAGTAGGAGTATTCAGCTTTGATCTTTGGGCATGGCGCAGTACACAATTGCTCCTACCCATGAAATATCGTAAGGAGAATACAGGGAGGCATTGACATCAGTGAGAGCAAAGGCAGACTGCTCCACAAAAAACAGCAACAAAAAAAAAAAGTGAAGACCACCAGCGTTAAAATAGAAGACCTTGCGAGAAAATGCAGGAAACAAGCAAGAGATACTGAAAGGCAGCAATATCGTGTGAAAAAATCATGAGGAAAAAGTCGGCAGGAAAATACACAAAATGGCGGCCGTCAGGCAGCAAAAAGAGTCACCAGCAAGCTTCACTTACTTCCTCACAAAGAAGACTTCTCAGACTGCCCCCACAGAAGCGATGGTAATCCAATTCAGGAGAAAGCATCCGCTCCTACCATAAGTAAAGAGTGGAGAGCACAGGGAAGTATAGGCATCACGCAGGAGAATAGGCAGAGTACCCAACACTGAACAGCAAAAACGACAAAATATGAGGACTTCCAACATTAAAATAGTAGTCCTTCAAGTAAATGCCTGAAACATGCCAGAAGCGATGAAAAATGCCAGTTTGGGACAACATGCGAGAAAGTCTGAGGAAAAAACCGGCAGGGAGAGAGACAAAATGGCAGTCGCTAAGAAGCAGTAAGAGTCACCTGCATAATTCCCCTCCTTCCTTACTGGAATTAAATGTGAAAACCGCACCCTCCAGAGGCGCTAGTAATCCGATTCAGGAATTCAGGAATCTGGCATCGTTATGTGAAGAAAAACGCTGGAGAGGCTCCGGGGCGTGTGTGAGGTCCGGCGAGATGCGGAGCACCGATGTCAAGCGGCCATCTTAGGTCGCGGTGCGCGCGACTCATCAAGGCTATATAGTCTTGATTCCACCTCTGCCTCTTTCATGCACCACCAGACAATCCCTGCCCCTTTATATCAATATTGCATGTCATTTTCAATGGTGCTATTCCCTTTGTCACTGTTAATCCACTTCTCTCTTCCTCCGTCTTTCCTCCTTTTGTGCTTTTCTTTGTCTGTTGCGGAAAAAGGAGTGCCATTACCCTAAAATGAGTGCTAGTGGGCCCCACCTGCAACCAGTATATATACGAAAATGATCCTTCAAATTTCAAATATATTTTTTTATGTGACTGCTGCAACACATTTCAGTTTAATATATTAAATTATAACATTTGATTGAGTGAGAATTCTTAGACATTTGGAATCATCTTAGGGTCTAAGGCCCTTGGCAAAGCCAGGCACAGTACTTTTGTTGTTTGCCTGTAGTCATTTGTTGTATTTGTACTGGAACAAAAGTATCTGAGACAGGTTGTCTCTGCTACTCTATTCTTTATCATGGGCCATCTTTTATTCATTTTTTTCTCTATTTCTGGAGTAGTTTCTCTCCCACCATGTTGTACCTCTGCTATCCTACCCGAACCCTTGTCCTCTCCCCCTCATTTTCTGCCCAGTTCCTCACACAGGTTGAGGTGTCCAGTGTCCTAACTGTAAACCTCGCAGGATTTTGGCTGCAGGGTCCTAGTATCCCAATGGCAATACACCATCTACCCCTCCTCTCAAACAAAGATGAAGTCACATCTACCACCCTACGTTCCATGATTCTGTTATTGTTGTGTAAGGACTTGTGGACACGGAAGTCATCATTGAGTCAATCAATCTGTGACTCTTTCTGGACATGGCTTGATGGTCAGGCTATTGTGTCATTGCAGATAAGAGGTTGTTAAGTTACACGACTAGTGAGTCAGTTAACAAACAATTATGTGGGACAACCTGCTCCAGCTCATATGTGCCTTCAGTGATTTGGGTATTTTTTCTAACCATGTGTGTGCCATTGCAGTGTTTATATGACAACAAGCACTCCTGTGATGGAAATGTTCCTTTCAAAAGACAAAAGCAGTCACCCGCTCAAAGGAGGCATGCTTTTCAACATAGGGCTCCTCGTCAAATTTTCAGGTGTGTGTATCAATGTGGGCTACTGCCAAACTGTAAGGGAACTTTTTATTCCCTATGTGTGTGTTTTTAGAGGAGATATCATTAACTATAGAAACGGGGAAACAGAATAAGTGACAACTCCCTACTGGTTGACTATAAACTTAATTCTTGCCTCGAGTACTTAGACGGACAACACAGGGGATCAATTCAACCCTGTAAAGAAGCTGACATGTTTCTGCTAAAGAAGACTGCCCCTGTGGGAGAGACCCTCACTAATACGCCGGCAAGGAAGATAATGTGTGTCAAGCAAAAGAGATGACAAGTCTGTGGGTCAATCCTGCTCTTTACTTGAAAGATGGCAGAGCAACTCCCAGTTCACAGGCTGCTTATATGACTGTAGATAGGACGGGTCCGTTCTTCATCATCAGAGCACACCTAACATAGATGAGAACAGCAAGATCACTTACTCACAATGACCATTCAGCTCCACAGCACACATACACTTTAATCTGACCTTAGTCACCAAATGTGTTCTTTGTGTGCTAGAACAGATGCCATTGACATGAGTACCTTTCTTACTCTATTCTTTTTTGGGCCGTCTTGTTATATTTGTTCCTCTAATTCTGAGAGAGCATCTATCCCACTATGCGCCATTATGCAGTGCCCTACCATAGATTCTTTGTCACCTTTTCCCTCACTTTCTATCCAGATCCTGGTAAAGGAACTGGAGCCCAGGTCATGGACCTGGGAAGATTACAGGATACAGGGTCCTAGTGTCATTAACACAACAAGATGATCAGAGATTAACCATTCTCTACAGCAGTCTGAGTAGAAGCTTCAGAAAAGAGGTAGAACTTTAACATCTGGAAAAAGATTATTTTACCAGTAGTGTAAAAGAAATTCAGAGATGGACAAGTATGTTTAAGAATGGGAATGATGGGGGCATGGCCAGATCGTCTGCAAGATGGCCACCGAAGATTAGCCTCCCGTAGCCTCGGAGACATATGATGGAGCCCTGTCGGCATTTGCCCTCCTCCATAGAAGCCAAGAGCCATGGCAACATCGGAACGTGTGGGTAGAGAATAGGTGATTATGGACAGTGCAACGGTCAGTTTACCAAGTTTTTTCCTTCCCGGTCCCACTACCTTACGTTGGGGTGCAGCGGCCACCATTTTGAGACATACTCAGCTTGTGGTGGCGCTTTCATAGGTCGAGCTTGCCTGTCTTCACAGAGGACTTCACCTGAGGGCATTCCTGGCTCATACAAATACTTCTCCAGATGAAGAATTTATTTTAGGCCCCTGCTTAGGCTGTTCAGTGTTTCACCCAGGGTAATCTCTTCACACTTGTTTTTCAGAGGAGCACGGAGAGACAGGCATTCTACTCATCGTTTATTTCCACCAAAAACTGAGGATTTTATGTTATTTACAGCTTTACATTTTAGTATTTAAGGAACTGGTCGTTGGGAGTTCCCTTGGCTGTCTGGGCATCATATTAGACATTTTAATTTTCTTTGGGTCACAGATACTACACATTCGTGCATTCAGGTATGGACTCAGCTGCATCCTCATTGTTAAAGCCTGCATCATCACTTACAACCATGCCTCTTTACCGAAAAGACCCTAACACTAATAATAACCAGAGGCAAAAGAGGGATCCTACATCTTCGATGAAGATACCCCTACCTCTAATACTAGAGGATTTAATGGGGGAAATAAACCATTTAAAACATCTTTTGATAAAACCAAACTCTACGCTTCAGAGGGTCAAAGAGATATGATCAAGCCTGGAGCCCAGAGGTAGAACAGAGAATTAGGAACATCCGAGACATGACAACTAAGGAGATTTCTCTTCTCAAGCAACAAACTGAAAGCTTGGAAAATCGTTATAGATGCAACAATCTACGCATCTCGGAATTCCTGAGGAGTCAGAGGGTTCTGGCATGATAGCCTTTCCCAAATTACATATTCCTAAACTTGTTGGCCTCAAGGAAGGAGCTGATCTCAATCTTCAAAGAGCACATTGTGTCGGCCCTAAACATTTAACAACATCTTCATCAGAACAACTTAGAGGAATCAACACTATTTTTCTACAGTACTCTGATTTGATGAGGGTTCTCTCAGCAGCCAAACAAAGAAAACTATATTTTGTGGTCAGGCCAGAAGGTCTTCTTTGCACAGGATGTGGGTAGAGTGGCAGATACCCAACGAAAAGAGTTTCTCTCTTGCTCCATCCTGCCTTACTGTCTATGAATGCTCGATTTGGCATTGTGCACCCATGCCTGTTTAGGGTCACTTACAAAGAGAAAAACATGTCTTTTGAATCGCCAAAGAGCTTAAAAAAATTCCTCTTTCTACATAAAGAAAAGGAAATGGACCTTGGGAAAACCTGATTCTATGTTTCTCTTGTTTTGTTTCATCTGTTTTATGCATTAGGTTTTCTATGATGTTTCTTTTATCTAAATTTCCTCCTCTCATTTTCTTGTTTTTACAGGAGTCTTCCATCTCATCTTTGAATCCCTGTCCCAGATGTTTCTTATCTTCGGTGTACCCTCCCCCAACACAGTGTCTAAACTTTGTTTCCCTCATGTTGGTAGTCATGTTGGTAAGTGCTCCTAGTTTTCTTATGATGTTGTCCTAGTAATAGTTTTAATTAATCTTTTTTTGCTTAATATACATCCCTGATGCTGCATCTCTGTCTCCGAGCGCCTTTCTGTTGACTTTTTGTTGACTTCTGTCAGATGTCTGTCTGCTTTGCTTTTTCACCACTCCATCATTTCATTGCTATCGAATCATATGTTAGACGTCTCATCATGGTTAAGCCTTTTTGGCTTCTTACCATCTTTTATTCCTCTATCAGGTTCTGTCCCTTCCTTTCCCCCTTCCATATCCATTCTTCCTTATCTTTCACTATAACTTCTTTCAATGTTCTCCTTCACGTTCATATTCACTATCACAGTTTTAACGAACGTATCGCTGGTTCAGATTGGATTTCTTACTATATTTTTAATGTTGCTGTTTATTATACTATATATTCCCTTTTACACACTTAACTAATAATCTTCGTATTGTGTCCTGGAATGTCAAAGGTTTGTGTAACCCTAATAACAAGCAAAGGTTGCTTGCACATTTAACTCAATTGAAAAGTAAAATTGCTTTATTACAAGAAACTAATCTTTCAGATACAGACATTAGTTCTATTCGAAAGAATTGGGTAGGTCATGTATTTTGTTCCGCAGCTAATCAAAATATGAATGGAGTTATCATATTATTTCATAAATCACTTCCTTTGGTTATTGAGAGAGAGGAAATAGATGAAGAGGGTCAATGACTTCTTCTACACCTTACTATACAACATACTTCAATATCTTTTCTTATTATATATGGTCCCACGAGTATAGAGGTTCAATTTTGGGAACGAATGTCCAACATGATAAGGTCTTGCTCAAACACAAATTTTGTTGTCGGAGGGGATTGCAACCAAACCATGGATCCATTTATTGATAGACACTCCTCAGTTAAAGACGCTCCTAACAAAATGCATAAATCATTCAGAAATTCTATTCATTCTAGGGGGCTTGTTGATGCATAGAGAGCTTCCAACCCTCATACTTTGGAATATACTTTTTTTTCTCCTGCACATCAATCTAAATCAAGGATCGACTATATTTTCTTAACACACAATTTACTTACCACATTAAGTAATGCTGAAATTGGGTCTATTCTAATTTCAGATCCTGCACCAGTTATAGTAGATCTAGAGCTGCTGTCTGTCAACTCTCGGTCTAACAGATGGCATTTTAATAATAATTTATTGGAAGACGATGTAAATGTTATGTTATGTTATGTTAAGCAGGATTTATAAAGTGCACAGCTACTCAAAAGCGCTAATGGAACAGTAAGGGTAAAAGAACGAACCAGTTGTCTACTGGACAAAGAGCCAGGTTTAAAGCATTTTCCTAAACAGTCTTTCATCCTCCAATAGCCTGGGTTCTAAAGGAAGGTTATTCCAGCCCACTGGCCCCAAAATAGAGGAAGACCACCCCCCAGCACATACAAGGTGGACTCTCAGTACTGTGACCAAGTGATAATTGGAGGAGCACACCTTTCTCAAAGGGCTGTAGTCGGAAATCCTAGAGGACATATAGTCTGGTCCCTAGTGGTGTAGCCCTCTGTGCACTAGTAGAGAAGTCTTAAAAAGAATACACTTGTGTACAGGAAGGCAGTGCAAATTCTGCAAATGTGGAGCAATGTGCTTCTTTCTAGGTAGACTGAGAACGAGCCTAGCAGCTGCATTTTGTACTGTTTGAAGTTTCCTCACTGGAAATTGTGGGAGACCACTATATAAGGCATTTGCATAGTCCAACCTGGACACGACCGATGCCAAGGCCACCGTAATCTGTATTAGGATCGACAGGAAGTGCAGAAATTTCTTGAACATATGTAGTATGCCAAAACATTTGCTAACCACAGAGTTGATTTGATTATGGAAGGACAATTTATTGTCAAATTTCACACCTAGACTGTTAACTTTTTCTACTTACCTATTGGGTGGAGGTTCTTCCTCTGGCCAGTGCACTTCCAACTTGAGGTCAAAAATGTGCCCCACACAGAGCACTTCAGTCTTCTCGGTATTACACTTCAGTTGGAAGAGGCTCATCCAATGGAAAACGGCCGATAGGCATGGTTTAATAGCATCATGTAGAACAGTTTGAACTATTCCTTAATGATTTCTTTGCTGCCAACATCAACCCTGATACTTCTTTCTATTTTGTTTGGGACGCTTTTAAAGCAACAGCCAGAGGATACATTCTCAACTATGTTTCGACTAAAAAGAAGAAAAAAAACCTTAAAGAATCTGCACTCTTACTCACCTCCATTAATCAACTTGAGCACAAATATTACACAGCCAATACAGACACCAAGCTGACTCGTTTATTAAAGTCAAGTTAGAATTCAATTTAAAAAATGATTGAGGAGGCCTCTTGTATACTATTAAAAATAAACACAAAATACTATGGGGACTGCAATAAAACAGGCAAAATGCTAGCAAACTATTTAAAGGTTAAATCACAAAAATGCTAAATTGATAACAATACTGACAAAACTGACTGACTTTAAGGATGCTAAAGTTCTAAAATGCTTTACTGTCACAACACAATTCCTCAGGATCTCTTTGTTGCCAGAATGTTCCACCTCCAGGCAGCTTCAAGTCTGTATGCTATCATAGCATGGACTATTGAAGTGGCCAGGTGAGGAAAGGGTGTTGGGAAAGGAACTGCGGGGAGGGAGACCTAAAAGGAAAAACAACAGATTATTCCAGTGACTCTTCCTACTTCTGTAATAATGTTATTCATGAATCTTTTCTCAGCAATTTACCTGAACCTCCTTGGCAGCAGATCCTGTGCTAATGATATTGATAGGGGGTGATTTTGTTAGATGATATTCCCTCTATAAGTAAATATAATATTCTGTTACTTATATCAATCACCTTATTTACACACCCACTGTAAGTTTACATCTAATGCTTTTTATCCTAACACCTACCAGGTCATTTTCTTGTACTGGAGTTGACCTTGAGGGTAGCACTAGAAATAAACAGGATACAGCGATAGTCAAGTCACTATCAACTAAAATAGTCTTGGGTTTGTTTCTTGGTTACTTCTTTTACCAAATGTTTACATAGTCTTTTTTCCAATATTATCACAATAGTGCAGGACCTGCCTCGCACTATTACATCAAGAGTCTCCCAAAATTACTTTGCGATAATGAGCCTTTAAATGATTTTCTCGCAAGCGCACTTTAATGTCATCGGACTTCTAGATTCTTTAAAGTACAGCACGACTCTCTTCTGGAATCCTCCTGCTATCCTTGCTGCCAAAAACCAAGCAGGACACAGCTTCCGGTAAACGTGGGCGGAGAGCTGCCGTGAACCCTCCAGGTCAGCCACTGGAAAGAATAGAGAGCATGCGACCAAGGGCGTGGGTCTGTTTTATACCTAAGAGCCACACCCAAGATGGCCGCTGCGCGCCGAACGTCACCCACAAGACGGCTTTGCACCGCGATCAACTGTAAGAGAAAGCATTGACAGGTATGTCAGATAAAGTAAGATGCAATGATGGTTTTGTTAGTGATGTCTGGCCCTTCATCATAGAAACCAAATCGGTAGCACAAGAAATAGAACAGTTCTATAGCTGCATATGTTTCCAGAAGTAACTTTATTAGTGAATACACAGTCTCCAACATTAGTGAATACAGTCTTCAATGCAAGTAACCACATTAGTGAATACATAGTATCCAATTATTGCCGTACATATGGGCAATGCCACCAATATTTGTTGATAGCAAGGGAGGCATGGATCTTGCCACATCTGTGACGAGGACATAAAGTGCGAGGACTCACATGTGAGGATGATGTCCTAGAGTCGTCAGTGAGAATGCAGACTTTCACCACGCTTTATATACACCAGAGCACTCCCTATCTGATGATGCCCTAATAACTTTCTTTGACTCTTTCAAAACACCATCACCAGGTACCTGGTCTTTTCTCATAGCCCTCACCACTCTACCAAAAGACAAAGCCCCTGGTCCAGACGGATTTTCCATTGAAATGTACTCAAATTTTTCTCATATTCTGTTACCACATTTATTTTCATTATTTCAATACATTCTCTCTTATAATGAGGCTTGTGGCACCTTTCTATAAGCTATGCTTTGGTTACTCCCCAAAATAGATAAAGATTTATCATCCTGTACCAATTAAAGGCCCAATCCCTTCATTAACTTAGATTGTAAGATTTTTGCAAAGATCTTAGCCCTACGTATTAATACATGTATACCGGAATTGATTAGTTTTGAATAAACTGGCTTTGTGAAGGGCAGATATATGGCAGACAATTCCAGAGCTTTTTTGGATATCTTGTATCTTGCATCACAAGGTACTATACCACATTGGACGTGGAAAAGGCCTTTGATCATGTTAATTGGAATTTTATGATAGGTGTGCTAAAGTGGTACCGTTTTGGTCCAAGAACGCCTAAACACATCAGCCGGCTGTATTCCTCTGCTAAAACATCTATTTACGTAAACAGGCTCTAGTCTTTTTTACTTTCCTTTATTAAGGAGTACACGGCAAGGTTGCCCGCTGTCACTTTACTGTTTATACTGTAACTGGAACCCTTTCTCCAGACTCTTCGTCAGTCGTCCTCCTTTCAAGGCTTCAATCATAAAGATACGGAAGTTAAGTTCACTGCTTATGTGATGATGTTATTCTTTTCGTATCAGACCCACAATCCTCCATACCTACATTTGTTGATCTTTTAGATAATTATTGCAGTCTCTCAGGCTACAACCAAAACATTGATAAGTTAGAAGTTCTTCCTTTAAATAAGTATTGTTTAAAAGATATGTTTGTGGACACTAGTTTTAAATGAACCGCAAATTGGGTTATGTGTCTAGGGAACAAATATTCCACCTCCATAACTGACACCATCCGGATTAACTTGGCGGATGCTCATCAAAGAATACTTAGTATGTCTGAGAAGTGGTCTCCCGTTTATTAGTCTTGGTGGGGCAGATTAGATATCATACAAATCATGATGTTACCTGTCATAAATTTCTACTTATCTATGTTGCCCGTGAAGCTCCCACTCAAGTTCTTTAAATCTCTTAACAGATTGCTAGGTAAATTCTTATGGAATAGCCGGAAGGCACGAATTTCATTATGCTCACTATGTACACCTAAAGAGCAGGGTGGGATAAATGTTCCCAATTTACCACACTATCCTTCCTCTTACATCTTGAAACAAATCTTGCCTCTTTTGGATGAAGATAGGCATACTTCCCTTACCGTATGCCGTAAATTGGAAGACTCAATAATTTCGCCTTTTTGTTTTCGCAGACTGGCTCTTTTCTCACCCCCAAGATCCTTCTTTTCCCCCTCTATCAAAAACTCAATATCTCTCGCATACCCTATCCTTACTCGGTCGCTATCACAAAAACAGGCATTGCTAGATTACTCTATTTGACACAACAAACACATTAAACTGTCAAATCGCATGATTTATTGGAAGAACTGGGTGGAGAAAGATATCATTCAAGTTAAACAGTCATTTCAGGACACTATACTTTTTTCTTTATCTGAAATTCAATGCAAGTATAGTCTATCTTCTGTTTCCACTCTCAAATATGAACCCTTGAGGAAAGTTATTTTGCAATACATATCATCTCTTACACACATGCATTCATCCACCCCAAATTTGTTCGCCAAGTCCCTTAACCCCTTCGCTGCTAGGCCTTTTCCCCCCCTGTGCTAAGCCCTTTTTTGGCTATTTGGGGTAGTTCGCGCTTAGGCCCCTGTAACTTTTTGACCACATAAGGTATCCACGCCAAATTTGCGCCCTTTTTTTCCAACATCATGGGGATTCAAAAGGTACCCAGGGTTTGTGGATTCCCATGGAGGGGACCCAGAAATTAGCCAAAATACAGCAAACAAAATTATTATTTTTTTAAATGGGAAAAAAGGGCTCCAGATTAAAGCGTCTGGTTTTTTCCTGCAAATGGTATCAAAAAGGGGTTGTGGTGCTGAAATCACCATCTTCCCAGCTTTCAGGGACAAGCAGACTTTTGTCAGAAAACCAACATTTTTTACACAGTTTTGGCATTCTTCAGGGACATAGCCTATTTTTGCTATTTTTTGTGCTTTCAACCTCCTTCCAGTTAATGGTAGAAATGGGTATGAAAGCAATAATGGATCCTGCAGAGCTATACATTTTACAAAAGTAGATAAAATTCTGAATTCAGCAAGGGGTCATTTGTGTAGATCCTTCAAGGTTTCTTCATAGAAACTAACAGTTAAATATAGGAAAAATTTAAAATTAGTTGAAAAAAACAGCCATTTGTGTCAACGTTTTCACCTGTAACTTCTTCTCATTATGCCAGCTGTATGAAAGCAATATACAGTTACATTTGCTGGACCTTTCTGGTTGTGGGGATATATAAGACTTGTAGGTTCACCAAGAACCCGACGAACCCAGAGCCAATAACTGAGCAGCGTCTTGCAATGGTTTTTTATTATGTACCGGGTATATAGCAATTATTTTGGGAAAATGTAGACATGGAAAAATTGGTATAAAAGACACCTATGTATTTCTGAAATGGGAACAAAATATAGAGTTTAGAAACAGTAGATATTTGCACATTCCGAAATTGAGAGTACCCATATTTGCATGAGAATTATAGGTCATTTTTTAAATGACTTCTTTTTTACACATTGGGGCCGATTCCGATCTCGGTCGGAGGCGTACCCAACACCATTCGGTCGGGAAAAAAGCCATGCGAAAGCCTGTTTCCCGACCGATCCGTACAGCACACCGAACGAGTAAGTACGATGCGCACAACAGCAAAGAATCCGGCCGAGCCGTACTCACCCAAACCAGGTCCTGTTCCCCGACCGAGGCGAATCCGGAAACGCCGAATCGAGTCGCACGGAAGGAAAATGCAGCCCCGTCCGGCCGGACAAGTACGATGCGCTTTCCGTACGCGCCGAACCCGTCGCTACGCACGGCACGTCAAAGCATCCGGGAGAGGCGCACATAAGCTCCGAAGCGACGAGGCGAAGCGACGAGGACGACGCGAAGCAACGAGAAGGACGAACGACACGAACCAACCATGAATCCCTTCGTCCCGATCATACCAATATTCTACATTTACTACCGGAACAGGCACGGACGCGTACGGCGCAGAAGGTAAGCCAGACACCAACCACAAAACACATACAACACGTACACGACACATCACACACACACAGAGGGATGCAGAATATACTTACACCAGCAACAGCAGCACCATAGGGGCGGGATGCCCATCACCAATGCCACATATGCACACAGGGGCCTGAATGCGCACCACCACCCTCACCCAGGGGGGGCAGGATGCCTACCACTACTACCACCCTTAGCCAGGGGGGGCAGGATGCCTACCACTACTACCACCCTCACCCAGGGGGGGCAGGATGCCTACCACTACTACCACCCTTAGCCAGGGGGGGCTGGATGCCTACCACTACTACCACCCTCACCCAGGGGGGGCTGGATGCCTACCACCACCCTTAGCCAGGGGGGGCAGGATGCCTACCACCACTACCACCCTCACCCAGGGGGGGCAGGATGCCTACCACTACTACCACCCTCACCCAGGGGGGGCAGGATGCCTACCACTACTACCACCCTCACCCAGGGGGGGCAGGATGCCTACCACTACTACCACCCTCACCCAGGGGGGCAGGATGCCTACCACTACTACCACCCTTAGCCAGGGGGCTGGATGCCTACCACTACTACCACCCTCACCCAGGGGGGCTGGATGCCTACCACCACCCTTAGCCAGGGGGGCAGGATGCCTACCACCACTACCACCCTCACCCAGGGGGGGCAGGATGCCTACCACTACTACCACCCTCAGCCAGGGGGGGCAGGATGCCTACCACTACTACCACCCTCACCCACGGTGGGCTGGATGCCTACCACCACCCTTAGCTAGGGGGGCTGGATGCCTACCACTACTACCACCCTCACCCAGGGGGGCTGGATGCCTACCACCACCCTTAGCCAGGGGGGCTGGATGCCTACCACTACTACCACCCTCACCCAGGGGGGGCTGGATGCCTACCACTACTACCACCCTCACCCAGGGGGGGCAGGATGCCTACCACTACTACCACCCTTAGCCAGGGGGGCTGGATGCCTACCACTACTACCACCCTCACCCAGGGGGGCTGGATGCCTACCACCACCCTTAGCCAGGGGGGCAGGATGCCTACCACCACTACCACCCTCACCCTGGGGGGGCTGGATGCCTACCACTACTACCACCCTCACCCAGGGTGGGCTGGATGCCTACCACTACTACCACCCTTAGCCAGGGGGGGCAGGATGCCTACCACCACCACCACCACCCTCACCCAGGGGGGGCAGGATGCCTACCACTACTACCACCCTCACCCAGGGTGGGCTGGATGCCTACCACTACTACCACCCTCACCCAGGGGGGCAGGATGCCTACCACTACTACCACCCTTAGCCAGGGGGCTGGATGCCTACCACTACTACCACCCTCACCCAGGGGGGCTGGATGCCTACCACTACTACCACCCTCACCCAGGGGGGCAGGATGCCTACCACTACTACCACCCTCACCCAGGGGGGGCAGGATGCCTACCACTATTACCACCCTCACCCAGGGTGGGCTGGATGCCTACCACTACTACCACCCTCACCCAGGGGGGGCAGGATGCCTACCACTACTACCACCCTTAGCCAGGGGGGGCTGGATGCCTACCACTACTACCACCCTCACCCAGGGGGGGCAGGATGCCTACCACTACTACCACCCTCACCCAGGGGGGGCAGGATGCCTACCACTACTACCACCCTCACCCAGGGTGGGCTGGATGCCTACCACTACTACCACCCTTAGCCAGGGGGGGCAGGATGCCTCCCACCACTACCACCCCCACTCATAGGATGGACAATGCATGACACAACCAGCACACCACAACCTAGGGAATGCAAGAAGAAGACATCCCCCCAACACCATGACAAGCGTTTGTAGACTGTGTCAAATGCCTACAACACCGAACATGACTTTGAACATACAATGTGACCCCCTAGCACATGTGCCACACATATATGTGTGTGGCACCCACAATGCAAGCAGGCCATGACCATTGTGGCAATGTGGTCCAAACCCCCATCATCACAGTGACCAAAAGGTAAGTGTGGGGTCCATAGCTGCAGCACATTTTGAACATTGTGGCAATGGGGTCCAAGCCCCCATCATCACAGTGACCAAAAGGTAAGTGTGGGGTCCATAGCTGCAGCACATTTTGAACATTGTGGCAATGGGGTCCAAACCCCCATCATCACAGTGACCAAAAGGTAAGTGTGGGGTTCATAGCTGCAGCACATTTTGAACATTGTGGCAATGGGGTCCAAACCCCCATCATCACAGTGACCAAAAGGTAAGTGTGGGGTCCATAGCTGAAGCACATTTTGAACATTGTGGCAATGGGGTCCAAACCCCCATCATCACAGTGACCAAAATGTAAGTGTGGGGTCCATAGCTCCAGCACATTTTGAACATTGTGGCAATGGGGTCCAAACCCCCATCATCACAGTGACCAAAAGGTAAGTGTGGGGTCCATAGCTGAAGCACATTTTGAACATTGTGGCAATGGGGTCCAAACCCCCATCATCACAGTGACCAAAATGTAAGTGTGGGGTCCATAGCTGAAGCACATTTTGAACATTGTGGCAATGGGGTCCAAACCCCCATCATCACAGTGACCAAAAGGTAAGTGTTGACAAAGTAAGAGGTGCAACTGCCAAACTGCATGGATGATTCCTGGTCACAGAACAACAAACACATCAGTGGCAAAGTAGTGTATGTGTCCCATTGCAACATAAATTGGGGGAGCCAAATCCTGCAGTGCAAATAAGACATAACTTTGGCCATGTGCAGACAAACAACACCCATGGGGGCTGACACCGTCAACAATCATCAATGACACAATGACAGAAGTGACCATCCGAATGCAGACCCACATATTTGCACCAATGGGCACACACATGCAGATACCCTGTGGAGACTGCAGATGTGAGGTGAACAGATACCATACCATGGCAGCAATGGGACACACAAACCATGATCATTGTGCTGACCGATGACCTAGGAGTCCCAGGGACAGCAGGGGAAACCCACCAAACTACATACAGCCAATGGCACACCCAAGATATGCCAATGCAGTGGTGCAGATGCACAAACACAAACAGGCAGACCCACCCTGCACATCATACACAACAGGTGAGGGTGGGGGTGCCAGTGTCCCCAGGCAACCACACAACACATGAGGAGACATGAATACCAATCATACAGATGTGCATACAGTGCCACACAAAGGTAACTCATGGATCCAAATTCCCTATGTGGGCAAGCAGGCATTGTCAGATGAGAGGGAGCACAAATCACACATGTCACACAGGCACGTAGTGACAGCAACTGACACAACAAGACACAGACACCACAGCACCACCCCCAGGGCCCCCACAATGTGGTGACCCTGGGCTGCATTACAATCCCACTGTGATGACAAAGCTAAATGTGGTTCACACTGTGAACCACAGTCATGTGTACTGAGCAACTAACTACCATCACACCTACACAAGCACAAATCAAACAGCATGGCCAGTGAGCCAAGGCCAACATGGAGGCAGGGGCCTAGCCGGGCAACAACTCTCATCTGCACACACTCAACACCACACCCCTCGACCTCCAACAATGTGCAGCAGTGAAGCACACATGCACTGGTGACATTGCACATGCACCCATGACTATTCCAGGGTGGTGGGTGGGAACCAAGGTGCAGAAACACATCACACATGGACACTCAACAAGACTCCTGAATGTCTGACACACTGCACACTACGCCGTACATGGACATGACGGCAATACCACACCAACCAATGGGATCACAGCCACAGTCACACACCAATGAAGAAGCCAAGGTCACCCACAAAGAACACACATAGACAACAACCAACATTGCAGCCCGGACCCTGAGGAGTGCCAGCAGTCACACACACAACGTGTCACAATCACTGAAAGATAACACAAACTGGAAATCACATGACAGGGGCAAACAACAAGTGCCAAGGGGAAACCTGACTGTGACCCAGCTGCGTCTGCACACAAACTCGGCCCTGACAGCAAGCACACCTATGGGTGACACCCTGATGACCAGTAATGTGCCATGCACCCACATCACAGAGAACCCAGGGAGAAGACTTTGGGGGAACATAGCTCAACTCAGCTAGCATCACAAACAGGTACAACACTAGGGATCACAGCATGCACAGCTAAATGGAAGTGAACACACAGACATGCACATACAACACACACCTTGGGCGCAGGCAATGTCACAGGAGTACACACTGCCGTGAGGGGACTCCACTCCTGTGTGAGGAAAGCTGTGCCATATGTTGCCTCAGTAGGGCCCCACCATGTCAGCTGAGCACTTGGTCACACAATCAACAATTAGCACCAAATGAGGGCTCCAGTCACATCAGCCTGGTCATGGAAGTGCCAACGGAATCATCAGCACAGATCCAACACACTTGTATAGCAATGTTGCACTGACAACACAGATGAGTCCTTCCCCATTGATGCCCAAACCTGCATGTCCAGTGGAGATGGCCACACGGTCAGGGAAGTAGACGAATTGAACAATGGCAGGCACAACAGATGTGCAGGGGTGGAAGCCACAGATGTGAAATTGCCAATCTAAGTAGGAAATCCCATTGCCAAATACTGAACACATGACACCCTCAGATGCTGCTATGGATGACATGGATACACCACAGGATAGGACACATTCCCCCTGGACCACATGGGTTCCTGCACAGTAACACTTCATTATCATGAGACCAAATATCACCATCACTGCAGCAAGGGCATGGTTAGCATCATCAACATCATGTACATCAGAAGCAAAAGCACTAGAGAACAGAAAGTTGCTTTATTCAGCATATGTGGCATTAAAAGTAGAAGTCCGGTAGAACATAAACAAAGGCCAATGGCCAGTCCATCAACAATGTCACAAGTGGGTGACAGTGGCAGATGCCACCCTACACATGCCTGCACAAAACCAGGGACAATCCACTAGGAGGGGCAACCGGGGGGGGGTAGGCCAGGCACCGCAGGGACAGGATCAGGGCTCACCAGGAGGAAGCAGGGAATGGGTGGTGGGTGCTGGAGAGCCACTGACAACTGCAGTGGAGGTGTCTGACATGGTGTGTGCTGGCACAACTGAGGGGCATGGCTCAGATGTTGTGGGTGCCGGCACGACTGCAGTGGACCCTGCAGATGGAGTGGACAGGTCCGCCACTGCAGTGCCCAAGTCAGACAGGGTGGTAGTGGACTCCACTGCAGTGCCTACCACCAGGGGAGGAGAATGGGGAACAGGCAAGGTGGGCTGGACAGAGGGGGAGGACACCCTCACCACATCAGTGGCACAGACAAGCGCAGCGGGGGGGTGGTTCCGGGAGAGCAAGTGGCAGGGGGAGAAGGCCGGAGCCTCTTGGGGATGGTATATCTGTGGGTGGGGGAACCTGGGGCAGGGTGTGGTGGGGGCACCTGTGGAGTGGGGGCCTGAGGGATGGAGGAAGGAGACCTGGTGCTTGAGCTGCAGGGCGGCGGCGGGGTCTTGCTCTTAGCACTTTGGGGGACTTGCGGGTGGGGGCCTCAGTCTGTCTGCGCCTGGGGGAGGGAGTCCGGGGGCGAGGGGCACTCTGCTCCGTGTGGGGGCTTCCTCTTCCCCCTGGATGCTGGGGCAGCTGGATCGGAGGGGAAGAGGCCGAGGTCACTGAGGAAGAGGCGCTGGGTCTTTGGGGTTGCAGGTGAGGCAAGGGAGGGTGCTTTGGAGGGAGAGGCAACTGAGGACTGCGCAGTGCCCGTGGATGCGTGTGTGTGTACCAGGGCCCCATCCCCTGTGAGTCTGGTTTCAGTCCCCTGACTGTGCGTGCGTGTGCGTTTAGTTTGTGGCGTGTGTGTCTGTGTGCTGGACGTGTGTGTGCTGGTGTGTGCCTGTGCCGGTGTGTGTGTGCTTGGGACGGGTAAGGTGCTGGGGAGTGTGGATGGAGCAGAGGCAGGAGGGGTGAGGGACTGTCTGAGGAGGGACACTGCTGCCGTCAGGGAGGAGTCCATGGACCTGTTGCCCCTCTGTAGGTCAGACATGCCCGATGAGATGCCCTCCATGAACGACACCAGCTGAGTCAACAGTGCGGTGTGCGCATGGAGGACACTCAGCATGGCTGTCTGCCCTACATGGAGCTGGCGAAGGAGGTACACAGACTCCTCACTCAGGGCAGCAGGGGACACAGGGGCAGGGGGTGCGGTGCCTGGCCCAAAGGAGACACGCTCCCGAACATGGGAGCCTCCACGGACCTGGGGAATGGGAGCCGATGGGAGGGCGGTGGTGGTGCTGGTGGTGGCGGGGACAGCAACACTAGCTGGGGTGTGGTGGCTGCTGACACCCGCCTCCACAAGGGAGTCATCCTCCGAGTTGCTCTGGTCCTCAGCTGAGGTGGATGGTGCTGAGGACTCCTCGGTGTGGCTCCCCTCGCCCTCCGTGCCACTGGGTCCCTCCGACCACTCCTCGGCTGCTGACCCAGTCTGGCTCTCTGGCTCCTCCTGGTCCGTGGAGCTGTCCCCTTCCGTGGCCGTGGATGTATCTGCAAACAATGGGGAAACAGACAGACATCAGTCACCTGCACCAAACGCACACACCACTGTGAGCACAGCACATTACAGAGCAAGCCCTGGCATCATTAGTTGTACATTGCTAAAAGTGCCCTAACTGAACAGGAGAAGCCAATTGTCAGTCTGATGCCAAGCATGGCACTCAAATCCCACATGGCCTTGCACCCATCTGTCTGGTGTCTGTTGGATTGCAACACCCCAGTGTGGACACATGCACCAAGTACACAGTAGTTGGACAGTGCAGAGGACATGGTGTGGCATGTGGACATGCACACATCACAGCTCTTGCCACTGAGTCAGTACAGGTTTCCGGATGAAAGGGATGCCCAGAGTCAAATAGGAAATGCATGTGATGCATACCAGCGACAGACACCATGATGCACCCATGTCCTGATAGCCAGCGCCACAATGGTGTGCATGTAGCACATGTCACTCCCCTGCAGGACCACCAATAAGTTGACACATGCCATGGCAGAGGCATGACTGCTAAGTCATACATCACTGTCTCAGTGATGTATGACTTGGCAGCCAGACAACAACACTATGCACTGTGTCACAATAGTAGGTCATGGGGAATGCAAGTCCTGGAGCTGCACAAGTGCACATGTACATCCCCCACACAACACATCATCTTAACCCTCATCTGTCCAGGTCACACCTATTGGACATATGGGAGACCTGTGACACTACCCTCTGAACCTGAGCCCCTCACAATTTGCTGTGAATGGGGAACAGCTGCCTGAACTTCACATTCGCATACCCCAGTCTGCACGGGCAGCTGATCAAACACCTATGTGACACACAAGTATCGTCTCCTATGGTCACATCTCCAGGGGCATGCTGAGTCCCTACCAAGAAACACCCCAGCAGTCCTGGCAACTAATCCACAGCACACTGACACAGAGGCAGACACCTGAGGGGTCAAATCACTGTGCACAATGTGTCAGCTGATACACGGGAGTGGGAGTACAGAGTGCATTGCATGGCCTGGAGTAGGCATGACTGTCCTGCTCCACATGAATGAGGGATGTGCCCTGGACAGTGGATAGCTGGCTATGTATGTGTGACACACGTAATCTGCACACTCCTGGGGCCCAAACATTGTTCCCATCTGCTGCATGGGCGTGTGCCACATACCCCAGGCACATGTGGTGGCTCAGCTCAGCAAGTGGACCGCATATCAAAGCAACACGCAGATCACATGTCCAAACCCAGGCGTTGTGTGAACAATGGACCCACCCATGATGCCCACAACAGAGTTAGGGAAACAGATGCTGTCCCCCACCTTTAGTGAAGCAAACTGCAAGGACACAGTCCCAAGTGACACAATTCCCTGAATGTAAGGGCCACACCTGGGTATCAGATGAGCAGTGGGCAGTGCACAATAGAGGGACATGGCTCCTGGAAAACATGACTGCTGCACTGTGGCAGTTGAACCAGGCCAGAGGAGGGCACAAAGCATGTAATACAGAGTTCACAGTGCAGTCTTTGACTCACCCCCTCCTTGCTGCTGTCTGGCCTTCAGCTGCCCATCCAGGTCTGGAAACACCACCGCCAGGATCTGGAGCATGTGGGGGTCAGGGTCCGTGTTCCACCCCTCCTGCGAGGAGGCGACAGCTTCAGCTGGACCCGTGCAATCCTCCGGGTCCAGCCCCGAAGGTCCTGCCACCTCTTCTGGCAGTTGCGGATCCGGCGCTTGTAGACCCCCACGGACCGGACGGCCCGGGACGATGTCCTTCCAGATTTCCTGCTTCCGATGGGCATTAACCTGTCAGGATGACAAAGTGAAAAGGCCATTACCACACATGCAACATATCCGTGCATGACACAGTTGTATATACATGTCTCAATCACAGGGGCACATGATGTACACAGGCAGTGCAAAGCTGACCATGGACAGTTTGCCAGACGTCACTACATGGTATCATTGCATGGGAAGTAAAACCATGTTCAAATGCACTGTCACTGCACCATACCTGTCCAGTGCAAGTCACTACACACTATGGGGGGTGACAACTACTCAGTGAGCCTGCTAGCCAGTGGCGTGCAGACTTTCAGCCTTGCTAGTCACACAAAATGCACATTCAGAAAGGCAGTGCACAGAACACTCACCTGCTCCCCTGGTGTCCCATACAGCTTGCTGTACTGTGGAAGTAGGCTGTCCAGCAGGGCCTGGTTCTCTTCAAGGCTGAAGGCTGGGGCTCTCTCCACAGTACGTGCCATTGCAGGGTCCAGAGGGGCAGAGACAGCAGCAGTGCAGTGGCAGATGTCGTCCTGGAGCATGTAGTGCAGGCAAGTGAGCTCTCAGGGGAACAGCCAGCAATATATATGTGCTGGAGAGGCAGATACTGTCCCTTGTGTCCAAAGTGATAGGTCCAAGTCGTTTGCATCTTCTGAATCTGGCCAATCCATGGAATAGCAGCACCAAAACACGCCCACAGCATCCTTCAAATCTTCAACTTCATGACATACATGATTTTGCAACATTGTTGTGGGTGACCAACTGAATTTACAGCAACCGACTCGTTCGAAATTCGAAAACGCGTCCGTTGCCAGGCAAGCCCATTGTCAATGGGTGCGCACCGATCGGTCCATTGCGGTACAACGCGCACAGGGGTACAACGCGTACCCGCACACATTGAATGCAATGGGCCGGCCGGAGGCACCGATCGGTCCATTGCAGTTCAACGCGCACAGGGGTACAACGCTGCACTCGCACACATTGAATGCAATGGGCCGGCCGGAGGCACCGATCGGTCCATTGCAGTACAACGCGCACAGGGGTACAACGCTGTACCCGCACACATTGAATGCAATGGGCCGGCCGGAGGCACCGATCGGTCCATTGCAGTTCAACGCGCACAGGGGTACAACGCGTACCCGCACACATTGAATGCAATGGGCCGGCCGGAGGCACCGATCGGTCCATTGCAGTACAACGCGCACAGGGGTACAACGCTGTACTCGCACACATTGAATGCAATGGGCCGGCCGGAGGCACCGATCGGTCCATTGCAGTTCAACGCGCACAGGGGTACAACGCGTACCCGCACACATTGAATGCAATGGGCCGGCCGGAGGCACCGATCGGTCCATTGCAGTACAACGCGCACAGGGGTACAACGCGTACCGCACACATTGAATGCAATGGGCCGGCCGGAGGCACCGATCGGTCCATTGCAGTACAACGCGCACAGGGGTACAACGCGTGCACTCGCACACATTGAATGCAATGGGCCGGCCGGAGGCACCGATCGGTCCATTGCAGTACAACGCGCACAGGGGTACAACGTGTACCCGACACATTGAATGCAATGGGCCGGCCGGAGGCACCGATCGGTCCATTGCAGTTCAACGCGCACAGGGGTACAACGCGTACCCGCACACATTGAATGCAATGGGCCGGCCGGAGGCACCGATCGGTCCATTGCAGTACAACGCGCACAGGGGTACAACGCGTACCCGCACACATTGAATGCAATGGGCCGGCCGGAGGCACCGATCGGTCCATTGCAGTACAACGCGCACAGGGGTACAACGCGTACCCGCACACATTGAATGCAATGGGCCGGCCGGAGGCACCGATCGGTCCATTGCAGTACAACGCGCACAGGGGTACAACGCGTACCCGCACACATTGAATGCAATGGGCCGGCCGGAGGCACCGATCGGTCCATTGCAGTACAACGCATCACTGTACATGTGACTGGCATATGTCAGCATGCCTGTCTCAGATGGACATATGCCAGCCACAGATAGCTCCCAGGGAGTGAGGGGCACACCTACATCACGACAGCCTGTCCAAACTTTATCATAAGGCATGTAAGGCTGCATTTCCTATTGTGTGTATGTTGGTGTACATGTTGTGTTGTGGGTGTCACCTGTGGGCAGCCACCCCCAGGCTGTGCATGTGTTCATGGGGACAGGATCCTGGGTGTTACGTGTACATGACCACTGTGATGTGCAACTGTTCATATCTGTGCATGTGCCATGGTCACATTTCACGGTGGTATATGTGTATGTCATGTCACATACCCCGTGAGTCCCATGTGGGACGGTATGTTTGAGCCAGGGTGTCCCAGTGGCACAATAGTGATGGTCCTCCACAGTCTTTGTGCATGTAGTGTTTACAATGTCTCTGATTTCATGTGCACAATGGGAGACAGTCTCCACATCCACGTTGTGTGTGCATGGACTTTGATGTTGTGCGTGTGTGTGTCACAGACGTCCATGTCTGTCCTGCCGTGGCAAGTGGGGCCACTACCTGTGGGGGTCATGGTTGTTTTGCTGTGGTGTATACATGATACTCCATGTAATGCCAGTGTCCATGTGGCATTACAGGGTCCCTGGGAATGTACCTGTCGTTGAGCTGTGGTGCCTGGGGCACATCTGACCTCACATGTCACTATGGGGGTTATTGTGACACGGCAGCAGGAGATGGGAACTGTGACACGGCCTCATGATATCCAATGGGCCAACCTGGGACTAATTGATGCCACCTGTTGGACCGTGTTGACAGATGTTGGCCATGTATGTACCATACATGTCCTTCCGGTACTGCACACTTCATGTAGTTGTGCCTCATAATGATGTATGTTGGGATCTTGAGTGTGTTCAATGCCGCATATGTGGGGTGATTGACAATCTTGCTTACTTCTCCTCTGCACTGCAGGGCTCCTGCTGTCTATCGACCATTCCCAGACCTGGCAACATTGGTGGAACGGGACAGCATCCGACGGTACCGCTTCACCAGGCAGCTGATTGAGGATTTGGCAGTGCAGTTGTCCCCACATTTGCAGCCTGGCCGGCCGTATCCTACAGCGCTGACCCCCAAGGTGAAGGTGATGGCAGCCCTACACTTCTTTGCCACTGGTACCTTCCAACATACTGTGGCGACTGCTGGTGGGATGTCACAGACCATGTTGAGCCGTGTGCTCCGCGATGTTTTGGCGGCAATGTTGCTCTTCCTGAACTGGTACATCTATTTCCCTAGACTGCGACGACTCACTGACGTGAAGAGTGACTTTTATGCCCTGGGGAGGTTGCTGCATGTCATTGGCTCCATTGATGGGACACATGTGGCTTTGGTACCACCACAGGCCCAGGAGCAGGCCTACAGGAACCGCAAGCACTACCACTCGGTCAATGCACTGGTGGTGTGTCTTGCAGACATGACCATCACACACGTGTGTGCCCGTTTCCCTGGTTCAGCACACGATGCCTTTGTGATGAGGAGT
The DNA here is from genome assembly GCA_963921515.1 of Calotriton arnoldi. Classification (NCBI taxonomy): domain Eukaryota; kingdom Metazoa; phylum Chordata; class Amphibia; order Caudata; family Salamandridae; genus Calotriton; species Calotriton arnoldi. Next base: position 293,949 of record CAWUFW010001245.1, read on the forward strand.
AGTCGCATCCCCAGGATGATGGCACAGATGCAGAACCAGCGTGCCTGGCTTGTCGGTGTGTACTGACTTTGTGCCATTGTGTGTGATCTGATCTGTAGTATTCCGCCCACTTTTCCAAGTCAGCTAATGTGCACTTGTCTGTCCGTAGGTGACTCGGGATACCCCAACATGCCGTGGTTGCTGACACCCCTCAGGAACCCTGTGACACCAGCCCAGATGCGCTACAATGAGGCACATGGTCAGACCAGGAGAGTGATTGAGCGGACCTTTGGTCTCCTGAAGAGCCGCTTCCGCTGCTTGGACAAGACCGGAGGGTCCCTCCCATATGCCCCTGCGAAAGTGTGCAAGATTATCATCGTCTGCTGCATGCTCCACAACCTGGCAGTGCGGAAGGAGTTGCCTCTCATCCAGGATGACAATGACCAACATCCGCCACCTGTGGAGGATCCTGGCCTGGACCACGATGCCAGTGACGATGATGATGATGATGATGATGGTGATGTCCGCACACAGCTCATCACCAACTTCTTTAGCTGAATGTGAGTATCCTGAGGTGTCATGTCAATGATGTGAGTTGGCATGATGTGTGGGTGGTGCTCTGGTGCTGTTGGAGTGTGTCCATGGGCTACTTGACTGGATGTGTGTTGCGATGTGTGCTAACAGGTGAGCTGTACTCCCCAACAGTGTTGACATGCTAACTTGGTTCTGGGTGGGTATCTTGTAACATGTATTGTGCATGAGTTTTGCTGTTCTGTCCTGTACTCCATTTCTTTTGACTGTGTGTCATTTCTGTCCTTCACAGGGTACTTTCAGATTCGTTTGGTCAACTGTGTCCACCGACGACGTGATTGCACATCCAGGCTGGTAGCTGTTGTGTCCCTACAGGTGATGTGCGCCACACCCATGGACTTCCTTCCGTCTACAGTTGTTGACTGTGTGCCCGCTGCCAGGTGGGATTACCTTGCATCTGTAGTGGTTACGGCATGTTGCAACTGTGTAATAAACCTGTGCTTCACTTTGTGATGTGCGTTGTCTGTGGTCACACATTTGACTGCCATTTGCTTACTGCACCTGTGGGCTACTTGACTACAACCGGGAATGGGTGTGGTGTCTGTGCATTGCACCGTCTTCCCTGGCAACATCAGTGTAGGCAATGAGTCAGATGGCCTAGGTGTGTATGTGTTGTGTAGCCCTGGTGGTGTGTCTCCCTCATGTGTGTCACGTTGCCTGTACTCACATGCCTGTGTTGTCCTTGCTGTTGCAGTTCGCATACACAGTGTAATTTTGCAGTTCATCATCCCCATAACAGCACCCACGTTGGAATCACGACAGAGGCAAGTATGGTGTATTAGTGTGTTTATTGTGATACATTTGTGTTAATAGTGCATAGGATGGGTAGTGCTGTACATAAATCTTGCAATCCCAAGTTCCTAGGTGAATTGAAAGTCCTGGTAGACAGGATCCCCAGTATCGGGGCCACAGTTGTCTGACACATTGGTCCAACTTGTACTCCCCATGCAATGTGTGGGAGTAGTGTTGCCGTCAACAGGGTGAACAGTCTGTGCACAAAGGCGAACATCCAGAACAGGTTCAGGCTTCCTGGGAGTTGCGCTTGGCCATCGGCCTCTCACTTTTCCCTCCTCAGACGACCCCTCTTCTTGGGGGGGGGGGCCTCAAGTACAGGCTGCTGCGGTGCAGGGGACTCTCCGCCAGAGTCCTCCTCCCTCCCTGTGGCAGTTGCAGTTTGTTCGGCACCAGATGTTGTTGGCACACAGGGAGGTGTGGACTGGTTGCTGTTCATCTGGCGGAGGCATTGTAAAATGTCCCTGTGCACCGCCGTCATCTCATGCAGTGCATCCCACTTGGACTCCACGCGGGACATGTGTGAGTCCACACGGGACATGTGTGACTCCACGTGGGACATGTGGGAGTCCAAGCGGGCCTGATGGGCAGCCTGCTGCTGTTTCATGTCACTGAGGAGCCCCACTACCTGGCTGAGGTCTCCGGTGCTGGACTGGTACGCATCAGCTATGCGTACCAGTTGTGGGTCATCATGCACACCAGCAACGTCTGCAAGCAACGACCTCTGTCTCCCACCCCTCCCACCACCCCTGCTGACATGTGCAGTGTGTGCAGTGGCACGCACAGATAACCCTGGTCCACCTTGGGGGTTGGTGGTGGTGGTGGTGTCCATGGCCCCAGGTTGGTCCAGGGTCCCTGTGCTGGTGTTGCTCCTTGTTCTGTCCATGTCGGCAGGGATGGTATTCGTGGTGACAGTCGTTGGAGGGGTGGGTGCAGGGGGTGCAGCTGGTGGTCCTGCTGGTGCTGCAGCTGGTGGTCCTGCTGGTGCTGCATGTTGACTTGCACCGGATGTGCCAGGTTGTTCTTCATCGTCCGAGGAGGACAGAGGCTGTACGACGCCAGTGAGCTCGGCATCCTCTTGAGCCTGGGACTGGGACTCCTCAGCGTCTGCTGCTGTGTCCCCATCATCACCTGTTTTTGGGAGACACAAACAATGTATGTTATGTTTCTGCAGGCATCAATGGTTGAAACACATGACAGTTGTGACTGTGCCTCTGGGTGCGGGCCTGTACATTGCATTGTCCTAAGTCGTCACAGTCAGGGGTTGATATTGGTGTGGCACATTGTCCTGCATTATTTGGGCATTTCTATGTATTTTCTGGGGTGTGAACATGGTCTGCATTGGTTGTGTTTGGTTGACAGCCGGCACTCCTTCCCACCCACCCAGCCAGTCAGTTATCCCACCATGGAACGTGCTTGCGTTGCAGGGAGTGTAAGTTGTCTCTCAGGATGTCACTCAGTGGTGTCCTGCTGTTTGTTGGTGCACATTTGCCAGCAGGGCCTTGTGCTCCCCACAGCAGTAGCCAGTGTCAGCCATCTTGTGAGTCCTTCTCCACTTCCTGTGATGTGAGCATGGTTCAGGGTGGTGTTGATGGGACAGTTGTGGGGGTGAGCTATGTCTGTGACTACGACTCCCATCATGCTATTGCCTCCACCCCACTTCCCAGCATTCCCATACTTACTTGCTTTTGTGGGGAGTTCAGTGTGTGTGGGTGTGAGAGCAATGGCAAGATGGCTGACAGTGGTGTCCTGCTGTTGGTTGGTGTGCAGTACCCAGCATGCCCTTGTGCTCCCCACGACACAGCAACAGTGTCAGACATCTTTGATGGGCCTTTCCACTCTCTGTGGGATGTGCATGCGTGAGTGTGAGCTTGCTTGGCCATGTGGTGCGGGATGTAGAGCTGTGACTACGACTCCCATCATGCTATTGCCTCCTCCCCCCTTCCCAGCATGCCCATGCTTCCTTCCTTTTGACTCTGCTTCCCTGTGGGGTGGGCTGGCTGTGCTGACAGGATGGCTGGGAGTGTTGTCCTGGCAGTTTTTTGGCTAGAGGTCCCAAGAGTGTCCCTGTGCTTCACACAACATAACCCAGGGTGGTGGTTCTTTGTGGGATCTTGTGTTAGGATGGGGGCATTGCATTCTACCAGGTGGGTTCTGTGGAGTTTGTGTTGGGGGGTGTGAGGGGAGGTGCTTGTGACTATGGTCAGTGCTGCAAGTCCCCCTTCCCACCCAGCTAGCCAGATATCCCACCATGGAACGTGCTTGCATTGCAGGGAGTGTAAGTTGTCTCTCAGGATGTCATTCAGTGGTGTCCTGCTGTTTGTTGGTGCACAGTTGCCAGCAGGGCCTTGTGCTCCCCACAGCAGTAGCCAGTGTCAGCCATCTTGTGAGTCCTTCTCCACTTCCTGTGATGTGAGCATGGTTCAGGGTGGTGTTGATGGGACAGTTGTGGGGGTGAGCTATGTCTGTGACTACGACTCCCATCATGCTATTGCCTCCAACCCACTTCCCAGCATTCCCATACTTACTTGCTTTTGTGGGGAGTTCAGTGTGTGTGGGTGTGAGAGCAATGGCAATATGGCTGACAGTGGTGTCCTGCTGTTGGTTGGTGTGCAGTACCCAGCATGCCCTTGTGCTCCCCACGACACAGCAACAGTGTCAGACATCTTTGATGGGCCTTTCCACTCTCTGTGGGATGTGCATGCGTGAGTGTGAGCTTGCTGGGCCATGTGGTGGGGGATGTAGAGCTGTGACTACGACTCCCATCATGCTATTGCCTCCTCCCCCTTCCCAGCATGCCCATGCTTCCTTCCTTTTGACTCTGCTTCCCTGTGGGGTGGGCTGGCTGTGCTGACAGGATGGCTGGGAGTGTTGTCCTGGCAGTTGTTTGGCTAGAGGTCCCAAGAGTGTCCCTGTGCTTCACACAACATAACCCAGGGTGGTGGTTCTTTGTGGGATCTTGTGTTAGGATGGGGGGCATTGCATTCTACCAGGTGGGTTCTGTGGAGTTTGTGTTGGGGGGTGTGAGGGGAGGTGCTTGTGACTATGGTCAGTGCTGCAAGTCCCCCTTCCCACCCAGCTAGCCAGATATCCCACCATGGAACGTGCTTGCATTGCAGGGAGTGTAAGTTGTCTCTCAGGATGTCATTCAGTGGTGTCCTGCTGTTTGTTGGTGCACAGTTGCCAGCAGAGCCTTGTGCTCCCCACAGCAGTAGCCAGTGTCAGCCATCTTGTGAGTCCTTCTCCACTTCCTGTGATGTGAGCATGGTTCAGGGTGGTGTTGATGGGACAGTTGTGGGGGTGAGCTATGTCTGTGACTACGACTCCCATCATGCTATTGCCTCCACCCCACTTCCCAGCATTCCCATACTTACTTGCTTTTGTGGGGAGTTCAGTGTGTGTGGGTGTGAGAGCAATGGCAAGATGGCTGACAGTGGTGTCCTGCTGTTGGTTGGTGTGCAGTACCCAGCATGCCCTTGTGCTCCCCACGACACAGCAACAGTGTCAGACATCTTTGATGGGCCTTTCCACTCTCTGTGGGATGTGCATGCGTGAGTGTGAGCTTGCTGGGACATGTGGTGGGGGATGTAGAGCTGTGACTACGACTCCCATCATGCTATTGCCTCCTCCCCCTTCCCAGCATGCCCATGCTTCCTTCCTTTTGACTCTGCTTCCCTGTGGGGTGGGCTGGCTGTGCTGACAGAATGGCTGGGAGTGTTGTCCTGGCAGTTGTTTGGCTAGAGGTCCCAAGAGTGTCCCTGTGCTTCACACAACATAACCCAGGGTGGTGGTTCTTTGTGGGATCTTGTGTTAGGATGGGGGCATTGCATTCTACCAGGTGGGTTCTGTGGAGTTTGTGTTGGGGGGGTGTGAGGGGAGGTGCTTGTGACTATGGACAGTGCTGCAAGTCCTCCTTCCCACCCAGCTAGCCAGATATCCCACCATGGAACGTGCTTGCATTGCAGGGAGTGTAAGTTGTTTCTCAGGATGTCAGTCAGTGGTGTCCTGCTGTTTGTTGGTGCACAGTTGCCAGCAGGGCCTTGTGCTCCCCACAGCAGTAGCCAGTGTCAGCCATCTTGTGAGTCCTTCTCCACTTCCTGTGTTGTGAGCATGGTTCATGGTGGTGTTGATGGGACAGTTGTGGGGGGGGGGCAATATGTGTGACTGCGACTCCCATGATGCTATTGGCTACACTGACTTGGCCAGCATACACAGAATTCCTTCCTTTGAGTGGTCTTCACTGTGTGTTGGTGTGGTTGTGGTGGCTACATGTCTGGATGTGTTTGTTAGTTCTATTTGTGCCACTGCCTAGCTGTAGTTGTAGTTGTGTTTGTACATGTGTTGGCACAGTTGGATGTGACTTTTTTGATGGCATGTGTTGTGTTTATCTGACTGACATACACATTTTGGGATGATTCTGTTCTGGTTGCTGTGTAATTGCTATGAGTGCATGGTTTGACTCTCCCTTGACAGTGATGTGTGTGTTTTGTGGCAGTATATTGTGTACATTTGTTGTGTACTCACCAGGCTCTGGGATGTCCTCTAGTCCATATACGCTCACTGGCGGAATGATGGCCCGCACCTTCTCCTCCCAGGGCCTGAGGTATATTGGCTTGGCAGGAGGGCCACTGCCGGTGTATTGGCTGTTGATGTAGTCTTTCTTCAGCATGTCCCGTACCCTCCTGCGCACGTCATACCACCTGTTCTGGATGTCGCTCTTTGTGCACCGACATGGTGATTTTGCGTTCACCCTGTTGATGATCCTCTCCCACATCTTGGTTTTCTGCGACATGGGGGTCTGTTGGACCAGTGTGCCAAACAGCTGTGGCTCCACCCTGAGGATCTCGTCTACCATGACTTCCAATTCACTATCTAGGAACTTGGGATTCTTCTTGGGGGCATGGTGATGGGTGGTGATGGTGAGTGATGTGTGTGTTGGTGTGCAGGTGAGGGTGTGTGAGTGTGTGTTTTGCTGGGTGTATGTGAGGTAGGTATTTGTTGGTGTGCTGATGGTGTGTGGCTTGTGTGAGGGATGAGCTGTGGGTGTGTGGTTGCTTTCTCTTGGGTGCTGGCAGTGGAATGGCATTTGCAAAGGCTCATGGTTGTGATTTGTGTCCTCTATATAGGTGGAGTTGTGGGTGTGTCTTTGTTCTCTGTCCCCACCCCCCAGTATTTATTGGCTTGGTAATTGCTTGTTTGGCCTTTTTTGGGTGATTTTTCCTTTGTGCTGTTTGTGTATGTTGGAAACGTTCTTGTGACCGAGTCAGACCCTGCATTAGTCTCGTACGGTGTTCTCCGTTTCGTTCACGCTGTGTTTGTGCAGTTTTCTATGCTGCGTACGCGTCGGTCGCGGTGTTTTGTGTTGCTTCGGCTCGGTTTTGTATGCGTGTCGGTCGTACGGCTTGTCCTCCGTCCGACTCGCTCGTGGTTTTGCGCCTTGCATCGTACTTTGCGGTTTGGAGTTCGCGTGTACGTTTCGGTCGGATTTGTTCCGGGTGCGTGTCGGTCGGTTGGATTTGCGTGTTTTTCCGGCCGGATTGCTGTTTTCCGTGCGGCTCGGTCGGTCGACTTGGTTTCGGTACGTGTCGGTCGGATTTTTCGCGCCTTGCATCGTACTTGGCGTGTCGTGCGCCACGGGTACGTGTCGGTCGGTATTATTTCCGGATCCGAGTCGGTCGGTGCTTTTTCCGGCCCGAATCGGAATCGACCCCAATGTCTTTAATTTGGAAGGCAGAAATGCATCGAAAGTCAATAGGTAATAACAGTTGCTCTACAATTATGTGTTACCCTAAGTCTCCCGAGAAAAATTGTACCTCACTTGTGTGGATAGGCCTAGTGCCCGTGACAGGAAACGGCCCAAAACGCAACGTGGACACACCACATTTTCAGAGTGAAAAATGACCCTTTTTTTGCAAAGTGCCTAGCTGTAGTTTTTGAACCCTAGCTCTGCCGGCACCTAGGGAAACCTAGCAAACCTATTCATTTTTGAAAACTAGACACCCGGGGGAATCCAGGATGGGGTGACTTGACTGGCTCTCACCAGGTTCTGGTACCCAGAATCCCTTGCAAACCTGAAAAATTGTCAAAAAAAACACATTTTCCTCACATTTCTGTGGTGGAATGTTCTGGAATCTGCGTGGATCCACAAAATTCCACCCACCCCACATTCCCCAAAGTCTTCCGAGAAAGATGGTACCTCACTTGTGTGGGTAGGCCTAGTGCCCGTGACAGGAAACGGCCCAAAACGCAAGGTGGACACACCACATTTTCACAGCGAAAAATGACCCTTTTCTTGCAAAGTGCCTAGCTGTAGTTTTTTAACCCTAGCTCTGCCGGCACCTAGGGAAACCTAGCAAACCTATAAATTTTTTAAAACTGGACACCCAGGGGAATCCAGGATGGGGTGACTTGACTGGCTCTCACCAGGTTCTGTTACCCAGAATCCCTTGCAAACCTGAAAAATTGTCCAAAAAAACACATTCTCCTCACATTTCTGTGGTGGAAAGTTCTGGAATCTGCGTGGATCCACAAAATTCCACCCACCCAGCGTTTCCCAAAGTCTTCTGAGAAAAATGGTACCTCACTTGTGTGGGTAGGCCTAGTGCCCGTGACAGGAAACGGCCTAAAACGCAAGGTGGACACACCACATTTTCACAGCGAAAAATGACCCTTTTTTTGCAAAGTGCCTAGCTGTAGTTTTTTAACCCTAGCTCTGCCGGAACCTAGGGAAACCTAGCAAACCTATACATTTTTAAAAACTAGACACCTGGGGATGCTAGGGAGGTATGGCTTGCATGGATCTCCAACGTTTCTTACCCAGAATCCCTGCAAACCTCAAATTTAGCTGAACAAATCACTTTTTCCACACATTTTTGTGTGGAAAAGTTCTGGCATCACCGGGCTGACACAAATTTCCTACCACCCAGCATTCCCCCGGGTCTCCCGATAAAAATGGTGCATCACTCATATGGGAGGCCCAAGTACCCGCGACAGGCAAGGGCCCAAAACGTATTGAGGCGAAATCAAAATTGCCTATCACAAAACAACCAGGTTTTGCAAGGGGGGTCACCTGGGTTTTGGCCCCGTGCTCGGCGGCCACCTAGGGAAACCTACCAAACCCACACATTTCTGAAAACTAGACACCCGGGGTATTCCAGGGAGGTATGGCTTGCGTGGATCCCCAACGTTTTCTTACCCAGAATCCCTGCAAACCTCAAATTTAGCTGAAAAAATCACTTTTTCCACACATTTTTGTGTGGAAAAGTTGTAGCATCACCGGGCTGACACAAATTTCCTACCACCCAGCGTTCCACCAGGTCTCCCGATAAAAATGGTGCCTCACTGTGTGGGAGGCCCAAGTACCACGACAGGCAAGGGCCCAAAACGTATTGAGGCGACATCAAATTGCCTATCACAAAACGACCTGGTTTTGCAAGGGGTCACCTGGGTTTTGGCCCCGTGCTCAGCGTGCCACCTAGGAAACCTACCAAACCACACATTTCTGAAAACTAGACACCGGGGATTCCAGGGAGGTATGGCTTGCGTGGATCCCCCAACGTTTTCTTAACCAGAATCCCCAGCAAACCTCAAATTTAACTGAAAAAATCACTTTTTCCACACATTTTTGTGTGGGAAAGTTGTGGCATCACCGGGCTGACACAAATTTCCTACCACCCAGCGTTCCCAGGTCTACCGATAAAAATGGTACCTCACTCGTGTGGGAGGCCCAAGTACCCGCGACAGGCAAGGGCCCAAAACATTTTTTGATAGGCAATTTTGATGTCGCCTCAATACGTTTTGGGCCCTTGCCTGTTGCGGGTACTTGGGCCTCCCACACGAGTGAGGCACCATTTTTATCGGTAGACCTGGGGGAACGCTGGGTGGTAGGAAATTTGTGTCACCCCGGTGATGCCACAACTTTCCCACACAAAATGTGTGGAAAAGGTGATTTTTTCAGCTAAATTTGAGGTTTGCAGGGGATTCTGGGTAAGAAAACATTGGGGGATCCACGCAAGCCATACCTCCCTGGAATCCCCCGGGTGTCTAGTTTTCAGAAATGTGTGGGTTTGGTAGGTTTCCCTAGGTGGCCGCCGAGCACGGGCCAAAAACCCAGGTGACAACCCTTGCAAAACCAGGTCATTTTGTGATAGGCAATTTTGATGTCGCCTCAATACGTTTTGGGCCCTTGCCTGTCACGGGTACTTGGGCCTCCCACACGAGTGAGGCATCATTTTTATCGGAGACCTGGGGAACACTGGGTGGTAGGAAATTTGTGTCAGCCCGGTGATGCTACAACTTTCCCACACAAAAATGTGTGGAAAAGTGATTTTTTCAGCTAAATTTGAGGTTTGCAGGGGATTCTGGGTAAGAAGACGCTGGGGATCCACGCAAGCCATACCTCCCTGAATCCCCGGGTGTCTAGTTTTCAGAAATGTGTGGGTTTGGTAGGTTTCCTTAGGTGGCCGACGAGCACGGGGCCAAAAACCCAAGTGACCCCCCTTGCAAAACCAGGTCGTTTTGTGATAGGCAATTTTGATGTTGCCTCAATACGTTTTGGGCTTTTGCCTGTCGCGTGTACTTGGGCCTCCCACACGAGTGAGGCACCATTTTTATTGGGAGACCTGGGGAACGCTGGGTGGTAGGAAATTTGTGTCAGCCCGGTGATGCCACAACTTTCCCACACAAAAATGTGTGGAAAAAGTGATTTTTTTCAGCTAAATTTGAGGTTTGCAGGGGATTCTGGAGTAAACGTTGGGGGATCCACGCAAGCCATACCTCCCTGGCATCCCCCGGGTGTCTAGTTTTCAGAAATGTGTGGGTTTGGTAGGTTTCCCTAGGTGGCCGCCGAGCACGGGGCCAAAACCCAGGTCACCCCCCTTGCAAAACCAGGTCGTTTTGTGATAGGCAATTTTGATGTCGCCTCAATACGTTTTAGGCCCTAGCCTGTCGCGGGTACTTGGGCCTCCGACACGAGTGAGGCACCATTTTCATTGGAAGACCTGGGGGAACGCTGGGTGGTAGGAAATTTGTGTCAGCCCGGTGATGCCACAACTTTCCCACACAAAAATGTGTGGAAAAAGTGATTTTTTTCAGCTACATTTGAGATTTGCAGGGGATTCTGGGTAAGAAAACGTTGGGGGATCCACGCTAGCCATACCTCCCTGGAATCCCCCGGGTGTCTAGTTTTCAGAAAAGTGTGGGTTTGGTAGGTTTCCCTAGATGGCCACCAAGCACGGGTCCAAAAACCCAGGTGACCCCCCCCTTGCAAAACCAAGTCGTTTTGTGATAGGCAATTTTGATGTCCCCTCAATACGTTTTGGGCCCTTGCCTGTCGCGGGTACTTGACCCACCCACACAAGTGAGGTACCATTTTTCTCAGAATACTTTGGGGAATGCGGGCTGGGTGGAATTTTTGGTATCCACGCAGATTCCAGAACTTTTCACCACCGAAATGTGAGGAAAATTTGTTTTTTTGGACACATTTTGAGGTTTGCAAGGGATTCTGGGTAACAGAAGCTGATGAGAGCCAGACAAGTCACCCCATCCTGGATTTCCCTTGGTGTCTAGTTTTCAAAAATGTACAGGTTTGATAGGTTTCCCTATGTGCCAGCTGCGCTAGTGCCCAAAATCCACAGTTAGGCACATTGCTAAAAAAAAAGTCTGTGCCTAGTGGGCTTTCTGCCGCCCTGGGGGGAATCGCGGGGGTGGGGGGGGTTTGCCCCGATATGTCCCCAAGGGGGGCAGAAAGACTGTGGCTATTTTTTGGGGGGTGGGGGCATTGGTATGCACATTCTGGGCAGCCCCCACCCCCATGCATAAAAAAAGCCAGCATAATCGCTGGCGCCCAGTGGGCTTTCTGCCCCCCCTGGGGGCAGATCAGGGGCCACTGCCCCCATATGCCCCCCCGGGGGGAAGAAAGACTGGAATTTCTCTGGGGGGGGTGGGGGAATTGTCATGCCCATTTTGGGCAGCCCCCACCCCTACTTGAATACAAAAAAAATAATGCCTGGTTTCTAGTGGGCTTTCAGCCCCCGGGGGGGCAGATTGGGGGCTACTGCCCCCATATACCCCCCAGGGGGGGCAGAAAGACTGGCATTTGTTGCGGGCAGGGTGGGGGCATTGGCATGTCCGTTTTGGGCACCACCCACCCCTGATTCATATTGGCAAAAAAAATCCCTGGCATCTAGTGGGCTTTTTGCCCCCCCAAGGGGGGCAGATTGGGGGCTACTGCCCCCATCTGTCTGCCGGGGGGGGCAGAAAGGCTGTAATTTTGGCGGGGGTGGGGGCATTGGCATGCACATTTTGGGCAGCCCCCACCCTAATTAAAATTGCCCCCAAAAAAATCCCTGGTTTTTAGTGGGCTTTCTGCCCCCCTGGGGGGGGCAGAAAGACTGTAATTGTTGCGGGGGTGGGTGGGGGCATTGGCTTGCCCGTTTTGGGCAGCGCCCACCCTAATTCAAATTGCCCCCCAAAAAATCCCTGGCTTCTTGTGGGCTTTTTGCCCCCCGGGGGCGCAGATTGGGGGCTTCTGCCCCCATCTGCCCCCCAGGGGGGCAGAAAGACTGTAGTTGTTGCAGGGTGGGTGGGGGCTTTGGCTTGCCCGTTTTGGGCAGCCCCCATCCTAATTCGAATTGCCCCCCAAAAAATCCCTGGCTTCTAGTGGGCTTTTTGCCCCCCCGGGGGGGCAGATTGGGGGCTACTGCCCCCATCTGCCTCCCAGGGGGGGCAGAAAGGCTGTAATTGTGGCAGGGGGGGTGGGGGCATTGGCTTGCCCGTTTTGGACAGCCCCCACCCAATTAAAATTACCCCCAAAAACATCCCTGGTATCTAGTGGGCTTTCTACCCCCCGGGGGGGAAGATTGGGGGCTACTGCCCCCATCTGCCCCCCAGGGGGGCAGAAAGGCTGTAGTTGTGGCAGGGGGTGGGGGCATTGTCATGCCCGTTTTGGGCAGCCCCCACCCTCGATGAAATTGCACCAAAAAAAATCCCTGGCGTCCAGTGGGCTTTCTGCCCCCCCGGGGGGGCAGAAAGACTGAATATGGCCAATATTTTTAGTGGGGGAGCAAAGGCCCTTGCCCAAGGGGCCGCTCCCCCCTCCCTGGTGTCTAGTGGGTGGATCTCTGCTTGGAGTTCGCCCTCCTGGGGCGATTCCCAAGCAGGGATCCACTGGGGAGGGGTACCATTGGAAAGGGGAGATTCTCCCCTTTCCAATGATACCTCTCCCGTCTTTCTACGTGCCCTGGGGGCTGAGATAGCCCCCTGAGCACGTAGAAAGGGAAACTGAAATGAGCCTCTTGGCTCATTTCAGTTTCAGTTTCACTGAAAAGACGTCAGCGCGACGTGCGCGCTGATCGTCATTTCAGGGAAACTAGGGGGGGGCTCGGGAGCTGGGGAAGCTCTTCCCCAGCTCCCGAGGCTCTTGGGGTGTAAAGGGAATCCCTCTGGTGCCCGCACCAGAGGGATTCCCAGTGCCATGGCGTCGGACGGCTCCCGCGCATCCGACGCATCGAAGGGGTTAAGCCTTCCCTGGCCATTAAGGCATCTTGAATACACACCTCTCAGTCATTCTAAATCTATATAGTTATTGTGAGGATCAGACTTGCAAGGCTACTTTTCATTACAAACCTGGAATCTAATCTGGTCCAAGATCCCTTACACTTCCCACACTGCGAGCCCTACACAAACCCTATACTATTTTTACAATAGGTTATTTCTATCCCGTTTCTCTTCATAAACTCAACCATAACGTTAACAATATTTGTTGGACCTGTCAAACAATACCTGGTACTTATATGCATATTTTTCACTGTCCTTACATTACAACTTTTTGGTTGAAAGTCTGGAATACAATTTCAAAAATTTGCTCTATTACTTTTCCTTTTGAAATTCATAATTTTTTGGGAGGAAAGTTCTTCCCACATTTAAGTTAGCAATCATAAACTTGGTAAGTTTGTGGACTTGGTAATTGGTATTGATTTGCAAATCATTACATCCAGTTGGAAGGATTCTACAACTATAACCTTTACTAGACGGTGGAACTTACTTTGCCAGCATCACAGATTGGATAGAACGTATGCTGCCTCCACACAACAACTCATTATAAAGGATTTATTCTGGTTACCCCTCACTACCTATTTGAACTGTACGCATGCTCAGAAATCGGACACAACTACCACATTTAAACCTCCATGAGTTACTTTATTACTTTACTGTGTGCATGAATATTTGTATTATTTATGGGATAACCATTTTCATAATCAGTTACAAATAAAGTTGCTCAATTTTGTTAATCTTCCTCCTGTTCTCATTTTTCCTTTCTTTTCTTCCTCCTTCCTCTAGTTCTTCGCTACTTCTTTTCTTTCTTTCCTCCTCCTCTTTCTAAAACCTACAGAAAATTAAAAAAATTAAGATGCTATATTGTAATGTAGTACAGTCTATATTTTTATCTTTTTTCTATAGTTATGTAGCTCTATTTCACTTTGCGCTTCACATTATATTCTACAAATTACATTGTTTCGGTTATAATGTTGACAAAATGTATAGTTATATTTAATATGTGCTATTGTTGATATAAATTCAATAAAGCTTTTTCAAACAAAAAAATGTGTGAATGATGGAGCATGAGGAGGATATGGAAGCAGAAGACACTCTGGTCCCTTCCATATCCTTGGATGGTTTTACAGACACTTTATTCCACATGCAGTACAAGTATAAACGCAATATGTGAATGCTCTATATGTATTTCAGTGGCCAAAAAGTCATTATTTGAACAATATTCTTCTCAATGCATTTCAAAAACATATAAAAAATAAATGGAAACACACAGGCTATATACTGGATATGAATGGACCCCATATTATACTGCCCTGTGGTTTAACAATGATTCCAGTGAGGCTGGCACTCTATGCCTCCTCGATGGACTCCTTATAATAATTATTGGCAGATTAGCTGTGCTTCCAGCAGGGCTGGACCGCTGTTTCTTCCAGGTGCACCTCATATGTTACTCTTTGGTGATTCAACAGTACCTACAGTGGGGTCAGTTCTTTGTTGTACATGTGTGGACTCCAAACTTCATACATTAATTCAATCTGGCTTACCAGAGCCTTCAATGGGAGTTCCATAAAACCAAATATATACAATGAGAATTGATTCCTGCCAAATGAGGTATCTATGCTGGGACCCAGAACTCAAAACACCAACAGAGTAATTTCTTTGAGAAATTTAATTTTTAATAAGTTGGCTCAATACACAGCTACATTTTCCATGCAGTCTTTCTAAAAACATATCTCTGACTATTGATGTTCCTAATGTTTCGAGAATTGTTGCTTAGGTTTGTACTCTTCTCCCCGTATCCCTGAAGACCACCAACTCCAGAGGATTTAAACCGAGTTCCCCTCAAAATGGAAAATACAGAAATATACCTGCATCAGAGTATAATCAACAAGTAGTATAAGAGATCACCCAACACAAAACACCGCAGATTGATAAGGGATACAGAAGGTTTAGGCTCTCACCTAGCCTATTAGACCCCGGTAATAATTAAAGTGCCCAGTGCCTGGTAATTTTACACTCCGAGTACTACCATCTTTGCAAGTTAAATATGAAAAACAGTAACACCTTCTTGCAGCCACGGACCGTGGCATCAGCTAACACAGCTCCAGCTTTACTCAGGTAGCGGTTTTCGAAGAATGTAAAATTGCTTATTCTCTCTCTCTCCCTGCCACTCTATCTCATGCCTCCTCCACATCTCTGTGCTCATACTTTGTGTGAGAAATTGGGTTGTTGGTTGATTGTTGGTTGACTGGGGTGTGAACTGGTCAAGCAACAGCCACAATCCCGTGCAGGGTGAACCACAGAAATTCACTAAATTAACCTGTGCTTAACCCTGGGTAGCATGGCACAAAAACAGTCAGGCTTAACTTAGAGGCTATGTGTAAAGTATTTATGCAGCACACAAACAGTAACAAAGTGAAAACACAACACAAGAAAAATCCCAAACCAATTTAGACAAATAGAGTACATTTGAATACATTTTTTGACACCAAAACAGCAAAGATCCAATCAGTAGAACCAGAGTTATGAATTTTTAGTTCAAGGTTAAAAAAGAGCCTAAAAGATAAACATCTGCTTGCTGACATCTGGTCACCTTTAGCATCATAACCAAGGGTCCAGGAGTGGATGGAGACCTCTTGGGGGGGGTTCAAGACTCACTCAGGCGGGGTCCAGGTGTGAGTTCAAGATGGTGGGATTCTGTTATGCGCCTGTGGCTCTGAACAGGAGGCCCGCAAACTAGCCCTTGTTGTCATTTCTGGAAGTCCTGTGTACAGGTGAAGAAGCAGGGCTAGCCCCTGAGGGTTCAAGTCAAGCTCCATGCAGCAAAGCAGTCCTTCCAGGTACAGCAGCAGTCTGGCAGAGTGCACAACAAGTCACAGCAGCAGACAGGCCTCTGAGAGTCCTTCCCGGTGTCCAGTAGTGAACTGAATAGTGGGTCTGAGAGCTCTAGTTGTATGCCCTGGTGATCTGCTTCCAGAAAATGGGAGAACTTTCTACGCTATGCTGGCTACAAGCTAGCTGCAGTGACAACACAGGATCGTTAGGCCTGTTGTGAGGAGAGAGAGCACAGCCTATTCAGGTGCAAGTGGGGCTGTGCTCAGCTCAGAGGGGAGAGGGCAGGAAAATGGCAACTTTCTAAAAGTGGCATTTTCAAACTTGTAATGATAAAATTCAACTTTACCATTAAAGAGGGTTTATAATTACAAGTTAAACGGTACCAAACATGACATATTCACTTCCTCTCATTTAGGAATTACAGCTTATTAAATGAAATAGGGAATCCTCAATGTTATTCTAAAGGAGGGGTAGGCCTCGCAATAGTGAAAAACGAACATGTTTTATTTTTCATTACCAGGACATGTAAAACTTAAGAGTACATGTCCTACCTTTTAATTACACAGCACCCTGCCCTATGGGCTACCTAGGGCCTACCTTAGTGTAATAAAATTAGAGTTTAAGACTTGGCAAGGGGGTTTAAATACAAAGTCGACATGGCAGTGAGACACTGCCTTCAGGCTGCAATGGCAGGCATGGGACAAGTTGTAGAGTGCTACTTAGGTGGGTGCCACAATAAGTGCTGCAGGCCCACTGGTAGCATTTAATTTTCAGTCCCTGGGTATATGATATATAACTCTAAAAGGGACTTACAAGTAAATTAAATATGCCAAACAGCTGTAAGCCAATTATATCAGGTTTTAGGGTGAGAGCACAAGCACTTTAGCACTGGTTAGCAGTGGTAAAGTGCACAGAATCCTAAGGCCAACGAAAAAGAAGTCAGAAAAAAGTGGGAGGAGAAAGGCAAATGTTTGGAGGTGACCCTCCAGAGATGGCCATTTCCAACACTTGGGTTGACCATCTTAAGGTCTTTTACTTCCAGGCTCTCTCCTGTCTGTCTCTCCTGCGGTCTTCTTCCCACTCGGCTATCCTCATTTGATTCTTTCTCCAGCATTGGGTACCCTCGCTCCTCCTCCTGCTCCTTTTAGATTGCCTGACCTGGAAATGACCTCCTCTGTCTTTCCAGGCCATGCCACCAACTTTACCTGTTTTCCTCCCACATC
The DNA here is from genome assembly GCA_963921515.1 of Calotriton arnoldi. Lineage (NCBI taxonomy): Eukaryota > Metazoa > Chordata > Amphibia > Caudata > Salamandridae > Calotriton > Calotriton arnoldi. The sequence goes on from CAWUFW010001245.1 coordinate 310,922, forward strand.
TTCTGTGTTGATTATCAGCTTCCCAGCAGCCATCTAGAGTTGGCCCGGACCAATATACATTCTGCTCTCCCCATCACAGTCTCATTAAAATTAATCTGAGGATGGGCAATTTGCTTAAGAGAGGTTTTTGACTGCTTGCTTTAGGACAGGGCAGAAGTTAAATTTTGTTGGATCCATGCACATCCTATTTTACTGTGGTATCTGCAAATAGTGATACATTTACTTTGTTTTCTTCATAAGAATCACTTGCCAACACGTGTTTCACAATCCTTTATATCACTTCCTCAAGATCTTCTTATTTGTTTCCGCGCATCAATGGAACAATTGTACCATGGATCTGGAGGACTACTCTGCTCCTGCTCATTAACGCTCACTCTGTAACAGGGGATGCACCAGCCATCACCGACCGCATCACCTTTCACAACCTTGACATCCTCTTTATCATAGAAACATGATTCACCCACACATCCTCGCACATTCTAAATAGTCTTCTTCCCGCAGGCTACAGCTTCGACTGTGTGGACATATTTTTGCCTTGAGTTGCTGAGCCCGTTTTTGTTGGCTTTGATAACCAGTGCTAAAATGCTTGTGCTCTCTTCTTCACACAAGGTAAAATTGGCCTATATTGATACATTAAATTTACTTGTGAGTCCCCAGTAAATGGAACTACATGTACCCAAGGCCTGTAAATTAAATTCTGCGAGAGGGCTGCAGCACTCATTGCCCCACCCACTAAAGTAGAGTTTTAAAACATGTCTCAGGCCTGCCATTGCAGCCTGTAGTGCAGTTTTAAACTGCCAAGTCGACTTGGCAAAATAAACCTTTTATTCATCAAACAAAGGGAGAGTATGAGAGGTTGTCTGGGCTTAAACATATCCTCCCACATCACACAGTTATCTACACCTCAGAATGTGAACGGCCCGAATGTTTGTGTGTCGGAGACCCTTATCCCTCCATTTATGCACCACCCGCCTTAATGAGAGGGTAGGCAGGGAGGTCTAGGTGACCTGAAGAAGGTCAGGTGACCAGTTAGGCAGAAGAAAATTAGCTGCAACAGGTTGGCATAATTGAGATGCTGAAATCATTGTATTCCAGATAGGCATCCATAACATTTCTTATAATAATGGTGTAGGTTCCCACAGAATAAAATAATTTGGGTTCAGCCTCAACCATTTTTATTCTAACTAGAACTCCACAATTGTTCAGACAATTGAATATTTAAGAGCTCCCAGACATGGTTGAGCCTTCCCTGGTAGTATTGTCTTACCAAGGTGAGACAAAACGCTGATGATCAAGCATGCCACCATTTGGTGGGTGAGATGTTTTTTTATGTATAGTTTAATATTCTCTAGGAGTAAATAAACCTCTTGCCAGGCCTAAACCTTCCTTTTTAATTCATAAAAAATTACCCCTAAGGTAGGCCCTAAAGGCCCATGGGGCAGGATGCATTGTATTTAAATGTAGGACATGTGTACTTAAGTTTTACCTGTCCTGGTAGTGAAAAACTTCTAAAGTTGTTATTTACTGTTGTAAGGCATGCCTCCCTCATTGACAAGCACTGGGCTACCTTATTAAATTTAAAAAGTGATAACTTTGGATTGGGAACAGAAAGAGATATGCTGTTTACTCTCAAACAAATTGAAATTTTAAATTCCTCTTTATTGTAAAGTCAGATTTTGAGTAACAATTCTGATAATCCCACTTTTAGAAGGATGACATTTCCTTGTCCTAACCATTTGTGCCATCTGCTAGTGTCCTGGGTCTCATGACTGTGAATGGCTCTGTTGTTGAGGTTTGTGTATTGCTTCCAGATAGTAACATAAAGTGGGTTAAGGAGTGGACAGAATGGGCCATCCTGGTAAGATGTCTGGGGTGTAGTTATACCCTGCCTCACTTACACTTCAAAGGGCTTTGCCTCTTGCTCACACAAAGGAACTTGACACCAGGACTGCCCTGTCTTTTGGCACCCCGGACAGTTTGGAGACTTGACAGGGGAAGGGCAGGAACTTTCCAGAACCAGATGTGGGGGTAGGGCAGGGATTTCCCCCCACAAAAAGGCACCAGCCAGGTATAAATATTGGACCTCCAGAGCCACTCATCAGACCACTTCTAGACCTGTCAAAAACTCAGAAGAAGGAATTCTCTTCTGCCCCACTGCTGGAAGGACTGCGCTGCTGCTGGAAGGACTACTCTCCTGCCTCAGGAAGGAAGACTAGACTGGCTACTTGAACCCAGGACTACCAGAATGACTCCAAAGGCTAGCTGACTGACCTCTTGTGTGAACAACAAGGATTCAACCAGCTTCAGCGACCTATCCTGCTTCTGCCAGGCTGACCAGACTCAATGGACCTGCCTGAGCCCTGCTGCTGGCCTCTTCTGGAGTGAGTTCTGATCCCCAAGGGTGCCCCCAGGTTCTGGACACTTGGCTGGTATCAGAGTGTACGCCTCCTTTTTTTTTTTTGTCCTCATTTGCCTCGTTCACACCATTCCACTTGCATTTCCGTCTGGAGGGTCCAAAACCTCATTTGCTGAAGAAGGAGTGAAAAAGAGGGTTCACATGATGCCGCCCTTGGATTGTGACAGCCCCTATTTTTCCAAACACACAATTTCTATGAGCAACCCAGCTCTTTTTAGAAAAAGGTGCCAGCCGAGGCGGAGAAGTCTTAATCATTGGACCCCTAATCTAAAGTTCTTACTTGTTGCTCACACCAACATAGGAGGGGTGTCAAAAATTCGTACCTTCTTAGCCCCTTGTCTGAAATATCCAATTTAGCCACACTCCTCACGGGGTTTAACCAATCCTCACATCTCGGAGGGGCCTGTGACACCCACTGTCTGCAGATCTCTCTACGCGCCAACAGTATAGCATAAAAAATCAGCTTTGCATTGTTTTTATTGATTGTAGATTGTGGGTCCAAACATCCAAATATAACCAGTAAAACGCTTACCTTAATTTGTATCTTCAAGGAATTAGACAAGACACTACTCACAGCCTCCCAGAATAACTGGATCTTTGGGCAGTATACAAACATATGCAGATCATCTTCCTTCATGCTGCCACATTTTGGACACGCCAGATCGCCTCCTTTCCCAAATTTGGATAGTTTTTGGGGGGTCCAGTAGGCCCTGTCGATGGTGAAAAGATGACACCTCCTCAGGTATGCAGGTTTAACTATTTTATACATCATAGACATAGATACTTGCCATTGGTCTTCCAGCGTGGTCTCCGGCAAGCTTCCTTCCCATAGATCCACCGGCAAGGTGAAGTCCCCGTCTTCCATCTCTATCACCTGCCAATACCACATAGCTGTTTCTTTTTTCGGTACGACCACAGACAGTACTCTCTCTTCAAATTCATTATATTCTCCTATTTTTGTATCTGTGGCCTGAAACCAACTCTGAATCTGGAGAAGCTTGAATCTTGAGATCCTTTGGCCCGTTTCCTGATTACACCATTCCCATGTGATCAAACGGCCTTCTTGAAGTAGATGCTTCCACCTTGATATACCGGCCTCTCTTAGTGGGATTGCCAACGCATCCTTTGTCCATTCTGGGGAGCCCGGGGAGTCCCATATGGGGACAAACTGACTGAAATAGGGTAATTCTGTAACCTTCCTAATTTTATACCAAGTCTCAGCCATGCCCCCTAGAATCTTCAGCCTGACTTTATAAAAGTATTTTGGATCCGCGTACTTCATGAAACCACATTCACCTCCATTCTCTTTCTTCAACATCACCTCAAAGAGCTTGCCGATCTCTGATTTTGTGGGTCTGTCCAAGAGCATTCTCTCATTCTTTAATAAGAAAGCCCAGGAGTAAAAAAGAAAATCTGGTAATGCTAATCCACCTTTCTCCAACCTCCTTCTCAGCTTCTTCCAAGCTATCTGTGGCCCTTTAGATGACCAAATGAAGGAACTAATCTGACTTTGCATCCTCACAAACCACTCTTTCTTAAAAGGTAAGGGGATTGAGTCAAAAAGGAACGTAGGGGCCGATTCACAGAACTGATCTGAGATAAAATCCTAAACTTACTACTTTTGATATTCACAGAAGGCATTTAGTAGTAGTAAAGTTAGGACTCTAACTTACTACTACTAAACTGAGATAAAATCCTAAACTTACTACTTTTGGTATTCACAGAAGGCATTTAGTAGTAGTAAAGTTAGGAGTCCTAACTTTACTACTACTAAATGCCTTCTGTGAATACCAAAAAAGTAAGTTTAGGATTTTATCCCAGTTTAGTAGTAGTAAAGTTAGGAGTCCTAACTTTACTACTACTAAATGCCTCTGTGAATACCAAAAGTAGTAAGTTTAGGATTTTATCTCAGATCAGTTCTGTGAATCGACCCCATAAACTTTGGGAGAATAAACATCTTTACAAGATTAACTCGGCCAAACAGCGTTAGCGGAAGATATAGCCAGTTCTTCATCAAGCCAACCACTTCTTTCTTAACTTTTTCAAAGTTTTCCTTGGTGAGCTTTGCAATATCATGGGAGATCTTAACCCCTAAATATCTCATTTCCCTTTTACACTTTACTTCGCCTACCTCTGTGTTCCAGGCCATAACCTCTGTTTTCTCTTTATTAATATCATAACCTGAGATTTTCCCGAAGTCTGCGGTTAATGTTAAGACACAACTCAATGTTCTTTGTAGGTTGGTAGTAAAGATTAAAAGCTCATCTGCATATAAGCCTATTTTCTTGCTCCAGCTATTGTATTGGAAGGGTAAAATGTCTATGTTGCTCCTTATTCTTCTAGCTAGCGGTTCAATATATAGGTCGAACAATAGTGGAGACAAGGGACAACCTTGCCTCGTACCCCTTATAATCCGGATAGCCTGTGTCAAAACCCCATTAACCAAAACCCTAGCTTCAGGTGCAGCGTAAATTCCCTCCAAAACTTTACAAAAATTAGAACCCAAGTTAAGAGACTTAGCCACAGCCTGTAAATACACCCAGTTGACGCGATCAAATGCTTTAGCAGCATCTAACGCTATTACTGCTAAGGGGACCCCATAGGCGGTGGCCAGATCTATGGACCCTATAAGTGTATAGGTCAGTTCTTTCAAAGTTCTACCTTGAATAAACCCCTTTTGGTCCTCATGTACAAGCTGCGGCATAACCCCATTTAGTCTTTCTGCCATAATTTTTGCAAAAAGCTTATAATCGCAATTTAAAAGCGATATAGGCCTGTAGGAATCACAGTTCTTGGGGCATTTACCTGTTTTTGGAATTAATGTGATGATAGCCTCTTTCCAAGATTCAGGCATTTCAGTTCCTGTCAAAAATATTGCATTAAAAAATTTGACTAAAATGGGATTTAGTATACTGGCCAGAGCCCTATAAACTTCATGGGGAAGACCATCTGGTCCTGGTGCCCTCCCTTTCTTCCCTTCCCCAATAGCTTCTTCTACTTCTCTAATGCTTATCCTCTCGTTCAGCTGTTCGCTTCTCTCTACTGTTAAGGGATCGGCCCGCTCCTGACTCAACCAGGTCATCACCTCTTCTTCTGTGACATCCAGATCTTCCTGGTACACTTTCCCAAAATGTCTGAAGAAGGCTAGTTCAATACCCTGATTATCTCTGAGTAGAGTTCCTGATTGCTCGCACCTAATCTCTTTAATCGTGTTCCTCACTTGATTGTTCTTGGCTTTCCAAGCTAACAGCTTACTGCATCCTTCACCGTATTCAAAGTGAGCCAGCCGACTCGTCTCCCATCTTTTCCTGACCCTGTCCTGTAGGATTTCTGTCAGCTTTGTTTTTGTTTTCATTATTTCACACAGCATAGTCTCGTGCTTTACCAGTTTTTTTGGATTGATCACGTCATTTTCAAGTGTCCGGATTTGCTCTTCTAATGCTAGTACTTCCTTATGATATGCTTGCCTTTTTACCGCCGCTAGAGCTCCCAATCTGCCCCTCAGATAGGCCTTATATGAGTCCCAAACTATACCAATCGAAGACGAACCTAAGTTGTTATCAAAAAACTCCTTTGTCTCTTCTTTTAGAGTGTCTATAATTTCTTCCTCGAAAAAATCGTAAGATCCAATGTCCATCTTGATTGAGCAGTTCCCTCACTCAGCCTCATATGGAGCATTATTGCTGAATGATCTGAAAGATGTACCCCTATATGCTTGATATCTAGTACTTGATCCTTCAGCTTATTATCAATTAGGAAATAGTCAATCCTAGACTGATGTCTGTATTTCTTGTTATAAAATGTAAAACCTTTCTGAGACCCTGCCCTATGTCGCCAGATATTACAAAGTCCCAGTTGCATCATCACTTGTGGTATCAATCCAGACATTTTGGGATTTACCACTGCTCTACTATTCAAGGATCTATCTATCCTGTGGTCCAACACCGCATTAAAATGTCCTGCCATGATAATCGGGTCTGGAAAGTTTAGTAGCTCAGTGAATAATTCTTCTAAGGGGCCCGTGTCATCTTGATTCGGTCCATAATAGCCCACCAGCGTGTAATTGTGCCCAAACATTTTTAATTTTACCACAAGCCATCTACCCGCTATATTTGAAACACGGCCTTCTACAGAGATGTTCATCCCCTGTTTCACCAAAACTGCCACACCTTTCGTAACTGCCGACTGCTTTGTGCAAACTGCTTGGGAAATCCATCTTTTGGCTTTAAAGGACTCCCGACTCTCGTTCTCCGTTAAATGAGTCTCTTGTAAAATAATAATCTGTGCAGGACAATCCCTTAAATACTGCAATACCCTCTCCCGTCTTCCCCTTACTCGAAGTCCATTCACATTCCATGATAGAATTTTTATTTCATTTGTTCTTTTCTCAACCATCCCCTTTAAGATCAGCAGTTAAATGCAAGTACAATGCCACTGAGGCATCTGAGGATTTTTTTTTATTTTCTCCCACATGCTCCCCACCCAGTGCTCCCTGCACCCCCCCCCCCCCCATGGAAAACCATACCCTGACTTTTCATGGCTAGAGCCCTATGGGTGCCCCCCCCTAAGTGAGCATCTAATACCAATAGTGATACCTATAAATTAAAGGAAAATTCACTTTACACATCAGTACCTATAGTTCTATAAAGAGTGAAATTATATCCCAAAACAGAAAAAATAGCGCTGAAAAAAACAGGTTCTGTTAGTTCCAGTATCCTCATTACTGACCCCCATGCTGCGGCTTTTCAAAACACCAGGGTCTATTCCATCTGTATCCTCTCCCCTCACCCCCAGGCTGCAGTTTTTCGATAAACTCATCTACCTCTTCAACAAAACGAAAGGTATGCATTTTGTTGTTAAACATCACTTTCAGAAAAGCTGGAAACTTTAGCTGTACCGACGCACCTAACTTCCTTAATGGTTCTATTCTTTTTCCTAACTCCCACTGCCCGTCAACCTCCATCATCTTTTTGCTCAAGGCCTTGGACAAGATCTTCTCCTTTAAAGTATAAGTGAGGAAATTCACTAAAATTCTCCTGGGCTTGGGCCTATTCGTGTTGAGTCTATAGGGGTCCCTATGGATCCTCTGAATAGCTTTAGTAATCTCCTCCTCTGTTTCCTCCAGCTGTAACTCCTTTTTAATCAATCGAACTATATAGGTTTTAATGTCCTCCCCCTCCCTGTTCCGGAATTCTTAAGATCTTCAGATTATTCCTCCTCTGAAAGTTTGCCAACCTTTCTACCCTCTACTGCTGTTCTCTCTCTTTTGTTTTTAGCCCCTCTATTTCAACTGCATTGACTTTCACCGCCTCCTTGAGGTCTCTTACTTCCCCTTCTAGAGTAACTATTCTATTACTCAAGTCATCAATTTTCCTCTCCAAGATTTCACAAGCCGACCTGATCTCTTTCTGGTTTAATTCTGATACTTCAAATCTATTTTTTATTTCCATAGTAAGGGTTGTAAGAAGGGCACTGATGGAAAGGTCCTCTCTATCTGAATTTTTGGGGCCACCCCCAACTTCCTCACCAACGTCCCTCTCGCTCACTTCCCTCACGCTCTGAGCCCCCCTGGAGCTTGTATTTTTTTCCTCCATGCTATGGTAGGGCTTGTTTGACACCTCAGGGCTAGAGGTTGGATATACTCCCCCATCAGTTACTGGGGTATCTGCAGTATCTGCAGTATCTGGGGCAAGGACCTGATAACGATTTGAGCTTACATCCTTAGACCAATCACCCATATTTGATGACTCCATGATTTTTCCTAATGTCCCTTGCTCCTTGCTCAGTTCTTCCTGACGCCCTTTATCTCCATCCTACTGCTATCGTTTAAGATAAGGGTTTTTGGCAGAACCTTAAAGTATGTCCTAAGTGAGGGAGTAACCTTTATCTTGTGTTCAGGGATGAGTTTTTTCTTTAATATTTTCTTATGAGTTGCAACCTCTTTAACTGATGTCTCTCTTAGCAGTCTAACCCTGTTCACTTCTTTTGCCTTACTCTCCTCCTTTCTCTCCTCTTCTTCCTCTTCTTCCTCCTCGACTTTGAATATTGAGCTAGTTGAGTCAGCGACTGCCAAGCCACTACCTCTCCCTGTGCTCCTGAGAGTATACCTAGAAACTCCCCTAGACCCCACTGCACCAGCGCTCCCCCTTTGTACATTTTTCCTGCCCTTACCCGTTTTTACTCTTGTGCAGTCCATCACTGCACCCCCTTACTGAAGTAGGTCTTGAACAGGCGGTTTTGTCAGGAGTCCTGCACTATCCATAGTGCATATGCCAAGCTCTGCCTGCTCACTGCTGCAGACTCCCCCGTAGCCGGTTCCGCTATCCCTGCCTCCTCCTCCCCTGCCCCGGAAGCAAATCCTGGTAGCAGCGCGTCGTCCCCTGCACAGCTCCAGCGCCGCCTTCACCCACGGCTGTTCTGCCGCCGTAATGCCGATCCTGATCACCGCGTCTCCAACGGACAAAAGAAGAAGCGACCTGGCTTTAGCTCCTGGATAGCCCTGAACCTAAACTCCACGTGTTCTAGTAAGTTTCCTCCTCATAATTTTCCGTTCATTTTTATCCAAAGCTCGTGTTTTTCGCTGCACTCCCCGGGCTCACCCGCGACCCGCAGACTAGCCGGCCGCCATGTTTTCCACCACTCCTCCTTGTCTATTGTCTAACCGAGGGTTCCCTCAATACTGACACAGTACCTTGTAGCTCCTGATCGGTGTCCTCATCGGAACTGACGAAGTGTGACACAACGCAACGCAGGACCTCGCATCGCAGCACGTTGCAGCTCCTGATGAGTGGCCTCATCAAAACTGAGGCATGATCTTGCATCACAGAACCTTGCAGCTCCTGACTGGTGGCCTCACCAGAACCGGCACATTGTGATGCAGCATGACTCAGCCCAATACAGGACCTATCACCTCAGCCCCAAGTACAACTAAGTACACTCTCCAGAGGGCCAATAGCGGCCTGTACCCAGCCTGTGCTACATCGTGGTCAGCTTTAAAACTCTTGACTTGGCCCGGTCTCGTGCGACCAGATACCCGTGGTTGGCATTTTGATCTTTCAGGCGCTATTTTAAAAACCTTAAAAATTCATAACTCCGGTTCTACTTACTGGATTTATTGTTGCTTTGGTATCATTTTATTTATTAAAATTGTCAGTATTTTTCTAAATTTGTTTTAGATTTTTCTTACGTTGTGGTTTCACTTTATTACTGTTTCTGTGCTGCATAAATACCTTACAGGTTAATTTAGTGCCATTTGTGGTTCACTCTGACAAAAATTGTGGTTGTTGCCTGAGTGGGGCTTCCACCCTCCCTCAACAAATAATTTGATTTCTTACAAGAATAAACTTATTGGTTCACCATTTAAAAGCTTGTGCATTATTGCCCTCTTACTAAACTGTACCACTAAGCATTGTGCGTAATAACACATACCCAAAATCTCTGGGTAGAGAACTGCAGTCCAGGATCAGCAACTCATCCTTCTGCTCTGACCATATAGAAGTGCATAGCAATAAAAAAACAAACTGCAGCCAGAGCTTTAAGTGGGATGAAAAAACTGAGGGGTCTCTCAAAGGGGCGTGGCTAATGTAATTAAGGGGATGGCTTAAAAACCAGTAAGCTAAAAATCTGTGCTTAGCATAGTGTGCCGCCCAACTTGTATTTTGCTGTTTCTGTCATTGCATCTAGATATATGATACAACAAGTAACATCATACTACAACAAGTCAGGACTATTGGCTTTGTCAATGGTTGTTAGTTGCATAAGATAAATAAGCAGCAACTATGGCTTGTCTATAATATTGAAAAAGCTTCCACTTAAAGCCCTGGTGACACCACAACAATGTTGCTGCTCCTGAGTTTCAAAAAGAGAAGGGAAATCCAAAGAGAAAATGACTCTCTTTAAAGGATTTCCCTTCCCCTACAACGCTCACCTGGCATGACGTCATGCTGTAACTTCTCCACTAGTGAGAAGTGAACAGTGTGAGCACGCGCACTTCGATGTGCCTGCTGTCACTGCAGTCTGGAAAAAAACGGACCGCCTGTGCCTGGGCACAAAACAGAGGCCGATGGAGACCCGTTTTGAGACCCCCTTTAAAAAACTGCCAGTGCTCAGTGCCAGTGAGACCCGGCCAACTAAAGCCCTGCCTACAGCTAGTTTTCCTGCCTCACATAATTCCAGAGTTTTACAGCCAAATGCATAAACCCGTTTTATCATACAACCAAAATGAAAGTTCACTAATGTTGTCATTTCCCTAAGACCAAATCTAATCAAAAATTAGCTTTTGTGACTTATCATTATGTTGACATTATCTTAGTAAAACAACACTGATTACTTGTGTTCCCCAGAATGGATATCTTAATATGCAATAAAGCAGCATACACTTCAGAAAAAACAACTTAAAATATGTAATTGTTTCGAATGCTACCTGAACTCTTAATGACGATTTTCTTTTCCGTAAAGTTCTACTACTTAGCACTTCTGAAAAGCATAAATCCGAATTGTCTTTATAATTGCTTTTTGTGGGCCTCGAAGGAGCTAGCATCAAGTTGATAGTGCATTCTCTGTATAAAATGACGCAGATGTAACTCGAGATAGACATGATAAACTCAAGTGGTCAACAATGCCTTAGACCCTAAACTCAACTATCTTTACAAGTAAGATGGTTATCTCTAAATTAAGTGTTACCTGACCCATAAAAAGGTGGGGAATTGCTGGGTTTCTGCTGGCAGAACTGCAGCTGGCCACTGGGGGAAACCTGTGTCCTTGTGGCTCATCTACCACTGGGCCACCAGGTCACTGTGATGGTAACCCCACCTTGTATATGATGGGGCCACTGTCTGATTTTTCTTCTCCATGAGACCATCATGTGTGGCATGCAGTGAGAAAATGCCCTTTTCATCAGAGATATTTTTCTTTTGTTTTTCAGCAACAAACCTCCCTTTCAGTTTCGGAAAAGCAAAAGAGAATGCCAAAAGGCCCAAATAAACATGATCATACACTCAGTTTTCAGCAGTGAACAAAGTGCATCTGAAATCCAGACAAGTCAGGAGAAGACCGGTAGACATGGTTGGTGGTGTACCACTGCGTGCGTAGAGGCCAGGGCCTCTGCTGGCCTAGTAGGTGAAAGAGAAAGCTGAGTTGTGGGATTAGTCTTCCAAGGTAGCAATCTCTTTGGACTTGATAATGTCAGACCACAATCCTTAGAAAACTATTAACAATGAAGAGAGGAACCGCAGAGAACCTGTGATGAAGCATATCATGGTGTACCCTTCCAAAGTTCACAAAATAGAAAAACACTTCCTTGGCAACCCAGAAGCCACCAAGAGTTCCTGGATCAGATTCTAATATCAGGAATCAACCCTAGGCTCACTACATTCTATGCTGTCTTGCTGTGTTAGCGCAAGCAGTAATAAATTCAATGGTGACTCAATATGGAAGGCCGAAATCAAGTGATCTTGCTGTCTTGGAATAGGAGAGGACCCAATTTTTATTTAAAGGCATGCCAGGTGAATGCTTATCTAAAGAGGCATTCAAGAAATATAGCATTCCTGCAGGAGACACGTCCACAGGGCCCTGCATATGCTATATGTGCAAACTTTTGGGGCATCAATAGTTTTTACTCATCATATCCACTTGAAGCAGGCGGAGTGATCATGTTAATAATCAAATCATTAGACTTGAAAGTGGTTTGGTTGCTTGAAATTGATGTCGAGAGATTGGTGGTGGCACAAGCAATACTGAGTGATCAAAGGACTTCGCTGAGTAACATTTATGCACCTACTGCGCACACAAGTCTTTGTGTTGGATTCAATTTCACCAACATGATCCTGTCCAATTTCAGACTTCACAGATCTTATCTACAATTCGAAAACAATAGATGCATACTATTGAGGATTTTTAAAATTATTTTTATACTTCTACAGAGTGGTGTTTGCCAGTCTGTGTTTACATTCTGGGATGTCCTGAGCCTAAGCTCTAACTCTGTCATCGAGTTAATGCATGAACTGAAAATGATCAAGTGCCTCTGGTCCTTTGGGTAGACACAAATGGAATGAGGATACACCTTTGGGTTTCCCCAAACATTTCAGTTTCCTCTGTCATAGTTACATAAATTGACTGAGATTTCCAAATAGGACAAATGTTTGATAGGAATGGGATATTTCTTTCAGATGAACATCAAGCAAAATATCTTCCGCACAGTTGAAATGAAATGAAATTTTGTAGAGCACACGCATACTCCAGGGAGTGTCCCGGCGCTAGAGAGTAACGTAACCTGCAGACTAAATGATGATCGTGCTAAGTCACTTAGCTTCTTCCTGAAACCTGGATGCTCAGAGATAGTATGCAGTTTACTCCTTGGCACTTTTTCAGTGGTAGCAGTTTTCCCACGGAAGGTATATCAAATAGTAGAGGTTAAGGAGTTGGCTTAATTGGAACTGCTGGTGACAAAATAATACACAAAAAGCATGTTTCACATGATTCCTTTAAGGGTTTTGCTACAGTACCAACCGCAGTATGCTAGAAATGTAGTCCCTACTCTTGTTTCTAACCTCTTGTCTAAGCAAAGAAATAGCTCTGTGTATGAACAATTTCAATCTCTGCATCCTGAGAATGTCAAACTGAGGTCCTGCATATTTCACCGTGCGGCATAAAAGAAGCTCTTCAGAACAGTATCTAATGAATAATAATGACCAATGAATGAAAGAGATGTCACTTAAAGTAGTGCTTCCATTCCACTTAACTACATCTAGGCACTGCGTGTATCAAGTGGAGATATTCCCATGCTTCTGGTAAACTAACAAATCTAGGTTAAATAAAATAGAAACAAGATATTACCAATAATGAATAATGCAGCAATGCCGCCGTTAATATCAGTGGTGGCTCCTCCGCTAAGGCGGAGGAGCGTCGCCCCACTGCAAGCAAGCTGTAAAAAAAAGGAAAAAATAAAATGATAATAACGTAATGTTATTATCAATTTATTTTGTGGTAGAACACTCCTGTGTGCAATGACTGTTTAGTCGGGCCTCTCAGGCTGCCCAAAACAGTCATGCGCACTTCCCTGTTCTCCATGCAGGCTGCATTACAGCCTGCATGGAGAACATGCCCACCCCTCCATCCCCTGGATGAGCGCCGAGCGCTAGCGCCGTGTCACAGCGCTCAGACCAATCACAACGCTGCATTGCAGCGTTGTGATTGGCTGCGGGGAGCGTGGGAGCCCTGGTGCTTTCCACTTCCTGTTTTGCACAGGAAGAGGACGGGATATAGGAAAGGCAGCGGCCGGCTAGCTAGCCGGCCGGGTGGTAAGGGATTTTTTTTATGCCTGATTTACCCCTTTGCCCCCACCCGCCCCACTGCTGCTTCTAGGCAGCAGCCGCGACTGGTTAACATATAAAATAAAGCATGCATCAATTAAATGAAGAAAATAAATACTACATTAACTATAATTTTCAAAATCTTCTATGGAATAAATCAGCTCCTAAATAGTTGCCTACAATAAACAGGTCAAAAACAGCTAAATAAATAGTTCATATGAGAAGCTTAATGCAAGTAATGCAAAATAACCATTATTTCCTCCGTTTATGAAACATGTAGAGAGATCAGACAGGGATGGCCACTGTCCCGTGGCATTTTGCTTGCGTGATAATTAGCAGGGAACATGCATGCAGGGGGATACAGTTACATGATGATGGGCATGCTATCTCACTGTACGTAATCGATATGCTAATCTTCTTCAAGGATGGACGCGTTGAACTCGGGAGAGCGCTGCCCCTATTGGATGAATTCGGGGCCCTGTCGGGACAACAAACTAACTGGGGAAAAACGTGTGCCTTGACAGAGGCCAATGTCGACCCCGCTGACCAGTTGGAAGTCAAGGGCGTCGAGTGTTGCTCCCATATGTTCTGGTATCTAGCGGTGTGTGTCTATCACAATGATGAGGGCAATCTGGGTGCAGCACTGCACTCCCTAAGGATAACATCACCTTCTGGCAAACCCTGCTGATCCCAGTGAAAGGCCGTATAGCACTATGCAAAATGATAATGCTTTCAAAATTGCTTTACTATTTTGTGAATTTACCAGTGTGGATTAAGCCCCGGTGGTTTAGAGACCTAAATGCTAGCTGGGGGACTTCATTTGTGTCACACAACGACACAGAGTGAACACAAGAACCATAAAGGTGCCCATAGCCGAGGATGGCCTAGGTGCATCTGATTTCGAAGCCTATTATCTGGTGCAAATGGAGAGTAGCAAGAGAATCTAAGCCCTAATAGCCCATGCCCTACGGAGGACCACGAGACATTGCTAATTAGCTAAATTAGTGAACGTGGCTATCAAATGCTGGCATAAATGAACCTTTAAAACCATAACAGTGACCTTATATGCACCAACGATCCCCCTAGCAGTTTTATTGTGGGAAAGGTCGCTGGAATTGGTAGATCACCTACATCGGGGAGGGCCCAGATCTCTTACAGTAGGGGCCTGTTACAGAGAAGAGAAATTAATGACAATGGAAGAGATGGTGAGTGACCTACATTTGCCACAAACACACATCCTAACATATGGCGCACAGTGCATGACTGTCAGAGATATGTGGGGCTTGGATGACGCAGAACCACAGGTCCATGAAACATTGCAACTATGGTTCGCAATGAGGGAGAGCACGAAATTGATCTCTTGGTTTTACACATCCCTAATACACATGAGCAGGGCCGGACTGGCCGTAGCTGGCACAGGGCGTTTCCCCGGTGGGCCGGAGGGGTGGGGGCCAGTTTTGTGCCTGTGGGGCCGGTTTTGTGACTGGGGGCCGGTTTTGCAGCACAGCTGCAATATCGGCCCCTTGTAACAAAAGCGGGAGCGGTGCTTCTTACTAGCACCCCCCTCCCAGGACTGGCCGAGCAGCAATCTGCCAGGGCTGGCTGCTGTTCCCAGTCCGGCCCTGCACATGAGTCGGCCCACACTACGATAGGCTAGAGACAGGCAGGAATGATACCTGGGAAGGAACTTCACAAAGATGGAGTGAGACAAGAACACGAGTTATACGCAGAGCATTTCCAGTAACACAAGACTAAAATACACACAATTCAATTACTTCCACTCCACCTATCTCACCCCCAGACAGTTGAATTATGATAATAGTTAATAAAAACGTATTCCCACATTGGCAGGCGTCAGAGACAAACTACATACAGATGTTGTGATGCTGTGAAGAACTGCCGACTTAATGAGAACAGGTGACTGCTGCCCTTAATAGGGTGGCACATGTAGGCCTGCGCCTACTCCCAACCTGTGTCTACTGGGCTTATTCTTGAGAACAGCTGTAAAGAGACCTAATGCTAGATTCACGGATATTTCCCTAATATTTGCTAAACAGTGCATCGTGATGCACTGGAAAGCACTTATAGCTCAGCCATAGAGAAATGGAAGCGGGTCATGAACAAGTGGGCCCCTAATGAACACAACACGCTAATGTGGGAGGAGAGGTGAGGAATTAAGCGACACCCCATTGCAGAACACTGGAGTGAAATCCTTACAGCCTTCAACAACACAGAGCAGGCCAGTGGCAGCTGCCAACTTCAGCGAGTGGAGGGCGGGCAAATTTTTCATAAAATAAAAACAGTTGAGTAAATAAAATAAAAATGTACCTACCGTGGTTGTTGCTGCGTTCTCCTCGCTCCGGTCTTCTTCCCTTGTGACTTCAGGGCCCCAGCTAACTCTCTTAACCAATCCTGGTGCTGCCCTCGTGCTGTTAACCAGTGTCAAAGCAGCACCAGGCTTGGTGGGAGCAGCCTCTATTAGCGCTCACAACAGCACTGTGGATTTTGCTTTCTCTAACCCAGCTGCATTAAGACAGCTGGGTTAGAGAGGTTTAAAGTGCGCATGTGTGGCTGGCCATCGCAAGACGCCTGGCCAAAAAGACATGCACACTTTAAACAAGTGCAAAGGCAGCCCATCCTCCTCCCTGCTGCCATTCAGCAGGCCCCGCCCCTTCCTGACACTCCATTCAGGACGGGGTGACGGAAAATAAAATGGTAATGAATTAACTTTACCAATTTTTCATCTCTGGGGGCATTTCAGTGGGACCATGCTCCTCCGCTATAACTAAGAAGTCACCCCTGGAGCAGGCCCGACCAATAGATCATTGCAACTTACACTCGCCAGTAAAGCAGAGGCCGTTACCCCATAGACTGAGCAGCTATCATGACAGGACACACACACGCCGAACACCAACAGACCATGTGCCAAACCACTAGGTGGGGATAGGGGCAGTTCACGGTTTTTAAGTTGCTTCACAAAACAGTTTGTAATGCTGTAGCAGTTATCATGCATGTCTTTCATTACGAGCCAACAGGTATGATGAATATGCAATCGTGTATGAATAGCACCAAACTTTAAAAGCATAATAAACAGATATGAATAAAGTAATGCAAAATAACAAGCCTCGAGTTAAGTCATACATACTTATAGCTCATAATGCCTTCAGCAGTCTTTTAATACATATCTTTCCTCTTGCTCCAAAACAGCAGGAATATGTTATTTTCTTAAAATAATACTATGATCCAATGTTTGTAGTCAGGGTGCAGTATTCTATTGCTTTGGCAAAGCTACATTAATTTCATGTAAGACACTCTTTGGGTTTTTCAAAGTGATTGTTAACTTTAGATGTGATGAAAAACTATACGCACATTTAAATATACGAGTAAACATTTAATTTACTAAACAATAAAGGCTGTACAATCACAGATGCCACAGACAGATACTATGGTTGATGAGACCAGTTTGGAAACATTTCTTAATAACACTATCCTTTGCCTGATGTGTTACCAATCCCCTAAACAATACTGGAGCTGGATCAGAAAGATCGTACCGGGTGTGATCATAGTTATACCTGGCAAAAGATACAATGTATGCATAGACAGATTAATTTTGAGGAAAAGCTTCACACCGTCACACACCCCTAGCTATATGATCAGCAGTGGTGTAGCCAGAGGGAGGAGAGGCTACTTTTCACAGCATATGAGATGCCACATGCTGCAGCTGCAATGCATAAAATATGCTTGGGAATGCATATGAACATCCAAACAGCAGTAAACAATGAATATGCAAAAATGTGCATTTTATATTTCATGCAACCAAATCACTCACATTGTGAATCTTTCCCTTAAATTCTAATTTAGAGGCAGGGGTGGAGCAGGGCAAACTCAAATTGTGCTCTCTTTATCAGTGGACTATATTTACAAAAAAAAAAAAATCTAAAAATCTTTTTATTAAACATACATCAGTTGCAGTGTACAGTACAGTTTTGGCTGTCATTTGGAGTTGTGAACATAAAAGGCAACATGTCCAGCTTTGTAGTCCCCTGGACCGACAATTATTCCGGATCTCGTCTCATGAACCCCGTAAAACATGAACCGCCCTTGCCCCCCCTGTGGTCGAGCACATTGTCCTCCCTCCCCCCCTCCATCCCTCATGAGTCCCTGTACGTCGGTCAATGGTGCCATATTTTCTCCCATTTTGCGTGGGCATCTCCTGCCCTCATATACTATCTTTTCTGCTGCGCTACACCAATCAAGATCGGCCTTCCATTGACCCACCTTCGGAGGAAGGGCAGCTCCCCACGCCCTGGCAATATTCTTCTTGGCCACCATTGCTGCCACCTCTAGCCAAATTTTCTGATATTTCGGCCATGTCTGCTCCCCGGTTACACATAGTATGTGCCATCTGGCATCAACGGGAATTTCCTGCCCCAGGACCTCTGACATAACTTGTGTTACTTTCCCCCAGTATTGTTGTATAGCTGGGCATTCCCAGATGATGTGGAAGAAGGTGCCTTTTTGTTGGCAGCCCCGTATATCAGTGGACTATATTTGATGCTCCAAGTGATAATCTTGTGCCACTGGCTGAGGTGCCTGTCTGATGGTGGCATCCTAGATTCCTGTATAGTAATTCTTTCCAGTAGCACCAATCCTGCCAAATATTGCCCAAGATATCTGGAATCAAATGGGCCATGCTATTATTTTTGCGAAACAGAATGAATTGAATCAGTAAGGGCTACATATATTTAGATATCACTGAAATCAGTGTGCATCCTGAATATCGACCCCAGAATATTGAGGACAAAATATTGGGGGGAAAATATCGACAGGTAAGTAAATCTATATTTTCTGTACCTAACTCCACATATATGCATGTATGGGTTACATATATCTTCAAGGCATGTAGAAGCGGAGTTAGAAATAGTAAGTCTATACTTCCCTGTTTGGACTTACCTTTTGATATTTAGCCCCTCGATATTCTGTCTCGATATTCCTATACCATGTTATTCTGGAGGTCAATATCCAGTAATACAACCTCTGAAATCTCTGATAATCCCTGAGATAAATGCTTCCTCCCAATGATCGCCTTTTATGTCACAGTAACTAAAGCTCCATATCTGCTGATTAAGTGTCAAAATATTATCTGCGAAAAACAAAGGCAGTTGAATGGCAGAAGGTATTTTTTGGGAAAAGGCAGGCAGAGGATTATTAAAAGTAACGTTTACAAAAAGGTGATGGATGCAATTCTTGAATTAATCTCAGCCACTGGTAATTTCGTGGGTCGCATCCCAATCCATTGTTATTTTGCACACCATGTCACCTCAATTTGTACCCACCTATATGCAAATTAGTCTTGACCCTTCTCCATTTAGAAGACTTGGCTTTACAGTTCGGGCTGGACTGTTCCCATGACGTACAGGGTCAAGACTGATTTGCATCTGGCTGGGTTCAAACTAAGGTGGCATGAAGAGCAAAAGAACGATGGGTTGGAGTGCTACTCCGAGCGATTGCCAGTGGTTAAACTTATTGCAAGCAGCCTCCCATCGCCTTTTTTGCATTTCATGTACCTCCCTAAGCGGCATGGGTATCCCCAGACGTGGGTCCCATGCTCACTGTGTCACTGGAACCAAGCTGTACCCGGTTGATGAGCCCATTACTAGGACAAAACCGGTCCTGGGTTGCTTGTGTTCTGGTCCAGGAGGACCTGACTTAGCAGTTCGGGCTGGACTGTTCCCATAAGGAGCAAGGTCAAGACTGATTTGCATATGTCTGGGTCCAAACTGAGGTGGCACTTTGAGTAAAAGAACTATGGGTTGGAGTGCTACCCATAGCAATTGTTAGTGGTTAGACTTATTGCAAGTAGCCTTCTATCACCTTTTGTGCATTTCAGAGGATAATTACAAGAAAGCTACATGTGAACAAAAATGAAACTGAGGGAAAGGGTAAGAAATAAAACGGTCGGCACAAGGTGAGCAAAACATAAGTGGGAACTATACAACAAAAATAAGTTGTGAGGTATCTTCTTCATTCCACTACAGCTGCTTACAATGCACCTGAAGTCCCTGTCCTGTCTCTGACTAGTAGGCTGACTATATCCAATCACTGGAAAGACTTTCCACTTGAGCACTAAAAAAAACACCTAATCCTTCAACAACCCAGCTGCCAGAGACTGTTGCTCCATTCTCTACAGCTATCTTGTCTCTGCCTACACAGTCTTGGCTGAATGAATCGCTTAGCATACTTGCTGAGTGTCCCCTACACATCACATGCTCTGGATCTTCACTTTCCTGCTATACACTGTTTAGATCTGACAGGTCCTGCCATTATGCAAGACCATCAGAATAAGGTTTTCTTTGAATGCTTGCAATAAAATGAGAGTAACTACCATAGAAGAGGTCTGGTTCGCCTGTGGAAACGTTCTTGGTATAGGTTAGGACCGATCACTGGCTAGTGGCTTCTATAGGAGAGACTCCCAGCCCCAGTAGCGCAGAACACAACCAGGCTCAGCGAACAACAGGGAAGAAATAACCTGTTGTATGCAGCTATCTGAGAGGGAGGACTGAGGTATGGTCTGCTTTCACTTGTGTCCAAGAGCCAGAAATGCATCTCATGGCACAGACCAACTGGCTTCCTGTTGTCCCTGTCAAATAAAGGACAAGAAGAGCATCTTTACAGAAGAAACAACAGAAGACTAGGAAGTGGGACCAGTGCTGGACCATTGTCTGAACCCAGTAGTTCAGCCTGCCTCCCACTGCTATGTGTGCTTTGTTATATAAGAAACTTATCATTGCAGTTTGGAAACTTTGAGAATGACCAGGAGGAAGATATACTGCAACCAGATTTTTTTAGAGCATTTCAGTGTACAAGGCTGGAAGATAAGGGGTGCTGCCTCTGCACTTCCAGTCTTTCTGAGGCAGTTTGCTGATTACTATTTTATTTTTATTTTGGATTTTGGTGCAAGATTGGCCATTGGTGGTTGCTTTTGGTAAATTAATATACACAGAGGGTCTTTGATTTTTAAACCTCCACTGATCCTTCAGGCATTTGTGACATTTGTTTTTTGAATTCTTGTTTTCTGAATTCCTAATGCAAACTTCTTCTTTTAAATAAATTGGTTTGGGAGTTTTATTGACTGCTTTCTTGACTTCATTGTTGTGTTGGTGCTTCTTAAATACTCACACTTCTCTGTGGAAAAGCCGCCTGCTTTGTGCCATAGCATCAGTCATATGGCCATACTTTCTCATTGTTTTACATAACAAGGAACAGGATTGCACTTGATTAGAAGCTTTCCCGGAAACTACTATTTCACATTTTAATGGCACTTTGGGAATATGTAATGAGAGTAACGTAAGAATAATATCATGGTTTTTACATGCATGTCATGGCACTGCCAGTAAAGATTTATGGAATATGGGACACTTTTATGTTTCATATCTGAATAATGCATTGCTCAAATAAGGCAACAGCTAGACTCATCTTAGGGAATTCCACAGCTTCTGTTCATAATACCATGGGCTGAACAGGGCATTTGACTACTAAATGGAGTATAATTATGTACTGTTGTGAGGTTTATTTTCGTAAAGGTAAAATGTATGGTCCATAATAGGAGTCAAAAAACATTTAATACTGCAGCCTCTAATGATTTTGGAAGACGTATGTTTACAGACCCTAAAACTTAAGTCTTGGGTGAGAAGAAGTTGGTGAGTGATGTGACTCTCGACTGCCTAGAGAGAACTACTGACCTTTGAAGACCTTTATGAGATCATCAGTGCTGATGGGAAATTGAAAATGACCTACTATATGAGAGATTTGCCATTTTTAACATAGATATGAATTCCTGTTGAGGTAGCACCTCTTTTTTGATTTCACGTCACTTCGAATAAATATTACAGCAATATTTTAAGCATTTTCGTTGTTGTACCTTTTTTAGAGAACAACATTCCAAGTTATACGTTCATCATTGAACAGTACTGGATTTACCCATTATATATGACCACGTGTTTGCTTCGACATGGGTAGATTTATGGAGGTAGCAATTAGGCTAAGCAATCATTTGAATGAAACCATCAAGAATGATTAGCTGCTGGGGGGGCATGGCTTTGGCGTCCCGCAAGATGGCCATTAAGGATGGAGCACCGCTGTGTCCGGGACCTTCAAACGTCTTTTTGGCATTTCTGAGGCAGTGTAGACGATCGCCTTTATGAGGCCGAGCTAGCGGAAGATGGAGGGGTGCTCCGCTGTGGCTCTCCTCTGAGATACGAGCAGTATCGTGCTCGCTATTACCGTTGAGGCTGTTTCCTCAGCAGCGACTGCTAGTTTGGAATGTTCCCGTTTTCCGTTTTCAGCATAAAATAGCATGGTATGCACTTGCTGGCTCTTTTTTTTCTTTTTTTCTCTTTTTGCTTCTTGTTTTTTTGTGGAGAATGACTCATAATGCAGTTCATTATACTGCTAAATATTTATTCAATGAGACATTGTTCTTGGTATTCTTCTGTTGACTCTATTGCCTGATGCCCGTGTGAATTAACTGGCATATATTAAGTCCTGGCTGCTGTTCTATGGTGTTTTTTTTCACCCTTCCTTTATGGGCAGATTAAAAAAGCCACAGTTTGAATTTCCACCTAAAAAGCAGTCCACTACTATTTCTAATAGTAGCTCCACCACAGACACTATGGGGCCGATTCCGATCTCGGCCGGTAGTGCTCCGAATCGGATTCGGATTCACCGGATCCGATTCGGAGCCCTGTTTCCCGACCGAATCGTACGCGGGTCCGGCCGAGCGAGTACGATGCAAGCACCCGCGAAATCGCCGACCGACTCGAACGCGGCTTCAACACGCTCCGACCGACTCGCATGGACACGACTCGCACCGCGCTATGGAGACGTTTCCCGGCCGGGTAAGTACGATGCGCGCCGCGAGTAGTCCGACCGACTCGCGCCGTCTGGCTCGAAAAAGCTGTCGGAGCCGGACTTTGGGGGTCCGCGTCGGACCCCCCTGAACGCGTAGGCGCGCGAGTCGCACACAGGGGGGACCCATGGGTCCCCCCTACCTGTGCATGTATGCTGCGATGCGCATGGACGCGTACACGCTGTAGGGGGCGCCCTTGTCCGCCTCGCACCCATTGAGTCAATGGGAGCCCGCGTACGCGTTGTACGACAGGCTCCCATTGACTTCAATGGGAGTCCGACCGACTCAAGTCCGATAGCATGCGTGCGCATCGTACTCGTTCGGTTGGACTGCTAGGGTCCGATTCGGTCGGAATTCTCTCCGGGTCCGGCTCGGTCGGAGAGATTTCCGGCCGGAATCGGAATCGGCCCCTATATTGGGGGCAAAGTTGAACTCCTCTGAAGAGATGGCTACTTCTGCTGCTCCATGTACTGCTTCCATGCAGCCCTCCTCGAGTAAACTCAGTCACCCTCTTCAGCTACTAAGAGGTTAAAACAAGACCCTCCGTTGCCTGAAAAATCTCCATCTTCGATCTCTTTAGTATTATTGCTTGAGGAAATTCGGGCACTGCATCCCTTTGTTCAGGACACTAACAAGCGTATACAGAATTTAGATGATTAATGGAAAATCATGTCTCCTTGGTGGAACAGCAGGTAGTGGACTTACATGATGAAACATCTCAAATTCATTGTTTGGAAAAGGAGGTTGGTCAGCTTAAAAAACATGCGGAGGATTTGGAAAACAGTAATAGGCCAAATAACCTCCTTATTTATGGTGTTCCTGAAGTACTTGAAGGGGATGATCCTGTTTCCTTTTTTTACTTCCTTTCTTCTAAAACTACACGACATGCCATCTACCACCTTGCTCAACATCCAGAAAGCTCATAGGTTGAGTTCTCATCTTACTTCTATATCGCCTACAAATCCAAGAAGAGTCGTCATATTATTTCTATGATTTACAGATATGCCATTGGTTCTTGCTGCAGCCAAATCTAAGAGACAAGTGTCCTGGTTGGGTCAAAGGATCTTTCTGTCTCAGGACATTTCCAATGCCACTGTGACCAGGAGAAAAGAGTTCCATAATCTTCGAACTTCTTTAAGGGCTTTAGGCGCCAGATATCGTCTTTTTCATCCCTGCATTTTTAAAGTAACTTATCAGAACAATACTACTGCATTTGAGGATCCAGAAGAACTCCAAAAAGTTATATAAGTTCACACATCGGATACCATGGATACTGGTGGTTCTTCTTCATGGTGATTTTTCCTCTGCTACTGTTTTGTCTAGCTGAACTCAAAAGTCTATATATTCTTAAATGTTGGTTATTGTGGATATGAGGAGTGCATCTACGAGTTGATTTATTCTTCCAACATGGTCTTTAAATGTTTTACTAGTTTTTCTCTGTTCTTTATTTTGTTTGTAATATCATCATATTTTGTACTGCAAGTTATCATATTATCCTCTTTTCTTCTGACAAATTTGTTTTGTTCATTTGCACAGTACAACATCCCTCCTGAGTGTATATTGTCCTGATGTGGCGTGGACTCCCTCCTTTCGGGTGTGTCATCTATTCCCGTCAGTTCCTTTCTTTTTCAGTCATGTTTACTCAGTCATCCTGTTTCTACATGTACTGTCTTTTCTTCTTGCTCATTTTTTCCTTTTCATACTTTCCCTCTTACCTTCCTTGCTTGTCTTTTTCCCTCTTTGGTGTTTTATTTCTCTCCATTTCTTCTTTCCCTTTTCTCACTCCTACATTACGCTTCTTCTTTCCTGTATTGTATGTTGGCTTTATCTTACATGCCTGAATGTTCTTAAACAGTTAGTCTCTTTATTATGCATGGTTCCGAGTAATAACATGGAATATTAAAGGATCTCTTAATCCTGTTAAGCAGCAGAGAGTTTTATCTCATCCAGGTAAATCTAATCCTGATCTGGTTCTTCTTAAAAAAAAATTCACCTTGTTTACTCTGAAGCATTGAAATTTAAGCGGGCTTGGGTTGGTCATGTGTTTGTTTCACTAGCGCTGAATAAAAAGAATGGTGTTGTTATATTGTGTAAAAAATCCCTCAATATTATTATGGTTTCTCAAGAAGTAGAGGATATGGGAAGATGGATTATTGTGAATCTTATTATAGATAATGTTCCTCTCACTATAATGAATGTGTGTGCCCATACACAACCCGATTTTACTTTTTGGCCCTACATTGCACAGAAATGCACACAATTCCATGATAGATTTTATCCTAGGAGGAGACTGTAATCAATTATGGATCTGTTATTAGATAGACAATCCTCAGTTCAATTTGTACCACATAAAATATATAAGCAATTTCATTCTGCTATCTCTAAATGAGCCTTGGTAGACTCCTGGAGATTGTCTTACCCTACAGTGTGAGACTTTACTTTTTATTCAACTTCCCATGGCACACTTTCATGATTAGAGCACATATTTCTTTCTAAATGTCTTGCACAATGCATCATACAGTCTTATATAACTCCAATTGTACTTTCTGATCATGCTATGGTTATTTCAGACTTAGATTTGGTTCCCCCTCGTTCTCCTTTACATAGATGGAGATTTAATCATTCTTTATTGCAGGATGCTCAGTTTTCTAGTTTGTTAATTTCTTTTGCCTCAGAATTATTTTCGTTTAATGACAATGTGGATGTCTCTCCTTCCTTATTCTGGGATAAGTTCAAAGCCTCGGCATGAGATTTCATTTAAAATTATGTATCTAAGAAAAAGAAAAGTAGTTTACGAGAACATACAGTGTTGTTTTCGTCAATTAAATCTTTGGAAAAAATATATTTCTCCTCTAAAAATGTCTTCTGATCTTAAAGCTTTGCTTCAAACCAAATTGCAATTTAATACTATTTCCACTGAGGAAGCTGACTCTAAACTTCTTAGGACTAATGCCCGTTATTATGGTGGAAGAAATAAAGCTAGTAGATTATTGGCAAATTATCTTAAGGGAGGAAAGGAGAGGCACATTATTGACTCGATTACAACATCATTGGGGCAGTCCACAACTAATCATCAGGCCTTTTAGAAGAGTTTGTTACATTTTATAAATCCCTTTATACTCCTGAATCAGCTTCTCATCCCTCCACAATTGTAGATTATATAGATCACACCCCTCATTCTATTCCCCCAAATCTGGACTTTGCATTTTTAGAAAATAACCTTACTTCTAAACAAATTGCTACAGCCTTAAGAATGCTAAAGTTGAGGAAAGCACCGGGACCTGATGATTTCATAGTAGAGATTTTTCTTCACTTTTCTAATATTCTCCTTCCTTATTTGTATTGTTTGTTTAATCATTTTATTGTATCTTCTTCCACTTCTGGTACCTTTCAGGAAGCTACAATTTGTCTTATTCACAAGGACGGTAAAGACCCTCAAGAATGTAAGAATTATAGACCTATCTCTTTGCTGAATGTTGATTATAATATTTTTGCTAAGCTCTTCGCTTGGAATCTTTTCTTCCTCCTCTTATAGAGAAGGAACAATCAGGGTATATCAAAGGGAGACAAATCAGATAATGCTGGCTTATTCCTTAATGTTCTGGATAAAGCTCCCTCATATAAGTCTTCCCTTGCAGCTATAACAATAGATGCTGAGAAGGCATTTGATAGAATAAATTGGGAATTTTTGTTTCATTCGTTAAGATGGCATGGATTTGGCCCTAAATTTATAGCTCTTATTTCTCTTCTATTCACCAGTACGGGCTTCCGTACTGGTGAATGGTGTTGTATCTTCATATTTTCCTCTTTATAGGGGAGTAAGACAAGATTGCCCGCTTTCTCCTTTATTATTCGTTTTAGCTCTAGAGCCCTTTCTTTCTCAGATTCGTTTTAATTTTTCTATTTCTGGTTTTCTTTATGGTGATCGTCATCTAAAATTTGCTGCTTATGCGGATGACATTCTTCTATTTTTTTTCTTCTCCTTATAGTTTTTTTATCACCTCTCTTACATGAAATTTCCTTGTTTTTGAATGTTTCTAGATATAAAATGAATAAGGACAAAACAGAAATTATTCCGCTTAATAAATATAGTTGGAGTCATTCTTATTCTGTTACTGGTTATCAATGGTCTACCTCTGCTAAAATCAAATATTTGGGTGTTTGGTTTAAAAATTATATTCCAGATACTGTAAAAATTAATTTTAAGGAGCTTAATATTAAAGTCGATAATATTCTTTCCTCTTGGAATCCTTTATTTTTATATTGTTCGGGGTCGTATAGATTTTAATAAAATAATGATTTCCTCTTTATTGTTATATCTTCTTTCTATGTTGTCAGTTCATATTCCAAAATACTTTTTAAGAACATTAATTAAACACTTCTTAACTTTCTGTGGAAAAATACAAAGCCAAGAGTAGGTTTAGTTACTTTATAAAAGTCGATATTCATGGGGAGTACATTTTCCACATTTGTATTGCTATCACAGAGCTTTTGCTTTACGTCAAGCAGCTCTTTGGACTCATGATTTGCCCTTGTCCTTCTCTCCACTATGGTTAGATATTGAAAAAGCTCCTCTTCTTCCTTTTACTTTTAAAGAAGTGTAGTCTCTCTCTTCTATCAAGTCGTTTCTTCACTCTCCTCTTTTAAAGAACACGGTCTCGCTGATCAAATCTATATTACTCCCACTCACTCTGACTGCACCTTTGTTTTTGAAAATGCCGCTATGGTACTATTCCTTAATTAAGATTAATAATAGGCCTTTTTTTTACATACTTGGAAAGACAAGGGCCTTATGTGGGTATCTCAACTTTTCTATAATGATTCTCCTATCTCGTTTCCTCAATTTTGTCTTATGTATCATTGTTCTAAGTCTTTTTTTAATTGTTTTTTATCATTAATGAATGTGGTTCTTGATGTTTATTTTGATTTACAGAATTCCTCAAGTTTAGTTTCTTTTGCTTCCGGAGTTACTGAGTTACTAAAAACAGGTCCTAAAGCATCAGCTATTTATAAGTGTCTTTCCATTCCAGATCCCTCCCGAACCAAATCTGAGCTTTTGTGGGAA
This sequence comes from Calotriton arnoldi, assembly GCA_963921515.1. NCBI lineage: Eukaryota > Metazoa > Chordata > Amphibia > Caudata > Salamandridae > Calotriton > Calotriton arnoldi. The sequence continues at coordinate 338,620 of CAWUFW010001245.1, forward strand.
AGGGATGTAGGAGTTTCTTGGACTATCCCTTTTTGGACTAAGGTGTGGGCGTGTCTATTTAAAATCTTTAGGTCTACAAGTGTTACACAGTCCCTATTTTTTGTTTATCGCCAACTTTATTTTACTCCTTTCCAATGCTCCACATTCTCCTCGGACACTCCCGCTAAATGTTGGTCTTGCAATCTTCCTGAAGCAGATTTTATACATATACTATTTAATTATCCTAATGCACTTTCTTTCTGGCATATGGTTTGGTCTCAAGTCCAAAAGATTTTCAATCTGAATCACTCTTTTAATACTCTTTGTCTTTTTTTGGGAACATTGACCAATTCTCTTATTCCATCTTTCCCTAAAGATAAATTATTAGATATTTTATTAGCAATTGTTTTTCAGCACATCATTTTAATTGGAAAATGTCAGCTAAGTTATCATATAAGATATGGTAGGATTCAGTGTGTTCACATCATAAGTTGGATACTCTGTATAGTATGCAATGTTTACCTTCTCATAATGCACAATTGTTATGGTTACCTCTTACTACATTTTAACCAAGTTGAAAGTGGTGTATCAAGCACTGTACCTATATTATCTGAAACCTTTTATCCTCCATATATGCTTTATCCTTCTGTCCTCCTTTTACATTTATGTGCAATTTTATTGTTCTATTTATACAGTTACTGTTTATTTTTAGAGACTCAATCATAGATGAGAATGGTATTATTCTTGCCATAATATTCATGATATAGTATAAGATGTTTTCTTTTATCCTTTTATGGTTTCTCCTTCCCTCCTTCCCTCTTTCCCTTCCTCCCTCATAAAATATAAAGAATGTAATGGTTGGGTTTTCTCTAAGTTTTTGATACAGCATATTCATTTGTGACTCATTATTTTTAGATTAACTTGTACTTGAATTATGCTTTATATAATGGATTAAATAAAGTCTTTTAAACATAAAAGGATGATTAGCTGTGACTCTGCTGGCCTGGGTGAGGTTGTTTTCATTTTTCAACATGCAGTATGCATGACCTAACTGTGTTAAAATAATTATTGTTCATGTTGTCCAACCATGATGACAATGTGATGTTCTATTTTAAGTTTATGTAATGCGTTTTTATATTTTTATTTATTAGACGTTGATGGTTATTTTTGAATAAACCAAGGCTTGATAAAGGCGGTATGCTTTTCCCCAATTTTGTTACAAATTATATAAGGAGTAAAACTTCCCAAGAAAAGCCACAGATCAGAATAGTTACAGTATCTCTAGGATGTATCACATATGTACAAAAACTGGACAACCCAAGATTTAAAAAGCTACATTTTATTCATGAGTACTAAAATTATTTGTAAACATATTATTTGTCTCATTTAGTTACATATATTTCTGTAAAGTTCTAATTTAGTTAGCATCAGTTTTTAATTCCGTTCTGTCATTCAACGTGCATTCAAAATTCCTTTTTTTCACTTTTTGGTGCGACTATGTCTCTCTCAAAACAATTATGTCATTAATTTCATTTTAAAACACAACAGTAACATTTAGCAGTTCCAGACAGCTTTTTTCTACTTTTTAGGTGGAATGTTTCAGTGTCAAATGCATATTTAAAGGAGCTTCAAGTGTAATCTGAAATAACAGATGCTCCATCTTAATGATGCATTTGCTTGTATTAAAACATTTCTGCTTTTAATTGATATAGAACCTGATATCTGTATTTATTAGATGTTATGTTTTTTCTCAAATAAACCAATGGTTGATAAAGACTTCAATCTTTATCCCAATTTTATGGAAAAAAATTAAATTGAGGAGTACAAATTACCAAGAAAAGCAAATTCCAGGTTAGTTACTTTATCTCTAGAATGAATGATGTATGTACAAAAACTGATAAACACAAGATTTAAAAAAAAATACAATTTACTTGTGATACATAAAATGTTTGTGAAGAGAATATTTGTCCCCTTCTATTTCTGTATTACTTAGCATAAGATTTTAATCCAATTCTGCTATTCAACTTTTCAAAATATTCTGTTTATATTTTCGACATGACTGTGGCACACTTGAACTAATTATACCATTTTTTATATTTGAAAACACAACAGCAAAATTTGGTAATTCAAGGCATCCTGTATTCTATGTTGCAGGTAGAATGCTCCAGTTTCAAGTGCATATTCGTCAGTGAAAGCCATACTAAAGGAGCTTAAAGTGAACTCTGGACTAACAGCTGCTACATCATAAGCATGCATTTGTTTACAATAAAACATTTCTGCTTTTGCCAAATTGATATTTAACCTGACAGTAGTCCTTAACTGTTATAAAAAAAAGTGTCCTTACATTAAGGTATACATATCATGTTGTTAATGTCAAACTCACAAAAACTCACACTTTTTTTGGGCTTCACTGATATTGACTTGACCTTCATTTAAATCAGATAAAAGTGAGATGGATCACATAGGATATCAACAGGGAAGTGGAAGGGATAGGCTGCTCATAAGGAAGGAAGTGCATTATTATTATTGTTATTATTAACAAGCTTTTATAAAGTGCAACATTCATCTATACAGGTATCATGGTGCTGGCATATTGCCTGTCAACACATAAAATCTTCTCAAGTCTGCCACAGAGGGTTAGATCAGAATTAAGTTTCTACTTAGGGAAGAGCCATGTTTTTAGGCTCCTCCTGAATCCGTACAAATTTCCATTAGTTCTAAGAGAGGCTGGTTATTTGTTCCATAGCTAAGCTGCCTTAACCTGGAAAGACCTACCGCCAGACCTTACCTTCCTGAAACTTGGAACACAGACTAGGTTAGCTGACGAGGATTGAAGGCATCTCTGAGGTCTGTAGTGACTGAATTCTCTATGTAGTAATCCATTTATGGTTTTAAAGACTACATACATTGCTTTAAAGACACATCTTTCTTTAACTGGTAACCAGTGAAGCTCTCTTAAGGTTCCTGAGGCAGAGGCAAGTATAGATTTGTTAAGTGCAAGTTTCGCTGCCATCATGTGCATCCTGTCTAATCATTTGAGTAAGTAGTCTGGGGCTCCAAGCAGAAGTGCATTGCAATAATCGATCCTACTTAGGAATGTGCATTGTACCACAAGCTTCTTTGCAGGCTGTGGGAGCAGTGGAACAAACTTTTTTAGGTTTCTGATCAGCCCATAGCAGGTAGCTGCTGTCTTATTAATGTGAGTTTCCATTGATAGTTTTTCCTTCACAGAAATCCCAGATCTTTAACTGTCTGTGCTGTTTTGTTATTTTCACTGCTTTTCCAGGATCAAGAAATTGCTCGGCAATGAATACTTTTGAGGGGGAGCAACATAAAAACTCTGTTTTACTCCTGTTAAATTTCAGAGTATTCCTCTTAAGCCACTTTGTCATTTCTTTTAGACAGATGTGTAGTTTATCTATCTGAGTCATACTATTATTATCTACAGACAGGATCAACTGGGTATCGTCTGCATAGTTCACAAATGAAATTCCACATGACTTATTCAGAGTCAGTAAAAGGACGTAAATACACATTAAAAAGAATGGGGCTTAGCGCCGAGCCTTGGGGTACAGCATGGGTAACTTGTTCAAAATCTCATTGAAAAGGCGGAAGTGCATTTGCTTGATGTCTATCTGACAGGTATGATTTCACCCAGTTCTGCAGTAAGGTGTTTTACCCACTTCTGCAGTAAGGCATGCAGTCCTTACTGCAGAAGAGGGCCTATGGCACATACACCAGGTGGTGGTAGTAAGGTATGCTAAAAAGTCATAGAAATCATAGACTTCCAATAGAGGGATATGCCCATGGTCCACCGATGTTCCCTTCCCCCTTACGGCAGAGGGCTTTCACAATTGGATTACTCAAGCCTTAGATATTGTCGCCTCTTTTAAAGAACGCACCTTTAAGAGAGACAAACCCACATCACCTTGGTTTTCGAATGAACTTAAATCACTCAGAATGGAATGTCGCAGGCAGGAACGCAGATGGCGGCTAGACCCTTGTATTAGGGAGAAAACCAAGCAGAAAGCTCTGCTTCAGAAATATAAGCGAGCCATCTTTCAAGCCAAATCTCACTTCCTCACTAATAAGATCCTTGCTGCAGACAATTCCTCTAGCATGCTCTTCAAGATGATTAAGGAGATCTCCGAAACTTCTGGGACGCGGGCGTTGTCCCCCTCTCAAGACCTCTCTGATAGAATAGCTACCTACTTCAAGGACAAGGTCCTTAAAATCTTCAGGGAGCTCAACCATATGCAAACGGCAGAATTAGAGGGCGTGGAAGTCATGCAGGACCAGGGGAGAGGGAGTCCCCCTCCTACTCTGGCAGCATCTCCCCCAGATTACTGTGGAACAAACCTTGGGTTTTCTTATGGGCCTCAAGTCCGGTTCTCCCTCTGACCTTTGCACGCCCATCACTCTCAAGATGGTTTCCAACCCGATTGCTGACTTTCTTTGCAAAGTGTTTAACATCATCCTCCGTTCCGGCTGCTATCCGGACGCTTGGAAAGAGGCAATTGTTACACTCTTGCTTAAGAAACCTAATGCTGACCCCTCTGAACTGAAAAATCTTCGCCCTATCTCCCTTCTTCTGGCCCCTCCTAAAAACCTAGAGAAGTTCATCAACATTGAGTTGATGAATTACTTGGACTCTAATGAGCTCTTGGATCAGTCACAAAACGGTTTTCGCGCCAACTACAGCACCGAATCCGCCCTTATTGCTGCCACTGATTACATCCGCATGCAGGTCGATCAGGGTGGGTCGGTAGTGCTGATTATGCTCGATCTGTCGGCGGCTTTTGATACCGTCTCTCCCACTAGAATGGTTCAACGCCTGAAAGAGGTGGGAATCTCGGGTAAGGCCCTGCATGTCCTCCACTCCTTTCTGAAAGAGAGAACTAATGTTGTTAGTTGTGGGGGTTTCAGATCCAAGGCTTTTAGCCTACCCTATGGCGTTCCCCAGGGCTCATCCCTGAGCCCCACTCTCTTTAATGTGTACGTGGCCCCGCTGGCCAAGTTGGTCAGATCCTTTGGGTTTCAGGTGATCTCCTACGCTGACGACACGCAGATCATTGTCTCCATCTCTCATGATTTGCAGACGGTCGCCGGGAAATTTAACCAGTGCATGGCCAGTATTATCAGATGGATGCAAAATAACTCCCTTAGGATCAATGCAGAAAAAACTGAGGTCCTAGTTTTTGGTCCCCAGACTTCAATCTGGTCAAATGCCTGGTGGCCAGGAGCCTGTGGCCCCCTTCCTGTTCCCGCCAAGACAGTCAAAAACTTAGAGGTTATTTTTTACGCGGGCCTGACTTTTGAGGCTCAGGTCAGTCGCACTGTCAGTACTTGCTCCTACATTCTGAAGACTCTCAGAAAGGTGCTCCTGTATATTCCATCAGCACTCCACCGGCCCACAGTTATTGCACTGGTTACCTCCCGGCTTGACTACTGTAATGCCTTGTATCTGAATACTAGTACGGCCTCCCTGAACAGGCTTCAGGTCATACAAAACGCGGCTGCTAGGCTGATCCTTAATATCCCGAAAAGGCATTCAGCAAAGGAGGGGCTTCGCACCCTGCACTGGCTCCCTATTAGGAAGCGAATCTTTTTCAAAACCTTGTGTACGGTTCACAAGGCCTTGCATAATATAGGTTCGCAACAGCTGAAAACCATGTTTAAATGGTACACGCCTGAGAGGACTTTGAGATCTTCATCCCAGAGAAAACTGAACATCCCTAGAGCTCACAAAGCCAGATGGGGCGGCCGCTCCGTCTCGGTGGCGGCGGCCAAACTTTGGAATACTCTACCCCCCTCAATCTCCCAGGTGGAATCCCTTCCGGAGTTCAACAAACTACTGAAGACCTGGCTTTTCTCAGTTTCGTCAGCAGCCTCTCATTTTCCTCTCTTCTTCCCGTCCGCTCAGCGCCTTGGCACCCTTGGGTTTTAGTGCGCTTTATAAATCCCTATCCTATCCTATCCTTCCTGGAAATCACAGACTCACTTTTTTGGCAGTCTCTGGCAAACTATCCTACCTGGCAACCATCCTTTACAACAAATCAAAGGTGGTGATACAAGCTAATAAAGCTAATCTGTTTGCTTTTTCATGCAGGATTCTACTTTCACAAAGGCACTCCTAGCCAAACACACCAACTCCTTAATGCTAATCTCTTTTTCACATCCAGTCCATCAACTCCTTGCTGATCCCCTCACTAACTGACTATTCCTCTGTTACTTTCCTCTTCTCATTTACTTGAAGTTTCAGAATCTCATGCTCCTCAATCTCCTAACCATTCTGATGCCTTACTGAAGATGCTTTGCTTGTTTGTTCACCCACCACATCCAGCTCCTCTAATACACTTGCAGATGACATTCTTTACTTTGAACCTATCATCCCCATACCAAACACACAGCCCCTATCTTTCCTTAGGGCCACCTCCTCAGAGCACAATCTGCCACTACACATATTTTTCCATCCAGAAGCTCATCGCTGACCATGCTTTTACACACTCTCAGAGACTCGTAACTTATCAAATGAGCGGCCACAGACCTTTTTGTTACATTATCCTCTTCAAGAAGCAAATAACTGACCTTTGGGGAATAAGTAGTCAGACTCACACTACCTGCAAAGAACTTAAGGATCTGAATAATGAGTCCTATGAAAACCTATTAATGAAATGCATAATGAGCCCATTATCCCCTGGAACCTGTACAATCATATGCTACTCTCAAAAAAATAATAGAATCTTTTTCAGCTGAACTTCTGGACTTACACAGTTTGTGATCTCTACCTCAATCTGTTTCTTCAAGCTGTGAAACTGTAAAATGTGGGCTACTAACTTCCAGCTTACTTTAGCACATAGAGTTTTAAAAAATACGGACAGTATTGGCTACTCCCAATGGTTTGTTCAATAGACCAACACCTGCTGATGACTACAGCCATGCCTTATTGTTCTCAAAATCTCAAACCTTTGCTTACTACTGACCTCTGATATGGTCAAATTATGCATTCATTCACTTCACCTCGCAAGTCAAATTTATCTTGATGAAGGTTTCCAAATATCATATCACCCTATCCTCCTAGGTATGAAATGATAAGAGACTGCAGATATATTGCCTACTCCATGCCTTCGTCCATGAGACATTTAAGACAACTCATCAGACACTATGTATCATCTATTCCATTAACTAATGAATGATCAGGTAGCTCCCCAGAAGAAATAGAAATCCAAATGATACAAATCATGACTTAAGAATTTTTTTGCAAAGGAGCTCAGACTCTTGAACAAAGCATGGCTCTCAAAAGGCACTGGATTAAGTAGTGTCTGGCTGCCAATAGAATCATGGGTCATTTCCACAACATCTGAATATCGGAGCCACTACATGAGCCCCCATGGGATACCCTGCAGCAGAATATCTTGGCTTGCCAGGTGGACAGATTTAACTCTGCCTCGGACAAAGTCAGAAAACCGTGGCCACTTTCTCCAAGATTAATTTTTTTCAATCCTCCTTCTACCCACCAAGGGTACTAAAGTAGCAGAACTTTCTTAGCACTTCTCTTCAGACCACATTTTTTGTTGAAGGAACTGCATTCCTTCGGTCTAGATCATTCATGTCTAATCATGCTCAGTATTTGAAACATAGTCCATTCCCCCTAAGATTTTCCCAAGTTAGAGGCAGTGTATCCAAAAGGTTCTTCCTTTTTACTGGTATAATATAACATCTATACAGCACTAGTAGAAACAATTCTCAACATCCATATACCCAGATACATATTGTGATTGTGAAAGATAACGAAAACTATGCTCCATCTATGACTATCTCCCTTATGTGTAGGGTCACAGGAATTATACTGCAGGAGAGAACCACATTATCTGGCAGGGAGAACCAAATTATGTGGAAAGAAAAGCCAAATTATGCCCCATAACAGGGCACATTTTGTGATATTATTACTTCATTCGTTTGTCATTTTTACACCTGATAACATTGTTTGGGCAAAGATTTCACCTCATTAGTACCAGTTTAACAACCAAATACAGCAATAAAGAACTGAAAAATCACTAATCACCCTTTGCTAATAGCCTTCCACTGCAATGGAACACATGTTGCCATATTTTATGTAGGTTTTTTTCTGTTTGAGCAAGAAACATTTTTTAAATTAAAATCTGCAGATAATACAGCAGATTATGGATTATGTGGCAAATGAGGCAATTCAATAATCATGCTGAAAACACCATGGCCTCAAAATAGCATAATTCCAATGATCCTGCTTATATGCAGGATTAGACGGCCTGCAACTGGCTCTGCATAAATAGGTACAAATCCGAGGTGCAGCTATTTTGTCTTTGAGACCTTGTACTGCTTTCTTTCAACTGGGCCCCTGCCCTCAGTATTTCTACTATGCACTGAAGTTTGGTCATGAATATGTCATTCATTTCAGAGGTCAGCAATGTCACCAAGAATGTCTTCTTCTGCCTCTATCATCTCAGTGGGATCCATTCTCTACTGCAGACTCACAAATATAAGACCCCACATCTTATTGTGGCCCTTTCACTTACTGAATATTGCAATGAAATGTGTGGAAAACACCCTAATAAATAACTTGAAAAAGAAAGAAAAGTTACTAACGAAGTGTCTGAATTTAAAACCGGTTGCCTGGTCGGAAAGCAATTTTGATAACAATCGGCTAATGAATCTTTCAAAATTATTCACTCCAACCTTACCAACCAGATGACAAAGCATTGCTTAACAGTAGACTCTCATGCTTCTCACCCAGATATAAACAGTCTGGGAGAAGGTCTTTGCTAAGCCTGTGCAGAGTTTGCGGAGTTCCGAGTAGCGGCGGAGTGAGTTACCTCGCGCCATTTGCACTGATTTTTAGTGCTGGGTGCTTTTTCCCTGCTGTAAAATCAGCATGAACGGCATCTCGCACAGTGCAAGAGGGTGCTGCTTCTTTCTGCTGCTCGAGTAGAAGTTCTACTCGAGCGACAGATTCCTCATCACAAACGGAAGGTTTCTCAACGTGAGCGGTAGCGACCATCCGTGACCGCCCGCGTTGAGAAATCTTGGTGGGGAAGTGGTCTAGCATTGAATTTTCCTCGCTCACCAAATTACCGTTGGCGAGTGAGGAAAAAACTCTGTTCCGCTACGCAGAGAGGAGATTTTCAGAACTCCGCGAGCTCCATGGAGCGCGGACTGCAAAAAACTCCGCAAAATCCACGAACGGAGCGGAGTTCACCGTCCAGGCTTAGTCTTTGCTACCTCGTATCTCCTCCTCTTGGAACTCATTTCCTTTATACCTACACCTCAATGGATCGCAGAAAACTTCCTCTACTATTGAAGGCCACCTATGCCATCATAAATTTGGAATATAATTTTTTGCTATGCTGTATCTGCATTTCTCCACCTACTTCCCACCTTCTCCTCCTTTTTGCTCAGCTATTACCCTGAAGCAGCACTAGAGCTTTACATGAATGATAAAATAAGTAATTAAAGTAGATTAGAAAATGTTCAAATGAAATTGTAAGTTTGAAGTTTGAAAAATGTACAATCACACTATTTGAGGACGTCAAAGAGGATCAATTGCTTTTATCAATGACAGGGTTGAAGGACCTATTGTGGGTTTGAGGATCCTAAGCTTGAAGTAGATCTTTCTCATTGACAGGTATAAATTAGACATCACAATTAAAATCTCTAGCTCCTTTAATTAATGCTGGACCTGCACATCTGGAGGCAGACACTTGCAGGCCTGTAGTACAGCCTTTTAACAGAAAATAGGGCACTACTAGGAAACCAAAGAAATGGTGAATAGAATGCATTAATCAATGTGTTCACGAAAAAGGCATAAACATAATGTGTAGGATTTCTGTATTTGGTCTTCTCCCTCATGTAATCTTGAGGCTGCATGTCTGTAATATTGTGTATTCATGAATGCATCCCTAGCTGAGGTTTGCTTAGGATTAATCGGCTAAACAGTGACCTTGGATCTATTTAGAAATGAGTGTATTTCATAGTATGAGATGGCATCGGCATTAGCTGAGACTTTGCTGAGTAGCCACTCATGACCATTCCTGTGTGTTAATTCGATTAATGATCACAGTTGAACAAAAGAAAAAGAAATATTAAACTGACAAAATGAACTTTTGTCCATGCTATGAAACAGTGATTGCAAAATAGTCAACAATTGATGAGATCCATTAAAAACTGTTCAGAAATCCCAAAAGTCTGTATTAATATAGGTAACATTATTTTTGGATTCCTCAGAGAGTAAAGCCTGTATCCTACCCTTAAGAGCAATACTTCTGTGAAGTGGCGGTTATATGTCAAAATGACAGTGTTCAAGTAACAGCTTCATACAATTTAATACTATTTGTACAATATTAGAAATACTATACATGAACATATGTAAAGGAAATGGATCTCCATTACCTCCAAAGATCCTTTTCAAGAACCACCTAGTTGCTCAAAAATGTACTCAAGCCCTCCCCCTTTCATAGTCATTAGTAACGAGTATCAGAATGCTACAGGCGTACCTATCAGCCAGTCGCTGTAAACATTTTTGCACAGGAAAAAATGTTATTAACAATGGCGTGGAGAGCGAAAGTTTAACTGCACACTAATAATGCATATTTGTAGTTCACACACAGAGAAAGTATATGATAATTACATACTAAAAAACATAGCATTTAGCCTTTGACCCAAGACTAGTTTTTAGGTCTCGCCTCTAACAGCACATATGCTGCATGCTCTCTCGCTTGCAATAGATTTTGTATATAACAAGGGATTTGCAGCCTGCCCATTGCTCATCATTCATTGGCTTCATTGTCACTCTTATTTGCTGCCTTCTAATTGGCCAGTGCCGGCTCGCTTCACCTCCTCTTCTTTCGGCTGTAGCATGGAGCAAGTACTTATTGCTTCAGCTGTATTTGCCCTCCTTCCGCTGATCGTGCTAAGATTGAAGAAATACTTTTATTTTTCCCTGTCTTCTTTGTTGAACATCTTGCCATTTGTAGCTATGTTGTGCTATGCCACACACACTTCAAAGAAGTCCTTTTCTCCTTTGAAATGGATGTTTATTGTGACAACAGATGTCATGTCTTATTATGGTAACAGCAGATTTTATCTGCTTCCAAATGTATTTTAACTGAGACATGGGTATGGGCCCAAGTGCTTTCTTTACATGATAACATTTTTGGCTAAATGTCATATTTTTTTCTTTTTCATGCAAGGGGAGATTAACTAATTTGCTCAGAGATTGTTCTGCGAAGACCTAACAAGCATTGTCAAAGCCAATAGGTTTCAGTCTTAAGACTATTGGCTCTGCCATTGTCTTTTGTTCGTGCTGCACAGCATGGGCATTTTTTTACTCTGGCAATGATTTGTAGCCATGCTGCACAGCAGCAACGTGGCTAAAAATAATAATTTAAAAAGTGTATGAAGCATCCTGCGCTAATGCGCTTAAAACAAAAAGGCACATTAGCTGTGGCTGCATCATAGTGCTTTTTAAAATTAGTTTTAGCAACACCTGCGCTTCTGTACAGCATGGCTACAAAATATTCGCAAACTGAATAGCCCAATAGCTCTCATAGGCGAAACCTGTTGGCTTTACCAATGCTTCCTGTGTACCCATTTGTTACAAAGAGTGGGTAACTGCCTCGTCAGGGGTAGTAAGCGCTATATAAATGAATGCATTTAACCTAAGACCATACACTACTGGTGCATGTTTGTGCTGCACTCAATCCACAACCATAACTGCGTCAGTTCGTGATTCATGACATTAGAAAAAAATAAAGATGCCAAAATGAAGAAATATTTTAGTGACAAACCCGAAAAAGAGAAAAATGAAAGTCGCAAATGTTCTTTGTAGGCAAAAATGAAGCCAGGATCACAAAAGCGACATTGGTCTATGCCCTGTCAGTAAATCTTTACCTAATTCACTTATAAATAAAAGAAAACAGTCGAGTTTTGTAGTAACACATAACAACTCTTTTATAATTAAAGAGATAGTTTCTAAAACGATCAATGGATCATAATGGTGGGCCCAGATGGTGTGAATGTCCTTAATTATCAAATATAATCTCTTCCGAAGAAATATCCATAGAGGTTTTACTTACCAATCTAGCAAAAATACACTTATTTTAAAAGAATATGAGGCTTTGTTCGATTCCTATTAAACTAAATACATTATCTGGCAGTGACAGGGATGTATGCTGTGACAAGAGTCGTGATCAGTAAACGTTCTCAAATATATTGGCATTATGTCCGGCTATTTTGTCTGTGTGTATTTAAACAGCTTTATACCATCTGTGTTAAATTAATTGAACTAGATTTATATTTTATGAATTTTTCGTTTGGATGTTTAAAAAGCAGAGGAGTTAACTTGTTGTAGTAACATTGTTGACTCATTGTTTATACCCGCTACTACCAGATAAGAAGATTATTTACAAACGTTACAACAGCCATGGCAAATTTTAGTCTAACGTGCAAATTATTCAATAGAATTCGTTCATGCGTGGACTTTCATACATGGGCAACTATTCTGATGCCAATTAGATCCCTTGCCTGCTGTGTATAAGCAAGTTTAATAATGAATAGCTTATAATATTTTTGCAACGCATGCTTTTTCTCTCACAGCATTCAGTGTAGGCAGGCGAGTTTTAATTTCAATATAATTTTGAAAGCATGTACAAAGAAAAATGTTAGAAAGCTAAAAAAAAAAAAAAGAGAATGCCAGTTTTATAATTGGAATCAAGCTGAAGGGCAGAAAGTTCTATGTTGCACAAGGATTGCTTGCAGCCATTGTAAGGTTGCTTGCTCCCACCGTTTGGCAGACCACAAAACATATATTTAATGGAAGTGTTTTTGGGCTTGGTAAAGATAATTTAGGAGACAGGTAGATGTGCTAGTACCACTTTTTCCTTCTCGTGCACTCGGTGTGAAACTCGACAAAAGACCGGCTGGTTTCCTAAAGGATAATGCCAGCAGAAAACGTGCATCCAAAGTCTTCCAGATGTACATGAATGCCTGACTATAATTAGCCCTAAGATGCATATGAAATGAAAAGAATGCAGATGTGAGCAGTCAGAGAAATGTGTGTAAGACTGGTGTGCACGGATAAACCATGTGCAAAGATCAGAAAATACTAAACAATTTTGTTCACAATAGAGACCTGCATTTCTAATGACCACTAGGCAGAGTGAAACATCACTCCAGTTTTACAATCGTCGCAAATCTGCCTGTCATGAGCTCAAAGAGTTGTGATCAGCACAACAGTAGTGTGACACAAAATATGCCCCCCTACACAATGTGATGAGGGGCTACCGAGTCTCAAATATCTCAGAGATATTCATTGGCCTTGGGCTGAGTGCCCCCTCCTGAACGGTTGGGCCCCTCTGGTGGTTGCCCCCCACACCACAGAGGCTGCAGAGACCTGAGTTACTCCACAGCAGCACAAATGAAATAAACAAAAGGCAGTTGTACAGGTTCAGCCAAACCCAGTAGAGAAGCCAGTAGCTGCATAGAATCCACACAATTAGGGGTAGGAACAACAGAGAAAAGGTTTGTTTTGCTCTTCTCTGCAGCTGAGAATGCTACAGACTAATGTGAGTTCAGGTGTTAAAGCAAACCCTCCTCCCACCCTTCGCCCACCTCTCTTTTTGACAGCCAATTGGGTTGATTATTATTGCTGTCAGTTACAACTACAGTGCACGAGGGTGGAGGGGACCCATAAGTCTCTCTGGCATCTAGCCTTACACAGCGTGCCCCTGCGCAGTGCACTATTATGAGCTTTACTCGTGGTCGACTGTGGGTTTCAAGACCCCTCCTCGGCATCTGTGTTTTAGAATTTCTGAAGAGAAGAGGTGCTTCTACTGAGCACGGAGGCATCCAACATACTCACAGATGTATTCCCTGGAGGCATTGAACCAAAGAGTTCTTGAAAAAACCTGATCCACAGTTTGTTGTAAAAAAACTAAATAAAAATATTGAGGTGTCTTACTAATTGCCTCTAGATTTAACTGAGGGCCTCATTTAGAGTTTGGCAGATATCCCATCCTCCTTATTACAAATGCCATAGGATATAATGCACCTAAAATAAGGTGAATGGGATAGCCATCACATTTGTGAAAGAATAACCCTTCCACTAAAGTCTAAATCAGGCCCTAAGTCTATTGATTTTAGTAGCTGGGCAATTGCCAGACAGATGCCCTCATCTGACACTTTCACTCATCTCTGAACTTTACACCAAATATTCTCAGTAATTTTCATGACGTTCCGTTATTCTGGACCAGATTCACAAAGGGCCTACGCACTCATGTCGGAGGCCCCGTATTCGCAGGGGAATCTCCACACTCAGGGCAGAATCTCCCCAATGAGAATTTGCATTGTGGAGATTCCGCCTTGAGCGCGGAGACTCCCCCATGACTGTGGGGCCTCAGCCACGAGTGCGGAGGCCCTTTGTGAATAAGGTCCTCCTTGTTGAATTTCTGTTTCTCACAGCTGCACCATTATTGAAAAAGGTTTTAGGATCCAAGGGCTTGGGCGGTGAATACTCTTTCTTGCCCCTGTCCCAAGAGGTTCCTTTACTCTTGTCCTCCGATCCCTCTGGTTAAGCGGGTGCTTCTTCGGGTGAGACTGCTGAAAGACAGGGTATTGATCATCACTTCTTTTTGGCCCAGTATGGCTTGGTTCCCTTTCATTAGACAGATAGCAGTTAAGAAGGAGTGGTTTCTTTCTTTGGTCCTGTCAGGCATGTCGGGATCTCGACGTTGCTTCTGCATTTCTTGACGCGCTACAGTAACATGACGGGCATGGGTGGAGCCCACCATGGTTGATGCCAGCAATGTAAGTGTGATGGGCGTGGCTTCCATATAAGCCACGCCCCCGGTACAAACGCTGCTTGCTATCCTTATCCGAACCGCCGCGTCTTGAGTAGGTGTTTCTCGTGATTCCTGTTCCCTTGCCCGCTTCAGTTCTTGGAGTAGTCTGTTCCTCGCCCGCATGGATACTTTAGAGGAGCCTGTTCCTTTCCTGCATCAATACTTTGGTGAAGTCTGTTCCCTCGCCCGCTTCAGTCAGGCATTTTTGCACCAAGCAGTGGTGACGAAAGGCGATAACGCCCTCGCGCCTCAAACGCTCTGCTTAATTACCAGATAATATGTGTACTTGAAACTCAACGAGCTATCCCTGTCTAAAGGGTTAACGCATTCACCGCATTGCCCTGAAACATTCCTTTGAACTGTGCAAACCTAGAGAGAATGTCGGGTTAATATTCAGTCAGAGTTGTAAAAATAAGTTGTGTATAATAATGGAGCCCATGATTATTTGAATATATGCTGGTGTTGAAGTAACAAACTATAATATGATCCAGTGAACGTGAAGTTAACATTCATCCAATTGGGTATGTGTGGAGATGCATTATAAGGTGCAGCATTCTGTTTACCAAGGGGAAATTGTTCCAACCATGAGAAAGTATTATGGTGGTTTATTTATGTCCAACGTTTCTGTACATTGTTTTTGCATATTAGATGTAATTACAGATTGTAACTACATTGAGAAAACCTGAACCCAGGAATTGAGTTGGTACCAAGATGTATTGTCACCCTAAATAAGACACCTTTACAGGGTTAAGGTCCAGTTTGTAGTTATACTGGCACCCATAATATACACATGAAATAGGACACAAATAGAACACCCACATGTATGTTTCTTTGTTGTTTTTTATTTAAGGTACAGAATACCATCGTAGCACATGCAAGAGAGAGGGGGCATCAAAGGCAGGAAAGGGGACCGCACCAGGTATCTAATCAGCTGTAGTGAAAGAATTGTACAATGATAGTAGATAGTCGATATGATACATGCCAGTCCCTCAGCAACAAGAGTGCATACTCCCTTCTCCTTACAGAAGGATCAAGAAAGCAGGAAGGTTCAGCAGTCCAGAAGGGAATTCAAGTGTCTGAAGAATCTCTCTCATCCCATTCCGCTTTCCCCCTCAAGAGCCTCGGGCCTGACTGAGTTTATTGTTCACTCAGGTCTCAGGTACTGGGGAGAAGTTGGGAACTAGCTTCTAGACTCGTCTCGCCTCCGTAGGAGCTCAGGTTAGTGAGAAACCCTAGTTTGACAGAATTGCAAGTCCCCGTATTATTACCTGCCATTGTGATTGGGCAGCAGGCGGGCCGTAAAACGGGTCACACCATCCCTCCTTACAAACTCCACTGACATGCAACAATGCTTTGCATTAGGAATCTATTGATATCATACTGCCTCCTGAAAGGAGGTTGCATTGGATTTGCAAAGTTCAGCTTACACTTTGTCGATTTGGGCTTGGAAACTGGATGCAGAATACAGTGGACGTCTTCTTGCATGCTCCCCTCAAAGCCATTCACAAAATGCATATTTTATTTTTTCATTACACCCACAGCCCTACAGGGGATGGGAGCTAAAATAAAAAGTGGGCATTCTGAAAATGAGAATGCAGAGAAACAGCCTTCGCAGGAGGATTTAAAACCCATTAAGATTAACGAGGGCAGGTGGTTTGCAAATTATGTGGCCTATTCCTCGGTGGTACCAAATTTTATACACCTCACAAACCACAAAGAGAGAAGCTGGTCATAGTGCAACGCACAAATATGCAGTGACCAGCCTCTTTCATGCATCACGGTAAATTGGGGACCTGCTCGTGCTGAGTTACACTATTTTATTATCATTATCAAAGCAGTAAGGTGAGTCTCTACTAAGGTAAAGCGCTGCCATTTCTTCCACGTTCCTGATAAGAAGTAGACTGCCTTTCATCCTGCCAAACCTATGGTGTTTAAAGTAGATATCAGATATTTGTTCAGCGGTAGTGTGACATAACCTTGAGTTGGCTATATCAGAAATTGCAAATGAACAAATGCGCCTATGCAACTTTGAACTACATCAAAATCTGACACATTTTTTCAGTTTACTTTCCCTTCCCTTCCTTTGCTTCCCTTCTGTCTTCCACTCCCTCGCAATGAAACATTCTATCAGTTAATACAATTTCAATAACTAGCACAATCACTATTGAAACAAGACAATGCCAATAGGCTTGACAAAGGTAAGCAAGAACAAGAGAAGCATGACAGGCCCGCCAGGTGCTCATAGAAGGTAAAAGCAGCCTGGCAGGGAAGAGAAAAAAATATACCATGATAAAAATACAAAATAACATTTTTTTAAAAGCTATAGAGAAGATAAAACACATCCAATCAGCACACACTGACACTAAAATGTTCCTGGCTGGGAGAAACACAACAATAAGGAGAGATATTAAATAAGAAGAAGACATCTGAGATAGATAGCACAGCCATTCCACCATATGCGAAGGGATAGTCCAAAGCCCACTCTAAAGTCATGGTATTAATCTATAACTATATGGCTCTAATAGACAACTATAGCTTAGAATTAAAAAGACATAAAAAAACACACCACATATTAAACGTTGCACTGCATTATGAAAGCCAATGCATACATGACAAATCAAATGAATGCATACACACATTTCAGTAACTTTTCAAAAAGAACTTTTGCCATTGATCAGAAAATTATAGATTTTAAATAACATAAAGATAAATCTTAAACATAACTTACATGACCTGTTGCGCTTAGATTACACTGAAGATGCGCCTGTGATACAAACAATGAAGGTCGTTTGATTTTGCTCAGGCAACCATGATATCGACTCAAATAAAAGGGTGTTTTTTCTTCCAGTGTTCAAACTGAAATAAAGGCAGTCTGACTCTGACCCTATATGCCCTTGCCCTACAATTCATGCTAAGTGAATAGCCAATATTTTCAAAAATTCTTATAATTAGTGTTGAGAAGCGTAATGGGTTGACACGTTTTACTGATGAATGGTTAGCAAATCACAGTTCAAATTTAAAATGACTCCGATTGGCGGAAAGAGCAAATTTTCCTGTGGACCATTTCATGGTTAATAGGCATTATATTTCACAAATCTTTTGGTCTGATTGCTTGTGGCAACTTGAAATTTTTGCTGTCTAACATTTTTTCATTTTGAGAGTCCCTAAATGACTCACAAACGCATTTTGTGAAAAGTAACTTGTTATGGGGCATGGGGACAACATTCAAATCACAGACAAAGTGCTGTGGTTATTTCAACATATAGAAAATGTTCCCCAAAAGGTTCATTTCAGTAGTAAGACTTCTTCATAGAACTACTTCTGGAAAGCAGCTCACCTCCCCAAAGAATGCTGAGGCCAAAGGCCAATCATCAGAATAATTTTCAAGATGTCTGAGAGTCGTTGCCATCTTGGATAAATTGTGGTCATTCACATCAGTACCATCAGGGCTTGGCATGAGTTGTGGTCATTTCCATCATAAACATCAGGGTGAAACCGGTCTGACATTGCTTGTGTTCTGGTTCAGGGAGTACCTGCCCTGGCGGGTCATGCTGGGCAGTTCCTATTGGAGCAAGGTCAAGACTGATTTGCATACGGCTGGTGCAAACTGAGGTCGCATGGCGTGGCAAAAGAAGGATGGGTTGGAATGCTACCTGAGTGATTACCAGTGGTTAAACTTAATGCAAGCATTCCTCCCATCATCTTTTGTGTGTTTGATGTTATACCTTTAGGCATCTTTGAACCCTATGTGGGCCACTGTTCTCTGTTTAGTGTATCCTGAGTTAAGATTCTACAATTTTCAGTTGACAAGCTGAGTAGTGTGAGGTTGTGGAGCAATAAATCCCTCTTTCTAACATCTCTGCAGCACTGTCATCTTTAAAACATATTATCACATCCTTCAAATATTAGTTAAAATATGACTTAACCCAATAATCACACATTTTAATCAATACTGCTGTAATTTAAATGAGGGTTTGGGTGTTACTATAGAATCTGTGAATAGCTTGTTGGATATTCTCTAGTTTTTGGAACATGCACAGTTGATTAGTCTCTTTCCTGGTCTCCTAGAGGCATTTACTTGACTGAATAGCTGAAACAGCAGGCATTGTTAAAAGACCATGCACCTTTGGCACAATGTGGGATCCACAATATGGTTGTTTTGTCTGTTTGCATTTTTTTTATTCAGATGCATCCGTAAATCCAGACATTTTGAACAGACAAATGGAGAGAGAGGTGCAGTGACAGAGGAAAAACAGGCAGAGCGTAACAGAGTGTCATACAAAGAAAGGGTGGAACGATATAGAACAAGAAGCAGCAAAGCACACAGAACAAGTCAATCTGAGAGAGAAATAGAGACTGAAATAGAAAGACAGAGAATGGGATGGAGAGAGAGGCTGACATACAGACAGATCGCAGAAAAGTTGTGCACTGCTCCAGGGAAAAAAATAAAAAATGCCAGTACAAAAGAGACAAACTGAGCAAGTAGCAATGCCACATAAAATAGCTATGTGAAAATGATGTTGAAAGCACTCTAGATAAAACATGCTGTAGACAGTTTTAGAGGGAATAGGCATACCTTCTTTAAGGTATACTGCATAATAAATTTCCATTAGGTTCTTACTATATACATCGCAATGAGGGAAAGTCAGAATGGAGAGAGACAGACAGGTCTTCAGGTTCAAATGGATTGGGTTATAAGGGAGACCGCTGTTCACGACCAGTGGAGGCTGGCATGTAAGGAGGGTAGTGGGGCGGGAGGGAAAACAATAAAAGTTATTATTAAATAAATAAAAAATACACTTACCTTTGATCCTGGCGGGACGTCCTCCTCACTGAGGTCTAGGCAGGAAGGCAGGCTCCAGTGCAGAACCAGGAAGCTGCAGCACCAATCCTGTTGCTGCTTTCATGCAGCATGAAAGATGCGCCAGGATTGGAGGGAGCGGCCTCTCTCGCCGTTCCCGAGGGCACTGGAGCCCTTTGCTTTCTTTAACTCAGCTGTTTAAGACAACTGACTTAGAGAGGTTTAAGCTAAGCAGGTCTTTTTGTCCATCACAAGACGGCCGGCCAAAAAGACCTGCGCAATTTAAACCTCAGTGCCCTGCCTATCACTGCTTTCTGCTGCTGCCTGATTTGCAGCAGCAGAAACCAGAAAGCCCCGCCCCCCGTCCTGACGCTCGGCTCAGGAAGGGGTTTGGAAAAATAAAATGGTAATAAATTAAGTTTATTACCATTTTATTTTTCCATATCTGGGAGCAATTTGGTTAGTGGGGCAATGCTTCTCCACCTTAATGGAGGAGCCGCCCCTGTTCACGACTAGCTGGTTTTAACCTGAGAATCAAAGTTCGAAATAGGCCCAGAATTATTAAAAAGTAATGCAACGAAGCAATGTTGTGTGAAAGGAAGAGAGCAGAACAACGGCATTTTTATACGAAGATGGGCTGTTTTGCTCTCTCTGCGATGGTGCACTTTTAGTTGCCATCCACAAATTTGTACATTCTTGCACAATAGTGAAAGGGAGTGTGTGTGTTCTGTAAGGAATAGTTTATGTACTGGATTACGACCCTTCCAGTACAAAAACTATCTCTAACACATTTCTTGCTTTGTATCTGTGCTGCACAATGTGGATTGCATGTATAGTAGGAAAAACTAGGAGAAATAAAAACATTTCTCCTCTTTGTGTCTGCCTGAAGGAGGCAAAGGATTTTGGCACAAATCCTGTCCACTATTGTTTGTAGATAGGGTTTGCATCAAAACCAATGAGTGGTTGCATGGGAATGGCCATGCACCACCCATAGAATTTGAATATGAATATGAATTTGAAATCTGGGCCCTCATTTTGAATTTTCTTATCAAAGGAGTGCAGGAGACACTCACAGGCAGACATCAACAGACCAAACAGGCTGCATTTAACTCAGGGGGCCCTTTCTAGCTTCAGCTAATGCTGGAATCTAAGTGATTCTGTTGTTACGTCATCACGCTGCCTCAAAAGACGTCCGGACACAAACAAAGGAACGACTTCGGCGCCCCAGGAAGACCCGACAAACGTGAGGGATTATTTATGAAAGCTAAGTTCTCAGGCGTCCCACACTTCCTTCTCTGTTTTTTGTCACACAGCTCCTGGGCAGACTCATGATTAAAAATCCGAGACTTCACGGGGAACAGCTCCATTAACATCATCAATATGCAGTCCTAGCATTTTTCCATAGATGCCAGAGATACAATTAACATGTTTTCATTGACGTAAATGTGCTTTTTTTTAGATAGCAGCTGAAAGAGGAAAGACGCCACATGTTAAATAAACGCTGAGAATTGTTGCAAACGAGCCCATCCTTTGTGCACTTAAGCACAGTGAGATGGCTCCAACTGGACTTTTTTTATCTGACATGTTTACATCTAACTTCCTCTCCTGCTTTTTAGGAACTGCTCTGCCAGTTAAGTCTGTTTGTACAATGTTTGTGTTCAAGAGCACTGTGTAAGATAACACCGCTTCAGCTTCCATATCTCATGTTATCTTGAGTGGCCATTTGTTTGGCATCTAAAACAGAGTACAAAGAGCCGTGGCCAATCCAAAGAAAGTCATTAACCCACAGTTGATGAAGTACAAGGAAGCATTTGGTACATACGGGTGATTTTGTTCAGTTAATTAGAACTATGTGTACATAGCAAGCTAAACTATACGTTTATTTCTCTGTGCCTGTGAGCGTATTATTCTTAATTTTACATCTATGCATTGAAAAAAGCCTTAAAGGGACATAAAGAACACGCAAAATGCACTCAAATTCGTGTGATATGTTTAGGCCAATGCTATGTATTGGACTTCACCTATAGTATCACAGAAGACATCACACACGGCATCATCAACACGATGATTAAAGGGCCAAGTCATTGTATTTTCTTACATCTGTGCTGGTGGGTATAGGAAGGTGGAATCTGACTGCATGGTTGCCCCCACTTTTTTCCTGTTGTTTTGCTGGTTATCGACTTAGTCTGACTGGAATCCTGCTATTCAGGACCCCAGTCTATCTGCTTACTCCCTAAATTGGTTGTGCATGTACTTTAGGTACACTCCAGATTGGATTCTGGGGTACCCTTATAAGTCCCTAGTATATGGTGTACTATGTACCCAGGGCATAGGTACCCCAGAGGCCTCCCAGCGGCTGCAGCATGTATTATGCCACCCCTGAGAGACTATTCAAAATGGCACCACAGGTCTGCTACTGCAGCCTGTGTAAGGTGGTGCATGCACCCCTTACTTAGATATAGGTTCACTATATCTATCCTAATCACTGCACATATAAACCTATCAGTCACCCGTATGGCAGGCCTTATCAATACTGAAGGCAGGGTGCTGGGTTTTATGTGAGAGGGTGCCCATGCATGAGCAGAGCCCCTCTGCAGCCTTCAGAACCTATTCTCCGGGGTTGTTTGTGATGCAGCCAACCATATATACTTAAGTGCATTATAACCTTGCGGTAAATGCTAACTTTAATATGGCTGCATGGAAACATGTCGTGTTTGGTGTCAAACACCTTGGAATCATACCTCCACACCAGTAACTGGTGTGGGAGGTATGATTCCACCCTCCTAGAGGGAGAAATATGACAACACCGGTACACCCGGTACCAGCTTCACAGAACCCTGGCATCACAAAATGGATGCTGCCAGCCACAAACACGAGTCTGCCCTCCTGCTGCTGG
Source organism: Calotriton arnoldi (assembly GCA_963921515.1). Lineage (NCBI taxonomy): Eukaryota > Metazoa > Chordata > Amphibia > Caudata > Salamandridae > Calotriton > Calotriton arnoldi. The sequence goes on from CAWUFW010001245.1 coordinate 361,169, forward strand.
ACGAAACTCCGGCAGGGGAAGGCTTGACAATAGGTTTCCTGTCACAGGGAGGTGTGACCACCTCCCAGACAGGCTTTAGTGTATTGGGGCTGGGTGGGTGCACTCTCAGAGTGCTTTGATGTCTGCACTGGGGACACCTTTGGTGTCCACGTGCATAGTCCAGCTCAAACTGGTTGCAGGGGCTATCAGCCCCTGCTCTGGCGCGAAACTGGACAAAGGACATGGGTGTAGCCACCCCTCTGTCCTGACCCTCCTCTGTCCTGACCCTAGCACTGCTAGACAACGGAGAAACAGCAGCCCTCATCCTCCTGGACCTATCAGCCGCCTTCGACATGGTCTGCCACCACACACTACGAACACGCCTTCACGACGCCGGGATCCAAGAGAAGGCCCTGGACTGGACCACATCCTTCCTTTCCGGCAGAACACAAAGCGTCCGCCTCGCCCCCTTCCGATCCAAGGCCACCAAGATCATCTGCGGCGTACCCCAAGGCTCCTCCCTCAGCCCAACGCTGTTCAACATCTACATGGCACCCCTCGCCCACGTCGCCCGACAGCACAACCTCAACATCATCTCCTACGCCGACGACACCCAGCTGATCCTCTCCCTCACCAAAGACCCTCACACCGCCAAAGCCCACCTCCACGAAGGAATGAAGGCCGTCGCCGAATGGATGAGGACCAGCCGCCTGAAGCTGAACTCGGACAAGACGGAGGTCCTCATCCTTGGTTCCAACCCTTCAGCCTGGGACGACTCCTGGTGGCCAACATCACTGGGAACAGCCCCGCCACCCACCAACCACGTACGCAACCTAGGGGTCATCCTCGACCCCACCCTCTCCATGACTAAGCAGGTCAACGCCGTTTCCTCATCCTGCTTCAACATCCTCCGAATGCTCCGCAGGATCTTCAAGTGGATCCCCACCGAAACAAGAAAAACAGTCACCCAGGCCCTCGTCACCAGCAGGCTGGACTACGGAAACGCCCTCTACGCAGGAACGACGACTAAGCTCCTGAGACGGCTGCAACGCATCCAGAACGCCTCTGCACGTCTTATCCTCGACATCCCCCGACGCAGCCACATCACACCCCACCTGAGAGACCTGCACTGGCTCCCTGTCAACAAGAGGATAACCTTCAAGCTCCTCACCCATGCACACAAAGCACTCCACAACTCCGGACCAGCCTACCTCAACAGACGACTCAGCTTCTACACCCCCACCCGCCAGCTCCGCTCGACCAGCCTCGCCCTCGCCACAGTCCCCCGCATCCGGAAAACGACCGCCGGCGGCAGATCCTTCTCCCACCTCGCCGCCAAGACCTGGAACACCCTCCCCACCAACCTCCGACAGACCCAAGACCTACTGGCCTTCAGAAGACTCCTCAAGACCTGGCTCTTCGATCAGTAGCAGCACCACCCCCCTCTTCCCCCAGCGCCTTGAGACCCTCGCGGGTATGTAGTGCGCTTTATAAGTGACATGATTGATTGATTGATTGATAGGTGGGTCCCCAGAGTTTGTCCCACCCGTTCCTTGGGTATAAAGTAGGAACCCCTGGCTACAGAACTTTAGATATTATCTGGACTAAACTCTGCTACAGAAACCAAGTAACCTTCGACGATCTACGCTTTGCTGGACGACTGAAGAATCTCCCTTGGAGTAAAGGAGTTACTCCCCTGCTGAGCAGGCACCTAACCGCATCTGACCGGTGATGGAGCAAGGACTCAAAAATGAGACTTGCTCGAATGCAATCACCTCATAGTATTAATTTATTAATCTTGTATTGTTTATACTAACGTTGCATACATTACACGAATAGCAAGGAAGCTTGCCTATGTGTTCTAACTAACAAGTTACGCTTGTCTTTTTCTAAAATGGCCGCTAAAGCGCGGGAACTTTACTGCGCATGTCTCAACCATATCACGTGGTGTGACGTCTTTCTTTAAAATGGCTGCTTGATGTTTTCACATGCTTCAGCTTGCTCTTGTGTTATTATTAAATTGTCTTTTTCTTAACGCTACCAATGCGGGATAGATTTATAAGTAAATAGGGATAGAGTAGAGAGAATGGGTATACAGTGAAACATATTATTTGTGATTTTAATATTCTCTTTTTTGACTTTTATTAGTTCGTAAACTTGGGCCTGGGGTTGGTGAACTGAAAACTCGAATGACGTGGGTTCCGCGCATGCTCTATGAAAGGCTGCCCAGAAGGAAAAGGATGAAGTCAACCTGGACGTCGTCCATGCCATGACCTAATTGCCGATATTGATGTATTCATGTGTTCCTGCCAAACTTGCAACTATGTATATGGAAATTGAATAAACTTTGTCGTGAGACGGGTGGGAAATAAAGCCAATGTATTAAATTTAATGGGCGGTAGTTTAAAAACAAAGGTCTTCAGAAATGCGTACCAAATCAATATGGTGTGAGGATCAACCCCCTGTCCCTGTCCAATCAGAAGTAGTGGTCCCATATTTTAGCAACATTAAGGGGAGGTACATGGGCGTAGAGGGGTATAATAGATATAGAATTAGCTAATTAGCTAGCTTCTAGCTCCAGACCGTCAAGCTGATCTATTGCAGACTGAACCGCTGTCCAGAGAGGTCCTGAGGAGGGGGCGGCAGAGTCCATTAGAAGAAAGGCACGGGAGAATTGAGGAGAAGTCGAGTATCAGAGAGGGGAACGACGCAGGCGTCGTTGTAGAGAGGTCACCGGTCCTGTCCTGATCCTGGAGGAGGTCTTTGCTCTTCATCCTTCCTGGGTCCTAATCTTTCCAACTCCTTGGCCAAGGGGTTTGGTTCTCGCATTTAGGTAAATATAAATGCAACCTTTAGTTGCGCTGCTGTCTCTATCTTCTCCTTTCTGAGGGACCGTCATTAATTAATAATTATTTTTCTCTACTTCATCTGTGATATGCGATTAAGTACCATGTGTTTCTGTAATTTACTCTGCTAAATCTTTAGATAAACATTTCAAAACTTCCTGACTCAGTGGTTATTTCAGGATTATGTACTATAATGAATGTCACTCATTTTAAACTTCCCAATTAGCAAAGGATTCATTGGTAAGTCATTACTCTTCAATCGGAAGGTAATTGGTAGCAGGGATTTTGATAAAGAGTAACAACTGATAAAACCCAGCGTAAGTATTAGCGTAGTATGACTGTATGGGCCCAAGTGAGTATCTAGTGTATGAATGCTGTTTACTAATATCGCGCTGGATCAGTTTTCTGGTAATCAGAGGATGGTTACTCTTTGTTAATTGGGTAATGAGAATTTTATTTTTTATGAACTAACATCCGTGTATTCAAAGTTTGTTTTATGTTGTCCAGAATCCCCGGGAAAGAATAGCAGATGGTAAGTGGAAGCCATACTGCAGTGAGGTTATCTGTCAGGCAGAAATAGTACTGAAAAGTTAAGCAGGACTATCAGTACTGGTTAGGGAATCTATGCGTGAGTAATAGCAAAAGAGTACGCTGGTGAAAATTTGATGTTATATCACCTAGAAAGGGTAACATTGAAGAAGTAACAGGTACTTCTGGAGCTTGTGTGGAGAGTAAACGGAAGGGTTTTATTGTAGTGTATGTTAAGTAAACGGAAAGGTTTTACTAATTGTGAGAGAAAAACTATCTTTTCTATTTTAGAGAAACTGGCACGATAGCGAATGTTTTATGTTGTTACTGAAATTTAATTAAGATTTATAGATTTATAAAGTTTGCGTAAGATTTTGTAAAGGGAGGGTCAGCTACCGGAGAGGGAGCTGACGTCACAAACGCCGCGCTGGGATTGGTTGAAACAGCGGGTGTGGAACAACTCTTGTAAAGGAGGGGTCAGTAGTCAGGAGCAGTACTGACGTCACAGGTGCCGCGCTGGGATTGGTTGAAACAGTGAGGGACAGAGAAGCGCAGATTTTAAAGGAGGGGTTGACAGAGACAGACAAACGTCACCGAAAGGCCGCGTTAGGATTGGTTCAGAAATAAAAGTTAGCAGACACTTGATTGGTTGATATTTTAGAAGCTAAAATCTTAGTGGATAGAGATTGCATGTTAGAACGCGATCCGACTTTAACAGGAACTCGTCCGGATAGGAGATTCCTGGGTTTTGCAGAATATAATTTTATACATCGAGATTTGCCCAAGATGTACGGAGAAAAGAGAAAAATGTCCTTTCTGCAAAAGATTAAGAACTATTTTAAAAAGGATAAACCAATCAAAACTAGGGAAGGAATTATCATTCCACCAGCTAAAACACCCGCTTCATTCATGATGATGGAGAGAGGTTATCATACTTGTGTATGGATAGAGAATTGGATAGAATATACCAAAAATGATGGGATATTAGCATTTCCCGAGAATGGTACCTTTAATGGAAGAATTCTTCAAAATTTGAGATTGAGGATGAATGACCTAGAACCCAGACATAGATTAACTCAATATGAAGCCTTAGAGGAATGGGAAACCGAGGCATTTGAGCGTGACCGATCCAGGAGTAATAGGGGTTATCGAGGATTTTTTCCCAGATATCAACATGAGTCTAGGGACGGTCAGATGAAACAATGGAGGAGGGCAATGCTTACAGAAGGCTTATATCCATTGTTAACAGCAGAAGAAAAATTAGGAAGCAAATGCACAGAAAAGACAAAGCATTTAATGAGAAATGGAGATTCCGAAGATGAATTTATAGAAGAAATATTAAGGAATCCCCCACCATATCAGGAAGGGACAAGTGGATGTACCCCAAGTGCCCCATTGTTAAAAACTCCATTAGTACCACAGGTAGTGCATGATTACACCCCCAGTAGGATACTTCACGACAAAGAAAAAGAAGCCCTAGAAAAGACAAGAGCAGAATTAATACAGAAGATAACACAGATAAAGGTACATCCTGATTCTTTGACCATACCTGTAACGATTGGTCCAGTAGTTCCATTATATGGTAGTCAGGGAAACTGTCCTCCATCGTTAGTTATGCCTACTCCTGTGAATATTCCAAAACCTGAAGCAACAGTAATGGTTGAGGATCATTTTAGTGATTGTGAATCTACGATATCATTAATGGATTTACCAATTCGGGATTCTGTCAATAGTACTCCCAGAAGAACTACACCTGGGTGCTCAAAAGAGGTAAACTTGATAACTTCATCAGGAGCAAAAAGTGTCACAGTAGTTAGTCCAGAAGACTTAGAAAGGTGGGCACAAGGATTAGATCAGCAGTGTACACCTCCAAAAATTTTGGACATTTATAAGTTAAAGGTCGAATTAGAAGAAATAATAGCAGGAAATGTGGGGCTAGATCGCCTAAATGCTTACAATGAAGAAGAATTATTGTTCATATGCAGAAGTACCACCAGAAATGTAAAATTATTTCATGAAAAATTATCAGATTTGGCTCTGCAGATGGGAATTGAAATAGGGAGATCAAAGGTGTTGCAGAAACCCTATAGAGCAGATTTCTCAGACAAAGATTTAGAAAATATGAATGCCTCTGGAAGAAAATTACAAGTAAAGGAGTTAATGACAGTTTTGCAAAAATGGGGAGACCTAGATAAATGGAGAGTTCGATGGGCAAAGAAAAAAGAAGAGGCACGATCCAGTAGAACAGCATCTGAATATGTGATGAAAGAAACAGGGAAGACAGATCAAATGTACCCGATGCGAGAAGTTCCCGGAGGGGGATATGTACATGTTCCATGGAGCAGACAGGATATTTTGTCATTTACGAACGATTTTCCAAAGTTGAGAGAGAAACCAATTGAATGGTACAAGAAGGTTGAGAGGTTTGTGAAGGTGTCAAAGGTATTGTTGAAAGATTTAGATGGTCTGTTTGACATAGTGGTACCTGCCGATTTGTGGACAGATTGTAAAATTACAGTTGATTGGCCTAGTGATGAGTATCCTAGGGATCCAAAGACAGGTGCCCCGTCAAATGATGTAATGAAAAAGTATCAGCAGGTGATAACTTACCTGAAAGGCAAAATACCACCGAAAGAAGCAGATTGGGTGAAAATAGATCGAACCACCCAAGAAGCTAGTGAATCGGTACATGCCTATTATGAGCGTTTATTGCAGGTATTTAAGCAGTATAGTGGATTTGAGGACATTGGAGACAAGAACATGAGTCAGTTTGTGTATCGATTTGTTTATGGTCTGAAGCCAGAAATTTGTCAGATGATTAAACAGCACATGTTGTGTTGGCAGGGGAAACCCATAGATGAAATTCTGAAATATGCTAAATATTGTGGAGACGATATTGAGGATAGACACAAGAAATTGCAGGAAAAAGTGATGTGGGCACAAGTGAAAATGGCTGAGAAACAGGGAATTAATTTGGAAAATCCAAGTGAAAATCAAGGAAAGGATTCTGGAACGAATGACGATACTGGGAATGGTGGAAAAGTGAGAGGACGAATGAGTAGAGAAGAAGCTAAAAAGAAATTTCCTTGTCATGGATGCGGAAAATTGGGGCATTGGAAGGATGAATGTAAGAAGATTAGGAATAATAATGGCCCAAATCAAAATTTAAATCCACAGACGCAGAATGACTCACAGCAGGGTGTAAACCCTCAGAGTCAGTTGCCACCTGCACCAATTCAGGGTAATGTAAGCAGAGCAAAACACGGTGCAGACGTCGGATATCAAGGAGGAAGTGGTAAGAATGATTATGTAACATCACAGTTTCTTTTACAGGACGATTTCTGTCAATACAGTTCATGACGGTGCCTGGGAGAGGGGGAGAAGGAGTGCGTACTTGGCGCATCCTTATCGGTAGATCAGTCAGGTCCATATGTTGAAGGGAGTGTAAAAGGTAATGATATTACTTTTCTTTTGGACACTGGTGCTACCCGGTCTACTGTGAGAACAGCAGACATTCCAGACCTTCCTCTCTCTGGAGAAGCTATCCAAGTAGTGGGAGTAGCTAATAGAAAGATTAGAACACCGCTTACAGAACCAATGGAAGTTAAAATTGGAAACTTTAGAGAAATGCATCAATTTGTAGTATGTGATTCCAGTCCAGTAAATTTATTGGGCAGGGATTTGCTTTGTAAGATGAACTGTACAATTTTCTGCACACCGGATGGTGTGGCAGTTCAAACCCCAGATGAAGATCATGTATATAAGTTTATGATTGCAAAACAAGGTACAGAGGTAGATGAGATGTTTTCGTTAATAACAAAAGATGAGCTGCCAGAAGAATTAAAAACTACAGTAAACCCCATAGTATGGGATTTCACAGGAAAGGAAGTAGGACTTATGGCCAAAATAGACCCAGTTAAAATTACTGTAAAAGAAGGTGCGATTTTCCCAAGTACCAGACAGTACAAAATGAGTGCAGAAGTAAAGATAGGAGTCATTGAAGAAATAAATCGAATGGTAGAACAAAACATACTAAGAGAAGTGATGAGTAGTCCATGTAATTCACCAATAATGGGTTTAAAGAAACCTAGCGGAAAATATAGGATTGTTCAGGACCTGCGCAAAATAAATAAGATCGTGGAACCTTGTTGTCCTATAGTGCCAAATCCTGCAGTAATCCTATATCAAATACCTTGGAGTGCAGGATGGTTCACAGTGATTGATTTATGTCAAGCGTTCTTTTCAATACCATTGCATCCAGACAGCCAGTATCTATTTTCATTTAAATTTGAGAACAAAGTCTATGTATGGAATCGTGTTCCTCAGGGGTACACGGAAAGTCCTTCTATTTTTAATCAATTATTGAAAAAGTGCCTAGAGAAGCTAGTGATGCCAGGAAGCTCAGTTTTAGTCCAATATATCGACGACTTACTGGTGGCATCAAACACTAGAGAGGACTGTGTTGTTGATTCCATAGCACTATTGTATCATTTGGCTGAAGAAGGACATAAAGTCTCACCAGAAAAATTGCAGTTCTGTACAACAGCAGTTAAGTACCTAGGACACCAAATTGAGAGGGGCAGAAGGAGGATAACATCGGAAAGAGTACAGTTGATTAAGAAAATGCAAATGCCTGTAACCCAAAGAGAAGTGAGAATGTTCCTAGGAATAGTAGGTTACTGTCGACAATGGATATTAGGATTTTCCTTGTTAGCGAAGCCCCTATTTCAAATGACAAGAAAGAAAGCAAAAGACCCAGTTGAATGGGATGATGAGAGTGTAGGAGCTTTTATAAAATTGAGAAATGCTTTGTGCTCAGCACCGGCCCTAGGCATGCCTGACTTATATAAGAGAAGCTTCGCATTGTTCTGTCATGAGAGAGAAAACTGTGCACTTTCAGTCCTAACCCAGAGACATGGTTTGGACAGACGTCCTATAGCATATTTTTCTGCTACGTTGGATCCAGTGGCAGCCGCATTGCCAGGCTGCTTAAAAGCAGTAGCGGCTACCTGTCTAAGCATTGAACAAAGTGAGTCAATTGTAATGGGTCACCCAGTAAAGGTGTTTGTTCCACAGGCGGTTGTGATTCTGTTGACAAGAACATGAACTCAGCATCTTACTCCTAGTCGGCTGACTAAATATGAGAGAATATTAATGGGTGCTGAAAATGTGAACATAGTGAGGTGTACAATAGTAAATCCTGCAACCTTACTACCAGACCCGTATCATGAGGAAATTAAAAATGACGAAGAAGAAGAACATGATTGTTTACAAGTCACAGAGTTATGCACGAAACCACGTCCAGACATTGAAGAACAGCCCCTTAGAAAGCCAGACAGGGAGCTGTTTGTTGATGGTTCATGCCAGAGGCATGAAGATGGTAAACTGACTGCAGCATATGCAGTATGTGAATTAACTGGAATAGTCGAAGCATCCTATTTACCAGGAGTAAAATCTGCACAAGTAGCTGAATTGATTGCTTTGATAAAAGCTTGCAAAATTGGGAGGAATCAAAAAGTAACTATATTCACAGATAGTCAATATGGTTACGGGGTTGTGCATGATTTTGGCCAACTATGGATGCAGAGGGATTTCATGACTTCCTCAGGATCCCCCATTAAAAATGGAAAATTTGTAAGGGAATTGCTGGAGGCAATACAATGACCAAAAGAATTGGCTGTGGTGAAATGTGCCGCACATCAGTCAGGAGATGACTGGGTGGTAGTCGGCAACAGATACGCAGATCTTGTGGCTCAACATTGTGCCAGAAATAGATTGTCAGTCAATAAAAGGGTGGAAAGAATGGGAATCAGCTGCCAACTTATGTTGTATATGCCACCTGAAACATGGAATGAAGTTAGAAGATTGCAAGATGGGGCTGATGAAAGTGAGAAGAAAACATGGATCAAAGTGGGTTGTTCCCAAAGGGGAGATGATGAAGTGTGGATTTGTGCTGATGGCAGACCAGTCATGCCTGACTGTCTGCTCTCTCAAATGGCCAGGATGTATCATGGAGACACACACATAGGGAGAGATGCAATGATTAGGCTTTTCAGACAGAACTGGTACAATCCCAAGTTCAGGGCTGTAGCAGAGAGCCTTTGCCAGAGAAGTTTGACTTGCCAGATGCATAATCCAGGAAGAAAAACAATAATTGGGTTTGGAAAAATTGGAAAGGCAGAAGGTCCATTTATAAGACTACAGTTCAACTTTATACAGTTACCACCAGGCAGAGGGTTGAAATACGTGCTAGTAATATTATGTCTGTTTTCAAAGTGGGTGGAGGCTTACCCTACCAGGAGGAGTGACAGCATTACAGTCGCAAAGCTGTTACTACGAGAACTCATTCCTAGGTTTGGTTTCCCAGTAACTTTGGAATCAGATAGAGGAAAACATTTTAACAGTGAAGTGATTCAAATAATCTGTGAAGCATTCCAAATTGAACAAAAATTGCACTGTGCATATCGCCCAGAGGCTTCTGGAGTGGTTGAACAATTGAATGGCACTATAAAATCAAGACTGGGAAAAATGTGTGCTTCAACATCATTGGAGTGGCCAGATGCATTGTCACTTGTCTTAATGGGACTCAGAAGCATTCCTGATAGAAATACGGGATTGAGCCCACACGAGATAATGATGGGAAGAGCAATGAGACAAGCACATGTTCCCATAAACAAACTGCTGAATATATCTGATGATATGGTACTGGATTATTGCAAAGGATTGGCTGACCTAGTGCGTTCTGTCTCTCATCAGGTCGGAGAAGACGCAGTTTCGAGGCAGCCTGAACAAGAACATGATTTGAATCCTGGTGACTGGGTGGTAGTGAAGAATCACACCAGAGAGACGTGTCTATCACCTAGGTGGGGAAAACCTTGTCAAGTCATACTGACTACCAATACAGCAGTGAAGTGTGCAGGATTTCCTAATTGGATTCATGTAAGCCACACCAAAAGAGTACCAGACCCTGAAGAAGAAAATCCTCAGTCAGCATCAATCACTGAGGAAGCTGAAGGTTGCCCAGCTGAAGAATCTCAGGTTCGCGATTCGAGAGAAGCTGCAGAAGAACAACCGAGCACAAGTCAGGACTGGATACCGGTAGTAGAAATTCCTGAAGTTTACTACAGAACAAGAAGTCAAGCAAAATTGGAAGAAATTGTAGAAGATCAGATAGGTGAAGAAGAAGCAGCTCAGGGAAAAGAAGAACATACAATAAAAGAACCTGAGCAGGACCAGATAGGGAAAGGAAACTGGGCTCAAAATAACGAAGAACCAACAAGTTTTGAGCAGGGAAAGACAGGTTTAGAAGAATCCGGTCAGGCTGCAGAAGTACAAAGTGCAATAAGCCCTGATCAGAATCAGTTAGATCCAGAAAATCACACAGAAGAAAAAGATCTCGAGAAACATAAACATGAAGAATTAAACAAAGAACAAGGTCAATTATTGGAAACTCACGGAGGAGCTGCAGAAGAAAAACAAATAAGGCCTGGAAAAGAGCAAGAAAGAAAAACAGTAATTGCAGAAAATGAAAAGGTGTTAAACAGTGAAAATAAAGAGATTGCTGAAGAAAAGAAAGAAACAGTGCAAACAAAGAAAACAAGAAAAGGTGATCATTGGCCTAGTGTCATTAAAAGAGTAAAATACCGGGGCGTGGCCGGGAAAGATAGATGGCCGAGCGGACGTAATCCGTCTCGGCTCCCGGACCGCGGGTGACTTAGGAGCGGATTGCTAAGTGCTCCAGGGACCATACGAGCTGCAAACGACCCACCTCTGCAGCGGAAGGTGTGGGGGCTCAGCGGGTGCCTTCACGGAGGCCAGAGTGTGCTGGTGGAGGCGCAGCACGAGCCTAATGTGAGCGGCGGGGGGCCCGGCAAAATGGCGGCCGCTAGGTGAAGACGAGTTGCGACGACGTCTAAGCGCTGTGGCGACTCCGGCGGGGACCGCATTGACCCAGCGTGAGCCCTAGCAGTAAGGAGGCCTGAGGGGGATTGGTGGCAGTCCAGTTCGCCGAGCGAGTGGGAAGCCTGAAGCGGCGTGAGTCCCGGCCGTGATCTGCCTGACTCTAAAATGGCGGAGAAGAAGACGCAATAGCTGGCGGAGGCTGAGCAGACCCGTTCATATGCGGTAGTGATCATCCCAGGTACTCCAGAGGCGCCAAGAATGTGGGACCGGAGCCCCCACTCGCTTGGTGAGCGCTCGGCGGCCTCCTGGGGTTGGGGGTCCCCCGTGGCAGGAAATACAGGGACCTCGACCCACTGAATGCGTGGGGCCCAGGTGCGCAGCAGCAAGAAGAGTTGAGGCAGTGGCGTCCCGTTGGATGCTCCCTTCTGAGCCCTCTGGCATGGTGGAGCACGAGTTGGGGAGGCTAGTGACGACCGCTATTTCGGTTCACCCCCTAAGCTGAGCAAGTGTATGGACTGGGGCGGAGAGGCCTGATAGAGGGATCGGCAGTGAGCTCCTGTCGCCTGTAAACGCTGTGGCCTATCAGGGCAAATACCGGATGCTGCTAACACACCCTAGGGGGCAAGTTGCGGTCTACTGGGGTGCCTGCTCTTAGCCCCAGCGGAACGGGGAGCTACTGCAGGGCAGAGTAGAAGAAACCAAGAAGAGCGCAGGGGAACCTGCAGTGACGGTCAGGGGGCCCCGGCAAACGAGGGGTGGCCGGAGGACAGGCGCACAGACCATTTGCCCACCCTGGGGTCGAGGCTTGATGACATTGCGCTGCGGAGATTCGGAGCTGAGTTCTTGCTGGGGGTGCATTGCGGGCCGCAGCGGCGCGGCTGCAGGAGGAGGCTGGGACGGGACCGTATGCCTCCCAAGAAGGGGACGTCCAGAGCGTCTGCAAAAGTCTCCGACTTCTTTCCAATCTCGGGACAACGCACCCCTGAGACCACCGAAGACGCGACTACAGGAATGGCGATCACGAAGTCTGAGCTGGTGGCAATGTTCAAGGACTTCCAATCCGACTTGAGGAAGGATCTGGGCCAGGACATTAAGGCATCTATGGAGCAGTTAAGGTCAGATCTCACAGAGAAATTAACCTCCATGCAACAAGATGTGGACTCAGTAGGTACGCGGGTGCTCGATCTCGAGGTCCACCAACAAGACCAGGAGAAACAAACGGCGGAGCTACACGAAGATGTGCAGATGCTTAAGGAACAGCTCCATCAAACTCAACTTAAGGCAGAGGACTTAGAAAACAGGGCCCGGAGGGACAACATTCGTATCCGGGACCTGGAGGAGGGAGCGGAGGGGCCGGATTTAAATGCGTTCTTGGAGGGGCTCTTCGCTGAGATCTTGGGCCCTCAACCCCTCAAGATTAAGTTGGACCGAGCGCATCGTGTGGGGCCCTCCCCACAGGGGGACAAGAGGAGGCCCCGAGATGTCCTGGCCAAGTTCCACTCCTTTCGAGTGAAGGAGGCAGTGCTTACAGCAGCCAGAGCCAAGGATACGGTTTCCTTTCAGAATCACGCATGTGCGCTCTATCAGGATCTTGCCCCCGCAACACTAGCTCGGAGACAGACGTTCAGACCTATCACTACTAAACTGCGCAGCGACAAGATTCGATACAGGTGGACTTATCCATTTGGGCTCAGCTTCGAACTTAACAATAAACAACGCCATGTCACGGATCTTCAGATGGGATTGGACATGCTGGGCCTTCCTGCTGCAGACGTGGAACCACCCACAGACAAATCCTTGGGCTCTCGGGGAGGGGAGTGAAATGCATCCACATGGGCCATGAGGCCACGTAGAGGACGCCGATGATGTCTTATTAAAACTCTCTAGGATGGCTGGTTATTGCCATTGATGCTGGAACTGATGAGCGTCCAGTCTGTAAGTCTTCAGAGCCTACCCGGGCGGACACCGGCGATCAGCTGTTGAGCTGTAGAGGGACACATAGTGGGAAGCCCAGCGACCTATGCACGATGAGGAGGGGACAGTGGGCTTGCATGCTATGGTTATGAAAGGACCTGCAGTATGGGGCGACACTTCACTCCAACCCAGTCGCACAGCAAAACGACGTGGTCATGACATGACTCCTGTTATATTATCCATGTTTTCCAACTTGTTCCATCAAAATTCACCTTAAGTTTCTCCAAATTTTCATCATTCTTTAAATTTAAACGACATGTATGGTATCATGCTATTTCCCAAGCTTCAAATGCTCTAGATGTGCCCATCCGGACCTTCATTCAAGAACACGATGGAGACGCATGTTAGATTCAAAGCAGTGTTCTTTTATTTTATACCCAATGCATTTCGGGCAATACAGGCCCTTCTTCGGGGGTAACTGTAAGTAAACAATCAGACATTCACTGTTATTACATTTTCCTCGTGTTACATATTTAATAGTCAGTGCCAACCAACTCATCTAATTGAAACATCTAATTAAAACCCCAGTGTCAAATTACCCTCTTATAAAATACTTATGCTGTTAATCATTTTCTTTGTCCATTTTATTCAAACCCTCGTGTCAAACCATCTGATTACACCCACTCATCTTAACCAAAGTGCTAAAAATAAATGCCACTCGAAAAACCAAAGTGCTAAAAATAAATGCCACTCGAAACTCTCAAACCCTACCACTCTGACTTAAAAAGTGGTCACCCCTAACTTATTGTCATAATCGAGATTCTTTTCACATCCATACAAGCTAATCTACAACCCTGTCATATTCACTCCTAGCCATTCCCTCCAAAATTCACGCAATACTCACGTTCTATCTGTTCTGCCAAATTTCTGCTCACACTACATTCACCTCTAACCTTTCAAACATCACCTTTCAACCTCCTCTTCCTTTCCCATTCGCCCGTCCACTAATTTACATAACCCCTGTCCCCCTTCACATTATTTAACACTACACACCCCCTCTCTCCCACATTCGTGCCTCTTTAACTCCCCCAAAAAATCAGTGTCCTCCCGATGCTGTGACCGCAAATCCACACATACCTGCCAAGAGATCGCTTCCACTTCTGTTTGCAAAGGAACGTTACCTGCCCCGTGACATCACCACTTTTAAACCTCTCATTCCCGCCCAGGTTCCTCCCTCACACAGGCTTCTTAATGGACCACCTAATCTACCTGAAAACTACCAAAAAACAACCTTGTGTACCAAACCTACAACCCCCAAAGTGCACTTGGTTCCCATAATCACTGTACCTGAAAGGTTGCTTAACCAACGAAACTTCTTTACATAAATTCACATTGTTACATATGATTTCATTCGTTTTTTCGTTTATAAATAAGTATGCGAGATTAAACATACTTATGAAAAGTGTTCACTCGTGACGTTACCAAAGTAAAAATAAGTAAAAGATATGAATGCCGTGTTGAACATACAGTAAAATTGTGACTCAAACTGGCTTAGATCAACTAGATGTTTTCTCGCCATACATGTGAGAGATTCCATAGTTTCTGTTTGTCCATGTATTTCTTGCTGGGTGCAAACCATCGGAGGCATTCATATCTTTTACTTTTACTTATTTTTACTTTGGTAACGTCATGGTGTGAGGATCAACCCCATGTCCCTGTCCAATCAGAAGTAGTGGTCCCATATTTTAGCAACATTAAGGGGAGGTACATGGGCGTAGAGGGGTATAATAGATATAGAATTAGCTAATTAGCTAGCTTCTAGCTCCAGACCGTCAAGCTGATCGATTGCAGACTGAACCGCTGTCCAGAGAGGTCCTGAGGAGGGGGCGGCAGAGTCCATTAGAAGAAAGGCACGGGAGAATCGAGGAGAAGTCGAGTATCAGAGAGGGGAACTACGCAGGCGTCGTTGTAGAGAGGTCACCGGTCCTGTCCTGATCCTGGAGGAGGTCTTTGCTCTTCATCCTTCCTGGGTCCTAATCTTTCCAACTCCTTGGCCAAGGGGTTTGGTTATCGCATTTAGGTAAACATAAATGCAACCTTTAGTTGCGCTGCTGCTCTCTATCTTCTCCTTTCTGAGGGACCGTCATTAATCAATAATTATTTTCTCTACTTCATCTGTGATGTACGATTAAGTACCATGTGTTTCTGTAATTTACTCTGCTAAATCTTTAGATAAACATTTTAAAAACTTCCTGACTCAGTGGTTATTTCAGGATTATGTACTATAATGAATGTCACTCATTTTAAACTTCCCAATTAGCAAAGGATTCATTGGTAAGTCATTACTCTTCAATCGGAAGGTAATTGGTAGCAGGGATTATGATAAAGAGTAACAACTGATAAAACCCAGCGTAAGTATTAGCGTAGTATGAATGTATGGGCCCAAGTGAGTATCTGGTGTATGAATGCTGTTTGCTAATATCGCGCTGGATCACCGGTTTGCATCTATGAAGCTCCCGAAGGACTCTGAAGATTTCTGCAATACAGGAGGTGGGTTCCCAAGGTCTCCGAGGTTGATCTGCGCTCTCAGCAATTCTGAGGCCCGTATGCCTCGTGGGGACCGTGAAACCCGTACCCCTGGGCACCGTGTATATTTGCAGCAGCATATGCTTTTCGGCAAACCCTGAAGCTGTGCTTTGGGATACTTGTAGTCCTGACCCTTAGCAGTAATTCCACCATAGATTTCCGGCCTACATTCCACGAGTGTTCCGTGGGCTGGCACTTTGTGATTCCTCTCGAGGTCCCTTCGCTATCCCTGGTCCGTTGGCCTGTGGGTCTCTGAGAAGGCAACTTTAACTTTCAGTGGGCTTCCCTGGTTGCTCCAGACTTGCCCTGACTCTCCATCACTTGGGGAGTCCCCAGGACCTTGCTGGTCCTCACGGAAGCATCTTTCCTCTGACCGCGTGGGTTGCAGTTGCCAAGGCTTGTTGGTGTTCAATCCGGACACTGACCCCCCAGCACTCGACATCCTTCGTGGGACAGCTCGAATCCGGACTGTGGTTGTCGCAGATATCTCCTGGTCCCCGTGGCTGCAGAGTCAAGCTTCACCTCTTCGGACCTGAAGCACCCGACATCGGTGGGCATTCGATTGCTCCGCTCCTGGTCACGTGAAGTGACCCTGACTTTGTCCCCTCTGCTTTCAGGTTCTTCACATCTCTGATCCAGGCTTGGATCACACCGGACACTTTTCTTCTCCTCGGCAGCAGTACTTTCTCGCATCACGCCATTGAAAACGACGAGGGTTTCCGACACCACTTGACCCCTATGCACCCGGCTCCTCTGGGATAGGTAACACGGGTACCTCGGTACTCTCAAGGGTGCTGGCCTTAGAACCTTCTATGTTTAGCTGGGTTTGCTTGAAGACCTCTCCTAAGTGTCCTTAATCTGTAAAATTCCAACCGCGACTTTCCCATAGAGTTGTACGGAGCTCGCGTCTGTGTTCCCACACTGCACCCGTCCTCCGTAGTCCCCTGTGTCACTACCTTGGGTGGTTCCTTGGGGTCCCAGCGATTCTACGTGCTCTAGGCACTGTGTCTAGTCAAGTCGTGGTTCTTATACCACTTTCTTAGTATATGGTTCGGTCTCCCCCTGGAGCCCGCTGTGTATTGTGCTATTTACTGTCGTTCTAGTGATTTAATATTGTGGCTATTGTTCTCTAATCTCATAAAGAGGTTAGTAGAGAGTGTTTAGTAATAAATACATATATTTTATATACACCTGGTGTGGTTCTCCTTTCATTTGGTCATTCAGGAGGTTATATACTGGTAAAACAAGCTGCTTTCCATTCCTTCAAGACTTAGCCTGAAGGCTGCTCTCCACAGCTACCACTAGGATAGCTTTCTATAAAGGTTGTCTTTAACCTAATCATCAATAAGGGTCGTTTGGACTGGTGCAAGGTGCCCACTTTAATTAGTGGACAGCATGTACCAGGTCAACTTCTCACATTGGTGTGCAGCGGTTGGGATTCAAGCTTGCTATTGTTTTACCAGATAATCTCATTGAGTGACTAACTTAAAACCACTAAAGGTACTTAGGTACATATAAATCAAGTCTGGAATAAAGTAAGTTCTACTGAACTTAGAGTTGGGTAAGTCAAGGGCCTAGGACACCCTTTCTCCAACTCAAGAGAGTTCAGTTCCCACTAGAGTAGGTAAGTGCATACACCACACCATACTAGCATGTCTTCTAAGCCTGAAGCCAGTGGCTCCTTGCCAACTAAGTATGACCATCTCTCATTCCAGGAATTGAGAGCCATGTGTACATCTAGGAAACTGAAGACAGGGAAAAATCCAAACACCCAACGTCTCATAGAGACTTTGCTTTTAGATGACCTCAGAAAGACTCCAGGGTCTGATGAGGTAGGCAAAGGGGGAGGGACAGCAGAAGAGGAAAGGCCAGGAAGTGAAAACTTCAATGACCTGTCCTCTGATGCTGGCCAGGAGGATCAAAATGATTCTACCCTGGACAATCCAATTCTTCCTGAAGTGAGGAAGGAGGCCTCAGTGGGCCTCTCTTTACCCCACCTGGAAGGGTTAACAGTTTACCAAGAAGATCCAGATCTCCTTCTCAGGAATCTAATCATTCTGGTACATCTGTAGGGAGCTCTGTTTCTCATAGGACCTCTGCTTCTCATAAAAGGGAGTCCTCTTATGAGAAGAAGTACCAACTGCTTGAGTTTGAGAGAGCTAAGCTCAGAATCAAGAGAGAGCAATTGGCCTTAGATAGGGAATCCCTGGAGCTTCAGAGAGCTTCTCAGAAGTTGGGGCTAGAGACCCATGGTGGCAGCAACAGTGTCCCTAGGAGTAGAGAAGATACTCATCACCATAGGAACCTGAACAAGATTGTCCCTCCCTACCAGAGTGGGGATGACATCCACAAATGGATAACTGCACTGGAGAGGGCCTGTAATGTACAGAGGGTCCCCCAGGAGCAGTGGGCAACAATCTTGTGGCTCTCCTTTGCAGACAAAGGTAGAGACAAGCTCCTCACTGTAAGAGAAGAGGATGCTGATAATTACAAAGTCCTGAAGAGTGCTCTGATTGATGGGTTTGGCTTAACCACTGAACAATACAGGATAAAGTTCAGAGACACCCAAAAGGCACAGACTCAGGACTGGGTTGACTTTGTAGATTGTGCTACTAAGGCTCTGGAAGGTTGGATACATGGCAGCAAGGTGCATGACTTTTTAGGATTGTACAATATGATTATGAGGGAGCAGATCCTTAATAATTGTCAAAACCAGCTTTTACACCAGTACCTGGTGGACTCTGATCTGACCTCTCCCCAAGAATTGGGAAAGAAGGCAGACAAATGGGTCAGAACCAGAGTAAAGCCAAAGAATCAGGGTGGTGATCAGAAGAAAGATTCTTCCAAAAACCAAGAGAAAGGTGGGGATAAATCAACAGATAAATCCACTACAGGGCCCCAAAAGTCCTCTTCTGGGGGTGGGTCCCAAACTCCTTCCTTCCCTGAAAAGAAACCTTATTGCCATATATGTAAGAAGCCTGGCCACTGGAAAAATGACCCCAGTTGCCCTAAGGCCAGCAATAAGGAAAATGTTCCTCCCAGCAATACTACCACTCCTCCTGGTACTACAAGTAGTAATCCCCCAGGTGGTAGTAATGCACCCAAAAAGTTAGGTGCGTTGGTATGGGGAACTGAGGTGGACCCCAGCTTATCAAGGTCCTCCTCCCAAGCCTCCTTAGTCTGTGATGGTGGCATGGGATTTGCCACGTTTACTGTCAGTCCTAATTCTTTGGGCAAGTACAGACAGGAGCCACTGATCAATGGTCAGAAAGCTGTGGCCTTCAGAGACACAGGGGCTAGTGTCACCATGGTGACAGGGAAACTAGTCCCCCCTCAACAGCTTTTACCTGAGTTTAAGTACCAGGTGACCAACATTGATGGTATTAAAACAGATCATCCCATGGCCATAGTCAATCTCAGGGGGAGGGGTAACTGGCCCAAAGAGAGTGGCAGTGTCCCCAAACTTGCCTGTAGATTGCCTGTTGGGCAATGATCTGGAGATTTCAGCCTGGGCTGAAGTTGAATACCAGGCCCATTTAAGAATGTTAGGCCTCCCTGAGAAAGTTGGTGGGGCTCTTAGGGCCTCAGCCCCATCCCAGGGAAATTTTGGAGAGGTGGAGCCTGAAAGACTGGCCCACTCTACTCCAAAAGAGAGCAGAAGGGTAGAAGAAAAGTCTTCTACCCCCCAGACTATAGGTAAGGGTCAGCTTCCTCAGGGATCTGATCCTACCCCTAGTGAAGGAACTGCCCCAGAGGTGGTCAGGCCTGGCCTGGCAACACACCTGATGGCAGGGGTCCCTTCCAAGGTGGTACCCAGTCTGGAGCAGGTATCCTGCCCCTCTCTACCCTACCTCACTCAGCCTAGGGCTGCAGAGGTCAGGGAGGTCAGTGGACCCCTTAGGGCCCATTGTCCAGAGGAACCCCCTCATCCACAGATTAGGGGCACCCAGTCTAGTAGCCCTAGCCAGGTTGAAATTATTCAACCCACTGAGGGATCCCTCTTACCATTGGATAGGGACCTCCCCCAGATGGATTCTGTTGGGCCAAGGCAAACCTGCGATCAAGTGGTTCCAAACCTACCATGTCCCTCCAGTGTTCCAACCAGAGGGACCCAACCCCCAGCTGTAGGCAGCCAGAGGTTGACCCTTAGGGCCAGATACAACTCAGTCATGGTAAGAAAGGCCTCCATGGTGACCAGTGATCTGAGGAAGCTGAGGCCAACTTTATTAGGGCCTCACTTCTCTACTCAGCCACCCCACCAGCCTTTTACTTTGCCAAAACACCCCACAGGTAGAAATCCCAGTTTTTGGAGACCATCCCATACCCTTAGGGGTAGGGACTGCTTAGTGGACCATAAGTCAGGGGGTATCCATGCTAGTGCAGGATCTTCCTTATATGGCCACTTAGTCAATAAAGGCTCAACTGGACAAGGTTAGCCTTATCTCCTTTCGTTTGGGGGGGGGTTATGTAGGAAGGTGGAATCTGACTGCATGGTTGCCCCCACTTTTTTCCTGGTGTTTTGCTGGTTTTCGACTTAGTCTGACTGGGATCCTGCTATTCAGGACCACGTCTATCTGCTTACTCCCTAAATTGGTTGTGCATGTACTTTAGGTACACTCCAGATTGGATTCTGGGGTACCCTTATAAGTCCCTAGTATATGGTGTACTATGTACCCAGGGCATAGGTACCCCAGAGGCCTCCCAGGGGCTGCAGCATGTATTATGCCACCCCTGAGAGACCATTCAAAATGACACCACAGGTCTGCTACTGCAGCCTGTGTAAGGGGGTGCATGCACCCCTTACTTAGATATAGGTTCACTATATCTATCCTAATCACTGCACATATAAACCTATCAGTCACCCCTATGGCAGGCCTTATCAATCCTGAAGGCAGGGTGCTGGGTTTTATGTGAGAGGGTGCCCATGCATGAGCAGAGCCCCTCTGCAGCCTTCGGAACCTATTCTCCAGGGTTTTATGTGATGCAGCCAACCATATATACTTAAGTGCATTATAACCTCGCGGTAAATGCTAACTTTAATATGGCTGCATGGAAACCTTCGTATTTGTGTCAAACACCTTGGAATCATACCTCCACACCACTAACTGGTGTGGGAGGTATGATTCCACCCTCCTAGAGGGAGAAATATGACAACACCGGTACACCCGGTACCAGCTTCACAGAACCCTGGCATCACAAAATGGATGCTGCCAGCCACAGACACGAGTCTGCCCTCCTGCTGCTGGACGAAACTCTGGCAGGGGAAGGCTTGACAATAGGTTTCCTGTCACAGGGAGGTGTGACCACCTCCCAGACAGGCTTTAGTGTATTGGGGCTGGGTGGGTGCACTCTCAGAGTGCTTTGATGTCTGCACTGGGGGCACATTTGGTGTCCTCGTGCATAGTCCAGCTCAAACCGGTTGCAGGGGCTATCAGCCCCTGCTCTGGCGTGAAACTAGACAAAGGACATGGGTGTAGCCACCCCTCTGTCCTGACCCTCCCATAGGTGGGTCCCCAGAGTTTGTCCCACCCCTTCCTTGGGTATAAAGTAGGAACCCCTGGCTACAGGACTTTAGATATTACCTGGACTAAACTCTGCTACAGAAACCAAGTAACCTTCGACGATCTACGCTTTTCTGGATGACTGAAGAATCTTTCTTGGAGTAAAGGAGTTACTCCCCTGCTGAGCAGGCACCTAACCGCATCTGACCAGTTTGCATCTACGAAGCTCCCGAAGGACTCCGAAGATTTCTGCAATACAGGAGGTGGGTTCCCAAGGTCTCCAAGGTTGATCTGCGCTCTCCGCAATTCTGAGGCCCGTATCCCTCGTGGGGACCGTGAAACCCGTACCCCTGGGCACCGTGTACATTTGCAGCAGCATATGCTTTTCGGCAATCCCTGAAGCTGTGCTTTGGGCTACTTATAGTCCTGACCCGAGCAGTAATTCCACTGAAGATTTCCGGCCTACACTCCACGAGTGTTCCGTGGGCTGGCACTTTGTGATTCCTCTCGAGGTCCCTTTGCGATCCCTGGTCCGTTGGTCTGTGGGTCCCAGAGAAAGCAACTTTAACTTTCAGTGGGCTTCCCTGGTTGCTCCAGACGTGCCCTGACTCTCCATTGCTTGGGGAGTCCCCAGGACCTTGCTGGTCCTCACGGAAGCATCTTTCCTCTGACTGCGTGGGTTGCAGTTGCCAAGGCTTGTTGGTGTTCAATCCGGACACTGACCCCCCAGCACTCAACATCCTTTGTGGGACAGCTTGAATCTGGACTGTGGTCATCGCAGACATCTCCTGGTCCCCATGGCTGCAGAGTCAAGCTTCACCTCTTCGCACCTGAAGCAACCGACATTGGTGGGCATTCGATTGCTCCGCTCCTGGTCACGTGAAGTGACCCAGACCTTGTCCCCTCTGCTTTAAGGTTCTTCACATCTCCGATCCAGGCTTGGATCACACCGGACACTTTTCTTCTCCACGGCAGCAGTACTTTCTCGCATCACGCCATTGAAAACGATGAGGGTTTCCGACACCACTTGACCCCTATGCACCCGGCTCCTCTGGGATAGGTAACACGGGTACCTCAGTACTCTCAAGGGTGCTGGCCTTAGAACCTTCTATGTTTAGCTGGGTTTGCTTGAAGTCCTCTCCTAAGTGTCCTTAATCTGTAAAATTCCAACCGCGACTTTCCCATAGAGTTGTACGGAGCTCGCGTCTGTGTTCCCACACTGCACCCGTCCTCCGTGGGTCCCCTGTGTCACTACCTTGGGTGGTTCCTTGGGGTCCCAGCGATTCTACGTGCTCTAGGCACTGTGTCTAATCAAGTCGTGGTTCTTATACCACTTTCTTAGTATATGGTTCGGTCTCCCCCTGGAGCCCGCTGTGTATTGTGCTATTTACTGTCGTTCTAGTGATTTAATATTGTGGCTATTGTTCTCTAATCTCATAAAGAGGTTAGTAGAGAGTGTTTAGTAATAAATACATATATTTTATATACACCTGGTGTGGTTCTCCTTTCATTTGGTCATTCAGGAGGTTATATACTGGTAAAACAAGCTGCTTTACATTCCTTCAAGACTTAGCCTGAAGGCTGCTCTCCACAGCTACCACTAGGATAGCTTTCTATAAAGGTTGTCTTTAACCTAATCATCAATAAGGGTCGTTTGGACTGGTGCAAGGTGCCCACTTTAATTAGTGGACAGCATATACCAGGCCAACTTCTCACAGTGGGGAAACACCATTTCTTTTCTATGTTATTTTAGTGAAAAGTACAACCATGAACACGGTAACTACTAGTGCATTTATGCAACTAGTTAGGCTTTAGAATTGGGAGCCAAAAGCCCATCCACCAATTAACAGGCGTAAGCGGGAATGCCATCTATCAGAAGGTAATTCAGTTCCCCGCCCCTGGCCTGCTAAGCCCCCTTTATGTTACAATTTAATGGAAATATTCATATTCAGAAGTGTTAGAACTGTTAGACCTGTCAGTGTTAGGGTGGTCTTCCCACAAGCTTTTTGCTTGCTTGCTTCCAATTTTTGCTGACTCCAATTTTGTTGGCCTTAGGACTCAGTGCACTTTACCACTGCTGACCAGTGCTAAAGTGCTTGTGCTACCTCCCCTGAACATTGTTTAATTGGATTATTCACAATTGGCATATTGAATTTACCTTTAAGTGCCTAGTACAGTGCACTACATGTGCCCAGGGCCTGTAAATTAAATGGTACTAGCAGGCCTGCAGCACTGATTGGGTCACCCACTTAAGTAGCCCTTTAAAGATGTCTCATGCCTACACTGCAGAGACTGTGTGTGCAGTTTACACTGCCATGTCGACTTGGCATTTAAAACCCTTTGCCAAGCCTTAGACTCCCCTTTTATTACATATAGATCACCCCTAAGGTAGGCCCTAGGTATCCCATAGGGCAGGGTGCTGTGTAATTAAAAGGTAGGACATGTACTTTTAAGTGTTACATGTCCTGGTAGTGAAAAACACCCAAATTCATTTTTCACAACTGTGAGGCCTACCTCTCCCATAGGTTAACATTGGGGATTCCTTGTTACATCTAATAAGCAGTAATTCCCAATTGAAAGGAGGTAAAGCTGTCATATTTAGTACCTATGGAATTGTAATAATAAATCCTCTTTACTGGTAAAGTTAAATTTATCATTGCGATTTTACAGATGCCACTTTTAGCAAGATGCTGCAGCAACAAATAATTGACGGAATGCTGAATAAATCAAACATTCACCCCCAGTCAAAAGATCTGGGTTAAATCCATTGTTCTTTTGCTCACTATGGCACCCCAGTTTGGACTCAGCCATATGCAAATCAGTCTTGACCCTACTCCTCATGAGAACAGTCCAGCTTGAACTGCCAAGCTGGGTCCTCCCTAGACCGGAAACAAGCATCCTGGGGCCAATTTCGGGGTATCACCCCTCATCAGCCAGGCTAGCTTGTTTCAGTGGCACAGCTAGCAAGGGACCCACATCTGGGCATACCCATCCCACTTAGGGCAAAAAAAGCTGCAGCAAAAAATGATGGACGGGATGCTGAATAAATCAAACATTCACCCCCGTCAAAAGATCTGGGTAAAATCTATTGTTCTGTTGCTCACTATGCCACCCCAGTTTGCACGCAGCCATAACCAAGCAGTCTTGACCCTGCTCCTCATGGGAACAGTCTAGCCCGAACTGCCAAGCTGGGTCCTCCCTGGACTGGAAACAAGCATCCTGGGACAGGTAACGGGGTATCACCCCTCATCAGCCAGGCTAGCTTGAAGCCGGTGGCACACCGAGCATGGGACCCACGTCTGGGCATACCCATCCCACTTAGGGCTAAAAATGCTGCAGCAACCAACAAATGATCGACAGAATGCTGAATACATTTCAGTTTATTCTTTAAAAATTCATAACATCCAGATGTTTGTCATTTAAGTCTTGTTTTGTTCAATAAATTAAGCTCTGTGGGAACTTTTTGTGTGGTGTTCACTGTTTTACTGTTTGAAGTGGTGCACAAATACTGTACACATTGCCTCTTAAGTTAAGCCTGAATTGTCTGTGCCAAGCTACCAGGGGACGAGCACAGATTCATTTAGGGTGTGTTTGTGACTTACCCTGCTTGGACAGGGTGCATACCTCAGTCAACCAGAAACCCAATTTCTAACAAGAACTTTACATAATCTAGTGGGGAAAGGTTGATTGTGTGATGGGGCAGGTGAAATAAACAGGCAATCCAAACTAGTGGAACAATGGTCATTCATAACAGGGAGACAACCACCAGCCACCCACATGGGTGTGAAGACTCAGCCAAGAGACTTTCAAATGGAACACCTAAGTTAAGTTCCACAAAGAGAATGTCGTACTATGTGAGTTTGATGTAAGATGCTGCACATCTCCTCCCTCAAATACAAATAAAGAAAAATTATGATACCAAAGGAAGTAATAGCTATACACCATTTACAATTTGCACAACATAAGAGCAAGCCAAAAAAAGAATATTATAATATAAATCTCGTGGAATGAGCTGTAATACGCTGAAATGACTGGAAACTAAAGGTTACTGAATTAAATGCTCTTCCATCCATGCAGGTCTTTTCCACACTCTTACACTGGAACTTCTCAAATTCCCATTTAGTTTTATAACCCCCTTTGCTCCAAGGCAATTTATCTGCTCTCCTATGTTGAAGCAAGCACTTTTATACTTTCATGATTTTCTTCTGACTCCACACATTACCATCACTCAGAAATAGCATAATTTTCTTATCTCTTTTGTTCAAACTGTTTATTTTACAAAAAGACAGAAGGGGACTGCTCGTTGACACAGCGTTTCGCCTACAACCCTATGTATAGGGCCGGCCACGTAGGATAGATAGGCAGTCGATAGGCAGCAGTAAGAAGCACTACTAAACAATATGGCATGCGGATTACACAGCAAGTCGCCTACAACCCAATGTGGGCCGGCCGCGTCAGAGAGCAATTGCCAATACGTGTCATACATATGGAAAGAGCAGATGGCAAGTCGAGAGAAGAAGGAAAAGATGGAGAAGAAGAGGAAAAGTAGGGGAGATAAAGAGGGGAGGTGGGCGAGGGGGGAAGGAGGGAAGCGCTAAGCCCCAAGGGGTAGCGAACGGCATGCAGGGGGGGTCTATTCTGTATCCGGGGGGTAGACTGCATCCTCAAAGAGGCGTAGGGCTCGGAGTTTCGGGGGCTGAAAGCGGGCGTGCTCCAGTTTGCAGAGATGGGTAACAAGAGGTTGCCACAGTTTAGTAAAATGGGAATCACGGGACTGTAGGCGAGCAGTGAGCAATTCCAAAGAGACAGTGTGCCATAGGCGCGTGAACCAAACAGTAATTGGGGGGGTCTCTGTTTTTTTCCAGTACAGGGCAATGAGCTGTTTGGCAGCGCCTAGCATGTGAAGGGAAATGTGCCAGTCTTTGCGTGTGAGTGCGCGCAGATTGTCAGGTTTAAGGCCTAGAACAGCTGTGGCAGGGGTGGCAGGCAGGGGAAAGCCAAGCACCTCTTTGATGTGGCTAAGGATCTCCTTCCAGTATGAGGTCAAGAAAGAACAGGACCACCAAATATGAAGAAAGTCGCCCGTGGCGCTCGAGCACCTCCAACATAAAGGGGATGTCGCAGGGAACATCTTGTGCAATCTGAGAGGCGTATAGTACCATTAGGTCATGGTCTTGTAGGCGGTCTCCCGCTGGGAGATACAGCGGTAGACCTTCGGGATATCACGCCATAGGCGATTCCACTGGGCGGGGGCTACGTCCGAGGTAATGTTTGTTTGCCATCTGCGCTGATAGAGGTGGGGAGTAGTGAGTGGAGGATGTTGCAATACGTGGTAAGTACGGGATTTGAGCCCTTTAGAGTCATCAAAGGTGCGCACTAGGCGCTCAAAAGGCGTAAGTGGTCGAGTGGCTGCCTGCGCCCAGGAGGAGGTATGTATCCAATGTCACAGTTGGATATATTGCAAGTGAGCTCCCTCCGAGAGTTGGAAGTCTGCCTTACACTGATCGAAAGTTTTAAAGGTGTCACCCAGGAAGAGGTCCCTAATGGTCCGACACCCACCGTCAAGCCAGTCAGAGAACGCTAGAGGACGTACTGCCGGTGGAAATTGGAGATTCCCGGCAATAGGGGTGAAGGGGGACGGGAATGTGGTGAGGCCCTTAGGGATTGCAATTTTATCCCAAATATCTAGTACCGTTCGAGTGGGAGGGGCCAAGTAGGCACTGCGCGACCGCGAGGCCCGGTGCAGCCACGGAAGGTCCCAGATGGATCTCCCAGTCACCGCCCTATCCATGTGGAACCATACCTTTTCACTTTGCCACGCCATCCACTCCGATATAAAGCGGAGGTGAGAGGCCCAATAGTACTCCAAAAGGTTGGGGCAAGCCAGCCCGCCCCTGTCGCGAGGAGACATGAGGATTTTGTTGGAGAAACGCGGCCTGCGTCCTCCCCAGACAAACCTGGTGATGTCTCGTTGGAGGCTGCTGATCTGGTGGAGCGGGATGGGAGTCGGAAGAGATTGAAAAAGATACAGAATTTTGGGGAGCACCAACATTTTGATTGCGTGGAGCCGCCCCAGCCAGGAGAGAGTGAGTGATTTCCATGTTCGAAGGTCCCCGAGAACCGACTTCCGGCATTCCTGCCAGTTAATTTGGGACCAAGAAGCGAGAGTGGGTACTGAATGGAGACCAAGGTATTGAATGGAGTGGGAGGCCCATTGATAGGGAACTAAGGCCTGGAGTACAGGGATCTCGTCCCGAGGGATCGTAAGGTTGAGAGTCCAGGATTTCTCGTGATTAATTTTAAGACCAGACGCCAACTCAAATGATCGAAGAAGAGCCAGGAGGGCCGGGAGGGAGACGTGGGGCTGAGAGAGTGTAAGCAGGAGATCGTCCGCAAAAAGGGCCACTTTATGCTGGTGGCCTCCGAGGGGGATGCCGTGGATGTCGGGGGCTTGGCGGATTAAAATGGCGAGGGGTTCCACTACAAGAGCAATTAATAAGGGCGACAAGGGACACCCCTGCCGGGTACCTCTGCCTATCGAGATAGGAGAGGAGGGCCGGCCATTGACCCGCACCTGGGCCGTTGGGGACGAATAAGGAGCCATCATCCGAGCTATCATTAACGGGCCAAGCCCGATTTTATGTAGAACTGCCCGAAGGAAGGTCCAGTCCACCCGGTCGAACGCCTTCTCCGCGTCAAGCGACAGAAGGCAAGCCGGGATGCTCCAGTGGTGGGCCTTACTCACCAGGTGTGCAATGCGCCGCACGTTATCCGCGCCTGGGCGATGGCGGATGAAGCCGACTTGGTCCGGTTCTATGAGCCTGGGGAGAAGTGAATCGAGTCGTTTGGCTAAAATTTTCGTGTAGATCTTTAGATCCGTGTTAAGCAGTGCTATGGGACGGTAGGACGAGCAGAGTGCAGGGTCCTTGCCCGGTTTAGGAATGAGGGCAATTTCCACCAGCCCCATAGACTGGGATGGACCAGCGTCGGTGGCGAAAGAATTAAAGAGACGGACGAGGTGCTTCCGAAGCTGCGGCAGGAACATGCGGTAAAAAGATAGGGGAAGACCGTCCGGCCCCGGAGACTTTCCGATGGGAAGGTCCTTCAGGGCCCCAGCCAGCTCTTCGCAAGTAATTGGGTCTTCCAGTTGCTGGGCATGGTAGTTACTGAGTGGGGTCCAGGGGCAGGCATCGAGCAGAGTCTGTATCAGGTCTGGGGAGGGCGAGGCTGGGGCATATAGGGAGGAGTAATATGTTTGGAAAGCGGCGCATTTAGAGGCTTCCGTGGTCGCGCGAGTGATGTCTCCAAGTTGAATGTTAGCGATGTGGGCCTTAGCTGCACGTTTCCGCAGGCGCCGAGCCAAGACCGTGCCCACCTTGTCGCCCCCCTCGTAATAGCGCTGTTTCAGCGCTAACAGAGCACCCTCAGCCTTGTTAGTTCGATGGGCCCGCAGCTGACCACGGAGGGTAGCCAGCCTTTGCTTATGAGCAAGTAAAGGGCGTTCCTGGTCGAGCTTTTCAAGGGCCTCAGGTCCCTAGTGAGATTAGCTTCGAAGAGACGCGCTTCCCGTGCTCGCGCAATCGCGATGGAGGTGATATGGCCGCGGATGGTGGCTTTGAATGCGTCCCACACAACAAGGAAGGGGGTTTCGGGGATATCGTTAAGCTCAAAGTAGGAGTCAATGGCCGTTCGCAATTCCGCCACATCCACAGGGTCCCGGAGAACGTGTGGAGGGAGGCGCCAGCGAGGCGGGAGTGGGGCGCGTGCAGAACTATGGCGCAGAAGAAGTTCCACGTGAGCGTGGTCAGAGACCGAGATGTCGGACATAGAAGCAGAAACCGTCTCATCGATAAGGGCATGCGAGATAAGGATGTGGTCAATACGTGAGTACGAACGATGCACGTGCGAGTAATATGAGTAGTCGCGAGCTTCGGGGGAGTGATACCGCCAAGAGTCAAGTAGCGTGAGATCCGCCAGTTGCCTCTTTAAGGAGGAGGACATAGCCCCGGCGCCCTGAAAGGAGCCGTCGCTACGATCCAGGGCGGGGTCCCAAACCAGGTTGAAGTCGCCCCCTATAATAAGCGAAGGGTCATCTTGCGGTACTTGTTCCCTCAAGATGGCTCGGAGGTAAGAATCCTGTGCCTGGTTAGGTGCATAAATACTGCACAATGTGAGAGACCGGTGTCCGATCAAGACCTCAACTTTAAGGAAGCGGCAATCTGGGCTGCAGAAGGTTTTAGATTTCCCCTGCCGGATGCCAGGGCCACAGAGTATTGCCACACCAGCTGTTTTGGAGGAGGCCGAAGCCCAGAATTGGAGGGGGTACCGGGGATGAGCCATGCGAGGGACATCAACTTTCATCAGGTGAGTCTCCTGTAAAAGGATTATATCAGGGTGCTGCTGAAGGAGGTATCGCCATATCTGGTGCCGCTTAGTGGGAGAGTTGAGCCCCTTGACATTAAAGGAGAGGATTTTCAAGCAGGGGGTAGTGGCCATGGCCTATGGGGAGTGCGATCTGGCCTAAGCATCCCACAGGGGGGCAAGGCAGGACAATGGCAAGGAGAAGGGGGGAGAACCTCTGTCTTCCGGAGAGCAGAAAGAGAACCACAAGAAGCGCCCCCGCTCACCAAGGAGGGAGAAAGGGACAGAGGAAAGGTGAGAGAGGGAGAAAGAGAGAGAAGAGGGACAGGTGTTCAAAACGAAAATGATCAACATTGGCCAACAGGGCCACAGTGTCCAGTTCCAGTCTAGGGACAGTCTAGGCCCTGGGGCACAGGCGGTCCCGGAGAAGTCACTCTCCCAGGAACAGATGGGGGGCGAGTCGCCGGACACAGAAGACGTCATCTGGGCAGGTGATCCGACGCCGCCAACACTGCTTTCAGGAAGCTGGGATGCTGTCGAGTCATGGAGCTACGTGCCACCGCGTCAGGCACAGGAGGCGAGTACATAGTCCATAGTGATCCACCACCAGCGTGTGTGAGAGCCTAGCCAACTAGGGAGTTAGGGACGGAGGGCTGGGCGAGGGGCGATCCCCCTCCATGGAGCGAATGTGCTGAATAATGTCATCTTTGGCTTGTGAGGACGATTGCTCCCTGGGATGCAGAGAGCGCCGGTTGCGGCTAACCTGGGACCAGGAGGGTTTGGCGGGAGCATGGGCACGGGACGGCGGGCGTGCAGGACTCGAGGGTGGCGTGAGAGAGAGATGAAGAAGATTTGCCGCTTCCCGGAGGGATCGTACCATCCGACGCTTGGATTCCCACTGGAAGATTAGCGCGAAGGGGTGGCCCCACTGGTATTGGATGTTCAGGCTTCGCAGTTTGTCGGTCACAGGCCTGAAATCGCAGCGTCTCCGAAGCGTCGTGGGCGCGAGGTCCTGAAAGATCTGGATGTTGGCACCCTTATAGGTAAGTTCCTGCTTGGAACGCGCTGCCTTTAGGATGGCCTCCTTTTCCGTAAAGAAGAGAACCCGGGTCAGGATGTCAGGGAGGAGGCCCGGTCGACCAGGGGGGCCAGAGACCCGGTGTGCACGATCCAGCGCCGGTGGAGAGGCGTCATCGTCACCCCAGACCTCGTGGAGGAGCTGTGCCACATAGGTCATGATGTCCGACCCCTCGGCCCCAATTGGAACCCCCCGGATGCGGTGGTTGTTGCGGCGGCTCCGGTTTTCCAAGTCCTCCTGCTTTAATTGTAAGTCAATATGTTGTTCCTCGAGGGTAGCCAGGCGCTGCCAGAGTTGCTCTTGGTCCTCTGTACGCGCATCCACCATTCGCTCAAGACCGTCCACTCGTTCCCCAAGTTCAGTGACCTCCCTCCGGAGTTCCCGGACACATGAATGGACCTCTGTGCGCAGGGAGCCAATTTCCGTCTTGAGTTCTGCCATGAAGCCGGCCATGAAGGACTGGGTGACCGGTGGCGAATCCCCTCCATTTTGCGAGGCCATTGCTCCGGGGACAGCAGCGCCCGACTTGCCCCAGAGCGCAGCTACAGGGTTGTCCTTTGGGGGTGCCGCTGCGTCCTTCACCGCCTTGGTGCGCGTCATCTCCCAGCAGAGTCCAGCACTTTCCAAAGCCAGGCTAGACGGTGAGAGGAGGGTGTAAGGCCATGGGAGGGCAATTAAGGGGTACAGCCGTATCTACCCCAATCCTAGGCAGCAGGACACGGGACACGGTAAGAGAGGCCTCCCAGTGAGTATGAGCGGATGGAGGGGTGGGCTAGAGTGCCGCCACTGATGCAGGCAGGGTCCCCCAGTCGAACAGTGCAGGCCAAAATATTCCCCAGATCAGGTGTCCGGAGCAGGGCTGGCAGGCTGACCGGATCCCCGTGGTGAGGCAGCGCGGGGCCCTGCCGGTGGCCAAGGGGGGGCGGAGCCCGCCAAGGCGCAGCCACACCGAGAATCTCCTCCAGGGGCCCCAGCCAGCAGGGCACCAAGAAATCCCCAGCGCTCCGTCGCAGAGGCGAGGCACCCCCGCAGGGCAAGCGCGCTCAGGCTAGGCCGGTCTCCTCATAGGCCTCGGCCACGTGGTCCAACACAGCAAGGCCCAATGCAGCCTGCGCAGTCAGGGAAGGCCTGCGGCAGAACCCGCGCCGGAATGTTGCAGGGGGGACCGCAAGCAGGCAGGCCAGAGATAAGGTCACTGCGGGGTGTGTGCAGCGGGGTCACAGCCCTACGCCCAGCGTCCACGCACCCCTAGGCGCTGTATCCCCTGTCCCGGGGCCGGATCGTTGCAGGGCCCAGGGGCCGCCAGAGGAGAGCACAGGGACCTAGGCCCGCAGGGGTGAAAGCGGTGCAGAAACGTTGGTGCAGCGCCCCAGTCCCACTAGTCCACAAAGGTCCAGGCGGTGTCAGGGTCAATCCGTTCTGAAGGACGAGCGGGTCCACGCCAAGCCGGTCCCCCCGTAGGCCTCAGCTGTATGGCCGAGTGCGTCGGTGTCTGGTGGGCTGGTGCAGGCCTGGAAGGCCGCGGGCGAGTCCCCCTCAGCAGCGAGTCCAGAGTGAGGCCTATTGTTCAGGCCGGGGTGATTCAGGCAGGGTGCGTGGTCTCTGCGGGGGTCCACACTCAGGGGCAACGTGCCGGTACCACCTCTCCACCTTCAGCAGGGCCCCAGCGCGTCAAGTCCAATGCGCCTCGCAGCAGGGTCAGGTCGGGGCCCCCCCTCCGCCTCAGCCCGCCGCCAGCCACACAGCAGCGCCACTCACCGCCACCGGGTCCGGTCCTCAGGGGCTCGCCTCGGTGGCGGCCCTCTCCAGGCGATCCCGGCCACCACCGGGCCCGCGCCCGTCCTCAAAATGGTGGGCAGCCGGAGCAACAGAGAGGAGCCCCCGGCTAGATCATGAGACGCCGATGGCCGCTGCAGGCCGTCTCCGGCGCATTCCGGCACCTCTGCTGATGGGGCGCGGCACCAGGGGAGTCCATTGGGGCCAGGGAGATCGTTTTCGGGCCGCAGGGGAGACCCGGATTGGGAGGCCACAAGATGGCGGCCGCAGAGCCAGGAGGCCGGCGCTAGGCCACAGTCCCACCGCCACCAGCGAACCCCCTCTGTCGTCAGCTCGTCGATGGGGGCTCCTCACTTTCCGCGACCAGTGCGCTCCGAAAAGTGGCACCGATTGAGCCCCAGCTCCGCGATAATGGCTCAAAAGTGTGGCGGCCGGCCGGAGCTCCTCGACGTGTGTCTCACGCCATTGACAGCGAGACCACGCCCCTCTTATCTCTTTTAACGTGGAGTGGTTAAAGGAAAAACAACCCCTCCTTCCCAACCTTCCAACCTTTCTTCACTCTAACCCAGTCATCAACTCGAGAATCCCCATGGACGGCAGCAGGGATGTCACTCATGAAGCCAGCCTCCACACTTTTTCTTGCTGTAAAAGCCTCATTGTGTTTATTCATTCATCTTGACCATAATTGAGTTGTCAGGTTCTAATCCCTCATCATATCTCCTTCATTTTCTACACATCCTTAACCAGACTGGTGCTTTAAGCCCACAAGATGTTTTTGATGGAAACCCTCAAGTCACTTCATTTTCAGGGGGCTAATTGTAAGCTTCCTTCTACACTTTGTTCCATCTTTTCATAAGTCCTTTACTTTGCGGTAAATAAAGAGAGGTTCTGATATGTTCAACACCTCTCTAATATAGTCCTTAATTTCTTGGGAAACTAATTGTACCTGTTGTTAACATTTCTGGAAGGCCCTATTTAAGAAATAATTCCTCCAGAAAATCAATGACTATACTGGCATGAACTTGAGTAACACATTTTTACCGCTGGCCAATGTGAGTAATAATCAGTCATGGTAATTTCTCCAGTCTGCAAAATCACATAATATACATATACATATTCATTGGAAAAACTTTGCTAGGGAAAGTTATACTTCTTTACTCAGATGAGAAAATAATGTCCTCAAAAGAATATTAGTTGAAGAGTTGTTATGGTTAACTAAAACTTAAAATCACTAAAATTGATCAGTTTAGTTGAGCCATGTTGTGCTGTGCAAAATAGCCCACATGTCACAGATAGTCAACAGATACATGACATGAATAGTTGCGCAGCTAGGCAATTGCTGCCCGTGGTGGCCACTGCGTTTGCCGCCCATGGCAGCCGAATGTAAGAGCGGGGGGAGGCCGCAGCCCCACAACTCGTGCTGCCCGGGGCGGATCCCACCCCCCGCTCCCCTCTTGCCACGCCACTGGACATGAATGTGCATTTAGAACATGTTTCTTGTGTGGTTTAATGATTAATGTAAGTGTTGCACTTGACATTATTATTAAAGAGTGCATTCATTGTAGGATTAGAGGATACTTACATTGTGTGTTTTACCCTAACTGATTGAGATATATTATTTGAAGTTCTGATGAAATAAACTGTCCTTACTTAGCTTACTTAGTAGATAATGTATTTACTACATAGATGACATTTGATTTTCATGTGTGCTTTAATAGCTTGAATGACACTTATTGAGTAGTACATTAAATCAGAAACCATCCTCATATATGTAGAAAATGATTTCACTTACAATGATAAAAGGTTTATGTAATGTGTGCAATAATACTTCATATATTTGATTTAATTGTATTTCCTAGCCATAGTTACACATGATTATTATAAAGATTTACTGAATGTTACATTTAATGTGAGCCTAATGCACTAGAAACTTATTCATTTGTGTTTAAACATGCACCAGCATATTAAATGTGCAGCATTGAGTTAATGCTTTATCGTGTCCTGACCAAGCCTTTGTAATTCACCATGCTGCATGAATAATGTTTTCCATTTCCTGCTAACGTGACATTTCTTGCAGGTATTCAAATGCATTGTTAGTTTGAGAATAGAAACACTAGTGTACTAGCGATAGAGAGTGTGAGAAGAAGACCTTGACAAAAGAACATGCAGAGCCTGTAAGTGAGGAGATGTCATTCCCTTGTTCGGTGTGGGACATTTGGAACTTTTTGCAGTCTACAACATGAGGAATGTGTGAGAACTTTGGACCCCTGATGATGCGTACAAAGGGGGTGTTACTTAGAAGATTCTTGGGTGTTATAACTTAGTGTTCACTCCGTCAGGCCTCAGAACACCTTTTTCCAGAGACTCTTTAGGAGATCTCTTTCAAACCTTCTCTGCCCCTTCAGGGACTATCTTTCCTTTGGACTCTGAGAGGTTTGAACCTCAATTCTTACTTTGATTCTTTGCTGAGTGTGGCTTAGGTTAACACTACTTCTCTAACCCTTAAAACACTCTTGACCGAGCTTCTGAAATGCTGACACCTTCCCCACTTATTTTTCCTTGCCTGGTTTTAATTTCCTTTATGGAAATTCCTGATTTTGAGACTCTTTAGATTTTTAGAACCATCCCTTTATATGGAACTCTACCATAGGCGATTTAAATGTATCCAACCATAGACAACAAAACTTGCAATTCTTTTCCGAGCACCAGATACTGCTTTTGATCTTTTGTATTGCTGTGTCTGGGTTGCTTTTTTTCCTTATATTGGTCCGCCTAAATTTCTTCCACAGGTTTGGACTACCTGTTGCTATATTGTACTTCTAGAGCATGGTTTTAGGAGTCGTATATCTTAATTTTGAACTTGTAATAAACCTTCTTAACCCTATCTACCGATTCTTGGTCCTCATTGTGTAGCCAATTGGGTTTCACTGTTATTTGAATTTAATTGATGTCAATGTTAACTCCCATCACCTCTCTGTCAGAGAAAAAGGCCAGTCGGAGGACCAATGGTAAGCAAGTGGGCCCAGAAAACGCTGGATCACAGGCAAACATAACCCTCCCAGTGGGGTACTTGTCACCTCACACATTATGCCACAGATGAAATCACAAATTACATCACAGGTGACATGAAATGTCACATCACCAGTGACAGCATTGATCCAATATTTGTAAGACATTCAAAATCACTCACCAAATCGATATATTGGTAAATTAATACTGTGTTAATGGTATTGGCTTCTTCACCATCACTCTACATTAAAATGTTAATGTATTAGAGTGGTTGTCATTTTTTGTGTTGATACGAGGTCCCCGTTTATCGGGCTTTTAAGATGCATAGTCTGTTTCCATTAAACAGTGTAAACGTCCAGCTTTATAAATATATTTGAAAGCCAGCCTCTCATTATCTACGTCACAGACATACATAGAAAGCCCCAATTAAAAAATTAAACTCTGCTAGGCAAAGCAATTTCAGTAATCCAACCCATGAACAGTGCTCGCTTTCTATGTACATCTGAAATGAAGGAACATGCTTACAGAAAAAAAACATTGCTAGTCATTTAGTCTCCGCCTTTCTCTCAGATAAACTTCTTCAAATTCCACAGTCCTTTTGGTTCATATTTGCGATATTCTTATGAATTTACCAATTCCAATGTAAAGAGAGAGTTTATTCCATTTGTTAAAAATAAAACAAGTGGCGGAGCTCTTCCTGTTTAACTCTGTCTGATACAATCTAGGACACTGACAGCATAGGGGAGAGGGTAGGGACTGTGGGATGGGGCTTTGCGCCTCAAAGAGGGCCTGGCATGCCATCTTTATGCCGCTCTTTTGCTTTCATTTTATGAGAGGTTACTAAGTCAGATTCTTTGAATACTGCTGAGCAAATCTTGTTTTTGTAGTAAAATATTCTTCAATTCAAAATATGTTTACAAAAAGTCCCAGTATTTATTCAGGCTTTTAAAAATCTGTTTTCTGTAGAATATAGAAAATTTAGACGTGCTTATCAGAGTTTTGTGGGTTTTCTGCAACTGCATCTTCCTGTGGCACCTTTACTTCTGCCTTCATTAAAACTGTTGAGAGACATCTTCTCTCCTGACATGTATCTATGATTTCGTGTTTGTTAATTGTGCTGATATGAAATAATACATTTGACTTTTAATAATTGTGAATCTGGAAAATGTATATTCAGGATGAAAACTTTTGCATGTACTTTTTACTCAGACGTTATGTCAATATTATTTTGCGATTTGTTTGTCATTCACTAGCACTTCTATGTGAATGAATTGTGTTATTTTGTACTATATTCATTTCTCTTAACGTTTTGTTCGAGTGCAGCTAGGGCCATTCCCATATTTGGAAAATACATCTATGACCCTTACCCACAGGTTTCCATTGTTGTTCCATTTCGGTTATTCCAGTATATACTCTGTTTCGTTCTTATACACATAAATGTAGGCATGTACTGAACCGCATTTGACCTATCAAAGTTCCAAAAGACATCACAGGGTCTCTACACAGTGGGGTCCCCCTCCAGGTGTAATTGTTTAGGCCTATATCCAGTGGAGCTCTGTTGAGCACTGGCACTTTTGAAAGAGGCAAGATTGTGTCATACAAACAAAGCAGAATTTCCTTCTCTTGTGATGTTCTGCATATGTGCGGTGAACATGGAAACTGGGCCACATGTGCCAGCTAGTTCATTGGTTCCACAGCTCTTGGTGAGGAGAATTGAATCCTGTGACTGTCATGAGACAGCAGGGCATCCATTTAAGTCAGGAGTGTACAACCAATAACTAAGAGAGTATTTCTGGAAAGACCAAGGAACAAAGGACATTACTGCCAGAGGGAGGATCACTTCGAACACCAACATCACCCAGCTAAAGATGTGTCTTGCTACAATACAAGCACGAATTTTCAGGGACTCTCAAAAGCAGAACTTGATAAAGACTGCATTTGTTCTTATCACCAATGCAGGAAATTAACACGAGGTCCAGGTGTAGCTTGATTAAATGAACCTAGAAGATTCACCCCTAGATTTGATATTGGCACCAAGTACCTCTGCTTCCACATCAAAAGCAACATCAACTTCAGAGCACACATTGGTCACAAAATCAATGCTGCCTGGAATCAACTACTGATACTCTGCAGTGTGAACCCATTCCTTCCAACGGATCGAAATGATAACTTCAGAATGGGTGTGCACACACTAGTCCAATGTCATCTGGAAAGAGGCAATAACCTACTGGCCAGCATCCGAGACACCCATTTGCCCCTCTGAATAAAATCCTACTTGCAGCAGTAGGCCTTATCACAAGGTTCCAAACATTTGAATAAATAAAACCTAAGCTCAGAAACCTTGTGCCTCCCAATGCCCACTCACATGTTCTTCAATACCTGTTGCATCATCTTTAAGGCAGTCTATAGCAATACTCGACCCAGGCAGTTTATGGTGATGCTGCACCATACCTGGCATCTAAAATCAGCAGATGTGAGGGAATCGATATAACCTGCAGCAACAACCTCTGAGTCTAGAGTACAGAAAGTGCAGGAAGAGGAGCACCAGACACCAGTCCTTCTCCTGCTACTCCACAAGGAGGTGGAATAGCATCTGGCATGACAATTGAAGCCTGCAAGTACCATCCATTAGCTGCCTCAGAAAAGAGCTATACAACCTTTTTTTAAGCAACTCATCTACGAAGAACGACCATCTGAAGAGGCCCCACCGCCCTTCCCCATTCCCCTCTATTGGTGAGCCAAGCAACTGCTGGTTTCCACCTGACCTTCCACATAACCTTTGTTCTTACACCTACTGCCCACCCTTGTGTCTCATCCCATTGTACCCTACCAACGTGGCATTTTACCCCATTTAACAATGTAGCAGTCTATTTCTTTGTAGCTGGGTTTCTGCTATGTTAGTACATATGCCTACATAGTTATGGAAGCAAAGTATGACAGGATTGAACATCATTTAGATGCAGATAAGAGAATTACAGACCGTGTTGACCTTGCTCTTGAATCTAAATGCCCACATTTTGTCTGATTGTTATGAATTTTTCTTACTTACAGAGTGTTCTTTTAGCAAGTTGTTAATACTATGTTTCCACTTGAACGTGATTTCATTTTTTGAATATTAAAATGGGTTCACTCCAGAAACATATTTCTATAAAATCATTGATAGTTGGGGTAAAATGCAGTGTCTGACCAAATAAAATTCCTATTTATGACGGCAAATAATAAGAAAGAAATATATATATGGAACAAAAACAACGCCTTAACAAATAATACAACTTGCAAAATATAAGTATTCCCTACATTAATAACGACCAAAAAAGAACTTAATCCAATTAAGTTTACAAGAATCCACCAGAAGTGAGCAATTCCCTATGCTATGTTAATTTATTAGAAGATTTCTTAGGATTTAATTTACCTCATTAGTCAATCATATATCACGTATCAAAAAAAGGATAGAAAGGGTAGAAACATTCTTAGCGTTTTTTCACCAGAATTATAAAACTTCATGTCCTTATGTTAGTGTTATAACAAAATTAAATGTCAAGATGTACAGGAACCAAAAGCAATCCTCCTATTGTAATGCAGTTCCCACACTCAACACCCTCAGGTTTCTACAATTTGATTTAGCACACAACTTGTTTGTGATGTTTCCTCTCAGACTGTTCAAATCTCACAGAGATGCAGTACCCCAATTACAGGCTCCTATTGCCCCATGAAAGAGGGCCATTGGGCATGCCCTGTAGTCACACTTTTGTCAAGGGCAAACCCTGGTAAACCCTTTTGTCAGTGGCATAGCAGGGGGGGGGCGGTCAGGCGGTCCTCCCTGGTCGGCACGAGTTTTGGGGGTGACGGCCTCCCCCTGCTCTTACCTGCCGTCTCGGGGCAGCAATCGGTAGCACCCCCCCCCGCTCTTCAAATGGTTAGCTACCTCCTGTAGTTGGCAGCCACTGTAATGTAATGTAAAGGTAATTTACAGAGCGCAAACTCATGCCCGAGGGCATCCTGGCGCTATCAGAGGCGGGTCTGAAGCAGATCAGTTAGAAAGGGAGGCTTCTTGCTGAGCTTAGGTGTTAGCTAGTCTTGCGAAAAAAGCCAGGTCTTTAAACCTTTTCTGAGGGCGAGTAAGGAAGGAGCGGCTTTTAGTGTCAATGGCAGGCTGTTCCAGAGCACTGCAGTGGTCCCGAAAAAGCTCT
The DNA here is from genome assembly GCA_963921515.1 of Calotriton arnoldi. NCBI lineage: Eukaryota > Metazoa > Chordata > Amphibia > Caudata > Salamandridae > Calotriton > Calotriton arnoldi. The sequence continues at coordinate 400,839 of CAWUFW010001245.1, forward strand.
TGCCACCCCAGTTGAATGGGGGGACAGTGAAGTTCATGGCAGAGCCAGAGCGGAGTGTCCTCCCTGGGATATACTAACTAAGCTTCTCCTTGAAGCGTGCTGGTCCCTGGTCATGCAGTGATTTATAGGCCAAGCATAAGGCTTTGAACCTGCAGCGTTGTCTAACTGGTAGCCAGTGGAGTTTCCTAATGGCTCCTCTAGCGGATTCATATTTTGGAATTTTAAAAAGGAAACGTGCAGCTGCATTTTGCAGAGTCTGGAGCCTCTTCAGGGGACCTACCGCAAGGTTAAGGTAGAGACTATTACAGTAGTCAATCCTTGAGAGTATCAAAGCGATGATCACAGTTTTTAATAGTTCTGGGGGTAGGAATTTTTCAATCTTTTTTACCAGCCTCAGAGCGCAAAAAGAGGCAGATGTAATTTTGTTCACCTGATCTTTAAGCTTCATTTCGTTATCTAACAAGAAACTGAGATTTTTTACTTTGTTTGAGGGTTCCGGGAGTGGGCCTAACTCAGGCAACCACCAAGCCGGTGTCCAGAAAGAGGGGTTATTGCCAAAGATGACCTCAGTCTTAGTGGCATTCAATTTAAGACAGTCATTGTCCATCCAATTGCTAACTTTACTCATGCAGGTCTTGAATGCAGAGCTCGAGTTTGTTTCTGGTTTCGTTAGTGACACCACAATTTGAGTGTCGTCGGCGTATGATGCAAGAGAGAAGCCAGAATTTTTGATGAGTGTCGCCCGTGGTGTAACATAAAGATTGAAGAGTGTAGGACTCGGGGCTGAGCCCTGGGTACTCCGCAAGGCAAGGAGAAAGGCCTTGATGAAATGTTGTCCAGCACCACACTATGATGAGTTTTTTATGTTCAGCTAGTTTGTTTTTATAGATTATTTTCTCCTCCTCCTGGTATTTTTTTCTCCATTTCTGTTCTTGCTTGCGGCAGTCCTGCCTATATGTCCTAAGGGTTTCATTATACCATGGCTTGGAGACTTTCTTAATTGTGGATCTTAGTTTGACCGGTACTACTATGTCTAGGGCAGAGTTTAACCAGAGTGAAACATTTTCCACTCACTGTTCCAGATTTTCTACTAGATGCCACGGTATTGAGGTCAGGACGCCTTTTAATTCATTCAGCTGTAACTTATGCCAGGCTCTACTTGGGGTATGATGGAGAGTATCTCTGTGCCTGCTTATTTTCTTAGTCTTTATCTGCCAGTTGACTGCCCAGTGATCAGACCATGTGAGGGGGAGAGATGGAAGTAGATAAATATCAGGATGGTTAGAGAAAATCCCATCTAGCATATGTCCAGCTTTATGCGTGGGACCACTAGAAATTAAAGATAGTCTGAGCACATTCATGGCATCAGTCAACTTCAACGAATCTGAGTCGGTTTCATTTTCCAGATGGAAATTAAAATCACCTAACACAGAAAAATTAGTATTAGGGATATGTGATTTTAGCATCATGCTAAGCTCCTCTGCAAAACCACTTCTAGGTCCTGGTGGGTGGTAGATTAACATTCCCTTAAATGGTTGCGATTCCGCCAGTTGCATCGAGAAGGCTAGGGCTTCAAAACCAGGGGTGGTTAATGGCTCAAATGTAGTCTTGAAATGAGTATGAAAAAACACCGCCAACCCTCCGCTCTTTTTTAGGTGTCTGTCAAGCCGATAGATGGTAAATCCGGGTGGGGTGGCTGCTACAATTTCTGGGCCGGAGCCACAGTCTGCCCATGTTTTGGTTACAAATGCCACATCCACCTGCTGTGCTTGGACCAGATCAGAAAACTCAAGATGGTGTTTCACTAGAGATCTAGTGTTTAGTAGCATATATGTTATGTGTGTGTGTTGGGCTGCTGCCTTTTCTATCTTGCTGGTCAGGAGTCACAGTGTCGGCTGCGCTAGTCACAGCATTGAGTCCGGAGCCCCTGGTCTGGCTAGGACAGGAAAGATGAATCGGGAGGGGGTTATTGGGACTGATGGGACATTCACTGTTAAGTCTTAATTCCATTAGAAATTCACGGGAGTACCTGATGGTTCTTGCTGCATCTGGGGACAACCGGCCAGGGGGACAAGCACTGGGCACGGTCCAGGCGCGGACGGGCGCAGACAGGCTTGCCTTTGGCATGCCCAAAAGCGCGTGTCCGCTGCGCGGCGGCGCCATCCTCCGTTTAAGTAGACGGAGACAGAGGACTCGGGAGAGAGACTAGACCGTCTCCCTCCCAACATGGCGTCCAGAAAACGGTGACGCGAAAATGAGAACTAACAACCAAGCCTCCCTCCACACAATCAGCAACTAAATGCTGCGGTGAACCGGGGAGACTGATGGCAGGGCAGCGGTTCTGAGAGCAAGAAGCATACGGTACAGTGTGCAATTTAAAAGAGAAAACTGTTAGAAGGAATAAAAGCAGGTATTTAAAAAGCGGTTGCCAGAGTAATGAATTTACGTGTAGTTAAAAGGAAACTTCTAGCAGTAAAACAATTGCATTCTAGTCAATTGGAAACAATGCAGCGTGCAAAATAAAAAATTTCAAGCAGACTAGCAGGCTGGAGAGCAAGTACCTTTCTGCAGCCTATAGTCCCTACCTTGGTTGTCCTAACTCCACTTCTTAGTAGGCTTTGTAGACCTACCAACAGAGACCACCTCAGTCTCCTAAAGAGTTGATCCAACTTTGTTTCTGAGTAGGCCTCAAGCACTTAACCAACGGGGACGTCTACTTTAGTAGGCTACCCATTCTGAACTCTGGGTACGCTACACACGTTTTACTGCATGCAGGTCCCTTGCTTGACAAAACTGCATGATAATCTGCAGGACCACCAGAGTAAAACATGAACTATCACTTAAACCACCGCAAGAAGCACAGACCACCATATCCTCTTCTAGACTTGCAGCAGGATGGAGTGCATGAAATATTCATGGCAGCTTGTAACAGCTCTATAAATCTAACTGAAGGACGGTTTCATAAGTGCTATATAAAGCAATTACATAACAAATTGTGTGATGAATTGTTTGCAAATGGAATGACAACTGTGAGATAAGCAGAATGACAAACCGTAATAGCGTATGCACAAGGACGTCTCTAACGTTGTAAAATTCCTATATGAACAAATTGCATAACAGGATATAACATCCATATATAAACACATTTCAAAACACATTGCATGCTAGCTTGTTTACAAATTGTATAATAAAGTCTCTAATGTGAGGATGCCATGGAGCAGCATCCCCAAAAGCGCTTCGGCACCTCGTCAGAGGTTTTTAGTGCTATACAGATACCAATACCATAACATGCCATTTGAGGCCATGCTCCCCGCAGGGCCATCAGCATAGTATAATTGGGAGTTTGCATTAGCCCACGAAAAGAGAGTTACATTGAGTAATTTATCACTGATTAGAAAAAATTAAAAAAGTGTGTTTCTCTGATCTACGGAATGAAATAAGCTAATCAAATATTTGTCTGTTGGGCTATGCATTTAGGGTAAATCTATCTTTGTGTAGGGAAAATAGTATGACTTGTTACCACCAGGTCTGAGAAAATCATTTAGCACCATATTAATATTTTGAGAGAAATGGGTCTGCAGCTTAAAGCGGCTATTAGCTTGCATGTGACATATTTCAGAGAATAGCATTTTCACCCACAATCCTAGAGTGAAGCAAATCTGGATCTGGGATGGCTGCCTTCTCTGTTACTAGTACAGTTACCTGACAACACGCTAGATCTTAATAACATCAAGCGAGTGTCCTAATTCAGCAAGGTCAGTGTCAGAGTTGCATGCCTGCAATTAAGTTCCAACATAGTGGACATCTTAAACAGAACATTCAGGGTCTGCTTCTCAAAAACAAAAATAGAAAACTTTCGCCCAGAGGTTAACACCATCAAAAGGATGGACATTTACTCATTTTAGCAATTCATAAAGGTTTCCGAGGGTACATATGGAAAATTGTGACACTCAGGGCCCGATTACGAGTTTGACGGTGCGGTGGCGGAACCGCACCACCGCCACACCACACTATTTTAGTCATTGGCGGGCGTTTATTTTGCTAGAAAAATAGGCACCGCAATGGGAACGTCAAAGGAAGTTCAAGCACGGCATGGACTTCACAGTCCATGCCGTGCTGGAACTGGGGGTGCATGCACACATGAGGGCACAGCATGGAGTGAGGCACAAGGGGACCCTGTAGGGCACCCTTTCTTTCCTCACCACACCTGTTTTCATGGAGGAAAAACCTCCATGAAATCAGTGCCGGTGAGGAAAGTCTTAATATGGTTGGCAGTTCCCTGACGGAGTCGGTGGTCCCCGGGCGGCACGACCAGCAAGGTCATAATGGGGCAGTAAGAAGACCGCCACCGCCGCCCCACCATGAGTCTGGCGATCTGAAGACTGCCAGCCTCGTAATTAGGCCCTCAGAGTTTTCAGGGAATACTCCTGGTAATGGCTTGAAAATTTGTGACTGCAGCTATGAGGAGGAAAAGTGCACAATTGCATAAGGAGAAATGCCTTGGCGTTTGTGCAATGGCTTTTTTTTTTATAGGGAAACAATATTTTCCTCAGTGAGAAACCCCTTTTCCTTCACTGTCACAAGCTTTATGGGTATTCCAAGATGCTTCCCATCCTGAAAATATTTTTACTCCTTGCCTTATTGATAGTACATCTTTGACCTTTTCTAAGGTGGGAATGGTCACAGAGGAGGCTGTAAATTTCATCAACATATGCGGTTGTAAGCATGCACCGACTAACACGCTATTCTCATTTTGGACCACTCAATCCCCTGGAATGGGGGCTGGATTTACTCGCACAATGACCTTCTTTTCTTCAAGTGCGTGATTTCTTCATCAAGTGTAAAACAAAAGTTTGAGAATTCCAAAAGTGGTTTAATATTCATAAACGTACTGCTTGTGTTTGATTGATGAACATGTACATACAAGTAGCTTTGTGGATCGGGCCCACAGAGTCTGGTGTCAAGTTTGCAGGCCTCGGCCCTTAGCAGATATCAAAACATAATGAGGCAAAAAATGGGCATGCTGCATATTTTATTACAACTTGCTTCAGATTATTATATCTGTGATGTTTTGGACGTGACCGAACTATTTTTTCGAAGAATACGTGTAAGCTTTGCATTTCCCCATCCTCAGAAATGTAAATGATCTCTGTGGTGTAAATATCTCATTTTCAGCCCTTCTTCAGCTATTTCAAATATATTTCAAGAAAATTAAGGCCTGGGAGATGTACTAATCGATAGGCAGAGCTTGGGCATTTTTGTTGGGTTTAAGAGACTGGGGCCCGTTTTCCTTTCTCTGAGCCAGTTACACTGGCATCCATGGTGCCTTGGGTTTACACTGATCTTTGCTGTCATTCCCTGTATTATCCACATGTAACTCTATACTAAAAATAAAAATTATAATAATCTAGCAGAAGAGCTGCAAATGGACAGGATGGTCTAGGGGTAAAGCTTGTGGATACAAAGGCAGTGTTTGTAGATTGCACACCGGGATCAAATATTATAGGCATGTTTCACTAACAAATCTTGTATAGCAAATTAGCAAATCCCTAAAGAAATTTGCACTATAACAGAGTATTCTGCCAAAACTGGTTTAATGGTGCAAAAACATGGCAAATCTATCTTTGATTATTTTGCCATATTAGGAAATGAAGCAAATACATTATTTTCCAGTCCTTGTAAAAGAAACATCTTATGTCAAGGTAAAAATAGAGGAAATGCATTGTCGACATATTGCTAAATATATGGAGAGCATGTATTGGCTATTAGTTATTTTCTATGTCATAGAGTGCCCAAGAAAGAACACCAGGTCTACATATAACCTTTAAAAAAAGGCTGAAAGAATGATGCACGATTTTTTCTGTAATAGCTCAGGGAACAAATGAACATTTTGTCTTAGACCTCGTTCCCTCTTTCAGAGTTAGAAAGTAACTAAGCATGCTTTTCTAGATCCCTGTTTCATGATAAAACATCAAAAAGAGAATTAATCTAACCTCCTCCATGTTTTGAACAGGTGATTGTGTTACCTTTTGATCAATGTTCTGCCACACAAGAAACAAAGGTGGCCTCAGTTGATTTAGCAAACGTGTCAACTTTCTGTAACATAGCTTAAGTTGTGTTTATGGTATTCAAAAATCTGTACACTGCAGAAAATCTGAAGAATCCGCATCACCTTTCAGTTCCTCACTGCATCTTTAAGATGTACCAATATAAACTTTGTTGAACTCTGTACAAGAGCATTTAGAAAGAACCAGAGCTCATCATCCCCTCTTACACTGCAAGGCATGAAAAATAAGGCCACATATGTTAGTTTTAACTCTGAGCTGCTCTAAACTTTTAAATTAATGCTCCAGAATAAATATTAGTACTGGCCCAAAGTGCACCTAATCCCTGCTTGTCGAGCTATTCGACATTGCAGCAGCTTGAATCTTCATTGGGTCTATATAACTGTGTTCCGAATTTATATTCCGAGTTCCTCATATGGTGCTCCTTTCTGGCAGTATTGCTTTTATACTTCCGACGTGTTCATATTAGCAAGTATCCATAACAGCTCAGGTGGTGTTCACTCAAATTTTGATAAATGAGCTGACATTTACAAGAAATCAAAGCAAGTTGTGATTAATGTTTGAGGTGTGGGGCTGACCTTACTTGAAAGATTTTCTTTTAGCATGCATTCATTTTCATGTTAAGGAGATTAATAAGGATTGCCACAATTTCAAGCCTGAAGGAAAGTTTAAGCTGAGGGAGCTACAAATACTGATCAAAATACAGGGCAGGAAGGGAAAGACCCTGAAATGTGCCACGAGTCTGTCTCTTCTAACCGCTAGTTTTTAGGTCTCGCCTACGCAGCGCGCATGCGCTGCATAGGGGGGACCTCTTGGAATCGATCCGCTTTTGTCCCCAAAAACGTGCACGCGTTGCATTGCTTTCAATGGCAACGCGTGCACGTTTGGCGATTCCCTTGCGGGAGCGAGCTTTGGCAACATCTGTTTGTAATTAACTTCCAAACAGATGGTGCCCAAGGCTCGCTCCCGCAAGGGAATCGCTGTGTGGTCTCTTGGCCGCACTCCCCCCACCCCGCCCACTTGTTAACCCGGAGTACTGTTTCACTTTCGCGGCCGCGGGGCCGCGCTTGTGTTTCAGCGCTTGTTTTACACTTTGCTTTCGCTTCCTTTATATCTGCTGTGGGATTCCAACTCGACTGTTTAGGCTAACGCTTGAATTGTTGCAGATTACGCTGGGTTGAGAAATGCGCTGTTTCTACTACTAAAACAACACTAACTTTCTCCTGTGCAGATAAACATAGACGACATCGTGGCAGTGAATCCTGAACTCCTGCAAGGCCTTTCCGGACCCCCGCACGTGAAGGAGAACCTTCCTCCGCAAGGCAATGTCTCTGTACCGGTAGGTGCTCTTTCGTAATAGGACGTTTCTTAAGCAGCCTTTCTTAAGGGGAAAAGGGACGTTCGGTGTCCCGTGGTTTACCTACTATGCGGAAGTGCTTGCAATGGAAAAATAGAAGTGCAGGTACTCTGTACCAGACTACCTGCGTGTTTCTGAGAAGTAACAGTACACTCCAATTAAATATATTACGTCACTCTTAAAGTGCCGGTGCTCTCCCTCTCAAAATAAAAGTGCCGGTACTCAGTACCGGCCCATTTAAAGCACTGCTGTGCCAACTAAACGTTCACCGTGTCTGTCCTGCCTACGGAAGGTTAGCCTGTGGTCTCATGGTGATGCATACACTACACAGAAATGTTCACAATTCGAGCACTAATTCTGGTGTAATCCAAGCACCGTGCCATTCAGTTTATGTGCCCAATGTTGTGGTTAATGGTACTGATTTCATAGTCTTTAAGAAGAGGTTTTTAAACCTCATGAGTGTAAGTACCAAGGGCATGGCTGAGCTCTGCAGGTGCAAACCACCGCTGCAACGTTTATCCTGACGTAAAGACCGCTTTAGCTATGTCAAGCTGGTAAATAGACCAATATTGCGCAGTCACTTTGGCTCTGCCCCCTACAGCCATTGCTTTTATGACTGCTTCTCTCCGTGTACCTTACTGGTTAAGTTTAATCCTGCAGTGTGCTGCTAGTGTCATAATGCCTATATACGCATACTTGGGCAACAGTGTGAGCTCTCTGCTTTTATAAAGGTAAATGGCTCAGTAGCGTTGGATAGTTTAGTTGATCTAGGTAGGCTAGTAGTAAGCAGGGACATGGTAGAACATATTTACTTGTGGCCAGCAGCTTTTATTATTTTGTAAACTCTTAAATTAAAAAAAAAAAAAAAAAGACATGGCCCTCTAACCTCCAAGGCAGGGCTCTTGATCAGTAAATTTCAGCCAAATTCCAGTTAATATGAATTGGAGAAGCCAAAAAAATGGTTGTTCTTAATCTTGTTTTTAAGATGAGTATGGCTTTAGTTTGGGACTCAGAATTACTTACATTTCCACGTCTTAATTATCATTTATGAGGAGGCACTCCAGTAGTGCTCTGGGGTATTTATTCGTTTATAAACTACTCAGTGAGTCTCTGGTCTTCAATACTCAACATACTAAAATCGTTATGTAGTTTGCATTCGCGCTACCAGTTATGTATTACCAAGTATGCTTTTGCTGAGGCTGTCCTTGCTGATTTGGCATATTTGTACTCCTTTTCTTGAATGTGATGTTACATGTCTCCGGATGTCTCCCCCTTTTCTTCACCACTTTGCAGATCCAGAGTTTGCATCTGTCTTCTTCACCGATTGTTGCATTCCGTTGCATCTCTGGATAATCCATGATTGGTCCTAAGCTATTCTTTTGATATTTCACTTTATGCTATTTAAGGATAAAGGTACAAGACCACAGTTTTTTTTTTTTTTTTTTTTAAGCACAGTAAGCAGTTTTCAGTAAGACCAGCTACCTCATACAAAATTGTATATCGTCTTCTCGCTTTGCAGCGGTCAGATTTAGTAGTTCGCTCCTGGTCCATTCCCGTGTTTTTAAATAAGAATTCCAGAGCGATCCTCTTCCTTAAAGTCTGGTAAGAGACATGAACCAGAGTTGCACAAACCCTCATATGGTTATTGCTTCACCTAAAAGACTATTTTATATTTGTTTTGCACGTGTGGTTATGGGTCTTTTCTTATTCTTTAGATAATTGTGGTTTTGGTATGTTGCATTACAGTGGGTACGATAGCTTACCCCCCTTTGAGATTCTTCAGTGGCAACATCTCTCACGGGTGGATAGAAACTTGCGTGATTTATTTTTCAATTTTTCTTTTGTTTTTAAGTGTGGAAGGTTTCCACTTTCTGGGCAAACCAACCTTATCTCTTTATCAAGTTACAATATGTATCAATTGTCTCCCACAACACCTCCCCTTCCCCCTCACCCCCCTACCAACAAGCATTGGCATAGCCAATAGGTCTCGCCTTTGGGACCTTATAAGTATTTAATTATGCAGCACAATATCCTTGGTGCAACATCAATTGTTGCATGGCTAAACACTTATAATGTCCCAAAGGCGAGACCTATTGGCTATGCCAATGCTTGTTACAATTACCTGAGAGACTCAGAGAATTCGTGGGAGTTCGCTGCGGCGTGACTTCCCACAACATAAACCTACAGTGGGCCCTAGCATGATCTTTTCTGGCGCATTGCAGTGCCCAGCGCCTGTTTTATGCGCCCGCAGTTTGTCAAGTGAATTAATTTAACTCGATATTTCTCTGAGATTGTGCTTTATTTTCAGACAGTTCAACTCAGAGACAGTGAGCAAGGTTGGCCTGTTTCTGTTTCTGAGCTGTGCTGTGTGAAAATAAAGCACTAACTAAGAGAAATATCGAGCTAAATGAATTCCCTTTACATACTGCAAGCGCGTAAAACAAGAGCTCAATTCTGTGCTGCACCGGAGAAGCCCATCATGATACTGCCCCTGTGCCCACTTTCCTAACTTCCACCCATTGTGCAACCAATGAAATCTGTGTTATTGCCCTAAACAGAGAGCAAAATAGAGATGAACTGGACATCCAGCACCTTATGCATATCTGCTTTATTTAAAATACATCCAGTTGATATTGCCCTTAAATATGAGGACATTGTTTCGTTTTCTATGTAGTTTGTTTCAAAGTGAATGGAGTTTTGTAAAAACAAAGGCATATGCTTCCATTATTAGTACATATCAAGGTAATCGGGAAACAATATTTCGTGATTTCCAAAGATGTCTGGGAGAAGAGGGGTCTTGATCTAAAGGAGTTATCGTTTGTGAGACTGGACAGTAACTGCTTGTGCCACTTAGCGGAACAGATGATACGGCTGCCATGGAAAATACCACGGATCCAAAACACAGCCGCAAGCCTCCTCTTCCACCTCCACCACAGAGAACACATGACTCCAGTCCTGCAAGCACTTCACTGGCTACCTGTAGCTAGATGGTCAATGTTCAAGACACTTTGCATCATCCAGAGAGCCTCCCAAGGAAAGGACCACTAAACCTACAAATTAACTGTAAGCAATAAATAAAAATGTGGGCCCTGTACTCCGGGCTGGCACTACACATCCTCATACAACTTTACAATAAAAAATCCTAAGGAGGTTCGATTTTCTCTGCACAAGTCACCAAGCTCTGGAGCACAATGCCAGTAAAAACTGGAAGCATCTAGGAATGTTTAATGTTCACAAGAGAGGTGAAAACATGGCTGTTCCCTAGATAATTATATGAACCACTGTCCCGGGTGTAGAACTCAGAACAATACCCCTCTTATAAGTATAAATAAGGTCTAGAGATATGGAACAGTCACAACCAGCACACCACTCAAAGAAGACAGACACAGACATTCTCCCCTAACTAGGGGCCTCCTCCTACCACAGGGTAACAATGACTTCAACATACTTATGGTATATAATAAGTATGCCATCCAGCCATAAGTTATGCCTCTCCAATATATATCAGAAGTGACAGCTGCCACTCAGCACCTGAAGGCCCACATACTGACTAAAGCAATGGAGTACTCTAACCATAACCCACCCCGCCAACCCATCACAAACAGTGTCTGCCTACCTACTACCTAACAACTAAATGCAGGACAGAGGGCACACCCAGTCTCAATCTTATATATGTGTCACCCTATTATATCACATACTAATTCGATACCTGATACCTCATCATCATGGGACAGGCATATAATGTGTGAATGCACCTGTGGAATCTTGCTGGCACCTATTGCCCGCTTAACTAACCACTCAGTACCAGCCAGACAGGTCTGTCTAGACCGAAGACATCAGCCACAAATTGCTAGTGATGGAGCAGGATTTTTATAATTAAAATCTGCTTGGGAAAATCCACCCATATGTGTGTTTTAATAAATTACTAATGTATGTGAAAAACCAAAATTACTAAAACGTGAAGACTAAAGTGTATGACCGAAAATGTGCAAAGTTGCACGAGTCTTGATAGAATCAGAATAACACATGTAACATAAAGATTCCTATTTAGGGTTATGAATAATATCAGCATGAGAAGAAATTATTAATTTGTGTGTCTAAAATTAATGTTCTTATGTTTCCTGAACTGCAGGAATATTCAAGCACAAACACGAAAAAGCTCTTTTATTCTTCGTGAAAGTAGAGTAGGCCTAGAAATGTAAAAATGATTTTCTCTTCTCTCTGTCTTTCCGTGCTAAAACATGCAGGCCTCAGCAAATGTATTAGTTAGGGGATGTGCTTCCGTGCTCCTTTGTCTCTCCTCACGTTGTTTCCTGATGTCCTTGTAAAGAATAACATTTATATTCTTAGAGAGCGGAAAATAATATGACTCTTTCCTGTTTAGGCGAGGATTTAGAATGAAACTGTTGCTATGTAGTTACAAAATATGTAATTGTAGTTTTCTGCTTCCTCTCTAGGAAGTTATATAATTTTAGACAAAGACTCTTTAGTGAAATTTGTAAAGTCATCGTCAGGAGATGTTTTCCTCCCCTAGTTCTGACCAATGAGAAGTGGCTTGTAGGATTTAGGAGAGTTTCTAACCTAGTGTAACAAAGTTGCAAAATCAGTATAAAGATGCTGGTGGGAAAATGATCATCGGCTCGTTCACATTCTGGTGACCTGTCCTGCATCCATGGTATGCTGTATGCTGTGCTGTGCTGATTCCTGATCTGGCTGGCAATCCTGACTGCGAAAACTCTTTCCCTAGAAACTTTGCACATCATCGGCTGGTGATGCTGCCTACACTATTCACCTACAGCCGTGGAGATAGTTTTCTTGACTAATTGCACGCTGTGCATTAGTTTTCTCTAAAATTTACCGAGAGGTAATTGAACTGTGATTTCCCTGATGTTTCCTTGATCTCTCCCTCCTCGATTCTCACCTGATGTTTTGACGATCTCTGAATAACTCTGCTTATGGTAACTGTGATGTTTGCCTGTGATATTATGAGCGAAAAGTTTATTATGATTTGTATTTGTGTATGACCATTCATATTTTCTGAAATAATACCAAAAAGGTACCTAGAAAGAATAGTGTCTGTCATTATTTTCCTGAGTCATGACTTATTTTTAGGATAACATCTGTTATATTACTGATGTATTTGTGGTGTATTTTATGGTATAACTGTTTCTTCATTACAGGTCCTCATGAAGGAATAGTTCTCTGATTTCTCTACTAAGTCCCTTTTAGGTCTACCAAAGATCCATTGGAGGACCTTTGATATTGCATGAAATGATAATGACTTATGGGCCCGTCTTTTCTTCATTACAGGTCCTCATGAAGGAATAGTTCTCTGATTTCTCTACTTAGCCCCTTTTAGCTCTACCAAAGATCCATTGGAGGACCTTTGATATTGCATGAAATGATAATGACTTATGGGCCCGTATTTATGCTTCGTATGGTATTGTAAAGGTTGGTGTGGGATATTATATGATGCTTTTTCCCCTACCACTTCCGCTGCATCAGTTTTTGGTAGTTGCATCGGATGGTTAGTTTAGACTAAAATACTAAGTGGAGAAAAACGAGTTTTTCATTGACTAGACGGAATTGACGGTTTAAATATATGTTGAGTTAGTTTTGTCACATTGAGTTTTTTGTTACGGGTCCGTCGAGGCCTGAGATCCCGGGATATGCCTATGGGCTGTTCTTAGTGTTTGCGTACACTAAGGTGATGTACATTGTCTGCTGGTAATACAATACTAAGCGGTCGTCGAACTGAAAGTATTGTAAAGGGAACTTTGTTGAATGAAATAGTGGGGTAATTTGGGGCACTTCAGTAAGCGCAACTGGGGAAGTCCCGCGAGTCCTCCGTTTGTAAGAGAACAAAAATCACGCTGGTCGTGATTTATTGTTGGAGTGTAGAGTTTTCTTTGAGCGTATGAATATACTTTTGATTTTTCTTTTTAGTGGAGCAGACAATTTGTGTTTATGTAGTTTGTTTTGTTTGTTAAAAAAGACCTTAAAGACATTGACGCTGATTTTGCAAAGGGAGGGTCAGTGGAAGGAGCGATACTGACGTCACAAAGAGCCGCGCTGGTATTGGACAGTTAGTGAGCAACGTCACAGAAGTGCAGCGCTGGTACTGGTTAGTTAGTGTGAGTCGCGCTGCTATTGGGTAGCAGAAATAACTTTGATTGGAAGTTGAAAACATAACACGGAAGAGAGTGTTGTTAGGATTTACGTAGATTAGGGTTATTAATAAAAAATTTACTTGCAGTAGACAGAGAAAATTAAGATAATACAGTTGTTAAAGACATTGTTTAGCAAAGATCAACCAATTCCAATTAGAGAAGGGATTCCAATAGCTCCTGAAGGTACGCCGGCATCATTTATGGTGTTGGAAAGGGGATATCATACATGTGCATGGTTAGAGAATTGGGTGAAATATATAGAAGACGAAGGTGAATTAGCTTTTCCCGAAAATGGTACTTTCAATACGAGGATTTTAGAGAACCTAAGATTTCGGATGAATAGTTTAAATCCAAACCCAAGACCAATGCAGTATGAGGTTTTAGAAGAATGGGAGTATGAAGCATACAAGAGAGAAAGAGACAAGCATCAGACTAGGTATAAAAATACAGTGAGTAGATACTCAGAGGCTAAATGGGATGCACAAAAGAAAATATGGAGATAAGATGTTGCTATAGGTTTAAAAATGTATCCAGTTAGAGAAGTTGAGATGAAGGATGGAGAAAAGTCCAAAGAGAAAAAGAATAATACTGGAACACAAGATAAGAATGTGAATGTGAATCTAATGGATTCAGATGATATTGATGAACAGACCGCCACCCCCATATTAAGAGGAACAGATTAGTTTGAGTACAGATGATTCATATGCTTCAAATGTTATACCTAGTGCTCCTTTGATTCAAATTGAAGAACAACCTCAGAATAGAGTGACAAATGATGCGAGACCAGTTCAGATGGAGAACAGGCAAAGGACGATTTTTAGGATGGAAACAGTAAGAAACCCAGAGGTGTTGTCAGTGCCAGTGACGATTGGTCCAGTAGTTCCATTATATAGTGATGGACAGAGTGTTACGGGAGTACATGCTTTGGCAGTTCCAGAAATGACTAGGATTAATGAAAGAAGTAATGGAAGTAACAGTACAAATGTGAGTGTGAATTCGAGATCAGAAGAACAATTGATTGATGTTTCAGGGAGAAATGAGACACCGAAAAGGGTGGTGTATCAAGAACCTAGGAAACTAATACAGACTGAAGAGAGATTGAATACACAAACACCTGCTAAACCTAGAAGTGAGTCGGGTGAAGATGTACAAAGATTAATGGGTCCATCGCCAGAAGAATTAGATCAGTGGATTAGAGATATAGCTCCCGGTTGTAGTAGTCAGAGTAAGGATGACTGTGTTGATGTAACTAAATTAAAAGGAGTACTAGAAGAAATTATTATAGGTACAATTAGTCCAGAGAGATTGAGTAAATTTCAGGATGATGAGTTGTTGTTTCTGTGTAAGACTATTACTCGAAAGGTGAGAAATTTACATGAGGCATTTGTTGAGACAGCCCAAGAGTATGGAGTGGACATTGAGAAGTCAAAGGCATTACAAAAGACATAAAGATTAGATTTTACAGATAGAGATTTGGAAAATGTGAATGTTTCAGGGAAACGTTTACAAATTAAAGAGTTGATTAGTACACTAAAGCGTTGGGGTAAATTGGACAAGTGGAGAGGAAGATGAGCTAAAAAGAAAAAAGATGAAAATACCAAGGCGAATGTAGTTTCTCCGTCGTACCCTTTGAGAGAGCCAGAGAAAAAAACAGAATCGGATGATGCTGTTGGGGCTTTCCCAATTAGAGAAGTACCTGGAGGTGGTTATGTACACGTTCCATGGTCAAGACAGGACATCTTGTCATTTACGAATGTTTTTCCGAGATTGAGAGAAAAGCCTGTTGAATGGTACAGACAAGTTGAAAGATTTGTAAAGGTATCAAAAGTTTTGAGGGTTGATTTAGAAGGTCTTTTTGATATAGTGGTTCCAACTGATTTGTGGATTGAGTGTAAAATTGCTGTAGATTGGCCGAATAAAGAATACCCGAGAGATCCCAAAACAGGAGCACCTTCTGATGAGGTTATGAAAAAATACAATCAAGTTATTACGTACTTGAAAGGGAAGATTTCTCCAAAAGAAACAGATTGAGTAAAGATTGATAGAACGACTCAAGAATTAAAAGAATCAGTGCATGCATATTACGAAAGGCTTCTTCAAATGTTCAAAAAGTTTAGTGGTATAGAAAATATCACTGAGAAAGATATGGGACACTTTGTGTATTGTTTTGTCTATGGTTTGAGACCAGAAATAAGTGCCATGATTCAACAATATTTAATATGTTGGCAGAGTAAATCAGTTGATGAGATTCTTCGTTATGCGAAATATTGTGGAGATGATATAGAAATGAGACATAAGAAACTAAAGGAGAAATTGATGTTAGCACAAATGAGAGCAGCTAAGAAAGGATATCTAAGCGGAGATGCGACTGACGATGGTCAGACTACAACTGGTATGAAAGGTTTAGTTTCAAATGGTAATACAGTGACACAAATGGTTCCGATGGGTCAAGGAAGAAGTAGAGGTAATTTTGCGAACATAGAAGATGTAAAACAAAAACATCCTTGTTTTAATTGTGGCAAGTTTGGACATTGGCGTCGCGAGTGTAAAGTGGTGTTGAATAATAATGGGAACTCAGGTTCGTTTGATCAGGGACAAGAGCAGATACAGAGTGTTAGAAATGGGATTTTTGGTAGGCTAGGGCATGTGCCAAAGCCAGGCAGAAACCACCCCTCTAGTCAGGATAAGGGAGTTACACTCCTAAAATAACCCCTGCTCACCCCCTTGGTAGCTTGGCCCGAGCAGTCAGGCTTATCTTAGAGGCAGTGTGTAAAGCATTTGCACATAACCAACAGTAATACAGTGTAAGCACTACAAAAGGACACCACACCAGTTTAGAAAAAAATCCAATATTTCTATATACTTAAGACAAGACCAAAAAAGATAAAAACCCACAATACAGTACTTAAAAATCTTCACTTATCAAAATATGCTTGAAAAACAGTTCCTTGATGTTGATAGCTCTGTCCGGGGCTATCACGGCGTCGTGAACAAACAAATACAAACAGTTCTGGCTGACCGCGGCGTCGCGGGCCAGCTACGGTGTCGGGAAGACCCGCAAACAGTACCTTTTAGAAATACAGGGCGTAGGCGACCTCTCGTTGAGCTTCCGAAAGCACGGCGTCCGCAACCGTCGGTTCCGGTTCGTCGGGGCCCTCGAAGTCACACGCGTTGCAGATCGAACTCCTCTCTGTTGAAGTCAGGAGCGCTGGCGTCGGTAGGCATCGGGTGCTGTGGTGCGAAGTGCAGCGGTGCGGTGTGCGCTGCTCTCAGGTCGCAGTGCGAGCAGCGGCTCGGTGGCAGCGTCAGATGGCATCGTCGGTGAGACCAGGGTCGCGGTGCGAAGTGAATGCGGTGCTCGTCTCGGTGCTGGCAGGTCGCGGTGCAAGCAGCGGCGTAGTCGTTGCTGAAGCGCTGTCGTCGGCTGACGAACGGGAGTCGATGGCGCCGGTAGGTCAAGGCTGCGGTGCAGGATGAGGGCGGTGCGTCGTGTAACTTTACGAGCGGTGCCCTCGAACCACAGTGCAAGCAGCGGCGTAGATTTCGGCATGGAGCGGCGGCGTCGGGGATACCAAGGCGTCGTTGTGAAGCGAGGCAGTGCGGAGTGCGGTGCCCACAGGTTGCGGTGCAAGCAGTGGCTCGGTGGCGGCGTCAGCAGGCGTCGTCGGTGAGACCAGGGTCGCGGTGCAGCGTTGCGGCGGTGCCCTCTGCGGTGCCTTCAGGATACGCAGTCAGCAGCGTCGACGTCGTCGCGTTGCTTCTTCTTCTGTTGCAGCACAAAACACACAGTCCCCAGTGCTGAGGGCAGAAGAGCTTGAAGTCTTTGCTGTTCCTGAGACTTCTTGAACAGGGGGCAAGCTCTACCTCAAGCCCTTGGAGAAACTCACAAAAGTAGATTGCAGAAAGTTCAGTCCAGTCCTTTCACTGCCCAAGACAGAAGCAGCCACTGCAGGCCAACACAGCAAAGCACACAGCAATGTGGTAGTTCCTCCTCACAGCTTCTCCAGCTCTTCTTCTTAGCAGTCTTCTTGGTCCAAAAGAGTTCTAAAAGTCAGGGGTCTGGGCCCCAATATTTATATCCCAAAATCCTTTGATCTTGTGGCAGAGAGTGTCTGTGCCCAGCCAGAACCAGTTCTGCCTTCTCTGGTGTGACTTCCTGGCAGGAGGTGGAGACGGCATGGTCAGAGGCAGACCAGGTACTTTGAGGTGCAAGGAAATCTCCCCCTTCCCCAATTGCAGCCCAGGTCTATTCAGCCCTTTCCTGACCCACCTAGACTATCTGGAGCCACTCCTGCTCCCCAGCCTTCTGTCATCCAAAACCCAGACAGGCAATCCACATTCCAGCAGAGGCACAGGGGATGACTGAGCAAGAAAATACCTACTTTCTAAAAGTGGTATTTTCAAACACAGAATGTAAAAATCACCTTCACTAAAAGATGCATCTTTCCATTCTGAGTTCAGGCATACTAAACTTTATTTTCCTACCTAATTCCCCGGGCCAGTTATGTTTATAAGATGTTATAAACAAACTCCCCATTCTGTCCTATGGGGAACAGGTAGCCTTGCAATAGCGAAAAACGAAATTGGCCGTAATTCACTATCAGGACATGCCACATACACCAGGGCATGTCCTACCTTCCACATACACTGCTCCCGGCCCACAGGGGTACCTTGGGCCTACCTTAGGGGTGGCTGACATGTAAGAAAAGGGAAGGTGAGGGGCTGGCAAGTGTGTGCACTGGCCAAGTCGACATGGCAGTTACAAACTGCGCGCAGACTCCGCAATGGCGGGTCTGAGTTACCTTTTCAGGGCTACTCACGTGGGTGGCACAATCAGTGCTGCAGGCCCGCTAGTAGCATTTGATTCACAGGCCCTGGCACACTCAGTGCACTTTACTAGGGACTAACAAGTAAATCAAATATCCAATCATGGAAACACCAATCCATAGCGCACTTTACCACTGATCAGCAGTGAGAAAAGTGCGCAGAAACACTACGCCAGCAAAAACAGAGTCAAAACCGGGAGGTCACAAAGCAAAAACTCAGGGGAAACACGCCAAAAGATGCCAAGTCTAACACATGTCCCCTCCAGCTGAAAGTAGGGAGAATTATCCACCCTCCTGGGAGTTCTCTTCACTAAGGGGGAAGAACCTGGACAGACCATCTGCATTGGCGTGTTCTGTGCCAGGACGGTGTTCCACCGTAAAGTCCATTCCCTGTAGGGAGATGGACCACCTCAGCAGTTTTAGATTCTCACCCCTCATTTGCATCAACCATCTGAGGGGTCTGTGGTCTGTCTGAACCCGGAAGTGAGTCCCAAAAAGGTATGGTCTCAGCTTCTTCAGTGCCCAGACCACAGTGAAAGCTTCCCTTTCTATGGCACTCCACCTCTGTTCCCTGGGGAGTAGTCTCCGGCTAAGGAAGACTACAGGCTGGTCTAGGCCCTCTTCGTTCAGTTGTGAGAGCACCGCTCCCACTCCATGCTCTGAAGCGTCAGTCTGCACGACGAATTCCTTGGAGAAGTCGGGGGCCTTGAGCACAGGTGCCTTGCACATGGCGGCCTTCAGGGCATCAAAAGCCTTCTGGCAGGACTCAGTCCAGATCACCTTCTTGGGCTGCTTCCTGGAAGTCAGCTCTGTTAAGGGGGCAACAATGGTGCCATACCCCTTAACAAACCTCCTGTAGTACCCGGTGAGTCCTAAGAAGGCCCTCACCTCTGTCTGGGTCTTGGGGGGCTCCCAAGCCAGAATGGTGTCAATCTTGGGTTGTAGGGGCGCCACCTGGCCGCTTCCTACCTGGTGTCCCAAGTACACCACCGAACCCTGCCCGATCTGGCACTTACTGGCCTTGATCGTGAGGCCTGCCCTCTGCAGCGCCTTCAACACTTCACCGAGGTGCTGCAAGTGTTCTTCCCAGCTGGAACTGAACACTGCGATGTCATGCAGGTAGGCGGCGCTGAAATCCTCCAGCCCAGCCAACACCTGGTTGACCAACCTCTGAAAGGTGGCAGGGGCATTCTTCAACCCAAAGGGCATCACCCGGAACTGGTAATGTCCTTCTGGGGTTGAAAATGCTGACCTCTCCTTGGCCCCATCGGTTAAGGCAATCTGCCAGTACCCAGACGTTAAATCAAATGTGCTGAGGAACTTGGCAGCTCCCAACCGATCAAGGAGCTCATCAGCTCTGGGGATGGGGTGTGCGTCAGTCCTGGTGACGGCATTGAGCCCACGGTAGTCCACACAAAACCGCAGTTCTGGAGTGGCACCGGGTGCAGCAGCCTTTGGGACCAAGACCACTGGGCTGGCCCAAGGACTGTTGGAAGGCTCGATCACCCCTAACGCCAACATCTTAGAAACCTCCTCTTTAATGCTGGCCTTGACCCGGTCAGTCAACCTGCAAATCTTGTGCTTCACAGGAGGGCTGTCACCGGTGTCCACGTCATGGGTACACCAGTGAGTAACACCTGGGGTCAGGGAGAACAGTGGGGCAAACTGTCCCAACAACTGGTGACAGTCGCTCTGCTGCTCTGGAGTCAGTGTAGGGGAGAGGATCACACCTTCCACTGACCCATCGCGCTCCTTGGTAGACAGGAGGTCAGGGAGAGGTTCACTCTCCTCTTCCACCCCATCATCAGTCGCCAAGAGCATGCTCACTTCGGACCTCTCGAAGTGGGGCTTGAGGCGGTTCACGTGGAGGACCCTCAAAGGGTTCCTTGGAGCCCACAATTCCACCAGGTAGGTGACATCACTTTTGCGCTCCACTACCTCAAATGGCCCAGTCCACTTGTCCTGCAAGGCACAAGGTTCCACTGGGGCCATGGCCCACACTTTTTGCCCAGGTTGAAATTTGACCAGAGTGGCATTCTGGTCATACCACTTCCTCATTTCTTCCTGGCTGGCTTCTAGGTTTGCCTGTGCGAGTTTCCTGAAGCGGGCAGTTTGGTTTCTGAACCAGCATGTAACTAAACACATCCTGGGGAGCTTTCCTGGGAGCTGCCTCCCAGCCTTCCTTCATCAAACTCAGAGGTCCTCTCACAGGGTGACCATACAGAAGCTCAAAGGGACTGAACCCAAGAGACTTCTGTGGTATCTCCCTGTATGCAAAAAGAAGGCACGGCAAGAGGACGTCCCACTTATGCCTCATGGGTTCTGTTAGACCCTTAATCATGCCCTTCAAGGTCTGGTTGAATCTCTCCACCAGACCGTTACCTTGTGGGTGGTAAGGGGTGGTGAACTTGTAGGTTACACCACACTCCTTCCACAGGGATGTCATATACTTGGATATGAAATTGGTCCCCCTGCCACCTTTCTGGGGAACCCCACTCGGGAAAAGATCCCCATTAACGCTCGGCCCACCACTGGTGCCGTCGTTGTCCTGAGAGGGATTGCCTCCGGGTACCGGGTGGCATGGTCCACCAAGACCAGGATGTACTTGTTGCCCATGGCTGTCTTGGGATCCAGTGGCCCCACAATGTCCATCCCTACCCTTTCGAAGGGCGTTCCAACCACTGGAAAAGGTTGGAGAGGAGCTTTGACCTTCCTCCCACTCTTACCACTTGCCTGGCAAGTTTGGCAAGACCTGCAATGTCCATCTGACTGCCTTCGCATTTGGGGCCAGAAGAAGTGGGTGACAAGCCTGTCAAAGGTCTTGTCCTGCCCCAAATGTCCTGCCAAAGGCACGTCATGAGCCAGACCCAGTAGGAAGGTCCTGAAGCACTGGGGTACCACCAGCACACGGGCTGACCCAGGCTCAGCGACCTTAGGCTCACTGTACAGGAGATCATTCTCCCAGTAGATCCAATGTGATCCGGACTGATCACCAGCTGCCTGGTCTGCAGCCGGACGCCGCAGACCCTCCAGAGAAGGGCACTCCTTCTGCTCCTTGCAGAATTCCTCCCTGGTGGGACCCCCTTCTTGCTGCCAATGGGTCAGCTCAGAGATGTCCCCCAGTTCAGCTACCTGCTCCCCTGTAGGCACAGGGGCGTCCCCCTCAAGGTCCGCCTCTTCCCGGTCCGTGGGAACTTCAGGGGCCGGTTTCCCGCGCCCCTTGCTCTTTCTCTTGGCAGGGACTTGGGCCACTGTTTCAGGCTCCAAGTCCTCTTGATCACCCTCTCTGGCCACCATTGACCGAGTGGACACGCATGCCCACTCTGGCAACCCAAGCATCTCCAACTGAGACCTGAGCTCAACATCCTTCCATAAGGACTGCTCCAGGTCGTTACCTAGCAGACAATCTACAGGCATGGAAGGGCTTACAACCACCCTCAAGGGACCTGAGACCCCCCCCACTCGAAGGGAACCTGCGCCACCAGACACTGGCGCTCTGAATTGTCCACCGCAATGACTTTGTGGAATGCCCCTGGGACTACCTGCTTCTCAGAGACCAGGAGACACCGGACTGAGGTCACACTGGTTCCAGTATCTCTGAGAGCCTCTACCCTTTTCCCATTGATGATCACCCAGGTGCTGTATTTCTTTGTGTTAGGGGGCACCGGGTTTCCTGGGACCATCTCACTGTCCCCTAGTGAGACGAGGGTCATTTCTGCGGGGTCCCCACCCTCCTGTGGGTACTCCTCCTCCCCAAGCGCTACACTAGCCAACACCTTGGACTGCCCACCGGTGGGTGGCTTTGCCCCCTTAGGGCACTTGGGGTCCCCCTTCATGTGACCCACCTGGTCACATGCAAAACACTTGCGGGGGCCGGTCTCAGCAGGCTTTCCTGACGAGACCCCTTGTTTCTTATCTCCTGGGGGATGGGAACCTTTACCCTGCATGTTAGTTTGGGGCCCTTTAGAGAACTCCTGTGTTTTACCCTTGTCCCCCCACTTTTCTGCTGGGGACCCTGCCCACCTTTGGCTGAGTCTCCCCCATACGCTTTCCTGTGGACCCTGGTACTCACCCAGCGGTCCGCCTCCATAGCAAGCTTCCTGGGGTCAGTCAGCTTACTATCAACTAGGTGCTGGCGCAGATCTGCAAAACATAGACTAGACAAGTGCTCCCATGCAATCAAATTGTAGAGCCCCTGAAAATCTGTCACATTACTGCCCTTCACCCAGCCATCCAGTGACCTGCAAAACATATCTACACATTCCAACCAAGTGTTGGCATCGGACTTCTTACTAGACCTGAACTGATTCCTGTACTTTTCAGGAGTGAGAACATACTTAGTGAGAAGGGCGTCCTTCATGTCTGGATAGGTGAGGTGATACCCCTTACCAAAGCTATTAAAGTATCCCTTGCTTCTTCCGGGAAGAGAGGCCACAATCCTGCTCCCCAATTCTCCTCAGGGACCCCAATCATGTGTATCGCTGCCTCGTAACCCTGAAACCACCTTTGTATGTCATCCCCCTTCTTAAATTCTTTGCCTACATTCTTGGGGATGTGCACAATCCTGTCTGCCTGTCTTGACGGGTTGCTGCCACCATCTGAGCTGGCTCTACTCCTCTGATCCAGCTCCTTTATCCTGAACTTATGCTCTAACATCATCCTTTTCTCCTCCATGGCTAACTTAAGCTTCTCCAGTTCTACTGCAACTCTCCTTGCTTCCCGCCTGTCCTCCAGCTCTCCTGGGGACAGGCCACTGCTGCCTGGCCTGGAGGGTTCCCCCCCTCCCAAAAGCACATCCACCCTAGGAATAGGCTCCTCCGTCTCTCCACTGAGATCACTAGACTGCTCGCTGGCATGTCTGGCTGCTACCCAGGCCCTCAGCGCCTTTTATAGCTCCTCCTTCCTCGTGAGGCCTCTGACTTGGAATTTTAGGTTTTTGCAAATTGATTTCAATTCCCTAACATTGTAGGATTCCAACCTATCCTCCTCAAAGGCAATTTCCAGGGATGCAACAGATGATGCTCTTGATTCAGGCATGATGAAGTAGCAAGTTCAAACTGGCAAGATCAAAAATAGGCCAAAAAGAAAAAGAACCAGTATGTGGCACGTAATGGTCTGCGATATGGTAGTAGTGCACACCAATCACGGTAAGTCAAGTGCAAACGCAAGTCCTTTCCTCACCGCTGACAACCAATGTTAGAAATGGGATTTTTGGTAGGCTAGGGCATGTGCCAAAGCCAGGCAGAAACCACCACTCTAGTCAGGATAAGGGAGTTACACTCCTAAAATAACCCCTGCTCACCCCCTTGGTAGCTTGGCCCGAGCAGTCAGGCTTATCTTAGAGGCAGTGAGTAAAGCATTTGCACATAACCAACAGTAATACAGTGTCACAGTAATATAGTGACAAGACCAAAAACGATAAAAATCCACAATACAGTACTTAAAAATCTTCAGTTATCAAAATATGCTTGAAAAACAGTTCCTTGATGTCGATAGCTCTGTCTGGGGCTATCACGGCGTCGTGAACAAACAAATCCAAACAGTTCTGGCTGACCGCGGTGTCGCGGGCCAGCTACGGTGTCGGTAAGACCCGCAAACAGTACCATTTAGAAATGCAGGGCGTCGGCGACCCCTCGTTGAGCTTCCAAAAGCACGGCGTCCGCAGGCGTCGGTTCCGGAGGTCGGTGCAGGAGTCGTCGGGCCCTCGAAGTCACATGCGTTGCAGATCGAACTCCTCTCTGTTGAAGTCAGGAGCGCTGGCGTCGGTAGGCGTCAGGTGCTGTGGTGCGAAGTGCGGCGTGCGGTGCCCTCAGGTCACGGTGCGAGCAGCGGCTCGGTGGTGGCGTCAGACGGCGGCATCGGTGAGACCAGGGTCGCGGTGCGAAGTGAATGCGGTGCTCGTCGCGGTGTTGGCAGGTCGCGGTGCAAGCAGCGGCGTCGTCGTTGCTGAAGCGCTGTCGTCGGCTGACGAACGGGAGTCGATGGCGCCGGCGTCGGTAGGCCAAGGCTGCGGTGTGGGATGAGGGCGGTGCGTCGTGTAACTTTACGAGCGGTGCCCTCGAACCACGGTGCAAGCAGCGGCGTAGATTTCAGCGTGGAGCGTCGTCGTCGGGGATACCAAGGCATCGTCGCAAGGCGGTGCAGAGTGCGGTGCCCACAGGTTGCGGTGCGAGCAGCGGCTCGGTGGCGGCATCAGCAGGCATCGTCGGTGAGACCAGGGTCGCATGCGGCGTTGCGGCAGTGCCCTCTGCGGTGCCTTCAGGACACGGAGTCGGCGTCGTCGATGTCGCTGTGTTGCTTCTTCTTCTGTTGCAGCACAAAACACACAGTCCCCAGTGCTGAGGGCAGAAGAGCTTGAAGTCTTTGCTGTTCCTGAGACTTCTTGAACAGGGGGCAAGCTCTACCTCAAGCCCTTGGAGAAACTCACAAAAGTAGATTGCAGAAAGTTCAGTCCAGTCCATTCACTGCCCAAGACAGAAGCAGCCACTGCAGGCCAACACAGCAAAGCACACAGCAATGTGGTAGTTCCTCCTCACAGCTTCTCCAGCTCTTCTTCTTGGCAGTCTTCTTGGTCCAAAAGAGTTCTAAAAGTCAGGGGTCTGGGCCCCAATATTTACATCCCAAAATCCTTTGATCTCTTAGGCAGAAAGTGTCTGTGCCCAGCCAGAACCAGTTCTGCCTTCTCTGCTGTGACTTCCTGGCAGGAGGTGGAGACGGCATGGTCAGAGCAGACCAGGCCCTTTGAGGTACAAGGAAATCTCCTCCCCCTTCCCCAATTGCAGCCCAGGTCTATTCAACCCTTTCCTGACCCACCTAGACTATCTGGAGCCACTCCTGCTCCCCAGCCTTCTGTCATCCAAAACCCAGACAGGCAATCCACATTCCAGCAGAGGCACACTGAGCAAGAAAATACCTACTTTCTAAAAGTGGTATTTTCAAACACAGAATGTAAAAATCACCTTCACTAAAAGATGCATCTTTAGATTCTGAGTTCAGGCATACTAAACTTTATTTTCCTACCTAATTCCCCGGGCCAGTTATGTTTATAAGATGTTATAAACAAACTCCTTATTCTGTCCTATGGGGAACAGGTAGCCTTGCAATAGCAAAAAACGAAATTGGCCGTAATTCACTATCAGGACATGCCACACACACCAGGGCATGTCCTACCTTTCACATACACTGCACCCGGCCCACAGGAGTACCTTGGGCCTACCTTAGGGGTGGCTGACATGTACGAAAAGGGAAGGTGAGGGACTGGCAAGTGTGTGCACTGGCCAAGTCGACATGGCAGTTACAAACTGCGTGCAGACTCCGCAATGGCGGGTCTGAGTTACCTTTTCAGGGCTACTCACGTGGGTGGCACAATCAGTGCTGCAGGCCCGCTAGTAGCATTTGATTCACAGGCCCTGGCACACTCAGTGCACTTTACTAGGGACTAACAGGTAAATCAAATATCCAATCATGGAAACACCAATCCATAACACAATTTACCACAGGAGCACTTGCACTTTACCACTGATCAGCAGTGAGAAAAGTGCGCAGAAATTCTGCGCCAGCAAAAACAGAGTCAAAACCGGGAGGTCAGAAAGCAAAAACTCAGGGGAAACACGCCAAAAGATGCCAAGTCTAACACAGAGCTAGACTCAGAATTATCAGGTGCAGATGAATCAGGTGCAGAATGAAAATCAACAAGGGCAGATGACAAATAGGGGACAGAATTTGCAAATTCCACAAGCTCCAATGTCTAATAATAATGTGAATGGTCAAATGCAAAGACAAAATGTAAATACTGGTTTACGTACAAATGCTCAAACGGGTTCAAATGTGCAAGTTGTTTCACAGTATGTTTTGCAGACAGATGGGAGTGATTCAGACTCATCACAATGACGGTGCCTGAGGAGGGAGGAGGAGTGCGTTCTTGGTGCATCTCTAGTGGTAGATCAGTCAGGTCCATATGTGGATGGCGAGGTTGATGGTAATGCAATTATTTTCCTCGTAGATACTGGTGCTACCCGTTCCACTGTGAGAACTGTGGAAATTCCAAACCTACCCCTCTCGGGAAAAAATATCCAAGTTGTCGGAGTATCAAACAAACTAATTAGAACACCAATAACTAAGCCAATGAAAGTTCAAATTGGAAATTTTAAGGAATTGCACAAATTTGTTGTGTGTGATTCAAGTCCTGTTAATTTATTAGGTAGGGATTTGTTGTGTAAAATGAACTGTTCCATTTATTGTACACCAGATGGAATAGCGTTTCACACAAAAGACGAAAATGTAGTCTTCAAAATGTTGATTCAAGGGACAGAAGTGAATGAGTTGTACCCTTTGCTTACGGAGAATGATTTGCCTGTTGAGTTGAGAAAAACGGTGTTGTCTGGTGTGTGGGATTTTTCTGGGAAGGATATTGGTCTGATGAAAGGAGTTGCTCCGATTCAGATTACAGTTTAGCCTAATGCAGAGTTTCCGAGGACACCACAATACAAAATGAGTCCTGATATTATTGCAGGAGTGACACCCGTGATAGATATGCTGATTGAACAAGGAATTCTGAGAGAGATACTAGGGAGTCCATACAATTCGCCTATAATGGGAATTCGCAAACCTAATGGAAAGTACAGGATTGTACAGGACCTGAGAAAGGTTAACCAAATTGTTATACCTTGTTGTCCAATAGTACCAAATCCAGCAGTGATTCTGTATCAAATTCCATATGACGCAGAATGGTTCACAGTGATCAATCTGTGTCAAGCGTTTTTCTCGATACCTTTGCATCCGGATAACCAATATTTATTTGCATTCCGGTTCGGAAACCGTGTCTTGGCATGGTGCCGAGTTCCTCAAGGGTATACAGAGAGCCCCTCAATTTTCAATCAGATACTGAAGAAGTGTTTGGAGTCTTTGGTGATGCCCGGAAATTCAGTTCTGGTCCAATATATTGATGACTTACTAGTGGCATCAAGGACTAGAGAAGATTGTGTGACCGATACAATCACTTTACTGAATCATTTGGCAGTGGGTGGTCATAAAGTATCACCGACAAAATTACAATTTTGTAAAACTGAAGTGCTTTATCTTGGACATATCATTGAAAAGGGAATTCGAAAAGTTTCTCAAGATCGAATAAATGCCATTATGCGAATGAATCCACCAAAAACACAGAAAGAGGTTCGAATGTTTTTGGGAATGGTTGGTTACTGCAGACAGTGGATTATGAATTTTTCATTGATTGCGAAACCACTTCAAAGACTGATACACAAAGATGTGAGAGATCCAATACATCTTTATGAGGAATGCATGAAGACGTTCCTAGATTTTCGAGACAGTTTATGTCGAGCACCAGCATTAGGCATGCCAGATTTCGAGAAAGACTTTGCGTTGTTTTGCAGTGAGCGTGAGGGTTGCGCACTCCCAGTCTTAACGCAAACGCACGGAACAGCACGCAGACCAGTGGCATATTTTTCTGCTACTTTGGATCCCGTCGGTGCAGCATTACCAGGATGTTTGAAAGCAGTTGCTGCTACTTGTGTGAGTCTCGAAAAAGCGAATCAATTGTTATGGGACATCCATTGAGAGTGTTTGTTCCACATTCAGTCGAGATTTTGTTAACGCGCACTAGAACACAACATTTGACGAGTAGTCGTTTGACAAAATATGAGCAAGTGATTCTGGGTGCTGAAAATGTGACAATAACGAGGTGTACTAGTCTAAATCCGGCTACGTTATTGCCAACTCCAGACTGTGAGGAAGTTCTTAATGAAGTGGAGCATGATTGCCTGGATGTGACAGAAATGTGCACAAAACCAAGGCCTGATATCAAAGATACACAGCTACCTGAATCAGATGTGGTTCTGTTTGTGGATGGCTCATGTTTGAGAGATTCAGAAGGTTGTTTGAGAGCTGCTTATGCAATTTGCACAGTAGCAAATGTGATTGAAGCATCATGGTTGAAAGGAGTGAGTTCTGCACAAGTGGCTGAGTTAAAAGCGCTCACCCGAGCTTGTATCTTATCAAGACAAATGAGAGTTACAATCTTTACGGATAGTCAATACGGCTTTGGTGTCGTACATGACTTTGGGCAGTTGTGGTCCCAACGTGGATTTTTGACCTCTTCGGGTTCACCAATCAGAAACGGAGAGTGTGTAAATGATCTACTGATGGCATTACAGTTGCCGGCACAAATTGGGGTGGTGAAGTGCAGTGCACATAGATCTGGTTGTGAATACATCACACTGGGTAACAGATATGCTGACGAAATTGCTAAATTTTGTGCTTTGAATGCATATTTGATTAATGTGGAACCATCAGTAAATGAACAAACAGAATGCAAATTATTGTTCACATCTGTTGAAACTTGGGATGAATTAAGAGACTTACAAGAAGAGGCAAGTGACTCTGAAAAAGAAGGGTGGATTAAATTAGGATGTACCCGCAGGTCAGATGATGAGGTTTGGGTGTACACTGATGGGAGAATAGTCATGCCAGACAGTCTTCTTTCACAGATGGCTAGAGTCCATCATGGACCGACACATATTGGAAGAGATGCAATGATTAGATTATTTCAACAGACATGGTTTAATCCCAAATTCAGAGTAATTGCAGAAAGTCTCTGTCAGAGATGCTTGATTTGTCAGCAGCAAAACCCAGGAAGAAAGACAGTGGTTAGCATGGGACGAATTGGGAAAGCAGCTGGTCCATTTACCAGAATGCAGCTAGACTTTATTGAATTACCCCCTAGCAATGGATTAAAGTATGTCCTTGTGGTTGTCTGTCTGTTTTCTCGTTGGGTTGAGGCATATCCAACAAGACGTAATGACAGCCTAACAGTTGCTAAACTGCTTCTTAGAGAGATTATTCCTAGGTTTGGTTTTCCAGTCTCGTTGGAATCAGACAGAGGGACACACTTTAATAATGAAATAATTCGGATGCTTTGTGCAGCGTTACAAATTGAGCAAAAACTACATTGTGCTTATAGACCTGAGGCTTCAGGTGTGGTTGAGCAAGTCAACGGCACAATAAAATCAAGGCTGGCAAAAGTTTGTGCTTCCACAACACTGAAATGGCCTGATGCACTGCCATTAGTGTTAATGAGCTTTAGAAGTATCCCAGACAAGAAAACTGGATTGTCCCCTCACGAAATAATCATGGGCAGGTCTATGAGACAGCCAACAGTTCCAGCAAATCAACTGATGAACATTACTGATGACTTGATACTGGATTATTGTAAAGGATTGGCTGATGTGGTGCGTTCTGTGTCTCACCAGGTTAGAGAAGTTGCGTCAACAACACAACAAGAACAAGGCCATGATCTAAGTCCTGGAGACTGGGTTGTGGTGAAGAAACATGTCAGAAAGTGCTGTTTAGAACCTCGCTGGCATGGCCCTTACCAGATCATACTGGTAACTACAACAGCTGTCAAGTGTGGTGGTTTGCCAAATTGGCTACACGCAAGTCACACGAGAAAAGTCCCAAGTCCACTTGAAAACGAAGAAACTGCTGGAAAAGAAAGACGCGAACAAAGAAATGTTCCAGAGCAGGTTGAAGTTGGAGTAGAGTGGGCACAAGTTACTGGGACTAGTGAAGATAACACTGTTGTTATTGATGGTGAGAACAAGGTGATTCCTTCAGCATCTGTGGTTGCCAAAGACAAAAGAAAGAGGAACTCATCTGAAGAAAGTTCAGAAAGTACAGTTGAAAATGAAAATGGAAAAAGGGCAAAGAAGGGAGACAAATGGCCAAAAGGAGTGAAAAAACTAAAATATACTGTCAATAGTAAAATTCCTGAAACAATACTTGAAATATCGAGTCAATCAGAGCAAAGTGAAGCAGAAGAAGAGAATCAAGTACGAAGAACTAAGAGAGTGAAAGTACCGAGCAAGAAATATTCAGCACCGGAATGGACTTATGTGGTTGTAGGTGCAAATTAAAGTGTTTCAAATAATGATTGGGAGAAAGAATTTTTAAAATTCTGTGTGAAGGACAACTTGTTTAAGCCGCCCTAAGTGAACTGCTACTTTGAAGAGGGTGTTCAAAAAGAGAGAGGAGATTTATGTGATAAATTTCCAGAAAAGCTTCCGAAGCTGTGGATTTTGATGAAGAGCACAAGGCTCAAGTCCTTGCTGTGGAGTGCACAAACTAAACTAGCCTAGTGAATTAACTAATTATTTGGAGTGAAATTATTTTAGTTACAATTTTTGCCTGTTTAGTTAGAATTTTTGTTTTTGCCTATTTTTCGTTTTCATAATCTTTGAAGATGATTAGAATTGAGACTGGTAAAATCAGGGAATGTGTAGGCGAAAATGCTTCAGTGTTTGTGTTCTCTGTGTTCTATTAACAATGTCCGTATGGTTGGTTTTAACATTTGTGTTACCACGCTTTATGTTTATTAATATAGTAAATACGACTACTAATAATAATGAGCATGTGACTGTGGTTACTAAAAATGATCTGAAAGAAGATTCAGAGATTAATATGAAAGAAATAACCAGTAGTGTCTTACATTTGGATAAATCTATTAGTGATTATTCGTTAAATGTTTTTATAAAATTGCTTTATGAGTATGTGGATACAATGGATGCGAGAGACTGTTATGTGTGCATGCAATTACCCACATCTGTGTCTGAGGGTGTAACTTACCACCACATACCATTAACATATGGTATATCATGTAATGTACTAACCAGTTTATTTTATGCTAAAGGGGTTTTTCAATATTTTTATTCAAATGATGATTTAATGTTTTCAGAAATTCCTATTAGAAAAAATATGAATATAGTATATAGTGCTAAGGATGCAGAATATATGGGAGAGTTCTTTCACACTATTAAAATGATAGAAACCGTTTATGCACAAAGGCATAATTTAACTTGTAGGTTACACAATGTAGAGATTGACTTCATTAATTCTGTAGAAGATAGACGTAGAGAGTTTAAACGCAGGGCTGCTGAACAGAAGAGTAAAGAGCCTCCATGGGCACATAAAGAAGGAAATTATCAAAAGACTGAGACTTATGCTGCAATGGCTCTGTATTGGCCCCACAAGGGAAAGCTTTGCATACTAAGGCAGAAAACAGATTATAATAATCATTTCATTGGTTCCAGTGAATGTGAACATACTTTCCTAATTACAGGTAGTTGGGGATTAAAGGGTGGTACAGATCCTGTTTACCCTGGGGTGTATTTCATTTGTGGTAAAATTGCCTACTATAGGTTGCCACCACAATGGTATGGATGTTGTTATATGGGAATTGTCTTTCCTAAGATTGATCATGTAAATGATAAACAAGGAACCAATGAAAAGCAACTAACCCGGAGTAAGAGGGGGTTGAGTGCAGCTGAAATAATTGGGGATATATTTGGTGCATTGATACCTTCAGTTAAAGTTATTCTAAATTCACAGAAAATTTGAAATTGTCTACGGTGGTTGATCGTTTATCAACGGATACCGCTGGAGGGTTCTTGATGGTTGATATTGAAATGGTTGCTATAAGAACCATGGTTTTACAAAATAGACTTGCCTTAGATGTATTATTGGCAAAAGAAGGCGGAGTCTGTAGTATGTTAAAAATTCAACAATGTTGCACATATATCCCTGATAAGAGTAAGGATTTAGAGGGATATATCAGTAACATTACTCATTTACATGATGATTTGTCAAAACTGAAGGCTGATGGTGCATGGGAGAAAATTGGTAAGAGTATTTCTTCCATAGGTAGCTGGTTTTCTAGTTTTTCTAACAGCTTATTAGAGAGAATACTAACACCAATAATTGCTGTTGCTACAAGCATACTAATGATAATGCTGCTTTATAAATGCTGCAGGAGTAAGCCTATTGAGGGAAAACGGCGAGCAAGAAAAAGGAAAAGAGAAGAAATAGAAATGGAAGATCGAAGGGGGATTTATTATGATGCCTGGAAGGACATAGATGGTGTTAGGCTGAAACAGATGAGAACTACTACATTCGGATTGTTCATTATCAGATAGTAATCTGATATGGGTTGGTGTGATGGTTTGGGATACCATTAAATGGGGGATTGATAGAGCATGATTTTTATAAAT
Source organism: Calotriton arnoldi (assembly GCA_963921515.1). NCBI lineage: Eukaryota > Metazoa > Chordata > Amphibia > Caudata > Salamandridae > Calotriton > Calotriton arnoldi. The sequence goes on from CAWUFW010001245.1 coordinate 433,317, forward strand.
AAAATCTGCTCGGGAAAATCCACCCATATGTGTGTTTTAATAAATTACTAATGTGTGTGAAAAACCAAAATTACTAAAACGTGAAGACTAAAGTGTATGACCGAAAATGTGCAAAGTTGCACGAGTCTAGATAGAATCAGAATAACACATGTAACATAAAGATTCCTATTTAGGGTTGTGAATAATATCAGTATGAGAAGAAATTATTAGTTTGTGTGTCTAAAATTAATGTTCTTATGTTTCCTGAACTGCAGGAATATTCAAGCACAAACACGAAAAAGCTCTTTTATTCTTCGTGAAAGTAGAGTAAGCCTAGAAATGTAAAAATTATTTTCTCTTCTCTCTGTCTTTCCTTGCTAAAACATGCAGGCCTCTGCAAATGTATTAGTTAGGGGATGTGCTTCCGTGCTCCTTTGTCTCTCCTCACGTTGTTTCCTGATGTCCTTGTAAAGAATAACATTTACATTCTTAGAGAGCGGAGAATAATATGACTCTTTCCTGTTTAGGCGGGGATTTAGAATGAAACTGTTGCTATGTAGTTACAAAATATGTAATTGTAGTTTTCTGCTTCCTCTCTAGGAAGTTATACAAATTTAGACAAAGACTGTTTAATGAAATTTGTAAAGTCATCGTCAGGAGATGTTTTCCTCCCCTAGTTCTGACCAATGAGAAGTGGCTTGTAGGATTTAGGAGAGTTTCTAACCTAGTGTAACAAAGTTGCAAAATCAGTATAAAGATGCTGGTGGGAAAATGATCATCGGCTCGTTCACATTCTGGTGACCTGTCCTGCATCGGTGGTATGCTGTATGCTGTGCTGTGCTGATTCCTGATCTGGCTGGCAAACCTGACTGCAAAAACTCTTTGCCTAGAGACTTTGCCCATCATCGGCTGGTGATGCTGCCTACACTATTCTCCTACGGCCGTGGAGACAGTTTTCTTGACTAATTGCACGCTGTGCATTAGTTTTCTCTAAAATTTACAGAGGTAATTGAACTGTGATTTCTCTGATGTTTCCTTGTTCTCTCTCTCCCTCCTCTATTCTCACCTGATGTTTTGATGATCTCTGAATAACTCTGCTTATGATAACTGTGATGTTTGCCTGTGATATTATGAGCAAAAAGTTTATTATGATTTGTATTTGTGTATGACCATTCATATTTTCTGAAATAATACCAAAAAGGTACCTAGAAAGAATAGTGTCTATCGTTATTTTCCTGAGTCATAACTTATTTTTAGGATAACATCTGTTATATTACTGATGTATTTGTGGTGTATTTTATGGTATAGCTGTTTCTTCATTACAGGTCCTCATGAAGGAATAGTTCTCTGATTTCTCTAGTTACTCCCTTTTAGCTCTACCGAAGATCCATTGGAGGACCTTTGATATTGCAAGAAATGATAATGACTTATGGGCCCGTCATTATAGTATTTACGCTTCCTATGGTATTGTAAAGTTTGGTGTGGGATATTATATGATGCTTTTTCCCCTACCGCTGCATCACTAGTCATCAAAGGACTATAAAATAGTTCACCCGGAGGGTCCAGAATAGTCACATCCTCTGACCACTGACATTTTATAACGTGATAAGGATGTTTATAACACAGTGCACTTTGGCAAATCTCCTTACTTGACACCTCATAATGGCAATCATATAAATGAGGACTATACCATAGTCTATCTGTGAAAATCTCTGTTTCTACTTCACTCTTTCTTTATGCCTGTTACTGCCCCTAGGGCCATATGATCTCCGGGTGGACCACCTTCTGCCAGAGCCAGCATAGGAAATTAGAAAGAGAACATAAAATAGAAATGGCAGACATACTAAATGAACCTGAAGAGCTAATCAGAGCTGCTAGTACACCACAAAGTAAAAAATATGCATGCCTTTCTCTCACATTTCGTCATCCATCACACTGCCAAGCATCCCATAACATGATAACCACACATCAGTGATCATCACCCATGACATGGAAACAATTCCCACATAGGCAAAGACAACACATATCCACCCACACCCAGACACAGTGTAACATGCAACTTATGTGGAAAGGTACTTCAGATCCTCACATATGGGTAGGAAGTGCTATACAAATGGTATAATCCACAACAATACAATACAATGTACAGGGCACTTGAGGTGTAGGGTAACAGGAACACTAACACTAAAGGCATCATTACGAGTGCCCACTTAATACAGACGAGGCTCATAATGCACATTGTCAACTCACTGCTTACTGTACCCCAGGCTAAGGGTAATTAGCTAGTGTGCAATTTGCACCTTAGTTGTAATCAAAAGCTAAGTTGTGTGATAGTAACATATAGCTTAGTAGCTAGCTGTAAGCTTTCACAATGAGACTCGTGGGGAATTTACAGACAGTATGATTAGAGAAAGGTGCAACAACCCGGATCAACACAAATGCCCTGATTCGCAAACAGTGCTGGAGTACATTGCAACTGCATCTTGAATATCACCATATGCGTACAGTACACATGAAACACAGGCTTTTATATTTACAGACTAGAACTGTGAGCTGTGAAAGAGACTGTAGTGCGGTCGTGCAATGATTGCCCACTTGAAGTACTGCAATTTCACTGACCTTGTCAGTGAACTGCTTCCCTCCCTGTGCATCTCCCCCTGGTAGCTGCTGCCCCTGCAGGTCCACTGACCCTTGCTGGTTGTTGTTCGAGGCCCTCCTCCACCCGCAGGCTCCCACCTGTGCCTCATTCCTGGTGGGCTAGTGGGGAGCATCTTTGCTCTGCTGCTGCTCTGCCTTCTGTCCTTGTGCCTCTTTTTCCCCTCTTTTTACATTTTTTCTCTTTTTCCCTGTTTGCTCACTCTTTTCCCTTTTTACTCTGCTTACTTTTTTCACTTTTTACCCTCTTTTTGCACTGTGCCCCAGCCGCTGCTCGCCCATCATGGCCCGCCCCCTTCCAGCGCCATGTATCCCGCTTCCAGCCTCCCAGCTGTCCAGCCCTCCCCTCACACTACTTAATGGCGTCTGCTGCACCAGGAAAGGAGCAATTTCACTGACCTTGTCAGTGAACTGCTTCCTTCCCTGCACAGCTCTGCCTGGTAGCTGCTGCCCCTGCAGTTCCACTGACCCTTGCCGGTTGGTGTTCGAGGCCCTCCTCCACCCGCAGGCTCCCTCCTGAGCCTCATCCTTGGTGGGCTAGTAGAAAGCAGCTTTGCTCTGCTGCTGGTCTGCCTTCTGTCCTTGTACTTCTGCCTCTTTTTTACTTTTTTTCTCTTTTTCCCTATGTTTGCTCACTCTTTTCACTTTTTACTCTGCTTACTTTTTTCACTGTTCACCCTCTTTTTGCGCTGTGCCCCTGCCACTGCTCAATCCCTGCGGTCTGGCCCCCTTCCAGTGCCAAGTTTCCCGCTTCCTGATTCCTGCCTCCCAGCCGTCCAGCCCCCCCCTCACACTACTTAACGGCGTCCACTGCGCAGGCGTGCCACAGGTGCGCCAGAGTCGTGCCAAAGGCAAGCCCGTCTGCGCCCAGACCGCTCCCAGTGTCACGGACCCTGGTTCTTGGACCTTCCTCCAATACAACGCCAGCACCCTCCTCGCGCTCAACACTGGACGCCACGCCGCCTGCCACCTCGCATCGCCAAAAGACACCCAAGGACCTTTCTCCTGCCGAACCTGCAGCTGCACCCTCACCCACCTCTGCGCTCTGCGCTCCTCCTGCTGCCCAGCTGACCCACAGCGCACCCGACCTGCTCAGCTGCATCCTCCTCAATATGCGCTCCCGCCACAAACACGCCACAGAAATCTGGGACCTCCTCGACTCCATCTCCCCCAACATCGCCTTCCTCACGGAAACCTGGACGAACCCTAGCTCAGGTTTGGACATCGCCACCACCACCGCCACCCGCGGAGGCTACAAGATCACCCGCAAAGACTGCACTGACTGACCAGGAGGAGGCATCGCCATAGTCCAAAAGAAGTCCCTCCACCTGACCACCCACTCGGACAACCCATCGACAGCCATGGAACATCTCCACTTCCAGGTCAAGACCAACCCCAACACCACCCTCTGTGGCACCCTCGTCTACACACCACCTGGTCCCCGCCCGCCCTTCACTGACACCATCATCGACTTCATCACCCCACAGGCTCTCACATCTACCGATTACAACCTACTCGGTGACCTCAACTTCCACCTGGACAACCCCAATGACCAGAACATTGCATCCCTTCTGGAAAACCTTGCCAACATCGGACTCAAGCAGCTAGTCACCGCTCTGACCCACGCAGCAGGACACACGCTCGACCCCGTCTTCTCTGCCAGCAAAAACTTCACCTACAGCCATACCTCTGAACTCCTCTGGACCAACCACCTTCACCAAATCCACCATATACCACCTCACCCACCACCCCCGCCGTAACTGGAACAAGGTCACAAAAGAAAACCTCAGCACCACCTTCAGCACAACCACACCGCTGACATCCACAGACGCCAATACTGCAGCACGCACCGATGGATCTCCAACTCCTCCGACGCGCTGGCGCCCCTCAAGAAAGCACCCGCAAGCAACACTCCAAGAAAGCCAGTTGGTTCACTGCCACCCTCCACAAGTCCAGACTCATCTGTAGAAGGCTCGAGAAGAGATGGAGGAACAACAAAACCCCAGAAACCCATGCAGACTTCAAAGTCGCCGTCACCCCACACCACCTCCTCTTCAAAACTACAAAGAAAATGGCCCTCTAGGACAGAATCAATGCCAACGCACACAACAGTAAAGAACTCTTCGCCATTGTCAAGGAGTTCGCCAAACCCAACAGTGAGACCACAGAAGTCCCACCCTCCCAAGACCTCTGCAACAAACTCAGCACCTACTTCCACCACAAGATAAAGCAGATCTGCGACAGCTTTGACACCCAAGACTCGCCCATCACTCCCACCACCCCCACACGCGACAACGCCACCCCCAACAGATCCTGCTCAACTGGACCCCTCTCACTACGGACGACACTCTCAAGACCATGAAGAACATTCACTCCGGAGCACGCTCGGACTTCTGACCGCACCACATCTTCCACAGACCCACCACCTCCATCGCCCCGACCTGAGCTGCACCATCAACTGCTCCATCGAGAACACCACCTTCCCCAATGACTGGAAACATGCCGAGATCAACCCGCTGCTGAAGAAACCATCCGCCGACCCGACAGGCCTCAAGAATTTCAGACCCATCTCCCTGCTCCCTTTCCCAGCCAAGGTCATCGAGAAGGCCATCAACGCCCAACTCTCCGAGTTCATCGAAGCTAACCACGTCCTGGACTACTCTCAATCTGGCTTCTGAAGTCACCACAGTACCGAGACCACCCTCCTCGCCGCCACCGATGACATCTGCTCCCTCCTCGACTGGGGAGAAACAGCAGCCCTCATCCTCCTGGACCACTCGGCCGCCTTGGACACCGTCTCCCACTGCACCCTAAACACGAGCAGAGTAAGTGTGAAACAACGTGACCGGTCATTTGCTGCTGGGAATGTAACCTTGAATAGAATGCCTCTGTCCTAAATGATTCGTGTGCCTCAACCACAAAGGTAATGTCCTCAACAGCAAGTGCGAGATCATGTTGTAGCAGTTTTTGAGTAACTGCATGTCTGCAGTTCTCAGGTACGATTAATGTTGCTGGTTCAGCCATAAGAATATATTGTAATTCAGAGAGGGTGCCCCTATGGGGACATCCTTTGAAAGGTTCAAGCTTGAACCACCTACAGCCAATACATAGGGTTAACCTACTCAGCTGAGAAGTAATTTTCCCTAACACCAAGGACGTCTCCTGTTAAAAGGTGAGTAGGGGTCTTTGGGTATACAAAAGAAAACAATCAAGGCGTTCCATTAAATAAGAGCCCAACCTAGAACATTGGCGGCGCCATGCCGTAAGGCTTGTACCTCCTTGGTAAAACTGAGCATTTGTTGGATAACATAAACACCAGGATTGTGCAAGACTGATTCCTTGCACACCTTCAGGATATGTTGGCCTGTATCCCTGCTAGCCCACAGTGCACCATCTGCACCCCTAACCTTACAGGGTAACAAATGTGTGTGCAACCTCAGAACATGACAACCCTGATCCCCCACGGAAAACATGGTAACACATCTAGAAACCTTTCGTTTGGACTCTCATGCATACCCAAACAAATACACAAGAAATACTCAGCAAGGCGATTCAATATTTATTGAAGCATTGTGATTCTTGTATAAAATAAGTGTGCTGTGATAATCAATAGAATGAAACAGATTAGAATAATTAACATTACAAGAATAGTGAAAAAGATGAACATTTCCACCATTGTGCTAAGACAGTGAATATATGCGGGCATATAAGTACTGTGTATAGTGTACTCCTACCTAGCGCTCCCTAACCTAGTCTTGCCTAGGGTGGGTGATCTGCCAAATCCCTGCCCGGATGGTCTAACTCCCCCATTACCTGCGGGTAAGTGTCACATCAAGCTGTCCATCTTGGTGTACAGCTGGACATCCCTTGTGTTGGTAAGCAGAAATCAGCTGAGCCAGAATTCTGGCATGTAGTGACCTTGCTGTGTCAGCTGAGTGCTCCTCTCCCTTAAACAAGGAAGTGGTTCTCTATATATAATAGACAGCATCCATGCGGTCATGTCGCAACCCCTGTCAGGCCACAATTGTTTATCCTAGCAGGATAGCGTCATTGCCTACCGAACAATAACAATGAAGACATTTGCGCAGTAAAATTTATCTGTTGTACTAAATATTCAAGGTGTCATAACAGTGCCTATGAAGTTGAAATGTAAGCAATGCTGATTCAGAGAATGCTATCCTGCATTACCATGCACACAAATGTATGTCAAAAGTCATCATGTGAGTATGTAAATGGAAGTGTTTCTTACCTGGCCTATCGTGCCCATGTGACACCCTTTCTCCAATCTTGTCATTCCAATCACTTCCACTCTGCCTTTTTCCTTTCTTTTCTACACAAGCCTTTCTCCCCTTCATCCATTCTTGCATCTAAATTCATCCTCCACTTCTCTGTCTATTACATTTCTCCATACCTATTCCTAAATCCCTCCTCTATCTCTCCTTCACTATCCACTTCCTATGGCTAAGTCTCTCTTTGCTTCAGTTTCACTTTGTCCTTAATTCTTTATTCCCACACAGCCATCTCTATAACTACTCTAAATACTTTGTCTCTATGCCCACTACTTCCGCATCCTCTCCTCTACTTTGCAGGTTCAAACTATCTTTACGACCTCTCTCTGCCACTTATTTACCCAATCAACCTCTCTAACTCCTCTTTACTTCACCTATGCTACTACTTCTTCCTCAACCTGTCTATTTTTCTCTTATTTTTCTTTCTTTTCTGTTAATATGCTGCAAATGATACCTCCTACACCTTCATGAAATACTTCTGTGGTCTAGGGTGTTGAAGGCAGTTGATAGAGTTATAACAGCACAAGCAAGGCAGTCTAGCCATAATATCACGCATTATCCTCTCCAAGTCCAGAAATACAGTCTCTGCATCTCTATTCAGCCTTAAATCTGAATGGCACTGTCCCAGTTGAGATATTGTGTAAGCCAGTTGTCATAGGTACCTGTTGCCTAGGTAGCAGGGCATTCTAGAATGTGCAGTTAGGCAGTTGGTGGAGAGACCTTGGATGTGTGTGGACTGTTACTGCTTGCTCTCCAATAAACCAGGAGTTTAACCTCCAATCATCTCTGTGTGGTTTCTACTAATTTGGCGCTGAGGAGCTACCCACCTCTTTATGCTGAACAATCCATTGAGGGGGAGCTGAGTGAAATAGGAGTGTTATGTGTTGAATGCCCCGTATTGAATTTGAACGCTCGGTCAAAGGCCTAACCTGTGTGTGATATAAAAATTGGAGGTGTTGCAATCTCGATTGTGGCGAATTTTGGATCACCCTATACTATATGTGATGAGAAGTTCCTTGAAGTCTTGGGAGATAACTTGATGGAGACGGATATTCATCATTTTACCTTCACTGGGGAGAAATTTCCTAAGTTGGGGAGCAGTATTTTGAATTGAAAGGAAGATGGATGATGTGTAAATTGTAGGCAGCGGAATTGGGACCATTGGTTCTGGGTTGGATCAATTAAAGGACATTGGGTATCATGTTAGACCCCAATAATAGAGATCAAGTGTTCCTATTAAAACAGTCTATATCTGAGGAGGCTGACAGGTGGAAGGAAGAGTTTTCTGATGTTTTTCTGGTGCAGTAGGGAAGCTTAAAGGTTTTGTACACAAAGATTGTACTACAGGAGAAAGCTACACCTATTTGTCATAAGGTGAGGAGTTTTCCTCTAAGTGTGAATGAAGAGCCTGCCAAGGAATTGGATGAATTGGAAAAAAGGGTATTGTTGTACCTATTGAGTGTGTGGAGTGGCTTTCACCTTTGGTGGTGGCCAGGAAGGCCAATAGGGCAATAAGATTATATGTTGATTTGCGTGACCTCAACAAGAATATTGTGGCAGAGAAGTTTCCTCTTCCAAGATTAATGAGTAATTTGCTAAAACTAAAGGGGTTAAATGGTTTTCCACCAATTACTTTTCATCAGCATACCACCAGACACCGCTTCATCCATCTAGTAAAAGTCTCAGGCATTCATTACAACTTTTGGTTGTTACAGAATTGTCTGCATGCCATTTGGATTAATTGTAATTGAAATTCGCATTTGTAGAGCGCATTATCACCGTCAGGTCTCTAAGCGCTGTCAGAGAGAGCCAAGCCCTGGCACATGGGGGGATGCTAATTGATTAGGGTGTGCCCCAGGCTTCCGCAAAAAGGACTGTTTTTAACTTCTTCATAAAAGGGAGAAGGGCGTGTTCCTTGCGCAAGTTCTCCGGCAGCTTGTTCCAAAGTGGAGGAAAGAGGCTGAGAAGGCTCTTCCTCCGTTGGAGGTTAGGCTGAAGCGGGGGCAGGCCAGCAAGCCGGCCTCTGAGGACCGTAGCACCCTACTAGGAATGTAGTGGGTTAAACGATATTTAATGTAAGTTGGGGCTTGGCCATAGATGGCTTTATGCGCAATGCAAAGGCCCTTGAACTTAGTTCTCTGCCTGACTGGGAGCCAGTGCAACTGACGTAGGAGGGGGGTGGCATGGGCCCTCCTAGGCAATCTAAAGATTAATCTGGCAGCATCATTCATGATAACCTGTAGTCTGGCCAGCAAATTTTCCGGGAGGCCGATGTAAAGGGAGTTTCCGTAGTCTAGTCATGACACTATCATGGCCGATACGGCCATTCTGAGTGTGGCGAATGTGAGAAGGGGGGCAAGCTTCCGTAGCTGTCTCATCAGGCCAACACATGTTCCTACTACTGCAGACACCTGCTGGGTCATAGAGAGTTTGGCATCAACTTTGATGCCCAAGCTTTTTACGGCCGAGGCCGGTTCCGGGTTAGTGCCCAACTCCTGTGGCCAAAAGAGGTCGCTCCAGGGATTGGAATCTGTGGTGATGGCCAGTACCTTGGTCTTGTCAGGATTGATTTTGAGGGAGTTGGCCGTCATCCAGTTGACAGTGAACTTTAAAATATTTTGCATTCTAGTGTGGGCGGCCGGGGAGCTATCTATCTGGATGATAATTTGAGTGTCATCGGTGTAGTTATAGATCTGACACTCCATAAGGTTCAATGCGGCTATCAGGGGCTGGAGGTAGGCGTTGAAAAGGAGGGGTGACAACGCCGAGCCCTGTGGTACCCCGCACAAGAGTTTGCCTGGGTCAGACCCAAAGTCAGCCAGCTGTACTCTCTGGGATCGATCGCTGAGGAAAGATGTGAGCCACATAAGGGCCGTGCCCTGGATGCCTAGCTCCGAAATCCGTGACAGAAGTTGGTCGTGATTGACCGTGTCAAATGCCGCGGACAGATCCAGCAAAACCAGGGCACACAGCTTTTTCTTATCGGCCTTGAGCCTGAGTTCATCCAGCACTGCCAGCATTACCATTTCCGTGCTGTGATGAGCCCTGAACCCTGCCTGGTTGTTTTGCAGAAGGTTGTTTGCTTCTAAGTGGTGAGACAGGGATTTCAGCACGTGCTGTTCCAGCACTTTTGCCAGGAAGGGGAGTTGGGAGATCGGCCTGAAGTTTTTTAGGTTCTTCCCGTCTGCCCCTGGTTTCTTTAGAAGTGGGATGACACGAGCTTCCTTAAAATTGGTGGGGACGTGGCCCGATTCCAAAGATTGATTTAGAAGCGAGAGGACCTCACTTTCTATCCCTGGTAATGCCAACTTAAAGATCCTCGGTGGGCAGGGGTCCGCGGGTGACCCTGACTTAACCCGCCCCATTAAGGGAGACAGGGAGTCGCGGGTGAGTGTGGGGAAAACGGTGAGTGGTTTATCATATGTGGGGGCCAGAGGTTCTGATGCCAAGGGACAGTGGACAATAGGAGTAAGATGAATCTCCGTCAGTAAGTCCTTCACTTTCTTTAAGAAGAAGGTCTGAAACTTATTGCAATCTTCCGGACGGGAGGGGGGCTTCTGTTCCTGAGCTTGTCTCAGCTCTTTTAGAATCCGGAAGGTTTCTTTTTGTGTATTGTCAGCAGCCACAATCCTAGTTTCATAGAATTCTGCTTTCCTTGCTAAAATAGATTTTTTATAGACTGCAAACATAGAGAGATAATCTAACCGGGTACCTGGGTCGTAAGCTTTGCGTCAGGCTCTCTCACGCTGGCGGAGGGTTTGTTTCATGTCTCTTAGAGCATCGTTGAACCAGGGGGCTCCTTTGCCTTTGTCCCTTATTCTTTCCCTACGCGTTGGTGCTACTATGTCTATGGCGTTCTTCAGCCTTGTAGACAGGGTGGCGCTTTCTACATCAAGGTTTCCCAGTGTTGGATTTGAGGTGGCTGATTTGTGTAGGATGTTAACCAGGTCGTCGGCTCTGATTTTATTCCAACCCCGCAGCACTTTCCACTCCGATGAGGGACGGGCTGCTTGTTTTATGAGTGGGATCTGGCCGCTGATTAAATGATGATCAGACCAGGTGCAGGGACTGATATCTATTGGGCTGGTAAATGGGTGGGATGTCCAGACCAAATCGAGTATGTGGCCCTTCTCATGGGTGGGATCATTCACCAATTGTTTGAGTTCCAGAGAGGTCAGCACCTCATCCAGCTGTTTGGCCTGGCTTTCTCTAGGAATCTGATCCCAGTGGAAGTTGAAATCCCCCATCACCAGAATACATTGGTACCGTGAGCGGATATCATTGACTAATTCCGTAAAGAGCTCAACAAACTTGGATGGCGTTCGCGGGGGACGGTACACTATCAGAATGACCAGACCAGTGGTCGGGGAGCAGATCTTAGCCCCCAACACATCTACCCCCTCGATGCTTTCTGCGCATAAGGTTTCTGTCTTTAGCTGCTGTTTATACAGAATCGCGACTCCGCCCCCTCTAGTGCTGCCCGGTCTATTGTAGCAGAGGGCAGCATAGTTTGGGGGCATGGCGGCTACTAAGTCCGGAGCTGAGGACTCCTCGAGCCAAGTTTCTGTGACTCCTAGGATATCCAGAGTGTCTTCTTGAAGGAGAGAGAAGACCTCGAGATTATGTTTCTGTAGGGAGCGGGTGTTGAGGATAGCCACCCTTAGTCCCCGTGGATCAGTGAGCCGGGGCGGCCTAGGGGAATGTGTTGTAGGACTATGGCTGCCTGTTCCCGTTTGTGACCTTAACAGCCCTTCTGACCTGAGTGTGTCAGCTACGTTAACATCAAGTAGCGTTGTACCTTGACCTAAGGTCAGGAGTTCCTCCGCGGAGTACAGGTGGCGGGGGCCAGGGGTCCTGGCCCCTGGTCCCAGTCGGGCGCGGACAGGCGCAGACGGGCTTGCCTTAGGCGCGCCCGCTGCGCGCGCGCTGCACGCTTCCTCCAGCTTGGCTAATAAGCGATTAGACTCCTCCCACCCACCAATCAGCCCTGCTGTGCAGCGGCTGACTGTTCCCAAGCACTAGCCCGTAAGAAAAGCGGAAGTGCTATAGCGGAAGGGAGGGAGCGCTGGGCACGAGTTAATAGCAGTGCAAACTACAAGGTACAGTTTCACAAGAGATTAAAAAGATTCCAACAGTTTTAAAAGTAGCAGCATTTAAAATAGTAGCGTTTTACAGAAAAAAGCAGCGGTGCCACGGGCAGACCACCACGAGCGCGTATGCGTGTCTCTCTCTGGCTGCGCGCTTGCTCCAGCTTGGCTAATAAGCGATTAGACTCCTCCCACCCACCAATCAGCCCTGCTGTGCAGCGGCTGACTGTCCCTGAGCACTAGACCGTGAGAAAAGCGGAAGTGCTATAGCGGAAGTGAGGGAGCGCTGGGCGCGAGTTAATAGCAGTGCAAAATACAAGGTACAGTTTCACAAGAGATTAAAAAGATTCCAACAGTTTTAAAAGTAGCAGCATTTAAAATAGTAGCGTTTTACAGAAAAAAGCAGCTGTATTTCAAAGGTTGATGCTTTGGTTATTTAAAGGTGTCAAGGGAGTGTTTATTTTCAGGATGACATCTTGGTGATGGGGAAAAGTAAAAAGGGACATGATAGTAAGTCGCAGATGGTCCTAAAAACGGTTTGACAGCGGAGTTGAGGAACTGCAAATTTAGAAGGAAATCAGTATATTATTTGGGCCATGAAGTTGGTGAAGCTGGAATTTCTCCTAAGAAAGAGAATAGAGATTCTATCAGAGATGCATCTGCACACTTGTAGAGAGAATTTGCTATCATTTTTAGGTTTGTCAGAATACTATTCCATATTCGTGAGAGATTTTGCAGGGAAGACTTACAATTTGATGCAATTATTGAAGGAGCGTAATGAATTCAAGTGGAATGAAGGTTTGCAAAAAGAATTTCAGAGTATAAAGAATGACATCTGTGCTGTGGTTCCCTTACAGGGTTTTGATCAAACTGCTCATACTATTATAACCTCAGATGCTAGTGCTAAGGGATTAGGAGCTGTTTTGACCCAAGTCTCGGTCGAAGGTGTAGAGAGCACTGAATTTTTTGCCTCCCGTTCCTTAACATCTGTTGAGGAAAAATACTCGGTTATTGAGAAAGAAATGCTGGCTTGTGTGTGGGCAATTGAAAAATTTCGACAGTAATTGTGGGGGTGCAAGATTCACTTTACACACCAATCACAAGCCACTAGTTAAAGTGTTGACCACTTATGGTTCGATGAAAGCTACTCCCCGTATTGCTAGAATGTCTTGTAGGTTACTGGATTATACATCTGATGTTGAGTATCTACTATGACATAGGAACAAAGTAGCAGATTATCTAAGCAGATCCCCTTTACAACTGCAAGAACAAATTTTAGATGAGTGGGATGAATATAGCATTGCTATGGTAGACTGTGAAATTCAAGTCATTTCAAAGGAAGATTGGGTATCTGGTTATGAGGAGGATGTAGTACTTTCTGGAATTAAAAGTTATGTTTTGCAGCGATGGCTCTAGTAAGAATAAGTTGGATGAAGAGAGTAAGAAATTCTGGGAGCTCAAGGATGAATTGTCAATTTCTAATAAAGGATTTTTATTGAGAGCGGGAAGGGTTGTATCTCCCCATCTTTTGAGGGAAAGGATTTTGGAGATTATGTATGAAGGACATTTAGATATTGTTAAGTCTAAGAAGAGTGAAAGTGTCATATTGGTCTCCGGGAGTGGATTTGGACATGGAAAATTGTATAAGGTCGTGTGAGAGCTTTATGAACATGGATAAGTCTCAGAAGGTTTTTAGACCTCCTTTGGGTCTTAGAGATATTCCAGAAAATCCTTGTGAAGCTTTGGCTGTGGATATTTTGGGTCCAATTTTGGACAGTAAGGGAGTGCCCAAGTACATAATTGTGCTACTGGGTTTGTATTCCAAGTGGCCTTGAGTTGATGCTCATTGAAATGTTGATGCAACTGTGAATATTTCATTCCTGGAAAAACAATTTTGGAGGGAAGGTATTCCAAAAACTTTGCTAAGGTATAATGGTCCACAATTTACTACAGAAAAGTTGAAAATTTTCCTTTCTAGGAATGGATTTAAAGCTAGGAACACAGCAGTCTATCATCCTGGTGGTAATGGAGCTGTAGATTGGTTCAATAGGGCGAGTATGGGAAGTTTTCAGGCTGCTATTAATGCAGGTAAGGATGGGGGATGGAGTTAAGTAAACTGGTATGGGCCAACAGGATTATGCCTTCTGTCACAGGGTATAGTCCTTTCTGTGTTATGAAGGGTCGGGAACCTTTCACCAAGGACAACAATGTTTGGATGTCTTCAGAATTTCAGAGGAAATGGTCTCAAAGTGTGGTTAAATATAACCTGAACTGAGAAGACCTACAAGGAGTATTATGATAAGAAGCATGGTGTGAAGGATGTTGTGTTGCAAAAAGGAGATTGGGTGAGAGTGAAATTTGTTTGTAAAATTAAGCAGGCAAACAGTAAATTTTCTCAACCGCTCCAAGTAATAAAAGTGTACGCATGTTCAGCCAAACTGAACGATGGGAAGGTCTGTCATTTTAGTAAATTGTCTAGATGTACCAAAATGTTGTCTTGGAAGCAGGATATGCAAAGGAAGTGCAGAGATGTGGAAGGCAATGGTTTGTGGTTGTGGAAGGATGATATGGTTGTAAGTCCACTCAATCGTAACCAAAGTACTGATAAAATTATGGAGGATTTAGGTACTAATGATCCGATGGGTGATGGCAATGCTGTTGAAGATGCTTATTTGAACACACCTACTGTTGGTGCTGCTGCTGCAGAAGTATTAAGAAGTTGCAGATCATTAGTTGCAAATCGTAGAAGTGCCAAGTTGACTATTATTCAACCTTGAAGGGTAGTTTCTCTTCCTGCAAAGTTAAAGGATTTTGTAGTGGGGTGATTGGTTATTCTTTGGGTTTTTCTTTCAGTTCTGTATACAAAAGGAAAGTTTATAGGAGATATTTATACCTATGTTTAACTTTGCATGTACTATTATGGTAACGTTGTACCTAGCCGTAGAAGTATAGTTTTTTCTGTTTAGATTTCTTTATTGATTTCAAGACAACACAACAACATACAGTGCCATCAAGTATTATACGCATCAAGGTTTCATCCGGAAGCCGGATCGCGGCTATGGCAGAGAATACAAAAGCCTGACAACCAAAAAAAGAACAGAAACCTCCCCCCTCCCTCCCCTCTCCTCCTCCAGAACAAAAAAATAGAGTAATTGGCGCAAAACTTTGCTGCCCCCACTGGAAGCGGGCGAAGAGGAATTTATGTTATAGCATGAGCACACTAGGACACCTGTGCAGGTGGATCCGCAAGTCTCAGAAGTCTCAAATATTTGGGACAAGTGAGTTCTGTAAAGTCAGTAGATAACAAGGTAAGTAAAGGCTCCCACAGGTCATGAAAAGAGGCGCCAGGGCGGGTGAGGGATAACGAAATCTTCTCCATCCCCAGAGTACCCCAAAGCCGATGGAGCCAACCCAGCCGGGTAGGGATCGTCGGGGTGCCCCAATGAGAAAGAATATTTTGCAAAGCCACCCCTAAAACTAAGGGCATCTGTTTACCACTCCTAGACGTAAGAGGGAAGGTTAGCGAGTTCGGGAGACCCAGGAGAATGTAGGCAGGGAAGCGAGGAATCTGGGTTGCAAAGTGAGAATCAATGTCATCTAAGATCTGCATCCAATAACCCGCTAAGGAGGGGCAGTCCCATAATAGATGGGTGAGAGTACCCAACGAGCCGCAGGCTCTCCAGCAGTGGGGGCTACGAGAGGGATTACTTCTGTGGAGCCGGGGAGGAGTTAGATACCAATAGGTAACTATTTTTGTGGCTGTTTCAATGGAGGCTACATTGCGCGCTGAGTGTCGGGCCCTAAAGAAAACATCAGCCCACTCTTTCTGCGAAAGTGATCGGCCCAGTTCCCTTTCCCACCGGATCTGACCCGGAGTCTTCTCAGTGGCATGAATGCGATTAGTAAATTTATACAAATCTGAAGTTAAGTGGGAGTCAGTGTGCCGTGTGAGCAGCCATTTCTCAAATTTTGTAAGGTGTCTCTCGGCGCCCTCCCGCACCCCAGTGTTCAGTACCCAATGGCGGATCTGTAGGTAATGATACCGTTCGGCCTCCGGGAGGTCCCGGTCTTCGCGGAAGTCGGAGAAGGTTTGGGGTCCCGTAATGTCAAATAAATGCCCTATGGATCGACGACCCTCTCTGGTCCAGTGCCTGAACCCCACCTGATCCAACCCTGGGGCAAAGTCGGGGTTGTTACCCGCGAGCTAGCAACCTTATCCCAGGCTAAGAGGGTAGGATGAGTAATCGTAGACAGGTACAAGTTCCGGGGGCGTGCATGCTGAGAGAGGAAAGGGACACCCCACAGCGACTGTCCGGCTAGCGACCGATCCATAAAAAGCCAATGCTTTTCGGACCATTTGACCAAAGCTCTCAATTGTGTCGCCCACCAGTAAGCCTGTAAGTTCGGGATCCCCAATCCACCCTCAAGCGGGCTCCTGTATGCGAAGTTCCTGCGCAGGCGAGCTCTCTGGTCTCTCCAAATGAATCGTTCTATATCTCTTTGTAGTGAAAGTATGACTCCCTTCGGAGGCACTAAGGGGAGTGTTTGGAACAGATAAATGATCTTGGGGAGGAGCGTCATCTTAATGGCAGCGATGCGGCCCAACCATGACAACGAATGCGGTCTCCATCGTCGTAAGCAATCTCGGACCTGCCGCAGTAACAATGTATAGTTTTTTTAATTAGTGACCTGCAAGTCGTCGGAAAGATGCAATCCCAAGTAGGGAATAGAGCTCGAGGCCCAGTGGATGTGGTACGACCGCCGCAGTAGATCTAACGTTGCGGGATCGAGAGAAAGATTAAGAGCTTGGGATTTATGAACATTGATCTTAAACCCCGAGACCAAGGCAAACCTATCTAATTCCGCCAGCAGGGCAGGAAGAGACTCCCTAGGCCGCTCCAGTGTAGCCACAACATCGTCCGCATAGAGACAGAGTTTGCACGCAGACCCTCCGAATTGCACCCCAGTAATGGAGGGATCATCTTGGACCCTTTGAGCCATAGGCTCCATATAAAGGGCAAATAAAAGCAGTGACATGGGACAACCCTGCCGCGTGCCCCATTGTATGGGAAATGGCTCCGAGGCAATCACATTCATGCGCACCGAGGTGGTTGGATGGGTATAACTACTAAAGACCCAGTCAATGAATCGGGAGGGTATACCGAAATGAGATAGCGTCTCCTTAAGATACGGCCAATGAACCCTGTCGAACGCCTTCTCAGCGTCGACAGAGAGAATCATTCGCTCGGCAGGAAATCTATTTGACCTGTCTACAAGATGAAGGAGTCGTTTCGTATTGTCGGAGCACTGCCGCCCGGGAACACACCCGGATTGGTCCGGATCAATCAACCCGGGTAAATGGGAAGAGAGTCTCTGCGCCAGTATTCCCGTAAAGATTTTCAAATCAACGTTTAACAGGGAGATGGGGCGGTAAGAGGCACACATGCGTTTGTCTTTGCCCGGTTTGGGGATGACCGTGATCAGCACTTCCAGCATGGAGAGGGGTAGAGGGCCCAATCGAATTGTAAACCCTGACCAGCAATGGGGCCAGGACGGCGCAAAAGGTTTTATAAAAAATAGAGGGAAACCCATCTGCCCCAGGTGATTTGTGGAGTTTTAACTTGGAGATGGCAGAGATAACCTCTTCCATTCTAATAGGAGCTTCAAGTGCCTCTGCCTGATGGGGGACCAGTTTGGCCATGGAAACGCCCTGTAAATACTGGGCAGGGCCTTCCTCCGGTAACGTCTGGGCTTTGTACAGAGCTGAGTAGAATTGCCTAAACGCATCCGCAATTCCGTGATCTGTGGTACGCTCCTCTCCCTGTTGATCCACCTCAATCTGTTGGCTAGGAGCTTCCCGCATCTATCACCCCCAACATAAAAGGCGTGTTTAAGCCGAAGGGCGGCATATTCAGCTCTGTCGATATCTAGTGCCGCTAATTGGGCCCTGGCCGCTTTGAGTTGTTTCCATATTCTAGGGGCGCCTGTCCTCTGGTGGATACGTTCCAACTCAATAACCTCCCCCGTTAGTTGTTCCCTCTTCTCTCTCCTAAGCTTATTGTCAGCCGCTGCAATCCCTAAAAACTCCCCCCTGACCACTGCCTTCAGTGCATCCCAGAGGATGGCCGCCGAGACTTCCGAGGTAACATTCATATCGAGATAGCCAGTTATGGACTCCGTGATCTGTTTTATCACCGAGGGACGCTGCAACATCGTCTCCCGTAGTCGCCAAAAATGACGGGAGGGACGCGGATGGGTCAGGGACAGGGAAACCCTCACCGCAGAGTGATCTGATATAGGACATGGGACTATCGTAGCCTCTCGTGTCTGCTGTGTTAGTGTGGTAGTTGTCAATATATAGTCGATCCTGGCGTACGTTTTATGAGTGTGGGAATAAAAAGTGTATTCTCTGGACCGTGGGTGGCACAGCCGCCAGACGTCAGTGAGGCCGGCCTCTGCCAGTAATCGAGCCCCAGCACCGGAGAGGGCCCCAGCCTGCCCTACGCGCTGCGCGGACCTATCCAGCTCATTATCAAACGCCAAGTTGAAATCGCCCCCCAAGAGCAGAGTTCTATCGGGTGTGCTGGATAGCTCGTGCACCACCTCTCTAATGAACCCCTCCTGCCCTTCGTTGGGGACATAAGCTGTAGCTACTGTAAAGGCGTGCTGTCCCAGTGTAAAGGAATAAGCCAGGAGCCTGCCTTTGATCTCGGCCTGTTTAGAGTTGATCTGGCCTCGGAACTTCGCAGAGACCAGTATGGCCACCCCTGCTGTCTTAGAGGATCGAGACGAATGCATTTGATACGGGAATGCCCTGGACCGTAATCTGTGGGTGTTTTGTGCCAGGAGATGCATCTCCTGGAGGAGACAAATCTGGGCGTCTGAGTTTTCCAAAAAGGACAGAACAGTACGCCATTTAATAGGGTTATTAAGGCCTCTAACGTTAAGGGATATGATCTTGAAATCAGTCGACATTATAGTGAAGAGAAGGATGCAGTGGAAGGGTTGGGAACCCCCGTGCGAGTACCAACCTAACGTCACCTGAACATACACCAGCCAATATAAACAAAGACTCAACGCCACTTGCAAATCTAAATGAGCTATACGCCCCGAAAGGAGGAGGAGAGGACCCCATTACCCTTAACGAAAAACTAACTAATAATAACAACAATTCAAAATGTCCAACAGTGTCCTGGGCTATCAGCCCCATGGCGAGGCGTGAGATGTACAGCAGGAGCCCCCCGCCGCCCCCACCCCGCCCAGCACCCGGCTCCGTAAACTCAAAGTGTACCCCTAACCCACATGCTTCAATTTACCGGACCCATATGCCATCAGTCAATGTCCGCAGTCTCCTCCACCAGGGTATCAAGCACAGCTTTACGCTCCTTTGCCATTGTCGCTGGATCTGGGCGCAGGCGGGATGGAGTCCCACCAACGCGGCTCCATCTGGCCGGTCCCAGCTGTCGACCCTCAGAACCCCCTCGGTCTGGGGAGCTCCGACTCTTCTCCGGTAGATTAAGAAGCGTTGTGGCCTCCGGCAGTGAGCAGATCTGACGGAGCCTACCTTCCCACTTAAAGATGAGTCTGAATGGATGACCCCATGAGTAGAAGATGTCCTTTGAACGCAAGAATGTTGTGACCGCTCTGAAATCTCGTAGTTTCTGTAGCGTTGAGGCAGCAAGGTCCTGAAACAGGAGAGGACGAGTAGAACGAAAGTCAAGGGGGTGCTTGGCTCGTGCTTCCCGGAGAATTCGTTCTTTGAGCTGGAAATCATGGACACAAGTTAAGATGTTCGGAGGGGGTGCAGTTGCCGGCCTCTTAGGCCCCACGCGGGGCGTCCGGTCCAGCTTCATCTTCTGCTCCGGGGTGGCCCCCAGTATATAGTGGAAGAGATCCGCAACGAAGGATTCAATGTCTTGCCCCTCAAGACCCTGAGGAACCGCTCGAATTCTAATGTTGTTCCGACGGGAACGGTTCTCGAGGTCCTCCGCATGGGCCTGGAGGTCCAGGTGCTGATCCTGGAGGCGAAGGACTTCCTGCTGAAGCAGATGAATCTCCTCGTCTCTAGATGACTCATGTGTCTCCAGCGCATCCACTCTCTCGCCAACAGAGTCGATGTCCCTGCGCAGCTCCCGGATTTCGGAGGTGATCTCCTTTTTCATAGCATGGAATTCCACGGTCAGGGAGGCAAAAGGGGACTCAAGGACGCTACGGGTGACTGGGCCTTCCACCTCGGGGGAATCGCACTCAGCCGAGGGTCCCCCGGCTGGCGGTATCGCTTCGGTCCCTCCAGTGCCAATCTTGTGGAGGAGGTCCTTCACCGACCGCTCTTTCTTGGGCTTGTTGGAAGCCATGGTGGTGCCCAAGGTATCCCCCGTAGGCCCCTATGACGAGAGGGGGTATAGAGAGGGCAAGAGGCGTTAGTCCAGCGGGCCCAGGGGAAGAGGGGCACCCTCCAGTCAGAGCCTCCGCCGCACATTCTGCCCACGGCCAAAGTCCTCCAGAGTCAATGTGTGCCCCGTCCCCGGGCGTTGCGAGGATTGAATAGGCCCTAAAGCGCCTCCGGGGGAGAGGGCAGATGTATATATCAGGGCTGACTCAGTCTCGGCTTACTCCAGGAGGCCGGGCCGCCAAAGCACCTCCACTCACAGGCTTTGGGCGGATCAGGCGCTCGTCAGGGCTGAATCGCCTTCTTTCGCTCCCTTCGCCCGGGGCATCTGCTGCTAATGGTGCCACCATGACACCGCCACTCGAACCAGGCCGTCCCCCCCGGAGGCACCTTCCCCGATGCCCCAAATGGCCGCCGTCACTTGACCACCGCCTCCTGCGCCCTTAGCAGAGTCAGAGTCTCCTAGTGCACGTGGCCGATGCAGGGACGGCCTTGCCAAGTTCAAAATGGTGGGGAGGAGAGGGCCCGACTACCCCCACAATGTGGCCCAGCCTCTCCCGCAAACTCGGCGCTCACGGCCGTCCTGTCGCTGATGAGGGCCTGTGCAGAGATAGCCACTCTCTGTTTCTAGCCCTGGTCAAAGCATCAACCGCTGCTGCTCCTTGTAAGGCTGCACCCCCGTGCCCTGGAGTACACACCGATGTGCCGGGAAAGGGAGCCGGTAACTCCGATGTGGGACGCACGCAGGGGCCTAATCTCCACCTCCTCCAATGCCCAGAGCAGGACGGGCGCGCCCGCTCCTCAAAAGGCGCCCGCTGTTCCACAGTACCTCAAAGGCCCCTCCTGGCTGGCTCCGCAGTCACGTCCCACCGGATCAGCACCCACACCCGGCAGGGCCCGCCGCCTCCTCAGAACTGCCACCAGCACTCCAAGGCCAACGTCGCGATCCCCCTCTCCGGCCCAGCAGGGGTGCTCCGGCGTGCCTCCCGCCGCAGACAGCCTCTCCTGGCTACTCGAGGCTGGGGATGCGGCCTAGTCACGCCGACGCGTGAGTCACACACCCGTCTTCGGCCCCACAGGGATCTGCTGCCGAGATCTGGTAGCGGAAGGAGTCCGGTGTCTTCCGCCGCTATGTCGGGTGGCTATGGAAGGCTAACGAGCCGGGAACCGGGCGAAGGGCCGGAGCGGCAAGCAGGCACGTCCTACTCGTCCGCCATCTTGGCCACGCCCCCGAAGTATAGTTTTTTTAAGTGTACAGTTCCTTTCTCTGTTTTGTTATATCAGTATAGTTTTTTTCATCTGTTATTATTATAATATTTAGTTGTAATTTGTATGTTGTTTGTGTTAAGGGGTGAGATGTGTGTTATCTGTGTAAGCCAAATGTCATAGGCACCTGTTGCCTGGGTAGCGGAGCATTCTAGTTAGGCAGTTGCCGGAGAGAGCTTGGATGTGAGCAGACCGTTACTGCTTGCTCCCCAATAAATCAGGAGTTTAACCACTAATCATCTCTGCGTGGTTACTACACCAGTCTTAGATGATGTTTTAAGAAGACCTGTAATTGGATTGTGGTTGCCTTCTTTACCGCCTTCAACAAAAAGGTTATTTTGGTGATGGGTCAATATTTTTTGACATTCTGAGGATCCAAGCAACATTTCTTTTTAGAAGTGATATTGCCCATTTCTTTTTAGTTGTGATGCTATGATTCCTGCTGGGAATAACCGTTGACAAAGTGTGCCAACAATGGCACAGCTCTTGCCTGCAAAGAAGTGACGGACAAGGATAGATCAAACATGTGGCAGGATTCAGGCCCTGCACTATATTCTTAATTCCATTTAAAGAAATGTCCCTGAATGAGAACTTATCTTGGGTTATTTTGGTATTTTAGTACTCCTTGCCACTGGCATACATTATGGGCCAGATGTAAGACCATTAAGTTTAGCGAGTCGCAAAGTGAGCAAAATTGCGACTCACTAAACTTAATGTACAACAGTCTCAGACACTGTTTGCGATTCCCAATGGAATCGCAAATTACATGCCTCATGAATATTAATTTGCGACCCCATTGGGAATGGCTAGCACTCCCAGGGATGGTGGCCTGCTGGGGTCAGCAGACCACCATGTCTGGGACTGCTTTTAAATAAAGCAGTTTTTTTTTTTAATTCATCCCGTTTTCCTTAAAGGAAAACGGGATGCATTTTAAAAAAAAATAAAACTTTTCAGTTCAATTTTTTAAGGGCTGGCAGTGGTACCTGGGACCACTGCCTGCCCTTAAAAAATATTTACGCACCCATTCACAAAGGGGAAGGGGTCCCCTAGGGACCCCTTCCCGTTTGCGAATGGTTTACCACCTACTTGAAGTATGTGGTAAACTGCAAGTGTTTTGCGGCCGCAAATGCTGTCGCAAAACAACAGTACATGGCATGGTGACTCGCTATTAGGAAGGGACGCCCCTTCCTAATAGCAAGAGTCGCAAATGCTATTTAGCGAGTCAGTGACTCGCAAAATAGCATTTCAACATGCCTGGAACCTTTTTTGCGGTCGCAAACGGGCCGATCTCCCGTTTGCGGCTGCAGAAAAGGGTTGTACATCTGGCCCTAAATCTCATCTCTCTCTCTCTCTTTTTCTCTCTCATTTTACTTTATCCCTCTCATCTCACTTCTTGCTCAATATCGGACTCCTTTGCATCTCTCTGAATCCTGCTGAATAGAAACACACCTTGCATTTGTGCTTAAGTCATGCACTGTTTATTCAAACAAGATACATTTTTTGAAATTTTCAGTAAACTTCATACATTCAAAAAGGAATCCCAGTAAAAAGTATTTTGACTGTAATGTGATACAATTATTAAGACTTTCTTCAGATCAAATTGGCAGATTTTCATTCACCAAATTAGCATTTCTTGGCTAAACAATATCAGAGATGATCAAAGCTAAAAAACATAAAACATATTGCCACCAATGCATTTTTCACTTCTGCTCCCTCTGTGCAGTTTGAGCTTGACTGTCTTCTTCTAAGGCTGGGCTAAAGATGATTTGCAAATGGTTGTTCTCTGCCTAAAATCGTACAGACATATAAAACAATGGAAGTGGAATGTGCTCAGAGTAATTACCAGTGGTTTATATTGATTCATGTCCCTTGGCCTATGTTTTGTAGGTGCACCAACACTTGGCTTCCAAGCTTGATAAGGCTTAGGGACCAAAGCTGCATCTCACTGTTGAAGTCCAATAAGGCTGAAGTGCATCTGGGATTGCTTGTGTTCACTCTCAGGTGGGACAATGGCTAGCAGCTTGGAATTGGTCACATTTTTTGGATGGTGCCATCCTACATCACATCGATATGGCATAGTCATAGGAAGAGAGGAAACAGACAAATGGCAGTTTCTTTCTACACAATAACAAAGAAATTAGAACATTTAAATGGCCAGTATGCAATGCATGCAGTTATCATCAAACATTCCTCTTTTAGGTGTAGCAAATCATATATCACCACCCAATACAGAAGTATCTACCTCAAATGTGTATTCGTTTATTCCCTATATCAGTTCAAATATGTTGTACATCGAAGGAAATTCTTGCTGAGATTTTTATACTGTTGTTTGGAAATAATTTAGTGTAACTTTAAAAAAAAGATATATTTTAATTATACATGTAAGATATGCTAACAGAATCATGGAAAAACACAGGGAAAAGCAGCAAGCTAGATCAAAGATTTGCATACCTTCTGAGATGATCTGTTGAACCTCAGAAAGATTCATTCATCCTTGTGACCTTTGTATATAAAATGTGCATTACTGAGTTGTCTTATAGACCACGTGGGGTCTTACGTACAAAAGAAGCTGGTCAAAGTTCTCTGTTGTTAGCACTTTTAATTAACTTTGCATTTTTCTTGTACATTTCAATGATGACACAAAGTGATCTTGCAGTCGCTACGACTTTGCACTTTTTGTAAAAGGAGTTATGTGGTGTCTTGGTTTCTGTGTGTTCATGGGCTATCTATGTCACAGTGAGGTAATAGGAGGATACTGATATTCACTGGCCAGCTATAATGTTTACCTTTGAATGTAGGCACAGTTGGAGTGTGTCCTATGGGCCCTTTGGTTGTATCTTGATCCATTGCTTGATACAATAAATCATAAGAAGATAAGTACAATGAATGGACATTCATCTTTACATATTAGCGACAGGCTGGCTAGAGAAAACAAGCTATTCTTTCAACTTGTTGTTAAAGTACTGGTTTTGACTATTTTACGGGCATAGGGGCGCACTTATGTGTGGACGGCAATCTACCGGCTGTTAATGAATTAGCATTCACCGCGGGATAAAAACTTAAGCAAGTGCTGTGTTTTTGTGCGCTGTAGAGACTGTAACTATTGTGACATTGGGGCTGGAGTGTATCTTAGCATCTGGCATTTATCAGTGTGGAGGGGTACCTTGTGCTTTTCAGTGTACAGTTCCTTTCTCTGTTTTGTTATATCAGTATAGGTTTTTTCATCTGTTATTATTACAAGATTTAGTTGTAATTTGTATGTTGTTTGTGTTAAGGGGGGAGATGTGTGTTATCTGTGTAGCAGCGCATCTCGGCAGTAGACATGGTGACAGCGCAAAGAGAGCTGTATACTGCATGCGCTCTCTGCCCATTGTTATCGCATTGTTCGCGTGCCTCCACTTGTGAACTCACCTCAGCAGGGAGTGTTCATCACTGCGGAGGCGTTTAAAGGAAGTTCATTTTTCAGCCGGCACGTGACCTTTGTGCACTTTTTTTATGTGATCATATTAATACAGAATAGTGGAGGCCACATTCTGAGTAAAGTACAAACACCCCTTTTGCAGGAATATTAGTAACTTTCTCGACATACCCTCACCTGGTCTCCCTTGTTCTGAAACATCTAATGGGCATCTGTTTCAATGGAAGCAGACTATAGCAAGCAAGAGTGTCTCCAGTAAGAAGCGGTGCTGTTGGCAGATAGTGCCACCTACAGTCAGTGTTTAAGTACTGCATGCATCATTGTGGCAGCAACAACAGTGATTGGCACACTTTTTTGAACTGTGTCATTTACCTCAGCTAAAGAGCAGGATTTGGCGAGTGTCAACAGTGATTGGCATGCTTTATTCATCAATACGTGGCATTCTCTATTGCTAAAAAGCAGCATTTGGTTAGTGTCAACAGCGATTGGTGTAATGGTAATGGTCATAATATCTATGGATGGTTGCAGCTGATTTTACGATGTGTAATTAAGACTCTTGTATTAGTAATTTTTTTTACAGAATACGCCGCACTACAACTTATACATTATGCAAACTGTCATGCCACCCACTCCATTTCTTCAAGAACCAGGAGAGTCAACTTTTATATTGCGTTTATGGTACAGATCTTTTAATGCTTATCTAGGCGCAAAAGACGGTAGGAAGTATAAAGCTGACAGAAAGCGAAACTTGTTATATTACTATCTGGGGTTTGAAGGGCAGAATGTATTTGATCACTTGTCTTGACGATGACGAATTGGACTAATATCCGGTTGCTGTGAATCAGCTGGACACATACTTCGACGAGAAGGTGAATTTAGTAGTACATAGACACAAATTTTTTACTCGTATTCAGAAACCAGATGAGTCTATTGATTTGTATGTTACAGCTTTTAAAATATTGCCGTCATATTGTGAGTTTGAAGGATTCACAGCAACAATTCATTTGTGACCAAACTGTTTCTAGGTGTCATTCAAAGAAAATTCAACAGAGGCTATTAACCTGCAAAAAACCATCACTTGATGAGGCAACAGATATAGCTAAAAATATAGAGTGTTCGCAAAAGGATGCAAAGC
Source organism: Calotriton arnoldi (assembly GCA_963921515.1). Taxonomy (NCBI): domain Eukaryota; kingdom Metazoa; phylum Chordata; class Amphibia; order Caudata; family Salamandridae; genus Calotriton; species Calotriton arnoldi. The sequence continues at coordinate 459,535 of CAWUFW010001245.1, forward strand.
AATTGGAACCAGAAGGGTCAAAGGTGGCAGTAGCAAACATCAATGTTCAAAGCAAAACCCAAAGTAAAAGTCACACATCACAAACCAAAATCTCTAACCCGGATAACTTTTGTAAAAGTAGAAACATAAATAGAGCACCCAGTAAACAAATGTGTTATAGATGTGGTTCCAGTATGCATTTCAAGCTATCGGAATTGTTCAGCGATCACACAAGAATGCTGGAAATATAAAAGAAATTGGTCATTTTTGCAAAGTATGTAGGGGTGGTAAACGCATTTTGGTTAGAAGTGTTCAGGATAGGCATTCCAATGATGAAGATGACTGAAAGTAGAATTAGTTTTATCAGTGGAAACTATAGAAGTTAATAGTGAGTCCAATAAAAAGAAATATGGTGATCCTCTTGTCACACTATAAATAGATGGTGTTAACATGCCTTTGCTTACAGATTCAGGAGCAAGGATCACCATCATTTCTTTGAAAAATACAAGGAATCTTGGTATGAGACTATTACCCCTTGACATTAATACCACTGCCTTTGAGGGAAGCACAAATGATCTGGTAGGGTATTTCTGGGCAGATTTAACCTTTGAGAAGAAAACTATTACAGGAAAGGTGTATGTAGCTCATAAGGGTATTAATGTACTGGGATGGTGGCCTCAGGCGGATTTTCATGATCATTAGACCTGGTCTGAAATGTCCGGTTTCCCTGGTTGGGTCTGTGTCTAATCATTCATGGAGAGAAAGGTTTACAGAAGTCTTTAATAAGAAGGTGGACAAAATAAAACATTTTGCGCTTACCATTAAGGTAAAAGAACAGGTTCTGCCAGTGAAACATACGCTTCGCAATGTACCACATAGTGTACAGCATGAATTTACGAAAATTTTGAAAGAAATGCAAGACAATGGTATTGTAGAACCTGTGGATGCCACGTTTGGCTTTCGCCAATTGTTCTGGCCAAGAAAAAAACAGGGGATTTTCACTTGTGTGTTGATCTGCGGTCCCTTAACAAGGCTATTTGGGTTGAAAATTATCCATGATCCCGAATTGAAGATCTAGTCACAGCTGTAGGTCAGTTCAAATGGTTTCCAAAATTAGATCTATGAGCAGCTTCCCATCAGGTGGTATTAGATGAAGAGCCATGTCATATTACTGCCTTTGTAACACCTGATGGAACATTTCAATTTTGCCTTATGCCATTTGGACGGGCCTCTGCTGCTTCTGTGTTTGAAAAAGTTATGTCTAGAATGTTTGCTGACATGAAACATGTAGTGGTGTTCCAGGATGACATATTAATTCATGCTGGCATACGTGAAGCACATGATGAAGCTGTAGAAAATGTGTTATCTGTCCTACAAGCCAACAGTGTCACTCTTAGAGAGGACAAATGCATTTTTTGTGCTAATGAGATTGAATATCTTGTCATGTGTTGTCAGGTGAAGGAGTGAAGCCCAAACCCAGTATTGTAGATAGACTTATCAAAGCACCTCATACAAATGAAAAGGACCAGTTATTCTCTTTCATTGGTTTGTGTGAGTTTTACTCAAAATTCATTAGGAACTTTGCAGAATTAACAGAATGTTTCAGAATATTACTAATAAAAGGAGCAGAGTTTGTATGGACATCCACTTGACAGAACAATTTTGAACTCACTAAGCAATGTGTAATAGAAGCAACTGCACTTCAAGCTGATGTTGAAGTGTGTGAAACTTTCCTTACTGTGGATGCTAGGGCCTATGGTATGGGTGCGGTGTTGTCGCAAGTTGAAGGAGGAAAAGAGATTACCATTGGGTTTGCTTCAAGAAGAATGAAAGATGTACAGACAAGATACTCTGTAACTGAGAAAGAAATGCTAGCTTGTGTATGGGGCATAGAAAAGTTCAAACCATATTTATGGGGAAGGAAATTTTGCTTAAGCACGACCACTGGTGGACATTCTTTCAGGGTGTAAGAAAAAAAAGGCAACTGCGAGGCTAGCCAGATTGGCAACAACATTGTTGGAATTTCATTTTACAGTAGCTCATATTGCAGGAGGGAAGAACGTGAGGTCAGATTGTTTGTCAAGACTGCCAGTTGTTGAAGAGTCAGATGAAAAGGAAGTACTGGATGAAGTTGAGGAACGCATTATAGCCAGTGTGGAAGATTCTGTTATTTGTCATGACATGGAAGTTTGCCGTGATGCTCTCACAATTGATAAAATTGTGAATCAGGTTATGAAACTGGTGACTAATGGTTGGCCGAACAAAAAGGTCTATGGATTGTTCGTTGCAATCATATTACAAGGTGGCAGATGAATTACCTATAGAAAGTAATTTGTTAATGAGAGGAGACAAATTGATTCCTACAGATTGTTTCAGAAAAACTATTTGGAAACTGCCCATTCAGGTCATTTGGGAGGAACAGTCACTAAACGCAGAATTAGGCATGATTTTTGGCGGCCTGGTTTAGATCGTGAGGTGGAGTAAATTGAAAAGGAATGCCTACAATTCTGTTACATTGATAAACATTTAGTCACATCTACACCTCTTCCCATTCCGGTGAAATGTCCAGAAAAAGTTTGGTAAAGAGTTGCTGTGGATTTTGTGGGTCCTTTTCATGTATTGCCCAACAACATGAAATATTTCATTGTTTTAGAAGATCATTTATCAAGATGGGTGGAGGTATTCAACAAAGAGGGGGTACCAGAGGAAATTCTTACTGACAATGGTGTTCAATTCACTTCTTCAAGTAGGTCTGATTTTCTGAGTAGACTAGGGATAAAACATTTGTGCACCCTCTTATACCATCCCCGGGCAAATGGTAAAGTGGAAAGATTTAACAGGGTACTAGTGGAGTGCTTCCAGGGTGCTATCAAATCCAAAATTAACTGCAAAACTGTGTTCAGGGAGTTGTTGTGAGCAAACAGAACTACCCCACATTATGTGACAGGGGTAGTGCAATTTGAACTTATGAGAGGGAGGAGAGTCACATCTTCTTTGAGTCCATTCTGTAAAGTCAAGGCTCTAAATCAGAAATATGATGTGGGAAAGTATTCCAAAGGGCTAAAAATGCAAGTGATAAAGTGGTTTGAGAGAGAAATATAATCAAGAGGTGCCAGGTCTAAATTTAGTGTTGGTGAGTGGGTACGCATTAAGGATCCTGTGCTGTTACAAAAAGGAGCCTCAAAGTTCAGAGATCACATTCGTATAATTGAGATCAGAGGCCAAGTAGCGAAGGTTTCTAATAGTCAGTGATGGAACACTGCACACTTGGTGAAAAATAATGAAATAACATTGTTGGATGATGTGTCTAAGAAATATATTTGAAGTGGATCAAAGACAAGTAATAGTGTCAAAGATGTGTTAGAAAGTCTAGAGCTGACACTAAGTAGAAGTAACAGAAGAAAATCCCTTCTAAATTCAAAGATTAAAGGGATCACAGTTCATTCATTTAATTCTATCAGATTGTAGCTGTTAGTCAATTTAGTTTATATTTCAGTTGATTATATTGGGATTGTTATGTTTATTGTGTTAGTGTATGTATTATTGTCATGTTTTTGTTGTGTCCTTTTTGTTGTATTGGGGGAGATATGTGGTTTTCTTGGTTTCTGTGTGTTCATGGGCTGTCTAGGTCACAGTGAGGTAATAGGAGGATATTGATATTCATTGATCAGCTATGTGTTCGGCATTGGAATGTATTTTTGCCTTTGAACGTAGGCACAGTTGGAGCATGTCCTCTGGTCCTTTGGTTGCATCTTGATCCACTGCTTGATACAATAAATCATAAGAAATAAGTATAATGAATGGATATTCGTCATTACAAGTCAAAATACAAACAGTAATTTTGCACTGTGACTTCTTCCTGACTGCATTCCTTTGTACATTGAGAAATAAAACTTTGCAATTCCAAAGTCTTTTGCACTGACTCTGCGACAGCAAATACTTTTGTACATCAGGTAATTTGTTCTAAAGCCTAAGAACCCACAACAAGAAACTGAGGTATACAACCCTGCTTCTGCTATTCCTCGAAGAAACTAAAATCTGCTGCCCACTCAAGCACAGTGTTCTACAATAGTAATGTAATGTAATGCTAGTATTTCATATATTGCATTTTTCATCATACAGCTTTGTGCCCCAGTTTAGGGTTCTTAATTTCCACCTTCTCTAAATCAGTGACCAATCGCATAGCAGTGTTTTGAACAACCTAAAACTTAGCAGTGTGAATTTTTGCATTTCCACTTAGGAGTGAGTGGCGGTCATTTACCTTAGATTGAAGAGTCATGTGAGCTTCCTTTGCTTTCTGTTGTTCCCCAAGATAAGAGCAGATTGTATTAACTAGTCTATGGTGGTTATGGTATGTTGACATGATCACATTTGTTTGGCAGTTTATTGACATGTGGACATCAATGAGCACTCCTAGAGATTTTTTTTTTTTTTTTAAATATGTTTTTATTGAGTTTTTAAACAATAAACAGATACAGGAAAAGAAAATAAGACAGATCACATATTCAAGTGTCACATTTGTTTGATTACATAGGGGGCCGTGGTTGCGCAGTCCAACAAGGATTGGGCCGGCATGATGCAACCATCCCTCACACAAGGCAGCAACAGGTATGTATACCATAAGGCAAAACTACACAGACGGGGTGTCATATCGTCATTGCACAGTACCTTGATACAGTGTCCCCTGTCAGCGGAAGAAGTGGCACAATCATTAAGTCAACATGTACATCCATCTTTCCAATCACCCCATTCCTGCCCCAAATAGTCAGCTGTTAGTCTTGATTCTCATTGCTATCTTGCTGCGTTATTTGATACTGTGCAAACAAACCCCAGAAACTTTTCGGCCGACTGCAGGGGGGTAACAATTCGTTATAGACCTCCGATTGGGTATTACAATACATCATATCTTTTTCCCACTCTGCAACCGTCGGGACAGGGCCCCGCATCCAACGCATTGCTAGCCTGCGTTTCACCAGGAGCAGACCCACAGCAACCAATTTACAAACGTTCTTGCTGAGTGGTTTTTTGTAGCCTAAAAACGCCATTAGGGGGTCAGGAGAGAGAGATAGCCCCACAATATCAGTTAGCGCTTGAAAAATGCTCCTCCAATAACCCTCCACAAGGGGGCATTGCCAAGCAAGATGGAAAAAGCCAGCCCCCGGCATATCACATCTCTCACAGCGATCAGTGTCTCGCAATCCATACCTACATAGTCGTTGTGGAGTGTAATGGACCCTGTGTAAGAATATAAAATTGGCCAACCGATGGCGGCCATTCAGTGAGACTTTGCGAGTGGTCTCACAGCAGTAGTACCAGATAGCATCTGTGATTGGGACCCCAATGTCCGCCTGCCATGCCAGCCGCGCCTTAGTGTATGAAGTGGTCTTTGTAAGTTGTGTCGAGGCATATAGGCGAGAGACTAATTTCACATGTGATTGTGGGGGCAATAGTATAGATAGGGCCGGGATCTCCAATGGCTCCAAGAGCTCATCGCCTAGTACCGCGCGCAGCGCATGGCGAGTCCTGAAGAAATAAAATTGCGTTAGAGCCGAGGGCCCCGTTACCCCAGCAACCGCCTCCTCCCATGAACACACCTTTCCGTCTTTAAACAGATCACCCATTTCATGTACATTAAGACTGTTCAGCTAGCGAAGAGCCCCTTGCTCGGAGCTGAGAGTAAACCACTGACACCACTCCACCCTCAGATGCGGCGAGTATAGTTGAGCCCCATCGTGCATACGAAGCAGTACGTGCCAAGCATGAACTACGGAGTTGACCGAATCTAGTACTCCGCAGCGTCTGATAGGTGACTTAGTTAAAAACCGTGGCAAGGGGTCCAGGGCAGCAGGCACCTTTTCAATCTGGAGGTGAGGCAAATCATGCGGGCCATGTACCCAGCAGTGGGCATGCGAAGCTTGCGCTACGCTGTAATAGAGTTCTAAATCTGGCGTGCCCAGGCCCCCCGCAGTGCAGGGTAAAGTGAGGATGTTGAACGCTATTCGCGGAGTCTTGCCCGCCCAAGCCAGCCTATTCATCAAAGTTCGCAGCTCTCTGAACATATACCGGGGCACCACCATGGGTATGTTAGCGAAGAGAAAGAGAACGCGGGGGAGCACCACCATCTTCATCAGAGAGACCCTCCCCACCAGAGAAAGCGGGAGCCTAATCCATCTGTCTATATCATTGCCTAACTTGGCAATAGCTCTCCCATAGTTCGCTTTGATTACTTGGTCCGCATCGGAATGGACTTGAATACCCAGATAACGGACCGGTTCGGAGGTCCACTGAAGGGGGAAGTCAAGAGGCATCGGCGCAGTAGACGGAGTTAACGGAAAAATTATCGATTTATCCCAATTAATCTTAAGGCCCGAGAGACCACCGAACCGCAGCACCTCGCGAATTACCGGGGCAAGGTGAACATCTGGGTCTCGGACATACAAAAGCATGTCGTCAGCGTAAGCCGAAACAATTAAGTTGTATTTGGGGAAGTGAAGGCCTGTGTGTCCATGGTATTCACATAGCGCCCTCAGCAGGGGCTCAGCGGCCACTGCATACAACAGGGGGGATAAGGGACATCCCTGTCGAGTGCCCCGCGATATATGAACTGGGGAGGAAACCGTGTCTCCGGTACCCACTCGCACCAGTGGCGAGTTATAGAGCACCGATACCAATTGTAGGAATACCTCTCCCACCCCCATGCGGTGCAGCTCAGCAAGCATAAACTTCCATTCAATGGAATCGAAGGCCTTTTCCGCATCTAAAAAGACCGCAGCCGCCTTGACCTCCAGCCGGACGTGTTGAAGGGCACCAAACACAGTCCTGAGATTATAGGACAACGTGCGACCCGGTATGAATCCAGCCTGCTCCGGTCCGATCAATAAGGGCAATAACGGAGATAGACGATTAGCCAGTATTTTTGCAAATAGTTTTGTGTCCAAGTTGAGCAACGAGAGTGGCCGATAAGAGGAGCATTTCTGGGGATCTTCATCAGGTTTCAGTAATGTAATGATCAGGGCCTCGCGCATAGAGGGCGGCATGACCTCAGCAACTCCCATTTCTTGAAACAGGGAGCTCAGGTGTGGAACCAAGATGTCACTAAAAGCTTTGTAAAAAGACACTGTCAGTCCGTCAAGCCCCGGAGCACTGCCCTCCCGCATAGAACTCAATGCCAATCGTATCTCCCGAACCTCAAGGGGCCGCATTAGGAACTCCCGGTGCTAGTCCGTCAACCACGGGAACTTGATGTATTCAAGATAATTCAATATATCATTATCGCTAGGGGCAACTTTAGAGCTGTATAGCTCTTGATAGTATCTGCGAAACCGATTGTTAATATCCGCCTGCTCTGTTAGGAGAGAGCCCTCCTCGTCAGCCAGCTCTGCAATGACACCAGCCTCCGATCTGCGACGGGCCAACGCTGCCAGCACCGAACCCGGTCTGTCGGCTTCCCCATATATTCTAGCTGTGGCGTATTTACCCATATATTTGACTTTGCTGTCTGCCTCATTATGGTACTCGTCAAGTGTGGTCGTCAGCAGCTCCCGAGTCTGCGGGTCATTTCTAACTACCAACTCAGCCTCAAGTTTGGCTATTCAGGATTCTAGTAGAGCAAGCCTGCCTCTGATAGAACGTAATACCCCTGCGTGCTTACTGATAGCCACCCCACGTATAAAGACCTTAAACGTCTCCCAGACCGTGGCAAAGGAGTCCACTGAGCCAACGTTGAGAGTGAAAAATTCTGTAATAGCATCTGTAAGCTCGGATTTAAATACTGTGTCGAGTAATGAGTATGGGGGAAAGCCCCACAGAAAAGGAGGAGGACCCCGCGAGGGCACATTAATCACTAGTAAAATGGGCGAGTGGTCCGAAAAAGACCGAGCTAGGATGGAACAGTCCTGAATTTTGGTCAACAGCGTCTGTGAGATGAGCCAGTAATCGATGCGAGTGTGGATATCATGGGGCGCTGAGTAATGTGTGAACCCACCCCTTTCGCCAGACCGAGCTCTCCAAACATCTACCAAGTGCAATTGTAAGGCTATATCTACAATGGCCCTGGCGGAAGCAGACGGAGGCCTGGGAGGGCCCTTTGAGCAGTCAAGCGCTGGATCCAAGACACAATTAAAGTCACCACCCCAAACCATCGGCAGTGATTCGCGGCCCCTGAGAAGTGCAAATATGGACTTGTAAAACTGTGGGTCATCATAATTCGGGCCATAAGAGTTAACAATGAGGAAATTCTGCCCTTTACCGTAACATCTGGATATGACATATCTGCCAGCTTGGTCAGTCTCACAGTGTTCTAGTTGGAGCCCCGATTTACGATTGACCCATGTCAACACACCTCTGGAGTGTGAAGTAAATCCTGCAGCATGAGAAAGACCTGTTAACCTATTACCTGTGAGCAATGCACTACCAGGGTGCAGGTGAATCTCCTGGAGTAGCGCAATGTCGACCTCCTTCCGCTTCAAGTACGCTAGAATCTTACGCACCTTCCTATGGTCGTTGAGGCCCCTGACATTCCATGTCATGAGGTTCAACTGCTTAATATGCCCCCGTCCCGTGTGGTGCTGTGACATGCAGAGAGTTCGTGCAATTGGTGTTGCCACCATGTGAAACCTCATATGGAGCCCCCCACATCATGGAAGCAATAAAGCATGTGATCATCAAAAGAATAAAGAACAGAACCCCCCCAACCCCTCCCCGCACCCACGCCTCGCACTCCCCAACTCGGCTAAGGCGAACATTAACCCTCTCTGTCACCAAAGCATCAAAAGAAGGCTTAAAACTCCCCCCCCCAACACACATATACAACAACAAAAAAACAGAAATGCAGAGAAAAACAGCGTGTAACGCATTGGGGCGGATGTTACCCAGCAACACCACAGTGGTCCATCACCCCGCCAAGCCACCAAATAGCAACAGTAAAACTTCAACTACAGAAGCGTAGCAGCTATTAGAAAACATAAACAGTTCCTGAATCAAATAGCTTCCCCATACCAGAGCGCCAAACGGGCCGCCCGCACCCAGCAGCCCACCCAACATAAAGAGGACTCCCATCATATGGTACATTAGGAGAACAAATTCGCTTATAAAACATCCCAGTGTAACAACAAATCTCCCAGCAAAAATATCGTAGCTCTCAACATAGTACACGCTTAAGTGGTACTAAAAAGTCAAGAGAGATCCGGACAGGACCAGCCTCACCACCTGCTCATCAATCATTGTCATCAAGGCTGCCAGTCGCACCATCTGCACGAGAGCCGTCCTTCTGACCCTTCCTATTTTTGCCAGCCTTGTCCCAGTCTTTGAGAGCTTTCTGAAGAGATTGCGGGTCAGAAAATATCTTGGCCTTCCCATCAAACAGTACCCGGAACCGTGCCGGGTAGAGCATAGCATATTCAATGCTCTGGTCATGAAGTTTACGTTTCAGGGGTGCGAATTGCCTTCTGGCCTCCTGAACCTTCAACGTGAAGTCTGGGAACAAAGAAATCGAAGACCCCTCATACTGCAAGGTTCCCAGATCTCTCGCCTTCCGCAACGCTGCATCCCTGTTGCAATAATTCAAAAGTTTGGCGATAATGGGCCGCGGGGGGGCACCAGGCGGAGGCCAAGGACCCAGCGAGCGGTGTGCCCTCTCCACGACAAACTTAGGGGAGAAAATATCAGCACCCAGCAGAGTTGTGAGCAGTTTTTCGACAAAGGTCTCCATTTTGCCTGTCGCAACGGATTCCGACAGGCCCGTGATTCGCAGGTTACTGCGCCGTGATCTGGCTTCCAAGTCTTCAGCTCTGTCCTGCAAGGCAACCAGGGCCTTCTCCGCACGTTTCTGGGCGCTGTTGGAGTCAGTTTGGGCCTCCTCAGTTTCTGTGATACGCCGCTCTGCCATATCCAAACGCTCTGAATGCTTGTCAACCCACTCAGACATCCTGTCCATTCTATAGGCTAAAGTATCAATTTTAGCGTTAATCGCCGACAGACCTTGCTGCATGGACGCTATTATCTGCTTAATGTCGCCGATAGGATCTTCCGCGGGATTGTCAGGCTCCGACATCGTGGATTCCGCTGCGTCCTCACAACGTCTGGATTTTCGTTGTTCAAAATTTATCTTGGGCTGCGTCTTGTCCGGTTTGCCCATCTCCACGCTCCTCGCCCCCTGGTGGATGGTCATTCGTGCACTGAATTCAGTCCACGGTCCCACCCCACCCAACACTCGGGCGCGGTGCCCAGGTCGTCTCAAGTCAGGCCAGGGGCTCGCCAAGTGAAGCAACAGCGAAGCTACCGGCGGTGATATAGGACCAACAGCAATGGTCAGTGCCCGTCGAAAATGGCCCCCGCACCCTCACCGCAGAGCAGGAGGGGCCGCTGCGTCGAGCAGGCAGGGCAGAGCAGGCCGAAGTAGGGGCTTCGCACCGAGGCTGCGGCAATGAGATGGTCCCCTTGGCGCTGATGGCATGCAAGAGTAGTGAGCACTAGACGATCAGGAACAGGGCCCCCTTTAGAGCGCGGCACGAGGGCAAGTCAGCAATGCGCCCAAAACACTAGCAGCACCTCCGTCGGCCCAGCCAGCCTACGTGACCCAGACAAGTGGGGCTAATAGCTCACCATGCGTGCACGGGCTCACAGCACTCTCCTCCGCATCTAACTTCAGCGTCTGAGAGTCTCCTGCCAGTATTACCACGGGTTAGGTCCCCGCTCTCGGCAGCCGCCGCTCGATGCCTGCGTTGGATCCGCTCCGCTGGAGACGCTATTCACGCCGGCCACGCCACCAGGCCGCGCGTCGGCACAGGGCACCGCAGAGCAAAGCTCAGTGTCTGTCGGGGCGATCTTCAAAACAGACACAGCGTTCGAGGGACCAAACAGTGGGCAGCACTCGTACAGCACTCCAGTCGGAAGCTCGGTCTGGGAAGCTGCTAATTCATGTCGGATTGTATCGGTGGCCGGCGGATCTCAATCACGGAGCGGCCATCTTTAGGCCAGGCAAGCTCCGCTCCCCACTCCTAGAGATTTAACTTTGTCTTTAACACAGATAGCAGGTCTAGAATGAGAATTGCATGAGTCTCTGATTTATCTTATGGTATGATGTGAGCCAGTGATCGAAAACTCTGTTTTCTCCCTATTGGGGAATAGCCAGTTTTCATACATCCAATATTGAATGTGGGTGGAAGGGCGTGGCAAGATGGAGATGGTGCTGGACACTCTTTGAACGAGCTCTGAGCCGGCCTGTCCAAAATCCTTGATAACCCTTGCCATCGCCGCAGTGATTGAGCAGGCTTCTGGACCCCGGGCCACCTGAAAACACAAGCGGCACTTGTAGGCTGCAAGAGCTGTTTTTTTACGCAGCAGCAGAGAAGGAATCCCAGGTCCGTGACTGGAGCTGGGCCATAATGCCTTGGTGTTGGGAGAAATTGACATTCTGCTGCTTCCTGCAGAGCCGAGGAAGGCTTGTCAGCTCTACGTCCAAGAAAACAAAGGCTCAGTCACGTCCAAGGTGGTGCTTTGGGAGGCTTATAAATCAGTCCTCTGGGACAGTGCCCAAAACCTGATAGCCTGAAGGAGGAGGAGGGAAGTGGGAACCCTGGAGAAACTTGAGGGCCAGCTGCTTGGGATTGAGGGAACCTTGGGACCATAACCAGACCCCCCTCCCACCCTTAGGAATCTAGCCCTACACAGAGACGAATATCAAGTCCTGGCAAAAGAAGGGGCAAAAATTAAATGTTAGCCATGCTACACCAACTATATGACGCCAGTGACAAGGCTGGGAAGCTCCTAGCATGGCTGGGGAAAAGGGAGGCGGAAGCTAGGTGGGTAAACTGGATAGTTGGACAGGGGAGAGAAGGTATGGATACAGACGAAGCAATAGCTAGAGCTTTCAATCACTATTACGCAGAGTTCTATAGGGCTAGGCCACTGCAGACATTGCCCCAAATGGAATACTACCTGGAGTATGTGACCACTCCTGTTCCAGATATAGAGGCTCGAGCGGTGCTTGAGGCTGAAATCACATTGGCAGAAATTCAAGTCCACATAGTGAAGTTAAACTCCAACAAGACCCTGGGTCCGAATAGGATTCCTGCAGAATTCTATAAGCATTACATACGGCTGGTAGGACCCCATCTCTTAAACATGTTCTTGGAAGCAGATAAACAGGACACCCTCCCCAAGACCTTTGACAGTCCGTCATAGTTGTCATTCATAAAGAGGGCAAGCCGAAGGAGCGTTGCGACTCATACCACCCAATGTCATTACTCAATGACAATCTTGGCCACTATAATGGCCATTAGACTTCTGCAAGTCATCACACCTCTAATCCATAGGGACCAATCAGGCTTCATGCCTGGTAAGTCAACACAATACAATCTCCGATGCACCCATAACTGGCTGAACAAAATCAAAGACCACTTAGAACCTCACGTCTTTCTCGCGCTCGACGCAAAAAAGGCATTTGATACAGTGCATTGGCCCTTTCTGGAACACACACTGGTTAAGTTTTGGTTTGGTACCCGACATAGGAAATGGGTTAAGTTATTATACCAGGGCCCAATGGCTGCGGTCCAGGTGAACGGGGTACTTTCCGCGGAGTTCCCCATTGGTAGCGACATGAGAAAGTGTTGCCCCCTGTCCCCTCTTCTGTTCACCCTTACCATAGAATCCCTAGCCTGTGTGGTCCTTGATCAACACAAGATCCATGGTTTCCAGATTACGAGTGGGACTGAGATAGAAAAAAAGATTTCTCTTTACGCGGACAATATTCTCCTTTACATTACAGAACCATCCTTCTTCCTCCCTTCGACCCTCCAACAGTTTGAGGATTATGGTAAATACTCAGGTTACAGCATCAACTGGGGCAAATCAGTGCTTTATCTTCCACAGGGTGGAATGGAGGTGCCCTCACTCCCTCATCAGCTGATGCATACAACACATGGATTCAAATACTTAGGTACATACATGACACTGGAGAGGGAAGTTTGCCTTGAACAAAACTTCAGAAGGGTGATGCGAACCTGCTGGGGAGAAATGGAGTGGTGGTGAGGGCTGCCCCTTACACTGGTGGGGAGGGCAGCTATGTTTAAGATGATCTCCTTACCCAAATTGCTTTATGCCACATATTATCGGATCCCTCCTGAGACCTTCATGGCAATCGAGGGTGACAAGCGAACTATTCTATGGGATGGTAAACCCCCTACAGTTGCCATTAAAACTCCACAATGGCGGGTTGGTGCTGCCTGACATTTTTCTATTTACTATTACTGGGCGTCCCACCTCATAAATATCACCGATTGCCAATTTGCGTCCCTGGACCACTCAACTTTTTGGCTGGTGTGTGAGGAATGGGAAAACGGTCTTGCCTACACTACTTATACGAAGGCAGGGGGACTCAACGTTTCCTTTCTGTCACTCAGGTAACACAGGTGGCCTCGGATATGGCTATGAAAGATATGGGGTTGCAGAGCAAACCTATGAGGGAAACACCCTTATGGGAGGGACGTTGGCTACCCGAACTACGAAAACTGTGGGATTCAAGGCCTTGGGCCTCATCAGGATATACAGAGTGGGAGACCTAATGGAGGGTGGCGATATCATGCCGCTCTCCTCGCTCCAACGAGACTACGGGATGAATGCAAATCAATTACTAAAATATGTGCAAATAAGGCACACGTGGAGGGCCGAGGGACTTCCTGGGAATGGTGTCCCAGAATTTGCCCCCTAGGTGGACGGCTTTTACTGGAAGAACTCCCTGACATGCAAAACCCTTAATAATAATATGGCAGATACCCTACATAAGCTGGGGGGGAAATGGGTGGCGGAGGAGGGAATATGAAAGATATTGATTGGGAGGCAGCCCTAATGCACCCAAGGGAGGTAGCAATCAAAAGACTGCTACGACTAGTGCAATTCAAAATACTCCATTGAGTGTACTATTATAGATGTTGATTACATGCTATGGGGAGGGTACAGAGCCCCACATTGTTTGAGGTGTCAGGTAGAAGATGGTTTCTGTTTTCATCAGCTTTGGAGCTGCCCCCGAATCCAGGATTACTGGGTTGCAGTGAATGGGGAACTCAGTGGGTGTTTTCAGCACAGATCCCGTTTGACCCTAAGTTTGTCATTTTGGGGATCCCTAATAATATTGACCTCCCACAGGCCCAGCTCTTGCTCTCCAACCTCGGAGTAGCCAAAATAGACATAACTCGATAATGGGGAGGGGGGGGGGGGGCAAGGGAGTGCTCAAGGCTACAAAAATGAAGGAGAATGGATATGTATATGGTGGCTGTAAAAGTAACGTATGTCAGCAGGGGCTTCTCCCGGAAATTTTGTAAGGTGTGGGGCAAATGGATACAGTATTATTCTTTGGAGATATTGGAGGACGCTGGGGCACAGAGCCAGGTGGTGACCTGATGAATGCGGGTGTGATGTAGTCTGTTGTACTGAGGTTTAAATCTTGGTGTTTATTCTTGCTGTTGAAAAAGAACTGGCTGGGGGTTCTGGGGGTTTAGAAGTGACTCCTGTGGCCGCTTGGGCACCAGCAAAAAGTTGGAAACTTTTGAAAATGTTTGGTTCAGAGCTCTAAAGCCAAGGGAGCGTGCCTGACCAGCAGTTCCACTGCCTAGGATTGAATTGCAGATGTGTCCCACTTAGAGGCTCAGCATCTCTGAAAAATGACAAAGTTTCTTACTGTTTTGGTGTTTCAAAACTTTTTCAAGTAAAAATGTCCATAGCCTTAGCAGGAGCAACCTGTGGCAGGTACCTGTCATGCCATTACAGGGCTGCGGCTACCATTTCAGATTTGTCCCGTGGCAAGACAACTTTTTTGTCACAAAAATTATAAAGTCTTTATTTGGATTAAAACATTTTGATTTACAGACTTTCACCGGCACCAATCCACTTGGTGCATCTGACCAGGGCTCCATCGTAGTTGGCCTCAAATCGGGCTCAAGTCTACTACTGCAACCATTGACTACTATTAGCACTTTGCATATCCCCGGTTCCCCTTACTGGATTTTTGTGGTTTTGGTTAGTTTTTTTCCTATATCTTCTAATTCGGTTTGGAATTTTCATTAGTTGGTGTTCTGACTGTATTGCTGCTGTTTGGTACTTATATATATATATATATATATATACACACGTCATGTGATCAAGGCTCCTCGTGAGTTGAAACGCGTTATGGCGTCATCCAAATAAACACCTGAAGAAATTTGAAACTGTGGTCCGTGTTTTCCTTGGAACAATCCGGAGTATTGGCGGCAAGTGCAATATATATACACACATATATATATATATATATATATATACTTTATACCTTGCCCTATGTTAAGCCTGTCTTGTCTGTACCATAGCTACTAGGGGGTTGAGCTCAGGTTAATTTAGTAACTTTAATGGTGCACCCTGACATGATTGTTATTATTACTTCAGGAGGGAGGTTGCCCACACTAAATAATAAACAATATTCCTTACATCAAAGGTCGACTAATTCTGGCATACTTAGAGGAGGAGCCCACTGGCATTCATAGTGCGATGTAATGAGCTTCCCAGAAGTGGCACCCTTTTCTTTTCTGAGAGTGTTGTGTGTGCTTTATATTGCGTTGTAACAGTCCATCTGGTGTCCTTTTAGAATGGCAAAGACATTGCAACTCAAAATGGAGGTCCATTTGAGATGAGTGAAGTATGTTCTGGCTTCTCTCTTCCAAGCATGTGCACCTGCCCTGGCCCTGCCTGCACCCTAAGAAGTCATGGTTTCTGTTAGATTTGGGGGTCTCTAGTTGGCAGAGGTAGGTACCTTTGACCAAATAGGGACCCTTGCGTCTAGTCAGGGTAAGGGGGATACACTACTAAAATAACCCCTGCTCACCCCCTTGGTAGCTTGGCACGAGCAGACAGGCTTATCTCAGAGGCAGTGTGTAAAGCATTTGTGAACACATACAGTAATCAAGTGACAACACTACAGATGGACACCACACCAGATGTATATTAAAAATAAGTATCTTTTATATAGATTTAACACAAGACCACACACGACAAAAGTCCACAATACTGTACTTCAAAAATGGTAGAATTAGCTTAGTTCTCTTAAGATGGTAAATGCGACACTTTGAGTTCAATGTACCTTTGGATGCCTAACGCTATACAACGAAAGTGTTGCAGGGAAGGTGATGCGTCGGTTCCTTACACGCAAGAACGGTGATGCGTCGGGTCCCTACTGATGCACAGGGGATGCGTCGGTTCTTCTCTGCGAGGGGAGGTGATGCGTCGGTTTCTTACTGCGCTTTCGTGGCGATGCGACCAGCAACGCCGTGATGCGATGAAGATCCGGTGCAATGAACAAAGATGGCGTCTTCTTCTTGATGCGACACGATGCGTGCACGCCCGACGGCCGTGCGGCGACTCAACGATTCTTTTGAGCCGCGACAGGCCCTGCAACACGCTTCCCGGTGATGCGGGGCGCTTCGGCAATGATGCTTCTGAGCCGCGACAGGCCCTGCGACACGCTTCCCGTGATGCGGCGGCGTCTGATGCGACGTCGGTCCTCTTCTCCGGTGATGCAAGGCGCTTCGGCACTGATGCGACAGCAGTGCGGCGACTCAACGATTCTTCTGAGCCGCGACAGGCCCTGCGACGCACTTCCCGGTGATGCGGCGGCATCTGATGCGACGTCGGTCCTCTTCTCCGGCGATGCGAGGCGCTTCGGCAACGATGCGACAGCGGCAGCGGCGGCGACACTCTTCTCCATTGATGCAACGGCGTCTGATGCGACGTCGATCCTCTTCTTCGGCGATGCGAGGCGCTTCGGCTGCGACGCTTCTTCTTCGTGAGTCGCGCTTCCAGCTCCTTGCGACACGCAGTCCCTCAGAAAGTCCAGCTCAGCAGCAGGCACTTTACAGAAAGACTCTTGGGGAGCTGGTTGGTGAAGTCTGTTGTCCCTGAGACTTCAGCAGGAGGCAAGCTCTTTTCTCAAGCCCTTGGAGATCTTTTGCAAGTTGATGAAAGTACACACAAAGTTCCTTTCTCCTTTCTTTGGCAGTCAGGCAACCACTGCAGGACAATGCCCCAAACAGCACTCAGCTTAGGGATAGTCTCTTCCTCAGTTTCTCTGGTTCCTCTCCTCAGCAAAGGTTTCTTCTTGTTTCCCAAAGTGATCTGATCTTCTGGGGTTTGGGTCCCCTCTTTTATACACATATTCTCTTTGTTCTCTGAAGGCAGAGAGGCCTTTGCCTAGTCCAAACCAGTTCTGGTCAGTCCTGGAGCACTTTGTTGACAAGACTCCTTCTTTCCTTTCACAGAGTAGGCCAGGGACATCAGACACACCACAGGAGGTGGAGCCAGCATTGTGGAGTGAAGGCACAGCCCTATTCAGGTTCCAGGTGCAACTCCTCCCACCTATCTCCATGCAGATCTCTCTATTCAGCCCTGTGCTGACTCACCCTGTCTCCTGGAGTCCCCCAGCCCCTGTCACTCACAAACCCAGACAAGGAATACACAACCTAGCAGAGGCAGGCTTGGATAGTTAGGCAAGAAAATACCTACTGTCTAAAAGTGGTATTTTCAAACACAGAATGTTAAAACCAACTTCACTAAAAGATGTATTTTATCATTCTGAGTTCAGGCATACTAAATTCGTTTTTCTACCATGTTCCCTGGGTCAGTTAGGATTATAAGCTGTAATAATCTGCCCATTCTGGCCTATAGAGAACAGGTAGCCTTGCAATAGTGAAAAACGAAAATGGCTGTAATTCACTATTAGGACATGCCACACACATCAGGGCATGTCCTACCTTATACTTACAATGCACCCTGCCCTGGGGCCTACCATAGGGGTGTCTGATATGAAGAAAAGGGAAGGTTTAGGGACTGGCAAGTGGGTGCACTTGCCCAGTCAACATGGCAGTACCAGACTGCACACAGGCTCTGCAAGGGCAGACCTGAGACACAATTTTACAGGCTGCTTCTGTGGGTGGCACAACCAGTGCTGCAAGCCCACCAGCAGTATTTGGTTTACAAGCCCTGGGCACACTCAGTGCACTGTACTAGGGTCTGACAAGTAAACCAAACCAACCAATCATGGAATCACTAATCCATACATCAATTTACCATAGGGAGCACTTGCACTGTGGCACTGAATAGCAGTGGCACAGTGCCCAAAGCATCTATAACCAGCAAAAACACATGAGGCAACAGCAAAAAATGGAAGGGAGACCCACGCCAACAGTGCCAGGTCTAACAGTTTCCCTTCCTGAATCCTTTTTCGGGCCACCCCTTAGCGGGGCTGTAATATATATATATATAGTTAGGTGCCCTGGTCTGTGCCACAGCTCACTTTTAAATGGGTGCATCAGGCACAGACACGGTCAGTGTTTTATAATACAGGGCACAGCAAACTCAGGCCTTGACTTAGGGCAGCCGATTATTGAAAGGAGCATTGGTTGTTTGAAGCAGTAAGTTTGTCTTTCTCTTTGCAGACAGCAACACGGGCTGCCTTTCAAAGAGTGACAGAGACCCCCCTGCAGGTAGGTATTGTGAGTGACTGCAACAGCCTACCGACGACGGCTGAATGGTCCATGGCACCCCTTTTGCCACCTATCAAAGGGCACCTTCGGGGGGTGCAGTGACTGTACAACACCTCTTTGGGGCACACAATGAAAGTGCCAGATGACACCTCCTTTGCCCCAGTACCCACGTCTATACTATGGCATGAGCATTGCAGCGAAGTGTGTCCTCAATTGCATTAGGCCACACACCCCCTTGAGATCACGGTGGCGCGTAAGTAGCACCAGCACTATCTGAATTACAAAGGGGGCTGCACAAGCAACTACATTTGTAATACCAAAGTGACACAGGGGGACAGAAGGGGGCACACACACCTTTTGTGCTACTTTTGGCATTCACTGTAATAAGCCTGTGGACTACACTTGATGTTTGACTGGCAAACACATACTGTGAGGACCTACTGGAGGAGAAAGTGCCTAAGATCCAAGGATTGTCAGCTCAGCTGTTCAGTGACCAAGAAGCAAGACCATTAGCAATCAGAACCAAGGCCTTCAGAGGACCTCCATACCCGATGCATTACCAGCTTACCTGCTCTGACAATGTGTACACTTCCATCTTGCAGCCTGGAGTTTGGCAAGCTGTGCTTATTTCTGGGTGGTATGGGGCAGAATGTCCCCAGCTGTTAGTAACAGCTGCCCCATTTCATCATTTTTCAATTTTGTCCCCAATAGTTTCCTATGTTTTTAGTCATTAAACAGTTTTAAGGAGGCCATAATAGGTGCGGCTACAGAAACTGGACATTTAGTGCTACACTAGGACACTTTGAGTGACCCGTAGGGCAGGGAAAATGCAAAACTTTTATTCCCACCCTATAGGTCATAAGTGGGTTTCATATTCCACTCCTTACCCTAGGTCCTGGCTGGTTGCATAGATTAAGAGTTCTGGGGTGCTGTGGCTGCACATAGTGTCCATATTGATGCCAGTGACCCACGGTAACTGGAATCCACTTGGTTTTAAGAATGTTAAGGTTGAAGATCAATGAAATGTCTGTGATTATAATAATTATAAGGATCAAAATACACACACATGCAGTGAAGTGATTTTAAGCACCTTATCTTATCTAGCCTCCATTCTGGATTACCAGTCTTATGGCATGTCCGCTTTAAGAAGCGTACCCAGGCATTTTTGTGGGTCCTCTGACCTATTACCGAGCTGTCTACTTAGCCATGCACCTTGCAATAACAACATTGGAAGACTTAAGTCCAAGAGTGTTGTGTTGTTCCCACTAATCCGTAGGATCTGCGTGTTTGTTGGAAAACAAACTTTGGGTGATGTGCCTAGACTGATTCTGAGCACCCCCACAGGATATGTTGGCCGAGAGATCAGCTAGCTGACAATGCTACCATAAGCCCCCCTAACCAAAACAGGGTGCGAATGGTTTCTGGCAACCAGTGAACATGACAACCCTGTCCCCTCAGGGATCGTGGTAACAGATCAGGACCTTTCACTCAGTCACTCATGCTTACTTGTTCTCGGAGAAATATACAGAGAATACACAATGGGATGTTTTCAATATATTTATTGAACCAACGTTATTCTTGTATAAAATACATGTGCTGCGATAATCAGTAGACAGAAGCAGATGAAAGTGATTACAAGCACCAAAAGAGTAAATAGCAGATCTAGTTCTACCATGCTGCTAAGACAGTGAATACATGAAGGCATATAAAACAAAGTATAGGCATACTCCTACTACGCAAACCCTACTCTGTGTATGTCTAGAGTGTGTGTAGGTGTAGAGCCAAGAAGCCCCCCTAGGGATGATCCAACCCCATTACTCGGCGGGAGAGAATGTAGGACCCCGTCCTGGTCATGAACTGGACACCCCTCACGGAGATGTCAGACCGCTGCTTGAAGTCTCAGCATGCAGGAACCCTCTGTGTCAGCTGAAGTGCCTCCTCTGCTAATCCTACAAGATGCTGATTATTTATAATAACAAGCATTGGCATAGCCAATAGGTCTCGCTTTTGGGACCTTATAAGTATTTAGTTATGCAGCACAATATCCTTGGTGCAACAACATCAACTGTTGCATGGCTAAACACTTATAAGGTCCCAAAGGCGAGACCTATTGGCTATGCCAATGCTTGTTTCCAGTGTTACCCATGTATAATATTGGGTCATGTATGGTCTACCGAATCATCTGCACCTGCTTTCAACTGAATGCAAGGGCAGAGAAGTAATTGAGCAACCATACATTAAATAGCCAAACATTTGTTTTTAAAAAAAAACTTGCCTCCTGCCACCCAATCCACCACATCTGAGCCTTTTTACCCCCTCTCCTCCCAATGCTGACCGCAGACAACGCTGCTCTGTTGAGCTCTCCGACAGCCAGGTCAGCTCTACCTAAAATTCCTTTGGTTTCCCACTGTTGCTGCATCCTAGCAGCGAATACCCAGATTTATAATCTGGTATTCACGCTAGTGGGTTCCATTGAGGGCTATACATAATATTGTGCTGCACTGCGCTTGTAAACTACGGTTTTACATACCTTATTTTGAAACAGCTCGTTGTACGCTGGAATTAATTGGTCCTTCTTTGCAGTCTTGGCAACATTTTTTATATTCCCCAGTAACTTATGCTCTGCAAGAAACTAAATAAACAAGTGGCAAACAGTACCCCCAGTTCTAACAGACTACTCATGTGGAGGACACAATCAATAAAAAAACCTCTGCTGGTAACAAAGGAAGAAAGGGATACACTTTCAACTTCTAGGCAAATAATTTTTTTGCAAAAAGGCACATTTAAGTGAACCAGAAGGCAGCTGCACTGCAACAGAAGGAAGGGCAGAAGTGGCCATGGGGGCTCGCAGCTTGAATGCAGGAGGCCGGGAGCTAAGGGTGCCTGACCTAGTCTGGTGTGATAAGAATCACATGAGCACAGTGTAAACTGTGAATAACCCTTTAATGAGAGGAATTGGAAGAAATGCTTAAAGAAGGCTGAATGTCTAGTCCAGAACTAATGAAGCCTCAATGAAGTAAAAAATCGATCTTTCCAGAGAGCAGAGCAGCTGTCGCTTTGCTGGTAATCTCAATCACTGGCCCTTCACACAACAGAACAAGCTGATCGCAGCAAAAAGACAGAAGTGGATGCCTGCTTGTGCCCCGGGGGAACTGTAGGTCAGCAAAAAGACAGAAGTGGATGCCTGCTTGTGCCCCGGGGGAACTGCAGGGTGCGTGCTGGTTCGGAGCTATGAGCGAAGCGGCAAAGTATCGGGTAACCTGCACTGTTTTTATTTTATGTTTATCATCTGTAATGAAATGCTTTTTTTTATTGGTGTACTTTCACGCATCTTTGAGGAGCGAAAAAAAGTTGATGATGATAAGTATCGGGCCCTCAGAATCACTGTCAAAGGGAGGTGTTTCTAAAACATAATCTATAATGTTGTTTTAGTATTAATTTACAGGACTGCTCAATGTTTAAGACTAGATACGATAGTACTGGCTTATGTACAGGGACCTAATAATGGTATACTTCGTT
Source organism: Calotriton arnoldi (assembly GCA_963921515.1). Lineage (NCBI taxonomy): Eukaryota > Metazoa > Chordata > Amphibia > Caudata > Salamandridae > Calotriton > Calotriton arnoldi. Next base: position 481,533 of record CAWUFW010001245.1, read on the forward strand.
CTATTGGCCATGGTGATATCAAGAGGGGCTTCAGCAACTGGAGAGAAAGGTTATAGGAGAAGCACCACCGTGCACAGCTTAGAAAGCATGGTGCACAACTTAAAACTATACAGCGATACTGAAGCACCGTTTTTCTGCCCTTTCTAACAATGTATTCCCTCTATAAGTGTGAATGTGCAATGCAGCAGGATCAAACACTGGGGCACATTTAGCATAACTATTATGGGATAAGCGCAATCACGGAAAAACAACAACGGCATGTACTTGTTTCCAAACATCTCATGCCAACTAAAACCATGATAGAACTGCTTGAGTGATGAGAATGGACGGAAGAAAATCAAAGGACCTGGAGAAATGTCAGGGGAAGTAAAAACATCAGGTATTGATGTAGGCAGGAAGTAAACAAACACACACTCTCAACACGCAGTTGAAAAGTAGACACTCATGAAGCTGCGCTTTTGTTTTTTTGCCCTTTTGCTTGGCCTATGACAGTCGGTGACCAGTGTGCTTGGTCAGACGCCTCCCTTACCTCCTCTCTCGGCATTCACAGCAGACTCCACAGAATCCACACAAACCTCCATGAGAAAGCCATTATCTGCCATTCCTAAGGATTAAACAAACTAGAACACAAGCTGATCGCAGCAAAAAGACAGAAGTGGATGCCTGCTTGTGCCCCGGGGGAACTGCAGGGTGCGTGCTGGTTCGGAGCTATGAGCGAAGCGGCATTTTATCGCCGCCAACGAGGGAGCCCGAAGCGGTGCGCGTGAAGGCGATGCCAAGGACAACAATGGAGGAGCGGGGGCGAGCGCGGCAGCCTGCTCAGCTGACCAGACGCTCGTGCGTCATGGCCTTTTGCCGGCATGTTTTTCCAATTATCGCGCACGCGTCTGGGCACGATAATTGGAAACACATGTCTGCCGCGCGTACCCATCCCAAAAAGGCCAGCCACGACGCACAAGCGTTTGGACTGCTTCTGAAAGTCACTTACTAAAAGTCTTCGCCTCTAGCAGCGCTTGCGCGCTACTCGAGGCTCGACCTAAAAAGCATCCTTGCGATGTACGTATAGATTAGCAATGCTATGGACATGTAGATAGCCCTGTCACCCCGTGGTTGAAGAAAGAACGACATTTGTACATTCGTGCGTAAAGGCCTTGTACTTGGTGTTCGAGGCATTGTAATAATGTTATGCGAAGCAAGATGTGTAAACAGAAGTAGTTTCAGAGAAACTAATCCATCATTGTCACGCACATGAATATGTGCAAAAGGTCACAGCAGTAATGTAATTGTGAAAAAAGGACAATGTAAGAGATGAGCAGCTTCGCTACATGAGCCTAACCCGGGCACATAACAAGAGGTACACAAAAACAAGGCATCATTTTTTTTCCTGGTACATCCTAAGGATCCATAATACTATCCCAAGTTGAAATCCAACAAGCTCCATTTCACTACGAGTGTGCAAAATTGCCCCGTTTTTTTGGCTGTAAACTTCAGGTACTACTTGCATAAACTAAGTAAAACATGTAAAAGTCACTAACTCCTGAACTGGTTCAGCTTGTAAATGAAAAATAAGACTCTTGCAATGCATTTTTTATTTATTGAAGAAAACATATGTAAAGTAAGCATTGGCAAACAAAGGGTCAGATGTACGTAGATTGGATTCGCTAAAAGTTGTTTCAATTTGTACGCCAACTTTTAACAAATTAAAAGGTACTTTGCTAATAGACCTATGTACCAATAGGTCAGTTCACAAAATACTGAAGCACAGTAAGTCGCAATTCGACCTACCTTATGAATATTAATTAGGTTGGTCGCAAATTGTAACCCACTACAATTCACTGCCATCAAAGGGATGGTGGCCTCTGGGGTCAGCAGACCACCATGTCTGTGATTGCTTTTAAACATATTTTGTTTTTAATGCAACTCGTTTTCCTTAAAGGAGTATCACATCCTGCTGCCATGGAGGGACAGTAATGAGTGGAAATACAAGGCTGAGCTGAGGCACACTGCCCAGCGCCCCTGGCAACAGAAGCTTGAGGAAATTGCAGAGACATTCCATAAGCTAGTTGAAGAAATCAAAGTGAAAGTGGCACCACTAGTAGCATCCACCCCCAACCGCATCCCACCAACCAGCAACAGATGACCTCTTGCCCCACAGCAGTTGCGGCAACCAGTCTAGCAGCCTCCAGCTTCTACAATTTTTCCCAATTCTCGGACACTTTTAATTGGTGTGTGCAAGCATTAAGGATGCTTGTAAGCTAGACTGCTGAAACCTTTGCCAAATTGTCAAGACTTGAAAATAAAAACTACCACCAGCATTTAATTACATATTTGTTGTTGTTTAGAAATATATAATGTAGGGGTTGCAGAGGGTTGTTTGTGGTGGAGAGAGGGAATGTAGTTGAAGGAGGGATTTCTTGAGTTAGGCAGGTGTGTGTAGAGAGATGAGAGATTAATCGTTAAAATAATGCTTGCACAAATTAATGGTTATGTTTCCAAATACCAAACTCATCACAATTATAAGGAAAGCAGGGTTCTTTCCTGAACATAACCTTGGGCTGGGAAAATATCTATCACACTCACAAACTAGTGGCGAGAAGTTGAAATATTTTAACCTAAGCAAAGTCAGCTAAAGTTTCCCCAAGTCCATCAGATTTGCTACATTGTGTAGAAAAAGAAAAAAACTATCTAGCTTATCTATGATGACTTCCTGCTCCAGAACACCCCATCCAAAAGTGCTGTGGAGGAGACATCCTGGAGTGGGAGATAGTCCCCAGAGCCTGGAGAGTTAAACGTCAAAATATTGAGGTAAACAATAGTGATCTGCTCATTTATCGACTGCACTATACTGACTATCCCAGGATTATCAAGGTAAGAATATTTAGGGACATCTACTTACCTTGGTGAGATATACTTAAAATAGAGTAGAAAATCTATATATACCATTGTATACTTACCTTTTTATATTGTGGTAGGTGATACTGTGGAGTTGAAACTGCAGCAAGTCAGTATTAAAATCTCAAAATTGTTGAACGACACAGCCTCAAACACCCCTTGCAGGTCCAAATGTGTATGTCTTTGGGTCCTTTCCTCCTGGACCAGTTTTCCTTTGCATACACCACATCTGCTCCACTAGCTCTTAGCTCTGTAGATGTTTGATTTAGATTTTAGCAGAATTAAATTCACAAAAGAACGGAATAGTGTTACGGAAAACAAGTTGATTGGATGATAAAGGGACGTAAGAGAAAAGGTTGAGACATTGGATGTCAGCCACACTCATTGGCAGGTCCAGCCAGGTAGATCTTTCAAGGAAGGCAGGTGATATTTGTTAGGCAATAAACATTAAACCTTCTTGCTAACCAATTTAAGAGAGGAATTGAAGAACAGCCTTGCCTTTAAATAGTATGATAAGGTCAGATTTATCTCCATTTGTAAATATTACAAAATAGGATCCCTCATAAAAAGCCAGCAGGGCATCACAGAATAGAGTTAATTCACAAAGTTTATTGTATGCAATACCCAAAATCTCAATTAATACTGTCAAATGGCTTCTGAGCATCCACGTTTAATACCACCCCTCTCATCTTTTAGAATTCCGGGAACTTCTAAAAGCTAACTCCGAAAAGGTGATGTTGCTACTGAGGGTAATGTTTGTGGTGATGATTTTGAACTGAAGAGAGGAAGTGGGAAAAGTAATCATCTGCTACTAATAACTGAATATGCCAGTGGTAGTTACTGCCATGGTGCCAGTGTGATGCTGCTGGTGCCACCAATTGAAGTCTGCATTAATCAATGGACAGGGCATTTCTTCACCTTATATGTTGCAGTATTTCACATTCATAGTCCTCACTTCACAATCCAGCTCCAGTACTTCATGACACTGTTCTCTGAAAAAGGTATTAAATATGATAATGAATTAATGAAAAGGAATTTATAAAGAGCTGCTAACCTGCAGGCTATAATAATGTGGCACAGGACGCTAAAGTTTTGTTTAGCCTGTTGTCATCAAAAGATCTTGAAAGTTGTTGACAAAAGCAGCAGCATCATAATCTTGGTTAACTTGAAGCATTTAAACCAGCAAAGACAACTTAACTTCAGAACTTGGAGCAATGGGATGACTTTGTTCTGACAGCACCGCCCCTGATAAGTGCCTGTGTAGCTATCTAAAAGGATGAAAACATTTTCATGATGCACTCTCTTAGTCCCAATTGCTGAACTGTTAACAACATGCCTGTTGCAGATGCATTGCATTTCTTTTGCATCACATACATGTACTCATTCAATAGCTTGTATTGCTCAAAGAGGCAATGAAGCATGTAGAAGGTGGAGTGCCAGTGGCACATGATGGCTTCTCTGAGAGAATGTTTGGGGAACTGATTAGCTCACTGAAGAGCCAATAACTGTTTCTGGGAATTAAATAAGTCATAAAATGTGTGTAAATCGTGCATTGCATGACTAGTATGTCATGAATTGGTGCTTGCTTTTTGAAGAAGCCTTACACAATAAGGTTCATGCAATGCACAACTCAGAGCATTCAGAAATATCTGCCATACCACGTACATCAGTCATAACACTCAGACACAGCATGGTCACTGTTGATGCCACTGTCAGTCGTAATGAACATAACTCAGAGACCCCTAGATTCAGATCATTCAAACACTTTGGTATCAAATTCTTCAGGATGTTGGCAGCAGTCTGTGCACTTTCTCCTTTGAGAGCATGCAATTGGTGCATGCTGAGGAACGCCTTCAACAACAGGACAGGTAGTAGTTGCTCTTGAGTCACCTCCCTGTGTATGCAGAGATGCACATAGAGTCTAATTTAAAAGACAACATTGACACTATCTGCTTCAACTGCACCTTTCTGTTGACATATCTTTTAGAACAAATCAACAAATTAACAATTGCTTGGAAAGGACTTTTATGAAATCTCTTAGAATACATGGTGGATGTAGTTCTTAGCTTTGTTACGTCTAATGTCAGTTACATACCTTTCTCAGATTTTTGCCTTGTTCATAACGAACGACCTTTGAGCTGTTCTACGCATATTACATAATGTTAACAGAGATTTGCATAGCACTGTATTGCCATTATTATTTCCTCCCAGCACTTTAGGGTTCAGGTCCCTTCACACCCACGTCTAGATGATTCCATCACAGGTGGTAATATATTTTCTGTTTGAGTGGGGTCATCAGCAGTGTGCAAAAAGTTAATATTCTGTGCACAGGTTTGGCTGCTCATTGATTTGGAGTGCAAGTAGCTGGAGATCTTCCATAATTCAGGTACAGGCCTTCAGAAGAATTGGTATGTGCATTGCCCAGCTTGAGCTATGTGTATGAAGTAACCGGGTCTATGTTGTCTTGTTACGATTGACAATATCCCTTTAAATCTGTCTGGCTGAAGGATGTTGGTTGGTATTTGTGTAGTATGTTACTTGTTGTCTTAAGAGAGTTAGGATCTTTTATCAAAAGTAGAATCCTATTTTGAGCTTGGTGCGATCCAGCTTCTTGGTGCCATTTAACAGTGATGTATGTATGTGTTCTAGTGGAGGTTGTGACGGTTTATTATTATGGTTGGTGCTGCTGTTAGCTCAATGATAATTAACTACATGGAACACCTGAATTATTTGGTATGTGTGCTCACTGTTGTGTTAGATGTGCTGCGTTCAATGTTGTGATGGCTGCAAATTCGAAGTTCCAGTCAAATCTGCACTGCTCTGCATGTCAAGGTTCCGCTTCTCATTAGTCAGTAAGGAAGGACAAGATAAAGCACCTGGTGGTATGTTTCTTGGAGTTTTAACATTTCCCTCTTCATCGCCGCCATTATTCACCGAGTGCCTGAAGACTCGCAATTTACATTTGGCTGTCTGGGAGACTCTTAGGGCAAAACTACGGTCTGAGAATTGGTGATTGTGTTTCTTGGCATCCAGAGAGGTCTATAGCATTTTGCATTTTCCACCAGTCAGTCACAATTCTTTATTCAATCAATTTATGACCATAAAAGCACATTTAAACAAAACTTTCATACACTGATTCCAAAACTACATAATTTAAAAAAAACACATAAAACGGGTTGTGATCATAATACACAGACAAAGCTTTCAGTCATAGAAAGGGTTTTAAAACAAGCTGTGTCAAGACAGTTTCAAATAAAACAATATGTAAAAGTTAGAAGGTATATGCGCTACCATATTTCTTTCTCACATTTAAAGCAGATAAAATATATTCTAAAACCGAAAAACAAATTGGAGGTGAATTCAAGTGCTGTAAATAGTGCAGCGCTTCTTGGTGTTTACCAGTGCTTGAAATGGAAAAATAGAAGTGCAGGTACTCTGTACCGGAGTACCTGCTTGTTTCTGAGAAGTGCCGGTACTCTCCAATTAAAAGTATTACGTCACTCTTGAGAAGTGGCGGTACTCTCCCTCTCAAAATAAAAAAGTGCCGGTACTCAGTACCGGACAGTACCGGCCCATTTAAAGCACTGGTGTTTACTCAAATTAATCGTGCGTACAACAGGACATAAAAAGCGGGATCTCAAAGTGCTCTACAGTGTGCAAAACAGCATCAAGTGCTTTGTTGATTGAGTGGAGACTCCATCACATGGGCAACATGGCAAGGAAGAAAACCAGGTGCCTGTTTGGGGGAAGGCAATTAAAAAATGAATCATGCTTAATCTCAGACGAGTGAGATAAAATCTTAATTTCGGTTTCTCAATCCAAAAAGGGTAAGGTTCCATGCCAGAGGTGGTTGAAAGGGGTACATATTGGGCAATGGAAACCATGACAAGGGACTTAATATTTCTCTTTTTCTCCCTCCATGCGGAAAACCTACGTTTTACCACCTCCTTATCATGACTGCTAATGCTATATGGGGTGTCAAAGAATTAACTTAAACCTAGATCACTGAGGGTGTTCTTGATATATGACAGCCAAGGGATGGCTGACATATTTAAGACAGACCTTTATTACCTTACATGAAAAACTCACCTCGGAAGTAGACCATATTTTAATCCAAAGTAAAATGGGTGGCAAACGTATGCCATCCTCTAAACAGCCTAAACCCAGTTTGTGGTGTGAAATCAAGCTTGGGGTTGTTTTAGAAATAGCCAAGAGTGTGGACAAAAATTTATTTTCGGCTGCCTGCAGAGAGCGCAAACTTGCATATCCCTACACCCCTGACCCATATGTGCCAGCTGAAAGGCGTTAACATCTCGTTGAGAGGTTTATAGCTTAGCTTTTTTGGTGAAGCCAAATATAGCTTCAGAAGAAGCCATCATCTTCTGTGATCTTTGGGTGACTAACCGGTCCCAGGTCAGGTTTGCATCAAACAAAATACCCAAATAGTTAAAATTAGGGATCTTAGTAATAGGGGACCCCGTGAGGTGGAAACTTTTAGAGCGGGCGTTTCTTGGGGCACGTCAGAATAAAGGACTTCTTTTGGCTGATCTGTAATTTTAGACCCCATATAAAATTGTTAAAACTGTCTAAAAGAGCCTGCAACCCATTCACTGTGCGAGCAATAAAAACTACGGCGTCCACGTACAGAAGTATGGGGACAAACTTTGGGTCCTATTTTCGGGACGTCTGGGGAACAGGATAATAAAAATGGATCTAGGGCGTTGAAATAAAATAAAAATAGGAAGGGAGCTAGTATACATCCCGGCCTAACCCCTCGTGTAAATGTGATAGGGTGGGTGCAATCTCCCGTTTGAGTGTATCGCACCTTCATGGATGTGCCCAATGGAGATTTTTTTAAAGATCAAGAAGAGGCGGTCAATGCCTGCTGCCTCCATCAGTTCCCATAGTTTCCTTCTATCCATCAAGTCAAAGCCACAGGAGAGATCCACAAAGGCCATGTGAATGGCATCTCTGCTGGCCGTGACATACTTTTCTAAGATTAGGGATAGGTTAAGTGCTTGTTCAGTTGTACCGAGGCCGGTGCGAAATCCATATTGGACCTCAGAGAAGAAGGAAGTAGTCTCAGCCCAGTCTTTCAATTTAGCCAAGATTATTCGCCTAAGTACTCTGGCCTAAGAATCTAGTACTAAAATAGGGCGATAATTCACGGGAAGATTCCTATCACCTTTCTTAAAGATCGGCACAGCAATTGATTGCCTCCATGAATCAGAGGGTGCCTCCTTGATGATGACTCTAAAAACATTTATTAGGGGGCCCAAAAGACAGCATTGCACTTAAACATGACAACAGGGACTCCATCTGGCCCAGGTACATTCCCAGAAATGAGCTGAAAATAGCTTTGAACACGTCTTCCACAGTAATGGACTCACTTAGGAACAGTTTAGCGAGTGGAGACAATGCTGGATGCTCTAAAGAGAAAGAATACTCTTGGGGTGGCATTCCGGGGTCAAAAATGTGTGAAAAATGTTTAACCCAGTCACGCTCTTAAATATGACATTCGATACCCGAGGTGGTAACTTCGGTTAAAAAAGGGTGATTTACGACCGCCCAGAAAGCTCTGCTATCCCTTAATTCGGTGGCCCTTTCTAAATCTTAAGAGTCAAAAATAAAATTCCCATTGGGCTTGTAAATGCAAATTCAATCAAACTTTACACCTTCACTAGGTCTCATTATATGCTTCTCGTTCACCCCTGATAGCATTAAGGTCCACACCACACCTGTATGTTTTTATAAAAAAATATTTTTCCTTTTATTATCTTATTTATATATATCCAATCTCATTTCTTGAAGAATAATTTAAAAAGCTAAACAGTGCAATGTCTCAATCCTATTCTATATAAAACATTAAAATTCTATCACTATAATTTCATTTTTCAAGAAAGACAGGATGAACAACATTCTATATTGCATATTATCAAAAATACAAAAACACCTAAACATAGACAGGGAAAATACAACAGACAATCACATATGTCTTTTATGGTAACCAATCTTGTTTAGATCATTGTCTGTATCACAGAGTGTCATGAAATATTAATATCTACTGTTTTCCTCAATGTCTTCCAGATTTGGTTTTAGTTATACATCGAAGCGTTTCAGTGGGCACCCCATGTTGAAGGCCACCTTCTTCAGGATAATTAACATTTTCCCAAAGTCTAGTTAAAAGCAAAATCACCTTGTAGGTATCCACAATGTGGAGACCAAGACAATGCTTTTCTTACACGCTCTAATTTACATGAAATTTGTTTGTTTTGGTCCAGTCCTATATTATTTTCCAATCTTGTCTGGAGGTCAAGTTTTTTCTTTGATCGATATTAAAAACCTTCCAGGAGGATGCTTATCCTACACACTCTAATTCACATCAAACCAGTTTGATTGAGTCCAATCTTATATTATTTCTCAAACTTCGCTGAAGGTCGACTTTATTCTACGAACGTGGCAGCTGTCCTCCTCGTTTGTGTCTAATACAAAACCTCACGCTTATCGGGACGCGCATGTCATCCTCCTTCAGTTCCGTGTTGCAACCCCTTTCTAAATCTTCCCAAGCTTTGAGTCTAACTTCAGGCTTCTTATTCTCTATAGCGTGTATGTAGACTGATCTAGCTGCTTTAATAGTATCTGGATTGCATGGAATCATGTTAGTAGCCTTCTTGAGAGCCTTATAGGCTGTGATGCAATCTTAGTTAAACAAGCTCTGGCCTAGTTGAGCTTTTGGAGTTTTATTCTTAATTAGCATTCGAGAAACAGATTGGCACATCGCTTTGAAGCTCTCACGGATCCTTGTTGGGGTACCCTCTTCCGAAAGACAGCATAGAATGTCCTCATAGTTATTAATAATAATATCTGCAAAATATTTATTAGGGTCAATGTGTTGCCATTTCATACGATCCTCCCCCCCAATTGGTTGTGTATGAAAAAGCGGGATTATTCCTTGACCTAGGTCTAGATAGGAGAGAGAAGGAGAGTCTAATAATAATTGGGTGGTGATCACTAAAATGAGAGCCACGCATCTAATAACTCCTTAATTTGATAAACAAATCCTCCGAGAGGATAAAAACACGCTTCCTTTAACTCTACCTACATATGTAGGGGGGTTAGTAAAATTTGACACGTATAAATCTGATGAAATGGACAAGCTATGAGTAAGTACTAGCTGGTTCAGGGATCCCCCATATGCTGTGTGTAAAAAATGACCAGTCGTTACACCCTTTCCATCTGTGACACCACAAACCCGATTGCCACTGTGAGTGTACTTGCCGATGTCAAAATCACCTGCCCACATGAGAGAAGCATGATTCTTTCCACTAGACAAAAAATGGGCAATGGTAGCTTCCAGCTCATCTATAATGCCCACTACCTGGGCAGTGAAAAAATTATAATAAAAATGAATCACAATTATATTTACTTAATTTGACAGACTCAATTTTAAAATCTGATAACACAGACTAGTACACAAAACGTTAACACTCAGCTTCCTCACAGCAGTTGAAACTAGAATAATTAGGCCCCTTTTCCCCCTGCCTGTCACTGATGGAATAGCAGGCAAACAAAAGGATTTGAAACTCTCCACGTCGATAGGGTTAATGGCCCAAGTTTCTCGACAGCGAATTATATCAAAATCTTGAATAAAACATATCCAGTTTGCGTTACTTAATTGCTGTCGTACCCCTGCGACGTTCAATGATAAGAACTGGAGGGCCAGGGGAGACTTAACTGCTAGTTGGTCCTTGAATGTCTCACAGACACCTGAGAATGGGAGAGGGAGTCATAGGTTGGTTCCAGCTGGGAAAGGAGGCCAAAAGACAGGGGGCCCGCTAGGCTGGGAGTCTGCAACCATCAGTCAATATCAGATAAGCTTTGTAAAGGGTCAAAGTGATTACTTGTAAGCACTGGGGCTGGGGGTGCCATATCTTGATGGTTGTTCCCGCTGGGTCTGCACCAGCTATTGGTCACCGCTGCAGAAGGTTGTGGTCGATAGAAAAAGCCTAATGGTAAGCCATGGATTTTGAGTTGTTGGTGAGCTGGATGACCTAGGTATGTCAGAAGAAAAAGGACAGCCTCAGGCTCTTTAAAGTTCAGGACCACACAATCTCTGCTCGAGTTTTCTAGGGAAGGGCCCATCCACCTCACCCTACGAGCCATGATAATTTTATTTGCCAGATCAAACTGACACCTAGCGTTTTGACTACACCAATGAGCTGCTTTACTCATAAGACTTAGGGTATCTTCCTGGGTGTTACACTCTAGTGAAGGAACCCCTTCCAGGATAATCACATATGGAGTGCATTCCGGGGGCAAATGAAGGTCGGCAACTGCCGCCTAGGTGCAGCTGGAGATGGAGGAGCATACTGAGTCTGGGTGGAAGGCTTTGGAGGAGCTAGAGTAGATGGGCAAGTAGGTTCTGGTGGGTACAATAAAGTGACAAATCGTGGTCTCGTCATGGCGGTGGACGTTTGTCCTGAAGGGACATTTCTGTTTTTGCAGAGGGGTGCTTGGGAATGTAAAGTGACAGCGTCCGGAGCCTCAGTGGCACCTTGTGGGACCTTGATGAGAGCCTCAGTCAAAGATTGAATTTTATCGGTAACAGATTGAAAGAGGCCCACCATAACCTGTTGAACGAACTCCAGGAGGGCCTCCACTCCTGCCACGAGTGGCGGACTCCCTGCCTGGAAATCTGTGAATATTTTTGCCAGACTGGTTGGGTCAATTGAGTTGTTTTCCCCTGTCTGCGATGGACCCAGAGTCAAAGGCACCCCAGTACTATTTGTTTGCGGCAAAACTTGGTTACAAAGCACCTTTTATTGCGGTACATTAAGTTTCCTTTCTCCATGTTTCCTTTTGGGGGGCAGTGGGTTATTTTCAATGGCAGAGGTAAAGTCCTTAGAGCCAAGGTCTAAAATGCTAAAAAAGTCATGAGATATACATGGGTTTTTGGTTTTGCCCATGTTCCATTCCTTCACTTTCACTGACGTAGTAGGTGTAGGCAACACAGTCTCTGGGTTCTTACTTAGATCCGGAGAGGGGCCCAGTGATTGAGCTGCAGGCAATGGGGAGGAGTCAGTAACCAGCTTCTGAACCACTTCTATGCGATTTTCCACAAGATTCAATTCAGTGTAAATGGACCCCATCGCATTAGTAAGGTAGGCGGTAATAGAAGGGGTAGCGCCAAGGCCCTTGTCCCCACCCTTTTTCCCAGATAACCTCAACTCTTATTCCCCATGATTAAAAAAGTAACACCAGATCTATCAGGACTAAGGAAAAGAGAAGGTCACGAGGTGTTGGTACTGTTCCTTTTTGCCATGTACAAAGTGGCTGACAACCAGGGGCAAGGCAGAAAGTAAATCCAAACACTGACCTTGCCAGTAGTCCTCCGTCATACATTTGTAATCGCTGGGTTTCGGTGCTCTCTGTCCTTCTACACATAGAGGAACAAACCCAAGAGCCGTGACCCAGCCCAGCCCAGGCTTGTCTGGGTTCAGACGGGCACGCCCTTGGCCATGGCGCGTCCCACGCATCGGAAGCCTGCAACACACTTTAAAGCACTGGTAGGGGGTGTGTCCACCTACTCCCCCGGGCTTGCACTGGCGCCTCCTGACGCGGTTGACACTGGGACTCTGAGTCCCCTTGCAGCAGCAGTTCTTCCTTGTTTGCGGTGCCCCCCAGGCAGCGGGAGCCTGCAACATGCTTTAAAGTGCTGGTAGGGGCTGTGTCCACCTCCTCCCTCTGGTTTGCACTGGCACCTCCTGGCGCGGTTGACACTGAGACTCCGAGTCCCCTTGCAGCAGCAGTCTCTCCTTGGTTGCGGTGCTCCCCAAATTTATATACATATGTACATTATTGCCCGTTAGAACTTTCAACTTGAGTACCATGACTCCTCCCACTTTAAACTTCTAAATAGACTGGCCTAATTGCAATTGGAAATTGTCAACAGACTGATTGATATTGAACCTTTATAAAGAAAGTCTTCCACTAGAAATTACTGCATTATGACCCAGGGGAAAGAAATCCTAAGAATATCTTCAGTGAGCAGATTTTGTTTGGTTGTCTGCAATGTCATGAACTCACTGTATCTCTTATGCAAATCAATAAAATAAAAAACATGTTCAGAGGACAGTCTTCTAAAGTTGTTCAACCAATTTTAAGCCTTTGGCTGCGCATAGCAGGGGTTAAGTGCAAGGCCTGCGCTGAGCCCCATCATGCACACAACTCATAGCTGTGGCTGTGGACTGTGGGGTTGACAGCAGGTCCTAGCATTCATCCTTGCCATGTATCAAATCTCAGTATGGGAATGTCCTTAGCCATGCAGGGCATGGGTTTTGTACAGGGTTGACCTGTGTGGACCCAGGACCCATTCCACTATCCAAAATAGCCATGGGTATTTCCTCCAGGACAGCAGCAGGATGCCAAAAGCCATGTGAGTAAAGATGTCAATGATGAGATGATTTGTGATGAATTATAATGCAAAGTCCCACTAGACCTGTATTGCTTCCTAGAGGGCTACAAATAGCTCACAACACTGGCCATATGTAGAATGCTATTGAATTAAACCATTTAGTCCTTGTGTCTAACTCATTTACTTATTTCTTTATTACAATTCTCACTTCTTAACTTTTTTGTTTCTTTATACATTTTACTTATCGCAATTGAATTATACATAAGACAGAATGTGAATACATACAATATATACAAAGTGTATGGTGCTGGTTCTTTGTTTTTTTTTAACATGAAATGAAAATAATTGATCAATCACAAGAACCCATAGACTAAAAACCAGAAGGAAACAAATCTCTACACATAGACAACTTTTCAAAAGAAAATACCTCTTACCAATTTCATACCCCCATGCATTCAACGCCACTCTCTCCTTGCACACATACACATTCATTCACTGACTTTTTACATACACACCCATCCCAACCACTAATTACAATCACTACCCAAGGACAACGGAAAAATGACTATTTTTCCAGCCGTTGTTGTGTTGTAGGTTGGGATCTTGTACACTCCAGTCTATGCATGTTTCAGTGGAAAATATATTAAAATCCACCTTCTTCAGGACCACCTGAGATAACAACTCAGACCTGATGGATTAACAAGGGGAAATCTTGTAGGTCTAGGACTTTCCAACTAAGAACATAGGACTCTTTCTGCGGACTGGGGAAGGTCCGGGCCATAAGCGGTTATTTTTCTCCTCCAAAAACTTTATTATCTATTTCTTATTTTTTATATATCCAATGACTTATATCCAGAGTGTTCTATTTCTCCTGTGAGGGTGACTTGGATCTGTTTGTGTAAAAGCCCAAAGAGCCCTGCATCATGCTATGACGGGTGATCTGACTATCGTCTGCCAAGTTTCACGAATGGGTCCTAATCGGTGATGATCCACGATGTCAATAGTGAGATTACCAATGACATCATTGTGATGCCATATGTGACATCATGTGTGAGGTCCCGAGCTGTGCAGTATGAGTGAGTTATGATTGTGCAGCTAACCACAACGGGACAAATTCAGGGGTTGTTTCTTAACATACCATCATTTTTTTATTTTGTTAAGGGCATTTCTGAGTGTTTAGGCATAGGTTAAACATGTATGAGCAACATAAATCATTACTTGCCCTTACTAAATGTTTAGTCGGTGAATTTTTTGATTTATTTTAAACTTTAGTACACTCCAATCCCATGATCAATACTTTATTTTCCACTGTTTCTAACCCTCAATGCAACGATGTAGGTTCAGAAGAAGCACGGAATATGGTCAAGTGCTGGATATTTTCTTCTCACATTGAAAGAAAAAACAAACTCATATCAAGAGCTTTTGTAATCTGAGCACTGGATCAGTGAGCTTTTATTATCCTCATCCACACCATGTTCCTGTCTCTCATCTGGTAGAAAAATATTTATTTACAGAGTGTCTGATTTCGCAATTGAAAAGTAAATATTCAAATTCTTTTAATTTTTCAGTGAGATACTGGGCATAAGTAAATACAAGCACCAATCCAAAATGTGCATCAAACTACATTTTTTTCTTTTCTTTTATAATCAAAATGAAAACAAAGAAGCAAGTTAATGTTTAGTACACCTTTACTGAACCATATTTGGTACAGACTTCCTTTAGAAATAGTACATAGTTTGAAAAAGTAAACTGAAGAAAGGAATCTTAAATAAGAGGATCTGGGTGTTACAATTGAACCATTCATATTTAGTTACAGTTCTTTCAGTTTCAATAAATACGTTTTAAAATAAAAACACATTAAACAAATAACATTTATAACATGTATATGCCATTTCTTTCCTTCCAAACTGGAAATATATTTTCATCAAATACTTCTTGCAAATAACTATAGAACAAATAAAATCAACAAAAACGCACATAAATCCAAACAATTAGCCTTACTGTGCCCAAAGGACATAGTAGCGGCATGGGAATTCAATTTCCTGCAAAGGAGACGTGAAATAATTAGACATCCACGTAGATGATTATTAAGCGGTTTCACGTCATTACCATACAGGTTTCCAATGATCACAGGACATAGCCAGGTATACTGATAGATTAAAGGTCAATCATCTCTCATCCCTCCCAATAGCAGTATTCCTCATTGTGACATTCCACACATCAAAAAGCTTTGTCTGAGCACAGAGACATTCTGACATAACCACCACAATGAAACTTACTTAGCTGCCATGTTTGTACAGGAACATTTTGGTCCAATTCCCTGCAGAGGCAAATGTGTGTAAGTAGGAACGTTTGTCTTGTTTCATAGCCTCACATTGAATTGTTTTATTGTGGATGAAGGGAAGAGAATTCTAGCCTGTGTTGTGCAGCCTATTAAAGTAGACAAACTATTTTTATGCCCATAATGATCTAATGCCCCCTCATGCAATTACACTACACACGCAAAGATAAAACCAGCAAACAAAAATCTTAAATGTCTCACATTCGGTAACCACTGGCAAAGTTAACAAACATCAACACAAAATCAACCTCCACCATGGACCTTCTGGAACCCTCTCTGGCTAGGTAGCCCATTACGAGGTTTAAATAGAGCATTTGCCCTTCTTCCTTCCAGTCTCTGCTTTGTTGCACTTTATTCGAGTTGCATCGCCTATCAGTATTTCACTTTCGGTTATTGATCAGACAGGATTGAGCTAGCCCTTAAGTTCCACAAACACCAGGGGCGGCTCCTCCATTAGGGCGGAGGAGCGTCGCCCCACTGCTTTCTCGCAGTGCGAGAAGCAGAAACATAAAATGGTATTTTAAATACCATTTTATGTTTCTGCTTCTCGCGCTGCGAGAAAATAGAATGGTATGCCTGGTTGGGGGCGGGCGGGTCGGGGAGGAGTGGCTTGCCCAATGCTGTGGGACATGACAGTTTGGTCGGCCCTCTGCAGCCTACATAGAGAAAATGGCCTCCCTACAGGCGACCGGCTGTGCGCCGTCCGCACCAATCACAATGCTGCCATTGCAGCGTTGTGATTGGCTTAGGGGAGGGGAGGGAGGATGCCTGCTTCCAGTTCCTGCCGGAGGCAGGAGAGCAGGAAAACGCGGGCGCAGGCCCGGGCCAGGAGCGGAGGCGGCATGGGACCCAGTAAGGTAAGTTTTTTTTAAATCCCCCCCGCGCAAACCCCCCACCCGCGGGTCATGCGAGCTGCGACTGACAAACACATCAACAGATGATGGTGCAGGTAGGACTATCTACACAGAATCCCCTGCTCCTCAAGTTTCCCCTTCTCTGGAGGAAGACATCATCCATATTGACTCATGGCTGAACCCTAAGCTTGCCTGATTCAGATATAGGGCCGGTTTGCAAAGTAAAGTGCTGAAACCATTGGAGAGCTAATGCGCTTGGGCAAATAGAAGGAAGTAAAGGTTGAATTTAAATTATATATTGACCTCGTAGGGTATTAAAGATAAAGTTTTGATTTGCTCGAGAGTAAAGTGAATTGAACTAGAAACCGAACGGAAAAATAAAAGATTTATCATGAGATTTCAACATGACACCTTGTTACACTAATTCAAACATCACAGTGTATGCTTATCAAAGACTACACAGGCTTCTCAACCATAACATTTTCTAAACCTTCTTGCTAGCACTATGGAGCACCAATAACTCATTTATTCACAGTGGGAGTTGAAGGTCAAAAGCCCACAGCATATATTGTTGTATTTATTTCTGCCGATTGATGAAGGTTTAAAGGGAAATTGAGTACCATGTAAGTAATACCAGATCACCACTGTCCCTCGCAGCCTTTCATACCTAGAAGCAGTTTCTATTAAATGGTTTTCGAGAATTTTAAAAATAATAGAGGATGAGACCAATTTACAATCAATTCATAAGAAAAATAGCAAACTCTCCTGGAATTGTGCACTTCATGCTCTGGCTTTTGTTCGTAACAATAGAGAAAACTGATTATACAGTCAAATTGTACCTTGAAAGGAATAGTGAACTATAAACGTAAACATGACCCTTTGGTGCAATTAGATATCCCTGCAGACATTCGCCTGTTTAGGTTTCTCCACGGCCATCTGCCAACCCATTCCAGGAGTTAAAATAAAACACTGATGCAAAATGAGAAAAACAAGACTGGTGTTATTTTATTCGTATGTTGGGAGGTCAAGCCATTATATACTGAGTGGTTACCAAAACGTTTTGAAAAGAAAAACAACAGACTCAGAAGGCCTGATGTACGAAGGTTTTGTGGTCGCAAAGGCTGCGATTAACACAACTATAGGCTTTGCGAACAAACCGCATCAAGGCCAAAAGTCCATCGCTGAACTCATTGGCCTTTCCGTAGGATTAGCAAACAGATTCCTGCTGCAATTAATATTAATTGGGCTGGAGTCTGCGAATCTTACTGTATGTCCATTTTTGAGCTTCGACTGATTAGTGCATAAGTCGCAGGGATGAAATATTTCCGGGTCGCACACCAGTCACTGTGCAAAATCATGGACTGCTTTGCAACAATAATGATAGCCTAGGTCAAGCCCCTAACTTCAAAACTCTGTAACTCTTGCAGGCCAGTGCAGTTGTGAACAGAAGAGACAATGAAACCCTTAGGACATGCATGCAATAACTCAGGCGTGACCCGTACCCCAAATAACTGTGGCCACACTGCTTACACTTTGCATGGCAAACTTACATGGCATTCGTGGTTACTTGGGTTCATAACAGCCCCTCAAAAAAAAGCACCAACAGACCAGCATGGCAGGAAGTGCACGTTCTTTGCAAGCGCAATCAGTCAGAATCAACATCATTGGCCTCATTAACATGCATTAATGAAAATATGTCAAAAAACAATTGCACATTAGCTAGCGTTTAAGGAAAATAGGTCAGTGTAGGATGTGCAGAAGGCAGGCCTGTGTTTAATTTGACTGCTCTTGGAACCATTACAAATGATTACAAAAATACGCTTCACAATCAATCATTTATAAAGTGCGGCAAATCACCCAAGAGGGTCTCAAAGCGCTGGGGTAGCTAGCTGCTGCGAGGTAATCTGTTCATTTGAACAAGCAGGTCTTGAGTTGTCTCCTGAATTGCTGGTGCGGTGCGGGCCTGAGGTGCAGGGGAAGGTTGTTCCAGCTTTGGCCGCCAGATGAGAGAAAGAGCGTCCTCCGCTGTAGGCTCTGGCTCGACGGATCCGAGGGGCGTCTGCGAGTAAGAGAGAGGCGGATCATAGGTGTCTGGTCAGTTGGTGGAAGGTCATACATTTGTTGATGTATGCTGGTCCTTCATTGTGCAGGGCTTTGTATGTGTGGGTCAACATCCAGAACTGGCATGTCTTCTGGATCGGGAGCCAGTGTAGCTTCTTAAGGTGGGGTGTGATGTGGGTCCGTCTGGGGAGGTCGAGGATGAGTCTTGCCGCTGAGTTTTGTATTGTCTGTTGTCTCTTTCGAGGCATGCAGTGATTCCTACATAGAGTGAGCTCCCGTAGACTTTCCTGCTGGTAATGAGGGCCTGCGTGAAGGTCTTTCTGGTGTCGACTGGGAGCCACCTGAAGATTTTGCGTAGTATGCGTACGGTATGGAAGCAAGCAGATGAGACAGCGTTTACCTGTTGCTTCATGGATAGCCTGCTGTCCAAGATGATGCCGAGGTTGCGGCGTGGTCTGTTGGGTCGGGGGTGGGCCGAGCTCCGCAGGCCACCATGCGTCATTCCATGGCGAGGTGTTGTTCCCAAAGATGAGGACTTCTGTCTTGTCTGTGTTCAGCTTGAAGCAGTTGTCAATCATTCAGTTGGCGACGTTCATCATACATCTGTGGGAGTTGGCTCTGGTGGCGGAGGGGACTTCTGACAGTGGGAGGATAAGCTGGGTGCCGTCGGCAAAGGAAATGATGTTGAGTCCGTGCGATCTGACGGAGTTGGCCGGGGGTGTCATGTACGAGTTGAAGAGAATTGGACTATGGGAAGATCCTTGGGGGGCATTGCAGATGATCTTCTTGGGTTCCGAGGTGAACGGTGGGAGACAAATTCTCTATGTTCTTCCGATGAGGTATGAGACGATCCATTTGAGGGCGTCTCCCTGGATTCCGATGTGGTGGTGTCTGTTGATCAGGATGTGATGGAAGATGGTGTCGAAGGCGGCTGGTAGGTCATGGCGATTTTATGCATGATTATTATGAAAATAAAAATGAAAAATATATTTTGGCAGAAATCTCTCTTTACCCAAAGTGTATGACAGGACACATTTCGAATGCAATTATTGTTCTCTAATCAGCAAGTGCTCTTTTCAATCAGTCATTAAAAGTATACAAATTTGAAACTTCAATTTTGCTCTGCAGCCATGATACAAATACTCTATTACATATTTATTACACATCATATTTAACTGTAGTCTTATATTTGATCATACTTTTCTTCTCTTCCAACAGCATTAATCAGTATGTACTCTTGCCAGACATGCTAATGTGCTGTATTTTGTCAAGTTTATCAGAAGGCACTTAAAATAGACAGTACATTTAGGATCCTGGGAACCAGATGACCTCATATATAGGTCGTTCTGAATAACAGACCAAAGTTAATGGCGGTTTTGTAGTAAACATAGTTAGGGAAAAGTTTCCCTAATTTCCCAGGGTGAAACTATCATATCTATCAAGCTGCTCATAATGGGGCCGATTCTTAGGAAAAAATCAAAACCTGCTGCCATAGGTTTATTCCCACGTTGGATTGGCGGATTTAGAAAATTTTAGAATTTACTCAGGTTTTCTCAAGTACTCCTGGAATAAGTATTTGAATCCCGATAATGTCCATGTGAAGGCAAATCAGAAAATCTGTAGTCTGTGAATTGGTTACTCGTGAAAGAGCCTATTTGCAGGTGTAAACTGAACATACCTGCTCCCATAGCTTCGTAAGTCAAGCCCAAAGGGTAGTTGATGAAGCACACATGCAAACCCAGTCTGTTGAACCTAGAGGTGTACTTTGTTGTTATGTAAAAGCAGATATAAATCCAGGAGTGATTAGTAAAGATCATTTCCCCCATTTGAGAGTTAGGCATCTGATGGTCATGTTTCCAGAGGCCTCAGAGGTTTACTTGGCCAGACCCAAGGTCCAGGTTTTTAGGATTGTCCCTAGGGTTGTAGATATATATATATATATCCTCCTAGCAACACTCCGCGTTAGCAAAGTATGCAGCGCACTCCGCAGTTCATTTTCAATTCTTTATTCTGCCCAAACCATCATGCTGACAAACGCATTTCGGCCTTTCGGCCCTATATATATATTCAAAGAAATCGTTGACTGATGTCTGGACCTAAAGGTCAGTTACTGTTATTTATTCAAAAATGTCCTTCAAAGCACATCTGATTAAAGACAGGGCATCAGATATGAGGCATGTTGTAATAGATTCCACTTACCGCATTTTACCTTTAAGATTTTGTGCATGACTGGAAAGGGAAGGCCATGTGGTGCATGCATTTGTCACTAGCCATCTAGTGAGGCCGAGATACACATATCTTTTTTTGCTCCCGACATATTCATCGTGCAAAATGTATTGCAAGAGTGGACCTCCCTCTCGGATTGATGCACGCAATTGTCTATTATAGCATACAGAATTCTAGACGAAGACATTTTAATGAAGAAATATTTGGTCTGTTCTCTGTATTCACCAAATCATGAAACATATACCGAAGTGAACTATACAAGGCTTGACATTCTTTCTATTTGTTCCACTGTGGGAGAGAGAATATATGACTGATGTATTAATTACACAACCTCAATGGCAAAATAACTTATTTGATGCAGCAGGTCTGCTTGTATATTAGTTATTTATTTACATCTAACAAGTGTAACTTAAATCAGATCATATGGTAGTATGTATGCAAAAATAAATTAAAAATACATTTTCATGAAAGATACAAAGATCGTACAAACGATTTATACTTTTGATAAAATCAACCCTATAAAATGCACAAAATTGGGATTCTTTCCTCTCATGTGAATTGAGACATCCATAAGGGTGTCCATCTGGAAAGTTAAAAAACACATACTACAATGATTATGGAAACATACACAATAATTCACAGACAATAATGTTTCCATTTAATCGATATTTTATACTTCCGAAATAACCTGAACTTAAGCACACACATTAAAATAAACTATTGTGTCCTGTTTCACAATGAGTCCAATCTAACTCTTGGAAAATTCATATTTACTTAAAACATTTTGTGGATTCAGCAAATTATAAGGTTAAAGTATTTGAAGATTGCTTCTTCTTTGGATCATAGAGTCGGTAAAAAAAACGTATCTTTTCTGAAGTTTGGAGATTTTATTCAGGTATCTGTCATTCTTCACAAGTATGTCATTTTGTAAGTGCATCAGAAAACTCATCGTAGAAATAACTTTATAGTGAAAATATGAGAATGAGTAATTTATTGTGCTGCCTTTTGAAATGGAAGCAGGCGTTTATATTTACAGGTAGTCAATGCCCAGTTCTAGAACTCCATAGGGATACCAATCTTTCATTCTTTATGAAGTAATGAGGAAATGAACCCAAATATATCACTTTCTAGGAAAATAAACGTCTGTCTCAGCAAGAGTATTTTTCTCCAGGCGTGCTTTTACAGCAGAAAGTGATTTATGTAGCTATTTTGAACTGTCTAAGCAAAGCGCCATAACCCACTTCTGATTGTTGGGCAAACTAGCATTGGCTTAAATATTTTTGAGCACACAGATGCACGATCTCTGCCTATGATTATACGTTTTGGTATTTTCCACTGTTAATAATGTACTCGTGCAAGGAATCAAATGTACACAATCTGCTCATCTCACAAATGTGCCTACACCAACAATTTGAACGTTCTTCTTCTTACTGGTTTGTTGGAGGTCAAAATAATTTTTTGCGCCTGTAATACCTTTTCTATATGGCATCTCTTCTCAATGTAATGGTCCTTGTGTTTGGTGTGTTATATTTTATAATGTTCCGCTATATGTTATTTCTAAACTACACATACATCATATGGTTTGGTGGTGCAGGGGGAGTGAGTGGGGGTCCAGATCAGTATAAAACTACTAAGATTTGAAGATTATTCCACTCACCTAAAAAGATGATTTTTACGAGAGGTGTGAACTATTGATGGAGAAGTAAATGGGAATAGAGTGGATGGGAGGAAGTTCTAAATGATGGGAGCCAGAAGAACAAATCTGTGTACACTGATAGCCACACAATCATATATATATATATATATATATTATCTACTGGCGGTCGCCAGTAGATAGTTATATTTACAACCTGTTATCCATAGGAAATCCGCGACATTCTATTTGAAATAACTCTCTTGCCGGTTGACGTATCTTCGCAAAATTTTCAAACTTTGTGGCCCGCTCCGGTCCGTTCCTACCCTGAAAGTCTCGGGGGGATTCGTCAAGCGGGGGCCGAGAAAAAAGGGGGGTCCCAAAACGCGTTTTCCCCATGCAATTTTCCATAGGAAACTTTAGACACGGCTACAGCCCGAACTGCTGAACGGAATTACACCAAATTTGGCAAAGAGGTAGTTCTTGGTTCAGAAAGAACCCTTTTTGTTAAATGGTGTAAATCCGTTCAGTAGTTGCTGAGAAAATCAAAAGTAAAAAGATAGTGATATCTATGGCCGCGTCGGATTCGCGCACCCTCCCGATCACGAGCTGCATGCTAATTGGCTGTCAACACTCCAAATCAGGAAGTGTTGGCAGCCATTTTGTCCCTTGGTAGAACCGAGGGACAGAAACAAGTGTGCAAAGCGCACAAAGGGGGCAGGGTAGAAACACCCTGACCCCCTAGGTTTGCTCAGGGGGTCCCACAAGGACCCCCTGGGCAAAAAAAAAAAAAATTAAAAAAAAATCGGCAGGATGCGCTCAGGGTGCGCGAATCCTGCCGAAAAAATCGAAGCGCGGTCTCCCGCGCTTCGATTGTATTTGCCCTCGGGTGGCCCAAGTCCCGGGGGCATGGTGGGGGGGTTAATTTTATGTGTGGGGGCCTCAAAGGGCTCCCCAAGCCCCGGGGACCGCCACCCCCGGGCTTTATTGAAAAAATGGTGCGGGAGGGCTCTTCTGCCCTCCCGCAGCCCCGGGGACCGCCACCCCCGGGGCTTCTTTTTTAATTTAAATAAGGTGTGTGGGGGCTCCAGCCCCCACACGCCCCGGGACCACCACCTCCCCGGGGCACTTATAAAATAAATGTGGGGGTCCATTACGGACCCCCGGGGACCACCACCTCCCCGGGGCTGTGCAATTTAAGGGAGGGGGCCGCGCGGCCCCTCCTGGAGCTCTTGATGGCCCTGGGGACGTCACCCCCAGGGCCGGCTCCTGCAGTGTCCCGGGGTGCCTACCCCCGGGACACTGCTGTTTGCAATGACAGGACGGGAGCCTCGCGGCTCCCGTCCTGTCATTGCAAACTTGCTTTGGATATTGGAAGAGAGAGCAGGAAACCTGCTCTCTCTTCCAATATCCAAAGCCGATTGCTTTACACATGGGGAGCAGCATGTTAGCTGCTCCCCATGTGTAAAGCAATGCCGGCTCCCGTAGGACACGGGGAGCCGGCGGGACTGTGGGGGTTTGGGGACCCCCACAGTCCCCAACGAGAGGCCAGGCCCCGGGGGATGGGGTCCCCGGGGCCATAAGTGGCCACGGAGGGGGCCACGCAGCCCCCTCCCCAGAGAAAAAAAAAAGGAAAAACGATCGGGCCCGCAGGCCTTGCCCCCTTCCTTCACCACTCTGCAAACGCGCCCCCTGGCGCGTTTGCAGAGGGGGAACGAATTCCCCTTGAATACTGGGGGTCCCTGGGGGCCAACTAGCCCACCAGGAACCTCCAGTATGCGCCAGGGGCTGCCTTGCAGAGAGGTGTACAGAGGCCACGCCCTTTTTACACCTCTCTGCAACGCAGCTCTGTGGCGCTTTTGGAGGTATATGGTGGGCTAGTTGGACTCCGGGGACCCTCAGGATTCAAGGGGACTTAATCCCCCAACTTAAAACGCGCCACGGGGCGTGTTTGCACAGTGGTGAAGGGAGGGGCGGGGCTTCAGGTGACATGTGTGCAAACAGGCCCCGTGGCGCGTTTTAAGATGGGGAATTAAATCCCCTTCAATCCTGAGGGTCCCTGGGGGCCAACTAGCCCAACAGGTACATCCAGAAAGCGCCACAGAGCTGCGTTGCAGAGAGGTGTAAAAGGGGTGTGGCCTCTCTACACGTCTCTGCAACGCAGCCCCTGGCGCATATTGGAGGTTCCTGGTGGGCTAGTTGGCCCCTAGGGACCCTCAGGATTCAAGGGGACTTAATCCCCCAACTTAAAACGCGCCACGGGGCACGTTTGCACAGATGTCACCTCAGGCCCCGCCCCTTCCTTCACCATTGTGCAAATATTCTTCTAAAATCATCCGAAATACGAATTCCGATTTACTCACCTGTTATAAGGAGAGACCTCAGTGCTGCATCTTTCAGCCCAGTACTGGTCCTGAAAAGTAATTTTAACCGTACTTACCAGTAACTTGAATTTCCTTCCATAGGATATCATTGCCTGCTTTTTGCTGAAAAAGTTTCTAAGTGTTGATTTTTGAAACATACAAATATTCCTCTAAAATCAGCCGAAATACGAATTCCGATTTACTCACCTGTTATAAGGAGAGACCTCAGTGCTGTATCTTTCAGCCCAGTACTGGTCCTGAAAAGTAATTTTAACCGTACTTACCAGTAACTTGAATTTCCTTCCATAGGATATCATTGCCTGCTTTTTGCTGAAAAAGTTTCTAAGTGTTGATTTTTGAAACATACAAATATTCCTCTAAAATCAGCCGAAATACGAATTCCGATTTACTCACCTGTTATCAGGAGAGACCTCAGTGCTGTATCTTTCAGCCCAGTACTGGTCCTGAAAAGTAATTTTAACCGTACTTACTAGTAACTTGAATTTCCTTGCATAGGATATCATTGCCTGCTTTTTGCTGAAAAAGTTTCTAAGTGTTGATTTTTGAAACATACAAATATTCCTCTAAAATCAGCCGAAATACGAATTCTGATTTACTCACCTGTTATCAGGAGAGACCTCAGTGCTGTATCTTTCAGCCCAGTACTGGTCCTGAAAAGTAATTTTAACCGTACTTACCAGTAAGTTGAATTTCCTTCCATAGGCTAACATTGACTGGTTTCACTTGGAAATTCTTCTAAGTGTGGAGTTTTGGAACTTTAAAATATTCATCTAAAATCAGCCGAAATACGAATTCCGATTTACTCACCTGTTATAAGGAGAGACCTCAGTGCTGTATCTTTCAGCCCAGTACTGGTCCTGAAAAGTAATTTTAACCGTACTTACCAGTAACTTGAATTTCCTTCCATAGGCTAACATTGACTGGTTTCACTTGGAAATTCTTCTAAGTGTGGAGTTTTGGAACTTTAAAATATTCATCTAAAATCAGCCGAAATACGAATTCCGATTTACTCACCTGTTATCAGGAGAGACCTCAGTGCTGCATCTTTCAGCCCAGTACTAATCCTGAAAAGTAATTTTAACCGTACTTACCAGTAACTTGAATTTCCTTCCATAGGATATCATTGCCTGCTTTTTGCTGAAAAAGTTTCTAAGTGTTGATTTTTGAAACATACAAATATTCCTCTAAAATCAGCCGAAATCCGAATTCCGACTTACTCACCTGTTATCAGGAGAAAACCCAGTGCTGCACCTTTTAGCCCAGCACTGACCCTGAAAAGTAATTCTAACCGTACTTACCAGTAACTTGAATTTCCTTCCATAGGCTAACATTGACTGGTTTCACTTGGAAATTCTTCTAAGTGTGGAGTTTTGGAACTTTAAAATATTCATCTAAAATCAGCCGAAATACGAATTCCGATTTACTCACCTGTTATCAGGAGAGACCTCAGTGCTGCATCTTTCAGCCCAGTACTAATCCTGAAAAGTAATTTTAACCGTACTTACCAGTAACTTGAATTTCCTTCCATAGGATATCATTGCCTGCTTTTTGCTGAAAAAGTTTCTAAGTGTTGATTTTTGAAACATACAAATATTCCTCTAAAATCAGCCGAAATACGAATTCCGATTTACTCACCTGTTATCAGGAGAGACCTCAGTGCTGTATCTTTCAGCCAGTACTGGTCCTGAAAAGTAATTTTAACCGTACTTACTAGTAACTTGAATTTCCTTGCATAGGATATCATTGCCTGCTTTTTGCTGAAAAAGTTTCTAAGTGTTGATTTTTGAAACATACAAATATTCCTCTAAAATCAGCCGAAATACGAATTCTGATTTACTCACCTGTTATCAGGAGAGACCTCAGTGCTGTATCTTTCAGCCCAGTACTGGTCCTGAAAAGTAATTTTAACCGTACTTACCAGTAAGTTGAATTTCCTTCCATAGGCTAACATTGACTGGTTTCACTTGGAAATTCTTCTAAGTGTGGAGTTTTGGAACTTTAAAATATTCATCTAAAATCAGCCGAAATACGAATTCCGATTTACTCACCTGTTATAAGGAGAGACCTCAGTGCTGTATCTTTCAGCCCAGTACTGGTCCTGAAAAGTAATTTTAACCGTACTTACCAGTAACTTGAATTTCCTTCCATAGGCTAACATTGACTGGTTTCACTTGGAAATTCTTCTAAGTGTGGAGTTTTGGAACTTTAAAATATTCATCTAAAATCAGCCGAAATACGAATTCCGATTTACTCACCTGTTATCAGGAGAGACCTCAGTGCTGCATCTTTCAGCCCAGTACTAATCCTGAAAAGTAATTTTAACCGTACTTACCAGTAACTTGAATTTCCTTCCATAGGATATCATTGCCTGCTTTTTGCTGAAAAAGTTTCTAAGTGTTGATTTTTGAAACATACAAATATTCCTCTAAAATCAGCCGAAATCCGAATTCCGACTTACTCACCTGTTATCAGGAGAAAACCCAGTGCTGCACCTTTTAGCCCAGCACTGACCCTGAAAAGTAATTCTAACCGTACTTACCAGTAACTTGAATTTCCTTCCATAGGCTAACATTGACTGGTTTCACTTGGAAATTCTTCTAAGTGTGGAGTTTTGGAACTTTAAAATATTCCTCTAAAATCAGCCGAAATAGGAATTCCGATTTACTCACCTGTTATCAGGAGAGAACCCAGTGCTGCATCTTTTAGCCCAGCACTGACCCTGAAAAGTAATTTTAACCGTACTTACCAGTAACTTATATTTTCTTCCATAGGAATCCATTGTCTGGTTTTCAGCAAAAAAGTTTCAAAGTGTTGATTTTTACAAACTACAAATATTCCTTAAAAATCGCCTGTATGAGTTAAACGCATTCTTTCAACTGTTTACAGGAGATGCACCAGTGCTGGATCCAGGATCCAACACTGAGTAAGAAAAAGTAACGATAACAGTTTTTACCTGCTAAGTGAATTTCCTTCCATAGGATAACATTGGTGACTATATGAGAAAAAGTTTCTAAGTGTCAACTTTTAAAATACAATAATATTCCTTAAAAATCAGTACTGTAACCAAAACGCTTTTACTCAACTGTTTACAGGAGATGTCCCAGGACTGAATCTAGGATCCAGTCCTGTGGTTAGAAAAGTAATCCATAAAGTAACTAATTGCATTTAACTAGAAATTCACATTGAGCTGAATGTTGCATTGTGTTTGAAAATGTGTTGCCCATTGCAACAACTGTAACTACTGTACTTAAAAGTCTATTGCCTATGTGCAAAGTATTTAAACTAAAGTAATTCATTCTGAGAAAGTATTTTTTGTAATGTAATGTATAATGTAATTACAATGTAATTTAAAAAATAAAATATGTAAAAAAAAATTTTCTAAAAATGTAGTAAATCAGTATGAAAAAAATTAATATAACAATTAATACATTTAAAAATTGTCATTTACAAAACCTTTGAAATTTACTGAAAAAACCGTAGGTTTCAGGCACGTTATAGTTAGAAATTAGCATTTTAAAAACCTTTGAAATTCACTGAAAAAACCATAGGTTTCAGACACGTTATAGTTACAAATTAGCATTTAAAAAACCTTTGAAATTCACTGAAAAAACCATAGGTTTTAGGGACAGTTATAGTTTCTTGGACATTGCACTCGTAAAAAACCCGTGAAATTCCCCCGTTATAGTTAGTTCAGCTAACTATAACTCGCGCCTCGCAATGCACTGCTGATGACGTCACATATTACATCACTCATGACATGGTCAGTGACATCACTGATGACATCACTGATGACATCTCAAATGACATCACTGATGACATCATCCACGTGATAATCTGATGCACCTCCTCACACCCTAATATAACCTTTGATACACCCACTCTAAATTACAGACTGCCATTCGCAAAACCATAGACACTCCAACACCAATAACTACATACCCACTCACTGATTCTTAGGTCTACACACACACATCCACTCACTCACCCGTACAGTCACTCATACTTATGGTCACTCAGTACAGGACTATCATATGCACTCTTACTCCTATATAGACACTCAAACACCGCCACTCATCCATAGAGGTACTCACACACCTAGTCAGTCATGCAAATAATTAAACACACTGCCATTTACTCACCTATACAGTTATACACACACCAGCTCACTTAATCATACAAATACTAGCACATTGTTACGCTCTTATACAATCACTGATACAAGCACACACTCATCCATACAGCCACTCTCACAATAACACACTCTCACTTATAGCCATTTAAATACTCTAACACACATATATACTGCCTTTCACATATGTAGTTACTCACACATGTACCACTGGGACATACATTCACTCACTAACACACTGTTACACACACTTACCCACCCATACAGTCTATCACAGATGCACTCTTGAAACCATCCACCCAGTGAATCACCCACTCACACATCTATGCACAGTCGCACACACCCCATCCACACAAACACTCAGGCACCCATACAGATACTCAGACAACAAATCAATAACTCTTATAGACACTCATGTAGCTATTCACAAACCCATGCAGCCACTTACACAGCAACAGACAGATACAGACATTCACCCAGTTTAGTCACTAACCCATGCATTCAGTAAGATACGTTTAATCACTCACTTATAGAATTAGTCACGCACCTACTAAATCATCCATACACACACTTATACACCCACTCATTCTTTAATACGCCTTTCCCTATATATATTAAAAATATTTAAACTTTACAGAAACACACAGTCACTGGATGATGTCATCAGTGATGTCATTTGAGATGTCATCAGTGATGTCATCAGTGATGTCACTGACCATGTCATGAGTGATGTAATATGTGACGTCATCAGCAGTGCATTGCGAGGGCGCGAGTTATAGTTAGCTGAACTAACTATAACGGGGGAATTTCACGGGTTTTTTACGAGTGCAATGTCCAAGTAACTATAACTGTCCCTAAAACCTATGGTTTTTTCAGTGAATTTCAAAGGTTTTTTAAATGCTAATTTGTAACTATAACGTGTCTGAAACCTATGGTTTTTTCAGTGAATATATATATATATATATATATATATATATATATATATGCAAAAAAAGAAGCAGAGAACTCTGGGTAGAACTCAAGTTTAGGTGGAAAGCAGCTCCTGTATAGAGCACTCTCAACACCAGTGACACTCTAGATCTGCTCACCTCAAATGTGTGCTTTTCTATCAAAGTCTTTAAGCATAGGATTAGCACAGTGCCATCCACGCCGAGATAGAAAGGGACAAAGTCTTTTGCCATTTCTACAGCAAATCTAATCTGCCCGTGCGGATTAAGATATATAGGCAGCACTATACACACTGTCAGGACACGCATACTGGAACACATGCGAGCTATCGCAAATAAGGATTTTAATTATCCAGTAGCCAGACATTTTGCCATTAAACACCAGAGCAACAGAGAGCGACTTCAGTATTTCAGCATTGATCACACACCCTTAAACACGAGAGGCGGGACAGAATTCTGCGATTGCGTAGACTTGAGTCTCGTTATATTATTGACTTACAGACCAAGGCACCGACAGGCCTCAATAGTAGTGAGGAACTGTCCGTGCACTTAGGCACTTGATAGTAGGGCACATTTTCTCTATCAACATTTTTCTATCAACATTGTTTGAGATACTGGTTCTCTATTTTTCTTTTCTTTACCCCCCTTTTTAGGACCTTGAGTTGTAATTGCAGGCCGATTCACGGCGAGATATTGGGCGAAAAGCAAGGCACATAGGTAATAAATGCAAAATTAAGGCACAGAGCAACACGGTATATACGTTGGTCTCGTATGATTTATTAACATGATTTGCATAGCTACGTCCATAGTAAGCCAGTTCGAGGTTTAGTCGGATTGCACATAATTGAAATTGCCGATTCACGGTTAACTGACAACATAATATTATGTATCTGTTATGTTAGTTTTATATTCTATTTGATTAATGTGTGCCGTTATACCACCAACATGGCACTCAGTGCAACAATGAGTCATGGTCCTATTTTGATTTTTACACATGGTCCGAGGCATTTAAAGATGGCGCTTCTCAGTGTGGAGTTGTAAACACTGAAGAAGGAATTTTCCGAAACGCGTTTGTTTGTCGCGCATTAAAAGCAACTTGAAACTTCTCCCGTGAGTGCTATTCTCTTTCGGATTATTTGTGAAGGAGATTTGGAGCATTGATATTGGCGTTTGGGGCACCACTACGCACAAAGCACCCGTCCACGGGTGATCCGGCTTTTGGTGCACAGGAGCAGCGATATATATATATATACTCAAGAAAAGAAGTTGCCCCCTCAATGAGCCAGCACTCGAAGGTAGGTTTATTAGCAGCAAAACAGAAGCAACACTCGTGGACACCATCCTCCTTGTAATGTCCCTGCCGACGCGTTTCGGGCGTCAAGCCCTTCTTCATGGGCAGTGTTTGCAAAATGACGGCAAGTGGAGACTGCCAGTATATCCCCTTGCATCGATTGGATAATTGCGCTCAGGTGCACATGATCATGGGTTTCTGGGACTGGTAGTCCATCATTCTCCCCCAAGTGGGTCGCCGCCATCAAATGCATTCAATAAAGTTTTTCAACAGGCTTTCAAATGTCTCACAAAGGCACTCCTGTGATTCAACAGGCACCCCCTGCTCAAAACCCTGTTCGCCAGATTCTTACTCAGGATTTTATAATCCACGTTAAGCATAGAGAGTGGGCAGTAGGAATCAATTAACACCAGGTCCTTGCCCTTCTTGGGCAGTGACACAACTGTGGCCTTACACAGAGAGGGCAGAAGTCCCTGTTGCCGTGCTCCATTAAAAAAGTCCACAAGCTTAGAGGCAAGGACAGCAGAGTAAGCGGAGTAGAAATCTATGAGCAACCCGTCCAACCCGGGAACCTTGCCCCAAGACATCTCCTTAATGGCTCCTCGCACCTCCTGCACAGTAATATCAGCACCCAGTCGGTCCCCCACAGAGGGATCTAGGACTGACAGGGAGGAACATGTGATGAAATGCAGTACGTCCAACTCACCAACTTCAGTGCCCACAGAGTAGAACTTGCGATAGTAGTGCATAAATGTAATATTAATTTCCTCCTGTGTGAACATGTCTCGGGCAACTGAAGCACGAATCTGAAAAACAGTGTGCCCCCTCGTCTCGTCCTGGAGAAGCCAGGCTAACATGCTCTCCGACTTATCCCTCTCCACGTGAGCCCTTGCTATATAAGCCCTTTAGTAATATTGCTGCAATTGCTCTAACATCGCAAACAGTTTTTCCCGTTCAATGAGCAGCTGCTCCCTGCCCTCGGTGTCTCCCCCAGCTCCGGGGGCAGCCCATCAAGGACCGCCTCCTGCTGCCTAATGTCTAAGTGTAGTTAGGTGCACACCTCTATCTTCTTGGAGCTACGGTAACTGTGCACGACTACCTTCAGGGCCTCCCATTCGACTCCCACCAATGACACCGATCCCGCATTGTCAAGCAAAACATTTGTGATTCTCTCACCAAGTCAGGCCCGGAAAACTGGGTCATCAAGCAGAGCCGGGTCCAACCGCCAAATGGGGTACAAGGTCAGTGAGGTGACCACCAGAAAGTGCATAGCAAGGGGCAGTGGTCGGAATAAGTCCTTGCCAGGTATTCTGCATCCACCTTCTCGTATACTACATCGCTACAGAGCACCCCATCTAACTTCACCTCTAAATCATGCAATTCAGAACAAAAGGAGTTAGCCCGGAGCGCAGCGCTTGGTGCTCTCTAACAATCAACAAGGCCCCATTGCAGTGCCCATGTGCAAAAAGCTGCCGCCAATCAATGCCCGGGTTTCGAGCGTCGTGGACGTTGGGACCTGTACAAAGTAAGATGCGTCATGCAGTTGAAGTCTCCTCTCCCCCCCCTCCCCCCCGAACTATGCTCAAATAAGGCAGCAGTGCCGGCAGTAGAGGTGTCAGGCTATTCAAAAATGAAGATTGACCTGTATTCAGGGCATAAACATTAAGCAAAGCGACATCCTTGTCCTCTAGCCGACCCAGCACTAACACATATCAGCCCTCAGAGTCAATGACAGCCGCACCACCCCACAGCAAAGGGTGCAGTAGTCAGGGAGAGTCCCATAGGCAGTAGGGGTAATCCCCTTCCAATAAGCCTCCCAAGCCCCAGCTGTGGCTCCACCGACAATCCAAGGTCCAAACTATCAGGGGGAGAGCGAACAGCAACAGGCTAGTTCCAGCGAGCACAGCAGCAGTAGGGACAGAGTAGGCAGCAGTTCATCTCTCAGGCAGGACAAAATATTGTACCTCATGAGCTTCAGCCCTCTAAGCAAAAGACAAGAAAGTCATCCGTGGTGGGGGCTCCCTGATGACCCAGCTATTCCCCCAGCAGGTAGAAGCCAAGCAGTCATGTGGCCCAATGTCAAGCTCCCTAGGGCCTCCGCTATCCCAGGAGCCAGCAGGCCCAAACACAAACGGCCAAAGAGGCTGCCTAAGGCTTCTGCCGCACTCCTCACCCAGCAGCACCAGCTGCCAAGAGGAGTCCCGGCAGTCCCACGCCGACCGCAGGTCGCTGCCTACACCAGTCCACGAAAAGGGCCCATGCTGGAGTCAAAGGGCCGAGAGCAGTAATCCGGGCCCCTGCTGCAAGACCAGTCAATGGGAAGAGGGGGGAAAACACACTCCAAGGGAACGCCATTGACGGCGCCGCAGCCGATCCTGCCGCGTGACTCCTGTTTGGCCCACACAGTGCCAGCATGTTCCGCGGCCACCGTTCAATTATGGAGCCGCCATCTTGCCGGCTAGAAGGAGGTGCCTGCACATGGCTTCCTCAGCTCTTTGTGTGACCAGCGTGACAGTCTCTTGTCTTGTGGCTCCCACCAGGGTGTTGGAAATCCGGAGATGACCAGGCTGGCATCCAATGCTGGTTGTGGTGGTTGGGGGAGGCTGGGGGGATCACCAGGTCGATGAGGAGCTCTCACCACCGACTGCTCATGCCATGGCGGCTAGCTCCGCCCCCTCATCCAAATGGTGTATATGTGCTACAATTGTAGGGGAGAAGGAAAGGAAATAGCACTGCGGATAATTTATTTTCTTCTTCAACGAAAGAGCTAGGGGAATACAAAGTGCTTACATGGGAACTATAGTAATATGGAGTTAAAAGGATGTGCTAGTTCCTTCACGGTGTTAAAGACTACATCATGGATGTTTCCAGCCCAAAAGATGCGATCAGCATCCTGACAGTTTGATTTTAGCAGTGGGGTCATAACTGCAATGCAGGAGGAGGTACACGTAAGGTGGGAAGAGGTGTGGCGCCGCGGCCAGGGCGATTGACGCTGGAATCTGGGGCTCACGGTTCGATCCCCAGCACCGGCGGCAGGTCAGCCCAGCACCATGTGACTCTGGGCAATAGCTTGCTTAATCTTCCCGACGGCCCCCAGCGCCGGGATGCCTTCGGGTAGCTGTTCGCGCTTTACAAATACTGGATGTACATACGTACGGTACCATAGTTTTTCCATAGCAGACCATGGTGCAGGCTTAGCGTGGCAGGCCTTCCTTTTCCGCTGAGCTGGGAGAATCAGATCTGCTGCTTGAGTAATCCAGTCCCAGGATGAGAACTATATGTCCAAAGGCAATGCCTATAAATGAAGGTAGCCGATAGGTAAAGAGCTAACATCTATGACAGACTAGTTAGAGGCAATAACATTTTTACAAGTCTTGTCGGAAGAAGAAGTAGATTTAAATAATTAAACAAGCATTTGATCCAGGGCATGGGCTGTGTAGATGTTGCAGATAGAAGGAAATCTACTGCTCTTACTGGTGTGAGGGTGTGACCTTTAAAATGCATCAATTGTATAAATTGTTATGACATATTAAGGATCTGAAGCTGTTCTGAAAGAGTCGGCAGCAATATCATTTTGATCCTGAAAACAATGCTCGAGATCTCTAACTATCAAATGTTTACTGGTTAAGGTGATCATGGAAGTTGCCAATTCCATGGATTTCACAAGGAGTTTGAATTATGACCACAAGCTCAGGTGTAACCTTATGGCTAGGACAGATCACGATTCATTCTGACAACCAGACAGCAGGAGTAAAGAGAATAGTGTCTGACCAGGATGCTATAATAATGGCAAGTACCGCACAACTACATATAGGCCCTAAAAAAAGATGGAAGTTAACTTGGAGGGAAATAACCCAGGGCTGGAGTTAACAATTCCTGCTGGTATCTCCCTAAGAGTTAACAGGGACGAAGATCTACTTCACCAGGAATGGGAAATAGAGCTCTGACCTGGGAATACTAGGTCTATGTCTGCATTATCCCCTCCACCCCCCATCAGGGAGCCCAAACCTGCAGATTTTCCGCCAGCTTGCAGAAAGCGGCAAATTGTGTTGTAGCTTTATTCCTGGTACTGGGGGCTTGAGGAAGTGCAGCAGCAATGCAGAAGACTTTTTAATTTTACCTGTGGAGAGCTTTTACTGCTTCCCTCATGCTGCTGTATGGGGGTGGGCACAGAAGCTGCTCTCAGCCCCCATATTAGACTCCAGGTCTGGTTTCTCCCGGCTATGAATTATTGTGTCCAGAGTTGGGGCATCTGATAATTCTGGGTCTGAAGAAATTGGAAATCTTGTCGTTGCCTGGAGCAGTATCCCACATGGGATATCGTTAAGAACAGTTCATAATGATGGCCCGAGTCCAATGTCCAAAAATGTACTACGAATGGATCACGTAGAAATGAGCCTACATGAGGAAGCAGAATACTCACACGTAACAAGGACTTGGAGGAGTCTCATGGCTGGAACCCAAAGAAAGTCAAACTCTAATTATGGGTTGTCACTGCTCTTTCTCTTCCTGCAGTTATGTCTGTTGCTATGTTTAAAAGCTTTGGAGAACATGATGATATAATGACAGTGCCTAAGAAGCCTTAATTTTCAAACATATGCTTTAAATGTGAAGAAATTATATATTTATGGCAATAAGAAATTCGAATGTTATACTGTGGTTTTACATTTTAGTGTAGTTCAACCTATGACTTAAGATGGAAGTCAATTGCAGGTATGCTTTCACTCTGTTCACATTCAGCCACAGACAGATGCTGCGATGCCAACATGTGTGGGAGAAAACCATTTTTCAAATACATTACAATTTCGAATCTGTAATTAAATCGTTGTTGAAAAAATATAGAACGAACATTCATTGCCCATAACAGCTCTATCTCCAAAACACTTGGAGAAGAATCTCTGATTAAAATGTATAAGCATACTAAAAATACCTTTAGAAGTGGTTGCATGTTACCGACTTTTGCATTGCAAAGCCAACTATGTCTAAGTTGTGGTCCTTTACTCTTCAACAAAGCTGAAAAGTATTTTTTTTTACATCTCTGTTTACCACTGGGGCATTTACTTCACTAACTTAACTTCACTAACTTCCCTAAAACAAAATGACTTGTATGCAATGGACCCACAGATCTTTGTACCTTCACTTGCTTTCCTGAATCTTTCACCACAAAGTCTATTTTACGGGCTGTGCGAAAACAACCTATTATCATAACACTGCACACTATGCATTACGACGATACCACTAAAAATCAGCTTAAAACACAACTCAAGCTGCAAACTATTAGCGGCCTACCGAAGCACATCTTGCATATAAATCTTTTGACATGAAACGCGAACATCTTAGTCCCCAAGCATGCAGAATTTAAAAAGTAGATAGAATAGGTTTTGCCAAGAATATTCCTATTGTAGTACAAATTGTTGTTTTATAACTTTATGGTATCACATGGCATCTTGGACCCAATTTGTACTCTCGGAACAGATAACGAGATACATGTGCAACAACTTTGTTTTATAGGCTTGTATCTGTCAAAAAATGCAACTACCATTAAAAGTTATCATCTCATGTTTCATCTGTTTCTGTTAGACTGCGGTCCAGGATGAACACATACCTCTCTACCAATTTTAACATAGGGGATTAGAGCAGAGTACTTAAAATTAAGGCACTATTCATCCATGTCTCAGGAGAGACAAACAGAGAGATGGGAGAGAGATATATGCAGATTTCACAGGTGGTCCCAACTGCATATCACTATTGCATGCTTGACACAATTCAGAGAAGGGACATCTTGTCAAACAATTCGCTGGGGACCATTTGTGCTAGTACACAGTGTTTCGACTTCTATTTCAAACCCAAAAAAATTCTACTGTCTTCACCTGTTATCTGAATTTATAGATTTGTTGGTTCTTTTTAATAAAAAAATTA
Organism: Calotriton arnoldi; assembly: GCA_963921515.1. Classification (NCBI taxonomy): domain Eukaryota; kingdom Metazoa; phylum Chordata; class Amphibia; order Caudata; family Salamandridae; genus Calotriton; species Calotriton arnoldi. The sequence goes on from CAWUFW010001245.1 coordinate 518,624, forward strand.
ACATGCAGGCGCTCAAAACATTTTGTCTTTTCCAGCTGATGCTGTACTGGAAATGAGTCTTCTTGCAATTTATGTTCTCCAAGTTCAATTACTTTCAAAAAGGATTTAGACGTCATATGAACACAAATACTTTCATATTACAGTGACGTTGACGTCTTGAGTGCTATGTATGGCATAGATTAAGCTGGTACTAACCCACATGCATTCATAAAATAGAAGTCTCCTCTTTTCCTCCTTTCCTGCAGTATGGTTTAGTTGACTTGAACATCGAGTTACCTTAGGAGCAGTGGTTAGTGTTTACCAGGCCTGTGCTCTCAACTCAAGCCTCTTCAGCCAATTACTCAATTATTTTCTAGACTCGTGGAACTGATCCGAATCAAGGATTTCTGATCTGAGCTATATCTCATTCCTCATAAAACAGAGCTGGGTTTATAACACTTAGAGAGTGGCTCATGGGTCTTGGTGTCGGTTTCATGGCAATTGAGACCCTCCATGTCTCTCTCTCCTCAGCAGGACAAATTATTCTTCGAGACCAGGGCATCTCCACTTTGCCTCCAGGACCATTGTGGATTGATCCTGTCCCCACACTCGCTAGAGGAGAAAGCTATTTCTGAGGTAAGGAGTGAAGTGGTACGAGTCTGACAAAGTATGTTAAACCAGGGTCGCTCGTCCTCATCTCTTCTAAGAGATCCTCTGGGTTCCGAGGACATCTTCACAGCAATGCTTGCTAAGTCACTTCTTTGGGACATAGGCTTTCTCGGGCTTTTATATTCCTCTATTGCTACTATTGTATTGGAAAGTATTATAAAACCTAAGGCTCAGTGGATCTTGATCTAAAACATATTTAAAATACAATATCTAAGTTCTAAGCAATTCTACATATATGTATCAGGACAGACTGCTTCCTAAATCATGAAATCACGTTTCAAAATTACTTAAAACGTAAAAGCAGGCATATACAGATATACACTCCTGTACAACATAAATGCATAAGTAAACAATAAATTTACTACTATAAATGTGTAATGTATGAATGCTACATAGACATTCACAGAAGGGAAAATACAGAAATTCCAAAAATTGCATAGGAGGTTGTCAAGACATTATTACGTTCACTAATAAACCATCTTCTCGTATATTATTTGCTTTATTGCCTTGATGGCAACAAGCCACAGTGAGCACACAATTTTTATACTAGTTGATTACTATTAGTTGTTTGTTTACAAACATCGCCTAAGAGGAACCTCCATTCAAACTTGACCCAATCCATGGTGGTCTCACAGTACTAGTACTCTAAACCCCTTACATGCCAAAGTCACAATTGCTGAAAGAACCTTTCTCAGCCAGAGTTCTTGCGTTTGAAGTGAACTTGCATAAAAATAAGATAATAAAATCTGCAAGCTTAACAGGGACAAAAGAATGCTGACACTCATTATGAGTAAACCCCACTAAAGGACTCCTATTAGATTAGATTAATTACACTACATCCTCAAGCACTATTAATTTTCCATTGTATCAATTTTTGAAACATTCTTTCTGTACTTTTGCGTAAGTACCTACAACATCGACTCATGGAAGTTTCTTTACAGTGGAGGGAGGAGAGAAAGAACACATTTCCAATAGCCATATTAGGCCTCGATCTTCTTCTAAGTATTTTACAATTTCTAAAAGGCCATTCATGGGACACATGTTTGCTAGCTAATTTAGCAAAACCTCTGGAGAGCCTTCCAGTTTGTACTGTGGGGCTTAGCCAACATGTGTATCCTTCACTCAAAAATGTCCCCGTATCATAAGTGGAGTTCAATGAAAACTAGGTACAAATCAGACAACAATAAGGTCTACCTTCACTTCTCCATCGTCCTACAATGCCCTAGTGCAAATGTGACAGTTCAGTCCAATAAAATAAGTAAAGAAACAACCACAGTCACAGTAGTAACAGAAATGTTACCCTGCAAGTAAACTTTTACTAGCTAATACTAAAAAAGGTATGGTGGGTGATTCAACAGAAAGCTTCCTTCTTAAGAATATACAAATCTTTATAGTAACATAAAATAACAGCAATCAACGTCTGTCTGTGGTTTATGTAATTCAGCGCAAGCTTACTTTGCCCTGTGTTAATAAACCTGATTTTGAAGAAATTGGTAGCTGGCAAGCAGATTTTGTTTTAACAAGTAGTTATAAAAGTGACAAATCACACTTCAGTGTTCCAGGGGCTAATTTTTCCTTTAAATAGTTTTCTTTTTTGATCATTACTCTTCCTCACCTTGCCTTCCTTTCTCTTAATTCCACCACCATCACCTTTGTATATTATTTTCACTTTTCTGTGTCTTAATTGGTTTAAAAGGCAAACTGTCACTGCTCACTCCAAGTACTCCACTTTAACTCTTTGCTGCGCCATTCTCAAATACTGAAGTATCCTGCCCAGGTCGACTTCCCCTTCAACCCGTGGTAACTACTTAATGGTCAACTTGTGGTGCAGATTTCTGCTTCCAATGCCCTGACTTTGAGAATAATGCTTCTGCTTCAGTGCATTCTGTGTCTATGGGTCTTGATGCCCTGCTTTCTCCTGCTGCATTCTTAAGCATTCGGCACATGTATCGTCCACCAGGTTCTTGTCGAGTCCACAGTGATTCCCCTTGAGGATTTACAAAGGGTTTTTGTCCATCCACAGCATTCTTTTCCCTATGTTCTTCTAGGGGACAGACTGGTGGACTGGGATGCTTTCAAATGAGAGGATGTTTGGCTTCAAGACCGTAATGGTGTTGCTTCATTGTTTCTATTCTGAAGCACAATCTAACATTTTCATTTCCGGTTAAAGCCAGTATTCAGAACTAAATAAGGAAGGTCTTAATGGAGGTTCAGGGCATCTTAACAGTGCTTGTTTCTGTATTGTTATACTACTTTCCATCTTCCAGATTTTGTTCTTTGTTTCCTGAAATCTTCTGGTTACTGCATCGATTTTATCTAATGCTTACATAGCACACTACCAGTTTGAATTGGTGTTCCACTGCTTTTTCTGATATAATGCAATTTCCTCCTAGGAATAGACCAATTTCGTTTTTACTTCACAACACTCTTCTGTCACCCTTATAGCATTCATGGGACTGGCTGGTAGAATCAAATAGGTCAGTTTTTATGCTCCACAAACAGAAGAAATGCACTGTATGTCGTCTGGTGCTTAATTGTTAAGACAAATGAGAGATCATTTTTGTTTCAATTTCCTTCAGCTGAAGTTAGACCTGTTGCTAGGAGACTGCAGGGTGGCTTGCCTATGTAAATGGTGTAAATGGTGTTAATGTCCCAAGCCCAAAATTTCTGTAACTTCGGGCAGCCCATTATCTTTTTTGAAATTGCCCAAAGTGTGTAGGGTTAGCACTGGGAACATTTACCTCATTGTTTAGGGCGTGCCCAGGAGTCATTCCCACCGACTAGCTCGAGATAGGCATACACGTGGCACCTCGTATCACCCACTTTAGAACACTAGTGGACCTGAGGAAGAACAGAAGAGGACCTGACTTGCAGTCTGTAACCTGAGAGTCTTGAAGGGCTGGACCTGCTCCCTCTTATACAATGGACTAAGAAATGGACTTCAAGGGTCATAAGGTTTACCTCCTGTTATAGCTACAGGGACACACAAAGCTACAAAAGACAATTTCCTGGAACTGCCCAGGTCCCTACTGGACTCAGCTTTAAAAGTGTACTCCTGTGGTAGACTAGGAACTAAAGGACTAAAGACAGAAGGTAAAGTCTTTGATCAGGACAAACCTGGATGGTGTATCTGACCCCTGCGCCACCGCAGTCAGACTCAAATTGTGCCTAGGTCCCGGTCTACCACGACCATTCACTATCATTCCCACTTTGTACTTCTTGGCACTACTCCTAGTTAAAACTTTAAAAATTCATATCTCCAGGTCCCCTAACTACATTTTTTGATTTTAGTGTCATTTTGTTTATTACATTTTACTCTATTTTTCTAAATCGATTTGGCACTTTTATTGTTTAGAATTTCAATTTTAGACAAATTCAAAAGAAAACTTCAAGAAGAAGCATAAGCCAAATTAAATAAAGTGCAAGATAAATGTTAGATTTGAAGATTTTCAGGAACAGCGCTAGTACTAATAGAAGTCACCAAATTGATTGATTGATTTGATCGTCCACTGGCCCTGACGAAAACATTAATAATAAATATGCCTTCCCTGGTGGGGTTACATGCCGTTTCAATAGGGTGGGTGAAATATCGCCTGAGGACTGGGTGAATCAGGCTTTTGTAAATGAACAGTTCTTTTTAACACCTACTTTTCTCCAGAGGACAATAGGGGATGCGCCAAGTGCACTCTAAACTTCTACTCTTCCTTTTGATGTCACCTAGCTCGGGTGTATACCACAGTTTGTGGGGATGTTGCTGTAAAGACTTACATTGTTTCACAAGGATAACAGTGTTAAGTGTGGATGTGAGACAACTATGAAGTGTCAAAAACTGTGTCTATAATTCTAGTAAATGAGCAGAGGAGGAAAGAATGGTCAAATAACTAGAGTCATTTAGTGGATTCCACTTTATATTAACAACTGACTGGGTGCTGAGTCCCGGCTTGTGTAGTAATAGCATCATCAATCATGAAGAAGAGCTTTATGATCAGACCATGAGAAATTTGAGGTTGAGAGATATGACAGTCAACTCTAGATGCAAACATAAGATCAAATGTATAGATGAATGTGCTGGATGCGAGGGGGAAAATACAATAGCACTGATTTTAAGATGAGAGCGGAATTCAAAGTGATATTGAATGCAAGAAATTGTGTGTTAAAGATCGAGGAGAGTGTGAGAGAAGCAGTGCAAAAATAGTCCTTTCTAATTAAGGCAATGCCATCACCCACACAAGACTGGTGCCAATGCAAACAATTTCATAGTCTTCAGGAACGGTTAGCTCAACATTAAGGGGCCGATTCCGATTCGGGCCGGAATTCTCTCCGACCGAGCCGGACCCGGAGAGAATTCCGACCGAATCGAACCCTAGCAGTCCGACCGAACGAGTACGATGCGTTCGCATGCCATCGGACTCGATTCGGTCGGACTCCCATTGAAGTCAATGGGAGCCTGGCGTACGACGCGTACGCGGGCTCCCATTGACTCAATGGGTGCGAGGCGGTCAGGGCGCCCCTACAGCGTGTACGCGTCCAAGCGCATCGCGGCGTACATGCACAGGTAGGGGGACCCATGGGTCCCCCCTGTGTGCGACTCGCGCGCCTACGCGTACAGGGGGGTCCGACACGGACCCCCAAAGTCCGGCTCCGACAGCTTTTTCGAGCCGGACGGCGCGAGTCGATCAGAGTGGTCGCGGCGCGCATCGTACTTACCCGGCCGGGAAACGTCTCCATAGCGCGGTGCGAGTGGTGTCCATGCGAGTCGGTCGGAGCGTGTTGAAGCCGCGTTCGAGTCGGTCGGCGATTTCGCGGGTGCCTGCATCGTACTCGCTCGGCCGGACCCGCGTACGATTCGGTCGGGAAACAGGGCTCCGAATTGGATCCGGTAAATCCGAATCCGATTCGGAGCACTACCGGCCGAGATCGGAATCGGCCCCTAAGTTGTGAAGAATTTTTTATCCAGGTTACAAAAACAAAAACAAAGAGAGTAAGCATTAATATGTATGCATGAGATAAAAAACAGTATCCCAGCTCCCTCAGACTGCAGGACTGCAAAGACAGTAGAAGTTCCATAGTAGGGCAGGTTGTGGGGAAGCACAATAAAGTTCAGATGTCAGGTCTAGGTGCAGAAGTTCAGTGGGAGGCTTCATACTAGGCATGTCCTGCCCTCTGTCCAGCCGGTGAGCAGACGGGTGCAAGTGGACTTGTCTTAGTCCTTGTGTGGTAAACAGCCTGAAACGATAGAGACGTAGAGACAGGCAAAAATATTCATTTTCTGTCTGGGGATATTATCTTCTACCTCAGAAAGTTTAGGCCCTGTAACTCTTAAACGATTGATTCAGATGATGATCATTCAGGGGCCAGAGACTTGGTAAAAGAGAAGGAGGTGAAGTTTTCAAAGTGGAAGAGTACTCTGTGGGGATAGTGGAAGTGAAAAATAGAAAAGTAATCCCTTAGGACAGAAGATGTTACGGCTCCAACTAGCAAAGGGCTCTAAAATAAACTGCCCAAATCGCCAAAGGCCATACATGCCTATGTCAAGAAATAAGACCTTCAGTGGATGAAAAGAGAAGAGGTTATGACAAAAAAGGTGGAATTCATTAGGGGTTTCCTAAGGCTAATTCATCTCTAAAGCAATATATGAGGGAGAACTCACAGCACTCTACAAGAAGAGATACAGATTTGCCTCTACCTACACAAATTTGAAGACTGACTGGGGACAGAAAGAGTATGTCTTGTGTGCTGGAATAAGGTGGTAAAAACTTGCTTCCATAGTGAATTTATAATATTTTACCTCTACCTCCCAGACAGCAGTGGGTAGGGGCAATTGGTGCAGGGAGATTGGCTAGAAACATCCTACCAAATTCCAACAGGATAGAAATTATGATTCCATCTTTATCATGAAAATGGTTAGCCAATTGTTCATTCAAATTAATGTTACACTCCAGTTCCTCTTCTCAAAGCAGCAGTTATGTCGAAATGGGACTCAAACTGTAGCTAAATACAAAACATGTTACATTCATTTTTCAAGTCTGATGCCTTAAATCTTACAATGCCCTTTAAAGAGACATTTATGTTAGATATCTGTAACTTAAAATACAATACTATTTTGCTGGATGTTCCTTAATGAAAAGAGGTGCTTCGTTAGGTACATGCTGTGGACACAGGTCAAAACCGAAACTGAAGGCTAATTCTAAAACATAGCATTCTGTGTAGCCCACTCTTTTATTACATGAAGCATGCAAGTGTAGGCATGTTCTCTGCTGCATGTTTTACACAACCTATTTTACTTTTGGAGTTAATAAAAACAAAATAATTTCTTCCATGCAACACAAAATTATTATTTGTTAGTTATTAACATTTTATAAAGGATTTTTTGAATGCGTACACGTATTTCTTGCTTTTAAAAAATAATTGCTGTATTCTGCGTAGCTTTATTTTTTCTATCACGACAGCCCGCCTCATAATTTGGTCTACCACTGCTGCATAATTCCAGTGGTCCTGCTAGAGAGAGGACAATCAGAGCCACGAACAACCCAAATCCTGGTATAATCAGAGCCTGGTAATCGCAGGCATTTTACACACGGTAGAAATTTCCACAATGTTTCTAGCACATCACTGCATGGAACCAACTCGGCTCGATTTTTTTTACACGCCAATTACATTTCTTAAACACCATGGCCCATGCATAAGTACGTTTTTAAAAGAGTTCCACACTCTAGACTGGGTCATTTAGTTTATTGATATATTTTTACTGTTCTCCAGAATGGTACATTTCATTACATTGCCTTTATTGCTACTTCTGAAAACAGTATATCGATCGTAGTATTTCACATATGCATTTAATTTTCTTCAGCATTTAGTCCACAATCAGATGGGCATGCAACAAGCCCAACAAAACTCCTACTTGAACAGTGTGTAACATTTTTTTTATCAAAGTCTCTTACAATAACTGGATGAGGGTTTACTGCAATGCAAACTTTATTCATAATAATGCTCAAATACTAGGGGCTTAGACTCTATATATCTTTTTAAGAACAATTTAATGCTGTGGAAATGGTTTTAGTGTGTTCAGTTTCAGACTGAGCTCATGCATGAGAGTATTAACTTCAAAGGGATTGTGTGTAGTTACGTTAGCAGTGCCGAAGAGAGACACTCACATTAATGATGTACTTATTTCTGAACCATGAATGATGTACTTAACGGATGAGCCTCATAAAAGGCAAAGAGCTCTATTTCTTGCAATATTTATAGTTAAATTCAGCTGTGCTAGTCCAGTAAAAGGAGTATCGCGCTGCATTTCATGAAAGGACTACTTCTTGGAGAGCTACGAGATGTAAATATAGTTTCCAAGTAACTTGGGGACTTCTTTGAATGACGGCGGCTGCTAGTCAACCAGATGATGCACAATCAGAGCATGCTGGTTAAATACAACTCCATGAGAAGTAAGAGATAATTATCTTTTGGTCAAAGCACATACATTTAGCCAAGCTTTGAAGATTTACCATAATTTAAAGTATGACAGAGCGCCAGTTAGGTTGGTGAAAGTAATTGCTTCCACCCTACCAGCAGTAGCCCATCTAGAACGTTTTGGTAAAAGTGCTCCGCCCTCTGAAGTTAAAGCATTTTCGTCACAACCTCAAAGCCCAGTGGGGTGCCATATCATTGCAACCGGATGTAGTGGGTAAGGCTCTAAAGTTACCCGAATGATGCCACATGCAATCTGAGGCCGGGAGCGGCCTCCGGTATAAATAAACATGCTGCCTGCTGCTTAGGGCGGAGTCCATAACACCACATTAAATGTCAGTGCAGTGTGTTGCTGATCCCACTGTAAGGCATTAGCCACCATGCAACCTTTAGCTGCCCCGCCGGCACCACGCTGGTGACGAGGATCTTGCCCAGAACCCTCGCCATTCGAAGCAGCGACGCTGGTTTTCCCCAGCCGCCCCGTTGTTGCCGGCTGGCGGAGTGCACCCCAGTTTGGGCATCCTGCAGAGTGAGTCAGCCCATGCGGATAATCCCGCCCAACTGGGCCCCGTCCTGAGAGCTTCCGTTCTACTGTGCTCACCCCGTATGGCTTCTGGTGCCCCTGCAAGGAGGCAGAGGTAAAGCACAGCGCAAGACACACACTCACCCCCGTCTGCATCCTCCCTACTCATTGAGGAAGCATTCCATTGACACGTCTGAGGCTCCAACACGTGAGTGTGCTCCCCCTGCTGTGAACCCCACCACACTCCCTAGCCAACTGAGCCTACGCATGTCTCCACATGGGTGACATCTGAAACAATCCTCCCGCCTACTCACGCACCCGCAGGACCATACATCATGCCTGCCTTTGCTACTGTGACACAGGACCAGCCATTCAGGAGGTGCCATGTCTCAGGACTCCACCAGGCTCATTGGCCGCGTCATAGCCAACAGGAGAGGGCCCCTGGAGCCCGCCACAAATGCAGTCGGATTACACTCCACCTTGCGTCCACTGCCCTGCCGCCATATAGCGAACTCGTTGATCCTGCTACCACCACAGCTCATTGGAAAACATGGCTCAGCTGGGAGTTGAACTATTTTCAGGCCACTTGAGAACAGACCCCATCGTAAAGTGGTCTCTACTGCTGCACTATGCGGGAGTAGAGTTATTCCAACTGTTCCATAATCTATCGAACACGGGATAAAGACAACTATGGCACGCCGTTGGCACTACAAATGCACATTTTGATCGGCAGATCAAGCCCCGATTTCGAGGGGTTCAAACTTCGGCAGTCCTGACAGCAAGAGGAGGAATCCATTAATGACTTCAATGCATGCCTGTTCGAGATGTCAAGCACATGCACTAATGTTGACGAGCAGAAGGAAGTTCGGGTCTAGATCATCCAAGGCTGCAGGTCCAGTGTCCTACGATGTCTCATCGTGAGAGAGCCCGGAATGAAACTCGAAGATATGCTGATACTACCAAAGGGCACATGAACTTTCACACATTAGGGCAGAGTGCATGCATGAAGCACTGGCGAGAGTCCTGCATAAAGACTGTAGCCCTAGACCAGATATCGAGGGCAATGCCGGACCCCAATCCGAGCAAACCAAACCACCTGGCACCGACCTGCGACTACTGCGACCATGGACCACACCCTCAAACACAATGTCCCGCACAGGGCAAGACATGCTCTAAATACAAAAAAATCCAACCACTTTGTTCGAGTGTGTCACAGAGGGACCAGGGCGAGACAGGGAGGACCTAGGCCGTCAGCAAGCGCCTTAATCACAGCAATCGAAGCAGAAGAAACCAGAGAGTCTCACCAGCCTGCAGACAAGCATTGCCTGTCAGAGGAGGGTGAGGAAGACGAGGATGTACTCCTCATATTTTACACCATGAACAGCCCAAAAGCCACCAAGCCTCAGCCGTCATTCCGCAAGTTAAATGGACAGAAAATATCAGCACTCATTGACAACGGGGCCTCATTGACGTTCTTGGATCATAGTCAATCCTACTGGCCAAAAAAAAAATCCTAACTAGGCCCGACCAAGACCAGGATATTCATCAACGGGAGTGACAAGCCTCTCCTACTAGCTGGAGTTTTCAACAAATACATCAACCACAAGGAGCACCGTGTCAAAGCCAAGTTCTTTGTCATCATGAAAGGAGGCGATACACTGATCTGCTGCCAGACAGCATAAGAAATCGGACTGATTGTGATCACAAAGCAGGTATGCACACACCAGGTAGACAAACTACTACATGAGTTTCAGCATGTGTTCCAAAGTCTTGGTTGCCTGAAAGACTACTCTGTCAAGTACCACATAGATGAAACCATGAAGCCAATAGCCCTGAGACACCACTGTGCCCCATTCAACCTAGGAGGACAAGGAAAAACTTGCACAGCTCTAGAATTTAGGGATGATAGAACAGGTATTTGGCCCGACTCCATGGTTTCACCCATGGTAATCGCCCCAAAACAAGTGGGAGCATTGAGGCTCTGAATCGATATGCAGCCCCCCCCCCAACCTTGCGATCAAGAGGGAGCGCTATTTCACACCCACAATGGATGATATCATAGAGGATTTGACTGATGCCAAGTGGTTCTCCAAGGTCAATCTCAACTTGGGGTACCATCAACTCCTCCGCGACCCAGCTAGTAGATACATCACAACATTTTCAATCCACCTGGGGCTTCAATGATACAAACAATAACATTTTGGGATCTCGTTGGCAGCTGAATTATTCCCAAAAATTACCATCAGGGAAATGCTGTCCAGACTCCCAGGAGTAATCAACATCACTGATGATATCCTCACCTATTTCAAGTCACAAGAAGAACAGCTCCAACACATCTGCACTGTCATGCAGAGGATGGCGGAAAAAGGCCTCTCCCTGAACAGGTCCAAGTGCTCATTCTTTAATCACAGAGTAGAATTCTTTGGATACATCTTCTCTGCAGAACGAATATGATTACACCCCAAGAAATCAGCGGACATCCATCAAGTGCCAGTGCCAACATCAGTCACAGAAGTCAGGAGCTTCCTTTGGAATGGCAAACTACTGCAGCCGCTTCATTCCCAATCGAGCCTTAACAAAAGCACACTCAAAATGGGAATGGGACCCCTCTCAAGAAGAGGCATTTCGAAAAATCAAGTAGGCACTACTCCATGACGTCACCATTGAATACTTTGATCCTGCCCTAAAAACAGAGCAAGTCGTAGAAGTCAGCCCTGTTGGCCTCGGGGCAGTGCTGGTACAGAAGTAGCATCCAGACGGGTAGGAGCAGATCATGTTCGTCAACAGGGCACTGTCAGGCGTTGAAAGAAGATCACCCAGTTCGAGAGAGAGGCCCTTGTGACAAAGTGGGGATGTGCCTATTTCCATCTGTACCTGGTGGGTTGGAAGTTCAGTGTAGTGGAAGACCACAAACACCTGTTGCACATGTTCCGTGGCATGTCCTAAAAACCACCTCCACTCATAGAAAAGTCAGTCATTCAACTCCTGCAGTATCAGTTTGATATCCGCTACAGACCGAGCTCAGAGAATCTAGCAGAATTCTTCTCCAGGCACTCACAACTAAAAGCCAGCAAAGCATTGCAGCAGACAAATAACACCGAACAGTATGTCCACCTCATCTTCCAGACAGCATGCCCACAAGCAGTCATCCTCCAAGAGTTCAATCAGGCAACAACGCACAAAGCTTGTCTCATTAAGTTGATCGAAGCCATCAAACAGAACAAGTGGGTGTCCTTCATAGCAGGAATCGGCATGCTAGAGCAGCTATGGCAGACCTGAGTGTAGTGTAGTGTGGCTGACGATGGGGTAGTACTTCGAGGAAAAAGGTTTGTAGTAGCCAGAAGCATGCAGGATGTTCTGGTATCACTAGCGCATCGGGCCATCAGGGCCTCATACAGTAAAGGACAGACTGAGAGAAAAATGGTGGCTTCCTGGAATGGACAACCAAGTGGACAAACTAGTTGCCTAGTGCCTTCTGTGTCAGTTAAATGGCAAAGGAGACAGACCGGCGTCTGTTGTAACCAACGGCCTCAGCACCGCCCCGTGGATTCGAGTCATTGTAGACGTCAGAAGATTCCCCGACGGCCGCCAAGCACTCCACTTCATGGACGCTAACTCCAATGTCCCCGTAGTCAAGCTTGTGAGGTCAACATCATTCTGCGATGTACTTGAAAAGACGTTCACCATCTGCCAACTACCATTAGATCTAACAATGAGCCTCCATTTTGTAGAAGAGAATTCCATGATTACCTCGGTAGCCTACACATAACTCACCGCCGCATAATCCTTGAGTTGCCCCAAGCCAACGAAGATGTAGAAAGGTTCATGCACACCATAACAAAAGTAATCAGGATCAGCCTGTACCAAGATGCAGAACCAGAATGGGGCCTCCGTAATTTCCTATGAGCACTCTGGCCAAGCTCATGTTTGGGTGAAAGGTAAGAGATAACTTCTGTTATCTCTGCGCTCTGCACTACCTCTCCTCATATCTGCCATACCCTTGCCCGAAAAGTCGGCAGGTATGTTGGACATGCTCTGGTCCCATCCCCACCTCACTAGTACCAGTGCATATTGGCGGTGCAGCGTGGAAGAGCTGGAGTCGGGCCGGATAAAGCAAGGCAAGAGTGGGGCCGAAGTGTAACTCCCATGCCCCCTGCAGGTTATATTGAGGCAGCAGCTGCCAGAGCGCTAGGACCAGGCTTGTGGCAGAAAAAACAGAAGCGAATACCGGGTGGCAAACCCTTGGCAAGCAGTGTGGCAGGCAGGTCTTTTTCGTAAGGTAAAGGTAGCAAGGAGAGGCCTTCGTTGACCTCCAGATGTGATTCCAGTGAAGTGAGGACATCTGTGGTGGTGTGCTGGGGGGCCTAGGCTGCAGGCCCCCCATGGTGGTGCAGAGGCGGACAGCATTAGGGTGGTGCAGCTTCTGCCTCAGGGGGAGGCTCTGCTCCTTGCACGTTCACTAATTATATGCTTTGTGTGCCCTTGCTTCACCCTCTAGAAAGGGGGTTAACGCCAATTAGTGCCATTCAACACCAATTTTAAAACAGCAGGAAAGAGGAAAAGCAGGAAAAAGCAAGAAAGCAGGAATCATGCGCCCGTGGCCTGTAGCATCACTGGATAGGTGTTTTATAGCATGCCATCTAGGTGTCTGCGCACTGGTCATTTAATCCCCTCCGCTGGCCCAACAGGTCCAACTGCTATCCACATTTGCTCTCCCAAACCTTTAAAAACCAAAACTATTCGGCAGGAGAAGCCTCAGTCTCATTTGTCTCTCCTTTAGTCTCATCCCTCCGTGTTATCCCTGTTCTTAAAGAGGGGAAGAGGGGCAGGAAATAAGAAATTAAAGATGCCTTCAGATGCAAATAAAAAGATAATTTGAGCTTAGTTACGGCTTTGTCCCAGGGCACCCTTTCATGTCAGATTAATCGATTTGTTCACAGCCCACAGCTGTCCATCTTCATTAGTCACTCCAACAAGTCATGTTGCCCAGTGGAAACAGTGGAAGTAATAGTCATAGAGGCTGTTGCTGAGATGAACACTGTTAGTATTAAGTTGGATTCCGCGTCTGGGCGTAAGAGTCCCGTGGCCACATCCGGTGACCAAAATGTTGGTCCCACGCCAGGAATGTCGCTGTTTAAGGAGACCTCTCAAGTGTTTTATGGTGAACTCTGTGATGATGTTTGTAGCGGTGACCCCAGTGTTTTGGAGGACAATTCTCTGTCGGACATTGTCGATCTCATAGAGAAAATGTAATTAGGGAGGCTCATTTAAAATCGCCTATTGCCTCAGACATTGTCTTGAGCCTGCCTCTGGGTTGTCTTCCTAGCCGTCCTCCTTTACCAGCGTTGTATAGCAGTAGTCGCCATCTTCGAGGGTCTCTTTATTGGGCTCAATGAACCCTATGAATTGTGGTCTATCTGCATCCACAGGGGCTCAAGGTCTCGTGCAGTCGTTGAACTTTGAAAGGGAGGGGGCAGGTGGGGGGAGGGCCCACTCCGATATTTTATTTTCTGTGGAGAAGGTCCTATCCTTGATTTTGGCTTTGTTGGATAGATCAGTTGCTAATTCTGATCATGTGTTGTCCCCCATTTTAATGGGGTGCAGCACCTTACTTCTCTTGGATTATGTCCAAGGAAGGAAGAAAGGGGAATTGAAATGAAATCGCAGGCTTCCCACACTAACAAAGTGCAATAAATGGGGTGGCAGAAATTGGAATTCCGGGGGTGATTATGATGGACTTATGGCCACTCCTCTTGGGCAATCCAATGGTATTTTTGAGGCCACTAAGGAGATTGTCAGCATGCCCTGTTCTTCCTTCTCTAACCTATTATCTGGAGATCAAGGTTGTTTAGCCCATAGGGCAAATGTATCTGTATTTGAGAATCCTCTTCCAATCTTTCCAATATTTAAAAAAGGGGTTCTCTTACCCCTAGGGTTGCAATTTCGCAAGATGACCCTCCTAGTGCTAAACTATCAAGGGCTAAACAAGATGTTGTTTCTTTTGTGAAGGGGCTCTCTCTCCCAGGTTGTAATAGGGCAAAACAGCAGAAGGGGAAAAACAAAAGGATTTTGTGTATCATGAAGTGTAGGTCTAAAAAAACGTAGGTTTTCTGACACCCTTGAAGAGTCTGTTCCCATTATACAGTCTAAAAAAGTAGAAGAGCCGATGAATGGCGTCCTCCATATAGGACTAGAGTTTGAGTCCCCAGAAGTAATTAGTATGCCGCCTTTTCCTAATATATCAGAAGTACCACCTCTAGGCTCTCATCGGCCGGAAAGGGGCTCACAGATATAAGGATAGCTGTCCATAATAACTGGGGTGGTTTGAGCATGGGTATAGTGAAGGATGATGCTGGGGCTGGGATTTTGATTCGGCGAGCACAGATGCAGAGGGTCTTGGAGTTCGCCAAGAGAATGGGCGGATCTCTGAAAGATTTCCCCCAGTCTCCTCTTGTGGGGATTCTTCCTCTGTATGTACTGATCCCAAATTGGTGAGGACTCTCAATGGGGAGGCCCCTCTGTTTTTTCCACCAGCACCGCCGCTTAAATCAGGGGCTGAGCCAAGGCAGAATAATAATCCAGTCGAAGGACTTGCATCTGGCCATTTTTCTAATACCTTGAATTTTGTTTTCCCGTTTGATAATGAGTTGGACCCACTGAAAAGAAGCTTCATCCTGCAGCTCTTATTAGAAATTAAGGATCTATGCCTGGTATCAAGTAGAGATATTGAGGTGTTATTGGATTCCCCAAGCCCACTTCCGAGTTTAGGGTCGCATTCAGTTCTAAGATTGGAAAGGGAGAAAAGTGGCAACATGAAACATCTCGTGGTTCAAAATGTGCAATTAGCAACACCCCTGGTATCAGAGAATGCGAACCACCCAGAAGTCGAGGTCAGCGACTCGGCAATGGGGGCAAGAGAAGAGGCCAAACACCCTCTGCTAACAAGCCTAAACCCAGAGGGTGGGGATGACCCACCAGCCTGCCACATGAAAATCGACCAACCACCTTACCCCACCCTCAGAGGGGCTACCATCAGGGGCCTATGAGGAGCAACCAGCACTATCTACAGTGCCCTCATCCACGTCACAACATAAGGGTGAAGGACTTTTGTCAACCTCATGAGTGACCCCCAACAGTAGATGGAACTGACACTCTCACTGGCGCCAGAACTTCATAAGGTGGGGAAAAATGTAGTGGGGTAACGCTCTAGTGTTCACTGAATGATGCGCGGCCTATGGTATAAACGGGATGCCTGCCGCTCGGGCGAAGTCCATAACACTGTACTAAATGACTGTTCAGTGTGTTACTGATATCCCTGTATGGCTGGAGCCACCACGTGACCTTTAGCTGCCCCGCCGGCACCACAACCGTCAGCATTATTCTTTGTTTTGTAGACACAAACTCAAGGAGCGTAGGGAATGTAAAGCAAGCATTTGCAATGAAATAGGTCTCGCATTTGCGAGAGTTTAAGCTATTGGCACGGTAAATGACAATACATTTCATTTATGTTTTAAAAACCAACACATAAATAAAAGGCATTGTCATTTACAATGCCAATAGCTCAAAGTCTCGTAAATACGATACTTATTGCATTGCAAATGCTTGTTTTATATTGCATACACATGCCACATGGTGATAAAAAAAAAGAACATATGTCATGATGTGACCTAAAAATGGTGGCTATATACTTCCAATAAAAATGTTTAATTACAATAATTACAATAAAAATAATTCACCATTGCAAATAATTGTAATAATACAGTACAGGTGCTTCTTAGCGGACAGGTGTATTAGGAGCTTGCATTGAAACCATAATTTAGCTTTAAAGCACAGAATAGGAAAAGATGATTCTTAATGATGCACAGAAAAAGAACTATTGGCTTTGAACCTTTCTGAAAATATATGTTTTAACATAAAAGACTAAAAAATAAAAACGATAAAGAATGGAGGCAGGGCTTTAAGTGGGCCAGGCCCTGAGCACCAGCAGTTGCTTCGGTGAAGAAAACAAAATCGTAACTCTGCAGCAGTACCACCCATCACTGCCTTTAATGTAACTTCAAAGAGACTGGTTATAGTTCTTTCAAAGTCTCATCATTTTAGAACTGAAGCATTTTCAATATTATGTACAACAAAGCCATAGTTGTTGCTTTTTTTATCTTATGCTACTAACAGCCATTGACAAAGCCAATAGTCCTGGTTTGTTGTAGGTGTAATGTTACTTGTTGTATTATATATGTGGATGCAATGACAGAAGCAGCAAAATACCAGTCGGGCGGCACACTATGCTAAGCACAGATTTTTAGCTACTGCGTTTTAAGCCACGCCTTTAATTACATCGGCCACGCCCCTTTGAGAGACCCCCTAGCTTTTTCATCCCACTTAAAGCCCTGAATGGAAGGAAGCAGTTCAAAGTAATTTATTGGCCCACCTATCCTGGCCCTAAAGCGTACATCTTTTTAGGCAGATGTTCACGTGTTGAGGCAAAATGCATCGCCCACAGTGCAAGAGAGTCAAGGACTGAAGTGAGCTGACCATGAATTACCTCATATTGCCTGCGGAGTTGGTAGAGGCAAAATTTGATTTGACACTTGAATAGAGCAATGAATAAAGAGGGCTGCTCCAAAGCCACTCTATATGTATGCTAGTATTTTTTTATTCATTCATTTTTTATTTAATTATACGAAGCTGGCTATCTCAAGCCAAGGACGAAAAAGGTTACGTATGAATCACGAAACCTAAGAAATACAGCAAGGGACATCCTGGTTAAATCCCTTGAAGAGAAACGGCACACCAACACACACGTCCGTCAAAACGAAGGGGGTATATTTCTGTTTCTCTAAAACTTCAAGTTATTCCTAGACTGTCAAGCACCAGTGGTCTCCAGATTCTGCAGCTTCAGCATCGTTAAAATCTCCCCACCCCCCTCCAATCTCAACACCGCACCCTCCCACCCCAGTCTTCACTGCCCCACGTGACAGAAACGATTGGGCTTTATATCTTGCAATAATAACTCTTGTCCCAAATGCGCAATACAATCTCCCGTTCTGTGAAAGGAAAGTTGATGGCCAACTTGAAAATATATTTATGACATCGATCTGGCTTCCTTCACCACCTTTCAATTGCAGGAAAAGCGCATTTGGAAAAAAATAAGAATACAAATAAGTGTGTAGTGAAGGGGTCTCCCTGTTCCCTCGGCCTTGAGTAGCAACCACCCAAGACAAGTAGTCTTCTCTCCTCCATTTACACACACGCGTCCCCGGGCTGGCTCTGCTGCTTAACATATTGTGGTGAACAGGATTTTAGCGCCTACAGCCTATGCTTGTTGGCAGCAGTGCTATACTGGTAGGACAGTTGTGCAAGCCACATTCATTAAACCCACCTGACGTTGTTCAACATCAGCAGCAGGGCACGAGTCGGGGGTCCACGCGGGTGGACGGCGTCCCCCCACTTCTTTCACAGGGTGGATGCCGTGCACCCTGCCAAGAAGTTGGGCCCCACTAAAAAAGATGCTGAATTCGTCCCGGTGTAATTTCCAAACACCGGGACACATTCAGCAGCGCCTGCACGTTGTTGTCTGCTTTCGATCACAACAACGTGCAGGCGGGGACGGGGCTCTCTTATTTCTGACTCCTGCTGGGATACTTGGCAATAACAAAGGCCGAGTCTAGGGGGGGGGGGGGGCCTGGCAGCAGTCAGGAGCCTCACACCTGATGCAAATGCAGCAGAGGGGAAACAAAGGCTCGCACCTTGTTAGCACTTCACACATCCTTGAGAGGCAGCTTTTCACTTTGTTCAGGCTCTGTTTAGGAGATATGCATGCACTGTAAGAACGTCAGATGTGTTGATCTTTCCCAGTATTTGCACAAAATAAATTGCATTTATATACGCTTATTACCCTTGAGGAGGCGATGTAATAATTTAAATATCACTATTTCTTTTAAAGCACTATGGCTATAGAAAGCTTAACGCTGACAAAAGGTAACATTGCTTTATATGTAGCGTACAAAAGTGTGAATCTTCTGCCTAAATCAGGAGGGTTTGCAAGTATACTCGAAATGTGCTCAAACGTACTCGTGATACACCTGCTAAACATATATGTGAGGGCTTAAGATCTGATATCACTTCTTGTGATGCCAGTTCCTGTGATGTCACGCGCTGTGATGTCACGCGCTGCGATGCCACTTGCATACTGATTAACTAGGTTAGTCCCCCCACTTCTTTTTTTAGGACTTGTGCCCTGATCAGCAGCGTCACCAGAGGCCCCAGGACAGAGGGAGCAAAAAAAGGAGGTATTATGATTTCTTTTTTTTAAAGAGTTAGCGAGGATGTGGCCTAATGGCTAAATCAGACGACTTTGAAGCTGGGGAACCAGGTTCGAATCAGGCGGGAGGCTCAAACATCCTGCGATTGCGGACGCATTACTTAATCTCCCCATGTCATGTTTAAAAATAATAAGAAATGAAGGAGTCCGTCTGTTTAAAAATAATAACAAAGGAAGGAGTCCGTCTGAAAAGTGCTGCTAAATAAACCGGGTGAAAAGCAGCACCGGGCAGAGAAAAAAAAATAGTACTCTTAAACTAATAGAAAAGCATTGCAAGGGTAACTATACTGTACTTAGCCGGTGCTCCTTTGCTGAACAAGGGAAGTGACGTTTCGGTGGTTTCCAGCGATGCAGGAGTTTGACCAATGGTGAGTAGCAGGAGGGAATAGAGTGGTATTATTGATCACAGGAGGTCTTGCAGACAGCGCATGCGAGCTGATGCTCGACCTAAAAAGTTGCAGAAGAACAGTATTTTGTTTTTCTGTGTGTGAATTCTTTGTCAGTCATAGACACACAAAAAAGAGTTTGTGAAGGTCTACCTTAAACAGGGTGGGCCTCCTGGCACTCTGAAGTCGTGGCCCTGTGACATATGATGATGGAGCCTTTCCTATGTCAAAGCAGTGAAAGACTCCAACATGGGAATCTTGGCAATTTCCCTACCTTTAAAAAGGGCAGGAAACCACAAGTTTGGTGGAGGTGAGAACCATTAGTTTAGGATGCTTTCCCCATTCTGCCCATTTCTAAATTATCGCTTTAATTTTTAAAACATGTTTCGTTCTTAGTTATCTATTAATGAAGTGCTGTGATTTAGTCCCAAATTTGCTTAATTCATTTGAATGTAAATTGCATGGGTGTCAGTTTTTACTCACGTATTAATATTTACAGTGCCTAGTCACTCTCTAGCTGGGGTGTACTGAATCAGTGTCTACATAAAATAACTAAACAAGTATGGAGGTTTGTCCAGTTAAATGTGCCTGTGTAGCTATCGATAGAGGAATTAATTCTAGAGCAATTACTATACCGTTGCTTAATAATTATTCTAGTCTCTTAATTTTTAACATATTGTATTATTTTCAGGTGCAATCAGCCTTTATCTAATAAGCATCCTTTAAATATTGACAGATGAGGGGCATCCCCTGAATAACAGTAGATGTCCCATCCACTAACCTTGCGGTTCACAACCCCGTTCAGAGGTGGGAAAACTGCAGGGTTTCCACTGGCCACCAGGAACCCTTAACCTAGCAGCCTGTCTTCCACTAAACTATTAGGTTCCAGTGAGAGCCCAATACATAGGGAATGGCAAAAATCACTGGATTTCCCTGCCTGGTAATGACATGCCTCAGAGACACTGTTTTTTTTTCCTTTTACTGAAATAATTTTTCCACTTTGAATGTTTAAGTACAATAAAAACAAATCTGCTGAGCGGAGCCAACAAAACTGGACACTCACTGGGCCAACGACTCTGCTTTCTGCCACAATGAAATATGCACTTAAGGTAATAGAGATCCCTGCCAGGCAGGTGGATGTGGTCGCCGATGCGATTGGTTCTGAGACAGGTGAGTCAAAGGCCAGAGGATATATTTCCTGAACTAAGGAAGCATGGGCAGAGCCTACACTGACACGGTGGACTACTGGGCCTCTGCCACACCCTCAATGTTACTCATTCTGTTTTTTGTTTCCAGTTCATATAGCACGGACTGGGCTCAATGGCATTAAAGCACTTTACATGAGCACCAGGTCACATTACACATTTTCTGTAGGTAGAGGAAGATTACAAAATTTGCACAGATCACAGGATGAGGAGCCGAGGCGAGGATTCAAACCTGGTTCCCCAAATCAAAGGTTGGCTGCCATATTCCCTGTTTTAATTTCTGTGCATAACCATCTATATTTAGTGAACAGCTCAAAAGTTAATTTCATAATCAATCAATCAATCAATCATGTCACTTATAAAGCGCACTACATACCCGCGAGGGTCTCAAGGCGCTGGGGGAAGAGGGGGGTGGTGCTGCTACTGATCGAAGAGCCAGGTCTTGAGGAGTCTTCTGAAGGCCAGTAGGTCTTGGGTCTGTCGGAGGTTGGTGGGGAGGGTGTTCCAGGTCTTAGCGGCGAGGTGGGAGAAGGATCTGCCGCCGGCGGTCGTTTTCCGGATGCGGGGGACTGTGGCGAGGGCGAGGCTGGTCGAGCGGAGCTGGCGGGTGGGGGTGTAGAAGCTGAGTCGTCTGTTGAGGTAGGCTGGTCCGGAGTTGTGGAGTGCTTTGTGTGCGTGGGTGAGGAGCTTGAAGGTTATCCTCTTGTTGACAGGGAGCCAGTGCAGGTCTCTCAGGTGGGGTGTGATGTGGCTGCGTCGGGGGATGTCGAGGATAAGACGTGCAGAGGCGTTCTGGATGCGTTGCAGCCGTCTCAGGAGCTTAGCCGTCGTTCCTGCGTAGAGGGCGTTTCCGTAGTCCAGCCTGCTGGTGACGAGGGCCTGGGTGACTGTTTTTCTTGTTTCGGTGGGGATCCACTTGAAGATCCTGCGGAGCTTTCGGAGGATGTTGAAGCAGGATGAGGAAACGGCGTTGACCTGCTTAGTCATGGAGAGGGTGGGGTCGAGGATGACCCCTAGGTTGCGTAGGTGGTCGGTGGGTGGCGGGGCTGTTCCCAGTGATGTTGGCCACCAGGAGTCGTCCCAGGCTGAAGGGTTGGAACCAAGGATGAGGACCTCCGTCTTGTCCGAGTTCAGCTTCAGGCGGCTGGTCCTCATCCATTCGGCGACGGCCTTCATTCCTTCGTGGAGGTGGGTTTTGGCGGTGTGAGGGTCTTTGGTGAGGGAGAGGATCAGCTGGGTGTCGTCGGCGTAGGAGATGATGTTGAGGTTGTGCTGTCGGGCGACGTGGGCGAGGGGTGCCATGTAGATGTTGAACAGCGTTGGGCTGAGGGAGGAGCCTTGGGGTACGCCGCAGATGATCTTGGTGGCCTTGGATCGGAAGGGGCGAGGCGGACGCTTTGTGTTCTGCCGGAAAGGAAGGATGTGGTCCAGTCCAGGGCCTTCTCTTGGATCCCGGCGTCGTGAAGGCGTGTTCGTAGTGTGTGGTGGCAGACCGTGTCGAAGGCGGCTGATAGGTCCAGGAGGATGAGGGCTGCTGTTTCTCCGTTGTCTAGCAGGGTCCTGATGTCATCGGTGGCGGCGATGAGGGCGGTTTCGGTGCTGTGGTTGCTGCGGAAGCCGGACTGGGAAGGGTCCAGGATGTTGTTCTCCTCGAGGTAGCGGGTCAGTTGTTTGTTGACGATTTTCTCGGTGACCTTCGCGGGGAACGGGAGCAGAGAGATGGGTCGGAAGTTCTTGAGGTCCTTGGGGTCTGCCTTGGGTTTCTTGAGTAAGGCGGTGATCTCGGCGTGCTTCCAGCTTTCCGGGAAGGTTGCTGTCTCGAAGGAGATGTTGATTATTTTCCGGAGATGGGGCGCGATGGCTGTACTGGCTTTGTTGAAGATGTGGTGAGGGCACGGGTCTAGCGGTGAACCGGAGTGGATGGTGTTCATGATCTCGCTGGTGTCCTCGTCGTTGATGTTGGTCCAGGAGAGCAGGCGGTTGGTGGTTGTGGGGGCAGTGGTCTCGGTGGTTGCCGGGGCGGTCGTGGTGTTGAAGCTGTCGTGGATGTCGGCGATTTTGCGGTGGAAGAAGGTGGCCAGTGAGTCGCACAGGTCTCGCGACGGCTGGATGTCGTTGGTGTTGGAGCTGGGGTTGGAGAGTTCCTTCACGATGTTGAAGAGCTCTTTGCTGTTGTGTGCGTTGTTGTCTAGGCGGTCTTTGAGTGAGGCCCTTTTGGCGGATCTGATGAGGTGATGGTGACTGCGGGTGGCGCTCTTGTGGGCGGCGTAGCTGTCCGCTGTCCGTTCGTGGAGCCAGATCTTCTCCAGTTTTCGGCATGTTCGTTTGGAGGCCTGGAGGTCTTCGGTGAACCAGGTGGCTTTCTTGCTGGTGTGGCTGTTGGGCGGATTCTTGAGCGGGGCGAGGTGTGGGCGCAGTCGTCGATCCACTGTATGAGGTTGCGGGCGGCGGTGTCGGGGTCGGAGGGTTCGGCGGGTGGGCTCAGGGCGAGGGTTGTGGTTAGCTGGTCTTCCGTGACTCTGCTCCAGCAGCGGCGAGGCATTTGTTCGGTGCGGTGGTGCGTGGTGGGCTTCCTGTAGGTGAAGTGGATGCAGTGGTGGTCAGTCCAGTGGGGTTCGGAGGTGTGGTTGAAGGAGACGTGTGGGCTAGCGGAAAAGATGGAGTCTAGCGTGTGGCCGGCGGCGTGGGTGGGTGTAGTCACGAGCTGTCTGAGTCCGAGGGTGGCGAGGTTGTCGATCAGGTTGGTGGAGTTGGTGTCCTTGTTGGTCTCGAGGTGGAAGTTCAGGTCCCCGAGGAGGATGTAGTCCGTGGAGGCGATGGCGTGTGTGCTGACGAAGTCAGCGATGGAATCGCTGAACTGTGGTCGGGGTCCGGGGGTCTGTAGATGAGGGTTCCTCTGAGGGTGGTGTTGGGATCGGTGTGGATCTGGAAGTGCATGTGTTCGGCGGTGCTGAGGGTGTCGTCGGTGTTGGTTGAGACTCTGAGGGTGTTCCTGTGGACGATGGCGATGCCTCCTCCGACTCCGTTGGTGCGGTCCCTGCGGGTGATCTTGTATCCGTCCGGGATGGCAATGGCGATGTCGGGGGCTGAAGCGGGATTCAGCCAGGTCTCCGTCAGGAATGCGACGTCTGGGGAGGTTGAGTCGAGAAGGTCCCAGAGTTCGATGGCGTGTTTGCGGGCGGAGCGGGTGTTGAGGAGGATGCATCTGACGTAGTTGGGTTCTTTCCTGGGCGGTGGTTTGGCGGGGCGGGTGCTGGTGAAGCTGCAGTTCCGGCAGGTGAAGGGCCCTTGGGTGCGCTTCGGGTGGCCTGGTAGCAGGCGTGATCTTTTCCGGGGTTGAGTGCGTGGAGGGTGCTGGCGTCGTATCGGCGTCTGTTGATGTGGCGGGCGCGGGGGATGCCCGGACCAGGGGGTCTGGCGCTGGGCGCGGTCACGGCGCGGACGGGCGCAGACGAGCTTGCCTTAGGCGTGCCTTCGGCGCGCCAGCGGCGCGGCCGCACAGCGGCCGCCATAAATGGGGAGGTGGGAGGGAGGATCAGGGAATGGGGCAGCGAATGGGCAGTGAGGGGGCGGGGCCGCAGGGGCGCAGCGGCGGAAAACAGGCACAGAAAGGGAAAACGAGCACAATCAGGGCATCAAGGGGGCACAGAAAGGAAAAACGAGCACAATCAGGGGCAGCAAGGGGGCACAGAAAGGAAAAACGAGCACAATCAGGGGCAGCAAGGGGGCACAGAAAGGAAAAACGAGCACAATCAGGGGAAGCAAGGGGGGCACAGAAAGGAAAAACGAGCACAATCAGGGGCAGCAAGGGGGCACAGAAAGGAAAAACGAGCACAATCAGGGGCAGCAGCAGGGCACACAGACGGAGCTGTGTGGTGGGGGAGCGACCTACCAGTCAAGGTCAGGGGTCATACAAACCAAGTTGTAAAAAACAACTGCCTCCAAGCTTCTCAGTGCTGTTCAAATTCATATACAAATAGACTGTAAGGTTACTTGTTTTCAACAGATAGAAATATTGAATTATTTTTAACATAAAATACTTATTTGGTTCAATTAACATTTAAGGAATGCAAGGTGCCATAAACCAATGGTTGCTCTGGAAAAGGTTGAAAATCTGCTGCTATGCATAGAATATTTTAAGACAGGAATTTCTGCTAAGAGGTAATTGAAGTATTGGTAGCTTTTCTTTAAAAAAGTAAATGTTTTTTATAGGAAGCCCTTTGGCATTCTGTTCCACATACTCATCCTACGCATTTTTAACCCGCAACAATTTATTTATTGGATTTTATTAGAAGTAGAGCTTGGGCTTCTAATGGGGATGTATCAAATACTGAACAGGTGGGTTATTTGGAGTTAAATGTATGTGTGAGTTAGACATTATTAACAGTATATTATCTCTGACATTATCGAGGGGCCACTTTTTGTTTACTTTTAGGTCTCTAATCAATTACAAACCTATTCAAATGTTTCATAGTTTGCATAGTTCATAATAACTGAGTTCCCCTTCAAAACCAGAGTTCTTAAATCAAATGTACATTAGATTCTTCTTAAACTCTTTTTACACAGCCACATATCCTAAAACAAACTTTTCATATTCACATCTTTATCTCATGATTGCAGATTAGAAAATAGCTAGAATACTTTTACGTGAGGCAAAACATCTCAATTCATTTCAATATTCCTCTCATATCATACCCAAATCCTATTAAACTTATTTGAAGCACCCATCAGTTTTGTGTATATTCTTTTCCGGTTACAAACTTTATTTAATTTATCAGTCCAGAAGTTGAAGGATGCTGAACTTTTGATTGCCAATGTGTAGCAATTACTGATGTTGCTTCTAATATTTTGATAAACTATTAGCGCCACACTGGTTTGGATCTAATTCCCAAAGGTCCAGAAGAGCCTAGCAATATTGAGATTTCTTCTGGGTTTACCTGAGTTTTTAAGCAGTTCATTATAAATCTGAGATTTTCTTTTTGCCAGAATTCTTTCAAAGATACGCATACAACTCATTTGCACTCAATTCTCTAGTTCGAAACACCTTAAATAATATTCTGTAATATTAACATTACGTTTGTGCAAATAGACTGGGTTATAATACACTAGTCAGTGAACATAAAGTTACATTCTGCTGAAGTCTGCTCCGCACAGGGAGACTGAAATATGTTTACATGCCTCTTCCCATTATGAGGGATTGATTGCAATCAAGGTTTTTTACATATTTGTTCTAGAGGAGAGCCTTTATTGTTCTTCTGGAACAGTCGAAAACAGGCCTACTACCCAATCACAAGCTAAAGAATGGGCTCCTTATAGAGATGATTGACTCTACCTCTAGACATTTCAGCCTAATTTTTAGAAATGTATGAAACTGAACAACTTATTTGTCTATAGGAGAAATTATACCACCCCATGTTAGAGCTTATTTTTTCCTTTGCACATTCTGAGGGTATAATTCTTCTATTAATCAACCAATCCCTAACTTTGCTTAAACCAACTGCTTTCCAGTTATTTAACTCATTTGGGGAGAGTTCAGTGTGAATAAGGAACAGAGATGATTCAGGGTGCATATTGGGTAGTGTTGAATAGTGGTAAAGCGGTTTCTTTCTTGTGTTGTGATTGGCTAATAACCGATAATGAATCCGTTTGGGATTGCAATCAATATGATCTTTGGATGGAGGGTAACAGTAAACTGCCTCCTGACTAAATGGAAAAAGCATATTTCAAAAAATTATTTTTGACTAATTTCTAAAACTGAGATAAAGCATTAGATATGCAGAATGATGGTAGCTTCTGAAATTCGCGAGAGCCAGTCCCTCTTCTGCTTTTTGGACCTGCAAATTTTTCAAACCAATTAGAGGTAGTGTTTTTTCTAAAGAAAGTGACTAATGATACCCTCAATCTAGTTAAAGATCCTTTCATACACTGGACAGGGACGTGTAGAGAAACAAAAGACCAGTAAAGGAAGAATGCTCATTTTAATAATCGCACCTCTCCCCATTATTGATAATGGAAGATTACTCCATCTTTCAAGTAAATTTTGTATCTTCTGAATCAGCGCATGATAGTTTAATTCATAAAGACATTTCAAATTTTCCAAGATTCAAATACCAAGATATTTATTCAGCATTTGTTCGTAATAAGGTGCCAACAAGTCAGGACGTGATTGAGGTGAGGTGTTAAAAAGAAGTGTTTTTGCTTTACTCACATTATTCACTCCTACTCTGGAAAGTCAACAATGAACTGAAACAGAAATTCTATAGAAGGTTGGTTAGTGTCTATACATAAAAACATTTTATTCACAAAGATGTATAACTGCGGTGACCCAGGGATTGCTAGTTTAATGCAGATTGAATTATACATGCTTGAGGGTATTCTGTAATATCTGCAATTTATGTTTACGGATGTTTTTTAATCGTGCAATCTCACCTCTAAGCGGCACTTTGTATGCTTCCCAAATATTGCCCCAAGAAGCGGATCATATATTTTGATCAAAAATCATTTTGGTTCTATCTTTTATTTATTATAAACTCAGCATTTTAACTTAATAATCTATCTAATTTCCAACCGAAATTCAGGTTTACTCTTGCCATCAAAAATACATTCAGATAAAGAGCTGTATGATGAGAAGCAATTGGAGATACATTTGATTGAGATTTTTCTAAATTTATAGAAATTGAAAAAATATCTATACGATCGGCTGATTGAACTCTCCTTGTGACAAATGTTAAACGCTTCAGAGTGCTGTGAGAAGCCCTACATGGATTTACGAATTACCACTCAGTTTTGAAAATGGGCATGGCTCTGGCAAATTAAGGCTTTCTCTGTAAATTATTTACTTTGGAGAAGTCTAAGGTTTTGAATTGAAGAAAGTAAAAATCCACCCTATTATCAATAATTTCAAGAACTCTAACAGAGTTGCAGTTAGATCTTGAAGAGATGTCGGCTCATACGGCAGAGGACCACAGTATGAGACTAATGTCATGCTTTGTTGATTCACCTCATGAGCCACAGATACGTATCTACTAGCATCGTCATCTTATGCAGTTTTTAGAGTGACCATGAGAAGTTTACTACATCTTAAAATTGCTACTCCTCTATGCGCTGCAGAACTTCAAGAAGAAGATAATGGAATGAAAGGTAGCCATGATTGAATATTTTCAAAGGATTTTTGGACATGTGTCTTCTGCTGTAGTATTTACTGAGGGGTTGTGTTAGCTAAGTCATGTTAACATTACTTTTTTCCCCTCTAGTTCTTCAGACTATTTGCATCTACAGAAACTAATATGTCAAGATGGATGTTACAGATATCATGAATTCCATCGTGATCTACTCTATTTGTAGCAAAACAGATTTTAGCTTGATCTTGAAACTCAAGCTTTTTTCTACATATCCCTTCATGCTTCATAAACGTCCCACACAATCAGTGATCCCACCACCCTACCTTCCAGAGAATTTTCCCAGTTTTCTCACTGGATAACCTTCCATTTCCAATCATATTGCAATAGCATATATACCCTCTTATGATGTGTGTGCAAACATAGACTTCTCAAAAAAGAGGAACCGGGAGCTTTTTTAACAGGTCCAGCAAACAGACTCCTTAACAATACTAGTTTAAAAAGAAGGGTGTGCAGTTCCTAGGACAGGTAGTGATGGTCAGGTCTGTGGAATAACCGCCCATTGGAGGACGTGCCCTCACACATTCCGAGATGTGTCATGCTTCATCATTTGGGCATGCTCCTCGTCCGGATGGCGCTGCAATGCCCGACGGGCACCCGCGAAGGGGGCTCTTTAGCGGAGTTCTTTTTTTAATTAAGCCGTTTGGTGAGCGACGGTGTGTGGGCTAAGGTGAGTAGTGGAGTGGAGTGATGCGAGTGTGCTAAAATAGGTTTAGGGAAACCCTGTTTACTAAACTTTTATTCATTAGGCTCGCTAACCTAAGTAAAAACAGTGTAGCCCTAATTGGAGATAATGATCCTACAGAGCGTGCGTGCTAAAAGTCTTGGTCAAGAGGTTTCTCGTTGTGTCGGGAGACAGAGCCGGGGTAGGTGAAGGGCTACTCACCACGCCACCTTTCAGTCGTGAGTGAACGACGTGCTCTGGGTGTATTCCCGTCAGCATAAGACCTAACCATTGTGGGGTCTCACAACAATACAAGGTAAAGTGAACCTTGTACGAATCAGCACGGCTGGTAACTAGATCAGTCAGTTAAATTGAAAGCACCAGCCATGCAGTAGTGTAAGACAATTGAAAAAGTTTTTCTTTACTCGGTCCTGACGAAATGCCAATAGACCCCACAGGGGCTGGATATGGCAAGAAACATGTTGACCAAGACTTTTAGCACGCACGCTCTGTAGGATCATTATCTCCAATTAGGGCTACACTGTTTTTACTTAGGTTAGCGAGCCTCATGAATAAAAGTTAAGTAAACAGGGCTTCCCTAAACCTATTTTAACACACTCGCATCACTCCACTACACTACTCACCTTAGCCCACACACCCTCACTCACCAAACGGCTCCATCAAAAAAAGAACTCCGCTAAAGAGCTCCTTCGCGGGTGCCCGTCGGGCATTGCAGCGCCAGCCTGATGAGGAGCACGCCCAAATGATGAAGCATGACACCTCTCGGGGTGTGTGAGGGCACTTCCTCCAATGGGAGGTTATTCCACAGACCTGACCATCACTACCTGTCCTAGGAACTGCACACCCGTCTATTTAAACTTGCAAACATAGACTGCCACCCATTCATTCCTGTGCAATAGTCCACCTATTTCTTTTGTACTTGGACACCACTATTCAAGATTCATCAAGAACAATTTTTAGAAAATATTCAATCATAGAAGTTATCATTAATTATAGAAATTCTGATCTGCAATCTCATTATGTCAATCTTTGTTTTGCAGTTTGTAAAGTGTCCTGAGCAGAACCAGTATCTGCGAAGATCCTAAATGTGCCTGTTGCCAGCACCTTTAATTTGGCTGGCTGTAAGAGCATTGCTTGAGCACTTTCCATTTTAAAGCAAAGAATCAACTATCTTAAATACCTCTTCCACTTTTATAAGACAAGTCAGAGAAACTCTGAAAGTGTAATTCATTTGATACTTCTGAACTCCTTTTGTCTTGTGCTGCAGCCAGAATTATTTCCTTTATACAACAGCCTCCAAAATTCACTAAAACAGTTTTTGGATGAGAGTTAATTGGTCTGGCTAAGAAAAGGGCACTGGGAGCTCGGGTAATTGTAAGATCAACCTCTTTATTCTTAGGTAAAACCTGTAAACAAATCAATTCCTCAATAACTTTCATAACTAATGAATTTGGCTCTTGCTCTTCTGGAATTTGTACAACATATTGAGTTGTCAATATCAGGGGACAGAAATTTCAGAAATAAAATATTGTGATACAAAACTATTGTGAAACAAGAATATCGCTGTCAAGAATATCGCTTTTAACCTTTTCAGTGCCCTGGAAGAAATGGTTACGTCCTCTGCAGCGGTGCTGCTGTGCCGAGGACGTAACCATTATGTCCTGGCACCTGCCCATGGGGCAAGCACTGGCGCCCCCCCCCCCGGTCACCCACCTACACGCCCCCCACCGGGGATGGCAGCGAAAGCGCTCCCGCTACCATCTACAACCCCCGTGACAATGTGGTGACGTTGGGGCGCGTCATCATAGGATGCCGGGGATGCGCTGGAGGCCATTCACTTCCAACGCGTCCAGAGAGAGGATGCACAAAGGGTGAGCCCTTCTCCGGGGAAAACAGACACAGGGGGGGGGGGGAAGAAAGAGTTTTTCCTTTCCCCCTTTGCCTGTTTTGAATGGATTCCTGCTCCACGATCGCAGGTGAGGCCCCCGATCGTGGAGCAGGAATCCATCCACTGGACCATCAGGGATTTTTCTGTTTGTTGTTGTGGGAGCGACCCCTTAGGCACGGGTCGCTCCCCTGGGAATATGTGTAGCCGTGTTTTAGCCCCCTGGGGGCTGATTCTGCCATATTTTAGGTCGATCAGCCCCCTGGGCATCGAACCCACTAGGCACCAGGGATTTCATTTTGGCACATTTTGGGAGCGACCCCTAGGGCAAGGGTCGCTACCCAGGGGGCAATATGTTTTTTCTGTGTTTCGGACCCCGCTGGGGCTAGATCAGGCTTTTCTTTGGCCGATCTAGCCCCCGGGAGGGGCGGGGTCGAAACCCACTAGAAGCCAGGGATTTATGTTTATAATCATTACGGGGAGCAGTCCCTTGGGTAAGGGTCGCTCCCCTTTTGGGGATTAATATTTTGGCCGTTTCTGCCCCCCTTAGGGGCAGATTGGCCTTATATTTTTAGGCCCATCTGCCCCCAAAGAGGGCAGATGCCCCTAGACCACCAGGGATTCTTTTTATGTGGCGCACAATGTTAAGGGTCGCTCCCCTTTTGGGGTGCATGTTTTGGCTATTTCTGCCCCCCCCCCGGGGGCAGATCGTCGTTATATTTTTAGGCCCATCTGGGCAGAAGCCACTAGACTACTAGGGATTTTATTATATATGGCACAACATTTTTGGGGGAGTGGCCCCTTGGGCAAGGGTTGCTCCCCTTTTGGGGATGAATATTTTGGCTGTTTCTGCACCCACTGGGGGCAGATCAACCATATATTTTTATGCCCATCTGCCCTCAAGGGGGACAGAAGCCACTAGACCACCAGGTATTTTATTGTATGTGACGCAAAATGTTTTGTGGAGTGACCCCTTGGGAAATGGTCGCTCCCATTTTGGGGGTGAGTGTTTTGGGCATTTCTGCCCGCCCCCCCCCAGGAGCAGATCGGCCATATATTTTTAGGCTCATCTGCCCCCAAGGGGGGCAAAAGCCACTAGACCATCAGGGATTTTATTGTATATGGTGCAAAATGTTTTGGGGAGTGGCCCCCAGGGCAAGGGTCGCTCCCCTTTTGGGGCTGAAGATTTTGGATGTTTCTGCCGCCATTGGGGGCAGATCTGCCCTGTATTTTTAGGCCCATCTTCCCCCAAGTAGGGCAGAAGGCACTAGACCACCAGGGTAAGTTTGTGTGTGAAATGTAGTTCGGCCGATGGTCTGGGTGTTTTGCCATCATTTGTGACTGTAATGTTTTTTCTCCTTTTTATTTTAGTGCAAAGCTTTTGTTTTACTTTGGTGTAACTTTTGCTTGCGGTTTCGGCACTGGTAGAGCTGCAGTTTGTGCCGCTGCAAGTGTTTGGTAAGGAAATGTTTTTTTATAATGTTTCCTCCAAATGAGTATCAGTGATCTGCATGAATTTGTTTTTGGAAAATGCTGTAATAAAAGCAGGATTCTGGCAGTGAATTTTCTGTCTGAGAGAAATCATCTGATGATGAAGCCACTCTCTGTGCAGATGTAGTGCTGCTTTTAGAGGAAGACACTGGTGTGCCAATAGTGCCGCAAGAGGCATCTGGATTGCAGCCTGGGGCTGCACAGCTTCCCATTGGAAGTGCTGGACTCGGCGTTGACCCAAACATGGTGCAGCCGGTGTTGGCTGCCTTTAGTGATGTTGCAGGGTGTAGAGTGAATTGTGATTTTTTTTTGCCAATTTATTTTTTTCAGTTGTTTATGGACGATGTATTTTTAGATGAGATTGTTGAGCAGACTAATTTGTAAGCTGAACAGTATTTGAGGTGCAACACTGCCAGACTTAAGCCCCACTCTAGAGCTACCTGGTGGACTCTCACAAATCTGGATGACTTGAAGAAGTTCTTGGGTTTAACTTTTTTGATGGGCCTGATAAAAAAGCCAGCCATCACTGTCTTCATATTGGTCTACTAATCCCTTGATGGCAACGGCTATATTTCCTGCAACCATGAGTTGTAATCGGTATTTGCTTCTTCTTCGGATGTTGCATTTTGTTGATCATGCTTTTGCATTGCCACACGATCACCATGATTGTGACCGTCTTTTTAAAGTTCAGCCTGTCCTTGACCACTTTATAGATCGATTTTCAGAGATGAATGTGCCAGGGAAAGAAATAGCTGTGGATGAGTCTATGGTCCTGTTCAAGGGCCGGTTGGTTTTTAGGCAGTATATTCCTAGCAAAAGGGCACGCTATGGAATTAAGATGTATATGCTGTCTGAGAGTAGTACTGGTTATGTCTATAATTTCAGGGTCTACACTGGTAGGGATTCCAGTACTGACACCCCTGGTTGTTCGTCCACTTTTGGAGTTATAGAGAAAATTGTGTGGGAACTTGGTAGAGGACTTTTTAACAAAGGTCACCATTTATACGTAGATAACTTTTACACTGGTGTACCATTGTTCAGGGCATTGTTCAAAGTGGACACTGTTGCTTGCAGAGGTTACCCAAAAGAGCTAGTTTGTAAAAAATAACTTGAGAAGGGACAGTGCAGTGTCTTGATTAGTGATGAACTTCTAGCTCTGAAATTTTCTGACAA
This sequence comes from Calotriton arnoldi, assembly GCA_963921515.1. NCBI lineage: Eukaryota > Metazoa > Chordata > Amphibia > Caudata > Salamandridae > Calotriton > Calotriton arnoldi. The sequence continues at coordinate 551,580 of CAWUFW010001245.1, forward strand.
GAGAGATGTCTATATGCTGACTACCATCCATGATGAAAGTACTTCACCTGTGACTGTTTGGGGTCAGGTAGCTGAAGTGCACAAACCTGTGTGCATTTTAGACTACAATAAACACATGGGTGGCGTAGACTGAGCAGATCAGAGGTTGGAACTTTACAATGCTGTTCGTAAGGCGTACGTTTGGTATAAGAAATTGGCTATCCATTTAGCAACCTTTAATGCTTTTGTTGTATTTAAGGACTGTTCTCCAGAGTCAAAGATGACATTTGTTCAGTTTCAGTAGTCTCTGATAGTCAGCCTTGTTGTAGTGGAACAGGCAAGAGTTCCTAGAGAAGCAGTGGTGGAGAATGTGGCTTGATTGAAAGATTGCCACTTTCCTGATCATATTCCTCCCACGGTCAAAAAAACGTAACCGCCAAGAAATGAAGAGTCTGTTACCGAAGCGGTATCCGGAAGGAGAGTCGTATGTACTACTCTATTGTCCTTCTAAGCCTGGGCTGTGTGTGCCCACATGTTTCAAATTGTACCACACGGAACTGAGTTTTTGGTTGCAACCGTGAGCATAAAAGTAAACCGACTGATCTAAATAGTTTTATATTTTTCGTTCAGATTTCATGGCTGGCATTAGAGTGATGTATTTACTTAGAGCTGTTGTGCTTGTAGTTATAATTTTGTATCTATTGGCAATTGGTTTGTGTTTTTTTTGGTATAAAAAATGTGATGGCGGTGTGCATGGACTGGTGCTTGGCTGTCAATGTGCTTGGATTAGTATTTGGCTGGCGGAGTATGTGGACTGGCGTTTTTCTGGCGGTGTGCGTAGACTAGCGCTTGGCTGGCGGTGTGCGTCGACTGGTGCTTGGCTGTCGGTGTGCGTGGACTGGTGTTTGGCTGGCAGTGTGAGTGGACTGGCATTTGGCTGGGCGTGTGCGTGGACTGGTGCTTGGCTGGTGATGTGCGTGGACTGGCGCTTAGGTTCGGTGTGCGTGGCCTCGCATTTAGTTGGTGGTGTGTGAGTAGTGACTTGCTGCTGGTCACTACACACCCTGCTAGCCAAACGCCAGTGCACACACTCCGTCAACCGCCAGCCAGTGTGATTGCTGTGTCAGTCATGTGGACATATGAAAGTGATGGGACCTTGAATGGCGCTGTCTGTAGTTGTGAGTGTAGCAATGTGCTCGGCCTGCGGCTGGCAGTGTGAATGGTCTTGTGTGTGTCACGTATGAAAGGTGTGTGAATGGCCTCTAAAGAGGTTGGTGCCTTGCCGCGCCTTTACAGCTTATGAGCTGTTGAGTCTTTGGTTCAGGTTTTCAACCTTTCAGTTATTAACAGTGTATTTTATTTTTGTGAAATCTCTTGTTAAAAACTATACATTTTAAGCCTTTCACTCACCCTCGTGCCAAATCCAACCAGTATGTGTGTGTACTTGATTTGATTTGATTTGGAATTTATATAGCGCACGATTGCCCTGGAGCGTCTAGGCGCTTTTGCGGAGGAGATTGCCGGAGATGGTGTAATTAGTTTGCAAAGAGCCATGTCTTTAGTAGTTTTCTGAAACCAAGTAGTGTTGGGCAGCTTTTTATGTTTAACGGAAGTGAGTTCCACAACCTCACAGTACCCAGGACAAAGCTTCTTCCTCCCCAGCTAGCTTTCTTGAATTTTGGTGTTTGGAGGAGTTTGCTCTGTGCTGAGCGTAGGTGCCTTGAAGGATGGTACCAAGTGAGGTGTTGCTTCAAGAATGCTGGTCCATTTCTACTTGAGGAATAGATGGATGGGCACTAATATGTGTCTTTCTCTGCCAATGTGTACATTGTCTCTAGGGAAAATCTACCAATTCTAGTTATTTTCGTAAACTAAAAACCCAGGGGAGTAAAGGGTGGTGTGCCTCTCGTGGTTCCCAACAGGTTTTCCTACCAACAAGGCCCTGCAAACCTCAAAATGTGACTAAAGTCACACATTTTTCTTGCATTAGTGTGCCATATTCTTTTGAAATCAGAAAGAAACCACAAATTTCCAACCACCCAGTGTTCCCCCAGGTCTCTCGATAAAAATGCTACCTCACTTGTGTGGGTGGGCCAAGTGCCCGCGACAGGGAAGGTCCCAAAACGTATTGTGGAAACATCGAAATTATCCACCAGAAAAAAACCTGGTTTTGCAAGGGAGTCACCTGCGTTTTTGGTCATGGGCTCGGCAGCCATCTAGGGAAGCTATGTAAATTATGTAATAATGATTTATTTTATGTATATTTTTGGTGCGGGTCGATAGTTTATAGGGTGGGAATTTAAGTAAGTGGTGTACGTATGTAATACCGGGGCAATCATTACTATAGTGCTCTGAAGAAAGCCCTGGACCAGACAGGCAATAGAGATGGGGCTGAAACATGTTGGCAATCATTCAAGGGTCATAGGACCATTAAATCCTAGAAAACCCAAAGATGAATCTTTTTTAACCCATACCCACCCAGACCACCAATAAAGGGCAGTGCTTAATTTGTAAAATATTAAGTGCCAGGGCTCTGACCAGTAGGCCACTGCAGCTTGCACCACCCATCGCCCTTGTCATCGCTGCCAAAACAACTACTAACTATCTCTCTCGCATGTAAATGCGACAGTTCAGATTATTCCAGGTCCCCAAAGCTAAAGGAATTGCTGGGGATGCAGGTATTATCATTTTTAATGTATATTGTAGTCCTAAATTACCGTTGTTCTGCTTATCTCTAAATTAGATGAGCAGCGCCACCATGTGGTGGACTGTTCTAAGTATAGTGTTGACAATTAGGTGCCGGTGCCAAGCACCGGATACCAATTAAGTGCCGGTGCTGAGCACCGGCTCAAATTAAGCACTGATAAAGGGATACCTAGGTCTGTCTGAGGTATTTTCATTTAGTTGTCATCTCCATGATAAAAATAACAATATCAAAGAGCGACCTGGAATATAGTTGAGCCCACCCAGGCTTTAAGGGGCTAGGGTGGACTCGATGATGAAGCATTCCACTGTTAAGAGTAGATGAGGGTCATACTATAAAAAGAAGGAGATTCCTCTTCCCTTTTTGAAAATTGACCAGGTTCCCGCGTGGGATAGGAATTCTGGTAAGGCAAGGGATACCCAAAAGTGTTTTGTTGTGTTACTATATTAGGGAGAGTGTACCCTTTGGGCCTCTGTTTCTCTCAATTGTCTCCCTCTCCCTTCCGATAGGCAGGGCTCCCACGGGCCTCTCACCTATCTTTTGTGATAATAATTAAAAGAATACTCTTAATATACTACTTCTCAAAATCATAAATGCTATTGTGAATTGGCCCCATTGTGTATCAGAGACAGTCATATACATCTATTTTCAAGTTACTTTCTGAACTCCAACTACCAATCCTATTTCTCAAACTGCCCAAATTCCATATTACACAGACTTTTCTGCACTGTGCTGAATAACAGAAAATCCTGCGGTAGCAAGTGATGCATAGAAATTAACGAGTTTTGGCCTTCTGTAATTCCACATTGTAAGAAATTGCATTATAATTTAGGGTGACTGACTACCCACCTCAAGGAATAATCACAACCTTTGTCAGGGTGAACACTTAAAGTCATTAAACTAACCTGAGCTCAACCTTGGTAGCTATGACACAGAGCATACAAGATTAACTTAGAAGCAATGTGTAAAGTATTTATGAAGTATCAAAACAGTAATAAAGTCAAAATGCAAAACAATAGAAATCCCAAACTAAATTAGAAAAACTGAGTACATTTTAATAAACAGAATGACACCAAAGTGACAAACATCCAATAAGGGGAACCAGAGATATGACTTTTAAATGTGTAAGTAGAAATAGCCCCAATAAGCATAACGTGTCAGTGATAGTCAACGGTCAAGGTAGACCGAGCCCTAGATGCAATTTGAGACTGACTGCGGTAGAGCACGTGTCAGATACACGAACTAGGTTCGTCCTCGTCAAAGATTTTACCTTCGGAGTTAGACTTTTTAAGCCACAATATACTAAATGAGTACACTTCTAAGGCTTCCCATGACCTCAGGGGAAACAAGCACAACTGACCCTTGGAGTCCACTTCTTTGTCCTGGGTACAAGCAAGAGCAGGTCCAGTCCTTCAAGGCTCCTCTCAGGTCACAGACAGCAGGCCAGTCCTACTCGGATCTCCTGAAGGTCCAGAAAGTGCTCTGAAGTGGCTGCCTTAAGGTGCCACATTTATGTCCAAAACCAGCTAGTGGCTTGGGGTGAGTCCTGGGCACTCTCTAATGGGGTAAAAGTTCTCAAGGAGAACCGTAACTACTTTTCCAGTTTGAAGCAGACACTACACAGAAACCCAGAGACAGAAGTCTGGTAGGACAAACCAAGGTCCTTTAGCAACCAGACAGGAAATCCACAAGAATATTCTTGGCATCCTCTTCTCTACCTTTCATTTGTGTCCCAGCAGAATTTGACACAGTAGTGTCAAAAACGATGACAATGGCCCCCACTCTACATATTCTGTGTAGTTTAGAGGAGTCACATCTGTCCAGTCAGGTCAGCCTGTTATATGCTCCTGAGAGACATTTCAGCCTTTTCACGCTTATTCAAAGCTGAGTACTGGTTGAGAGCTGGCAAATGCTAATGCTAATTAGTCTTCTGCCAGTTGAGGCAGGTAAAGGTTAACTTTCCAAAAGTAGTTTTTTTAATATTCATTAAAAATCTGACTTCACAATTGATTTGGATTTTAATAACTATTAAAAACCATCATCTAATTATTTATCTAGATGGTTCAATTTCTGAGATACAGTATTGCCATTTAATATTGCTCCCCAATGTTTCTCTATGGACAAGTCAGCCTTCCTACAGTTAAAATAGCTTTTGGGTGCTAGTCATTGTAAGGACATGTTAAATTTAAATTTCTACATGTCCTACTTTTAAATACCATGCATCCTGCCTTGTGAAACACAGCGCCTACATAGGGGTGACTTATTAATATTTACAAGGAAGATATCTTCCTGTATAAAAGTTTTATTTTGACGTCGCATGGCATGTTTTGCACTATTACACTCAGGTTGCAATGGAGGGTCTGAAGTCATGTTTGCACTCTACTTTAGTGGATGGCACAATAAGTGCTGCAGTCCACTAGTACATTGAACTGCCATGCCATGGCTGAATTTTGTACCATAGACTAGTGCATTAAAGACAAGTTAAATATACCAATTAGGAATATGCCAATTTGACCATGCATAAAAGGAGCACAGCATTTTTAGTCCTGATTTGCAGGGGTAAAGTGCAGAGTTCTGAACCCAACAAAAATCAGGGGTGACCTTGACAAAAAGGCAGATTTCCTACACAGGATGCCACCAGCCAAGAGCTAGGGTAGCCTAATCAATCCCTTGATGGACTTCTCCGCTCATGTGACAGAATGTGGACAATTTGCCACTTGTGCGGTGACACTTGTCTGTTCTCTGTCCCTCTGAACATACCTGTACCCCTCTGCTGTCAACATCTTCCCTAGCCACTAACCTTGTCCATAGGGAACCCTGCTTCTAATGTTCAGACCCCATCTGTGCAGCGACTAAACTTAGCTTGCTCCCAGCAGCCACACAATACCACTATGGCCAACAAGGTGATGTGGCCCATCCTGACCTCAAAGTCAGACTTCTGTCCCCAATTCAGGGCAAACTCTGCTCAAAAGGCTAACAGCCAACAGAGGCCACTGACAGCTGTCAATGACAGGAACCAGGCCCTTGGCCATCCACTGCCAGGTAAATGCTCCTGTACAGGCTTTGCATAGGCCTCACTTCCAACTGTGGGTCTGGTAAGGAGTCCCCCACTTGCTCCTGGGGTCCGTTTGGCATCTTGGATTTCTCCAAATGGGAGGCTACTCCTTCAGGTTGCGGAAACCCTCCTTCCACTCTTACTTCCACCATCTCGAAGTTGATGCCCTGAGACTGGCTCCTCAGCTCAAGGTCTGTAACATGAAACTGAACATTCGTCTGGCAGTCTATGCATCCCTGGGTAGACAGACCCCTTCAAGGGGGGCACACTCTGGTGGTGTCAAGCAGGGGTCTGCCTAGCATAGGAGTCCAGTCCTCTGTCTCTGTGGCAGCGCAGGCTGCACCTCCAGGTCAGAAGTGCAACACAGCATAAGTCTTGGGGTGCAAACCTCTCAGAGCAGGTAACCTCTGATCCTCTAATTCACCCACTGTGGATGACCTCCTACACCTTACATTTTGTCTGGGCTTCCGTACCCCTGTTGTGGTATGGTACCCCCAGGAATCTGTGTTGTTTAATGTTTTAATTTAAATAGCATGAAAAACCACACTATGCCAAAGATATTCAACGGTAAACCGGGACCCAGGAGCAATTTGAGGCTTACCGTGATAGTGCGGACATATACACCCACCAGGTTCATCCTGGTCAAAGATTTTATCTTCTGACTCAGTCTTTTAAGTAACAGTCCACCATAGAAGTCACTTTCTAAGACCCACTGGACCTAAGGGGAGCCACTTACAGACTCACACGTTGTCAGTCAGAGGCTAACAGCAGGGCTCTGTCCAGTTCCAGTTGCCACTGGCCAAGTTAGGAAAAGACCTCTACCAGCATGTTAGCTCCTTGTAGCCACACAAGTCAGCCAACTGGCCACATGAGGGATCAGGTACAGTCCTTCAGGGTTCCTCTCATGTCACAGACAGCAGGCCCAGTCCTCTAATGGAGGTCTAGAAAGTGTTCTGAAGTGGGTGCCTGGAGGTGCCACATTTATACCTGAAACCAGCTATTAAGGCTTGGGGGACTCCCAACATAACCAATGGGGTAAATGTTTCCAGGGGTAACCGTAACCACTTTTTCAGTAGTTCCTGTTTACCTTACTGCAAACAGGCCCAAAATGCAATGTATCAAAGTCATTGGCCAAACAAACCTTGGACTCTGGGGAGAGTGTGTGTGTGTCACTATGCTACCCCACATCTAACACTAAAATCCACTTTGAAGCAAATGCTGTATCGACAACAAACCCAGAGACAGAAGTCAGGTAAGATAAAAGCAGGATCCTCCCGCAACCAAACAGGGGATAGACAAGAATTGTTTGGCATCCTCTTCTCTCCCTTTCAAGTGTGCCCCAGTGTTAAATGTGTCTCAGCAGACATGTCAAGCAGGATCTGATACAGCAGTGTCAAAATGGATACCTATAGATCCCCCCCCCCCCTGCATATTCTGTGGAGTACAGATGAGGTTTCTTTCTTTCCATTCAGGTCAGCCTATTGCTTACTCCTGAGAGTCATTTCACTGCTTTTTCTCACCTATACAGGCTGAGAGCTGGCAAATGCATATACGAATTAGTCTACTGACAGTTCAGACAGGTAAATGGTAACTCTCTGTAAGTTGCTTTTCCTCAATATGTATTAAAAATCTAACTTCATCATTGAATTGGATTTTAATAACTGTTAAAAATAGTGGTTTGATTGTTTTTTAGCTGGTCCTATTCCAGAGATATAGTATTAGTATTTAATATTGTACCCAAGTGTTTCTGTATGGGCCAGCCACCCTTCCTACAATGAAAATAGCTATTGGCTGGTCACTGTAAGGACATGTTAACTTAAAATTTCTGCATGTCCTACTTCTAATTACCATGCAACCTGCTTTGTAGGCTACAAGGCCTTCATAGGGGTGACATTCATATTTAAAAGAAAGTTTGATACCTTTCGAAAGGGTTTAATTTGAAAGGTTGCAGTGCATGTTTTACACTGTTAGTTAGTCTACAACAGTAGGCTAAAAGCCATATTTGCATTGCCACTATGGTGGATGGAACATTAGGTGTTGCAGTCCACAAGTGGCATGAAATGTCCAGTCCAGTATTTGATTCAAGACAGCTATTACTGCCAGGATGTGCCTATGCGTTCTCAATGGAAAGGAGACTAATTGCTAATTTGATTTGCTGCTGGTTTATGGCTACAGCTCACGTGTTATCACCTTCTATTACTTTGTGAAAAGAGGCAACCAGCAGCAGTATTTGGACTATTCACTTTAATACTGCTGGGTTCAGGATCAATTTGGTGTGGTTCTGCGAATGTAATCTATGCGCAGTTGTTTTCAAGGTGAACACCGGTACCTGTGCACGTTGCATTTTTCAATTTTCTTCTTGTGCCGCAAAGTCATTTTTTCGGAGTTGACATGATGCTGTGCGTCTGCTGACGATCTCCTGGCAACTTGCAGCTTTCTGAGGCTCAGCGCTAAGATTTCACCTTGCCCTCACGTTGTTGTGACGTCGCTTGCACGTTCATATTGCAAGCGCCATCTCCTGTAGAAATTAAAGGGGTATCGATGCCATACTGGTTGTATTCACTAGCTGACGGCAACTTCTACGTATCATTTCAGCAACAGTCTGTCAGGCATTTCAACTCGCTAGTGCCATTTGCTGGCGATTCATCAGAATGACAGGCACGCCACCGTCTGTCACTTCTACAGCATTCAACAGCCTACTGTTTAAGTACGCGCCTTGACGGCTACAAGCGCACCGCTGTGGGTCACAACCACACCATTCTGCATTATTGGCTACACTACTGCATATGTGTATACGGCAATAGGCACACCTCTGCCTGTCCTCTGTTGACAGCGGCAATAGGCACATCTGTTTACTTGAGGTACTTTTATGTCAACGGGGAGTTCCACTGAAATATTCCTATTCACTCTAACATTTTGGACATGAAAAACAGCACTATTTGATTCTACCATAACTTGTTTTATAGCATAACTTTCTTGTTTTTTATTTCTTTTTCTAAAAGGGGGGGTACGGTTGGGGTTAAGTTTAATCCTGCTTAGAGTTTTATAAGCAGTGTACTAGCAACCTTAGCTGTGCATTTTTTAAGGATGTTATATTTACTCTCTATTGTTGTCTCTAGCATTATTTCACTATGCAGCAAGTTATACCTCTTCCCCTTTCCCTATTTACTCCAGGAGAACCTTCCATTATTTGGTCAAAATGGAAGAAAATGTTTCTTCGTTATTCCAGGGTATGTGGTACGACATTATCCAGTGAAAGGAAAACCTCACTTCTGTGGCACTGTTTGGGCAGTGAGGGACAGGAAGTCTTTGAGAATTTGCCAGATTTAGTTGATGATAATTCAGAACTTAATGAATTTGAAAAGTGTTTGAAAAAACTGGATCCTTATTACCTTCCAAAAGTTAGAACTATACTCGAATGCTATCATTTTGGTATGAGGGAACAGAAGTCAAGTGAGAGTGAGGAGGAGTATGTCACCAGCCTCAGGAAGTTGGCCTCCACCTGCAATTTCGGCTCCACCTTAGAGGAAAAAACTAGGGACCAGTTCATGCTGAGGTGCAGTAGTGACAAGGTCAGGCATGAACTGTGGATAAGGATGATCCCCCGCTGCATGAGGTAGTGTCTATAGCTAAGCGTGTTGAGCACACTTTAGCCTGTGTTGATGAGCTTGAGAAAAGGAAGAAAAACAGTGTTCCCAAAATAGAAGTGAAGGAGGAAGACGCCAACTGTAAGGACCAAAGTAAAAGTAAAGTGGTCCTGGTGCAGCAATCTAGATTTGAATCGGGGGTGTTATAGGTGTGGCAAAGCTGGACATTTTGCATCCTTGAGGAAATGTCCTGCAATAAATGTGGTATGCAAACTTTTCTAACAAAAAGGGACATTATGCGAAGTGTTGTCGCTCTAACAAAGCTCCCTCACATGAAACTGTGAAATGTGCAGATGACTGCATACTATCTGCCTTCACTGGTGATGTTCCTAACAGACATCCCAAGGACTAGGTGGAGATTGAAAATGGTAATGTTGAGACATTGGTTGACTCGGGAGCTTGGCTCACATTAATCTCAAATGATGCGTTTGACAATGAGTTGGCTAGTAAAATTGATCTAAAGGGGATATTTTGAATCTGAGATCAAGTTCCGGACCAATACTCTACAGGGAAAACTGTATGTTCTGGTTAAAGGAAGAAATGTCTTAAGCTGTTTGAATCAAAAGGAGCTAGGGATTATTCTTGATCCCAACCTGTAATGTTGAAGGAGGAGTACATCATGTGTTTACGGTTGGATGTTGTGCAAGACGTGGTGGTCCGGGAAGATGAGAATGCCCTGGGTTTTTGTGAAGCTTTTCCTGAATTGTAGTGTGATAGAATACAATACCTTAAAGGTTATGCACATCAAATTAAACTCCTCCCCGACCCCTACTTAATGGCGGCCACTGCGGGGACAGGCGAGCAAGACCACTGACTCATTGTCAGTGAAATTGCTCTCCCACCCTCGCAGCTCCACCATTAAGTGAGGCCTGCCCCTGCACTCTCGAGTGTTGGTGATCGAGGCCCTCCTCCACCCGCAGGTTTCCCTGCGCCTCATCCCTGGTGGTCCAGTGGACCTCTGTCTCCTTCCTCTAACTCTGCTTTTTCACTCGTTTTTCTACCTTTTATCTTTCACCTTTCTGCACTTTTCTGCATCTCTGCTCTTTTGTGCCTTATTTCTGCTCATTTTCCCTTCCTCTCGCTCTGCCCTTTCACTAGTTTTCACTCGTTTTTCTACCCTCTTTTATCTTTCACCTTTCTGCATCTCTGCTCTTTTGTGCCTTATTTCTGCCTATTTTCCCTTTTTTCTTTATCCCTTATTTCCTCCCTTTACCTTTCCCCGCCGCTGCTGCCCCCGCGGCCCCACCCCCCAGTGCGACCGGCCCAATCCAGCTCCCCTCCCCGCTCCCAGCACTCCCCGACCCCTACTTAATGGCGGCCGCTGGCGCGCCGAAGGCGCGTCAAAGGCAAGCCCGTCTGCGCGCGACCCGACCGCGACCAGCGCCAGGAACCCTGGACCTCCGCCCCGCCAACGCTAGGACCCAGCAGCACTCTACGCACTCAACCCAGGCCGCAACAACAACTGCAAGCTAGCATCACCAGCCGACTCCCACGGACCCTTCAGCTCTCACCGCTGCCGGCACACCTGCAGCACCGCCAAGAACACGGATCCAGCACAACCCGCTCACAAGAACACAACCGAACCGAAGACCCTGCAATGCATCCTCCTCAACGTCCGATCCCTCCACAAACACGCCACAGAAATCTGGGACCTCCGACAGCACCACCCCGGACGTAGCGTTCTTCACCGAAACCTGGGCCAACACCACCTCGGGACCGGACATCGCCATCCCCCAAGGATACAAGATCTCCAGGAAGGACCGCCACACCCGCCCAGGAGGAGGAATCGCCATCGTCCACAAATCCAGCCTCCGCCTGAGCACACTCCCTGACGAGCCCACAGAACTGATGGAACACCTTCACTTCAAGATACTGGCCAGCCCCACCGCCACCCTCCGAGGAACCCTCATCTACCGACCCCCTGGACCCCTCGCCAACTCCATCACGGACATTATCTCCCCGCAGGCCATCGCAACCACCAACTACACCCTGCTGGGAGACCTCAACTTCCACCTCGACAACCCACTGGACCCCAACACCACATCCCTCCTGGACAACCTCCACAACATTGGACTGCGCCAGATCGTGACCGAGCCCACGCACTCAGCAGGACAAACCCTCGACCCCCTCTTCACTACAGGAAACTCCATCACCTTCAGCCACACCACCGAACTCCCATGGACCGACCATCGTTGCGTCCACTTCACCTTCAGAACATCCACCATCCACAGACACCAGCACCTGCTTCCACGAAGAAACTGGACCAAAATCACCGACGACCAGCTCACCTCCTCACTCAACAACTCCACCCCAACCATCGCGGAAAACGACGACCCCAACACCGCAGCCCGAACCCTGCATAGATGGATCTCGGACAGCACCAACACCATAGCCCCCTCAAGAAAAACAACAATACCCGCGCCAAGAAAGCCAGATGGTTTACCACCGAACTTCGAGAGTCCAGAAGCACATGCCGCCGCCTTGAAAAGGCCTGGAGGAACACCAAATCCACAGAAGCCCACGACAACTTCAGAGCCGCCACCAACGCCCACCATCAACTCATCAGAGAAACGAGGAAAAAGCGATTGAAGACAGAATCTCCACCCACGCGCACAACAGCAAGGAACTCTTCAGCATCATCAAGGAGTTCGCCCAACCCACTAGCGAGTCTACCGACATCCCTCCCTCACAAGACCTCTGCGACAAACTCAGCACCTTTTTCCACCACAAAATCAAGAGCATCTACGACAACTTCGACGAAGACAACCAACACACTGAAACCTCACCAACCACCCCCGACACCCGGAAACCAGCGATTGACGACTGGACAGCCCTCACCACCGAAGACACACTGAAGACAATGAAGTCAATCCACTCAGGGGCCCCCACGGACCCCTGCCCCCACCACATCTTCAACAGAGCCTCCGACACCATCGCACCCATGCTCCGCCACACCATCAACCGCTCCCTGGCGACCGCCTCGGTCCCCGACGACTGGAAACACGCCGAGGTCAACCCCCTCCTAAAGAAACCCTCAGCGGACCCCACCGACCTCAAAAACTACAGACCCATCTCCCTGCTCCCGTTCCCAGCGAAAGTCATCGAGAAAGCCATCAACAGCCAACTCGCCACATTCATTGAAGAACACAACATCCTCGACTCCTCCCAATCCGGCTTCAGAAAAACCACAGTACGGAAACCGCCCTCCTCGCCGCAACAGACGACATCCGCACCCTACTGGACAAAGGAGAAACAGTAGCCCTCATCCTCCTCGACCTATCAGCGGCGTTCGACACAGTCTCCCACCGCACCCTAATACGGAGACTCTACGACGCAGGAATCCAGGACAAGGCCCTCGACTGGATCCGCTCCTTCCTCTCCGGCAGGACGCAGCGGGTCAGACTCCCCCCTTTCCTCTCGGACCCCACACCTACCACCTGCGGAGTCCCCCAGGGCTCCTCCCTCAGCCAGACGCTCTTCAACGTCTACATGGCTCCACTCGCCCCCATCGTCAGAACCTACGGACTCAACATCGTGTCATACGCAGACGACACCCAGCTCATCCTCTCCCTATCCAATGAGCCCAACACCGCCAGACGCAACTTTCGAGAAGGCATGGAAGCCGTCGCCAAATGGATGAAAAACAGCTGCCTACAACTAAACACCAACAAAACAGAAGTACTCATCATGGGCCCAAACCCCGATGCCTGGAGCGACACCTGGTGGCCCCCGCCCTCGGAAACCCGCCAACCCCCACGGACCACGCACGCAACCTGGGAATCATCCTGGACTCCGAGCTCAAAATGGACCGCCAGATCAACTCTGTCTCGTCTTCCTGCTTCCACACCCTCCGCCTCCTTCGTAAGACCTTCAAATGGATCCCCCTCGAACACCGAAAGACCTTCACTCACGCCCTGGTCACCAGCAGACTCGACTACGGCAACGCACTCTACGCCGGAATAAACAAAAACCTCACCCGCAAGCTACAGAACATCCAGAACGCTGCCGCAAGACTGGTCCTCAACCTGCCAAAACACTGCCACATCTCCCAGCACCTGCGCACACTCCACTGGCTCCCTGTTGAGGCGAGAATCACCTTCAAGATGCTCACCCACGCACACAAGGCCCTCCACGGCACCGGACCAGCATACCTGAACAGCCGACTCAAATTCCACGCACCCCAAAGGACCCTACGATCAGCCCAGCTCTCCTACACCGTGGTCCCCCGCACCAGAAAGACCAGATCGGGAGGCCGCTCCTTCTCCTTCCTCGCGGCCAAAGCATGGAACGCCCTTCCGCTCCACCTCAGACAGACATCGCTCCCCATCTTCGCAAGAAACCTCAAAACCTGGCTCTTCGACAGACCCCCTCATTGATGGATGGAACCTGCCCCCCCCCTAGAGACCCTTACGGGTGAGTAGTCGCGCTTTAACAAACCCCTGATTGATTGAAGCAGGATGCCAAATCAGTGGTTGCTAAAGTGCGTCCCATTCCCATCTCTATGAGGGAATCTGTGGAGATTAAAAGATTGTGTGAAGAGGGAGTGATCTAACCTGTTGAGAGCTCAGAGTGTGTCGCTCCGATTGCTGTCGCACGCAAACATTCTAGCGAGATTGTGTGGACTGAGGACTCTCAATAGGTGTGTTGTAAGTGATCACTTTCTTCTTCCCAAAATAATTGGAATGGGGTCTTTGTTGAAAAGGGGTAAGTTCTTTACCACCTTAGACTTGACTGCGGCGTACCACAAAATCAGACTTCATCCGGACTCAAAAGATTACACCACTTTCATAACACCTTTTGGCACCTATCGTTTTGTGCGTACGCCTTTTGGATTGGTGTCTGCAGCGGCAGTATTCCAACGTATTATGTTCAAGCTGTTAGGAGGAATTGTAGGAGTCAGGTGTTTTCAGGACGACATACTCCTTCGTGGGAACACAGAGGAGGTGCATGATAGTAGGGTCATGGATGTGCTGGAAGTTTTGAGAGCAAATGGTCTCACATTGAAAATCTCAAAATGTGCTTTTAGGAAAGGAGAAATTGAGTACCTTGGTCACAAAGCTAATGCTGAAGGACTTTTCCCCCCCAAAAAAGATCCAGTGGAAAATATACTTAAATTACACAATCCTGAGAAGAGGATGTTCTTGCATTCTTAGGTATGGTGGAATTCCATGCTACGTTTCTTCCAAATCTAGCCTCCAAGTTGAAGAGACTGCTTAAGAGAGGTGTTGAGTTTGAGCGGGATGCAGAGCGTCAGAAGGAATTTTCAACCATCAAGAGTTAACCAATACTAATGGCCTCAAAAGATTTAATCCCTCTGAGCCCTGTGTCATCATGACCGATGCCAGCATGAAAGGGTTGGGTGCTGTGCTGATGCAGAGGAGTGATAAGCAACATGAACTTAGACCGATTGCCTACATTTCCAGGTCTTTGCGTGGTGCAGAAGAAAGGCATTCTACTATTGAGAGGGAGGCGCTGAGTGTCTTTTAGTCTGTCAAGAGGTTCAAAAATGTTGCTTGGGGAAAGGAGTTTGCTGTAAATACTGATCACAAACTGTTGGTTGAGGTCTCTACCAAGAAAGGTCTGGGCATGACATCCATGAGGATTTGTAAGTGGGTCGTAGGTCTTCAAGGGCACAATTACAGTGTGCATTATGTTCCTAGGACACAGAACAAAGTTGCTGACTGCTAATCGAGGCTTAGTACGGTATTGGAGAAAGGAATCAGGAAGATGAAGATAAGGTGAAAATGTGTAGTGCTACAGGCAGGTGGGTGTCTCAGGGGGAGTGGATTGAAGCTGTTGCTGGTGAAACTGTTCTTCAGCATGTCAAGGGGGCCCTGTGTGAGGGTTGGAGTAATGAGGTGAAGAGAGATTCCGAGCTAGGTGGCTTCTGAAAAATAAGAGAGTTGTCATGTGATGATGGCGTAATCTTGAGAGCTCTAAGGCTGGTTGTTCCCATGATCTTGAGAGAAAGAATTGTAAACTTGGGACATGGTGAGCATCAAGGCATGAGCACAACTAAGGCAAGGATTCACCTTAACTGTTGGTGGCCAGGGATGGATCTCATGATTGAGAGAATGATCAGGGAGTGTCCAGACTGTCGCAACAGTGATATGGTCAACAAAGTCAGAAACCCTCCCATGTGCCATAGAGACTGTCCGTCAAAACCTTGGGAAGTTGTAGCAATAGACATTGTGGGACCATTGCATGGCAGAGGAGGAGTTAACTATTTGTTGGTGTTGGCTCATCAATTCTCTAGATGGGCGGGAATAGTAATAGTTGGCAGCATTGAAGCAGGGAAAGTGGTTCAGTTCATGAGTACAATTTTCACCCGTGAAGGTCTTCCCAATTGTCTCTTGACAGACAATGGGCCACAGTTTGTGTCTGCAGGGATGGAGACATTTCTATGTGAGAGAGGGATCAAGCACAAGAAATGCTCACTGTACCACCCAGAGGGTAACGGCACTGTGGAAAAATTTAACAGGAGTATCAAGGAAAGGAATGTATACAATTGGAAATGAGCACTGGAAGGAGGGATTCAAGAGTTTCCTACAAGCTCATAGATTTTCTCCACACACCACCACAGGAGAGTTTCCCTTTGAGGTGTTTAGGAGAAGAGCTAACATTTTTCTCTCACCTGGATGGTAGAGATGGGGTGAGAATGAGTGTGTGGCATGGGCACCGATGAGAGGTGGAAGCGAGAAAGATAGAGACTGTATTGAAAAGCACAAAGTGTGCTATGATGTCCGTAAAGGTGTTAAACTGGTAGAACTATCGGAGGGTGAAAAGGTGCTAATAAAGAAACTAGTGTTGTCAAAGAGTGGTTCAAAGTTTATGGGTCCATTCAGAATCATCAAACTCTTCCGTAATGCAGTGAAGATGGTAGTCTGGAATCTCAGAGTAGTGAGGTTCAAAAGTGAAGACGACGTTTAGGTGTAGGACTGTTTCCTTTTTCATTGTCATTAATATGTTTGTAAAGGGGAAAGGTGTGTGGTAATTCAAATGTATTCTGTTATGCTTACCAAAGCTTGTTTATGCTTTTACTGTGTGTGTGCTTACTTATGAAAAGGAGAACCTTTTGTATGTCATGATTCTAAAGCCTCTTGTCTATTGGAACATATTGGTCAGTTGCCACTGGATCCTGAGTTGGATGTACATGGATGGGGTGCTCTGAATAAAGAACCTGCTTTTGGAAAATCTTGAACTGCATGGATTTCACTTTATTACAGGGATGACCACTCAGAAAAAGTGGATTTCCTACACACATCTTAAAGTATGTTCATTTCATCGTCTTAAGATGAAACTGCCAATGAGTTCTATAATCAATACAGAGAAAAAGCCTTTGGGTAGCCCTTTTAAGCGATTGATTAGTTTGTTTAAGCCAGCCTCCTTCAGCCATTGCATGAAGAAAGCGTCATTCAGTTGAGAGGAGTTTTCTTTCCCTTAGTCACAATAATGGCTATGAGATATTTCTCTGCTCCTAGAGACAACTCTGATTTCAACGAAGGGGGTATACTGTTGGAGCAGGAGCACTTGGGAGGGTGATGTGCTTGAATGCAGAGGTGACCTTGGACAGAAAGTTTCCCCCTCTAAAAGCAACACATTCTGTGTTAAAATTCGCTTACTTATTTGTCAAGTGTTATACGTTATGAAAATATTTATGAAAAGGACTACATCAAACGCACAGCAGAAATGATTTTATTTATAAAAAAATATATATATATTTATAAATTGACACGCTTTATAGTGAATTTACATATATACTTAACAATACTTCAAGGAAGTACTTATTAGCATGTGAGTTGTGTTGATTTCAGTAGGCAAAAGCTGCAATTCCTAGATGGCTTTCTTGCTTCTCTTTTCAGCGCCTTGCTTGCAGCTTCAGCAGGTACTCCCCTGAAAATGTCCTACATCAAGCTGACCTGGCGTCTTCAGTCATTGCACCTGCTCGCCCTTTGCAAAGCCTGTTAGGCAGGAAAAATCCCTGGCCTGGACACACTAATAGTGAGGAGTATGTAATAGGCGTGCATAGAGTTACATACAACAATCCTTTATTGTGCTACAATTGCTGAGAACAATGAGAGATGCTGGCTTTGTGAAGAGTAGTGAAAGCACGTAAACACCGTGCTGTCTCTTTGCTGCACATCACAGAGTATAGAGAACCAGATGCAGCTGCTATTTTGAAGTCAGTGCTGTTGTCTCCAGATTGACGAGTACTGTGAATGAGACATTGCACTGCACATTTTTTCACACAAAGTATGTAATCGTGGGGGGGGGGGGGGGAGTGGGGAAATGAAAAACACAATATTTAATTATTTATTCATCAAGAAGAACGTGAACAATGTATCAAGTCCCTTGCTTAGCGAGGAGGCAGAAATACACACTTTTTATTAACATTGATGTTTTTTATTCTGTCGTCAGTGTTTAGTACCCAAAACGATGATGACTGTCTGGCAGTGAATACATTTAAACGTTGAACTGTCCTTTTGAACGTGTTCATAACATTCAGCTGCGGGTACTGTTATTACTTACTCTACTAAACCTTTTTACTTCAGCGTATTCCTATTCCTTCTTACGTCTTCTCTTATTAATTCTTACTCTTACTTGTAGGCACTACAATTCTTACTCATCTCAATACTTTTTTTACACCTACTCTTTCACTTCATGTGTATCCAACTGATTGGGGCTGGAGTAATCATTTCTTATCTTAACGGTCTCAATATTCACAAAATAAACCTGCTAACATTTAACATGCCAATATAAACAATCAGCGAATGAATAAGTTTGAGTCAATTAATTAAAACTGATACAATTAGTTACTATAGATCACGAACACGTGAGAATAAAATCAATTGAAAACATACAAATTACCAATGGAAAATAGAACAGGACTATAAAATACTACTCCACGACAAAAATAAATATAATTTTAAAATATAAATTCTGCGGCGAAACCAATAGCCAACACAATCAAGATGCTTCGCTGCCTGACAACTTAACATACACATGTAAATATGAAAAGTGTTGTGATTAAATACACTGCACTACCGAAAATAGTTCAACAGAAAGAGAAGCACTTCATTTTAGTCATTAAAACAGACTAATAGTGGACGAGCTTAGCAGACGAGCACACATACCAACAAAGAAAACCAGTATGCAGAACCAAAATTAACATTTTGCTGCCAGGAGAACAAAATAACGAAAACATTTTGGAACAGTGGCGTCCCATACCTGCATTAATTTTCCTCTTTTCACACTCCTCAGTTACTCTATTCGAAAGCGTAAGCAGCAAAATTAAGTAGAATTAGAAAACCACTTTGTGAAAATTTGATCTGAGACGAAACGGGTTATAAATTACTACGAGGGTTGGTCCTTTTCTACTCATCTCCTTTGAAATATACTCACTTGCTTTAAAATAATCAGCACATAATCTTACAATGAGGGCTTTCTGTGGTTAAAGGGAGCAGAGGAACCACTCATCTCGGGTAGAGCCTGGCTGGCTCTTACTCTGTGTAAGCTGTATAGCTCTGAGAAATACTCGAAGCAGAACTCCGCCCAAAGGGGCGGGGAGGTGGGTCATGAAGTGCCCGCCCTTCCATTGCCTGCCACCCCCTAGCGCCCAGAGTTCACAAACTCTCAGCTGCACAGGTTAGGAAAAAATAGTAGCCCACCGGGCTAAGCAGAGTGAGTGCGTCCCCTAGTCCCATTACACTATGCTGGCGCACCAGTCCCTCACAAGCCCCCGTCCACTGGCCCATGTCAGAGCTTCAGGAGAGGCGCGGGAGAGTACACGGGAGAGGCAGCACTCGCAGGTTGAACACTTGTGAGCGGGGTTGCAAGGGCACTTGGTGCTTTCTGGGCAAAGCAGAGAAAATAAAGTGTGAAGACCGCTTCTCTGGCCTGAGCTGACAACCATGCATCTTGTGTTCTGGGCGCTGGCATTAATCACAGTACTGCACGACCTGATTGCAATTGCAGCGACAGACAGAAGACAGGAGACCCAGCGCTCAAGACAAGGTAAACTTTTCATTCATCCGCTCGCACTCCGAGGAGAAATGAATGAGTTTGTTGCACGTAGAGATCGCATAGCACGGATGCAGGGGCCGAATTCAGAATATTTTAGATTTATAGTGTATCAAACTGCGTTGTAGAACAGAAGGGTGGAACCCACGATTTGTTAATGCAGACTAAATATTGTGTAAAAAAGTAAATAATTCGCTTAAGTACAATTTAACAGCGGAAACTGAGATAGTGCAGTTTCATGTGTCATGCAAAATGTGATTACAATATAAGATTTGAAAAATAGCTTCCATTGTTAAGTATGGATTTGAAGGTCACGTTTGGAGTTTCTTCTTTTTGCAGCGAAACTGTTGGATAAACTTGGCGAGTACGAGATAGTGACACCCACACGGGTGGATGAGTTTGGACAAGCGTTCCCCACCAATCTGCACTTCAAAAGGAAGAAGAGAAGTGTCCCTTCTGACCCCTGGGCCCTCTCCCCTAAAACCCACTACCGGCTCTCGGCCTTCGGGCAGCAGTTCCTCCTCAACTTGACGGCCAATTCTGGATTTATTGCCCCACTTTTCAGTGTCACGCTCTTGGGCGACGCCAGGGATAACGGTACCGACTTATACGGCGACGAGGACGGGGACATGAGGCACTGCTTCTACACTGGGCACGTCAATGCCAGGGCTGAGCACACGGCCGTCATCAGCCTCTGTTCAGGGATGGTAAGTGCCACATTTAAGCACGTTTATGTCCAACGGCTTTGCCATTGCCGATGCACTGGGTAGTCTGCTAGGTACAGTCATCTCTTAATATACAAACAATAAAGCGCCTTGCAAGTTTAAAGCACTTTATTACGCTGAGGTTCAGATGTTGTGTTTTGTGCAATATTTAATTCCATAATTTGAAACCCGGTACACCATCACTGGAAACTTCACCATGGGGCCGAGTGGGCTGGGGACTTGATGTCCTCAAGACGTACACCGTGAATGCATGTTCACGAATGTAAAACGGAGGGGAGGGTGGTTGTTTCGAGAAAGAAAAATGGTAAAACTTATCTCTCACTGAGAAATGTGTTCTCCAGTCTAAATCTTATACAGCACTGCAAAATAATGCGAATCTGGCCGGTCTTGTTCCTTCTAAGCATAATATTTCAGATACGAAACCAGCTCAGCTCTGAAGGCGGCCGCAGTTTTCCCTGCAGTAAAGGTAGAGCCCCGTTGCGTAGCTCGGCTGAAGGCTTCCCTGGAATTAATTGGTGAATTCCGAAGTTTTCTTAGGGTCACCGGGGGCATGTACTTTTCACACGGCGTTGTCCTATGCCGGTGGCCCCCTAGGATTAATGGATGACGCGTTGCTGAGAATGGGCTGGATTACGAGTTAGAGAAGGTCAGCGCCCACAGCTGGGAAAGAGGGCTGGGCTAATGAGTGCAGTGACTAGAAATCAAAAGCGGACTTACAAGCGAGTACCTATACTTAGCCCTGGCGCATAGGACAGAGTTAAACAGGGCGGCCATCTCTGTAGGATTCACTTTTCTAAAAACGCAATAAAAGTTGACAAAACATGCCTGTGAACTCTTTTGCACTTTTCTTAACGGAGAAACCTTTCTGTAGTTAGATCAGTAAACAAGAGTAAGTGTCTAAATTAACATCCAAAGTGTTTTTCTTTTGACGCCACTGTAGCCCTTGTTCTGTTCAATGACGTACCATTATTTTAATGGGGTTCTAACGTACTTAACCTCAGTTCTTGTACAGAGGCACAATTAACTCCCAACTCCAGTCACCCTTTTGTAAGATGGCCGCAGTATTCGCCCATCTGTTGCGCAGACTGCACGGGTGGCGCGAGCGTCGCAGTTCTATAAATCTTAAATAACGGACGCTAGGGCGGCGCTCTGGTAGGTGTTTGTCTGCCAAAACTCAGCTTGACACAGACAAAAACATTATGCAGTTGTGGGGAAGAGGGTGACGGGAACACAATTATACCCGGTTAGCTAGCTAAACGTTGTTCCATCTACACGTGTCAACAAAACAGTACAATAAAACGTCGCTCTTCCCAAATACAACTGCTATTGTGGAGGCGCCCTCCTGTAGCTCGCTGCGTATACGCATTTCAAGGGCAAGTTGGGTGTTTTTTACGGAGATAAAACAATCTACATTCAGGCTGCGTTTTCAGTCACGGTATTTAGAGTTTCATATTTTCTAACTTAAATACGTTAAAACAATTATGGGACTGTCAGACAACGGGGTTAACTCTCCCGATAAACAGAATTACTTCCAGAAGGGACCATTCTGGAGACAACCTATATTTACACCGCGTACGCCTTCATTTAAAAAAAAAATTGATTATTACCACTCTTCACATTCTAGCGAAATATGGTATGTCCCAATAAGTAAAAGTGCGAGCGACGTACTTATTATACTCACCCGGTTTTACAGGCCAGCTCCAAACTTCTGTCTGCACTTAAGTTTAATCTTTACTGGAAGACAGCCGAGTGATCCAAACCAGCAACATTCTCGAAATCAGGATGATGGTGTATAATATTTCTTGTAGATCTGACGAGCACAACAGAAGAGCGATTGCATGCCTCGCAGTATGCTCTGAACGTTTACAGACACAGAGTTGTTTTGGTGTGTTTGGAGGAGGTACTTAATTCTAGACGAAAGAGTCTTCTTAAAGGGGCCATCCAGTGAAAGGTGTCATCCTGGCAGTAACAGAGACCTTTTTGTGGATGTTGGATCGGGGAATAAAAACGGCTTTCCATCCGCTGGTTGGCCCATGGGTGTTAAGTGGCACTGGAGTATATTGTTGTACGATAGGTCACACAGGTAGAAACAACAAATAGGATTGTGATGTTTTTTTTAAGCTTGTTAGCCATATGGCTTTTTAAAAAAAGTTTTATGTAGCGTGAAATCGACCGAAGGTATTGGAGAGCTTTACTTGAGCACCAATTAGATTACACATTAATTTTATTTGTAGGCATGGGCAGATTAAGTGAATTGCCCAAAATTACAGGATGTTGAGCCCGCGCTGGGACTCAAACCTGGTTCCCCAGTACCAAAGTCAGCCGCTCTGCCCTTACACGTTTAAGTGCTTTACAGCGAGTAGCGCACAACCATGGAGCCCAAGATTAGAGATTAATAGTACGTAGATCAGTGCATTTTTTCTTTCCTTTGTATATTAGTTGTTGGGTTTGTGCTCTTGTTTTTTTTGTGTTTAGTAGAGTTTAGAGTAGAGATGGAATGGATTTAAAGGGAAGTAGTAAGTTCTTTTTGTAAGTAGTGGTCATGTGCCTGTTAGTTGGGTGACAAGGCTAAACAAGCATTTGCAATGCAATAGGTCTCACATTTGCGAGAGTTTAAGCTATTGACATTGTACATGACAATGCCTTTTATTTATCTATTTTGATAATTAACACATAAATAAAAGGCATTGTCATTTACAATGGCGGAAACTCTTGTAAATGTGAGACCTATTTCATTTCAAAGAAGCGGCCGCCATTGTCCGGGGCTTCTTGGAAAGTGAAAGCGCGCATGGTGCACTGAATGTTGCAGGAAAGCATGTCGTGCCTGCAGTAGGAGAAACTCATTAAAGAAAACCGTGCTTACAGGCTAAATAAGATATACTGTGTAACAACAGAAGTAAAAGGGCCAGTCCTCATGGGAGGTTACAACTGAAGACAAGGCGGTACTAAGGAGGGACTAACAAGCCTATTAATGAATCAGAAGCCAGCATTTTCAAAGGACAATGTCACAAACCAATGAAAAATATGGGCGGAGAGTGGGCGGAGCTTCAACTCCATACTCAAATACAGCATGCCTCTCAGAGCAGCGCATGCGCTGCCCAGGTTCGACCTAAAAAAGAGGGGACTGATTGAGAAGGACTTTTGGGGGTTCATAGTAGTTATAAAGGTTTTGGATGAGTCAAAGAGAGGAGGGGGTGGGGCAAAGGTTGAAAGGAATTTTATTTTGATATACATAAAAAATTGAAAAGAACTTATAGATACAGATATGCACATAATACTTGGCAAGGTTTATTGACTGAAGAAAGCCCCTCTATATAAATACCAACATGTGTACAGAAGAAGTAATATTTACATGTCTGATGTGCACAGTTATCTTGTGGTGAAGTACGCACATTTTTTCATGACATTTCTTAGAGTTTTAGTTGCAGTTATAAACTCTTCTGTATATACACATACGTACATAGAAGCAGCAATCAGTGGCGGCTGGTGCATAGGGGGCGCTGGAGCAGCTCCCCACTAGCATCTACAGAATAAGAAAGTGCTCACTGTAGTTCGGGAAACAGAAATGTAAACAGACTAATTGACAGCTTTCACAATTCGTCTGTTTACTTTTCCACGCCTGCGTTTCACACAGCTGAAAGTGCGCATGTCAACGTACCCAGGATAGGAGAGAGCAGGAGTCCAGATGGTCTGCGCATGTGAGGGGCGCTTTTCATTTCAGCTCCCGACTCACATTGACAAACCATTGCATATGGTGCGCATGCCCAGTGTAGTGCAGCATGTGTAAATATAGCATCCTGCTCGGGCGGTGACAAGTTTTTGACACAGTCGCACCATGCCCTGTCAGATGGCAGGATACAGCCGAGTAAAGAAGGGTCAGCCCCCAGTCGCATCCAGCCTTCTGATTTGGCAGTCTGAAATCAGCTCCTGATTTCCAGATGCATGGCTTTGGAAGGCCCGTAGAAGCGGAGGAAATAATTCATGACGAATCTGGCCTGCAGTAAATTGACTGGAAAGGTGGAATTCAGGTTAGTTTAATTTAATTTAATTTTAAGAGTTTTCCTTGCTAATGGCAGAGCGCATGAAAAGTGTATTAAATCATTTTTAGAGTTACTTTCCTTTTTCGTAATGTGTTGAAATGTTAACATTGAGTGTCTGCAGTGACCCCACTTAACCTCTATAGACAGCTAATCATATTTAACTTTCTTTCTAAAAGAGATTTTGTTTTTACTTTTTACTAGAGGTCGGCGAGCCACTGAAAGTTGAGTCAGGCTCAAGCCTGGCTCTGGCTCAGCTTGAGGCCCTGTTAGGTTTCATGTGGTCTCTGGTTCCCTCCCTGTACACGAGCTGTGGTATTATGGGAAGAGCTGCTGACTATGGAACTCAGAACCAGGTTCAAGTCTCGGCATCAGCTCAACCTCATGTAATTCTGGGCAAATCACTTAATTCTACCATGCATATAATACCTAATTTACAAACTGCAGAAGAATTCACTAAGAGGTAAAAACAAATCTTAACATAAGGAAAGACAAATACATGCCCATTTACTGGCTGATTTTTACAGAGTGAAACCAGAAAACCTGGATAAATCGTGGCTTCCCACCCTAAATTGTGTCTTCTTAGGCAAATATTTTATTTCCCCAAAACTCTTTTTACTTCATTATCTTGTATGTAAGAAATCACTTTCAAATATGTGTGTTCAGGCTACCAGTTGTACCAAATTACCACTTTTAATAGGGCAGTGCTACAAAGTGCCCTATTAATATCAAAGCTTCAACATGTTATAGAATCGCACTTTTTTGAACTTATAAGAGATTTTATTATATTTTACGTCGTTTGTTGTGTGAGTTACACAACATATATTTTCACAGCTTGGCTCGTGCACGGGCTCTGAGATCCAAGCAAACTCTCCCTGTTAATTTGTTGTCTTGTTCACCTGTACTATGTACCAACGCAGCACTGAGAGGGATGTCTTCTGACTCATGCTCAACACCTATTTTACGTCATCAGACAGCTGAAGGGCCGAGTTGGTCCTGCTATAACTGACCTAGTGAAGTGAATGATAAAGGGCAAAATGGTAGCATGATGCACTTAGTACAACCAAATGAAGCAGGTCAGTCCTTGTATACCTAGAAAAGCCAAGGCATACTAGCACATCACAAGAATACTCGAATATGTCATCAGTGTCCTTTCAAAACCTCTAGATTTCAAGCTAATTAATGTGCGATTGGGATTCAAAGTGAACATTTTGTTCTAATATTTTACAAAATGTTTGCAGCGAAGAATCCTTGAAGTAGGTTGTGCTCTCTAGGTTTGTGTGCTTGTTTATTCAAATTTGAAGAAGGTATTTACGCGCCTCACCACTTTCAAAGTTCACCAGCCGCCACTGGCAGCAATTATGCCCTTGTCTGATATACACATATTTTGTGGTGTAATATAAATTTTTCTTCTTATACGAATGTATCAGCTTATAACAGGAAGCATAGTACAATGTACCATGACATGTATAACAGCAACGTCATCTCTATACTGTGAGAAGCATAGTTGGTCATGTCTGAGTATACTTTTGTGGTACACTGTTGTGAGGTGAGTATAGTTGTCATGTGGGGAAATTTCAGTTTGGCTGCTTGAACAGAGAAAGATTTTCCACCCATGTTTATTTTTTGTATGTGGGAACGTTGAGGTGGGGAGCCATTCTTGAGCGTAGGTTCCTTTTTCTATGAGTTTGTTGATTTTCTTCTTGATGAAGAGTGGTCTTTTGCCATGTTTGGCTTTGAGTGTGGTACAAAGCAGCTTGAAGGTAGATCTTCTGGTAGTCAGTGTAGGGCCCTCAAGGCAGGGGAAATGTGTACTTGTGGTTTTACATGTAGGAGGAGTCTAACAGCAGCATCCTGAATTCTCTGTAAATTTCTCATAATTGACAGATGTGAGCGGTGAAACAGAGCATTAGCATAATCCAGTTTAGATAGGAAAAGTGAGATGGTGATTTGAACCTAGTGAGTGAATCCTAGGTGCAGGAAGATGTGTCACAGTGTTTTAATTGAGAGAAAGCTTGATTTGGCTACCATGTTCACTTGTGCATTCAGTGATAGCTTGGCATCCACGGTAATTCCGAGGTATTTTTGGTGGTGGTCCTAGATCATCAGGCCAGGCACAAAGAGGGTCTTAGGTTTTACAGTCACCATGGGTGAGTATTCAGTTTTGGAAGCATTCAATTTGAGGTGGCTCCATGTCATCCATTGGCCACTGGTCCAGAGACAATTGAAGATTTATGATGTTCTAATGTCCCTTGGGTTTTCCAGTTTCAGAAGTATCTGCGTAGCGATAGCAGGTGAATCATTCAGGTCAATAGGCTTGATTATTGACTTGGTAGAATAAAAAATGCAGGCCTGTATTATTGAGTATACCTTTCCCAAAAGGCAACCATCGGGCATAGTCATAAAATTAGAAATATGTACAAATTTAGAGTTGGCAAACCAATATACAACAAACATTCTCAGTGCAGGGTTTACCAACGGTGGTAATGAAGACCAAAACTCTTGGGTATTATGGTAATCAGGGAGATTCAGACATGATTTTTGCACAGAAAAGTCAACCACTCTCTAGAAAACAAACAAAAAGCAAATAGTGGTAGTTTAATATTGTAGACATCCACATCTGTTTTCAGTTACCTTCTAGAAAACATGTACAACTTGAAGGGATATAAACTGCATGTGAGGCAATAGGTTCTGTCCCATAAATCCACATGGAATGGTTGCTTTTTGATCACCTGTTTTTTGACCTTTTTACTGTGGGAGAGCCTCACAGTGGGTGACTCTCCCAAGGTAAACACTAGGTAAATCAACTGCACGTGTTTACCGCCAGTGTCCTCCTTTTAAGATAAGGCGCTGCGACGCACCACGGGTAAGGGGATCTTGGCTGTTTACACGTGAACAAGTGCACACACGCCTGTGCATACGTGTGAGGGCTGCACATGGGGAGAGGAGCTGGCCTAATGGCTAGGGCGGTCGACCTCAAATCTGGGGAACCGGGTTCGAGTCTCGGCAAGGACGCGCAACATCCTGTGATTCTGGGCAAATCTAAAGCATCTGGTGCTCGTGTAAAGCACTCTGATACCCAATACCTTCGGGTCAAGTTCGCGCCATATAAAACTTCGTAAAAAAAAAAATATATGTGAGACTTCTGTTGTGTGCAGCCAAATAACTTCACACAGGTAGTCTGTGCAGAAGGGACTCTGCAGGATTAGATTTTGACCTGGGGTAGGCCTTATAATGTAAGTGTATACTCATAGGGAAAGTCATTGTGGTTTACTCTCTTGTCTGCAGTAACACTTCATTATACGCCTATGGGGAAGACTGCCTTAGAGTGCAGTTTGGCTTCCCTTTGGCCCACAGAGACCAGTCACGTATCAAAATGGGGTGGAACATGTCCACCACAACCAAATCTGAGAGTTCCAAGGAGATATCTGTACAACTTATGGGTCATCCCAGATTGTCATATTTATCTGGCTCAGCTCAGGATCAGAGCCCTGGCCTTTTGTAGCCCTGCTGTGTCCAGTTAATTACATTTCTCTCCAGCAGCAGGAACAAAGGCCTCCCCACACAAAGGGAGCAATTAACAGTGCTTCACACAGCTCTAGAGGAGGAAAGGGGTGGGGAGGAAGGATCTGCATCCATCAATTCACTGTCAAACTGTACCAGGGATGGGCCAGCCCAAGTCCACTAACCAAAGTAGGGAGCCCAGACCTCTGGAGCCAAAGCAGGAGGGGGCTCCTCTTTGAAGATGTGGTGGAAAAGGCCCTGGCAGTGATGTCAGCGATGGGCAGGCTGGGCACCCCCCAGGGGAGATGTGACCAGTGATTCCTGGGTGGTGCCATTTTGAATTGCCCCAGCATGCTGTGCAGGACAGTTGTGACAGGGGCGGAGAAGTGATGTGGCACCTTAGGATTGGCCAGGAATGCCTGGCTTGTAGAACTTTCCGCCCCTACTTAAAAAGTCTTACACAAGGAGGAGAGCTCTCTCTTGGTGGTGCTTCTTGCTGGACACTGGGACTGGAAGTTGCAGCCGTGGACAACTGGAAGAAGGGGCTCACTAATGGCTACCTGGACTGAGGAGTCTGACTACAGTTGCCCTCAGGACCAGTGGGGCTCTCCCAACTGGTCTCTCCCCAGAACTAGGGAAGCTGGTCCCCTTACACCCTCTAAGGACTAGTTGGGGGAAGAAGTGGCCTTCTGCACCTAGGAGGAGAGAAGCCCCTTAGGAGAAAGAGGAGAAAGGCCCCTTAGAGGCCAGTAGGCATAAGGAAAGTGTGCCAGGTGGCTAGGGATCGCCACCAGGAGGAAAATGAGCCAAAAGCATGCAAAACGGCCAAATGGGGCCTGAGATATGAGAAGAAAAAGGATTTGACTTTTGACCCCAGAGTGATCATGGAGCTCCTGGAGCTCCGCTGCCCAGCTGCACATAACCTCCTTTGGTGGGCCAGTGCCCAGGGTCACCACAAAGAGTAATTACTTTTTTTTAACCCTGGAAGGGGACGTGCATGGGCCCCCTCCCCAGGGCCTAGGAATCCCAGCCCCCAGGCTGGATTTCCTGCATGTGGTCCCAACTCCGGGCCCCTGTCACCCACAGAAATCCAGAGAGCACCATTGTGCCTCTGAGAAGTCAAGAAAAGGTCCAGGGATCTTAACTTAGGGCCCAAAGAGGAAGAGGTCTGGGGGAGCGCTGCAGCACCCCCTCAAGAGCGGTGGGCCCGCCCCGCTCCCCGTGTCTGGGGGAGTGGGTGGCCACCACGGAGCTAAGCGCCCTGCCCCCAGGAGGGCGCAGTGGTGAACCGAGCTGCCGGATCCTGTGGTAGTGGGAGAGAGGCTGCCACTTGGGAGCTGGTGGGACAGCCAGGGGTGGCCTCCCTGGGCTGCCCCCATGACTGGAGGCATGGGGGTGCCCAGGTGGGACTGGGCACCCCTAGAGAAACAAAAAAAAGGAAAAGAACATGTCGTACATCACAATAAAAGGGTGCTGGTGAGGTAGCAAGGGGTAGGCTCCCTGGGCTGCCCCCCAAGGCTGGAGGTGCAGGTGTGCCCAGTTGGGACCAGGCATCCCAAGAGAAGCAAAAAAAAAAAAAGGAAAGGGACACTCCACATGTCGCAACAAAAGGAAGTAACGGGAGCCGCTACTAAAACATTAACGCTCCTGAGGGAGCATCCCATTATGCCCTGCAGGTGAAATTGCTGAACATTTCTCCACTGTTGGTGGTGGCCTGGGATGGCAGAAGCACCAAACGGGGAAAAGAGCGCTGGGGAGTTGCAGGAGTGCTGCTGCTCCCCCTCCAAGAGAATACGCTAAGTGTGTGTAAAAGAGACCCTAAGTTTGGAGGGTCTAGAAAAGAATGACCAACCCAGGTTTCCCTTTCGTTTTTTCAAGCACTCCCCAGGCTGGAGTTGGACCTCTACAGCTAGGAGTGCAGAGTCCTCTAAGGCTGAGTTTATTGTTGGATGCTCTGTGGCCTAAAGGTTATTACAAAAGACGCAGAGACGTGGTGGATGTTAGGAAATGTTTTATTTAAAGATGGTTGTCACAAGGATTTGAACAATGCTTTATTGAAAATGTTCTACATGACTGTTCAGCAATGCTTTATTTACAAGCGTTATTCACCATGAGTTTAAGCAGTGCTTTACTCAAAGATGTCCATGACAATGCTTTATTTAAAGGGTTGTTAATGCTGGCAGTAATTCATATTCACAAGAGGCTGCAATGTTTTATTACTGATGATGTGAGCATCTTATTGCAATAATTGACTATTCATAAGTGCAGAGGGATTATGGTTATAGAAGTCGGTGATGAAATTACTTATGTGTATATGTAAATTACTGCATACTATTGAGTAGTTTGAGTGGAATAAATGTACTTTTACTTTTCTAAAGAAAAGCACAGACAGGAGAATTATTTATTGAGTCTTATTATTGTGTACCAGCAAATGGTGATTACTAGCCCACACCACCTCCCTTGAGTAGGCTTTGGACTGCTCTGCTTCACTGTCCTGCGAGTCAAGCGCTACACTGGGGTGGTTGGTTCCCAGTGGAGGGTGAATGTGGGCCCATCAATTGGGCAGGCCACACAACTAATGGCCTATTTCATCACACTCCATATCTCAGCCTATGTGTACATGTTGATGTATGTACGTTTTTCCCCTAGAAGTTTGACATAATAAAGCATTTTTTCTTTAATTAGATAAACTGCCTCTTAAAAAATTGGACAGGCGGCAGCCTGCCAGTGGTGTGGGAAGGCCACCATGGGCCCAAATGCAAGCTAGGAAATTGGTCCACCAGTTATATTTGTTAATATTAAAAAACAGCACTAATTGGGGTGAAGTGGGCCATCACACCCCTGGACCTCAAAGCCACTGCACCAGCTGCTCATTTGATATTTCCGCTCCTGCTAGCTTTTATGGTTATTGAAACTTAAAATGGGCAAGAATGGCTGTTATATTTTTGTAGGACTAGTCAATTCTAAATATTTGCATCGGTTGTATGACTGAAGCACACATTCCATTGTAACGCATGCTGTTACAACCTGGCCGTTACAACGCGGACACAATTACCACGCATAACCTTTACCATGCATGTTTTAACAGCAAATATACCTTTACTACGCATGCTTTTACAACAAATTTCGTTGTAGAGGCATGAATGGTAAAGACATTTGAGTGGTAAAGGTTATGTGTGGTAACAGTACCCGTCACAGCCCCTCCGACGCTCAGAACACTTAAAATGCTCCGATCCCAGCCCTTAAACCTAATACCGACACCCACCGCAGCCCCTCCCCTGCCTCCAGATGGAAAGTCTCCCTACCCCTAAGCCTTAAACACCACTCCTTCCCTCTCCCCCAGCCCTATAAACCATCCCGACCCCAGCCCTGAGTCTTAAAATCTGGAATCCGCACCTGTGAAGAACCCCGATTCCAGCTCTGAGCCCTAAAGCCGGACCCGGTGCAGCACCAGCCCCAAAAGCCCCCTGCCCTGAGCCCTAATACACCATCTTTACCTTTGGCTTCTAAAGGGGGGACGAGGGCGTATGAAGTTCCTCTGACGCACAGTTTTTTTTTAAAACGGAAGCGGAAAAACGAAATAAATTCAAAAGGGAAAAGACTGAAACGTGGCTCTGAAGACGGACATCTTTCCTGCAGAGGGTCTCTTTTTTTTTTGAGTTTAGAAAGCTTTATTGAAATTTTTAAACATAGTAAAACATTAGTACAAAAGCTTATGCATTTAAATGGTAAATAGGATGGAAGAAAATGCAATTTATGCAAACCAATCCCAAAAAAGGGAAATAAAAACTATACTTAAGAAAAAATGCCTTTTAAATTTTTAAGGAGAAAGGGAAAAGAAGGGAAAAAGGAGAAGGAGGAGAAGGGTAGGGAGGGGGGGGCATGAAAAGCAATTACAAATGACTATTACTTCTATGAACAGTTAATAATAAACCAGTAATATAATAACCGTAATAAAATAACAGTTGGTACTCTCGGAGAGGAAAGGGCAATTAGGCGGCTATTCTGGAAAGAAAAGTGGTTAAAGGTAACCATACTAAGTCCTTTTTGATTTGCAGAGGAACCGTTGTGGCAAAAGCACGATCAAGCCTGTGGTGATGACACAGTAGGTTCCACCATGCATAATATGAGATTTTTGATGTATCCTTCCAGTTAGTTGTGATGATCTGCAGTGATATGGCAAAAAAGAGGTCTATGAATTTACGTACATTGTTCTGAACTTCCCACAAAGGTGAGGAGCCTCCCAAAAATATGTGGACAATATCAAAGGGAAAATCTGTGGAAAGGATATCATTTAATTTAGACCAGATATGAGTCCATAAAGTTTTGACCCGTGGGCATTGAAAGAACATGTGAATGAAATCACTATCTACTGCAGAACAAGACCAACAATTCTTGTTCTCTAGTATTCTAAATTTGTGAAGTACAGCCGGGGTAAAAAAAAGTCTGTTGTAGAAAAAATATAGAGTCTGTGTGGTGCTAGCGGAGCGTGAAGAGGTGTGTATTTTGGACCAAATAGAGTCCCAAGTCTGGAACGAGAATTCCTGGACAAGATCACGTTCCCATAAGAGCTCTATTTTGGACTTAGATCTGTTTACTAAAGGACGGGAAAGAAGTTTATAAATGACAGCAGCTTTATGGGGGGTGGAGAAATCGAGCGAGGAGGAAGAAGCCGGAACCGGAGTTACAGGAGGGCTCCTCTGAACAAGAATAAGTGATAAAGAGGCCTTCAAAAGGGGATATTTGGGAGCATACGTGTTTGAGATACCAAACTCTTCACGAATATCAAAAAAACCCTCGGAGACTTGTCTGTCAATATGTGATTAACCATAATAATACCTTTGTCAATCCACTCCTTCCAAAAAGCGCTTTATTGTTGATCTTTAAGGATTTGTTGTACCAGATGGGAGTTAGGGAGAAAAAATCTTCAAAAGTAAAATGAGAACGAAACCGAGAAAGAGCAAGTGCCTTAGAATGATTGAAAATAGGGGTAGAGAAACGTTTTGGTGGTTGGGATAAGCGAGTAGCTGTTGAGAAGGAAAAGGGTAGGAGTTGTGCAAATTCTAAAGAACTCCATGCCGTTAAGGAAGAAAGAGCGGAATCGATTAAAAAAGGCCATATTTGCTTCAACGTGAAAGCAGAATGATAGCGGCTAAGGTTAGGGAAGTTAACTCCACCCAAGTCTTTGGGAAGTTGAAGGCGGGAAAGAGAGATCCTAGCTTTACGATTATTCCATAAAAATGTTGTAAGAGAACGATTAATAGTACTAAAGAAGGAGAGTGGAAGGGAAACAGGAAGCATTGAGAGGTAGAAGTTGATGATAGGGAGAAGCATCATTTTAATTGTGGCCAATCTACCCCACCAGGACAGAAACAGGGGGGACCAGCTCTCAATAAGGACAGAGAGTTTTTTAAGTATTTCAGCATGGCGTAAAGAATACCTAAACATTTAATATTTCTGGGATTCCATTCGAAGCCAGAGCCATGAAACATATGGGGAAGACAAAATTTATTTAAGGGTAACACTTCAGACTTATCAATATTCAGCTTATAGCCAGAAACAAGGGAATATTCTTGTAATAACGAGAACAGCGAAGGCAGGGAAGTGGACGGATTGGATATATAAAGTAAAATATCATCAGCATAGGCGGTAAATTTAATGTCCATATCATGAAATTGTAGTCCTGTGTAGGAAGAGGAACGCCTAATTTTTTCCAGAAAGGGCTCTAAAGCAAGTATAAAAAGAAGCGGGGAGAGGGGACAACCTTGTCTAGTACCTCTATAAAGGGGGAAATATTTAGATTGACATCCGTTTGCCCAGATAGAGGTAGAAGGTGCTGAGTATAACAAATGGATATATTTGATAATAGGGGGACCAAAACCATGCCATCTCAATGCCCCAAACATAAAATCCCAGCTAACCCTATCGAATGCTTTTTCTGCATCCAGTGTAATGGCCGCCACCGGAGACTCCATTTTGGAAGCAAGGTGGATGATATTGAGGAAAGTTCTTGAATTATCGGTGATTGATCTGCCTTTGATAAATCCAGATTGGTAAATATTAATGAGTTCAGGGATAACTTTATTAATGCGAAGTGCAAGTATTTTAGCAAAGATCTTACAGTCAGTGTTAATTAGAGAAATGGGTCTATAGTTCTTACAGGAGCAGGGGTCTTTGTCCTTCTTAGGGATCAGGCATAGCATTGCCTGGGTGAAAGATCCCTTCGATTCTCCTGTGATAAGAAAATAATTGATTAATGAGAGTAAGTGAGGTATTAAAATGTTTTTGAAGTGAAGAAAGAATCGCACAGTGAAACCATCGGGGCCAGGTGTTTTATCTTTGGGCAGCAATTTGAGAGCATTAGATATTTCATTTTCCAAGATTGGAGCGTCAAGGGATGTGAGGTCCTTAAGATGATCAGGGGTTTCGGAATGGAATTAAAGAAGGAGTCAATTTGTACCGAGGTGGGGTTGGACTCTGGAGTATATAGAGTGGTATAGTATTTGACAAAACAATCAAGAATTTTTTCATCCGTGGTATGTCCAACTCCGAAATTGTCTGTAATGGCTGTGATTTTGGATCTCTGCTTTTTAATTTTAAGATAATTGGCAAGGGATTTGCCGGCCTTATTGCGTCCACCGTACATCTTGGCATTAAATTTAAGGAGATTGTTGTATGCTGAATCCCAGGAGTTTTTATTATATTGCATTTTGGCCTTAATAAGAGAGGGTAGGCAACTTGTGGAGTTAGAGGTGAAGTATTGGTGCTCAAGAACTTTAATTTGTTTGAGGATGAGAGAAGAGTCTAAAAGAGCTTTTTTCTTTTTACGAGAAACAAAATCAATAATGAATCCCCTAGCGGAGGCCTTAAAGGCATCCCAGATAAAATGAAATTGAGGAGAAGAGGATAGGTTATTATGAAAAAATTCATCAATAAAAATCGTAAATTGATCAACAAATTGAGAGTCTAAGAGAAGAGAATTATTAAAGCGCCAACGACGGGATTTAGGAGGGGGTGAAGGAAATTCCATATCTAAGATAACAGGAGCATGATCTGATATAAGAATAGATCCAATTTCTGAATTAGTCATAAATTGCAGGGCATGGTGAGTGAGGAATATGTAGTCAATACGGGAGTGAGATTTATGGACGGGGGAAAAAAAGAGAATTCTAGTGTATCAGGGTGGGAGATTCTCCATGAATCTGCTAAACCTCTGTGAGTAATGGCTTTGTGAAAAGCTTTCTGCATCTTATTAGGAACATATTTGGCTTGTGATTTCCGATCCAAAAAGGGATCCATAAGCTGATTGCAATCTCCACCCACAATCAAGTCATCGACAGCATGTGCAGAAAGGAGAGTCGAAAAATCTTTCCAAAAATTAAAATCGATACCAGTGGGACCATAAATATTACAGAAGGAAAGTTGGGTGTTATTAACATTGGTTTTTAGAAACAGCCATCTACCATTGTCATCATGAGATTCATTTAAAATCTGAACATTTAGAGACTTATGAAATAAAATAACAACACCATTTTTGTTATTCACTGCCGGGGAGCAGAAAATTTCTCCCACCCATTGTTTGCGCAGTGAAGACAAATCTTGCAACCTTAGATGCGTTTCTTGCAGCAGAGCAACATGACAATTAAGTCTTGCTAGATGGGATAAAACTCGTTGCTTTTTGACTGGATTACGCATACCCTTGAGGTTCCATGAGATAACACGAAAACCAGTCATCGGTAGATTTTAAATAAAGATAGAGAAGAAAATGGAAGCCTATCAAGGAAGGAGAGGAAAGAAAGAAATACCTGAAGAGAGCTGTTGAACAATAGAAGATAGCAAATGATGTAGTAAAGAAGAAAAACTTGTGCAAAGACTCCAAATACAGATAGGAATGAGTGAACAATAGAGTACCAAAGGCAGGGAATGAGATGGTGGAGATATGAAAATATGTATAAGAAGAAGAAAAAGCAAGAGAAGGAAAAGAGAAGGGGAAGGACAGGGAAGAGGAAGGAGGAGTAAGGGAACCCAATTGCCATGGGAGTAATATTAAAGAAAAGATGGCCAAAAGCCCAGAAGCTTTAGCCATAACAGTCAAAAATACAAAGAACAATGGTGGGGGAGGGGAGCGGCAAAAACCAAGATAGCCACCCCCGACGGAGCAACACCGAGAGAAAACAAGCAGTCATAACAAAACGATATGAGGGAAAGGGAGTACGAAAGAACTCCAAGAACAAATACTTAGACAGTTGAAACAAGAAGGAAGGGAACTTACCATACATTAGGGAACAAAGCAACGGAGTGAGTCAGACATTATGAACACGTAGGTGAGGTAGACTAGAACCTTCGACCACAAAGCGATACAGTAAGGACCTAAAAGATACAAATAACAAAAGACAAGGAACCAATTAACAGCCACCTACAGAATACATATGTGTGACGGAATAATGAAGACAACAAAGACATGACTGTCAATGTTTGCTGAGTTCCATGGATTCTCCACGATGATCCTGAATAAACCTCCGGAGATCGGCTGGGTCGTCGAAAGAAAATGTTCTATCCTTATAAGTCACTTTGAAGAAGCAAGGATGTATGAGGCCATAACGGGCATTCATGGATTTCAAGGCTGGTCTAAGGTCGAGGAATTCTTTTCGTCTACTAGCTGTTGGTTTAGATACATCCTGACTGAAAAAGATTTTGTGGCCAGACCAGAACATCTGTTTGTGCTGTTTAGCGGCATTAATGATTGACATGAGGTCAGAGTACAACAAGAAGTAGGCAATGATGCCTCTTGGCTTGGTGGGTGAGGATGCAGACTGGGGACCCAATCTATGCGCTCTCTGAATGTTGAAGTCCATTGATTTGGGAAGGCCAGTGATCTGCAAAACTTGAGATTTCAAGAAGGAAATCATGTCAGAACCTTCAGAATTTTCTGGAATTCCATAAATGCGTAGGTTATTACGCCGATTGCGGTTTTCCAAATCCTCTGTAGTCTTCTTGAGCTGGGCGACTTCTTTAGTTAAACCATCAACTTTAGCTATAACATCTTGCGCGTCGCTTATCCTCTGCTCGACATCTGAAAGTCTCAAATCAAGGCCGGACCACTTGTCCTCTATTCTCTGTAGTGTAGCTGAAGTATCTGACATAAAGGGGCGAATGAGGCGCAACTCCTCCATGACGTCCTCTAACGTGAGGGGAAGAGGTGATTTGGAGGGAGATGAGGGGTCCTTCTTGACTCGTTTGTTGGTGGTGGTAGCTGCTGAGTCTTTACGCCCACCGCAAGAGGCACCCGCCGTCCCATGAACTCTGTTAGACTGCGAGTGTTCCATAGTGAGGGCCAAGTGAGTCAAAGTCAATAACGCAAACTGTAAGGGCGAAAAGACCTCAATAAAAGTATCCAGTGAAGAACAAAAGCCTGAGACCACAGAACAACAGCTTGTGGGCTAGAAAAGAGACTTCCAGGCAGACAAACTCCACCGCGTAGCAGATACAAGAGAGTGTAGCAGCCAGCAGACGTGTAGACAAGCTGAAAGATCCTGACGGTCTAGAATAGACGATGATCTTTGTCAAATAAAGCGCTGGCAAAGCTCTACAAAGAACCAGATAGGCGGCTTGACAATGCCATAACCATGTCAGTCCAACATTTGGCAGAAGAGGGTATCGCGTATATAGTGAGCATATGCATAGAAATGGCGCAGTTACTGTGTGAGGAAGAAAAGCTCCAATACATACTGACTAGACCGAAAATGCTGCATTATTTTGCTGAACTGGCCCCAGATATACGAATAACACATGCCAATAGGAAGCAGTCAAGACCTCCTCAGAAGAGAGAAAAAAAAAACCATCAAAATGGTAGCACCTCCATTAGCGGGACCGCTGCGAGAAAAAATGGCGGCCATTAATATTGAAGGCTCTGAGGCGCGCCGGCCCGGCAAACGAAGGGGGTCAAAACGCCCATAATTTCGACAGGAAGACTTGCCTCAGCACTCCCGGCCGTCTCTGACGAACATGGCACCCCTCTGTGAGTGTCAGCGCTGCGGTAAAAAGGACCCTTCAGTGAAAGGAAAGTCCCGGCGTTACGGAGCTCCTCAAGTAGCGGCCATCTTGTCGCCGCCGCGCGCTCTCCCTGCAGAGGGTCTCTAACATAGCTGCCAAGGTTTCAGATTGCTATGTGTGACATTTTCATAATTTCAGTGCAATTATGAGTGACATTTCAACAACTATGAGTGACACCTTCTCGCGAGCAAAATCAAGTAATAAAGACGAGGGAAGCATATAAATATCAGAAATTACACCCATCTGAGGAATGAGAAACTCTAAGAAGATCTTAAAACTGCTGTAAAGCACCAGAATGGAAGGGCACTTAGGTGTAAATGTGCGAGGCGCGCTGCTTCTAAGCACCTCATGCCCATGACCCCCAGGACCTCCAGCCTCGGCCTCCGTGAGTTCTGGAGCGCTCCATTCGCCCTACTATGCCTCTCACATTCCTACGGGGACAACCAGGCTGCAGGCACAGAGAGCACTGCAGCCTCGTACTACAGGTGTAAATGTGTGAGTCGCTCTGCTTCTAAGCACCTAACACCAATGATCCACGTCCCCTGAGTTCTGAGGTGCTCCCTCTGCCCTACCATGCCTCTCACAACTCTAAGGGGTCAACCAGGCTGCTGACACACATGTAGGGTCATGATACATGTGTGAATGTGCTAGATGGTCTGCTTCTTAAGCACACCACTGCCACCCAGAACCGCCAGCCCTCCTTGAGTTCTGAGGCGCTCTCTCCGCCCTACTGTGCCTCTCACACTCA
This sequence comes from Calotriton arnoldi, assembly GCA_963921515.1. Taxonomy (NCBI): domain Eukaryota; kingdom Metazoa; phylum Chordata; class Amphibia; order Caudata; family Salamandridae; genus Calotriton; species Calotriton arnoldi. Next base: position 590,052 of record CAWUFW010001245.1, read on the forward strand.
TAAGGGGACATCCAGGCTGCAGGTACAGAAAGCACATGACAGATGAGCTGCCTAAACTTAAAATTAAGAGTCAACAGCTGACTCGTGGACGCTGCTGCAGACAGGCACAGACATTGACTGGGCAACAAATAGCACTAAGCAGCTGAGGTACACAGTCAGCAGCATTATTTCATAAACTACCCATCGATTCAGTGACACCAAAAATAATGATAACCCCCCCCCCGTTGCACAGATCACAGCACACCACAGCTTTCACAGAGACCTACACACCACTGACCAGAGTCACCGGCGCGGCCCAATTAAAACGAGTTAGTACATGACGCTGCGGGCTCGCTCCATTCCAGGACTCTTGAAAAGTACAGTGTAACTAACACTGCAGCCAGACAGATTAGTATTAGAATGTACAAAGCGATGGGCACCGGTTGAGACTAGTGTAAATGCTCAGCTGCATTTCTGTGCTCCTGTAGTTGATGGTTTGAGCGTGGGGTTACGTGGGGACACAGCGGCAAGGACTGCAGTGCTAAGAAGTTTGAAACAGACCCCTGGGCGTGGCAGGAGAAGAGCCCGAGTGGGGGCCTTACTGTGGTGCCTGAGGGACCAGCAAATTTTGTGCTCACAGTGAACCATGGTTGCCGGCACAAAGGTCAGGCCCTGAGTCTTCTCAAGGCAGAAGAGGTGGGAGGGGCAAGCCGCTGCGAGTACGCGAGAGAGAAATGTAAGGGCAGGGATGCAGCCTGACTGGCGTCGGGGACTCTGCAGCACTGGTGCCAAGCTCAGGCCGTGATCCACTCCCCCGCCCCTGGTGCCAGGCTCAGGCCGTGATCCACTCCGATCGCGGCCTCCCCCCTCGCGGCAATCCTTTCATTTTAAAAGGCGGCTGGCCTTAGTAGTTCAGGCTGACTGTCCCTGATTTGAGTTCTATCGGGCCTGGCATCGACTGCTGCACCAATCTTACCTTCAGTGAGTGTCACGGAAGACTCCCACGATGTCCGATCACTCCACTGCACTCTTCCTCAGCCGGGCATGGCAAAATCGCATTCACAGCTTGTGGCGGCCATCATAAGCCCCACAGCATGGGGGCCCCTACGAGCAGACAGCAGCGTTGAGAAATCCGAGTGCGGCGCCACCTGCAAACCAATGAGCCCACGCAGTGCTGACTTTTCTCTTAAACTTCCCGCGGCGCCAGATGGCAGCACGACGTGATGTTCCCTGCAGCACCAGCATTGTCCAATTGTATCAGTTGGGCCCAGCCCTGGAGTCATGCTGTCTGACTCACGCCGCGGGGCGCCATGGAATCACCTCCTCCTGAATAAGATAGATACATTGTAGCATTAAATGACATGAGCCTGCCAGCGGCTCCTTAGCTCAGCTGGAAGCCCCCAAGCCTGGGGTAACAGCGCGCACACGCCACAGGCTGTGCGCGGTCACCTACCAAACACGCAGTTCCTTCCACTTCACAGTGGCAGCTGGCATATGCAAATATGCGTGACAATACATTTCAGTGCGGTGATGCGGAGCACCACACTGAAATGCGTTACTCTAACGCCTGATGTGTGATACTTGGCAGGGCTGCTCTAATTTTGAGGTAAAGATGCTTACTTAGGCCACACGTATGCCATTACCATCCATATACCTTTACCAGCATATGCCTTTACCAGCATATGCCTTTACCGTTCATACCTTTACACCGTAATTCATTGTAAAGGCATGCTTGGTAAAGGCATACTTGTTGTGAAATCATGCGTGGTAAAGGCTATGCGTTGTAATGGTAGGCACGTGGTAAGAGCCGCGTTATAAATGCATTGCGTGGAATTGGTCACGTTGTAACGGCTGTTTCCCATTTGTCTCAGCTGAGGATTTTACCTGAACTCAGAGCACCCTGGGTGGTTATGCTTCATGTAGGGAAACCGGAGCTGTCCTCCCTCTTCAGTGCTAGTAAAGATTTGAAAAAATAGTGCAGAACGTAATGACCTAATTTAACACCAAATACAGCTTTAGTAAACAGTGACAGGGAAGTGCAGGTGCAAAAAAACGAGCCAAATAATGTATAACAACTAGTGTAGGCAATAGTTACAATATGTACAACAAAAGAGATCTCCCAACATAGGACAGCAAAGAAATCCGCTAATACCAGTATTCAGATAATTGTGATCCAGCGCGATATTAGCAAACAGCATTCATACACCAGATACTCACTTGGGCCCATACATTCATACTACGCTAATACTTACGCTGGGTTTATCAGTTGTTACTCTTTATCAAAATCCCTGCTACCAATTACCTTCCGAATGAAGAGTAATGACTTACCAATGAATCCTTTGCTAATTGGGAAATTTAAAATGAGTGACATTCATTATAGTACATAATCCTAAAATAACCACTGAGTCAGGAAGTTTTAAAATGTTTATCTAAAGATTTAGCAGAGTAAAATACAGAACCACACGGTACTTAATCGCAATACCCAAGATGAAGCATAGAATAACTATTGCTAATCAATGACGGTCCCTCAGAAAAGGAGAGGATAGAGACAGCAGCGCAACTGAAGGTTGCATTATATTTACCTAAGTGCGAGAACCAAACCCCTTAGCCAAGGAGTTGGAAAGAATAGGACCCAGGAAGGATGAAGAGCAAAGACCTCCTCCAGGATCAGGCAGAATTGGTAACCTCTCTACAACGACGCCTGCGTCGTTCCCCTCTCTGATACTCGACTTCTCCTCGATTCGCCCGTGTCTTCCTTCTAATGGACTCCGCCGCCCCCTCCTCAGGATCTCTCTGGATAGGGAGTCAGTCTGCAAATTGATCAGCTTGGCGGTCTGGAGCTCTTCTTCGCGTTCTGTGCTAAGCTAACTAATAAACTAATTCTATATCTATTATACCCTTCTACACCTATGTACCTCCCCTTAATGTTGCTAAAATATGGGACCACGACTTCTGATTGGACCGGGACAGGGGGTGGATTCTCACACCATATTGATTTGCCTTGTATTTCTGAAGCCTATTGTTTTTAAACTACCGCCCCTTCAATTTAATACATTTGCTTTATTTCCCACCCGTCTCATGACAAAATGTACAATTTATTCATATAAAATGTTTCTTTTCGGCGAGAACATCTTGGTATGTAGTGGTGTCGGCCAACAGGTCAGGGCCTTGGATAATGTCCAAGTTGACTTCATCTTTTTCTTTCTGGTCTGCCACTGCAAGGCGCATGTGCGGAATCTTTGTCACACGAGCTTTCAGTTCACCAAACCCCAGGCCCAAGTTTACGAACTAATAAAAGTCAAAGAAGAAAACATTAAAATCACAAATAAAATGTTTCATTGTATGCCCACTCTCTCTACTCTATTCCCATTTAATTATAAGTTCTATCCCGCATTAGTAGCGTTAGAGAAACGACAGTTTAATAATGACATGAGAGCAAGCTGAAGCATGTGGAAACATCAAGCAGCCATTTTAATGCACACTGCGCAGAAGCAGAAATTTCCCACCAAGCAAAGAAAGACGTCACACCATGTGATATGGATGAGACATGCGCAGTAAGGTTCCCGCGCTTTAGCGGCCATATTGGATTACAGACCAGCGTTATTCATTAATAAGACACATAGGCAAGCATCCTTACTATTCGTGTAGTGTATGCAACGATTAATATAGACAATACAAATTTAATAAGTTAATACTATGAGGAGATTGCGTACGAGCAAGTCTCATTTATGAGTCCTTGCTCCATCAATTGTAACACTTTGTCTTCCAGATTATAATAAGAGGCCCCAAGAGTGGTTTCTGTCCGTGCACAATATCTTTTATTTGCGTCAAATATAGTAATTGCATTCAGTAGGGTCGGTAAGGATAGTGGGTCCGTCCCTTTTCCTCGCAGCTCCGAAATTAGGAATCTTTCCTGCCAGTCCCTCAGGAAGAAGACAAAATAAATGCAGGTAAGTCACCTATCCATTTTCCTTTTAAATACCACCACCTTCACCGTGTTGGTTGTGTAATAACCGCTTTATCTGGAAAGTGACTAGTGCTCCGATAATGCTCAAAATAGGGGAAATTATTCAGTAAACTTCGGTAGGTACATGTATAGTTGAGCCGGGGGGGGGGGAGGGTGTAGATAACCTTTGACAGCGTAACCACCACCAGCTTACAACAAGAGTAGACAACGAAGAATTTAAGTCTCTGACTGCGCTTGTGAGGGGTTTGCGATATCCACTTCTTTTATACTACCCGCCCGCCCCTCCTACATCTTAAACCAATCAGGCTCCTGCATTTGCCACGCCGGCGTGGTTCTTCCTCTGCAGTCGGCTTCCAGAGGGCTGGTCGCTCCTCTTCGTTCCGACATCGGGGTTATCTTGTTCCTTGCTACGGCGAAACCGTTTCTAGGGTTCCGACCCCTATTCAGTAGGTGTCTTCCCTAACTTCTTCCTGCAGTACATATACTCGCGACTCCTCGCTTTCCATTACAGCCCGCGCAGATCTTTGAGCGTCATTTTTCAAGGCGCAGGGGTCAGCAGTCTTTGGAAAAAAGGCTTCCCTTATTCGTACTGGAGGCAAACAATCCTCCTGATCACAGTAGTCCAACAATCTGACCCCGCGTTTTCTGAGCAACAGTCTGATACACTTGAGTGATCCATCAAAACAGTGTTTGAAATTGGATTTATATTGTTTTAAGATCATGACTGACAAGGATTTATGAATAGGAATAGACAAAGTGGCAAGTTCTATTTGATTCTATTTGGACCGGTAGCCAACATCACATTATTTGTGGCCTGAATTCTGTGAACTGACCAGGTAGTGACTATCCACCCAACATCATTCTCATCCACACACATATAAACATAACTATATTTAATCTCAGTAGTGGGTAGGTATTTATTTATGAGGTCTTAAGTGATTATTTTTAACTTTTGAAATAACAACTCGAGTAAAAGAACTTTAAACTTTATGAGATTTATATTTTCCAATAATCTTAAACACTGTAATTTAATAAATCGTCTAGCACGTTATACCATCTGGATCAAAGTCCTGCCTTATAGTGGGCACTGTGTACTAGGAAATACATTTGGGAGATTGGCGTTTTACAATCATTAAAATAATATTTTCCACGTGTGTCTAGTTCCCATTGTCTTCTTTATTTTAATAAACTATCATAACATATACATTGGCCCTAAAGTGACAACACAAGTGCTTGGTGCCCTCACTGATCACACAATGACATACAACAGGGATTGTCCTGCAAAATGTGCATGTACAAATAGCAAGCAGCTATGATCAGATCAAAAAGGGCTGTATATCTGATTTGAATTATATTCCCCAGCATGGCCCAACAATGACATACATGGCACCAACAATGACTGTTCCAGTACACCTGTGCACCTATAATGGTCCTACATAAATGGCAATGAAGAGAAATGTTTAGTTCAATTGTAAATTTCCAAAATAATGCATTATGTATGTCAATTTGTTTTGTATTGCATATAGTAACACTTTGTTTATGTCTATTAATCAGTGTCTTCTCCAAGCTACACTTGAATTGCATTATTCATGACACCACAATTTTATGTGGTCTTAATCCGTGCCCAGGCTAGCGTAGTCTCTCGCCATCCTCATAAAAGAGGACTGATAAATCCATCAGCCATCTTGTTAAAGAGTACCCGGTACTTTACTCGTCAGTATCTCTGAGATTACATTGCCAGCTCAAGTGTTCAGTCACGTTACTCAACTGCTCCGCTCATCCAAGACCTTCCAGTCTAGATATCCCAAAGATCGGTTTCACCGTTCGACTATGCCTTACCTGAGGCTTTTTTGTGTCTGCACAGACTATTACTTTCTGTTTCTCCTAGCGTTTGGCTGCATTGCCCAACCACACTCCATAGACTGTGTTCAAAACTCTATTTGTCAATATTGTCGGACAGGACTTCCACAGCAACAATGTTGTCCAATGTTGTCCTTTGTTATGGATGTGCATTGTGTACCTGTGCCATAATTTCAATGAACTGTATATTCAGTGGCTACAGTTTGATTTGCTCTTAGTTGGGATAAGTGAAAATTACTCCTGCAACACATTTAAAATCGAGTAGTGTTTCAATAGACTTAGGGCCAGATGTACGACCAGTGTAAAATGCGACTCGCAATTTGCGCTCGATTGCGAGTCGCAAATTGCGAGTCGCAATTTACAATGTACAACAGTGTCAGAGACACTGATTGCGATTCCCAATGGGGTCGCAAAATGCGAGCCTCATGAATATTAATGAGGCACTCGCAATTTGCGACCCCATTGGAAATGGCTGGCCCTCCCAGGGATGGTGGCCTGCTGGGCTCAGCAGACCTCCATGTCTGGGACCTCTTTTCAATAAAGCAGTTATTTTTTTAAAAATGCAGTCCGTTTTCCTTAAAGGAAACCGGGATGCATTTAAAAGACGTTTTCGTTTCATTTTTTAAGGGCAGGTAGTGGTCCCTGAGACCACTGCCTGCCCCTAAAAAATATTTTCCCCTGCATTTGCAAAGGGGAAGGGGTCCCCTGGGGACCCCTTCCCATTTGCGACTGCATTACCACCCTCTTGAAGAGGGCGGTAAATTGCGAGTGTTTTGCGACCGCTATTGCGGTCGCAAAACATTCGTACATGACTTGTGAGTCGCTATTAGGAAGGGAACGCCTCTTCCTAATAGCGAGTCTCAAAACACTATTTTGCGACTGGCAAATTAGTGTTAGTACATGGCCCAGAGGAAAATTGCATGCGCAACCCGTTTGCGCATGCAATTATCCGTCGTACATCTGGCCCTTAGTGTAAGTTAATAGCTCATCCTGTTATCACTTACAGAGAATGATTCAAGTCTGACCAAGTTGGTTATGTGAGCATGTCATTTGCTTTGTTTACTCACTGGGTATTATGTGGCACCTCTTTGGTTCATTAATCATCATATTGGTTCTTTTGACTACAGCTTTGTCTCCGGCTGAACGATCTCATTAGTATCCCACTATACCACACTGGTGTATGGCGCTTTATTACTTCAGGAGGTTTAAGGGAAGGGACAATATTATGTCCTGTAATGTAAGTTAAATATGTTTTATATTGATACTAGCCCCATATTTTATAATACAGATAGTGGTTTTAATATCTGGCTTGTTCCAGATGTCCTGCAAATTGTATCTGTCCTGATGATGGCCTTAATGTGACTAACAAGATTTAAATGTTGTTGACACTACAGCAGACAAACTAGGTCCCACTACATTAATTGGAGTATTGAGTTGTGGAATTTAATTCATGACCTCTATTGGCATTATTGAGCAATTTTTATTGCCTTCAAATTGATAATATCTAGTGTAATGAGGGGGAGGCAGGAGGAGGCAGCATGTCGGTGCACCTGGAAGAGACCCCAAATTCTTGCAGTCATTCTGCATGTTATCTGCTATTGTAAATGTCTTTTAATGATTTTGGAAGCAATATTTCATAATATACAGATAGTCTTTTTATTTGTTGGGGAGTTGCTGTGATACCGAAAGATGGTTAAACTAACAAATAGTGGAATACCTATTTAAAAAAAAAAAAAAAAAAAGTATTCCTGTCCCCTCCCTCTGTATATCATCATAAAAAAATTCAGACTTTTTATGTTTATATGTGAATGCATGTTTACGTTTGAAGCTGCCAGTGCATCACACCTGCCAGCTTCCATGTTGCCTCCTCAGGAGCTCGTTCTGACCTCTCATGTGCCATACAATCTACTCCTCATCTCGTATTCACCTCCCTACCTTTGAACGTCTTGGCCAAGCAACAAAACCTACACTGCAAAAAGCCCCAGTGCCAACCATACCAGTAAACACGCTTTATGAACATGATCACCGTACTGATCCTAAATGAAATCATCAGGAGTTGTATCAGCCATTTCCATGTAATACTGGAGGTTCTGCACCCTCAAGTTTGTGTTTTTAGATTCTTTTCATTAACTATCTGTCTATCTATCTGTCTGTCTGTCTGTCTGTCTTCTCACTTTTAAAGTATACACAACCATGAATGGACCTCTACACCAAGAGGCCCTAGTACATAACTTTGGTTTAACATGCTTTGCTTTTCCAGTGGGAACAGTGTGGAAAGAACTCACCATGCACGACCGGAGTATCTGGACTCCAGCTTCACTTTTTTTGTGGCCAACAATTTTTTTCCTTTCTAGTACTGGCTGCTGTTGCCTGGCAGGCATACTGATGTTCACCGCCTTCTCATAATAGAGACCTAATTTAGTTTGTGGCCCACATGGACCCATACACCAGGCATTCTGCAAGCATACCAAAGGTGTCCCTGAGGCAAATCCATCTACACCTATCCATGGGCTGTTGTTGCATGTGGTCAGGCCCACTGCCTGATACTCTTTCAATTAGGCTTCTAGTGCAAGCTACTTTTACAATAAGCTTCTGAGCATTTGGTTCCATAATGTTTTTACTTGTCCTTCTCTTGAGTACTGCTCCTGAAATCCGTAGAGAGCTGTGCAGTGCGGCAAAACTCCTAGTCTGAGCCCTTTTTCATTTAATTCAATAGTGGGGCACCCTTGTCTTTCCGCCTAATCCTGGTTGTTATTTTATCCCCAATGTCATTTATAATGATATGATAGCCTTTCCATCTACCCCAACATGCAATAGAGCTATCTGGATTTTGCCATTGATTCCAAACTATATTTGCTCTTTTTCATTGAGACATATATATTTGAGATTCTTCTTTCTATGATATTACAGTTGCAGTCCTGGCTACTGAAACAATTCTACAGGTGAATCCTGCTGGTAAAATCTGTGGTGGGCTACCTATTATTTACTGTAATCAACACTGTTCCTAGGAATCCCTTCCCAAAGGCTGTCTATCGCATGTTTAATTTTATTCCCTCAGTAGCTAATAGTTCTAGATGGATTGTAGTGCATCACTTTCCTAGTTCTGTCTCAATCCTTGGCACAAAGTGTGTTGAGTTTATCTCACCTCTGGCCCTAAATGTCTCTTTTTTTCTTTAAGGGGATTTTAATAGATGGATGGATAGTAGCAATATTACTTCCTCTAAAGTCTCAATGGATTCTTGCTGCTCTATTAGTTTCTCACAGCGTGTTTTGAACTCTACTCATGGAGCCAGACACATGATTGATTTGATCTTTACCTCATCTGAGTTTATTGATCAAACTAATATTCTTCCTGTTAGCTAGATGGTCATTTGGCTCGCCTGTTCTACATTAATGTTTTATTTATTTATCTTATTAGAATCAGTAGTGAATCCACGGAAACTCCACTATATCAATATAAACTTTCATCATATAGCCACATAATATTATTATAATACAGTCTTGTGGGACGTGCAAATGCCTTCCATGAACAATTCTATAATTAAAAAAACTGTTTTTTGCCATTTATAAGTTTAACAAGCATTGGCATAGCCAATAGGTCTCGCACCACGTGCTTCCCTTTCATTAGAGTACAAACGTCTGTCTGTTTACGTATGAAGCCTTTGTGATAAGTAAAAAATGCAAGCTGTACGGTTAAGACACATTTTCACTTTAACCTGACCAGGATTTGTCGAAAGCAGGATTGTATTGTACGCATGCCGGTCTGTTTATTATTTTTATTTTCTATAATTCTATTTTTAAAAAGTATGTACCTTTAAGGCGATCTGTAATTTGTATTTAATGTTTGCGTTTATAACTGATTTTAAAACGTTCATACATACCTGCGCTTGTAATAGAATATGCAGTGGCCTCAAATGTAGGCAAAGGCCAGCGTGCCGTTAAGAGTTTGCGGTATATGAATGAACCCAAGGCGTGAACACATAGCGAAATGAAATTAAAAAAAAAAAACGCGACTGGTGACGCGAGTTGTGCGTACGCGCGACGAGAAAAAGTGCTGTGCACGTCGCGCGCGCTTGTGCGCGTAACCGCACGCTGGTGGCCGCTTTCGGAGCACTTTCTAAAGCCCCTTACTAAAGTCTCGCAGAGCAGCGCATGCGCGCTGGCTCAGCGAGACCTAAAAATGAATGAAGTAAAAAAAGGTCTTCTTATGACAAACATTTACTGATGGGGAATCATCATAAGCATTAACACATCATCATAAGTTTCAAGATCATATTTTACCAATATTGGGTTTATATATTTATTTTCTTCATTCACAAGTCCCCCACAGAACAGTACATGTGACATGTGTCTACATTAATCTGATTTCATTGTCTCATTTTCTTTAGTCTATGATAGCCCAAGCTCCTAAACCAGAATCTACTCCATTAGGTTCACTGCCAAACTGACGTTATTGACGTACCACTTATCAAGGAGACAAGGATGGCTGTGACTCTTTAGGGAGAATATTACTTCTTTTTCACAGACTTCCAGCTTGTCTACCCTCCCAACTAGCTCATACACCTTTGGGAGCCACAACTGCCTACTCAGACCTTTTTTAAATGTATCTTTATCGAGTTTTGCAGCATTACAAAACATGGGTTGTACTGCAATTGCATACATTGGACCATAGTGCAACATATATTCAACAAACAGTACATATACTCTTCGGTAAGATTATAAACTCAGGAACTTAATAACAGTCCAAAAACATATTAACATAGAAACAACAACTTCGAGCCTGTGTCCTTGAAGTCGGTTAATGCGGCGAAGGAGTTTAGTTTGACTGGTGGCTACCTGGGCAGGCGCACAGCGACCTTGACAATAGTGTGGGAGTGTTTGAGTGTAGCCCAGGGAAAGGCCAATACTGTAGCATACGCCATGCCGTTGTCCTCATCAGCAATTATGGTGGACGGGTATCATCGGTCGGGTCAGCCTGGCGTGCATAAATGAGTTTGTCCCAGGCTGCCACTATGGGGTGTCTGGTAGGCCACATGTTATGATGTAGCTAGTTCTTACATTTGCATATGTTCTACTGCATGGTTCTGCCGTAGATTGTAAGGCGGAGGAAATTTCATAGTAATCAGTTGCTGCTGACGCCTTGGTGAGGACTGATGCCAGGTTGTGCTTGCAATAATAGCTACATGGAAAATACCCTCTTGGAGCCCTGAACGTTTCTTCCCTTCACAGCATTTTGGCGACGACTTGGAGGAGAAGTGAACGAGGAGGAGGACGGCAGCAGAGTTGGGCACAACCTTGGTGGTCCTGGAGAGTGTAGCCGTGAAGTACACACCTGTGGGATAACAGCACTTGTGTTATAAGGGATGGTACACTTGTGAGACCCAGGCATCTTGACGCCTGGAAGGAATTTCGATCTCCGAATGTGAGGTACAACGAGAATTTTGACTTTAGCTCACCGTGTTTTTGGTGTTGGGCTCGAGGACGCTGCGTGGAATTCAAACGCCGCACTTGTAGCGGCTGCTGTGCGCGTGTGTGTAGGAGCTGTGCACGCATCAGCCGAGAACGTCCACACTTCGATGCGTCACATGAGGAAGGAAGCCGCTCCACCCCACGGCATTACGCGTAGGAACTATGCGCTTATTGTTTCTCAAGACGTGTACGCATTGACAGAGAACGCCCCCATGTCGACGTAACCGCATCAAGAGGAAGGAAGCAGCTTCAAGCCAACTGCACTACGCAAACGTAAAGCAAGGGAGCGCTACGTCACAAGCAGGCACTCCGATATCACTGCGCTTCAGCAGAAGGTAACATGCTACAATTTTAGTGAAAGCGACATACTTAATGCTTTCAAAGAAGACAACAACTATTGGTGACTAACGGTCAGTGAAGGTCAACGGTGGAGCGGTCAGCAGTAATTTATTCTAGCCTGAAGTCCATCACTTGAACATTTTTCCTCTTTCACTCATTGCTCATTAGGGATCCATCTGATTTTAAGTATTTGAGATATCACTGAAAACATGGCTAATAACATCATCACACCTCCATTTTTTTTGAGTCAACCTGGTCCTCCGACAATACCTTGGGAGGATTGGGTAGAGATGATGGATAACTATATCATAGCTTTGGATGGGATGATTTTTCTGCTGCAAGAAAATGGCTTTGCTTCTGAGTGCATTGGGTAATGAGGGGCAGAGTATTTTTTAGTATCTAAGTGTGGCTGTGGGACCTAATGGACAACCCATCACCAATGTATATAAAGAGGCCATCAAACGATTGGAGAACAGATTTGCGAAGGAACTTAATCTAGTCATGTTGCGATACACATTTTATACACACCCCCAGGCGGAGCATGAGTCTATCGAGGAATTTGTAGGAAGGTTGAGGGAGCTCTCGATCAAGTGTCGCTTTGGCACTATGACTGAGTTAATTCAGGACCAACTCATCGTACAGTGCAAGGACAAATACATTCAGGAGAGGTTGTGGGCGGTGAAGGATCCATCTCTCAAGGAGGCGATAGACATGGCAAAGGTCATTGAGGAATCGCAAAGATGCATGCAAGAACTCCACAGAAAAGAGAGAGGGGGCGATTTGACTATAGTCAATGAAGGGTCTCAGGATGGTGGAGAGGACATGGTATGTGTGGTGAAACGTAAAGATGGTAAAGGAACGCCTATGACTTTGGTGAAGAGCAGAGGCAAGGAATGTTTGAGGTGTGGTAGTGGTTATCATTCTGCAGACTCAAAGAGGTGTTTTTCAGTGAATAAAGAATGCAGGAAATGTGGTCGCAGAGGACACTATGCACAGATGTGTAAAGACAATAGTCTGTGGAGTAAAGAAGGGAAGTCTAGTGTGGTGGAGGTGGTGGAGGAGGCGAAAAACAGTGTGTATGGTGATAGGGTCTTGATTGTGGGTGAAGCTGATGGAGGAAGGAAGACGCACATGTGAGTGGATGATAGGAGGTTGGTGAGACCTATGGCAAAATTCACAGTATGTGGAAAGGAAGTGGAACTGATGGTGGATTCGGGCTCCATGTACACCATCATTCCTAAGAAGCTGTTCAAAGTGGTGTGGGATGGTGTTACATTGTTGGCAAAGGACATCAATCCCACAGGGTATCAATGGGAGGCCATCAACATCTTAGGGTACATGGAGGGTGAGATCCAATTTGGAACGCGATGTACGACTGGAAAGGTGTATGTGTCTGATGATGGCCCACCTATTTTTGGGATGGATGCATCAGTTCGACCTCAACATAATGATTAATCCTAGAGCGGAAAAACCAAATAATGGTGGTACAGGAAGTGCGGCTGGATGATGTTTTGAATGGGGCTGAAAAAGTCTTTGGAAAATCCTTAGGTTGTTTGAAAGGATATCTACACAAAATTATACTTAAGGATGATGCTGTACCTATGCAACATAAACTGCGGAGAGTACCTCTATCGTTGAGAGAAGGGGTCAAGGTCTTGCTAAGTGACATGCTCAAAGAGGTTGTGATTGATCCTGTGGAATGTTCACAGTGGGTTTCTCCGTTGGTCATCACCCAACAATCTGATGCCCGCCTGAGATTCTGTGTTGACTTGAGATGCCTTAATCAAGAGATTGTAGTAGTCACATTTCCCCTTCCGAACGTAAGTGAAATGCTAATATTGGCGGTAAGTTTTTCTCAAAATTAGATCTCAGGAGTGCTTACATCAGGTTAAACTGCATGAGGAGTCAAAGAAAATCACAACTTGTGTCACCACTGAAGGGACGTTTCAATTCACTCAAATGCTGTTCGGTTTAGCGCTGGATGCCAGTGTCTTCCAACGTGTTGTGGCAAAGGTGTTGGAGGAAATTAGTGATGTCATATATTTCCAAGATGACATCATAGTCATGGCTGAAACCGTAGAACAACATAATGTCACGTTGATGAGGGTCCTAAAGAAATTGGAGGAATTTGGATTTACTTTGAACTAGGATAAATGTGTGTTTTTGACTGAGTAAATAGATTACCTTTGATATTCCGTATCCAGTGGTAATATTAGTCCTAAACACTCGTTACTAGATGCTATTAGGAAGGCACCTGCTCCCACAGAGAAGGATCAATTACGATCTTTTCTCGGACTCATTGAATATTACGCTAAATTTGTTGACAGGTTTGCGGATAAAACAAAGAGTCTGAGGAGATTATTACGGAAAGGTGAGAGGTTTGTGTGGGACGACGAACAGAGGGTGTGCTTTGATGACATACAATTGTAAATTTGTAATGCTGGAGTTTTTGATAACAGATTGAAATCTATTTTGACGGTGGATGCAAGTGCCACAGGGCTAGGAGTGGTATTCTCACAGATGCATGGAAAAAAGGGAGAACAGTGGCATTTGCATCATGCACCCTCACCACTGCTGTAAGGAACTATTCTGTGAAAGAACGAGAGGCTTTAGCAGCTTTGTGGGGTGCTGAGTATTTTTGTGTGTACCTGTGGGGTGCTAGCTTTTTGTTGCGCACGGATCACAAGCCTCTTATGAAACTACTGTCTTCTGGTGGGGCTGGCAAATTATCTGCAATGTTTGCCAGACTAGCGGCTAGACTTCAAGAATACGCCTATACTGTGGAGTTTGTACAGGGTTGGAAGAACGTGCAGGCTGACAGCCTGTCTAGGCTACTGTTAAAATGGGAAACAGTGGATGTAACAGCTGTAAAACAAAATTTGAGTCTGAGGGTGCGGTGGCATCCATACATGATGTAGTTCAATGTGGACTAGGAGCCTTTACTATTGACCAGTGGGAGGAAGAAATGGAACTTGATGTGGTGCTCAAAGAAGTTTGCAAATTGATTCAGTGTGGGGCGGCAAGGGAAAGCACATTGTCACAGTCTGTCCAGCCTTATTTTAAGGTTGTGTAGGAGCTATCCATTTGTGGTCCCAATCTTATCATGAGAGGCGATAGTTTTGTTCCTTCTGCGCGTTTGAGATGGAGGTTATTCGACTTGGCACACAAAGGTCAAGGTTTGACAAGCAGGAGACTCAAGGGAGAGGTTTGGTGGCCAGGCTTAGATGACCAAGTGAAAGGGTGGGTGGAGAGTTGATTCATCTGCAAGGAAAGTGAAAAGAGGTTGAAAGTAGGGTGTAAAGACTATGGAGGACACATTGATGATCCAGGGAGGCCGTGGCATACCATCTGCTTAGATTTTATAGCTCCCATGATGGAGTTGTCTGCTGATCTAAGGTTTGCTGTCGTTGTGGTGGACGTACATTCTAAATGGATTACTGTGACGTTCATGAAAGATGTGACAACAAAGACCACCATCACATTGATGGTGGAAATCTTCAGAGAGAAAGGGGTTCCCGTGGTGTTGATTACTGATAATGGTACCCAACTAACTTCGCAGATGATGGTGGACTTTTTGCTGAAGAATGGTATGAGACACATGCGCACCTCACTATACAATCCAAGGGGCAATGGTTTGGCAGAAAGGGTCAACCGTTTGGTGAAAGGCACTATTCAGCTTGCTGTGGCAAATCAGTGTGATGTTGAAGGAATGATAGCTGACATGGTGTGGGCATATCGCACCACCATGCACAGTACCACACAGAAAATTCCCTTTCAAGTGATGCGGGGCCGCATGCCAGGAACCAAGTTAGTTCCTGCTTGGCTGAAGGACTGGGTTGAGAATGGCGAAAGCAAGAGAGACAAATCATGTGGTGTGGGAAGATACAAAGCAAAGTTTAACATGGGTGACTGGGTCAAAGTGAGATCTAGGAGAATTGAAAAGGGTCTCTCTAAATTTAAAGGTCCTTTTCGCATTATTGATGTAGGAAAGTACATTGTCACTTTGGAGAATGGTGAGAAGTGGAATTTTAGAAACATTGCGTTGTATCAAAGAGGAGGAGAATGCACAAGACAGAGGGATGATGGATGCTCGGCGGCGCAGCTAACTTTTTAGAAAAGTGCGCTCTGCTCCAACCTCCAAAATCGCGGAAAAACTTCCAATCAATATTGGGATTTTTAAATTTTGGCAGAACATACATTTTACATTACGCAGAAAAAGTAAAACCTTTCTACGATTTAATAAGACCTGATTTTTCAGTTAGGCAATGGACAGAGGGATGATGGATGCTCGGCGGCGCTGTTTATGAAAGATGTAGAAGTTAGAGGTGGTGAAGGGGATTCCATGGAAGAGAGTGTGGCTGGTGCCATGTCTAAGAGCAGTTCCAGAGTACGCAGGACACCTTCTTACCTCAAAGATTGTTAGGTAACTATGTGGGGTTCTCTTGGCTATGCATTGGTTCATTATGGGGGGGGATATTTGCATTTGTTTTTAAGTTTCTCTTGTTTTCTCTTTCTTTTTCATGTTTTTGGGGACCTTTCTAGGGAACAAAAGGGGATATGTTATGATGTAGCTAGTTATCACATTTGCATATGTTCTACGGCATGGTTCTGCCGTAGATTGTAAGGCGGAGGAAATTCCATAGGCGTCAGTTGCTGCTGACGCCTTGGTGAGGACTGATGCCAGGTTGTGCTCGCAATAAAAGCTACATGGAAAATACCCTGTTGGAGCCCTGACCGTTTCTTCCCTTCACAACACCACACAGTTCTCTGCCAACTCACTCTTAACTCTACGGGTTGGTCAACATGCAAGCCCCATCTTCTTACATAGTCCAACGTCCATTTTACAAGTACTCCGTGATTAATCACAACCAAATTCTCTACCCTGATAAAGTAAATTCTTGATGAAACGCACACAGGCTGCCCTTTGAAATATGTGATAAGTTATTATGAGAGATTTGTAATTCAGACATTTTTATAATAAAAGATAGTGATACTTTACAAATGATAACTGAGCAGCATAATCACGAAGTTTTGTTTTACAAGAAAGGTTAATTAATTGTGGTGTGCTGCCCGTTCATCTGATTTTAATTCAGCACATTGGGATCACCCATTATTTTAGAGGGACACCAAAATGCCCCAGTAGTCTCTACAGCAGCAGTCTATACAGGGTTAACTGCCCACTACACATGCTCCCTGGCAGACACAGATTGGACCTGTGTTGCCTAGTGCTTATAAGAAATTTTTCTAAAGTTAATTAGACGTGCGTTTATGAACTCTGATTCAGGTGTTGATTATATAGATGCTTATTTTGACTCTTGAATTTCCAAAGGTTGAACAAAGTGGCACCTCTGAAAAAGTGCATCTATCGTATTGTAATTTGGTGCGCCAGCTATTCTTTGCATTTTAAGCTGAATTACAATATAGCCCTAAAAAATACGACAATTGGATACACATGTGTTTCTTTTTATGCAGCTAGTTTTGAAGGTGGTGCATGCTGGAAAGGGAAGCCAATGGAGTTCCATCATGATTGGGGGTGATGTGATCATATTTCTTCATACCTTGGATGAGATGTGCCTAGGCGTGTAGGGTGCCTCTAAGAGATGCCATTGTGGAGCCTGGGAGGCCATGGAGTAGGGCATTACCACAACCACATGGGAGAGTATAAGGGCTTGAACAGCAGTTCTGAAGTCGCTTTCTGGAAGAAATGGTTTGCTTTACTTAAACGAGAGAACTGTTACGAGGCCATCTTTGCTTTTTTGGCAATGTGTTCCTTGAGTGAGAGTTTCAGTGTCCGGGGTGAACCCAAGAGGTGTGGCATTCAGTGAAAGTTGGGGTTTGAAGCTGTCTAGGATCATGTCAATGAGATAGGTTTGTACTGTATCTTGTTTGTTGTTCTTGGCAATTATAGCAATTCTGTTGTGTTTGTGTTATGCTTCAGATTGGAGGTGGATATCCATGTCTAGATGGTGTGCAAGCAATGTTTGAGGCATAAGGAGTCTGAAGCAGAGGAGACTTTGTTGTTGGGTTGTGCAAAAGCTGCACTTTTGCTCTTTCAACTACTCCTGTTCCCTTCCAGATAGCTAATCCCCGCTATGTGGTCAACAGTTAACCCCTGTTGGCCTTTGCTCGGCACAGAATCAGACCATTGTTCTCTGAGCCAGCGCCCCTAACTCTCCCAGGCATGGATGTGTATTCAAGGTCTGGAGGTGTGATAAGTAGCAGAACAGTTTTAAGGCAGTTCTGGCTCAGGCAACCTGCATTACATTTTACAAAGTTACTTTTCTGCTTAAGTTATCAAAAGTCTGATTTCACCATTTAGCCAGATGTTAAAACCTAAGGAGGCAATACCTTTAAAGCATCTTTCTAGCCCTTTCCTGTGCAAAGGTGTAAAATAAATATTATAATCCTATTAAGGAAAAGTCTAGCCAGGCCTACAGAGTGAAATAGCTTTTGGCTTTTATTTCACTGTGAGGGCACACTAACCATTATTTGTATTGTGCTGTCTTTTTGTGTATTAGTTCCCTTCTCTGTAGGCGGACAAGCTGCAATTTGGGCGTTACATATACATTTATAAAAATAGTTATTTCCTACATGACAAAGGCAGCTTTCCTGCAGTCTAGCCAGAACACAGTGTTGCTCCTGGTGGTACTATATTTTTGTTACATATGTGGGTGGTGTAAGTATACACTGCAGCCCACATATGACATTTAAATTTCCATGCCATAGGTGCACTTTGGGACTATTTACAAAGAACCTGTTGGGAAGTTAAATAGACAAAATTGGAAGTTCCACTATACGCCACATGTTCTTAAGGGGAAGCACTGGCACTTTACTGCTATTTAGCAGTAGTAAAGTGCACAGAGTGCTAAAGCCAGCAAAAATGGAGTCCAGAAAATGGCAAACAACTGGGGTGAGGATGCAGAAAATGCAGATTTGCTACTGGTAGCACTGCTGCTCTGATTCTCTCTGTGGCAATTGGCATGCTGTTTCATGCTGTCCTCATTTCTAGGCTACAGGAGGCCAGTATCCAAAACATAGCCTATGGTTGGCTTTCCTTGTTTTATCAGAAGTCTCTCTCAATTTGTTAATCTACCTCCATATTAATCCTCCGTCCATCAACTGTACTGTGGTGCCCTTTAGGAGTCATTTTTAAGCCTGATCCTGTTCATTTTTTGAATGGTGCTCCTATCCATCTTCATGAATCTTGAGACTAGATAACCATCTCTGAACAGCCTAATCCAATTTTTGTGGATGCCTCATGTCGGTGGCTAACTGAATGAACTCTAATTGTTTGAAACCGAGGTTGTACCTCATATTGTACAGTTACTTTTCATGCTTTTTTTTAAAACATATTTTTATTGGCATTTATCATTTATAACGTTTTCAAAAACACATCTGCAGTAGTTCATAAGTTGCCCAGTCCCTGGTCTCAGAAGTAACAAATGCACAACTACTTGCAATAATTGTCAAACATCCGTCGTTCCTGGAATGGGGATATCAATCTCTATAACTGAAAATATCACTACATAATCATTCAGACTCCATATAGTGGAAATGATATCTAAGGTGTGAACATGTTACAACATCTGATCAG
Organism: Calotriton arnoldi; assembly: GCA_963921515.1. Lineage (NCBI taxonomy): Eukaryota > Metazoa > Chordata > Amphibia > Caudata > Salamandridae > Calotriton > Calotriton arnoldi. Next base: position 609,260 of record CAWUFW010001245.1, read on the forward strand.
CATGTATCTGTATCAGTAAGAGGTGTTAGCCTCATTAAGTAGAATATTTGGAGGGAAGTCTATAATAAAATTCCTAACCATGCAAACTTCAAAAGAACTGTGCAGGGTACACATGCATGTGAAAGCCTTGGGGTAATTCGTGAGGGGTAGGTGCCAGGGGTGGGGCGTACCCCACGGCCAGCTCCTGTGTATGAATGTGGTCCCTAAATGCCCATGAGGGTATGGGGGGTCCGAAGGGCAGGTAGACTGCTTCACTCACTATCATTTCTTGGCCTGCATTGGAGTTCCCAAGGGCGATCTGTCTCAGGTCGCAGAGCATCTAGCCTTGATACCCCCAACAGTCAGGCACTATATCCGTGTTGGTGTCTCCTCTCCCATCTTCATATTCTCCCGGTTGTCCAAGTCCCCCGCCAGTTCTCTCTCTGGGTTTTCCCAAGTATTGAGGAATTCCATCCATAATTCTGCTATGGGGCGACGCCTCAATCCCTGGGACTCCTCCCTAAGCAGAGCCCCATCCTCCGCTCCAGCCCTCTGGGTTACGTCTCTCCTCCACTTCCCCGCTACAGGCCCACCGCCTGATTTCCAGGCCATAGCTATCCTTCTTTTGGCCAGCACCAGCAGCAAGTCGATAAATCTGGATCCCACCTTCCGTTTAGGCGTTCGTGGAAAGAGTCCCAGCAGACAAACCTCTACTGAGGTGTCAAGGACGCGTCCCAGTTTGGCCTCTAGGGCAGCCATGACCGCCTCCCAAAAGGGACGCAACATTTTGCATCCCCACATCATGTGTAAGAGGTGTGCGTCGACGGGGTTGCAACGCGGGCAGCAGCGTAGCTTACCACCATAAACTACCTTAAGTCTATGAGGGGTCATGTACTTCAAATGTAGATAGTTACATTGCGTGTATTTCAGCCTTGTGCTCCTCGAAACTTCCCTGGGGTAAGCTAGGATCTTATCCAGTTCGCATCCGGAAGTTTCTGGCCTAGATTTGCCCCCCACTTCTGGCGCAGTTTCAACAGGGGTCTGCGAGTTATCTCTATTAGCGAGCCGTAGAATCACTTTACTAAATGTGTCACCGTGCCCAAAGAAAGCAAGAGTTGTAGCACTGCATGTGGCTTGAGTTCCTCACGGTTCCTACCCCAGAGTCCCTTGAAAGTACGGACCAAAGACCTGTAAATAAGGAATTGGCCGTGCGACATACCAGAGCTGTACTCTGTCTGCAAAAGGGACAAGAGCTTCCTGCTGGTAACAATCGCCAATTGTCACCAATCCCGCGCCAGTCCAGGCCATTAGTTGTTCAGCCGTGAAGAAGCTTAACTGGTCTCCATGCGGAAGGCCCACCAAGGGCAGCTCCGGTGTACACAGGGGGATTGCCGCCGTCTTGACCACACAGTGCTTCCAACACTGCAATGCAGTGGTCAACAACAGCGGCAAGGTGAGGAAGCTTGACTGCCAGGTTTAGTAATTTTGCCAGTAATGCTCCCATGTGGGCAGAGCAACCCACCAGTCTCAACTCCTCCTGTCCCTGACCACCCAACTACTGAGTGTTCCACTCGATCTTAGAGGCTAAGAAATACAGCTCGAACTTTGGCGCACCCAGACCCCCCTCCGCCAGGGGGTGCTGTAGGGTATCTAGTGACATGCAAAACACACAAGTTGATGGACGGAATGTTGCACAATGGCAAACATTCACCCCCAGTCACAGATCTGGGTTTAATCCATCGTTATTTTGCTTCACCACGCCACCCCAGTTCAGACATGGCCATATGCAAATCAGTCTTGACCCTGTGCCTCATGGGAACAGTCCAGACCGAACTGCCAAGCCATGTCTTCCCTGGACCGGAATCAAGCATCCTAGGACCGGTTTCGGGCATTCAGCCCTCATCAGCCAGGATAGCCTGACTCCAGTGGCGCAGTGAGCACGGGACCCACGTCTGGGCATACTGATTTGCATATGGCTGGGTCCAAACTGGGGTGGTGTGGTGAGCAAAAGAATGATGGATTAAACCCAGATCCTTGTGACTGGGGGTGAATGTTTGCATTGTCCAGCATTCCGTCCATCAATTGTTTCTTTTGCATATGTCGCCCTAAGTGGGAAGGGTATGCCCAGACGTGGGTCCCGTGCTCACTACACCACTGGATTCAAGCTAGCCTGGCTGAAGAAGGGTGATGCCCTGAAACCGGTATTTTTTTTTTTTTTTCCAGGATGCTTGTTTCCGGTCCAGGGAGGACCTGGCTTGGCAGTTCGGGCTGGACTGTTCCCACAAGGAACAAGGTCAAGACTGATTTGCATATGGCTGGGTCCAAACTGGGGTGGTGTGGTGAGCAAAAGAATGATGGATTAAACCCAGATCCTTGTGACTGGGGGTGAATGTTTGCATTGTCCAGCATTCCGTCCATCAATTGTTTCTTTTGCATATGTCGCCCTAAGTGGGAAGGGTATGCCCAGACGTGGGTCCCGTGCTCACTACACCACTGGATTCAAGCTAGCCTGGCTGAAGAAGGGTGATGCCCTGAAACCGGTATTTTTTTTTTCCAGGATGCTTGTTTCCGGTCCAGGGAGGACCTGGCTTGGCAGTTCGGGCTGGACTGTTCCCACAAGGAACAAGGTCAAGACTGATTTGCATATGGCTGGGTCCAAACTGGGGTGGTGTGGTGAGCAAAAGAATGATGGATTAAACCCAGATCCTTGTGACTGGGGGTGAATGTTTGCATTGTCCAGCATTCCGTCCATCAATTGTTTCTTTTGGGTATCTAGTGACACCCTGTGACGGGTCCCGTCCCATATTAACTCCCGCAACATGGTATCCAATTGGCGAAACCAGTTTGAGGTTACCACCACCGGGAGGTTGATTAAAAAATACAACATGCGCGGTTACGTGACCATTTTGGACACAGATATTCGGGCCATGATCGCAGTCATAAAGAGTGCCAAAAAGGGACACATGATGGAAGAGATCTGAGTGCTTTCCAAAGATTACCATCTCGCAGGTCCTCGAGGGTGTGGAATATCTGTATTCCCAGATAGCAAAATGTGTCCTGAGCCCAGTTAAGATCTGCAGGAAGCTCCCGTGGCCCAGAGGTTCCCGGGTGCACAGGAAACAAATAGGTTTTGTTCCGGTTGACTTTCAAGCCAGAGAGTTGTTCAAAGTCACACAGGAGGCCAAGCGCTTTAGAAGAGCCAACAATGGCATCCTCCAAGAAAATCAACAGGTCATCGGCGTATAGGGAAATGTGTTCTCGACCCCCAACCGTCAGACCCAGACCCCCTCCCCACCATCTGATCAATTCCACTAGGGGCTTGATAGCCAGCACAAACCGGAGGGGAGACAGGGGGCAGCCCTGCCGGGTACCTCGAAAAATCTCATATTGCAAAGACACTATATCGCCGGTTTTAACTCGCGCGGTATAGGTTGCATATAAAAGTTTAACTCACTTAATCCAGCCGTCTCCCAAGCCCATCTTCTGCATAACTTCGAACAAAAAATCCCATCTAACCATGTCGAAGGCCTTCTCGAGGTCTACCAACAACAGGGCTGCTCGTGGAAAGGACAGCATCGCCGGGTAATATAACACAGAATAGAATCTCTGGAGATTAAGTGATGTATTCCTTGTTGGGATAAAACCCGTTCTGGTCATCACGTATAAGTGTGTCCTGCGCTGCCATTGAGGATCCCATCGACGAGGGCTTGCGTTCCGAAGTCCATCGTCGTGGATGCGGCACACAGTCGGGGCGATGTGTCGGTTCTGAAGAAATGTGAGGCTGTGATTCGAAGTACGTCGTCATCGCCGAGGCTGCTGTTGACTGGAGATGCGAGAGCCTACACCAAATTTGCAACGTACAGTCGGGCAAGGTGTCCGTTCCGAGTACTGTGGCGGCGATGCGGGTCTTTGCAACGGGTCCAAGCTATGCAGCAGCGGCAATGAGTCACTTCTGCTCGGAGTGCGTCGCAGAGGAGATGCGACAGTTCCATTGGATCCACAGAGGCTGGCAAGCACCTTAGGCCCACATCCAAGGGTTCAGGACTGGGGTGGCACCACTTGGCTACTGAACAGTTGGTATCTTAGGTCCTTCTTTTATACCCTGGTGCTCTGGTTCTGGAAGGTGGGAGAAGCTTTTAGACAGTGACTTTGAAGTGCATGGAATTTCCCGACTCCCCTGCTTGCTGAAGTGAGGTCCTTTGTGTGAAGGCAGGACACAGCCTATTCAAGTGTAAGTGGGGCTGCACCCAGCTCCCCCCCTCCCATCCTGCCAGTGATGACCTATCTAGGCACACCTAAGCTCCCTGTTGTATGTAGCCGTCTAGGAGGAATACACGAGCCCAACTGCCACCGACACCCAGTCATGTGACCCAAAGACAGGCTGCAGGCACCAAATGGCTTAGGCAAGAAAATGGCAACTTTCGAAAAGTGGCATTTTCAAAATGGCAATTTAAAATCCAACTTTACCATAAATTAGGATTTTAAATTGTGATTCCAGAGACCCCAAACTTGAACTGGTTATCTCTTCTCATTTGGAAATTACACTTATAAAATGTGATAAGGCAACTCCAATGTTAAAATGTGATAAGGCAACTCCAATGTTAAAATGTGATAAGGCAACTCTAATGTTATCTTATGATAGAGATAGGCCTTGCAGTAGTGAAAAACGAATTTGAGAGTTTTTCACTACAAGGACATGTAAAACTTAAAAGTAAATGCCCTCTGGGCTGTCCAAGGCCTACACTGGTGGAGACTTAAATGTATAAAAAAGGAAGGTTCGGCCTGGATAAAGGTTAATTTTGCACACAGGCTCTGCAATTTAAAGAGCTACTTCAGGGGGTGGCACAATCCGTGCCTCAAGCCCACTGGTAGCATTTAATTTACATGCCTAAGGCCATATAGTACCAGATTACTAGGGACATATAAGTACATTAAGCATGCCAATTGGGTATAAGCCAATAATGCCATGTTTAGAGGAGAGAGCACATGCACTTTAGCAGTGGTTAACAGTAGTAAAGTGCTCAGAGTCCTAAAGCCAGCAAAAACGAGGTCAGAAAAAATAGGTGGAAGGCAAAAAGTCATGGGGAAGACCACCCGAATGCTGACAGGTCTAACTTGTTGCTTTAGAATGCATGCTGTGTTCTTGCCAAGTCTTTCCCATCCCCCGAATCAAAAGTCTCAAGTGTCACGGTCTGTCTCCCTTCCACCAGCTGTGAATTCTTCCCACATGTCTGCAACGCTACATAAATACATGGAAGTGGCAATTGATCCCTGTTGCTCAGGACTGGCTGAGCAATTCCTTTGTACTGGTGTTTATCTGGTATTTGACTGCTAATACAGTAAGAGGGCATTTTATTTACGAAGTATACTGTTAAGAAGAGCCTCCAGTATTCCCTTCGTGACGGGTAGCTAGTGCATTAAAGTCCTTATCAGTTGAAGCTGAACATCTGACAGCAAGACAAATAGAAGCTAGTAGCAATGGCAAGGCGTTTATTTGACTTTGGGAAGTGTGCAAATATTTCCGAATGCGCTGCATGCGATTTGTGAATCTGAGCAGAGAGGTTGGGACAGGTTTGGAAATTCGCATACTTTAAGCGGAAATAAGAAAGTGGAAAATGACAGATAGTGAAAGAAAGTAAACACACTTTAATCGCGGTAACTTTGTGTGATGTGTCTAGCACTTTAATTAAATGGCACTACTTTCTTTTTTCTTGGAGTGCATTGTATTAGTACTGCCGTGCTCATGTAGGAGTACACAGCTGTCAAGATTAACAAGCAGTGTCTTTTCTTTAATAGGTGATTGCTTAGGTATTGGCTTTGCCGAGGCTTATTTCATTGTCAAAAATAGCTATTTGTGTACATAACACTATGTGTAGTGATACAGTGGTTGTTATTATGGAATTTTAAAAAAAAGGTTAATTTACCATTTTAAGATGGCCGACAGCCATTTTAGAACAGCAAATTAAAAAAAAATTAAAGTATGCACGCAATGATGTGCAAAGCTAAAAAACATGGTGGCCCAGTAGTAGTGTGCAGCTGCTGGACCGCGCAGAAATGTAGGAAAAATAGTAATAACAAATTGCAAGTGGGTAGGGGAGTGGCAAGGAGCAATGGACAAGCAGGAAGCAATCCGGCCGGTTTCAGTGTGTAGTTGTCAGGCCTTCGCACATTCAACTATAAAAAAGTTATGTATATAAAAACAATGAGGTGGGGTGGGTGAGCAACAGACTAGAGGGTGGGGTGAAGGTGGTGGTGAGCGGATGGGGAAAGGGAGGGAGGTAAGCATGTGCTCCTGTGTCAACAGTGGATAAATAGAAATTATCTTAACAAACAGGTGGTAGACAAGATATGCTCCAGTGGCGGGACAAAAAAAGAGCAGGGAGGAAAGACATTGAATCGAGAGCCGGGAACTAAGATAGTTCCAGTCATAAAGAAGAGGCTGATCTAAAGCCCTCTCTTTGTATTATTCATCATAGGTCTTCAACAACAGACAGATAAAACTGTATGTAGGCGACATCTAAAATTGGATCCACCATGCACTGTTGTTAATAGTGCTCCAAGTGGTACAAAGCAACCGATTTTTATATATGACCAGTTACTCTATGTAGGACAAGCCAGCAACATTTGTACAGAGAAGGTAAGAGCAATGCAGTCGATGTACTAGGAATTTTACATCTGTCTTAAATCTGTTTCTTAGGCTTAGTGAAAACTCTTCATAAATGAAGATCTTCTTTCCTGACTTAGGACAGTCATGAGCCAATACATAAAAGTTCGAGGTCTGGGTCAATGTGCAGAGTGAAAGAATTGTCATTATTGATATAATGATCTACTGTTGAAAAGAGAAAATATGCATCCTCAGAGGCATGATACTACATTCGGATACTAGTACCATTTCATTGGCTCCCCTAAAGTGCTAATTTTCGTAGATATCAATATAATAATGCAGCGTGTAATTGGCCTTCCATTAAAAGCCATATGGTGAATAGGCAGTGTTGTAACAATACGAGTTGCAAATAGATCATCTTAAAAGCTATGTACCCAGCAGTTGCTTGAATGGGTAACAACCATGTGATCTCTCAAATGTAGAGAAAACATGTACTGCAGTATGGGTATTCTTTAGCCAGGGCCATCCAGTGGTCGCTCCTTGCCCCCTACACCCTTAGTCCCTCCCTCCACTTCAAGGAATGGTTCATCTGCAAGACGTTGGGGATGTCATGCAAGTACAAATACAAATATAGCAATGGTGAAGTGGCAGAGAAAGCATCTTGAACAAGCGGAAACTAGTTAAGTGGGTGGTATCTTACTGTTCTCTTGTATTAACATTATGTCCACTTAAACTTGATCCTAGCCCCGCAGGGAAATCTGGAGTGGTCAGCCAGCGGCACTTAGTGGTGGCAACGCAGTGGCGGCGCTGTGTCTCCCATACCCTGGTGGGGTGGTTTTATCCCGCGCTCATCGGCCCGGGCAAGCTGGAATGGGTCGCAACAGGGGAAAACAGCAGGACGTTTGCCTGAGTGCGGACCACACTAGCGGCCAGGACGATCTCGGAGAGACCTCACAGACGCCTAACTGCATACCGCCTACCCAGATGGCGGAAAATGTGGACAAACTGGATCTTATCCTGCAAGAGGTTAGAGACTCAAGGAAAGCCATAGAGCAACAGATCGGAGCCCTTGCGACCGGATTCACGCTACTTAAGGCGGACCACGTGAAGTTAGCGGATAGAGTAAAGGAACACACGGTGGCGCTGGCGGATCTTTCTCCACAGCAAGCTCAGAACACGACCCACATACACCAGCTCCAACAGCAGGTCGCTACATTGATGGATCGGGTGGAGGATGCGGAAGGAAGGGCACGGAGGAACAATGTACGGGTAATTGGACTGCCGGAAAAAAGTGAGGGAGATGATCCAGCTCAATATATGGAGCAGTGGTTCCGTGACCATGTTGCTGCGGAAGGCCTCTCTACCCAATACTGCGTGGAGCGCGCACACAGAATACCCACGGGCCGACCGAGACCAGGGGCCCCTTCTAGACCCCTCATTGTCCGGCTGCTGAATTTACGAGACCGAGATATGCTACTGCAGAAAGCCAGGGAGAGGTCTCAGATTCATTTGAAAATAGCAGGATTTCGCTCTACCCGGACTACACGCTGCTAGTCCAAAGACAGAGATCCTCCTTCATGGGAGTCAAGAAGAAACTGAGAGACTTGAATCTGAAATACGCATTGCTGTTCCCGGCCCGACTGAAAATTATGTATGACCGGAAAACGCACTTCTTCGCCAGTCCGGGAGACGCTGAGGAATGGTTGGAGGTGACGGTCCCGGTGGGGACCGGGGATAATGCTTCCCAGGGGATACAGAGCAGCTCATCTCGAGTGGATACGTCAAGCATCCGCCGCAGCGGGAGGATACGCAGAAACTCCAGACGGACCAATCCCACGCCACAACAAATGCGCCAGGGCAAGCAACGTGCGATTGAGACGGCTGCTGCTTTCAGAAACCCAACGTTGATCGAGGACTCCTCCACTTCGGACGGAACAGGGAATATATCGGACTCTGAGGGTAGTGTGGCCCTCTTCCCCACGGTGACCCCGCAGACGGCGGACGGTGTGTTCGGCTGACCACCAGAGGAAGATGTTGTTCATGGACATGCCATAATGGACGTTAATATATCCTTTTTGTGGAACTATGTTATTGACGCTTTGTGAAGCTACGATTGTGATTTGTTAGCCCGGGTTTCAGTATAGATGGAGCTTGAGTTTATGCTGGAGTGCGGGTATGCACCCTGTGGATGGTGTTGGTAACGATCCCCAATTTGCGAATGCTGGTTTTGTTCAGGGCATAGTTTTGCTCACCATTTTTTGGTTTCTGGACCGGTACAGTTCTTTGACCGGACCGAGTATTGGGAAATATGGGGGGGGAAACAGTCCTATTATACTACATACCTTGGGTCGGCTGTCTAGCAGCACATGTAGGCTATGGCCTGTTATACTGCTCGCCGTGTTTTTACAATGCATCTACCCAACACATACAAGGTAATAACGTGGAATGTTCGGGGACTGGGCTCCGTACATAAGCGCCATAGAATTCATGCTCACCTGCAGAGGCGCAAAGCACACATAGTATACCTGCAGGAATCCCACATGGTGGAACAAGAGGCGGTGAAATTACGTAGGAAATGGAGGGGGCAAGTCTTCTCCACCAGTTACTCTGGGTACGCACGGGGAGTTACCATCTGGGTGAGACACGGTGTGCCATTTCAGGCCTTAGAACAAAGAATTGATCAGCAGGGACGTTATTTATTTATACGCGGGTCCCTTGATGGTCAACAGGTAGTGCTAGGTAGCACATATGCGCCTAATTTTGAGCAGGAACGATTTCTGGCCACACTAAATCTGGCATTGGCGGGCTGGGAGATGTATCCCTGGATAATAGGGGGGACAATAATGCAATAATGGACGTCGATCTGGATAGGTCCCATCCCCCTTTGAACGGGACGGGGGTGATTAAGCAGGCGAAGGCGCTATGCAGTTGGGCAAAGGGATGGGCGGTAAGTGATGTGTGGAGAATGCGGCACCAGACGCACAGGGAATACTCTTTTTACTCCCCGGTACATATGCTACACACAAGGATAGATAGGATATTCTGCTCGAACATAATAGCGATGCAAGTCACACACGCCACATACCTAGCAAAGACCTTTTCAGATCACAACCCACTTGAGATAGAGATTATATGGGGCAGGATACCTACTCCAGTACCTACATGGAGGCTCTGGCCACAGTTGTTGAAGGACACGGTTTTTCGGGCTACAATAGCAGACACTATTACCCAATATTTTGATGAGAACAGCAACACAGCCTCTAACGGATTGGTAGAGTGGGATGCCTTTAAGGCGGTCATACGCGGTAGGGCAATAAGGGTGACAGTGGGCGCCAGGCAGGAGGTTCAAAAATCCCTAGTGGAAACAGAACACAAGATGGACAAGTTGGAACAGGAAGCAGTACATGACAATGAGAAGCAGGTGCCGCTTCAAGAAGTGCGTATCAGGCACGCTGAGTTGTTAGAATCCCTCCGACTCATAGACTATCGGAGATATACGCAGCTGTGCCACTCCGAGGTGGACAAGGCGGGGACACTGTTAGCGAAGATACTGCGTGATGACCCCCCCCATAATTGTGATCAATGACATAGTTACCCTGTCGGGTGAATCAGTGCACACCCAAAACGACATTAATACAGCCTTCTGCCAGTATTATGCCTCATTATATAGCCAGCCGGCGGATAGGGAGGAGGATTGTACAGATGACTTTCTACAGACACTGACCTATCCCCAAATGACAGCGGAAGCTCTGGAGGGACTGGCAGGTCCCATCACTGCAAGGGAAATTAAGATAGCAATAAACGGACTCCCACGAAACAAAACGCCGGGACTTGATGGGTTACCGGCGGAATTTTACACTACCTTTACAGACTCACTCCTACCACACCTAGTGCACTTATATAATACGGCGCTGAAGGAAGGAACACTACCCCTTACCACGGCGCAAGCACTGGTGGTCTCGCTCCCGAAACCAGGTAGGGACCCAGCGGACATGGCGAGTTACCGCCCACTGTCATTACTAGCGACGGAATATAAGATACTGGGCAAAGTACTGGCAAATAGGATTCTGCCCCTTCTGAACAAGATGATCCACATAGACCAGACAGGTTTCTTACCGGCTCGGAGCACATCTCTGAACACTAGAAGGCTGCACCATCTCCTGTTGACTGCCCCGGAGCGCTATGCTCACGCGGGATGCAAATCGTTAGACCTACGTCAAGCGTTTGACACGTTGCAGTGGGGGTATATGTTTAAAGCGCTGACTAAGTTTGGGCTCCAAGAGGGGTATATTAAATGGCTTAGATTGTTGTACGACGCACCTACTGCCCGCGTTCGAACAGGTGGGCATATATCGGCAGAATACCCGATATTTAGAGGGACAAGGCAAGGTTGTCCACTTTCACCATTATTGTTTATATTGGCACTGGAGCCCCTGGCGATACGACTACGTAGAGACACACGGGAACTGGGTATAGAGATAGGGTCTGCAACACACTTTTTTTCGGCATATGCGGACGACATTGTCCTTTACATCAAAAACCTTAGCTCAGATCTGGCCCCCATCGCGGAGATCTTTTCCACCTTTGAGCATATATCGGGATTGGCCATCAACCCAGCGAAGTCCCATGCCTTTTTCTTTCGTGAACATGAAGCACCCACAGAAATTACATTTGGATCCACGTCACTAAATGTGGCCCCGCATACGTTCAAGTACCTGGGCATTAATGTATATAGGGTCCCTGCAGACACGCTGGAAGGTAACCTTAACAGAGCGATTAGCGCCCTGCGTTCTAGCGTTGCATTTTGGACCACGCTACCACTGTCGGTGATGGGCAGAGTGGCTATAACGAAGATGGTGATTATCCCACGACTGATTTACTATTTCACGAATCTGCCTATATTGGTCCCTCAAACTACCTTTAAACTTTTAAACACCTTACTTATTGACCTTATTTGGGGGAACGACAGGAGAAGGATAAGTCTTTGTAAGCTCCAGCTAGGTACGAGAAAGGGAGGGTTAGGAGTGCCGGATCTTAGAGCGTATTACTACGCCTGTCAGTTGCAATGGTTATCTTATTGGACGGCAGGGCGAAATCTGCAAGAAATTGGGTTCACGGAGCGGGATATAAGTAATGGGGCCCTACATACACTGCTCTTACCTCGGAGCAAGCCCCCTCACTATCTTCCACCCTTACTACATATAGCTCTGAAGTGCTGGAAAGCGGCGCTACAGTATACAAACTTACACCCGGCGTATGCCGGTAACATCCCCTTATTGGGTATCCCACTAGCAGTCGGGAGGATAACGAAACGCACAATAACGCCTTGGTTGGAGGAAGGAATTAGCACGGTATCCGACTTATTTAATGATGGGCACTTACTGGATCATGACAACTTTGTCCGAGAAACGGGGGCACCAGGTCACTTGTATATAGTCCACGCGGCGCTAACACAATATGTCAAAACACATTGGGCACCACACAGGCAGGAACCCACCAATCACGAACTGAGTAAAGCACTATATTATATGGGCAGTGGGAGACACCTGATAAAATGGCTATATATAGGTATTCGGGCACATACAGAGATCGACCTTCTCCCATTACGTAATGCATGGGCGGAAGATATAGGAAGGGCCATTGAGGACAAGGAATGGGAGCGAATCATGGAACACCCCTGGAAAACATCCCGTAATGCTAAATTTAAGTTCATCCAAACAATGATCTTACACAGGGCATACCTCACCCCACACAGATTAAATAGGATGTTCCCGCAGACCCAACATCACTGCCCGAGATGCCACAGTGAGGGAGCTGACCTAGCCCATATGCTCTGGTCCTGTCCGAGTCTACGAGAGTTTTGGGATGCGGTTAGAGGTTACACGCAAGGAGCTACACATAGAACCATATCTAATACTATGGAAGAGTGTCTTCTGGGTCTTCATAGGCCACACACCAAATACAAAGTACAATACAGATTTGTGAACCTGTCGCTGCTGCTGGCAACGCGGGCAATTACAATGCGTTGGAAGTCCAAGAACCCCCCTTCAGCTCGTGCGTGGTATAATGAACTGATCCGCTGGGGCAGTGCAGAAAGTGCGGAAATCCGGAGGGAGGAGGCTAGGGGACTGCGTAGGAACCCGATGGCATTAGATTGGGACATCATGTTAGAAGCCCTGAAAGCACAAGACCTGGACTCTGCTGCCACCCCACAGGGCACCCAGTAGAACCTGATGGAAGAGCCACTTATAGTAAAGCCCCGAACGAGGTACAAGTAAGCAAACGTTGGGGTGATGCGAACAGGGTCGACATATAGGTATGGGTAAATTGTATTAATAGCTAATTGTATAGTGCTGCTGTAAGCCAAGCTATCATCTTGGGCCATAAGTATACAAGGTAGATTTATATGTCAACAAAGGGACTGCAGGGAGGGGGAGGAGGGGCGTTGTTGGGGGTTTGTTGTTCAGTTTAGTAGTAGTTTGAAGTATGAAGAATAGTGAATTTTGATAGAGACTGGAAGCTGTGAGGCTTACGAATATGGGATGTGACAATTATTATGGGGAATGTAGTACACTGTAAGCGTGTATATATGATTTACAGCAAAGACATTTGTTTACTTCTGCAATGTAAAGTAGTTTTCCACGCATTTTTTGTTCAAAAGTACCATCCCACAGGATTGATTTATGTAAGATACAAGATTATGTCGATAAAAGAAGAAAAGAAGTAATAAAAATTTGTTTCCAAAAAAAAAACATTATGTCCACTTTGCTCAGATAATTTACTCTCACTAGAGGGTTACACTGGCATAATGTAAATTAAACAATGTTTATACGGATGAGAATTGAAGAACCAATGAGGCTTCAAGATCAAGAACCTGTAGTGAAATTTTGGGAATATATGGAAAAGAAAATACAAGTTATCTGTTAATACGGCGACCAGGAAAACTAAAATACTGGTACAGTAGGAAACTCCAATTGAACTGTACTACACTAATGCTGTAAAGACCTTTAAAGATGGAATTTTGACCACTTGGATTGCTTTGCAGTACTTTCATAGGCATCTCTGATGTGTAACATCTCTTATGTGGGGCAAGTATGCCTACTAGGATTTCTGACATTTTTCTGTCTTTGTCTCCTGGGATTGTGGGCATATTAAATGCCTCAACTAGAATTATAGGCCCCCCCTATCTGATGCTGTCCTGGCTGTCTTCTCAGATTTTTTGTATCACCAACCCTTCCAGAGGGAGAGTTCTAGTTCCTGTATGCCATCTCAAAAATATATTGCATTCTACCATCAGTTGGAAGAAATATAGAGGTTTTATTGTGGTTGGCTTACCTGTGAGTTGACCACGAAACAATAGGCTGAAATTATGGAGCTATTGATATACCGCCAATTTTTTTCTTGACTGGATCACAAACTCAGAAGCAAGCAGAGCAGATCAAACAGAATATTTGTTATGTGCTTGCAGTGGTCAACATACCTCGGCCTTCATACCACTCTGCTGTGTAATAGCCAATTCCTTTTCACAATGCAATCATAGGTTCTGCATTTAAGGGTATCCTGGTAACTCGAATATCTGTTAGCACAAATTTGTGGATCAATGATTATATGTGAGGGAGAGGCATGCGCATTTATCATCTTGGGAGTAATTTAGGATGCTGACTATGGCCCTTACAGTAACACAAAACTATTTACATATGTCCAGGATTCTGCTGAACAGATTTCTTAGATTGCATACCCCAGTACAGCATGAAAAATTGCATGTTAATAGTAGTTTAGTAAAGGTTTAGTAAGCTTCTGGCGGAACTTCAGCCTGCTAACTAAAACAGCAATCTTTACATAACTCTTGTCTGGGTTTTTGCTTAAGCCAGCTCGTGTTCTTCTAGATGGCTATCTTTAATAAAATATGCTTACAGGTTTCAGGCTTCAATCATAGCCTCACATGTAAAAGAGAACTGGATTTTGGTATTATTAGTTTATTAATGGCATAATAGAACTTACCACTTGGAATGTCTTTATGATGCCACATATATATGCTAGTTCAAGGAAAAGCTTTTCCTGGGATTTACTTTAATCAGTATTCCTTTTCTTTGAATGGTCATTTAGTATACACACTATATTTTGGAGAAGTATTGAAGGATCTTCTAAAACAGGGATTCTTAGCCTTTTGAAGTCTGTGGACCCCCACTTAATCATTACTGGGACCCGGAGACCCCCACTGAATCATTATCTGAATGCGGGGACCTCCCACTTAATAATTACTGGAAGCCGGGGATCCCGACCCAATCATGTTTGATGATTTGAACCACAAAACAATGCACAAAAAATACAAAAGCAAGCATTCATTAAACAAATACACAAATTATGAATATGGTATTTAATTCACAAAGAAATATAAAAAAAAAATCAAAATGTTTATTTTAATAGGAAGGTTGGAGTGTCTCTAAATTCAATTGAGGCCACTTATCGTCCATACTGTGTTCTGTTTGATGCACTTCTCCCATGTCTCAATCTAAGGATGCTAACTCAATGTTTAGCTTCCAATTTTAAATTAATTCACATTACAAAAGGTTTTAAAAGTTTCATTTGTACATGTTATTCTTTACTTATATACACTTTATTAATCTGTTAATATTAACTAATTTTCCAAGCAGTCACGGACCCTTTTGAGTAGGCTTTGCAGATCCCCAGGGGTCTCTGGACCACAGGTTAAGAATCACTGCTCTAAAATAGTCCACAGATTATACATGTATACTGAATGAGCCAATTAATATTGATGACAGTGAATCGTAGGGAGCCTTTGTCCTTGAAACTTTATGTATAACTCTAGCTCCATACGGAGAACACTTTATATTACATGCACATGTGTTTATTATATCGCATCTATACTAAACACCAAGGCCCCTAGGATGAGGCATGGTACAATAGAGAGTCCTCTGGAACCACATGGGAATTGGCCCATTAGATGAGAGATGTGAACTCATGATCACTGGGAAGGGCATGTTTTGCCAAAAGAAGGGACACCACCTATTAGCAATGTCACTGATTTCTGAGAGACTTCTTCAACACTTTGTTTGGTTTTGGACTGCTGCTGCCACCGGCAAGGGAGTGTTTGGGACTACAAGTCTCAGGAAACCGTCTTGTGCTGTGCCCAGGAGGAGGGGCTAACTCATGCACAAAAGTGCGCAATATCTCCCGCGGCGCAGGACGCGGGCGGGCCATGCCCTTCAGCGAAAGGAGGAGGCGGGACAGGGCCAACCCCCTTGGTTGTAATAATTTTCCAACTACACCATGAGGCTATTTTACTACGTCTGACCTGCTCCCGACTGGACCCTTTATCAACAGGTTTGAGTGGAGGGTGGCAATCTTTTATGCTACAACTGGTAATTTATCGCAAGGACAGCTATATCAGCCCGCATTCGTTTGCTCTGATCCGGAGGGAAGTCAAGTCTAACCAGCATGGAAGCACTATTGGTCTATGCAGACTGCAGTGCAAGGCACTTTTTACGCTTCCTCTTCCTACATCCCTAAACTCACTACCCTCTTGTTTGTGACTTTTTATAAAAAACAATTTCTGCATTTGCCGAAGAGACTCTGCATATGTACTTTAGGGTCGTATAACTGGGAGTTGGTCTTGATCTTGTTAGAATGGAGACAGGAACTGTTATTCTGCAGAAGAGGGAACTTACACCCAATCACTGGGCCTTGTTGGATCACTGATCATCAGGGGGACGTGTAATTCGACCATGACCCAGGAGGCGTGTGGGGGTGCATTAACACTCCGATAATCATTTCTGTAACTACTTTGTATTGCTTTTTTTTAACATGGGAAAGAGAAAACACCCTGTTACCGTGAGTAAGCCTCAGACTCAGTCCCCAGGCAAAACACAACTGTCGTTATTAAAATATATTACAGGAGCTATGGGGGTAATAGATAGGCAAATATCTTCGGTTGAAGAATCACTGTCAACTTGTGGGGAATCTATAACAACCTCAGCAACTTCGACCCACGTCATGAGGTGAGTGGGGGTGTAGGGGATAATGGGTGTATCCAATTTATTTCTGATTCAATTTCCCCATCCGAAACCAATTCACCGCCACCACCTAAACGAGTAAGAAAACCCCCAAATCATCCTGTCAATCATCCTGTAAGCACTGGTGTTATAAAGAAGCCCCCACGAAACAAACAAACAACTACCCAAAAAAGGGGCCTTCAGCAAATAGAAAAAGCTGTGCCGGAAATTATCAATATGGCTTCTAATAACTTAATAAGTAGCAAGCTTGATGCCCTAGGCGAAGCACTTAAACTTTTGGAGCAAAATTTTAATAAGGCATTGGAGGCTATACTTACTCGCTTAGAGAAAGAAGAAACTAAAAGTAATTCTTGTTTGGATTTGCTGACTTCCCGTACAAATGGGGAAATGTCAAATGTAAAATACACTATGACTGGCCCACCCCCTAATGAGGCTCCGACTAAGCTTGTAACAAATACAACTGTCTCTGACAGCTCTAACGTGTACTCTGCAGTTCTCCCAAGTACCAATTTAAGCACCCATTTTCCTATTTGGGGATTTTATTTGATGAAGAGTGCTTATGGAATAAAACCATTTCCAACAGGAAACTACAATTTGGTAAAGCCTGTATGGCACTCAGAGGGTTTGCCAGATGACTAGATTCTAATCCACCAGAGCTGATGATGTCAATTTATAAAGTTAAATGTCTTAGTGTTGCACTCTACGTGGGAGGGTGTGTGGGGACACAAGAAATGTAGTGACGTGCAATTGGTAGAGAACAAGTTTTTCAGGTATCTTCTTTCTCGGCTCAGCGAAGCGGGGTAAGCCCGATGGACCGCTGCTGCTGAGGCGCGTCGCTCCTCCCCTTCCTCTCTACCTGCAAGCTGCTTCCGGGTCATCGTCAGCCGCGGAGCGTGAGCGAGGAGCCAGGAATCCGTGTAGCGGTCTGCAGGCTACAGTGAATTCCCCAATGGAGTCCCCAGTACCATAGCAGCGTGGGAAGCTAGCAGTGGTGGGAACTGCGAACGGCTAATGTGCCACCAAAGCAGAGTCCCGCATGTTGGTCGAGGGGGAAGGGCCGTGAAGACTGTGAGGCCACAGATCCCAGGAGAAGTGAGGGAGACACGGCAGGCACAGCGTACCGAAGCGGTGAGGTAACCTGGGGCGGGACAGGAGCCCTTGACATTCTTGACAATTGTGAGAGGGTTCCCTGGTGAGGAGGGGGAAAAAAAGCCGATACTTTCTGCTGGATACCTTCTGCCGGATCATTTTGTGTAGACGGCCTTGTTTAATCTCTATGGAGTCTAAGAGGCTCGGCGGTCAAGGTGTGTGTTGGTGTGTGCGAGGAGCAGCAGCCTGATGTAAAGCGGTCTATGGCCAAATAAAGCACCCTATAGCGGAGCCTTGTAGCTGAGAGCTATTCACTCTGGAGTTCGGGACACAAAGTATGCACCAGATGGCTCTGAGAGCACTAGGAGCAAGAGCTATAGCCGAGGCCCCTATCCCGCCAGCACTGACTCAAAAAACAAAGAGAAAAGCAGCGCACGTGTGTCTATTGGTGGCTAAGAGAGGAAGAGCCATACAAAAAAGAGCGAAGCAATGAACATTACACGTGATTTGGCACTTTCAGGCATTTCCCCTCTGGCGCATACTCTCTCAAGGAGGTCCCCAGATACCTCGGGGTCCTCACCAGAAATTGTCGCCAGCACCGTCAATGGTAAGACCACTGGTGGAGTAGAAGCTACGGTCCCAGGCAGGATATTGGGTATGGAAACTTCACGACTCATTAACATACACCGAGAGATTAATGGAGGGGGGAGTGAGGCCCCGGATTTGCAAAATACCATAGGGGCAGCGATTGAGTCGAAGAGTGCAATGGCAGAGTCTGCCAACCCTTCGAAAGACTACCCTCTGTTTTAAAATAAAGCGTAAGTTAACTCAGGTGGTCACCAAACTCCCCTCAGCGGATCAGGTATCTCCTGGCGGGTTAGCTCAAATTACCCTGAGTATGGTGCTTGCCAGCACTACGGGTCATGTCGGCCAGGCTCCAAGAGAGAACAACCCCGAGGGGTCTATACAGGCTGCTTTGGGAGAAGACGGTGATGCTCCTATGCAGGAGCCAGTGACACCAGGCAACCTTGGGCTTCTCTCTCCCTCAGTATCCAGCGGTTTCCAGCTGAAATCCTGGGCCAAAGAGCACGATCCACCTATTCAACAAGGGGATGCAAGCGTAACTGTAGCTGCTGGAGGAAGTAGTATCACGCCCCAATCTTTGATGGTCTCAACGGATCAAATGCATAAGCTGTTTGAAACTATCCTGGGAGAAATACGCGATTGCAAATCCTCACAGGCCAAGGAACTATCTCTATTACATCTGAGATTGGATAAAATTGAGTCTATGGTACAGCAAACACCAGGTCTGGAACAACGTGTATCGAATATCGAGGACCACGCCCTGGTATGTGACTCGGATATTGCCTCTCTCCAGAAAAAGCTACAGGCCTCACAGTTAAAGTTGGATAACATGGAAAATTATGCAAGACGATCAAATCTGCGTTTCACAGGGATACCAGAGGATAGTGAACGTCTAAATAGCCAGCCCAATCCTATAGTCTACATAGAGTCATTGATCAGAGACCACATACTTGATAAAGCGCCGGAGGACCTTACTACAATGAGGGCCCACACAGTCCCCTTCCAGAGACCTCTGGGGGGCCAAGTATCCTAGAACAATGATCGTTCATTTTTCAGATTATCGGATTAGAGAGGCTATCCTAACTAAAGCGATCCAAAAAAGAGACATCATTCTACCATACGGAGCCAAAGTGAGAGTGTTCTCGGACATGTCAGCATCTGCAGCACACAGACGAAGAGACTTTGTGGGTATGATGGGACAGTTTAAGAGTGCAGGAGCACAGGTCTCTATCGTCCAGCAGTCCAAGCTGAAAGTTCTATGGAAAGGAAAGTTCCATCTTTGCTCCTTTCTGGAGGAAGCTCAAGAACTACTACAAACGATTACTCAAGCACGTGGCAAATAGGGAAAGGGTCACTATCTTAGCAGAGCATAATCCTTAGGACTTCAGAACTCTGGGATTATAGATAGCAATGCTGATCCCTACTTTTTCTTTCCTGACTAAGACTGGTAGTTTCGTGAATTGCTAGTTTTAAGTTTTATAGATCATGGCCAGCAGAACCAGCGCAAGTTGGCCTATACATATATTTAAAAGCTAAAGTACTTCCCGTTTCTTGAGAAGGATAACACTTTTTGCACTTTAGGCAGGGGATACTCTTTAGGAGGTACTCCGGGGGCTATAAAAGAAAATGTATACGTTATATGTCATGGAGGAGGGGAGGGAGGATAGACACGCAACCAGGCGCCAAGCCAAGGCGCCCTTGTACGATGGGGGGGGTCTGAGGAGGCAAGGTAAGTGCTACCTCCTTCCTCAGGTAGTTTGGGGAGGGCAAGGGTGGTGGGGTTGGGGGTTGAAGCATAAAAAAAAATGGCCGCAATGGTAGCAGGCAAGTAAAAAGAATAAGGATCAGAATCAAGACAGGAATGTAATCCAGATCGGTGAGCAAGGGAGATGTGGGGGGTGCTATGCCATTAGGCGATGTCAGGTAATTTCAACAAGAGCGTTGTTACAAAAGGAAGTATGGCAAAGGAGAGAGCAGAATGTGTTTATGGGGGCTGCGTCAAGGGGCTATGCGCTAGCGTGAGGGATGTCTCAACCAATAAAAGTAATTACATGTAATGTAAATGGTTTTTCGAATGCACGGAAAAGAGGAGCAATGTTGAATTGAATAGCCTTTTTTTCACTGCAGGTGATCTTTCTTCAAGAAACCCATCTGAAATCTAATTCCCCTAATTTTACACTCCCCAAGAAATATGCTCATTCATACTTTGCCTTATCTCATTCTGCGGTTCGGGGGGTGGCTATTCTACTCTCTTCCGCCCTTGATTGGGAACTCGGAAAAGTGATTCGAGATGTAGGTGCAAGGTGGATCTGGATTGAGGTTTCAGTTAATGGTGTAAACTTGGTGGTGTTGAATGACTATGGACCGATTTTTGACGATACTGGGCTCCTGAATAAGATATATGATCTGTTGATAAATGCCCAGGGTATCATATTAATGGGAGGCGATTTTAATTTCATCCAAGACCTGGGTCTGGATACATCGAATAATGGTACAAAACAACTAAAACCAAAGACAGCGCAAATGTTAAGAACTATTAAAGGAGATTTCGCCTTAGTTGATCCATGGCGCCTCGATCACCTAGGACTTGCTCAGTTTACCTGCTTCTCAGCTAGATATAAAATAGCCTCCTGCTTAGACTTTTTTTTGATAAGTAAACAATTGGAGAGAGGCGAGTCCACCATTTTTTCTAATTCATTTTCAGATCATTCATTAGTCTCTTTGGTTATAGATTTACCCTCCCAAAAACACTAGATGGTATTTTGATAAAGCACTCCTCTCGGACCAAAACTGGATTACTGAAACTCGTCAATTCATACAATGGTTTTATGAGGAAAATATGAATACAGCATCAGGTTTTATGGTATAGGAAACTTTTAAGGCCACATTTCGGGGTAAGGCGATTGCATACAGGGCAAATCTTCATAAAACTAGACAGCAGAAGATCCAAGGACTTCAGAATGCTGTGGATCAAGCAGGGTCAGAACTTATGTCTAAGCCCTCAGGAAACTCTGAGGAAGAAATTTTGCGCCAGGATTTAACAAAGGCAAAGGCACAATGAAACTTTTTTTTTACTCTGGAAGAGATCTCGGGAAGTAATGCATTCAACCAGAAGGTGTAGAAGAAAGCCAACATATAGGCAAACTCTTAGCCTGGTCAACGAAAACGCAACAGAGTAGGCAACTATTCCATAAATAAGAGACCCCAGTACCACCAATCTGATTACCAACAAAGACAGAATTGCCGAGATCTTCGTGTCACATTTTGAGAAAATATATGCCGAGACCCGATTAGTAAGCACCCAGGCCCTTGAGGACTATTTCAGCTCAGTCCAGCTACCTATGGTTTCTGAGGATGTGTAAGGTTCTGGCTGAACCGATTACATCCATAGAACTCAGCGATACTATAAAAGAAATGGCTAGTGCAAAGGCAAGTGGGAATGACGGGTTACCAATTTGAGGTTTATAAGGTGTTCATAGAAGAACTTTCCCCCATGCTAGTGTCTTTGTATAATCAGATTATGGATGGCTTGCCTGTCCCTGATAGATTTAAGGAAACAGTCGTGATCACTATCCTGTAGAAGGATAAGGTTCCGACGGATCCAAGTTCCTATCGTCCAATCAGTCTACTAAACGTGGACTACAAGCTCTTTATGAAAATTTGGGCGAAGAGGATTTCAGGGTGTGCGCAACACATGATACATGCGAAATAAACAGGGTTTTTACCTGGCAGATCAATGGCGGCAAATACTTTTTATCTGATTCAAACTATTGACTATTTCTCAGCCAGCAAGGACAGGGCAGCTATTTTAATGATGGATGCAGAAAAGGTACTCGATTTGGTTGATTGGCAGGCCCTTTTTTTTATCCTTCAGAAGTTTGGCTTTCCATCCTGCCTGATAGAGATGCTAAGGAGAATCTATACGGGGGCAACTGCGAAAATAATAATAAACGCAGAGCAGGCGGGGGAAGTAATGATAAGTCGGGGCACCAGGCAGGGATGTCCCCTTTCCCCCCTTTTATTTTCGCTTTTTATCGAGCCATTGGCAATAAAGATCCGAGCTAACACGTCAATCTTGGCCCCTTTACCAGGGATGACAAAAATTAAGCTCTTTGCGGATGATCTGATTTTATATCTGAACCCAGATAGGGCAAATATCCAGTTGTCGCTCTGGGAAATTCAAGCATTTACAGAATTAGGGGGATATAAGGTCAACCTGTCCAAAACGGAGCTTCTCCTATTCAATTCACTAGAGGGCAATCTTCCTGAAGGGCTAAAAGTTCGGCCATTAAGACCTATTAGATATCTGGGCATATTTGTCACAGCAGATTTCTCTCAACTGTTTCATTTAAACTACATAAAAACGCTCAATAAAATTAAAAATCTTTTAGAAAAATGGTCGCTTTTACCGCTGACAATAGTAGGCTGAGTCTCTTTAGTGAAAATGTCAATCCTTCCCCTGCTGATATTCCTGTTTTTAAATCATCCTTTAAAAATACCAATTTCTTATTTTAACGAAGTAGACAAAATTTTACGGCAGTTTATATGGGCAAAAAAAAAAGCCCCGGACCAAGCTATCTATTCTTCAACTAGACGTGGCGCAGGGAGGACTCTCATTACCTCACCTATCTACCTACTATCAAGCTGCGTTGATTAGTTTATTAACGCAGCTGGTGGCTCCTGCCTCGAAATTCAACAACTTTTTTTTTAATCTATTGCTAATAGAAAGTGCAATTCAGTTACCAGCATTTCTGCATACTGCGAAGCTACCCAAAAGAACACGGTATAAGGTTGTGAATACAATTGCTAACCGCATATAATGGTTCCCTAAAGCTTACAACATTCAATTGTGCCACGCACTTACTCCCCTTAAAGACTATGAGTTGTGGGGTCTCCAGGTTCCACAAAATTTACTGCTGTCCTATAATAGGCTAGGATTTTGTCAACTGGGAGATTTCTACAATGGTACCAATCTTATATCGTGGGAGGCATTCGCATTGCATTGTGTACCTCAGAGGGGCGATCTCTGGTTAAGTTTTAGACAGATAATTTCTTTTCTCACGAATAAGTATGAAATAATCAATGAGAGGGGAAGAATAATTTTAAAAGCGGCCCTAGAGTTGAACTTAAGCGGTATTGGTAATTGGTATTGTCTATTACGACAGGGTTCGAACCAGAATCTCGTTGAGGCAATGCTTTCAAAAATTTCTCAGGAAACCAACTGCCGGTTTAATATAAAGGAATGGCATCGAGGGTGCGAATTTGGGAATAAGGCATTGAGGGCGGTGAATTTTAAGAGGATGTCCTTTCTTTCGAGGTGGTTGTGGTGTCACCCCCTCAGACTACACAAATGGTTTCCAGCACTTCCGAATGAATGTTTTAGATGTAATCTGGCGGGGGCAGGTGATTGGGCGCACATATTCTTTATATGTCCCAAACTACAACATTTCTGGGAAGAGGTGTTCAGGTTCATTAGTGATTATATGTCTATGGCTATTTTACCTTCATCACCGCTGGCCCTTTTTGGCTTTTCTCACGCAACTAGTCAGCTGCCAAAGTATAGGCAATATTTTGTTTTTGCTGCTATAGCAGTAGCCAAATCTCTGGTGTTGCAAAACTGGAGATCTCAGAAGGTGCCTACAATGGGACAATGGCTCTCCAAGTTAGCCCGGACCTACCAATTTGAAGAGGCATATGCAAAAAGGGTAGGGGCGCTTCGTAGATTCAAGATAACTTGGGAGGGCTATGCTTGGATCTCATGCTTAGATGGAAATGTGTAAGACAGGTTATCTTTTTGGGAAAAAAAAAGAAACGTGAGGTTTTTATTTCACATCGTGCCTGCTTTTTAATTCTTAATTGTTGAATCGAGGCAAGTTTGCAACATGTTTCTTCCCTGTGTGAGGCTTTTTAGAATGCTAGATATACTATATGCGAATCTATTTATTGTCCACTGAAATATAAATTTGGGTATTATGAAAGTTATGTCGGATTTTTTAGAATGCTGGCTATACTATATGTGCACCTATTTATTGTCTACTTAAATATGAATTTGGGTATTATGAAAGTTTGTTCTTTTTTTTTACGTACCATGCTTAAGATGTCTATTTTGTTTGCTATCTACGCTAAAAAAAAAATATTTAAAAAAAGAGTTTGTCGGGTATCTTCTTGCCATCCCTAAAACCGCTCCAGTACATGTATGACATGCTGAACTTGGAGCCCCATTCATTACAGACCTGATCATGCTACAGCCCATCCTACGTTGGCATAAAGTATGGACTTCTTAACATACCAACTTAAATCGTGTTATAATCAGGGATTGTCTCAAATCAAGTTTATACCAGCATATACCGTGGTTTGTTTACATTCAATGTTTTTGTAATGATTTGGGCCACCCTCAGTATTTCGGAAAGCCTGAATCATTAGACCTCACCAGTAGGGATTCTTTAAAAAAAATTAAGCCATGGCACATCTGGAGAATCTTAGACTTACATTCGAAATTTTTAAACCCAGTGTTTTGAAAAATCCAATGATTTTAACCACTTTTGATATGTAACCCTATCTCATAGCAGTTTTAATCGCAAGACATAGGTTTGTCTTGACTCATCGAAGATTGAGCACCGTTAACCGATTGGTCAGCTTTCCAAATATGAATGACTGGTCTACAATTTTAATTAACTGCCTTGTAATGATGCGATGGCACAAAACACCATGCATGTGGTGTTTTTCTGTAAATTTTATAATTATCAGAGGAAGCGCTATATTGTACCAAATATAAGACGTGTACACTTTACGCAGTGTCGACTTGCCTATTTATACCTACAATTTCTGCCTTCCTTGGAGATTTGCTGCAGTATGGCTTCCTTCTTGTGTGCAAGAAAGAAAATTTCTTTAGCTCTTTAGCTCTTCCAGAGTAATGAGACATAGTGTGACATTTTTTATGGTGTTATGTTGGGTGGTACGTTTTAAGTACACATCATCCATTGTATTCTTATGCTCCTATAATTAAAGAGATGTAAGCGCGCTTGCTAGGGTCGGTGGGGAGCACATGGCGGACCCAATATGAGGTTTTTGTTCTTCTTTTCCGCTCTAGTTCCCCTGTATTTCAGCCAATTATGCTTCAGGAGGTATGCGCGAATGCGGCAAAATAATTCTCCTAGATATGATTGTACTCTTTTTCTATTTTTAACTATTAACTATTGCACACCTGTCCTTTTTATTATTGATATACTGTAGTATTGTGATTTGATTTTAAACTTCCTCTTACTACTGTGTTCTTATTGTATAATTAGGCATATACTCTTAGCCGGTTCTATGAAATTGTATTTTTGCACTTTTTATAACTGAAATGTATTATATACTGCTTTTATGGATGGCTAATTGCCTCCGAATAAAGTTACCATTTATTGATTGATTGACTTCTTCGACATTGCATTAATAACCCATAGTTCTTCATCTACTAGTATCCCTATAATTGGTTTCTTTCAATTGTGATCCCATGACAGGGCTGGTTTCCATCACTGCACAAAAAGCCAGCCACTCATTGCCACTCACACACTCACCCCCAGATTCCATTCCATTTTCTCTAACTCCCTTTCTCTACAACATCTCTCATCTTTTTCTCTTTTTAAACACAAGCCTACTGTAGTACATGCTTTGCGGTCTAGTCTTTAAAGAATGTACCTGCTTATGTATTCCATGTCTTTGTTCAAGCATGAGGGTTCTCTTCCAAGTCAGTTGTTTCTCTGACCAGCTTGGAAGAGTTCGCTCTCATCTTGTCTTCTACTCGATTAAAGTCTCCAGGCTTACCTGCCGTGTCTGCCTCTATCATTTACCACATTTTGGCGACGATCTTATGTGGACCTCGAGTGCATATTCCTGCTCCACCCAACACGCAGAAATTTCAACTTGGAGAGTCAGCATCCGAGGTATCGCGTTTAACAAAGGCTAAATTCAGGTGAGAGCGGACAGCCGAAACGACAGGAGAGGGCGTGCCTCTTCGTTTCCTCGGTGTGAAGTTTCGTGTGAAGATACCGCTAAATGAAGAGGTATAGCGGTTTCAGTGGATGACGTCGGATGAAAAGCGGTTCCCTTGAGTGACGTCAGTCTGATCATTATCCCGGTGTAGCAAGCTGTTCCTAAGCGGCGCAACGCAAGCAGTCTCCAGGCAGCAGAAGCGCTGTTGTAGGCACCAGCTGTTACCCAGCAACGGAAGGGGTGAGTCGAGAGCGTCGCGCTGACGTCCTATGTGGTTGCTGTCCTCCGCTGTTGCCAAGCAACGCCCTTAGCGTCAACACGCATTACACTTGCGTGCCCACGTCGTCCATCGGCCATTTTGTGCTTGCCAGTCAACACCGCGTATCCCAGCAACAGCTTTACGGAGAAGATCTCCGCCATCTCGGCACTTCGTAAGGGACTTCAACGACTTTTTCGGTGATATACACACCCGCTGTATATCACATTGTGGCATCTACCTCCTCGGTGATATACACACCTGTTTACGACTGTTTCAAAGGTACTTTCTACACTTCTCTTATCTTTGTGGTTATATCAGCCTTGCTTTTCAGTCTTGCATGTATTTTGCACTATGGCTTCTGCACAAATCTCTGTTGTCTTGCCACCTAATTTCTTGCCACAAGCAGGTTCTCCTAGCATACCATGGGAGGATTGGATTCTCATGTTTGAGAATTACCTTGATGCACTCGATGGCCAAGAGTTTTCTGCTAAAAGAAAGAAAGCACTTTTACTCAGCACTTTAGGTAAAGAAGGGCAACACGTCTTTCGTTACTTACCTCAAGCTTTACAGGCCAACGGTCAAACCATGCCTGATGAGTTTAAAGAAGCCATTTGCAGATTGGAAGCCAGGTACGCAAAGCAGAAGAATCTGGTCATGAATAGGTATAAATTATATACCCAACATCAGAAACAGGGCGAGTCCATAGATGAATTCATAGCGATACTTAGGGAACTGTCCATTAAATGCAAATTTGGTCTGATGACTGACGAGATAATAAGAGATCAGCTTATTGTTCAATGTAATAATAAGAAAATACAGGAAAGACTTTGGGCGGCAAATAATCCATCCCTTAAAACAGCCATTGACTTAGCTAAGGTTGTTGAACAATCTGAAGGATGCATGAGGGAACTGGAGAAGAGAAATCTAAGCCATGATGTTTCTGAAGTGTCAGATCGCGACAATCGAGACAATGACCGCACTGATGATGGCTTGAGTGTAGTAGCTGCCATTAAGAACAAAGGGAAGTTGTTCAAGAGACCTTTCACCTCAAAGAACTCCGGTCTTAAAACATGCAATAGGCGTGGGAGTGTTGCGCACTCCTCTGATTCAAAATTTGTTTTGCAGCCAAACAAGAATGTTTGAAATGTGGTCGAGTGGGTCATTATGCTAGGGTTTGTAAGAGTAAATCTCGTTCTAGAATAGCCTATGTTCAGGGAGTGGAAGAGGTAGATGGTTCTCGAGGGGACAAAATTTTAGTGGTTGGTGGTGTGGAAGTGTCCAATGACGATGACAGAAGAAAGAATAGGACCTAAGCTACGTTTACCGTTGATGGATGCGAAGTGTATCTGATGGTGGATACTGGATCCAAGTATACTATAATTCCCAAGAGTTTGTTTGAAGATCTGTGGGTTGACAAAGGGCTATTGCCAAAAGACATTTCCCCAGGTGGTTACCAAGGCGAATCCATCGATATATTGGGGTACTTTGATGGTACTTTGATGCCCACATCGTATTTTCTGGCAGGGAAATCCAAGGTAAAGTGTATGTGGCGGAGCAAGGTCCACCCATCCTCGGGTGAGTGCACCAGTATGATTTGCGGTTTATTGTAAATCCCAGAGCACCTGTGCAAGTTATGGCAATTGAAGATGAGAGTGTGGAGTGCATTCTTAAGGGGGCAGATGCTGTCTTTAGAGAAGAGCTTGGTCAGCTCAAAGGCTATGTACATCGCATTTTGTTAAAGAAAGACGCAGTACCTGTACAACATAAGGTCAGGCGAGTCCCTATTGTGGTGAAGGAGGATGTTAAGAATCTAATCAAGGAAATGCTGGAGTGATCGAACCAGTGGAGGCTTCTCCCTGGTTTTCTCCCGTGGTTATTATGAAGAAGGCTGATGGCAATTTGAGATTCTGTGTGGATTTGAGATCTTTGAATCAGTGCGTTGTGGCTGACACATTTCCACTTCCGAATATCTCTGAATTGGTGTCTACTCTTAAAGATGCTAAGGTCTTTTCAAAACTCGACCTTAAGAGTGCCTATCATCAGATTAAACTGCATAATGACTCTAAACACCTCACTGCGTTCATTACCCCTGAAGGTACTTATCAATTCACGCGGTTGCCTTTTGGGTTAACTTCAGCCGCTAGTGTTTTCCAGCGCATGGTTACCGACATTTTTAAAGGAATCGACAACACAATTTATTTCCAAGATGACATTTTAATATACGGGAAATCTGTGGAGGAGCACAATGTTATTCTGAAACTGGTTTTAGAAAGATTGTCCAATGTGGGTCTCACACTTCGCAAAGAGAAATGTAAATTCTTGGTTGAGCAGATTGAATATCTTGGGTACACCATTAGTTCTGCTGGTGTTAAACCAAAAAAAAAGTCTTTGCAGTGCCATCGATTTAGCTCCTCCTCCCTTAGACAAAGATCAATTAAGGTCATTTATGGGATTAATTGAATAGTATGCTAAGTTCGTAAAGAATTTTTCTGACAAAACTGCTTGTTTGAGGGGTTTGCTCAAGAAGGGTGTGAGTTTTGTGTGGGATGTACATCATCAGGATTGTTTTGACAACATTAAGAAAGAGATCTGTGAAGCCAATGTTTTAGCTGCCTTTGATGTAAACCGTAAGTCAATCCTCACTGTGGATGCCAGCGCTACTGGGTTAGGCGCCATGTTATCTCAGCGTAAAGCGGGTTCTGAAGGAACGGTAGCCTTTGCCTCTAGGACATTGACCCAAGCTGAACAAAATTACTCAGTCATCGAGAGGGAGGCTCTTTCGGCATCTTGGGGGGTGGAATATTTCCGTACCTCTCTCTGGGGTACCAAGTTTTTACTTCGAACCGACCACAAAACCTTGGTTAAGATCCTTTCTCCTGGTGGTACTGGCAAGGGGTCGGCAAGACTTGCGAAATTGGCTTCCAAACTACAAGAATTTCAGTATGAGGTAGAATACATTCATGGGTGGAGGAATGTCCAAGCTGACTGTCTAGGATGTCTGTTGATTGGAAGTTGGTTGAAGGTCCTGCGTTTATGGAAGGGGAGGAGGACATTGCGGTTGCCTCGGAGGTAGATGTGGTTTTTGTGGGTGAAGGTGCATTTGATGCAGTTGATTGGACGCGTGAGATGGAGGTTGATGACACCCTACGTGTGGTTGTCAATATATTGAAGGTGGGATCCAGGAGAAAGAGTTGTCTCAGTTTCTGTTCGTCCTTATATCAAAATCTTGGACGAGTTGTCTTTGTTTGGGGATGGCATGTTAATGAGGGGTGAGACGTTTGTTCCCCCTTTTGGCATTAGGAAAAAGTTATTAGCTTTGGCCCACGAGGGACATCTTGGTCAAACATTAACCCAACGTCGTTTGAAAACCCATTTTTGGTGGCCTGGCTTGGATGGTCAGGTGGTCAATTGGGTGGAAAGCTGCCCTGTGTGCAAGGAGGGTGAAAAGCGGTTGAAAGTGGGCAGTAAGCCAGGTGCTGGACATATTGAGAATCCTGGTATGGCTTGGCACAGCATTTGTCTGGATTTTATTGGCCCGATGGGAGAGTTACATGAAGGGGACAGGTTTGGCATTGTGGTTGTGGATGTTTTTTCGAAGTGGTTGACTGTTAAGTTTGTGAGGGATGTCACTGCTGAGAGTACCATCAAGTTTCTATGAGAGTTATTTAGGGTTGAGGGCATTCCTTCTGTTCTTATCACGGATAACGGCACTCAGTTAGTCTCAAGGGACATTGTAGTAACGACACACCAAAGACTTGAAGCATTTGAAGATATGCTTTAATAAGACATCAGGTGCTGCGCAGCAGCTAGCTCAAAGACGAGCCCAGTAACTGAAAAGTCATTCAAAAGTCATCTTAAACATTCTATGGGAGAATGCTCGGAACCAGAACACATTGGTACCGAGCATTCTTATTAGAGAGAGAAGAAGGCATGAGGGAAACATAAGACCACTACATTATCCTCCTCCTCACAACAAAAGGAAAAAAAAAGAAAGAAGAAAAAGAAGAACCAAAGTAACAGAAACTAGAAGATAAGAAAAACAAGAACTAACGTAACTTGGCAGGGACAAATAGTTGTCTGCAACTTCTACGTAAGACACCCATCGCTGAGGAGGATGTTAAACCCCCAGTATTACCACAGCGTGAATCTTGACTAACAGGAGCCTCAGCATGGTCACCACGTGAATCACGATTAAGTGAATGGCCTTTTGTCTTCACAATCCTAGACACATTCCACCAATTCTTCTGATTAACTCTTACCGCATTTCCACACACTTTATCCACAACCAAAGCTTCAGAAAACTTCGTGCTACCCTTTTTGCTGTGGACAGGAATTTTTACACGTACCACATCACCCACAACAATAGACTGCGGAACAGATCTTTTCCTTTCATCAAAGTATTTCTTTTGCTGAAACTGAGCTTTGGATACATTGTCTCTCACATACTCATCCACATTGTCCATAGAACCCATCTTCACCCACTTAGACATCCAACCTGGACACACTTTAGAACAGGGTTTTCTCCCTCGCAAGAGTTCATATGGAGAAACTTTTGTGGACGAATGTGGTGTGGTGCGATAGAACCATAGCATGGACCTGACAGCATTCTGTACATTACACTTTCCAGCTATCGCCCACTGTACACAGTTGTTAAGTACCCTATTCATGCGTTCCACTAATCCGTTCGTCTGGGGGTGATAAAGTGCACTCCTGGAATGAGATATACCTCCTTGGCTCAGAAAAGTCTCAAATTCCTGACTGACAAATTGTACCCCATTGTCACTAACAATAGTGGAAGGAAACCCCTCCCGTAAGAAAAGGTCTTTCAAAAAATCAATAACATTCTTAGAATTAGGCTCTCCGATGAAACGAACCTCTGGCCACTTAGAATAATAGTCAATTGCCACGATAGCGAACTTGGAAAAGGAGGGTAACATATTGAAAGGCCCAACCAGATCTATACCAATCTTTTCCCAAGGTTTGGCAGGCAATTCAATCGGAAGAAGGGGGGGAGTTCTGACTTTAAAGCTTTTTTCTGAATTTGAACAAATGACTCAGTCTTCGACACACAAATCAACGTCTTTATCCATCTGAGGCCACCAAAAATACTCACGCAGCCTTCTCTTGGTAAGAGTTCTGCCTAAATGTCCCTCATGTGCTCCTTTTACCAACCTTCCTCTAAGCACATCTGGAGGCACCAATCTGTCTCCACGCACCAAAAGGCCATCCTCTACAGAAAGTTCCAAAGAGACTTTTACAAAAGTTTGTAAAGAGTAGTGTGCGTTCTTCTCTCTAGGCCAACCATTCTTCACGCAGTTGATAACCTCAGTAAGTAACCTGTCCTTGGAGAGTTCTTCCCTCCACTCCTTTTCATTCACAGCACACATGTCATCCAGTACCATGGATGCGACAAAACATTCATCTTCTTCCTCATCATCTTCACCTTCCTCTTTAATAGGAAACCTCGACAGGTAATCTGCCCTCACATTCTTGTTTCCAGGAATGTAAGAAACCTCAAAGTCGAATTGTAGTAGCTTCGTTGTCAAACGAGCAATTCTAGGTGTATGTTCCTTGAATCTATCTCCTGTGAGAATAGATACCAAAGGGCTATGATCAGTGCGTAGTTGGAAATGTTTGCCCCAGATGTAGGGACTGAATTTCCTTATAGCCCACCAGCACGCTAATAATTCTCTCTCGATGACCGGAAAATTTAATTCAGAACCACGCAAGACCCTTGAGGCATAGCCCAACGTGTGTTCAATTCCATCCCACACTGGGTAAGGACAGCTCCTAAACCAAACCCACTGGCATCCACAGTTATGGTACACATTGCGTTGGACACAAACGGTTTGAGAACTTTTGGACTAGTTAACTCCGCCTTAATCCACTTAAAAACCTCCTCGCAAGACTCATCCCAAACAAATTGAACACTTCTTTTCAGCATGTTGGTCAAAGGTTGTACCCTGGAAGCATAATCCTGAATAAACCGTGAGTAGAACTCACACAAACCAATGAAAGATTTGAGTCCAGTCTTATCTTTCGGTGCCTCACTATCGACGATGGCTTTCACAAGACCCGGCCTAGGCTCAACACCATGTTGAGAAATGACATGTCCCAGATATTCCACCTTCTGTACTCTGAACACACACTTTTCCTTCTTAAGGACAACTCCCCTTTCATGCAAAACATCTAGTACACGAAACATGATGTCATCATGAGATTCACATGAGTCACCGTGAATCAAAACGTCGTCTTGAAAAACAACAACACCTTTAATACCCTTTAGCATGGAAGACATGATCCTTTGAAACACAGCCGCCGCGGAGGCAAGCCCAAAAGGCATGCGGCAATATTGAAAGGATCCAATAGGCGAGACGAAAGCGGTAAGATGTCTAGAAGAAGGATCTAACACCACTTGGTGATATGCAGATGCCAAGTCTAACTTGCTAAACCATTTTGAACCATTAATTAAAGATAGCATGTCCGCAATTTTCGGGAGAGGATGTGAATCTATCCAAATATTTTTATTTAAGCTGCGTAAATCAATACAAAAGCGAAGTTCACCATTTCTCTTCTTCGCGACAACCAAAGGAGAAAGCCAAAGTGAGGATTCAATTGGCTCAATTATTCCTTTTTTACAGAGACCACTGAGTTCTTGTTCCAACTGATCCTTCACACTGAAAGGAACATTTCTTAGTCTGTGTTTAACAGGAACAGCATCACTTTTGACCTTAATGACATGGGTAAACCCCTTAATTTTGCCTAAACCTTCACTAAATACAGCAGGATAGCGTTCAGACACTATGTCCTCAAAATCATCTGTATGTGGAATGGAAACGCGTTCAGACACTTTGTTCTCAAAATCATCTGTACGTAAAATGGAAACCTGATCTCTCGTGCCCGGTCGGAGAACCATCTTAAACAAACCCTGGTGAAACCATCCAAGAATGTTTAAACCTTTGATGGCAACATAGACTTTTCCAAGAATTTTCCTGCCTCTAAATTCCAGGGTGTCCTCAAAATATCCTGCCAGTTCAATGCTCCTCCCTTGTACGATACCGGAGACCTATCTGGAGGCATCAGTGAGCGTGAGTCCCAAACCTCATTAAACAACTCCTGAGTCAACATCGTTATCCTTGCCCCTGAGTCAACTAACAGGCAAACCCTCTTTCCACGGATCTCAACATCAACATACGGATCTACGCATTCTGAACCTTCTCCTGAAAGAGTGCCCTTATCTCCTACAACCACAACCATATCTTTTAAGTCATCTTGAATGTTGTTTAAACTCTCACCAGAACACTCCGAATTAGACACAATCACAGCACATGCATCATTCGTATTTTTCCTCGCATCGACAACATTGAAAGGAACACGTTTCCCACTTTGACACATCTTCGCGAAATGTCCCATCTTTCCACATGCCCTGCAAACTACATTTCTTGCTGGACAAGGTCGACCTGATTTAAAATGCGGAAAATTTCCACATTTGAAGCATAAATTAGTTTGTTTAAAAAACTTATTCTCAGGACGCAAAGATGCACCTGTTTTAACATCCTTTGACCTTACGACAGCCACCGACTCTTCCTTAGTGACAGTGACCTTCTCATCTAATTCTTTTACAGAAGTCTTGGACATTTCAATACTTTTAGCAACACGTATAGTTTCCTCAAGAGAAGGATTGCCCATGGACAAGAGTTTTTGTTGAATGTTCTTATCTGCACATTTGCAAATATACTGATCCCTTATCAGTTGGTCTCTAAAATTCTCAAACTGACACTCTGCGCTTAACATTCTTAGTACAGAAATAAAATTCTCTACATTTTCTCCATGTCTTTGTTCACGCTTGTGTCTTACTACAACCAGACTAGGTTGTACATCAAATCTTAGTTCCAATTTTTTAACCGTTTCCACAAACTTGTCAATGTCTCCTTCTTCTGCCGCACGTACTAAAGGAGGCAAGTGTTTATATATTGATCTCCCTTCAAAGCCCAGAGCATGTAAAAGTAAATATTTTTTTCTTTCTGCTCTATAGCGAGAAGCACCTATAGCTCCTAGATACGTGGGGAAAGCATCATACCATTTTTTCCACGAAATAGGAGGATCCCCAGGTGACTCAAGAAAAGGTGGGGGTGGGGTTACTGCTTGCATCACAAGATGTATAACAAGGTACTATTGCTCCTACAATGACTATACACAATAGTTTCTTACGTTCCTCAAACCCCACAACTTAAATTTTATACATTGTCTAACATAACAATGAAATATACCAAGGGTTAACTCTGTATTGAGGAATATATACTCTAATAAATGTCTCATTTTCGCTTTCTACTCCTTTTCTCTTTCTGTGTATAGCATTAATTATTCTCCATCCAGAGCATGCGCAGTGCGTTTTTCAATACTCATATAAGTGTCACAGATTCATGCTAGATAAACTGTTGTGTATTATTTTCTTTTTAATACTAGCCCCCACTTGTTGTTCGTCCACAATCCCACAAAGCGCAACTTGTTGTGCGTTCACAAGCACACAAGGCGCAATTGCCTTTATTAGCAAACTGGTGTGCGTATCACCGACGTGTGATGCGCTGTGACGACGAACGCTCATTAAAACTGCTCTCGTTTTGGAGGTGTGCCTGTCACCGTATAATGTCGTGATGACAAGCACTGAACAATGCCGCTCGCTATGTAGGGTGTGCCTCTCACCGTTTTACCACGTTACTATTTTCGCTTGCATCTCGTCTTTTTCTTTTTTATACTCCAAATGTGTCCCAATGCAAAATGGCGCTTACATTGAACGCCGCTGCTGCTGCTTTATAAAACTGTAAGCGTCTTTTCCTATTTTTTCGCAAAATGGCGCTTGCGTCTTACGCTGTGCGTTTCACGCTAAGATGGCCCCCAACGCTCTCTGGCACTCTTCAATGGCCGTCCACCTTTCCTTGGAACGCACCGATCTTCTGCGTTACTTTCCCCAAGATGGCGCTCTAATGCTTATTCTATGCTGCGCACTAGTTCTCTCTGCACCACAGGCACCTCCGGTTGACCCCGTCCCAAACCGAGTTACAGTACCTCCGATGCTGCGTGCGTTTCTCTTCTTGTCAGCCAATGTTACCAGAAGCGATCTCGTTGTCCTGCTGTTCAGCTCTACGTTCTTCTCACCGCCAGCCCGGTAGGAGAAATCTTTTCTTTTTTCCTTCGTGGGTTCTGCAGTCACCTGACGATCGTCGCCATTAATTGGTGTAGTAACGACACACCAAAGACTTGAAGCATTTGAGGATATGCTTTAATAAGACATCAGGTGCTGCGCAGCAGCTAGCTCAAAGACGAGCCCAGTAACTGAAAAGTCATTCAAAAGTCATCTTAAACATTCTATGGGAGAATGCTCGGAACCAGAACACATTGGTCCCGAGCATTCTTATTAGAGAGAGAAGAAGGCATGAGGGAAACATAAGACCACTACAGACATGCAAGGTTTTTTGAAGGATTGTGGAATTGCCCATCACCGCACTTCATTGTACAGCCCTCAAGGGAATGGTTTGTGTGAACGGGCCAACAAAGTTGTGAAAGGGATCATCCAGATGGCTTCTGCTAATGGATCCGTTGTGCGTAAAATGGTGGATGAAATGCTTTGGGCCTACCGGACCACTCAACTTGGTGATGGGGAGATATCTCCTTTTGAGTTGATGTGGGGTAGAGCTCCTGGTTCTAAATTGGTTCCCACATGGATGAGGGAGTTAGTAACTTCCGGTGGAGTTTCGGTGAAGTCTAAAAAAAAATTGGTTATCCCCTGTCAGTTCAAGGTGTGTGACTTGGTGAAGGTGAGAAGTGGTAGAATTGGGAGAGGTCTCTCAAAGTTCAAAGGGCCCTACACAGTCAGAAAGGTCACTGCGTTGTTCTGGATAATGGTGAGCGATGGAATTTTCGTCGTGTTGCAAAGGTGTGGTGGGTTTCACAGACAGGAGTGTCCTCCCAGCAGTGGTTATGTCCTGGCCCAAGAGTTTGAGGGTGCTCCCAGTCCGGTCCTTTCAGGTGCCGCCATTGGCGGGGGCGACTCCTTGATCCCTGTGGGTGGGCTTTCAGGTGGTTTGTGTTCTTCTCAAACTAGTGGTTCTTTACTTGGCTCTGAGGGTTCATGTTCTTCACGTTCCGTGTGGTGTCGTAGACCGCCTGTTTATCTTAAGGACTTCGTCTGTTGAAGTTTTTTTCTTAGTTCTAGTTTTTAATTTTTCTCCTTTTCTCACCTGCTTTACCCTGCACTTTGCTTTCTTTTTTTTTGTTTCTTCTTTGGGTCATTGGGAAGGGGGAAGATGTGTAGTACATGCTTTGCGGTCTAGTCTTTAAAGAATGTACCTGCTTATGTATTCCATGTCTTTGTTCAAACATGAGGGTTCTCTTCAAAGTCAGTTGTTTCCCTGACCAGCTTGGAGGAGTCCGCTCTCATCTTGTCTTCTACTCGATTAAAGTCTCCAGGCTTACCTGCCATGTCTGCCTCTATCATTTACCACACCTACCAGCTGTCTAAATGGCCTCCCAAATTAAGATAGATCTTCCGTGCCATATTCATATTTGAAGGCACCGTATAAATGCTGATAACCTAACATAACGGATGCGCCTAGAGGAAGACATTGCTTTATTCGTGTAAACAGTGGAGCGCCT
Organism: Calotriton arnoldi; assembly: GCA_963921515.1. Lineage (NCBI taxonomy): Eukaryota > Metazoa > Chordata > Amphibia > Caudata > Salamandridae > Calotriton > Calotriton arnoldi. Next base: position 646,437 of record CAWUFW010001245.1, read on the forward strand.
GGGAAAGGGCTCCCTGTAATCTTTCTCTGGTAAATCCTTCTGATCGCTCTACATTGATTGTGTCATTCATCTCGAGTGCGCCTGGAAAAGGGCTCTCCTGTGTTCTTTTATCTTCATTTTATCATTGCTTTTAAAAAATTGTATACTGTGTTTTTAGAAACCCTGTAAAAAATACAATATTTTTAACATTACTGATACCCCTCATTGTGGCTTACCTGCCGGTTGGGCTCGGCGTCCCTCCCCGTTCCAGCGCGGATTTTTCCGTTTGTTTGGAGGGAGGTGCCACCCTCCGGAAGTCAGGTTTATCCACTTCCGCCTTCACTACCATTGAGGTTAGCATTCTAGGCTACTCCCACTATAAAGGACATGCCCAAACAGACGCGCAGCGGACGCGCCTAGAGGAAGACATTGCTTTATTCGTGTAAACCGTGGAGCGCCTGGGAAAGGGCTCCCTGTAATCTTTCTCTGGTAAATCCTTCTGATCGCTCTACCTTAATTGTGTCATTCATCTCGAGTGCGCCTGGAAAAGGGCTCTCCTGTGTTCTTTTATCTTCATTTTATCATTGCTTTTTAAAAATTGTATACTGTGTTTTTAGAAACCCTGTAAAAAATACAATATTTTTAACATTACTGATACCCCTCATTGTGGCTTACCTGCCGGTTGGGCTCGGCGTCCCTCCCCGTTCCAGCGCGGAGTTTTCCGTTTGTTTGGAGGGAGGTGCCACCCACCGGAAGTCAGGTTTATCCACTTCCGCCTTCACTACCATTGAGGTTAGCATTCTAGGCTACTCCCACTATAAAGGACATGCCCAAACAGACGCGCAGCGGATGCGCCGCTGGCGCGCCGAAGGCGCGCCTAAGGCAAGCCCGTCTGCGCCCGTCCGCGGTCGACCGGGGCCAGGGGCCACAACCCCTGCCCGTCTCCCCACTCACATTAGGAGCTATAGCCCCAACTCCCTTTACAAGTTAAGAGGAACAACCCCCGCTCTGTGCCATTCATCCTGGAATTTAGCAGATCCACATACCACATGCTCGTACTGTGGTTTTCAATTCCATTCTGCCCCACTAACCAAAAAAAGCCAGCAAAACATGTACCTCTTGAATTGTAGGTCACTCCCTAAACATTCTACGGAAATATTTTGGTTGTTAGAAGAGCTCAGCCCAGATGTCGTATACCTGACAGAGACCTGGCTCAACACAGAGTCAGAACCCGATCTCATTCAGGCCCTCCCCCAAGGGTATCAAATTCTTCGTGAAGATCGCAAAGTGGGGAAAGGAGGTGGCCTAGCAGTCATTTATAAAGACTGTTATAAGTGCCGTAGTTCTCCCAACACGATACCAGATTGCGAAAGTCTTTCCTTCGCTATAGACTTCTCCCCCACTAGCACCTTTTCGGGATACTTATATATCGTCCACCTGGAACTCTGGGACAATTCCACAATATTCTTCCTCCCATCATAGCTAACCTAGCATGCAGTCCATCCAATTTTACATTACTAGGGATTTTAACATCCATTTTGACAACACCGCTGACCATACTGCCCTAGAAATGACCACTAGTCTCTTAGCACTACAATTAAAACAACTAGTGCTTACACCGACCCATACCAAAGGTCATCTACTTGACCCCATTTTTAGTAACTGTGCAGATCTCATAGTCGGAACACCCTCCCCCCTTCCGTGGACGGACCACTTCTTGATCTCCCTCTCCTGGGTCACCCCTGACCCCCACCTTCCTTTCGATACAGTTACACGTAGGGAAAGAAACTGGTCAAAACTTCCCCTAGAGGACTGGCTGGCAGCTCTTGAAACCTCCAGACCACCCAATAACCCTGATCCCACTTTAGCCAATGAGGATTATAACAGATGGATCTCTAAATCACTAGACTCTGCACTTCCCATGAAACGCATCGAGCCTAAGCGCAGTACAAAGACTGCCCCCTGGTATTCCCCTGGATTACGGGAAATGAAACGCCAATGTAAACAAGCATTGGCATAGCCAATAGGTCTCGCTTTTGGGACCTTATAAGTATTTAGTTATGCAGCACAATATCCTTGGTGCAACAACATGAACTGTTGCATGGCTAAACACTTATAAGGTCCCAAAGGCGAGACCTATTGGCTATGCCAATGCTTGTTCTAAGTTCATGCTGCTCAGACAAGAGACCACAGATCACCTTCCCCACCCATCCACATCCAGCCAATTAGCTGCTCCGTACTTCACGTCAGATTCATTGGTGCTTTCAGCGACTGCATAACTTGAAGAGGTCAGAGTTGGCGAGTGAGGGAAATGGAGAAGATGACAGTGCAGTAGTCATGGTTGATCAGGTGGCAGTGGATTTAATTAAAACTGTGCTGCCTACCACAACATACCCAATATGACGTAATGCAGTTCTTATGTACCATGTAAGGCACCCATCGCGTGCTGCTCAGTGCACTAAGTAGTGTCTACTGTCACCTGCACATTGCTACATGCTACAGCCACTTAGTCATTATATAAAGACAGGGCCGGCTTTAGGGCAGTGCGACTGGTGCGGCCGCACTGGGCGCTGACTTGGAGGGGAGCACTGACCTGAGGGGGGGGAGGGTGCAGCGGGATGGGTGCTGTGTTAGCAATAACTTAAGATTTAAAAACACATGCCGCAGAGTTCCCTGTGCATCCAGCTTTCAGGCAGCAATAAAAATGTTAAGATAACTCTGGTGATTAATATTCAGATATGAGTTCTGTCTAGTGGCACTTTTCACTCGCCATAAAGTAGTGCATAGGGTTAATATGCCTGTTGCAAAGAACAGATCTGTATATTATGCTGATAGCCGAGTGGATTAGTAAAACAAGCCTTAACCAGGGCTTTAAAACAAATTAAATGTATGCAAGAGAAGGGCTATGGAAATATGAGGGGCACTTTCGCCGGCTGGCAGTGAGGTAATCAGATGAGGAGGTCACCAGCGAAAAAGTCGGCCCTGTATAAAGACGTTCACAAAACTGGCCCACACACAGACCGGTCACTGCCAGATTGTCCTGTTGTCCAATCGGAGCCTGAAGAGTTGTTGTAGCGAATCAAATAATTCGGCTCAAAATTAAAAATAGCCATTTAACATCAAATCTGCCATTTGAGGTTATAAAATCTGTCAAAACTGAGGGACCACTCTGCTGTACAAAGCACAAGTTCGTGAGATCAGATTATATGACTTTAAGCTTTTTAGCAAATACCTTTAGAATACCGCACTATAAAATTGTCTGCTTGGTCTTATATTATTTTTTTATAACATATTCTGGATAAGAGGCCACACTTGCTCAGAAGACGCTTAAGTATTATATTTCACGAGTGCCCATTCAGAAAGGTCATAAACACGTAGCTTATAAATCAAAGGGAAGTGCTCCTTAGCATGCAGTTGTGTGGAGTCAGAGGAAGAAAAGCCCTTCTGTAAGGGCCTTACAGATGGAATTGCGGTTGGAGGTGGGATTGTCATAGCGAAGCAACCCATAAGAGAAAGGTGGGAGGGGCAGAACCCTCAATTTGGAGATGTGTGCGGTCTGAGAGAGGAACACATAGCAGATGTGTCAAAGGGAAGAGCCCCCTCACAGACGTGCAGGGTCAGAGGGATGAACCCCCAAAATAAGATGACCCGAATTATTATTGTTGGGCGCACAACACTCGAAGGAAGACGACTCCGTCACTTTATCCCTGGACAAATTAATGACTCCCTGTCAAAAAGGATGCAGTGCTCTAGTAGAGCGTTTCAAGCAACATGACTTCTGGGAATTGTAGTCCTTTATTTGTGCCACATGAAATAATCTAAACACTGTCGGGTAAACCAGGAGCATGGCACTGTTTTTGTGCAGATAATAAGACCTGTTGAGTACTTTTGACTCAAGTCTGGTTTGTTTGGGTACATAAACAGCTTTCCAATTCAGTTCACATTTAAAACCAAAAACAACTCAACAAAGTTCTTGGCATGACGCTCCAATCCAAATATAGCGACTATTGCATTTCCTGAATACCCCTCCCCCCGCCTGGCAACGAGCCAGCAAGGCGCTCATCAACGGTATGCAATTGTTTGTCGTGTTAACAACACCCACTTCCAAAGAGACTCTGCAGAAAACCTCCCAAGCAGCACTGATTTATGGGCCACAAACAGAAATGCAGCATTGCAGGTAGGAAAACCCATGAGTACAGGAGAAAAATAAATAACTGGAGGACTATAAATCACGAGCTTCCACTCCTGATGTGAAATGTAATGGATTCGGCGTTGAGATGCAATAAAAGCCGTTTAAGATTAAACTCCCTCTCTTAAAACGAATACGCATGATATGTCCGGCGGTATCAGAATCAGATTTTCGTGAGATACCTTTGAACTACAGAACCCTTACTTGTAATCACAGAATCAAGAGTTCGTTGAAAAACAAAAGTGTGAAATGCAGTAGTTCTAATGATTGCAATAGCATATTCTAAAACAAAAACAACAAGCACAAGCGCACGCCTCGCGCGTCAGCAGAGGGAGGGGCGAAGGAGGGGGCCAGCGCGATTCCCTTGCGGGAGCGAGCGGCAAGGCGCGATAATTAACATATGGCGCCAGCTGCTCGCTCCCGCAAGTGAATCGCCAGACGTGCATGCGTTGCCATTGGAAGCAATGCAACGCGTGCACGTTTTTGCAGGGAAAGCTGTGCCGATTTCTAAAGGTCTCTCCTATGCAGCGCATGCGCGCTGCGTAGGCGAGACCTAAAAATTAGAAAGGAAATGGCGATTGGACTATTCCCCTCCCAGCAAAACTGCATATAGAGAAGCGATAAAGATTTATAAAAATGAAATTAAAACTGCACAATCGATCTTCTTCGAAGGAAAAATTAATGCAGCCGCTTCTAGGCCTAAAGAAATATATCGCATTGCGAAAACCCTCCTTAAGCTCCCAGAAAAATCCCCAAATCCCATCAATGCACAAACTCGCTGCAATAACCTGGCAGAGTTGTTCCTTCAAAAAATACAAACCATTTACACCTCCTTTTCCCCTGTTCAGACTGACCTTCCGCTTACTAAATCACTTGAATCAGGGCCCAGCCACTGGCCACACTCGAATTCTTTCCCCCACTTAATTCCATTATGTTAGAAACCATTATGCATCAGGTCAAATCCGGCTCCCCCAACGACCCGGCACCCCCGCGCACTCTGCTGTCAGCCATTGACAACGTCCTTCCCACTATACTTGACCTGCTTAATGCCTCCCTGTCCGCAGGCACCGTCCCGCTTCCCTGGAAACAGGCTATGGTTAAAGCCCTTCTTAAAAAACCTAATTTAGACCAAGACGACCCTAGCAACTATCGACCGATCTCTTTGTTGCCTTGGTTGAGCAAGATCTTGGAGAAACATGCCAACATGGTGTTGGCAGAGTTCCTCGAGACTAATCATCTGCTCGACCCTCCCAGACGGGATTCCGTCCCATGCATGGGATCGAAACCGCTCTGGTTGCAGTGACGGAGGAGGCCAGGAAGATTCTGGATCAGGGAGGATCTGCAGCAATCATCCTCCTTGACCTAAGCGCAGCCTTCGACACTGTAAACCACAACATCTTACTTCATCGACTCACCGGTTTAGGAGTCTCAGGAAAAGCAATTGCTTGGTTTGAATCTTTCCTTTCAGACCGCTCCTTTCAGGTCTTTGAGGGTGACATCACTTCCCCTAGCAAACCTCTTGGCTGCGGGTGTACCACAGGGCTCTTCCTTGAGCCCTACGCTATTTAATATATACATGAGCCCACTGGCTGAGATAGTCCGTCCGTTCGGGATAAAAATTATTACCTATGCTGACGACACTCAGCTAGTGGTGGCTCTTAATCAGATACACACCGCGAATAATAGCCTGAGGGATTGCTTAGAAGAAGTGACCAAATGGATGACATTGTCATGTCTTAAACTGAATGGAGACAAAACTGAGCTGATGCTTTTAGGTAACCCCTCCAAACTTACGATCAACTCATTGTGGCCCTCCTGCCTTGGCCCTGCTCCCACGCCAAAGGATACAATCAAGAGCCTGGGAATCTGGTTAGATAAGTCCCTTAACTTTAATTGTCAAGCAGCTAAATTATCAGCCACCTGCTTTGGTCTACTCAGGCTTCTGCGGAAGATTCTCCCCTTACTGCTCTTTTCAAGCGAGACAGATTATGGTCCAGGGACTTATTCTGTCTCGTCTGGATTTCGGGAACGCCCTCTATTTAGGGGCCCCCAAGCCACCTTGCGCAAGCTCCAGATCATACAAAATTGCGCTGCTCGAACACTGCTTCAGATTCCCCGTCGACTTTCGGTCAAACCCGGACTGAAGAGCCTTCATTGGCTCCCAGTCAGGGAAAGAATTGAATTTAAGACCCTGTGCATTGTTCACCGAGCTTTCTGGAAAACAGGTGCTGTCATTAATCATTCACTGATCACCCCTTACCATCCAAACAGACAGCTCAGATCAGCATCCTCTCTTCTCACGACAGTTCCTAGGATCAAGAGAGTCAGATGTGGGGGTCGGTCTTTTTCCTATAACTCAGCGAAACTCTGGAACTCCCTCCCCTTTCATATGCGATCAGAGCCCAATTTACTTCTGTTCCGTAAACACCTAAAAACCCTGCTTTTTAATAAAACTGAATAACTTCAATTGTCTTTTTGTATGCGTTGTCCGTAGCGCTAGGACGCCTGAGGGTAGCTACCGCGCTTAATAAATGGTCTTTTCATTTCATTCATTTCATAAGCTATACCTGTACTTTGAGAAGCACATAAAGGATAGGCTGTATTCATTATATCATTATGGCTGGTTCACTGTCCTTAATTCATTTACCTCGACTACAACCCAAAAAATCCAGATTTTCTTGAACCCACCACGAGATATTTGCTCCTGCATGGTCTCGTAGTCATGCTGATGCTTACGCAGCACTCTTGGCTAGCAGTTGCTTTTCATATACTAAGCTTTATATCCGGAACTTTGAAAGGCTGTTCCATTTGTCATTTCCCATCTCTGCCTGCCTGCCTCTCGATTGCCTTGGTTACTCTTATGCCCCACTAAGTGCAGTGCTTTGCTCAGGCGCCCAGACTCGGGCAATGTGCTCCATCCCAATGGCACTATAGCAGGAGTGGCTAAGTGGACGATGCGTCCTCTGTAAACAAACGCAAGTCTATGCAGGTATGCAACATGGCCTTATTTTACTCTCAAAGGAGAACAATTAAGGGATCTGTTTCAGAGGAATGAGGATAAATGAGTCCATCCAGAAACAGCTCTAAGTTACACAATTAAACACACTAATTCAGAGAAATCGCATGGCCAGTAGTATTGTATGATGGACACTGCAGGATGTACAAGTATTATCGAACACCTAAGGAGTGGGCTGCTTCTGCCCCTGTGCTAGGATCATGTTTAGGTTTCTAGTCAGCCTGCTACTTGTTTTGCGGGCAGCATCCATCAAGGGCAACATAGTGAGCTCCAGTTTTCACATCCGCCACAGTTGTGGTCACTACCCAACCTGCTTGAATTCTTCCAATTCCGTCTTGATTCTGTTAGTTGAGCTTTATTTGCCCTTTCCTACTCTTGTTTGTATGTTAGTTCTGGTGCATTTTTCACTGATAAGGCCTTACCCAGCTGATACACATCAGACACTCACTATATGAAGAATCCCATTGATTCATTCACGCAATCCAGGCAAATTTGAGGCAAGCCTATTCATTCATCCACCTGACCTATCACACTCATCCTGTGCACAATGACAGCGAGGCACTGGTCACAGTACATAAAGTAACTCCCCTGTAACTATAGGAAACCTGTTGACAGTTTTGTCACTTCCTCAGGGAAGTATGTAGCACTGGCGCCTAAAGGGGCTATCAATGGCAGGAAACAGATCATTTGCCGTCCTAAATCGAAAACCATTCCTGAAGCAAAGTCACAGCATTCACATAACCAATGCTCTGTAGTGAGGCACCCAAACGTGGCAATTATTTCTGAATTTACAGCATAAAACTATTATTTGCGGCTCCAAATAGACTTTTCAATTAGCGAAATGATACATCATTCCAGTGCTTTTGTGAGAATAGGAGGAATGTTGTAAGACTGATTTTATATCTTTTCATTTTATCAACCTTAGCACAATTCTCCAACTATATTGTTTCAGTGCCCATTAGCTGATTTCTTTGGTTTCTTAGTTTTTCTTAGAGTTTTTCTTTTTGTGTGCCATCAAAGGGCTTTCAGCAAAAACTGCTTCATTTGATGTTAGTGTGTTCTGTTTTTAAAAGCTATGAGTACATTTAAGACTTTGCTTAGTAGTCTTGACTGTTTAGAAGATTATACACTTTGTTTCGCCTCTGCAATTACATTGCATGATCTAATGTATAACAAAACAATGTAATCTGACAAATCCCTTTCAATGAAGTTCACATGAATTCTTCAAAAATTCATGAGCTTTCTACTACTCAGCTGACTTCGTCTTTTCTCAGGGTAATGGCCGTTTCCACTGCTGGGCTTTTTATCGAGGTTCAAAAGGAAATTAGAAGCAACAGAAGAAGGAATGGATATTTTTTGTGAAAACAAAGTCTTACAACAACAAAACAAAACAAAGTGTATATGTTTTGCATAATGTGCGTAAGAAAGTGTTTGTGAAGTGCAAAGACGCAGACCTGCCTCAAAAGATATTGGTATCCTTTACTGGTGGTCTTCCCGGCTTTTAAATAAGATATCTAACTGCAAGAGGTATTTGACTGAAAAATGATAATACTATTTCAGAATCCATAGTTCGATCACACATTTTGAAATTACGAATTTAAGATTGAATTGATTCAATCCAAGGAATGAAATGTTCCTTCCGGGTTTTGGTGCTATTGTCAAAAGTTGCATTGTTCTTGGCGCACTTGGGAAAAAGTGAGATTGAGGGGTAACTGTAAGGAAAAAGCAATGTGGTCTATCTAAATAAGAAGGATCTGTTCCGACCAGTTGACTACTATAATAGAAGAAAATAAATACTTTTTATGTTACATTTAGGGGAACATTTAAGATGTGTTCTAAGATGTGTTTTCTGACATATTTGTGTGAAACAATGCTATGTTTGCATTACAAACCTGTTGCAAGACAATAGCTGTAGACAGGACACTGAGGTGTTCTTGTTAGAGTGATCAGCAACTTGTTTGTTACTCTGCATAGTCAGTCATCATATTCAAAAACTGCGCTTCACAATAATCCCAAGAGTGCATGAGAAAAATGTTCATTCGAATTAAGCAGGTTATGTTCAAAATGGTATGGTTATGAAAAGCTCTGTTCTCTGAACAGTGTCTCCGATTGCCTCACTAAGCTGTCTTTCTGATGGCAGTCATATCTTGCATCTTTCAACACAGATTATTATGTGGGACGCAAATGGTTTGCCAGACTTCAAAATTTTTTTTTTTTTATGTATTTTTATTGTTTTTTGTATACAAGAAGTAAAAACAAAGAAGACAGTCATGTGCAACGTGTGCCCATTTCAGCAAATAATCATTACAGTTACACAGATTCAGTTGAATAAAGATCAATACATGCATCCAGGCTTAGAAGCACGAGACTTCAAAACTGTTGAGTGGTTGGTGTGCATCATTCCTGTTAAGTGGTGATTGTCTTGTTGCATTTTAAGAGAACGCGTTTTTCTGAGCAGGAATTGGCATATGCTAATGATATTGGTGTTGGTAATTGTGGTAGTCCTAATTTGTAAGAGAAAAACTGTAGAATTTACCATACCATTTGTGTTACTGTACCATGAACCTTCATGTTTTCTAAGTTTATGCAGCCGATTGCCACCACTTTTGTCTTGTTCCGCATGTTACTTGAAAAAGGAGGAATTGTGATGGACATTGTAGATAGTGTTGAGAGAGTTTTAAACTTCTGTCTTTGTTTTCCATTGTTATACAGTGTTCTTGGATCTGATTTTGCAAGAAAAGTCTAGAACTGCACACTTACCTCAACAAACACACATGAACTACATAAATGATTAGAGGTTGTGGATGCAATCTTGTTGCAATATGCACTAGAATGTTTTACTGAAGTTTGAATATTTGTCTTTGTTCATGCCAAATAGGGAAATCTAACGGTTGGCACATTTGTATAGCTCAGATACTTTGGCGGCAAAGCTCCTGTCTTTTAGGCAGTGTGAAGGAACATTGAGTGTTTTGTAAGCACCTGATTTTGGTTCATGAGACTGATAGTTCTGTACCAATTGCATTTTCGTCATTGAATAATTAATGGGGAGCTTTCCGTTCTAACTAAAAGGTTTCCCCTAAGCCTTAGCTGTCAATGCTATGCTGGTCTATAAAAATGGTTGTGCACAGTCAAGGATCCAGAGTATTTTAGTTTTTCTCACTTTACTGGATTAATGATAGTTTTTAGGTCTCGCCTAGCGCAGCGTGCATGCCCTGCTCTAGGAGTGGGCTTCTTGGAATCACTTCAGACTTTCAAGAGACTTCTCCGTGTGGGTCTGCCTCCTCCCACACATCCCATTGGCCTTTGCGTGTGGCTTTCAATAATTGAAGGCACGCAAATGGCCAAAGACGGGTGCATGTCCCGCCTTCCCTCAAAACTTTCACTCCCATGGCCTAGGGGTCTCGGGAGCGAGCAGCAGCGCACATTGTGCCAGCTGCATTCCTCCCTGATCGTTATCTTGTCTTTCGCGGTCGCGCTTTTTTTTTCACGGTGTCCGTGCGCGAGAAAAGTTTTAAAGCACAACGCTGCTCGGCGAACATATGCTTACTTGTTTGTCATGTACTGACTACTGCAATGACTGTTGCACACAGCAGGTTCACAAAGTGGGGTGGGGGAGAAAACATTCTGCCTGAACATTTAAGGGCGGAATGACATCTTCCGTTCTTTTGTAAAAAAAATTAATGACCTGGCTTTTAACTCATTTCTGATGTTGCTTTTTTTTTTTTAAAGTTTGTTTCTTAAAGGCCTGCTTCTATTGAGGACCCTTTATAGTCTGCAGAAAAAAACGGTACTGCATGCTTTTATCAACTGTTAGGAAAAGTGGTTGTATCTGTGCCCGGCTGCTGGCGGGGCTGAGATTGCCCAAATCGCTTTTTTGGGGAGAAAAACAGGGAGGGACTGCTAGTCGTTTCTTTGAAGTGATCAGTAATTAGTCTGCCGACTTCGAGGAGCCAAATGATCCACCCCCTGGGCCGGGTTGCCCTCCAAAGCCCTGATGGCACGGCTGCTGCCTTTGATGAGCCACCATCCCCTGCTGACGAAAAAAAGCTTCTGGGCATCTTAAACAAGCAGAAAAACAAATAATGTCCGAGTGATCAGACTGTCCCAAAGACCCTCCACTGCTTAAAGAAAGACTTGAGCTGCATTTGTGAAGACTATTACTGGCTCGTTGTTTGGAGTTGCACTTTAACACTTTCGGTATCATTCTCGACGTCACATTTGTGATTCTTTTATCGACATCGTCAGGATGAAAGACCGGTTCAGCCGTTTTCACATTGGAAGCTGTGATCAGATTGCACGGGGTACCTACAGTATTCGAGTTTTATCTTAGTGCAGTTAATTTCTGGGTGACAGCCTGTTTTATTTTTTAATACATGAGTAGTAGTGTTAGGCTTGGTAGCCAAGATACAAGGGAGTGAGGTAATTTGACCAACTGGTAAAATGGAGAAGCAGTGAGTAGGAACAAGTGAGTCCCCTGGGTTTACTGTCTCCACGTTGGCTGTCATCCCTGTCATTTTGATGTTTTAAATGCTCCTCTTTTTGTGTTGCCAGTGTTTGCAGCCAGCACACGCTATAGCTGCACTGCTCTAGATGGTTGAGTGCTTGGTGCCTGGTAGCGTTGACTCTAAGAAATGTCATCGTATTCTCTCTAATCCATTGACAGTTTGGTATGATGATGCACATCAGAGGGCAGGCGCTGCTCCTGAGAGTCAGGTTTCACGTCTCTGCTTCTGCAGTGGAGCAGACAGCAGCTAATAGGCGAGCAGCCCCTGAGAGTAAAGCTCTCAGCAGCTCTGTCTGCACCAGGCTCCATCTGGTCAGCAGGCCCGGAGCATGGCTAATTGGCTTTAGGCGGAGCCCGCCAGACCTGCGAGGGCCCCGCAGATGCGGACAGGGTCCATTCACCCCTTTCTAGTGCACCCCTCACCCCGGACAGCACTTTGAAGTCTCCTGGAATGGGTGGATAATGTTAGGCAAGTGTTTGGAGTAATCTCAAGTCCGCCCCTGTGGCTTGTCCAGGGTGGTGAAGAATGGGGTGTATGTGAGCCCTGCATGCAGCCCTTGAGAGCTGTGCCTTGTGCACCCTGCATTAATAATGCTGTGGTTGGAGTATGTCTCTGCTAGGCCACTTTAGACATGTACTGCAAGTTTTCTTTCCCTTTTATCGAATACAGTGCTGCAAGGTGATGCACTGCATAACGGCATTGTTGCTTCAGCATTTTTCGTTAGTATTTCTTGCCCATTTAAGAAGCCTCGTGTTAACCACAAGGTCCATTAATGATTCATTTTAGTAGTGTATAAAGGAGGGAATACTTCTTCTTTCCCAGCCCCACTTTGCATTAGGTACATGTATGAGGAGGATGTTGGAACGCTCCTTGTGGGACCACCATGTTGCATCGAAGTCACTGAGTTATTCTTCTGGGCCATCAGTGGCGCACGAGAATGATGCGCTGCTCTCTTCCCTGCTTGCAGCTGTGCCTCGCAGTACTGAACGAGGACGGGACCGAGGCCATCACAGGGCCACAACCAGCGAGAGCAGCACAGACGGCCACCCACAGCCCTACTGCCTGCAGCTTCAGTGAGCTCTGCCCAACAACCTGGCCAAGACGCTCTCTGGACCCAACAACACGTCCCACCCCGGACTCTGCATTAAATAGCCGCAGGCGTTTCCAGGGAGGGTGGCAGCTCTCACTGCTATTGTGCTTTGCACACCACAAACTGGGTAACAGTTAACTTTAATGCAGTGTTGGCTGCACAACACCGTCTTCGTCTCCCCCTACAGCTTGCATGTTCAGACAGCCTGTGCCCGTCCACCTACATAATTTACTTTTATGCCCCCTTATTACTTAGTTAAATAATATTGCTTTTGTGTTTTCCCCCATTACAACAAATTATAATCAATATCTGGCTATAATATCAATGCAGCACATTATAAACAGAGTGCTGTTATTGCTCCATTACTGTTTCTGAAAACAAGCACTTATAAGGCCCCAAAGGCGAGACCTATTGGCTATGCCAATGCTTGTTTTTCTTGGGGCTCTACATTTTGAGAGTGCACTCTCCAGCAATCAACTAGGGCAATTCTTTTTTGAAATTTTTAGTAACTTTCATATTTGCTCCTCAAAGATAGATAACTGATTGCAGTTCTTTTACGTCTAAGCTATTCTATGAAGGTCATACTGCTGTTTTGAGAACTTAGCTGGAAATATTCTGCATGACAGACTGTGTTCACAGAAACTATTTTTCTATATAACTTGAAGTGAATTTCTTGCCTTATATATTGAGTGTCATGCCAAGTAAGTCAGTGAGGCATTTGCTTTGAGGCTATGTAAAGTAGATATTGAATATGTTAGAGTGTGGATGTGAAATATCCTTTAGCTCTATGGGCATTATATGGGATGGTCTGAATCCGTGTCCGGTGTCAACAGTGTGTGGACATTGGCGAAGCCCGCTCACACTATTCCTGTTCCAGTGCCTGCTGCGACTCTAGGTCATGGCCAGAAGGCACATCTCACGCCCTTCAGCATACCTTGTGCTCACAATCCCTCCTCCAGTATCTCTTAGTCATGCTAGTTATGGTGCTGTACAAATCGAAAGCATCCTTATGCCATTCTTCATGATCAGTACTCCTACAGCCAGCATCTGCTTATCATTTCCTATGGCTATGCCCATTAGGGACCTGGCATAGATTATGACCTTCAGCCATTTACTATGCCCAATACCACAAACCCCAATGTCTGCTCTGCATAGTCTGGAGCTGTACTTTGAAGGCCTTGAGCTCAAGGCTGGGGCTTAGGCCAGAACCTGTGCTCAGTATCCAGCTGCTCCTTGTCCATATGGCTGAGCCTGTGTTACGCGTTTTGGTGCAGTTCATGACCTTCAATCACATCATGAACATCAAAACCTCACTTCACTTATGCCAGCAAACGTTAGGTACAGGATGTAGGGTTTGACCAAGCTTAATGCCAGACATGCAGTCCTTAGCGAATGATGACCTGGGCTTTTGCATGCCCCCAGTGAGCATAGGGTGTGGTCAGAGTACAAGCCCTGCACCAGTTACAGTGTTCAATGGGCACAGCCTACTGCTGTACTCATTATACATGTGACCTGTGCCTCTTGGGGAATGGGCCACAGTACAGTGTTTGGCCACATTCTGTACCTATTTCCCTGTGCCCTTCGTTCACAACGTGGTGACGCTTAGCTAGCTGTCAGCCCAGCCCAACATAACCTCAGTTTCCCTTATAATTGCTCTGTTCTCTTACTGCCTTAATTCCCTTTTGTCATGCTTCTTCCATACTGTACCTTGATCCTTCAATTTTGTCCCTGCTTTGCCTCACATAACCATATGTGCCACCCTAACTGCTGTTCCGCCTTTACCTTCCTCACCTGCTCCGAAGCTACCTCATTAGAACTCCACCTGCTCCTGCAACTTTCCTCCCACTCTTCCTCATATAACCATGCCTCTTACTGTAACCGTGTCTCTTACTCTAATATCTCCCCTTCCCCCTTCGTCCTCACCCCTCCTCCTTCCTTGACTTCTCCCCACTGTATCATTGCTCAAATTGCTCTAATTCTTCCACTTCTGCCGAGCCCACTTTACCTGTTCCTTCTCTGACTTTTAACCTTCCTACTAACTTCCTCAAATAACTTTACCCTTCGCTCTAAGCTTTCTTCCTCCATCTTGCTTTCCCAACCTGCCCCTTCTTTGGACTTCTCCTATAAAAAACCTGGCTTTTCCAACATTAGAAGAGGTCGACCTGCCGGTGTGTGCACCGCTCTGTTAGGGGGTCTTTTCGGCGCCGGGACACTCTCTGGAGTAGCCGCGCGCTTTACAAATGCCCAGTAACATAACATAACATAAAGGATATGTCCTCTTTAAAGTATCCCATAATCTTTTTCACCCCACTAGGTGTCCCTTCCGCACCCCCACTTACCTTGCCTCCTTCTTAAACCCACATCCTTCACTTTCGAACTTTGCATGGGGAGGATGGCTATTCCTTCTCCCTAATCACCTCTTTCTACCCTTTCCATTCACCCTCCTACTAACCCTGCAGCGTTCTCTTCACGCAAATGTATCGCCCTCCTTTTGGGCACTTCATACTCCATCAAATCCCTTCTTTCTCTTCTCTTAGCATACACCTTACCCCCCCTTAGCTCATATAATAATTCCTAATCCCTCCATGCCACATCCTCTCTTTTTCCTGCCCCTCTTGTCCCCTACCCACCTTGTACACTTTATCCCCTCCACCCCATCTAAATGTTTTTGTTTCTCCTTGATTAATAACTGACCCCAACCCATGTCCTCTCTGGCTCCAGTGACCTAAGACTCCGGGTCCCAATGAAGTGATAAAGAAGGTGAAAACCGAAATCCCTGCACTCCACTGTCAATAAAAGACATCTGTCAAACTTGACAAAACCTTTCTCCTGTTACTTAATAGGTTCTACATATCAGTCCTCAAGAACACAGAGATACGATTATTCCAGTCAGATTTCCAATGCCAATTACCCTAACAAGGAACTTAATAAGATCCTCCCAGAATTCTGTAACCCAGAGTGTACTATCATGAACACCTCATCTCAGGCATTCTGTAATGCTGACCACATGTTTTGACAAGAAAAGATGCTGGAGCAACAGTTCTGAAACAAGGCATCTGCCATTTAGCTGACTGCAATTGAAATGAAGATTAAGCCCCCCGTAGACATCATATCCTAGTCTCCTTCAACCAAATCTTAGTCGCCTAAATCAAGGAACTGGTCAAATAAAGCGGCCCAGCTGATTCATCATTGGACCTGTCCTCAAACCTTCACTGACATCCTGCTCTCAACAATTGTCACCACCACTGCACAAATCCACATTAACAACTCTCTAACATCGCAGACCTTCCCTTTCCAACTTCAAGACCCCCTACATCAATCCACTCAAAGAAGACTCAATACAGCAGACACTGCCAGTTACAGAGCAATCATCAATCACCTGTTCATATGAAAAATTATTGAAAGAGCATCTTTCAGCTGGAACCCAGAGTAGTGATTTCCTGAAGAAAGCATCCTACATTCTCCCTATGAAACTGGGTTTGACTATAGGAGAGGTACCAAACCCTCATTGAGTTCCTTCATTCTGGAATGACGAGACGACTACAGAGGACAGACATTTAGTTGCTGCACTTCTGTTAATGGACTTGAGACCACTTTTACACAGTTCACAGCCACTTGCTCGTACTGAGACTAATGGAATCTGACATTAACGTAACCACACTAGACTGGATATCGTCCGTCTCTAAAAGATTTAGCATCATCTCACTGCTGCCATTTATATGATATCTTTCCAGCACTGAGGCTGGGATCACTCAAGGATCAACCATCTCACCTCTCCTGTTCAACACCTATATCAGCGCACTCTCGGACCTCATCAAGTCTTTCAGTCTAACCTGTTACAACTAGACCTCTTTCTCTTAGCTATCAAACAATGGATCTTGAGTAACCACCTTAAGTTGAACTCTTCCAAAAGACAGATCCGAACCTGTGAGGAATGGAATAACTACCATCCTGGCCAAAAGATCTAGGCCCACAACCAGAAACCTCAACTGAAGCCATAAATCTAGGAGTAATCAAGGCCTCTAGCCTTTACCTAGACCCCAAATAGTCAAGTCACAAGAAGTGCCTTCTACATCATCCATACTTTTTAATGCTTCATCCCTCATACAGATTTTCCACAGAACGTTTTGGCCCCCATACCCCTTGGTATGCCTTATTAAGATTACACAGAAGGACTCAACCAAGCAAAACAACTCCTAAACCTTTGCCAATGAGACCAAACATCACCAGGCCATCAAGTGCTCCACTGGCTACCCATGGCAACAGACTCCATCCTTAACGCACTCCGCATTGCCTACAGGGCCATCCATAGCAATGGCCCATTCTTCATTTGAGGGAAACTGTAAAGCTAATCATGAAACCGAAACGTTCAGTCTAGACTGGCACCTCAGCTCATCATTGCTCCCTACAAAAGACTTACTTGTGCCACAGATCAGCATAATTCTAGCATGAGAATGCCACACATCAACCTTTCGCAAATGTGGTAATGTAGCATATCATATTGCAAATTGATTGCTGTACATCAGCAAATTAATAATATGAGAATTCCACATATCAGTTTGCTGCAAGTGTGGGATTATTAGAGAGCTACATAACAGAAAATTGTGCCAACCATCAACATCTTACCATACGTCAACATGTTGCACACAGAGGAATTCCAGACATTTGAATGCTGCAAATGTTAGCATGTCACACATCAACATTCTCTAGCAGTGGGAATTCTACACATCACTATCTTTAATATTCAGGAGTGTACTATTCCAGCTCATTGCAAATGTATCCATAAAACCCGACAGGGTACAATTAACATGGAAATGGCTCATAGCAGTATATTGCAAAAGTGGTAATTTCACACCAACGTTTTATAACACGGACTTCATACATCAGCACACTGTCGATTTGGGTATGCCACAAATCAGCTTAATGTAACTGAAAGTGTGCTGCAAAGCAGCACACCACAAACGTGCGAATGCAACACATCATCCTATTGTACATGATGTGCCATATATTTGCTTACTATTTTTACAGGAATGCCACATATCAGCTTGCTGCAAATGTGGGTTGTTATTGGAATGTTACTTATCTCAATAACACTGAACTGTGAATTTCACACATCAGCATCTTGTAAGCATAGGAATGCCACGTGTCAGTATACTACAAATATGGCAAGGCCTCAAATATGCATACTGTGAAGAGTGCAAATGTAGGATACTGTATAATAATGGTACATATCAACATGCAACACATGTAAGAGTGGTGCACATAACATATTGCAACTTTGGAATTAAGTCGCACTGTACTGCAAATGTAGGAATGTTGTACACCAAGATGGGAAACATGAGAATTCCACACATCTGTATACTGAAAATATCATAATGTCTCACTAGCATATTGTAAACCTGGGAGTTTCACAAATCACTATAGACTTGGGAATTCAACCAGTCAACATACTGCAAATATGAAATGTGCAATGCAGCTCCGTTTTGCAAATGGGGTGCCTCACATCATCATAATATAAACATGGGAATTCCATGAATGAAATATTATAAACATGGAATGGCAACCCATCAGCAGATTCTAAAAGCAGAAATAGCACATATCAGCATACTGCAAATGTTGGAAAGCTGCACATATGTGAGCATATCTTAGATCAGCATTATTCAAAATGAGAAATACAACATATAAACATTCTGTAAATCTAGAAATGCAAAACAATCAACATGCTGCAAAGGTAGATCTCACACCTGTCAGCATTCATTGAATTTTGTAATACCGGCTTCCAGCCTTCTGCAAACATAGATAATGCCTTTCAGCATACTGCAAACATGGAACTGCCACCCATCAGCAGTCTAATCAGAGAAATGTTGAGCTTCAATATATAGTAGGCCCAAAAATGTTACGCATCCTCATGCTTCAAACATGTAAAGAACTCAGTCTAGCTTACTACACATGTGCAAAAGCTCAAATTATTAGGCACTGTACAAATGTCGTCAGAAAGTGGATTATTAGTTTCAGTGGATGGTGGTCCACTACAAGTAATAACGGCACTGTTCCTGTTGGATCCAGTAAAGGTTTCAGTAATTTAAACCTGAGCTTGTCCCCTGGTAGCACAGCAGATGGACTTATTCAGAGAAAATGTGTAAAGCATTTAGAAGTACCAAAACAGTTAAAAAGTTGAAAACGCAACACAATAAAAATCCCTCTCCAATTTATAAAAATAGAGAATATTGTAATGAACAAATTGACACCAAAACCACAAAAAGCCAATGTGGGGAACCGAAGATATGTTTTTTTAAAAGTTTTAAATAAAAGCAGCACCAAAAGGCGCTAAGCGCCAACCCAGGCAAGTGGTCATGCTAGACCTAGACAATGGTAAGGTTTGAAGCCAACTGCAATGGAGTGCAGATCGTATACGAGGACCTGGCTAGTCCCAGTCAAAGAGTTACCTTCAGACGTGAACAATTTCAGAGAAGAAACAGTCCTCAGCTGGACAAGGCTGCAGGCTGGATCCAAAGACTGGCTTGTCGAGAAGTAGTTGAAGAATGATAAGGTCCCGGTGAAGCCGTCAATGAAGGTAGGAAAAGCTCTGAGTGGAAAATGTCTGGAGTTAACACCCAGAAAGCCATCAACGTCTTCCAACTCTGTGTCGGGCCCGGTGAACAGTTCTACCTTCAGACTTGAACTCTTTCCTGGGAGTCTAATTTCCTCAGCGAGTAAGCCTGGAGGCTATAGCCAAAGAGGGTTCAACGTCGCCGGATGCCTGTCAGTATCTTGCCTGCTTAAACAGATTTGTTGCTGCAGTGCAGAAAGTAGCAGGAACTGCGGTGAAGTCCGGCCCACTAGTGATGCACCCACAGTGGCTCAGACGACAGGTTAGTCCCGGTCCCATGAGGGTTCTCCAGTCAGAAAGTTGACAGAAAGTTTCAAAGTCCCACTTCATGCAGTTTGGTGACAAGGAGAGTACACTCTTAACACCAGCCAAGGGTCCATGACCTGGGGAGCACCACTGGGGATTAGGACTCACTCCAACAGAAACCACTAGCAGGGTCCACGGCAGATCCGATTAAAACTACTCAGCTGAGCTCCTTCAAGAAAGTGGGCTTTATGCAGCTTTTATGTCCTTGTAGGTTAACAGGAGGTCAGCCAACTGACCATTGGAGTCAACTTCTTTGTCCTGGGTACAAGTGGTAGAAGGTGCAGCCTTTAGGGTCCTCCTCACCGGTATCAATATCAGGTGCAGTGCATCTTTTGTCTTCCACTGGCCCAGTAGTGTTCTGAAGATGGTGTCCAGTGACGCCACATTTATGCCTGGCAAAAGCTTGTTGAAGGGGGGGGGAGGGAGGGTGACTCATGGACCCTCCCTAACCCATATTAAAAAACCCTACGCACTTTTGCAGTAGTTCCAGTGTTCCCCCACTGCAAACGTTCCCAGAGTCTCTACTTCAATCCAACATTGCAGAACAATTCCTCCCCTTTGAAAAGCTCCTGTGCCCACTCTAGAGATATGTTCAGGGAAATTAGCAACCCCTCCTCGGTGGTTACTCAAAACTGGTTCTGGGGTCAGCTTCTCTCTTACTGGGATCAGAGCCTGGCTGGCTAGGAACAAAAAAGGGAGCAGGCCCAGGTGTGAGTTAAACATGTGAGTGATAGGGTAGGCACCTATTGAAAATATGCAATGGGCTGGGCACAGCCCCCAGGCCATCCTGTCAGGCGAAGGTCAACTTCTCTCCATACCCAAGGCCTTTGTCTCAGCTCTGGGTGCAAATACACACTTCATTAGGTAGCTATTCACCTCCTGGGTGACAGTTGGAAGCTCAGGCAAACATGCTTTAGAGGCAGATTTAAGGGAACTTTTTAAAAGTACCTTTTGAAAGAATATGTGTTACAAATCCAACATTACCAATAAATTGGATTTGTAATACATATTTTAAAAAGTCCAAAAATTTACTTTTTAACTGATTCGTAAGCGGAGATAACTTTATTAATATTAACTTTAATAATGTATCCCAATGCTTTCCTCTGGAACAACTAACCCGGCTACATTGAAAATAGCTTTTAGAGCATTGTCACAGTAATGCTATGTTTAATGTTAAATTTTTACATGTCCTGCTTTTAAATATCATGTACCCTGAATTGTGGGGATTTAAGGTCTACTTAGGGTGACTTATCCTATTTAAAAGTAGGGTGTAGGCCTGTCAAAAGGAGTTGTTTTGACAGGTCGAATCTGAATGTATTATCCTGCACAGGCAGGTTACTGGTGGCAGGCCTGCAGTCATGTTTTCCCTGGTCATTCTAGTGGTGACACAATATGTGCTGCAGTCTGCTAGTGACATTTAACTTAAAGACTCTGTGGGTAGACTTTGTACCTTATACTAGGGACTTATAAGTAAGGTAAATATGCCAATTTGGAGTGTAGCCAATTTCAACATGTTTTTGGGGTCAGAACATATGCACTGGGGCCTGGTTAGCATAGTCCCAGTCCACAGAGTCTATAAATTAGCAATACAATCTTGCAAAAAATGGGATGACCACACAAAAGGGACCCTTTCCTACACATATGAATGACTCTCATTAATATACTGATCTGGGAATGTTGCAGGTCTGCTTAATGTAAGAATAATACACATGACACCATATTCCAAATGTGGGATTGATGCAGATCAAGAAATTAGAAATATGGAAATGCCGCTCATCATGCATGTTAATGTCACAAAATGAGATACTATAAATACGTGAAGGTCACACAAACATTCTGCAAATATGGAAATGACACACATTCCCATAATACAAAGTGGGTATGCTACAAATCAACAAATTCAATAAGTGGGAATGGATCAAAGTGCATACTGTAAACATGCCAACCAATAGCATAATACAAATGTTAGGATGCCTCCCATCAGCATACTTACATACATAACAGAACGTGTACTTCTAAAGCGCACGTTCACCCAAGGGTATCTTGGCGCTGATTAAGAGATGTTTATTGTTACCCAACTCAATGGTACTCCTGTTATCGACTCAGAAGGATCAAAGGTTGAGTGGACCCGCCAGGTTTTGAACCTGTGACCATGAGGTTGAACACAGGCCCCTACAGTGGACGCATTAGACCACTAAGCCACCAGACCCGACATAGGAATGTTACTTAACAGAGTGCAGCCAATGGAATGCCGCACATCAGTATACAACAAGCCACTTACCACTCATCACCATGCTGCAAAGATGGAAATGTTACACACCATTGTACTGCAAATGTGGGAATGCCACACATTAGCTTCATGCAAGCATGAGATAGCTACACCTCAGCTTATTGCAACAGTGGGAATGCCACCTACGACTATACTGCAACTGGTATCCGTTCCACACATCAGCATACTGCAAATTGTGAAGGGCCAATATTAGTATATTGCACATCTGGCAGTGTCACCCATCAGCACACTGCAAACATGGAAGTTCATCTGTTTACAACATTACACACTCGGTATTGTCACTCACCAGCATACTACATAAAAACAAGTGTCACATAGGAATCAAACAATCTGATAGTGTCACATAAAAGCTCGATGCAAAAGTAGAACAATCATACATTGTTGTACTACGAACATGGAGTGATCCCACAGTGGAAAACTGAATACATGCTACTGGCACATATTAGCATATGGCAAACATCTGTGTGTTTAACAACAGCATAATAACAACTTGGGAATGCATCCTATTTGCATACTGAAAACATGGGAATTTCCAATAATTATACTGAGCTCCAACGGCAACCTCAATGGCTTCCAGTGGGATACCACTCCAGATATAGTACTGAGACCTCTTCAAGTCAAGTACTAGATGATTTCCCTAAAGATCCTGATAAAGAGGTGTAATAGTGTAACAATAAATGTAGCCAGAGTAGATGATGAAACAAGATGAAGGTTGTTCTTCAGTTTCAAGTAGGAGTCATAGGTTACAGGAATTGTAAGTTATAAGGTAGCAGCCCCACCTGGAGCAGCATCCCAGCTGCTCAGCCCACACACTCCAACTGACATTCACTCAACAAGGCACACATGAACATTCTATGACATCATTCACATTATGGCTGAGCAGCAGGGCAATGAAGAAATACACATCAATAAGAACATGTTACCACAAGGAGATTCATACTTGTAGGTTCTGTTGGATTACTCCCCAGCATTCAGCACTCTGGACCACCAGTCCCTTATACACATCTCATCAGCTAAGAATGTGAATGGATGGTCTTATTGAACCGGTTTCAATAATTCCTCTTCTTAATATTTCAGTTTTTGTAATTAGACTCCTCAGAATCACGGACACTTTCACTTGTATGTGGCGTTCCACAAAGATCTGTTCTCTCACTGTATCTGTTTAACTAGTTGATGGAAACTACCTTTTGACACAATTATACAAGACCAAAATATGATTATACATAAATATGCAGTACACACAGCTATACAGATCTCAAAACAGACCGCATACCAAATCTGAAACCCTTTCTCTAAAAACTAACGTACTAGATGTCCTTTTTCTAAAAAATAAAACCCACAAGACAGAATGCGTTCTCCTTTTCTCCATGGACTACCCACCCTTAATACACAAATGGCTTGCAACCATACACCCCTGGGTATTTTCTACTCTCTGACTCCTTGTGCAAAATCTCTCAGCTTTATCATAGACTAGTTTCTCAACGTAATAGACTACATTGCTAAACTGACAAGATATTCATCCAGCTCCATCTGCTCAGAAAGCTAAGACCATACATGCTTCAGACATTGCACACATTGCACATTTGTTTGTATCTGCACTGCCTGCAACATTTTTATCCACAGAGTTTTGTACACAAGGAAGCCTGGAGTATATCTTGAGGTAATAGAAGAATGCAGGTGCCAATGTTTATTCTAAACTTTTTATTTGTGTATATTAATTTTTAAGAGCCTGATGTATTAAATGGTTTTTGTGCCTGCAAAGCCTATGCTACTCGAAATTGCAGGCTTTGCGTGTGCAAAAATCAAAGTCTCAATATATTAAAGTAACATTATGAGTTGCATATGAATTTGTGACATGCAGTGTCCAAATTACAATTCCTTGAACCTTGTTAGAGAAGTGGGTGTGAAACGTGAGTCTCTTAATTTCCAGCTCACACGGATATTTATCATTGGTTTGTGACCACCATGCAGTCAATTAATAGTATCCTGACACAAGAAAAAGTAGTGGTGGGGTTGGGGTAAGTTGAGTTATCCATTTGAAAAGTGTAAACCATCCATCAGGGAATACTATCACAAGGTTAAATGGTATGCAGGCATTGTGGGAGAACTGCATGCACTCCCAGATGCCCCTTCCATCTTTTTTCTTGTCACCCCTTTTCTTTTAAAAGACAGGGGCTGCAATGTTTGCAATGTGGGAATGTGAATGTGCTGAGTTCTGCTGTCCTTTGCAAGCCACCACGACTGCATTTACAGGTATTCGGATGGCTTCGGGAAAGGGATTAATGCCTTATTAGCATATATGAGGAATGGTTTCTAGAGATCCTTCTGAGTGGCTATTTAGCTCCGTGATATATTAGCACATCCATCATGGTAAAATAAAAGGACCAGGTCACATTACAAAGCTGTGCAAAAACGATGACTTTTTCCAACACCGTTCTTTGTACATTGAGACCCATATTATGTGTCTCATGAGACTGCTACACTCTGTAGCTAGAGGGCGTTCTGGCAAGCATAATATTTTATTGCACTTAAGCCCTATATTTGCATTGCTCGACCATAGATGTTCGATCTCCCTCTTTGGAACAGAAACAACATTTACATCCTTACCTGCTTCAACTCTCTGAGAAGTTGTTACAACTCACGAAGCTGAAAGCTCTAATTCTGTTGTTTTCTTATTTTTTCCAGGAATTGATGTCTGGATTGTTTTATCATTTTATGTGTCTCACTTTCTTTTCTGGATTGTCACTTATTAACAAACTGTTTATGGGTGTTGGCTACATAACTGCCAAGATATATCATAGTAACTATTACCTAGACTTTAGCATAGTTGCTTTGCACATGGAGCAGCGTTATTTAGTGCCCCACCCTTTATATGCAATTTATATACTTAATGTGAGTCTAACTGTATTAATCTGTGTGCATTTCATTAATCAGTTGTAGTGAGTGTCTATGTACTCCTGTACTTGAGAGCCACCCATATATTCAATAGAATTATAATAAATGTATTTGTCATAAAAGGTAATGTATACCCTTCCTAAATGTACTTGATATATTCACTTATGCTAATTGTACTCGTTTAGAATCTTTTCTAAATCTAATGTTGGCCTAACTTGCAACCAGGCTTGAGTTAGACCTGTTGCATTTTCATAAGACGTCTTGCAAGTGTCTTATTTTTCCTTTACTCTGCAGGTGCCTTATGTGCCTCGTTAAGGTAGAATTGGTATATTGTTTATTGTATTGGACTAGTAGATTATTGAATTTTTAATTAGAAGTTGTCCTTGGATATTAAGACTGAGACGATGGAAGAGACCCTCCTGTACCGGCAGACCGGACTGATGTTACATCCAAGGTCGCCCAAATGGTTACACCTTTGATTGACCACTGGGAAACTAGGAATTCTACCTGCTCTCAGGGGAACACTGTCTTCGGATTGGTTAGTTTGGTGGAAACTACTAGGAAGACGCCTTTTAGAATTTTCTTCATGTTTTAATTGTGTAATCTTTAGAACAGTATAGCAGACCCTGTCTTGACTTCATTGAGTGAAGAATTCTTCTCGTCTCTGCTGATTTCCCCTGCTCAGAGTGTTGAGCTTCATGCTTAAGTACTCATCCTATCCCCTCAAACCTGGTTAATTTGATGTTGAGAGCTTCCTCATAGAATTCCCCTTGCCCCTTTTGATATTTCTTTTAGAATAGAGAAGTTCCTTTATGGAACCTAACTTGTTGATTTTTTGCTTGCAGTACGTGATTTCATTTTGTATCCTTTTCCTGATCATATACAAATTGAGACTGCATGATCATTTAAATATGTATGCTCTTACTATACGTTTCATTCAATTTTTGTAACGGATTTGATCTGTAATTTGATTTAAATTGTTAATAAAAAGCCTTAATGTCTAGACACCATCCTCTCTGTCGTTCTTGTGGAGCCAAATTGGTGTCACTGTACTTGAAATGCTCTGCCGATGTTGGCTCCTTTCTTACATTTCAAGTCGACAATCAAAGGTCTGTGCGACCAGTGGAGGGATTCTCTTTGATGATTTTACAAAGAGATTGAGATTTAAGAAACTCCACTCTATCACATGTCGGATGTTATAGATTTTGCTGTGTTAACGGATACTTATTAAAGTTCCAGTCCGAAGATACTGGTCACTTTATTGTACTCTGGCATTCTGGCAGATCCTTTGCACACAGATTTGACAGATGTTTCACACTACCCATGTGAGAGGAAGCTATTCGCTGGGGGAGAGTTTGCAGCAGTGGGGGGCAGGCAACAAGGCTCAACTGCAGAGTTTTTCTAAGCTGGTCCAGGCTTTCATCAGTTTTTAGTGGGAGTCTGGAGTTCGCATTTGATCCTGCGGGGCCCAAGTAACTGAGGTCTGCTTGCCTGGAGGCCTGTTTGGGGGCAAAGCGAGGTGCGTCCGGAGCCGCTGTTGCAGGTGGAGCTACTCAGGTGGGTAACTCTTTACCTGGATTGCTTAATGCAGGGAGGACACAGCTGTAGAGTCTTCTATGACTCGGGAGTGGAAAAAAATAAGGCAAACACGGGCCTTGGGGTTTACTGCTTTTTATTCCTTTTTTCCTCTCCCTTACTCAAAGCCTTCTCTCTGCGCTCCACGCAACCTTGCCACTTCCCGTGACCCTTCTTCCCTGCCCCTCGCATACGATGATCCACTTCCTGTCCCTGGCAGTCAAGTCACCTCACTCAGATCCTAGTGCCTAACTTTCCATCTACCCACAATTTAAATGTTTGCTCCATGTTAGGCAGGAGTCTTAAATCTCTTCAATCAATCTGCGGGGCTAACACATCTGTCGTCCAGATCTTGAGGTGACCACCAGCATCTACCTGACTCCTTTTTGTTGGCTCCTCCGCAAGGCCAGTAGTTAGTAGAGACTCTGACGCCTTATCTCTGAAAGTTCCTGACGGCGCTGCAGGTTGTTTTATGTGTTTAAAATGTGACTCATCACAAGTAACAGACTTCCCCTGCCTTGTTGCAGTGATCAGGTTCCCTTTTCTCTCAACCACTTTTAAAGGGTTGAGAGCAAATGGAGTGTCAGTCCTTGTTTCGGTCTGACTAGCACCCAGTCTCCTATGTCAATGGCCTTGTCTCTGGTCTTTCTCCCGGTGCCCCGCATACACTTCATCTTTCCTTTCCTTGTGGGATCGGATGTCCTGATCTTTGTGACATCTATGTGTTGGGTTGCTGTCCACTGGGGAATATTTGTTTGGACCGCTCGACCAAACATAATGGTCGCCAGACTTTCACTATTCTTTGAATGGGCCGTTGTGCGATATGCCCATAGGACCTGAACCAGAGCCTGGCCAAGTTACATTCCCTCCACAGATGCTAACTAAGCTATCCTTTTAAGGGTGCCATGAATCGTTCAATTACACCATTTGCCTAAGGCCACAATGGGGTAATGCGCTGGAGGGTCAGGAAGTGTTTGAACTCCTTGCTGTTGAAAGGAAGGCCATTGTCTGATTTCAGGATGTTTGGGATTCCCATGTTGCAAAGATGTCACCCAGGACTCTTATCACCTTTCCATGCTCAGTGGACGAGACAATTCTGACGAACGGGAATCGCGAGTGTTCATACAGGAGTACCAATAGGTACTTGCCATTAGTGAGAGGTCCAAAGAAATTGATGTCCGCCCTCTCCCACTCATTCTCAGGGAGATTGGATGTTGCATTGTCTTTGCTGATAAGCAACAGTATGTGTGACATGCTGTCAATTCTTCCTCCACCATCTCATCCATTTTGGGAACCATACCCTCTCACCTAGAGCTTGTTTGGTGACTACTATGCCACAATGTCCTTAATGAGCCAACTCAATGGCTTTTAGTGTTAGACTTTTGTGTAAAACCTTTGGAGGCCTTCTACCTCTCCCTCTTTTTATGATATGTGTTTCCACTTCTGAGTGTCAATCAGTCATTTAATCCTGGCCATGTCTTCATCCTGCTAGGTGGCCTTAGCAACTTGGTCTACCAACAGGGCTGGGGGAGTGCTCCAGTGTATGATGAAGTTGAGGTATTCTTTCGCAACTGATGCTCTTGATGTCATCAGCTGTAGCGGGACTCATGATAAGTAGTCAGCAAGATTGTGCTCTTTTCCTGGTCTGTGAATTATGTCATAGTCATGTTCCTGTAGCCCAAATCCCAAGCATTCAATTCTGGGGGGCATCTGCCATAAATGGTCCATAGTGCTTGATGGTCTGTTGGGACTGAGAATCGCTTGCCATAGAGAAAAACATGAAAATGTTCACGAGCCCACACAACTGCTAAACTTCCCTTTTCAGGCTGTGAATACGGCAATTCAGTGTCAGACAAACTCCGGTTCTCATATGCTATGATGTGCCTCTGAGCATTTGGATGACCACTGTGCTGTGCAACAATGGCCCCCAGCCCTACTCGGCTCTCATCCACGGTGACTTCCGTTTGGAGCTTAGCGTTGAAGTACTTCGTAATAGTTGCCTTTCCAATGGCTGTCTTTATTTCTTGAGAGCTTTCTTCGCAAGCTGCGGACCACAGAAATTCTACATTTTGTTTAGTTAGGTCACGAAGCGGTGTACTGAGTATGATGTACTTGCGTATGTATCAGGCACAGTAGCTGGCCATGTCTAAAAAGGATTGCAGCGTGCTCACATCTTGGGTAGGAAATGGTTTCACCTAGCACCTTCACTTTGTCTGAGTCTGGTGGCATGCTCTCCTCTGAGAAGATGTGGCCAAATAACTTGAGCTTGGATTTATGTAGTTCAAATTTGCTGGTGTTTAATGTTAGACCAGCATCTGTGAGCAATTTTATGAACGCCTCGTCATGTTCCCGCATGGTGCTCCCAAATATTAATATGTCATCACTATAATTGATGGCATTGGATACTGGCTGGATGATTCGCCTGATGACATCCTGGAAAGTGTCTGCTGCCGAAGAATTGCCAAAACACCGATGTTTGTACCTAAAGAGACCAACGCACATTAAAAACGTGATGGTGTGCCGACAGCTCTCTTCTTACTTCAGTTGATGATACCCTTTATTCAGGTTGTGCTCCGAGGATACTTTTGTACCATTTAACTGTGAGGTCCTGAGTGTCTTTCTCGTTCGATTGCCTTGTTTGGTTGGCTCATGTCAACGCAAATATGCACTTCTACTTTGGTGACCTTTTTTGGCACCACCACTGTCGGTGAACCCCATGGGTTTGGCACTGTGGAGTGTTCAGTTATGTCAAGCTTCAGAAAGTTTGTTATTTCCTTTTTTAACGGCTCTCTGCAGATGAAAAGCAACTCTCCGGTGCCTTCGAGCTACAGTGCAGATATCCTCATTTATGCGCAGCTGTACCTTGACACCTCTCAGCTTTCCTAGGCCCTGAAATAGCGAAGGGAATTTGTGAGCAATTTTAGGATCCATGTGTATGTGGTAGTTAACTGATATCAGCCCCCTTTCTGCTGCTGTTGCAAAATTGAGGAGACATGCACTCGGCACACTTCTTTGTAGCACATGGATTGTAGTTTGTTTTGACCTTGCATTGTGTTGCACCATCGCCTTCAAGGAGCCATGACTCCCCATTGGTTTTTAAGCCACCCACGTGTACTCTCTTATGCTTGATGGTGTAAGTGTGGGAGGGGTTGAATTCCTTGAATTTTTCCAGCTGCATTATGTTAATAGATTCTCCGCTGCTGATGACGAAAGGCACACAATGATCATTTATCTGTAATTGAGTCATGGGGCATTTGCTGTCAGCTTTTAAGGGCTCACTTGCAGTGCTTCTTCAGTCTCGACTGTGACTGGGTGGTCCACCTTCATCATGAGCCCTCCTCACTCTCACTGAACAGGGTTGCTGATGACCCGCTGATCGAGGACTGGTAGGATCATGACCGTGAGTCGACTCAGAGTGCTGTGCAGGGTGCTTTTTTTTCATTGATGCTGCAGTGCGCCTTTCTCCTGTCATCCTTCGAGTCTCTTTCATGCTAAGCTTTCTTTGCAGATGCTTAACACACCACTTTAAAATGGTTTTCTTTTCCACAGCCTTTGTATGTCTGCCCTAGTGCAGGACCCTTTCCATCATGCGGGAACGACAAAACGCATCAATAGCATGATTTTGTCACTTTGGCCAGCAGCGACTTACACATTTCCTGGCTGGGGTTTCGTCTGCTCCTTACAGCTAGCACGGTCTCACTGTGAGTGGAACTTGCGTACTTTGCCGCCGCTTGGCATCCTGCTCTTTCTTGCTGCCAGCATCATCCTGTGAAGATTGAGCATTTCCCAAAGCACGCACCTTCTGAAAGAATCTGACAGGCAGCAATCAATTATGGTGTGGCGCATGGCTTCCTTGTAATGAAAGTCACAAAACTTGCAATGTTTATTAAGAGTTTCCAGTATCTCCACAAACTTGTCTATGGTTACTCCCACCTGTTGTTGTGCTTTGTTAAAGATGTTTCTTTCATAATCAACGTTTAACGCCAGATCGAACTTCTTGGCCAAAGTGTACTTGACTTTTTGCTATGACGCTGCATCTTCCCCTGGTAGCTTCTTCAGGACTAATTTCACTCCCTCGCCTGTTGGGTTTTTGAGGTACTTAATAATTTGTTTGTCATTCTCCTCTTTTAGAGTTTCGATGAAATCATCAAATGTTTCAATCCAGACAGCCCACTGTGCCCCAATCTTCTGTTTCTTTCCAGTGTTAAACGAGAGTGATGGCTTCAGGAATGAAGCTGCATTGTATTTGGCCCATCAATTTGCGCCGTGCTGCTCTGGTGCGTGTGTGCATATTGTGTTTTACACGCCCCTCTACCTGTTTTCAGCCTCCATACAGTGAACTTGTGACTATATGCGCGGCGAGTGGGGCAAAGCCACTAATGTAGTATCAATGTCTGAGACACGGGGCTTATCCTGGGCTGTGCAGAGGCTCACTCAGTCACTTGTTGGCTTATTTGCACTCACGCCGCTTGTGAGGGTTTATCTCATAGAGGTGCTGAGCCTTTAAGGACCTTCCAGCGAGAATCATGGTGCCGAGCAGTCCTCTTTGCTCACCTGCCCGTGCTGGCAGGGAGGAGGCGGCTCATGTGTAATCGTGGTGCCCCCTTCAGGCCCCCATGCTGTGGCACTCGCAGGGTTAGCAGAGGCCTTCGTTGGCTCAAATTCACCAGCTACGCAGTCTCTGCTTCAGGGGGGCCGCAAGCACACCCGCAGTAGTCAGGTGCAGAGGCGCTGTAGCAGAGACCCCGGGAATCAGGAGCCACGGCATGCATGAACACCCACTCTGCAGTCGGCACCGATGCGAACTCCGTCTCCACTCGTCGCCAGCTGTAAACTCTTCTGTGACGTGGAAGTGGAACAAAAAACACAAGGCAAACACAGACTCTGGGGTCTACTTCTATTTATATTCCTTTTTTTCTCTCCTCACCCCAAAGCCTTCTCTCCACACTCCCTGCAACCTTGTCACTTCCTGTGACCCCTATTCCCTGCCCCTTGCATACGATGATCCAATTCCTGTCCCTGGCAGTGGAGTCTCCTCGCTTGGGTCCTAGAGCCCAACCTTACATCGGTGTGAGGCATGGAGAGAGTGGTGAGGAGAAAGCACAGTGGCCTACACCCTGGTGTCCCTGGGGGGTGTTCGTTTGTAATTGTGAGTGTTGTGTAGCCATAGGTCCTCAGTGGCTTTGCAGCTGCAGAAGGAGAAGCCTCAGTGCTGTCTTAGTGATTTGTCACCTCCCTCAAGTTTTAGTCACAACCTGTGCCTTTGGTTATCGGTGCAGGCTCAGACACAGGCACCCGAAATGCTGCCAATGCGGACACATGCACTTGTGTACCTGTTTTGGTGCCTGCTGCTGCCCCACACCCATATATTGTGCATTTGGCTGGGTTTTCAGCTACTGAGCGAGAGAGCTGTGTAGTCGGCTTTGCGTCAGAAATCAAACGGTGGAGGATGCGTGTCAGGGTGCTTTTGTGCAGTAACAGCCGCCTTGCCAGTGAAGGGGCCCCGGTGCGTTTCAGACCTCTGTTATTAGGACGAATTTGGCCTCATAAAGCCATGATAGAGGTGCCATCTGTGAGTCCTCTGAGGTTATTGTGGAGCTGGTTGGCTGCAGGTTTTTTCCATGTACAAAAAATTCAATAGAAAGTGCTGCTTCCCCTCAAAGACGGTATTATTTCCATTTTCTTTAATTCATTCAAAGGCTGAGCTGGCGTAGTGCCGAGACGTGTATTGATAAGCGAAGAAAATAAAACTATTAAAATATTAATTTGTTAGTAATAGGAGTACTCTGAGTTGTGCGTATTTGTCTGCTACAAAATGGAAAAACCTCAACAACATCCTTAGGTACAGTAAAGACTGTGTAGATACAAAAATGAAAAAAGGAAGTAAAGGAAGCAAGAATTCAACTAGATAACACAGAAGGCATAACTGAGAAAATGTTACAGCTCACAAATTGCACAGATGACCCCTCTCAAGCTCTAGCAGAATATTTGTGACAAAACATTTCTGCTCCTCTAAGAACGCGAAAACACATCACTTACCGACCTTATCTGATGATCAATTATATATTCCAGAGACCAGCATTACACCAATACGATGCAAGATCCAAGCGAGCTTGGTGGTTTGAATGCAATAGTTTTACCTGGTTGAATCGGTAGGGAACTGAGACCTAGATTATCATCATCCTGATGCTTTCAACAATAAAATAACTTAAGATGAAGTCAGAGGGCCAACGTGTACGTCGCATGGAGATAATCATTGCATGATCAAGCAGCAATTATTCTCAGTGGATGTTAGCCAGATTAAAGGACAGCCGTCTTTAGATGACCATCCTGCACCATCTCTATCAACGTCAAGTTTAAATATAAACTCAACACCCTCCTCTGCTTTAGTAGAAGAATTATTGCTGATGTAAGGGACTCTACAAGGTATTTTAGAGGAATTGGCAGTAGTACATAAAAACCAACAAACCCATTTTAATCTCTTGCAGAATATAACAGGCGAACTTCAAAAAATCAATACTTGTTTACTACACTTATATTACTAGTAAGTGAAACTCTAAGGGAGAAGATTAACAACACCATGGGTAATGTGTCAGAATAGACTGATGCTGACTGCGATATGCAGTCTGATGTATCATCTCAAAATACCAAGTTAGTAGAACTTAATGGGACAGAACACATCATATATCCTACAAAGATTGTCAAATGAAGATTTAAAAATAGAGGTTGTATAAAACTATCTTCAAATGACAACCCGTCAAATTGGAGACAGCAAAAGAATCAGCTAGTTGCCCACATAAAAAGGAAAAAGGTACCAACTGTTCAAGTTTTAAGAGATGAGAAAGTGAAGTTTACGGTAAAAAATTAAATAAGTTATAAACCTCCTCAGAATACTCAAAATGGGATGAAGAAAGGGGTAAGGAAGAAATGTAAAAATGTATATGAACAAAAGATATTAAATGATAAAATGCCAAGAAAAGGCAGAAAGCGTAATTCTCTGAATAGAAAGTAATAAACACAAAAAGTAAATTTGCTGAATGATAATGTAGTCAATAAAGTATCTAATTTCTAAACCTCTAAAAGCAAATACAAACAGGTTTTAGATTAATATGGGAACAGCACTCTTGTTTTGTTTTTGATATAAACTGTAAAGGGAGAAAAGCAAGGAAACTTCGCTTTTTAAACCGAGCGAAGGTTCTTTCCCTGTTCAAGCAAATCCTGGATTTAGTAAACATCATCTCAACTGATCTGAAAGAAGTGGGCATCCTTACAATGGAAGAAGGGAGGTAAATAAGGAAAGTGGACTTTACATAATTTTTCACAGTAAATACAATGGGTAAAACCTAAGAGGACCTAAATACCCTGGGTTTCACGATGAGTTTGGCAGCAGAAGTCTGCCCGCTAAACAGTCAGGGCGCTAATGCATTGTCCCAACATAGACGCTTGGGAAACATTCAAATATTTCTGTACCAACTACAAGTAATAAATAACGACCATCGTAGAGTCAAGTTACTGAGATATTTTGGGGCACAGTTGTGTGCAAACCGACAAAATTTACGAATTGTTTTAACTAATGATTGATGCTCAAATGGGAGACCCACGGTATTTTTTATAAGAATAAATATTACTCATAATTATCTGATCATGCTGATGTTGAAACTTGTCCTTACTACACTTCATCTGCATAGGACAATCTTGTAACCTAATATTGTGTAGCTGGAACCCTCGTGGGTTTTACCAATGTGTAAGGCTGGTCAAATCAATCAACTTATATATGACTATCATATTATCTTATTGCAAGAGACTTGGTTGTGACAGAATCTGAACTTTTATGGCTTCGTGTCTATCCGTAAACCTAGGCTCACTTGTGGAGGGGAGACTATGTGGAGGCCTACTTACCCTTATTTGTACAAGGTTAGTTAGTAATTTCTGAAACATAGTATTGGTCCCAAATAACGGAGAATGATCAATGTGTACATTTCATTTTGGTGAATATCTATTTACAAAAACAGTTCAAATCTAATCTGAGTATTTTTCTGAGTATTTTTGAAATTATATTATCCAAGCTAAGATCTGACTATGCAGAAAGTATTTTGAGGCTTCAAACTGAAAATCGATTCAACAAAAGTGGGAAAAGCTGTGAAAGATCACCTTGAAATGTAGAATACCCAAAATGCAATTTTGCCTACAGTACTAAAGTTGAATGAATCTAGCCATATGTGTGATTTTCTTGGTAGTAATAGATTAATAAGCCTAAATGGCCAATTTGATCAGGATTGCTCTGCAGGTCAAACTTTTCTCTTTGAGTCTCATCACTGCCCTATCGATTATGTGTTCGACCCTTATGATGTTATAAAATGTTTCTGCAATTTCAATGTAATCAAGGGTAAAGGTAGCAATCACAGGGTACATTTGTTTTAAAGAAAAAAGCCTTAAACAATAAGGTGATTTATATTAGAAATATCCTTCCCCAGAAGACTAAAAACATGACTTGGCACAAGACAATTTCATGTACTTGCTGAACTCCAATTGACCACTGAATCATGTAATAGTTTCCTTTCTGAAGAAGGTACATTATCCTGGTTTGTATCTCTAATTGTTGGTGTTCTTGCATGCTTACAAATAGCAGCAAGTATAAAGTGAAGAATAAATCATTTTCGCAAAATATCACAGGGGTGGTGTGATCAAGAATACAGAGACATAAGAAATCCCTTCAGAAAATGCAGCATTTATATAAGAGAGACTCAAGGGATATTTATCCACAACAAATACAAGGATTGAAACAGAGCATGAGAGACATGTAAGAAAAAAGAGAGAGACTTTTTATAATACAACATGGAATGAAATGTTGGAGGTAATAGAGATGGGGGGACCAGAAAAAATTGGGAATTGGTAAACAGTGCATTTGATATAAATGCAGTGGAACCATCTCATATGATAACTGAAGAAGAATGGGTTTTACATGAATTCAACTCATATGGTTGGTTCCCCCTTCTAATGCTTTGGAAAATTTGCATAAAATGAAAAAAGGTATAATAGATATATTTTCATTGAAACACATGAAATAAATAATAACAGACTTTAAGTTAAGAAGAGCTGCTTGAACAGATAATTTACTCTGTTCTCGAGTAAACCTAGCCATATAACTTCTGTCCACTCAAATCTCTCAGTATCTCTCGATTTACTGTTGAATCCTCCAGTTAATATTGCAGCTGATTATGAATGCTTCTCTAGGTCCTTGCAGAGCCTTGAGCTTATTTTGTCGTCCATTCTGCCTCTACTGGAGAAGACCACTGACAGTTCAGGATATATTTTAGACATCTTATCGGTTATACTGAAAGAACTACCCATAAAATCAATTAGGGATGAAAATTCATCCAGTGTAAAAAGCTCTGCTCCCAGTATGGTGGATGTAAGGATTCAAGTGGGTGATCCGAGGATTCATCCCCACAGAAACGATAAAAGATGTAACAAATCATTGGATCTAAGCCATCTGTAAGTTCTCTTCAAGGAAAAAGAAATCTCAGCCCTCGAGGGCACATAATGGGCCCATTCCTTCAAATCACATCCAGAACTCAGGTAAATCATGAGAAGTTTTCTCCATCTTTAATAAAGCTAAAAGGAGTAATCCAGGGGTGGTTATTCAGGAACCGGGCCCTAAGCTTGGTAAGGGAAAAAATAACAACAAAAAAAGGCAAAAAGGAAATTGCACAGGATAACTAAGAGAACAACAAGAAAAGTAAAATTCCTGGTGGGGAATCTGCCAACTGAGCAGTCTGTTGTGTCACCTATAACAACTAAGGAAACAATCTCTGTACCCCAGGGGATGGGTTACCTTCGAGCGATTTCAAAACCAACAAACTGTGTGGCAGGTAAAGGTTTTGTAATTAAGCCAGCTCAGGATGATCATGATACATTAATGGCATGGTAAGGGGTTGGGTTACCTATCGCGGCAGCAGGATCGGAGAATCCCAGGCCGGATTTAAGGTGGAGTAAACGATCCATTGCCAATTCCTATGAGGAAGCTGACTGGGTTCTTCAATTGGTGGACATTTTTAATGACTCTGAGTCAGAAGGTGAGTTAAACAGATTGTGCATCTTATCTCTGTTTAAGTCTATCTCCCAGTTGGCTAAAATATCCTCTAAAGACATCTTTCTGGTTGTTCTACCCAAAACTAGTGTCACAGATGCTTCCTGGCCATTTGTATGGTTTCATTTTTATTCCAGGATAGTAGCTGAAGAAGTCCCGAATTTACTGGATGAGCTTAGGCATTCAGGCTTTGATATTTTTTACACATTCATCCAACAGTCTGTATTCCCGGCGGCCCAGCCAACTTATGATAAGAGCCGTGGGGACTGGTTGGGGGTACAACCATATCATCACAACCAAGATCCCTCGCTAATGGGTGAGGGGCGCCAGGAGGGTGCCTGTTCTGAAAGGATTTTGGAGTGAAACCTGACAAGGGTAGGCAAATCTTCACTGACTGGAAGGAACCATCTGAAACGGGTTAAACTAACTGGAATTGGATTGCGGGTATAATCAACTCAAAAAAGCTGCTGTTCAAACCCCTCTTTTGTAGATCCTGATGACTAGGGTTAATTTCCTGTCTTGGAACATTGCAGGGCTGAAAAGGGATTTTGAATCTTTTCTGTCGGTTATTGAGGACAAGAACATTATGATTACTGTTTTACAAGAAACTTAGGAAACGAAGAATTTAGTGATATTTATTTTTTAGTATTAAAGCAGTCAAGGGGTAATTTAGTCACCCTGCGGGGGGCTTAGCTGTTATGGTATCTGTAAAATATGATGTTGCGGTGTCTGCTATATTCAGGAAATATACAAATTTCTTCACTTTATCATTTAACTAAGAAGAAGAATTCGAACAAAATGTTTGCCCAGACTTGATATTAATTAACATGTATTTTCCTCCTAAAAAAGCAAGGAAAAAACAAGGAAAAACAACTTAAAGAGTTGGCATTGTTAATGAACAAGACTCACTTATTTGCCAGTTCTACTGATGGGAGAATTTAATACAAAGATTCCATCTAATCAGCTGAGGAATGAACTCCAAGGGAGAAAGAAAATGCTTTAAATATTCTCTGTCAGGTTTTGTCATGTCAGCGGAAAGATGGGACTGGTAGTCAATTAGGTACCCTGCTAAATGGTCAAAACATGAGTATAATAAATGTTGGGTGTGTTCATCATCAGCTGGCGCAGCCAACATTTGATAACGGAAGGGTGACCACATTGATCGATTAGGTCATTATCCCCTCTGAGAATTTTGGGTTGGTGAAGGATTTGGTGGTAGGTGATCTAGCTGGTAGTGACCATAAGCCACTCATACTCTCGCTGTCAAGTGGAGCTTATCGAAGAGACCTTTGGTTCAATAGTCAGCCAACGTACTGCAGAAATGAGCGCAGATTAGTGTGGCCCGCTCAATTAAAACTCCACACTGTAAACGGTATGATGGGGTTGCTGAATTCCCAGTTTAAACTTCCCTCACATCACACAGTACAGAATTTCTATAATCTCATTGCCTCTATAAGGGACATGGTCCCCGTAGGCCTAGATAGGGGCTGGGTTAGGAAGGACTAATTTACTTTAGATATGGTACAAGCAAAGTCAACTTTAAATAAGAATAAGAGAAGTGTAGTAAATAGGTGGGGCACTTAGGGAGTCCCTAATAAAAAAAACACAGGAAAGTAATGCGGCAAATAAGGTGAACGGAAAAAGAGAGCCTCTGGACAAAGGCATTAGTCTCCCTTCGAATTAGCAACCTCAAGAGCTTCTGGCGTATAACTAATAGTATACTGGATCTATCAACCAAAACTGCTGTAGCACAAATTCCCGAAGAAACCTGGGTCAGGTATATATCCGAACTGTGCAAGGTAAAAGAAGGTGAAAGTGGTGCCCCGGGACCCCTGCCGATGTGTTCCTTAGAGAAGGGGGCGGCAGAGAGTATCCCACATTTCTTTGTAAGTAGCACCAAAGCAGTAATAAATGGTCTGAAAAGTTCTAGAGCTCAAGGGCCCAATGGTCTTTCTTCAGACATTATCAAATTAAATTACTGGTTGTGGGCCCAGATTTTGGCACTGTTGTTTTGGACCGTAATCAGCGGACAGGATATGCTGGAATCCTGAAAAGGTAGCCATTGTTTAAAAAGGGTGAACAGGCCCTGACTGCGAATTATTGTTTGATCACCCTGTTGGACATTCCTAGCAAAATTTATGTGAGGCACCTGCTTGGCTTATTGGAAGATTAGGTACGCGAGGCCAGAATTCTACCTATGGCCTAAATGGGTTTTGGCAAAGGTAATTTAACCACGGATGGTTGCTTGATAGTAAATCTTTTGGCTGAAGAATACTCCATGAAAAGGAAACAGTCCTCTTTATGTGTCTTACATCGATTTTTCAACAGCATTTGACACTATAAATAGGATTTTACACCGGGAAAAGATGACCAGATGGAATTGCCCACTGGGAATATTGAATTTGATAATTGTTGCATGAGGGCTCGTGGACTGGTGTAGAAACTGGGGGCAACAGGGCCTTGCCCAAACAGATTGGTACCCCTAATGGCCTTAGGCTGGGTTGCATCTTGGCACCACTCCTGTTTTCAGTCTATATAGTAGATGCTATGG
Source organism: Calotriton arnoldi (assembly GCA_963921515.1). NCBI lineage: Eukaryota > Metazoa > Chordata > Amphibia > Caudata > Salamandridae > Calotriton > Calotriton arnoldi. Next base: position 685,533 of record CAWUFW010001245.1, read on the forward strand.
TAGGTCTAATCAGGTCCGGTCCTTCCTGCCAAAATTTGGATCAGAGGCTATATCAGCTCTGTATTATGCGGATAACACGGGCTCCCTGAGGCATATCATAAAACTCCATTTGCATGGGAAGTAAGTAGGTCAATGGGTTGCTAATCTGTAAGACATTAAGTCCTCTCTGAATCTCCCAGTATGGTATGAACCCCTAAACATCTCTACATTCCAACAGAAACAAGTATTCAAAAAGTCTGATAAAAGAGTGCTCTAGGAATAGTGATTTAGCCAATGTGAGTAATAGAGTTAATCTGCAGCACCTATTGGAGACAGATTATTGTCCAGCCCTATTTGCGTGATATAAAAAGTAGATATGTAAGGAGGTGGGCCTTGAAGGTTAGGCTGGTTCAGGTCCCCCTCCTTCATCAGGTGGATGGGGGTCAGACAGGCTGGGACCGAAAATGATACTTGCCCCTTTTGCCAATCTGCTGTAGTGTCTCTCTCGCATATACTTGTCTTCTGTGCACACTTTCATAAAATAAGACGAGGTATGTTACTGCTGGTTTTTAGTAATTTACAGGTGCGTCGCATCAATGATTTAATGATGATAATTTTAAAGTGCAATATGACTGTGTGTTGTGCTCTATGAAAATTGTCTGTAGTAGCTGAAAGGTTAGCTACCTTGATCGTTTTGTAGTATATGATTCATATGCAGTGTCTAGTGAGGCTTGATCTGCTGTATTCTGGATTCTGTGATATTTTTGATACCGATTTTAGTTATTCGTGGATTAGGTTTCCTATGGTTTGAATTATTGCATGTATGCGTTTGGCTAAGCTTGTATTTTTTTCGTTTTTCTTTGGTCCATATCAGTCTTTCATTTTCTAAAAATTGAAGAATGTGATTTTTTTAATGTGATAATTGCTTTTTTAACAAAATGATTGCCCTTTTGCTTACATGAATTATATCAGGTTTTTATCTTTTAAAAACTTAAGAATGTGAACCCTTCAGGCGATAATTGTTCTTTACACAAAAAGATTGCCCTTCCGTTTACATGAATTATAACATTTTAATCGAACGTTCTATAAAAAAACATCAGTATATCTGCACAATCTCTATCCCTAGTTTCATTCTCTTGAGTAATCCCAGAACATGGCATATGGTCGTTTAAGTAGACTCTGGTCTTGTATTGTGTCTTGTTTTGTATTTACCTCTTTTGATTTTACTTGCCCTATCCTCTTTAACAAGGACTTGAGGCCTGTCCTTGCCTTGGTACATCTGTTTTTAGCATCTGGTTTACTGTATTTTGCACAAGGGCTAAGGGATAGTGACTTACAGATGTCCAATTTATGGCGGTATATGTATGTGTGTAAATAATGTATGTTTTGTGAATGTTGCTGTATCTTAATTTGTATGGATATGGTGAGACAATAATGGTTGCATTGCCTTACTGGCATGATAGCCAACTAAATAAAATAAACAAAATGAAATTTTAGCTAGGAAAATGTTAATGAAAACAAAAAATTAATTGTGAACTCTTTCAACAGATTCCCTTTACCTATCTTTAAGATAAAACCAGTGGTCACTGGGTACCCAGGAGACAAACATATGCTAAATTTTAAATGATGTAGACCCATTTTAAATGATGTAGACCCAGAGGTATACCAATCCAAGGGGAGAGGATTCGTTATTTTTTTATTTTCTATTGGAATTTGGCTTTAATTAATAACATTTCGTAACCTGCCAAACGGGCATGCAAATGTTGTTGGTACTGAGACGCACCATATCACTGTATACTCTGCAAAATAGCTCTTAAAATCCCAATTCTTTTCTATGTTTTATTCACATATTTTTTTTAAAACTTGCCAAGGTATATCTTTCATCACATAATCTGGAACGGGCCCCAGATTAATAGGCTTTGAATTCTGAGATAGTCCGTGTTCAGCTGTTAAACCTTAGTCACAATTTTGTGTAACTATTAAGTAAAAGGTACTTTATTTTCCTTTTCCCAGCCTTAAGCCTCTAGAGACTCACTTTTATTTGTTCTCCCACTGCTACCAGTCAGCAATTAGCTTTTGAATAGTTGTGAATTGGTGTGAAATGCCACCCAGAAGCAAACAATAACCTGTTGTGAATGGGCAGAGATGACCCCTCTGAACCTGACTGAATATTGTGCATTGGACTGTGAACATCCTTTTTGAGATTGAAGTGTCAAGTCCTGCTTGAATGTAATGTCCTGCTTGACAGATCTGCTGGGGATTTTCATATGACCCTTGAGGCACTCTTCAAAAGGGTCTTCCCTGTCACAGGCAAATGTCAACTGACACTTGGGCAGGGCCCTTCTTTTGCCCCCTCCCACCCCCGGAGGCAGGCCATAGTGGGATTCTGTTTGACAGGTATGTTGAGTTTACATGTAACACATGATGCACACTCAAAAGGAGGGAAACAGGATGCTAAAGTGTGAACATGACTAAAGAGGGTATCAGAGTGCTTTACAAAATATCAGGAAGGAAGAAACAATAAAACAAACAACAAGATCGAGAGCTAACCAAGATGCGGTGGGCTCCAAAAAGGGTGGCGGTCAGTAACTGGGCGATATCGTCACAGAATATATGAGATCATAGGAGTCCAGAACTGAACATAGTATGGCAAGTGTAGTAAATGATGAAGGCTATTGAAGAGCAAGAGCCCTAGAGCAAGAACTTGTTCATTACTAGCGCTTTGACTTCCTTTTTTAAATGATACAGGTGAGGGATTCAGTCTGACTTCAGGGGACAGGGAGTTCCAGATCCTTGGGGCAATACCTGAGAAAGCTTGATTGTAGGTTTCCTTTTTACAGAATTTCTGTGGTTTTAGCAATAAAGTGCTTGAGCTTCTGGAAGATCTACAGCCACCAGATAGCTCCAGTTTTTGTGCTAGGTACAATGGGGTGTTAAGATGTAGTGCTTTATGGGTCACGGGTGCGATTTTTAACTCAATCCTTGCTTCACACGGGAGCCAATTTAGAGCGAGTAGATCAGGAGTGAATAGGTTGTATCTTTTGGATCCTGTGATGAGCCTAGCAGCAGAGTTAAAGGAGGCCCTTAAAGGGGCCAGCGTTGATCTAGGTAGGCCACAGAGGGTTGCGCTTCCATAGCCTAACCTGGAAATGACTAGGGCTTGAACCACTGCTTCGAAATCGTCGAGGGGGAGGAAGGGTTTGATTTTCTATATGATGTTCATTTGGAAGTTGGCACCTTTAGTGACAGAGATGATGTGCTCCTAAATATTCCGGTTTCTTGTCAAGGGTTATTACAAGTGATCTTGTGGAATCTATAATGTGTGGAAGGCAATTTAGAGCTGTAAGTTGCTTCCTCCATTCTCTGATATTAGTTGATTGATTTGGTGGGGCAATTAAGAGGAATTCTGTTTTGTTTGTATTTAGTTTGAAGTGGTTGCATGTAAGCCAGTTTTGAGTTTTTTGGAGAGTAGAGTTAAGAACTCGTATATCTTCCGGGGAAGAGATTTTCAGGTACAATTGGGTGTCATCAGCGTACATGCGATAGTGAATATGGGATAACTTCAGTATTTCCGTTAGTGGCTCCATGAACAGGTTAAACAGGGTGGAAGACGTTGATCCCTGCGGAACCCCCAGTGTGACAGGTGATGAAGTGGAAAGGGAGAGTTTAACTGTGAATCTTTGGGATCTGTTGTGTAGGAAGGAAGTGAACCAAGTAAGGCGGACCCCGATAATCCCATTCTCCGTTCCAAAAGGTCAAGGAGGCTGCATGTCAAAAGCTGACGATAGATCAAGGAGAATTAGTAGGCAGGATTCATTTAGATCCAGCATTTGTAGCGCATCATCTGCTATGTGCATTAGAGCTGATTCAGTGCTGTGGCCTTGGCTGAAGCCAGATTGGAATTGGTCTAACAACTGTAATTATTCTATGTGGTTGGCTAGTTGGATGTGAACACATTTCTCCAGTAGCTTAGCCGAGGTCGGAATGTTGGTGATAGGGCGGATGTTATTCGGGCCTGTAAGATCTGCCATGCGTTTCTTAAGAATAGGAGTTACCTGGCCGGACTTTAAGCCACCCGGGATAGTGCCTTGATGTAAACAGGCATTAACAATCTTGGTCCAGAGTGGTAGTAGGGACAGTGTGAAATCATTAAAGAAATTCGATGGCAGAGGTTCGTTGAAGTTGCTTGAGAGTTTAAGTGCTGTGAGATTTTTGGGAATGTTAGTTTCTTTATAAAATTTGAAAGAGCTCAACACGGCGTTGTTTTTGGGGAAAGCTACGAGAGAGGTGGGGGCTCTGTGATCAAGGGTGGGGAGAGGCTGGGATGTGGAGAGTTAGGAAGGAGCTCAATTTCAATTTTATTTGTTTTTTCCTGGTAGAAGGAGGCACAATCCTCAGTTTGTTTGCAGATTAGATCCAGTGGGGGTCAGATTGGAATGACTATTCGTTTGAAGTTTGACCAGCTCAAATAGTTTTTTAGGCCGGTTTCGCTTTGAGTTTCGGATGTGTTTGTTATAGGTGTGCCTAAGTGGTCGTAGCTGCTTCAAGTGATCGAGGGACGGAGAGAATCTCCATATACGTTCAGCCCTTCTCAAATTGCGTTCATCTGCATTAAGGTTATCATTATACCATGGTTCATATTCTTTGGTGAACCCTCTTTTTAGCTGAAGAGGCGCAATTGAGTCAGGATGTTCGTCATGGAATTGTTATAATGGTTTGTGACTTCATGGACATTCTGCCGGAGGAGGAAAAAAGATGTTGCTGATGACTGTTAAGGCATTCAGATTTATATTTCTTAAGCTCCTTTTCCAGTGTTTAGGTTTCTTTGGTTGGGCCTTATTAGTTATCATCAATTCAGTGATGAGGATGGTGATGTGTTGGTGGTCGGTCCAATCACAGGGGACAATGGATTAGAGGAGAATGAAATTGGGTTTGGCTATAATTAGATCTAAGGTCGCACCCTTGTTGTGAGTAGGACTATCACAAATTTGGATCAGGCTGAGAGCCTCTAGAAAGTTTTTTAGGCTGATCACTGCTGCGAAGTTCTGGTCATTCCAGTGGAGGTTGCTGAAAACTCAGCTTTTGTTCTACCATACTTCTGTCTCTGATGATGTTGTGGGTACAGGGACGGCCTCAAACTGGATTTTAGTGTTAGATGTGGGAGAATACTAGTACACTTTCCACCCTCACCCACAGCCCTCTGAGCCCATGTTGAGTGTGGGCAAAGACTTTGGCTATCTTGACAATGCCCAAAGTGGGTTAGCTTAGAGAACCTTTACTCCATTGGTTATGGCACTCCATCGGTCATTTCAACCTACGAGCTCATGCCAGGCATAGATGTGGCATCTCCAGGCATGCACATAAGAACACTCCTAGACCTGTGGAAGATCAGAGGCAGACTGAACCTAATGTATGAGACCGGAGAAAAGCCTAGAAAACTGGAACTGTTCTCCCTCTTGTACCCAGGACAAGGAAGTGGACTCCAAGGATGAGTTGGCTGACCTCCTGTGTAGCTACAGGGATGAAACCAGCTACAAGAGGCCATTCCTGCAACTGTCCAGCTGACCAGTGGCAACTGAACCTGAACTGAACCCTGCTGTTGACTTCTACCTGTGGCACTTTAAAAGTGTATTCCTGTGGTGGACTGGGACTTAAAGGACTAATATCAAAAGGTAAAATCTTTGACCAAGACGAGACTAATTAGTGTATTCGACCCATGCTCCATTGCTGTCAGTGTGAAAATGTGCCTAGGTCCTTTTCTACCACGACCATTAGCTATCATTGACACTTGGTGGTTCTTGGCGCTATTGCTACTTAAAACTTTAACAATTTATGCTCCAGTTTCCCTTTTTGGGTGTTTTTTGGTGTCATTTTGTTTATTACATCTTACTGTATTGTTCAAATTTTTGGAAATCTTATTGTTTTTGCTTTTCAACTTTTTTACTCTTTTAGTACTGCATAAATACTTTACTCACTGCCTCTAAGTTAAGCCTGTCTGCTCTTTTGCCAACAGGAAAGGCTCTTCTGATGGTCTATTGTCTTCTTCCTCGATTCCCACTGTAAATGTCCATGTCAACATGGTGCTTGAAAAGTGGCTACAAAATGTCATAAAAGATACATCTAGGAAGGTTCTCATGAGAACCTTTAGCAGGCCTTCTCTGACAGATGCTCAGTGTCCCATTGTGTAGCAATGGCCTACTCTATGAAATAAAACATTAATATCTAGCATGTTCTGGTTGGATCATGAAAATCAGAGCTCATAGCAAGCATTTTCTTTCACTAATATTTATTCATGATAAGCATGTGGCAGAGAAAGCTTATCTAAAATACGTTGAAATCATATGGGGTGAGGTGGAAAGAAATATATTTTGCAGCAAACCGCATATTTTATGAAGATATCAAAATTTGCAGTTCAATTATAACAATAAGTCAGCATAAAAGAAAACATTTATAATTATTAAAGGGACAGTAAATAATAGGAAAATGTTTGAGGCCTAGTCGTGAAAGAACGATAGAAATGGGAGCTTTTTGCAAAAATAAACAGCATTTTCTAAGTGGCACGTATAATAAAAATGCATTTTTTCTAACCTCTAAATGAACACACATTTCCTATGTTAACGCTAAAGCACATTTCTCTAGTATTAAGAAGCTAAATTTATATAAAAAGTTTCAACTTCCATAATCCCCCGTTTGATTTCATTAATCATCACATCTCTAGGTTTCTCATCTGATTCCAAGTCCCACTACTACTACTGGCATTAGAATAGCCTTCAATATATCCCTTCCTGCTCTTGAAAACCAATTTCCAATTATGGCAATTCCTTTTCCAAAATTTTCAAACAAACTTGGTGTTTCAAATTCACATAATTCAGGTTGAACACCTGAAATTTTCTTTGCGTAACCTTCTGTTTCCCTACTCTCGTCAGTTATTTATGTACAGCAATGGGTTAATTTAAGCATCTTGCAGACTCCACCCTTTTCTGCAAGTAAGATGTATAAGGCAAGTTGGTCTTGTAAAACCATTGACTGTATAGCAATTAGTTCTATATTAATTACAAGCAAAGCTCCAGATGTGCTAGTTGCCATTTTGTCAACACCTGTTGATAACTTCCTAATCTTTTCGCCATTTAAGATGACACCTACAGGTGTAATAAAAGCTCCAAATATGTCTCCTACTAGTCCAATTCCTGTTTTAGTATTCCGTTTCTCTCTGTGAGCGGGTTTAATTGTTAATGTATCTAAGCTCTTCACATGGTACATCTTTGGAATTAGTATGCCTGAATAACAGATTCCCTCCCAGTCAGCTGGCAGTAGGAAGTAAGTGTTCTGTCCACAAATGTAATAAAGCCCTGGAATAGCATTCTCCTCTCCCTGTAAAATTTGCCAAGATCCCCCTGTGAATTTGAATGTATGTTCACAGCTACTGATCCATACATGACTAGTCCTTTTGGGTGTTCATCTTCTGTACATGCAAGGTTTCCCTTTATGTTGGCTGTCAAGTCTCAGTTTAGTGTAAATCATCTTTCTAAACTCATTTTCATCATTCTTCCATGCATCCTCTGAAACATCACCCTTTTTCAGTAGTTTATGTCATGTTAATGTATCTCTGTTCTAAAGCCATTTTACATGCTTTCTCTATTGGCTGCATTATACAGATTAAATTATTTATGTAAGCCTTTACACGCTCTATGGGTCTATAGAGAAAGAAATAGTACTAAGCTGTGCCAATTTCCCTTGCTTGTGAGTGTAAATTAATGCTTTTTATTAATGGAAAGTATTAGATCATGATTAGAATAAAAATATTCAAAATGTCCGACAATAGGATGTTGCAAAAAATAGGCATCTGGCAATAGGTAACTTCTTCTGAAACGGATGTAGGTCAGTCTGCGCATACATAGCAAACATTTGCATCCATGGCGTTTGTGTTTTCTTGTACTAACCTAGAATAAAGATGAGTGGAATAATAATTTTTCTAAGAACTTATAAAGAAGTAACTTAAGGGGTCCTCCCTAATATTGTAAATAGGCGAATTAGTAATGTTCTTTGCTTTAATCTCCGACTCTGGCGCTAAGTAAAATCTTATTAGTGCTATGGTGATCATTATTACTGTTATTACAAAAATTTAACCCATGATATTTTTACATTTATTTCTAATGCAACACATTCTGAGTCAGTTCAAAGCACTTAGTTCAATAACTTGTAGCAAGTTTTAGTACGTAGTTTCTTCAGTGTAGTTAATCTTCCTTTTTTTCTCAACATTCAAGCTCCTAAACAGTCATTTCTTAACCCTACTCCATGTTCTTCTAAAATGTTGTCCCTATTCTTCTGTAACTTTCAACTTGGACCTAGTGGATCTTCTATAAAACAAAGAACTAAAACAACAAACATCTAATAAGCACAGTTCAATTTCTTCCTTTAATTTTGTTTGGTTTAAAATTTTCCTTCAGATCATTGTCATCTGTTTCATTTTCTCTTTTCAGGGAGGTTCAAACAGTTTAGGGTTCATGTTGCACAAATCTTCCAATGTAACATTCAAAGCATTGTTCACAAAATATGACCATTCAGGTGCTGAATATCTGCGACAGGGCACTCGTGCTCTTTTCGATCTCCTTAGGTTTTGCAGATTAGGATCTAGGCTACCTTCATCGCTAGATTCAGCCTCACGGGTATTATTTCAGGAATTCCAGCTATTGAAGAACTTCTCTAAGATTCTTGTTTTCATTGCTTTGTGGCCATTCTGCTTGTCGATTGATTCTCCTCGTTCCAGTACTGGTTCCTTCGTCTGGATCTTCTTGTGTCTGTACCACGTAAAAGGCACTTTCTCTCATTGACTCAACCTCTGCTTCTCCTCCTTTAGAGATCTCAATGCCACTCTAGGTCACTTCAGGTACTTGCACTTGATCTTCCATCAGTGGCTGGACTGACACTGGTGCTGTGTGTCTGGGTGGTCTCTCGATTGGCGGTGGAACCACCAAAGCTCTTTGTCCAGGATCATAGAACAAAGGCACTTCTTCTGGATTGCTCACTCTTTTGGTGTGCAAGGCATGAATCCAATTTGGGACTCCAGCACACTTAACAGCAGTATGTGTGGTGAGGATCACCTGAAAGGGGCTTTTCATATGGGTTCAAGGCAAGTCTTCTGAACGTCCTTCTTGATCATGATCCAATCACCAGGATTGAGGTTGTAGCACTGTTTTTGATGCGGGTCTTGTGTGGCAGCTGAGACCTGATGAGAGACAGAACAAACCATATCAGCCAGTCCCTTCCAGTAATCTAATATAATATCATCAGTGATATTTAAAAGTGCATTGGCAGGAATGGCAGGCAACCTCATTGCTCTGCCCAACAGTACTTCGTGAGGGGATAACCCCGCCTTCCTGTCAGGTGTACTATGGATACTCATCAATACTAATGGTGAGGCATCTGGCCATTTCAGTGAGGTTGATGAACAGACCGTGGCCAATCTAGACTTGATGGTACTTTTAATTTGCTCAACGATACCAGAGGCTTCTGGTTTGTAACTGCAGTGTAATCTTTATTTAATCTGTAATGCTATGCAGATCATCTTCATCACTTCATCGTTGAAGTGCGATCCTCTATCTGACTCAAGAAAAATTTACAGGCCGAACCTAGTAATCAATTCACCTAATAACAGCTTAGCTACAGTGAGACTGTCGCTTCTTCTAGTTGAGTAGGTTTCCACCCATCTTGAGACGACGCACACAATCACTAGGATACATCTCAGCCCGTTATTTACAGGCATCTCAATAAAATCCCTCTGCATCCTGTTAAATGGACCACCTGATCTCCTTAGGTGTGTTAGAGTGACATGTGTTTGTTTTCCTACTTTAGCTGTTGACAAGTTACACACTGGTGGAAAATCTCTTCTGCCAACATTCTGAATCTGGTGTTATACCAACTCTACCTAAAAAGTCTCACCATTGCTTCTCTCCCTAAAGGTGTGTATCCATGGTATTATTGTGTCATTGGAAACAACAAGCTATCGGGTAAGACTGGTCTCCCATCTGCTGACATCCAGATGTCATTCACATTTTTCTCGCATCCTGCTTTTACCCAACCATTCTGTTCTGCTTCTGACACATTTCCCTGCACCTGTTTCAACTCATCCCACATACCAGTTACTTTCATCAACATTGCAAAAGAACTCTCCTCCTCAGACTCACGTGAAAAATTCATTAAATGAACAGGCTAACAGTGCACAGTACCTGGCCACTGAGTCAGCGTATTGGTTGCCCATTTCAACTTTTCCGCTTCCTCCTTGATTTGATAAGCACTTAACCATAGCAATTTCTCCTGGTTATTAATTGTAGAGCATCCAACAGGCCCTTGACCTAGGTTCCATTTTTAATGGGGGTACCTGTAGATGTAAGGAAACCCCTTTGTCACCACAATTGTCCAAAATCATGGACAACACCAAACACATACTGGCTGTCAGTGAATTTGGTGACTCTCATTTGAGAAGTCAAATTGCAGGCTCTAGTAAGAGCAATCAGTTCAGCAATTTGGGCAAAAAAAAACTTCTTGAAGCCATGAAGCTTTGACCACATCATTTATGTTGCAAACAGCAAATGCAGCTCTTAGTGTGCCATAATTTCCTCTCAAACATGATCCATCTACGAATAATACATGATCAGGCTCGATCAGCAGTTCATCCTTAATGTCAGGGCTGGGTTTGATGCACAATTCCATGGCATATAGACAGTCATGTTTACTTTCATCACAATTATCGTCATCATTTTCAGACAACAACTTTGAAGGATTCAGCACTGCACAACGTTTTAAAACAATATTCTCTGAAGAGAGTATATTTTGCTTGTAAGGGGTTAACCTGTTATGGGTCATATACTGTGTTTTTGTTCTTGTTAACAGTAGCTCCACAGAGTGTGGGACAATGACAGTTAATGGGTATCCCTTCACTATGTTCTCGCTCTTTTCCAGACTAGTACTTACCCTGCCCACCGCTTTAAGGCAACCGGGAAACCCTGCTGCTACAGGGTCAAGTGTTGTAGAGAAGTAGGCAATACTCCATGTGTTTGTGTCCAACCCGAGAGAGCACACCCATCCCTCTCGCTGCAAAACAATGTGAATTCTTTCGTATAATCTGGAATTCCTAGTGCTGGGGCACGGCACAATTTCTCTTTCAACTCTAGGAATGCTCTTGTATATTCGCTGTTCCATGGAATCCGATCAGACACGTCTCTGTGTGTCAGCCTCGGTAGAGGCTTGGCCACCAAGCAAAAGTTTGGTATCCACTGCCTACAGTAGACAACAATTCCCAAAAACATTCTGATTTCTTTCTCAGTTCGAGCTGGATTAATCTGTAAGATTGCTTTCACTCTCTCTGGTGACACTATCCTAGCTCCTTTCACAATAATGTGTCCCAGATATTTTACTTCTTCTTGAAAATACTGCAGTTTTCCTGGAGACACTTTGTGTCCGTTCTCAGCCAGGTGGTTCAATAATGCAATGGTGTCTTGTATACACGTGTATTGCATCTCTGATGCCACAAGCAGATCATTTATGTATTGTACAAGGGTTGACCTGCCAGGCATCTGTAGAGTTTCTAGGTTTCTTTTCAGAATTTGATTGAAAATGGACGGACTCTCTATATACTCTTGTGGGACAGGACACTGTGTTAATACCTTCTGCTGGAAAACAAAGGGAAAAAACTGCCTTTCGTCCTGCAATGGCACTGAGAAGAAAGCCTGGCACAATTTGATAACTGTAAACCATTCTGCTTTGAAACAATATGGTAGGTGGATTCGGTACCACAGAACAACAGGGCACTACTATTTCATTTACTTTTCATAAATCCTGCACTATACTATATTTTCCTTTGGGTTCCTGCAAACCCATAATTGGAGAGTTACATGGACTTCCAATTAGTTCCTTCCGGATTCCTTTTTGCAACATGTCATCTATCACTGGTTGTAATCCTGCAATTGTCTCGGTGTCAAATTATATTGTTTGTGTTCTGGGATGTATTGCGTTTGATTTCACAGTGATTCAGACTGGTTCTACACCTTTAATTTTAATTAGTCCAATGTCTTCCCTGTAAAATCCCAGACACCTGTGTTTACCATTTCTCTCAAATCCTCAGTTATTTCATTGATAGTTATCAAAGGGACCATACCTGTATCAGCCTGTTGTTTTATTAATTTAAAATCTACATCCTCATCATGCATTTGGAACGTCACACCATCCGGTGTACAATAGATAGTACAATTTAACATGCACAACAAATCCCTACCTAACAGGTTCTCAGGGCTCGAATCACAGACAACAAATTGGTGTTTTTCTTTAAATGAGCCTATTTTTACTGCAACCTTTTCAGAAACTGGATTTGGGATTTGTTTATTAGTTACTTCTACAACGTGGATAGTTTTCCCCAAGAGAGGTAAGTCTGGAACTTCCACTGTTCTAACTGTGGATCTGGTAGCAGCAGTATTAATAAGAAATGATACATGGTAGCCATAGACTTCTGCATCTACATATGGGCCACTCTAGTCTACCTCTTAGACTGCACCAAGTACGCAATCTTCTTCCCCTCTCGGGCACCATCATTGAGAATTTTCTGAACCTAAACCATACGTTTCAAATAACGCGAATTGTTGTAAGGCATTCTGATTTACATTCTGAAATTGTGACATGACATTTTGAAAAGGAATAGTATTCATTTTTGGCATTTGATTGAGATTAAACCCAGGATTTCCCATTTGTGCAGGTGCAACGGGCATCACTGGAGCCTTTCCCCGCATTGGCATCTGCATTTGCTGTGCGGGAACATTTTGAGTTTGCATACATTGCGGCATTTGTACATACCTTCCAGCATTATCAAGATTATATCGACATTCCCTCTTCCAATGTCCAACTCTATGACAGATGTGACTCCCATAGGGAGCAGGGTCAAGACTGATTTGCATATGGCTGGGTCCAAACTAGAATGGCATGGGGAGCAAAACACTATGGATTTAGGCCCAGATCTCTGTACTGGGGTGAATGTATGACATTGTTCTGCATTCTGTCCATCTATTGTTCTTTTTGCATTTGTCACCCCGAGTGGGACGGGTATGCCCAGATGTGGGTCCCGTCCTCTCAATGCCACTGGAGTTAAGTTAGCCTGGCTGATGAGGGGTGAAACCCCGAAACCGGTCCTAGGATGCTTGTTTCCAGTCCAGGGAGGACCTGGCCAGGCAGTTCGGGCTGGACTGTTCCCATAGGGAGCAGGTTCAAGACTGATTTGCATATGGCTGGGTCTAACCAGGAATGGCATGGGGAGCAAACAAAAATGATGGATTTAGGCCCAGATCGCTGTACTGGGGGTGAATGTATGACATTGTTCTGCATTCTGTCCATCTATTGTTCTTTTTGCAGATGTGACAAGTTGTAACCTTTTTCATAGCAGCAATATCTGTACCAGATCCTGTACCCACAGGAACACCTCTACCTCTGCCTTGTAAGTCATCCATGCCTCCTTGATTTTCCTGAAATCCAGACTGTGGCACTGTACCTCCTTGCATATTACCTTGATTGCCTACAAAAGAAGGATTCTGCAAACCTTTCTGAGCCAGCTTGTTTGTGCTAACATGAACTTCTCTTTTATCCATTTCTGCTTCATGTCTAAATCATCGCTACAATACTTTGCATATCTCAGGATTACGTTGAGTGATTTATTTTGCCAACAGATCACGCTTTGAGTTATGTGCGAACAGATCTCTGGCTTTAGCCCTAAAACAAACTGAGATACGATGATCCCCATATCCCTCTCCTCAGGATATTCACGTCCACTGTGCTGCTGAAACACTTGTAACAAACTCTCATAGTACTCATGTACGGTCTCTTTTGGGTTCTGTGTTGTTCTTCTAATTTTAAGCCAATTCATATCTTTCGGGGGTACTCTGTCTTTCAAAAAAGTAATAACTGTCCATACTTCTCCATCACTGTAGGGATTGTAACTCAGTCGCGAATGTCGTATCCTGCTAATGTTTGTCCACACAATTTATGTCAAATAAAACTTGGGGCAAATTGTACAGGCAACCTGCACAAACCCTGACTTTGCACTTCTTGGACCAGCGGAAAATATTCAACCATATCATGCCATTTCCCCATTCTGAGGTCTGAAGCTTGGAGTGATGAACAAATGGCGCAAACAGTGAATATCACACATCCAGTATTATTTATAAGTTAAAATGAGCTACCAAACTTGTGAGGCACATTTTTCATATTTTAGTTATTTCTTGATAAAGTTAAGGATCCACATTTTTCAAGTATGACAATGTCTTACTTTGGACCAAGTTTGCCAGTCTTCTTGGAACTTTCTTGCACCTAATCCTACTTATGCAAAACGTCAAAATGATTACAATTTAAATGTTTTTCTTTCTTTTTTTAACATTTCATAAGGTTTGATTTCACCTGATATCTGGAACAGATGTCAAGTATATTGACTGCTGTTTACTGCATTTAAAATCTAAAATCTCTACCAACTAAGATATGCCTCAAACGTTCAATGAATGCTGTAATCTGCTCCAAGTTGCATGTTTCACAATGATTTCTCTCCAGTTATGTATTCCATTAATTGTTTAATATTTGCAAATTAAACTAACAAAAAACTACCCTAATGCATGTCTGTAGGGCAGTCCAAGTTAGAATAATTTTGGTTTTCTGAATCAATATGACAGTTTTTAACAGCACATTCAATTTCAGATTATAAACTTTTGTGGTTGTCACACAAAATGATATTGTTCTTTCCACCAAACGTCAAAAAGCAGCAAATCAGGATAATCTAAGAATTTACAAATGGCACAAAGGTTTATTCTGAAATCTGGAAAAAAACTTCAGCTACTACGACAGACACGGGTTCCCTTGGCTACCTACTTATGTTTGGAAAGTTCGGGTCGGTTTGATTGTTGTATAGTATGGAAAATATGTGTCTTAATATATCCCTAACTATATAGCAGGCACTATGACAGCCTATACTTTTTTGAGAAGCATATAATAACTTAAAAAATAGAAAGAAAATTCTTAAATCAGCAGCAAGGGGAAATTCAAAATTATTATTGTTTAAACATTTCAACAGGAAGTGTCTCATTTTTATAGTATCTCTGTGTTACTGGTGTGAATTGAACTGGTCCTGATTTTGCTCATGGGTCTATAATGAATGATATTCTGTCCCCAGACTCATCTTCATGTTTCAGGGTGTTGCCATTTTGTAAGTCTTCTGTCATCACTGCATAGCCACCCTTCTCTTGTGCAGAAACCTAAATGCATTCCATTGGTATAGTTGCATAAAGCAATTCCCAATGTCTTTCTTCAAGACGCACGAAGATTTTACACTTTCACTTCGACTTCTTTCCCTCTGTGAGTGTGTTAGAAGTGTGAATGTTCTTCAGCCCATGTCCACACTCTCCAGATTTTTTGCAAGGCTTAGGTTGGCACTTTATCAGCATATTCTTCCCGACATTCTGTTCTCTCACAGGCTGGTATACCTCCGCACAACTATTTACCACACAACTTTCCAGCGCCTGGATACCCTCACGGGTGATTAGCCACGCTATACAAATCCAGATAGATTGATTGACTGGACACTGCAATTAGAACAGGTGGGGCGACGTAGAATATTAACCCACTGACTGGCACTTATAAAAAACAGCAGTACCCTTAGGCTCAGAGCCAGAGCTCTCAATCGTGGTCTTTTTTAAACAGTGTTTATAACGGGCCATGGTTGAGAGCTCTGGAGTTGAGACTAAAGGCACTGTGAGTTTCTCACAGTGCCTGTCAGTGAGTTAAACGATTTTCTAAAAAAACAAAAAGATTAACTTACCTAGTGCCTCATGCTCAGTGCTCCTCTTCATCCCCGAAGCATAGGCTCCTAGAGATCCAGCCAGCAACTCTTCCCTACCATTCCTGGCACTGCTCTCACGCTGCTCAGGCAGCATGAAAGAAGCACCAGGAGCACACGGGTTCAATGCTATTTGAAGCACTGGGGGCCCATGCATTCTCTCCACATAGCTGTCTAAGACAGCTCGGGTTGAAGTGTTTAATTTGCGCATGTCAGGCTGGCCTTCGCAAGACAGCCGGCCAAAGTGACATGCGCACATTAAACTGAAGGGCACACTATTCTTCCCTGCTTCTTTCTCGCCCTCAGAATTGGCTGCTACAAGCACGAAAAATAAAATGGTAATAAATCTGTTTTATTACAATTTTATTTTTCATGTTTCCTGCTCTACAGCCGAGGGGCGACGCTCCTTCGCTCTCATGGAGGCCCCGCTGC
Source organism: Calotriton arnoldi (assembly GCA_963921515.1). Taxonomy (NCBI): domain Eukaryota; kingdom Metazoa; phylum Chordata; class Amphibia; order Caudata; family Salamandridae; genus Calotriton; species Calotriton arnoldi. Next base: position 701,803 of record CAWUFW010001245.1, read on the forward strand.
TGCGACATCCAATTGTATGTATAATAAGGGCAGGTGTATCTCTGGCTGTATTATGGCCTCTACCTCCTGTTAATTAGTGTGCACAAAATGTAGGCCTGTTCTTTGACTTTACATGTGAGCATCAACACATTTATTTTTTAATCACAGTTCCTAAGAATTTCTGATTTGGCACTTCTTATAATGCAGTACGGTATTGTTCATTGAGATTGTAAGGCGTCGCTATTTGCCACAATTCTCTATTGACTCTGGACGTGCAAAAATACTATTGCACCGACAATTTGCAAAGTGAACTCTTTAAAATATGGGCGTGGAAAAGATTTACTATGAAATCTATTATGTCCTGTTTTTAATTTGAGAATTTGAGTCAGGATTTTAACATTTAGCTTCTTATAAATTTTTATTTTATTTCAGCTAGGCACATTTAGGTCTCAGGATGCAGCCTATTTTGTTGAACCGCTGCTATCAAAGGATGGACAACACTATGAAGAAGAACACAACAAACCCCATATTGTATACAGACAGAGTGCAGCACGGAAAGGTTCGGCGAAGGAATCGTATACCTGTGATACATCAGGTATACTTCACTTAATATCACAATGTAAAATGGTTTTGTTATTTCTTATACACCTATTTGAATGCACATATTCATGAGCGCACCAGAAACACACTTAATTTAATATGAAGTCTACAAGTTCTTTTTATGCCTAGGCAAATCGGAGTTGTACTCCTTTCTTCATACTTCTGAATGCTATAGAGCCATGACAGAAAAACCTGTGGCATACAAAGGATTCCATGCTTATGGCTTTTTTTTTTCTAACTGTTCTCTTCAATTTACTAAGGTTTTTATGAACAATTACTGCCGATTTCATTCTTTTCCAAGAGGGTGCACACAAAGTCAACGTATCTGCCAAAATAACAAATTCCACTTGGATATTACAAGAAATTTAACTTTAAGTTTACTTAGTGCTATTTATCAAAACATAAATCAATTTGAAATTATCCTATTTTGCGTCCAAGAAACATGTAAGTCCTTGTGCAAAAGTATCACAGTTTGGAGGTTTATGACACAATTAATTATTTACAGAAATTATGTAGTGTGTGCTCATATACACATGAAAGTGGCGTTTCTTCTTTTTAAGCAGCCGTTTTAGTGGTACCCTTTGTGTCCCCATTTTAAGTGGGCACATGCAATGACGTGCAAATGCCAAACTCTGCAGGCTGCACAGTTTAATGCCAGATTTTGAAATGGATTGACCTAATTTCTCTCTTTTTTTTTTTTTTTTTTACAGAGTTTTATATAGCGCAAACTTGACCAGAATCGGGTATCAGAGCGCTTTACATAGCACCGGTTGCATTACATGAGGACACATTCATTTTTTTGTGAGGCACGGAGAGATTAAGTGATTTGCCCAGAATCACAGGATGTTCAGCGTCATTGCCGAGACTCGAACCCAGTTCCCCAGATTCGAGGTCGACCGCCCTAGCCGTTAGGCCAACTCCTCTCCTCTTGGTTGGGGATGATGAGCCAAGTTACGGAATATTAGAATTTGTTTTTGTTACAACACTTTATTTGTACCACAAGCTCAAACATGAATCCCAACACATCACATAATAGTCATATACAGAATTGGATGCTGTGATTATTTATTGGATGTTGTGAATATTTACGTACATACATACTTTATTGATTGAGCTAAGAATACATACAATTAAAACGAATACGTATAAAACAATCAATTAAATACGTTAAAATACAATTACTCACTCAAAATTGATTCAGTCAGTTAAATACACTAAATTGCAGTAATCATTCAAGAATAGTTCATCCAAACATCCTAAAAAACATAACAGTTAAATGTCGGAGGCTAGAGGCGTGAAGACAGCATCAGAATCCGTCCAGTAACAAAGGACATGGCATCACTGCATAGTCTTATGTTGTGCTTTTTAGGTCAAAGTCTATCAGACAGCAGAGCTGTCTGGTTTGCTAAAGACATCTTCGGGACATTCAGAAAGCTGACCTAGGAATGCATTCCGCACGTTGCTTACCATTGGCTTTGTGGTTTGTAACTCACATTTTGTGGCTTTCTATTATTTGCTCTAGGCTGTCTAGCTTGAGTTCGTCCATCCCGTTGCTCAAACCTTGTTTACTGTATTCTTCCACGAACTCACTTTCTATAAACAAGCCTTCAAATCTTGTTCTTATCTTGTTACATTTGCTGTGCGTTCAAAGACAGAGGTCAAATGTCAAGTTCTCTCTTCCAAGGGAGCTTGGTGTTTACTTTTCTTTCTCTGACTTCAAAGTGAGAGAATTTATGTGACGATCCTTCTGAGTATCCATGTAAGAGGAGAGGGTGTAGAATATTTTCTTTTGTAGCCCACCAAAAAAAATAACTGCTGATGTTTCAGAATATATCAGAATTAGTACAAATGAAGCACATTCTTTTTTGTAATTCTGAAGTGCTGTGGAAACAAATAGTTGAATACAATCAAAACACATCAATATACTAGGTGATGACATATGCACACATTATTGTTTGTGTGCAGTAAAACCGTTTTTCGGTGAAAATGTAATTGTCATTTCAATTGAAAATGTGTTTTCTGTAAAGGCAGTGTGCTACCACACCATGCATACTCCACACTACGCCACTCCATTCCACTCTTTGCCCTTCTTCTCTGTGCCACGCCATTCCATTCTACAACACTCCACTCTGACATGCCACTCCACTCTACACCCCTCCACTCTAAGACACTCTACGCCACGCCATTTCAATCTACCCCACTCACTCCATGATAAAACATGCCACTCCACGTCCCTCCACTCCCCACCACTTACGCCACTCCACCCTACCTCACTCCAATCTCCCCCACTCCACTCAAGCCCACTCCACTTCAATGAACCCCAATTTTCCCCACCTTACTTCGGTACAATATACTCCACTCCAATCTATCCCACTCTACCATAATCTACCCCACTCCAATCTATTACAATCGACCCCACTCCAATCTACCCTATTCCTCTCCAATCTACCAAACTCCAATCGACCCCACTCCACTCTACCACACTCCATTCTACCCAAATCTACCCCACTCCACTTCATTCCAATCTACCCCACTCCAATCTACAACACTGGTCTCTAATCTACTCCTCCCCAATCTACCGCACCCTAATCTACCCCACTCCAAGTTACCCCTATCTACTCCACTCTAATCTACTTCACTCCACCCCAATCTACCTCACTCTTCCCTATTCTACCCCACTCCAATTTAATCCAACCCACTTCACTCCAATCTACCTCACTCCACTCCAGTCTATCCCACTCCAAACAACCCCACTCTTATCATTCCTCTTCAGGCTACCCCACTCCAGTCTACCCCACTGCAATCCAATCTAGCAAACACTAATCCACCCAAACTACCCCACTCCAAATCTGCCCCACCCCACTCCATTCCAATCTACCCCACTCTTCCCCAATCTATCTCACTACACTTCAATCTCAACTCCACTTTAATCTGTCCAACTCCACTCCACCCCAATCTACCCCAGTCCTATCTACCCACTCTAATCCACCTAATCTACCCCAGTGCACTCTACCCTAATCTACCACACTCCATTCCACTTTACCCAATCTACCCCACTCTACTTCACTCCAATCTATCACACGCCACCCCACTCCAGTCCAATCTAACCCACTGCACCCCACTCCATCCCACACAAATCTACCCTGCCCCACTCCACCACAAACAACCCTACTTCAATGTGCCCCATTCTAACCCAATCTACCACACTCCAATCTACCAAACCCCACCCCAATCTACCCCATAATACTCTATCCAAATCCACTCCAATCTACTCCACTCCAATCTATCCCACTCCAATCTTCCCCAATATATCCCACTCCACTCTACCCCTATCTACCCCAATCTACCCTTCTATCTACCCATTCTACTCCACTCCAGTCTACCCCACTCAACCCCAATCTACCCCACTCCACCTACCTCACTCCACCCCAATCTACCCCACTCCAATCTACCTTGCTAATCCGCCCAAGTCCCCACTCCAATCTACCCCACTCCAATCTGCTTCAATCCACCCCACTCCATTCTACCTCACTCCACTCAATGCCAAACTAGCCCACTCCACTCTACCCCAATCTACCCCATTCCACTCTACCCCAATCTACCCCATTCCACTCTACCCCAGTATACCCCACTACAATCTACCCCACCCCACTCCACTAACGTTTAGCCAGCAGCCACACTGGTGTACATAATGGCTAAAACACATTGCCAAAGCCAATAGCTCTTGCGTAGGCTAGACCTATTGGTTTTGCTAATGCTTGTTAAAACTTGGACAGACAAGCTGCGTCCTTGCAGGCAAAGTTTTAGAGCAAAATAGCATAAAGTACTTCAAGATCACTTGGCCTCCTATCTCGCAGTTACAAAGGCTAGGGTAGTTCTTATTGTTTGGCTCCTGTTTTGACTGGTAGCACTCTTAGTCTGAATTATATGTAGAGACTTCTTTTTATCTCGATGTATATGCCGTCCAAGTATGCTTCATGAGAGGATGTAGCCTTACGGCTCGAGCGGTCGACCTCGAAGCTGGAGAACCGGGTTCGAGTCTCGGCAGGGACGCTCAACATCCTGTGATTCTGGGCGAATCACTTAATCTCTCCGCACCTAACAAAAATGAATATGTCCATCTGTAACGAAACTGGTGCTCATGTAAAGCGCTCTGATACCTGATATCTTCGGGTCGAGTTTGCGCCATATAAAACTCAAAAAAAAATAATTTTTAATTAAATTTAAAAAAAGCCCTTGATACTAAAGTACTGCATTAGCAGACTCCCAGTGATTGACAGTTTTATCAGGGTCAGCTCACAATAATGCATTTTAATTGTTGAAGAGCAAGATCTGTTCCTTGATGTTGGGTTCTCACAAAATAATAGCACCTTATTTCTTTCAAAGTTTGAGAGATCTCTTTTAATCAGTGTCATTTTAGATAATCTCTCTTGGTCCAAATGTCGAGGAATGATTTTAAGTAAACTTCCAATGAAGCATTTGTCCATAGCCATACCCAGTACAGAACAGGTTTTAGACAAATCAGAGTCAATGCTGTGCAGTTCCAGGTTAGCCCTTAGTGCCTCCATTGGTGAACATAATAAACACCGCAAGAAGCAGTTAGTCTTTTACGGATCTGATATTTTTCTATATCCCACATGTTGTCACCTTATTTAGTGACAGCCAATGCTTTCATTTTGTATTTCAATTCTCAAGGCAGAACAAGTAAACATCACTCTCAAGCAAGAACCGAAAAACAAGCTACAAAAAGGAATATGCCATTTTTGTCAGATTGGCAAGGAACGATTTCTAAATTTGCATAACAAATGTTATTGGTCTAAAAATCTGTAGACAATGTGTTTGTGCAGTGATATTGTTAACAGATCTTGTAGTCTATTCTCACGTGTTGGGGAAGAAGATTGCGCCCAAAAACTTAAAATACACATTTTTGCCACATCAACAGCAGCATCTATCCATTGCTTAAGGTAGGAATATCAGAGGTATCATGTAACACAACAAGTTTTGGAGGGGAATGTAAGGCTAATGAACTAATGGCATTCATTGTGCCTGCAACTTTTTGCCAGAAAGCACTCCAGAAACGGTAAGGCCATAGTAGATGAGGCATATAACCTGCTGCTACTACACGGCACCAACAGTCCGAGAAGTCATGTTCCTATGCTCAGTTTCTGCGGCGTCCAATGCCATTCATGCAATATTTAAAAAAAGCTAAACGTTAGCCTAGGTTCTCACAATCCACGGCCATGTGCAGTTAGAAGAGAAGACCAATTATCATCGGTATAGTCAATGACTAGAGTATTTTGCCAGCTGTCTTTCAATGTACTCTGCAAGGGTTTTGAGTGGGTTTCTTCTATTAATGTGGCCTGCAATCCAGAGATAGCTCATTTTGAAAGACCTCCATCCTTTAAATAATATATAGGAGATTTAGGTAATGATGCTGACAACAAATTCAGTTTAAAGTGGAGGCAGTGTTTATTTGTATTTCATATTTGTGCATTTTCGATCTGGAATTCTGTGTGCAGTGATTCAACTGATTTAATCCTATTGCCACCAAGTAATTGATTAATATGATTTGTTCCCATGTCCAACCATTCTTTCTAAAATAAAAGTTGACCTCCGATAAGGAGTGCAGCATTGTTCCAGATCAGTGCTTGTCTATTCAGGAGACGATTGCACATTAGCCAACACAAGCTCAGTTTCTTTAAGCAAAGTGTTCTGAGGATCCAAAGATGACGATGCAGCTCAATATACCACAATACCTCGTATGTGTTACATTTCAAATGCTTTTCTATGATTAGCCAATCCAGAGTCTCAAGGTCTGTAGAAAAGAAATATGCAAGATGTACCAAGTGGTGAACTTTGTAGTGGAAGTCGAGATGGGCGAGTTTGAGCCTGCCAGAAGTTGACTCTGCCTGATGTGTTGTAATTTTGAGGCGTGGCTACTGTGACCTCCCACCCCCCGAACCACCCATATATAGTCCTTAATTTATACACTTGTTAAATTATATGTTATGGAAAAGGTTAAGCGTTTTTAAGGATAATGGCTCTGAAATTGCTACCAAAATGGATTCCCAGATATATTACTGTGTATGGCAACCATAAAAAAGGAATGCCCTGCTATTAGGAGCCAAGGTATAATTGTTTAGAGGGAGGGCTCGCTTTTCGTCCAACTGATTTTTAATCCAGAAAGCCAACCAAATCTAGATATCATAACCTGGGATAGACGCTTCATGTATAGAAATTAACAAGAATATATCAGGATAAACAAGTAGTTTATGATCTCCTAATGCAGAATGGATTCCTAAGATCTCTTCAGATTGATGGATTTATGCCGCTAGTGATTCTTGCACCAGGGAAAATAATGAAAGTGATAAGGGGCAATTGTGGACGAGTGCTTCTGCTAACTGAAAAAGACTCTGATTGAAAGCCATTGGCAATGACATTCACCATAGGTCCTTGATACAGTCACTGAATTTTTTGCACAAATTTCTCTTTAAAGCCTAACCTTTGCAATGTATGAAATAAGTACGATGACTCCACCCTATCAAAAGAATTTTCGGAGTCTAGTTATAAGTTGTCTTAGTCATGTTGTACCTACCACATCACATGGAATGCAGTTTGAATGTGGTGACTAGAGGACCTCCGTGGCACAAAGCCCACTTAGTTACGAAGAACAAGCAGAGAAATGAGTTTCCTCATCCTTTGTGCTAGTATTTTCACAAGAATTCTGATGTCTATGATGATTAGGGAAATCAGACAATGGGTACTACATTTGTGAGGATCTTTGTCCAGTTTCCAAAGTAAAGAAATAGTAGCTGTGTTAAGTTCTTGATGGCGATCTCAAAAGTCTTCTGCCTCTTTAAAAACTTTGTATATAAAGCGGACAATAATGTTTATGTTTGTCTTGTAGAATTCAGTGGGGAAGCTGTGTTCACCCAGAGCTTTGCCCCCTGGCATGTTTTATAGTGTCTAGAATTTCCTCCTACATAATTCTACCCTCTAAGTCACAAGCTGTTTCATCTGTCATTCAGGGAAGACATAAGGATCAGAAAAAATCAATGTCTCCTTTAGTGGAGTCCACACTGTATAACTGCTTGTAGAAGGTGGCAAACTCTGCACTGATTTGCTCTGGGTAAGTAAGTAATGATCCAGATGAGGAGTCAATAACTGGAATAGATTGGGCAGACACTTATTGTTTTAACTAAAATACTAGCAATCTGAAAGCTTTTTCACCCAATTCATATTGCTTGAATTTAATCCTTGACAATACCTTTTCAGGCTGTGAATTACAAAAGCAGTTGAGACCAACTTTGGCATTAATTAATGACTGTAAGATTGTAGGGGAAGGGGAAAGCCTGAGTTTGAGTGCAATCTATCATATTTGATTTCTAACTATCTTTGGGTATGCGTTGTCTTCTGTTTGTGTACTGCTGATCCCTTTATAAACTATCCTCTGGTGTAGGTCTTGAATGCTGGTCAAACAGTTTGTGCAGCTGTGATAGAATGCTCACTAAGGAGCATGTATACTCATAAAATTGTTTGTATTTTTTCTTTTCCTCTGGCTCTTTATATTTCTGTGTAGGCATCCTCCAATACTGATTTTGTGTATTAGGATACCCAGGTCTGTTTTTTAGTTTTATAGATAAATGGTTTGATCAGCCTTTATTAACCATCTCTCACCTCTACAGCCTTTACATTGCAGTATCTAGTACCAACAAGTAATAGATTCTAATTTCAGGGTGATGGATACAAGATTAAAATGTATACTGTCAATCTCTGGGCTGTAGCAATTGCCAAGAATCCTGTACCTCGTGATCTTTCTTCAAGTCATTCAGGACCCTTGTCTCCAAAGCCCTGCCTGTTTCCAAGGTTCCTGATCTATCAATAAAGGAATCCTGGACAATATTCCAATTGCCCCCAATTATCACCTAGATCTTCCTTCAAGCCATTCAGAACCCCTGTCTCCAAAGCCCTGCCTGTTCCCTGGGGGCCTGATCTATCAATAATGGAATCTTGGACGATACTCCAATTGCCCCCAATTATCACCTTGATGCATCCGTGATTAACCAATAGTCTACACCAATTAGGAAATAAATCAGTTTTGCTACCTTTGGGAGCATAGATGGAACCAAGTATCATGTAGGGGGAATAGATTTGGAGACAGGTGAGTACATATCTGCCATTTGGATCCAACGTTTAATTGCACATATCCGTACCGGTAGACCTTTATGTATCATTCTAGCTAATCACATGTAGTATTTTGCTTGGCTTAGTATATAGGAAAGAGCACTTTCAATATTATTTCTCAAATCACAACATTATTCTTTCAAAAGTCCTTTACAGAAGAGCATGAACCTTCACCCACAAGCAAAAGAAATGGGCACAGCTTTGTACTATTTTAGACCATCCATGCCTCTAGACACTATTAGGGCATATGAAAACAATTTAACTTGTTTAATGAGACCTTTAGAGAGGACATTTATCATGGCATTAGAGGAAAGAAGGGCATACTTTGTATGCAGTAAAAACAAAGAGGAAGACAGTTTGAAAAACGTTTGGAAGAAAGAAGAAGATAAATACAGAAAAAAAATGATCTGCCCAAAATTAAAATTAGACAGGAGACTAAAGGGTCAAATATGTTTACAGAAGAAGAAACCAATTCAGGAAAAGACCCGTAGGGTTTTGTAGTTGTGAACACACATTTGAAATTATGGGAGGTTTATGGCAGATTTTACAAGGAGAAGAAACAGTCATTCCAGGTGTTTATTTAGTTTGTGGACAGTATGCTTATTTTCATTTACCAGCTGATTGAGAGGGTATTCGCTATTCAGCTTTGCTGTTTCCTGAGATGTATCATGTAAATAGTATAGATGGTTTGACAATGACATCATCACACAGACATACATGTAGTATAAGTGAAGGAACACAATTAGTTGCAGATATTTTGGAAGCTATCATACCACTAGTGGGAGTTGTTTTGAATGATGAGGAAATCAGAAAACTTTCAACAGTAGTGGATAAATTGGCAACCAGTACTTCCGGAGCTTTACTAGTTGTTAATACAGAATTAGTGACTGTTAGATCAATGGTTTTACAAAATCGCTTAGCATTAGACATTTTGCTCTCAGAAAAAGGTAGCATCAGCAAATGCTGAAAACTCAGCATTGCTGTTCATACATACCTGATGAGAGTAAGAAAATTCTAGAATTCCCGAAGAACATTTCTGACTTTAAACTTGAAATAGAATCATTTAAAACACCTAGGCCCTGATTACGATGTCGGGCGGTCGTACCGTTGCGGAATGGGAACCGACCGACCTCAGGTCGGCGGTTACGACCATATCATTTGGATGCGACTGCACATAGTGTGGTTGGAAACCTCTATCTTTCTATAGGAGCTTGTGCGGTGCGCGGAAAACGCCCACAGCATAAGGTCCCATGGAAAAATGGATGTTTCCAAACATCCCTGCACCGTGTGGCAGGCACCTCACAGTGCCTGCCACACGGTGCAGGGATGTTTAGAGGGGCCTCAGGGCCAAATGCGGAGGGCCACGGGGGAAGGGGACCTTGCTAGGGTCCCCCAAAGTCAGTTTCTGACAGCCAATCCATGTCGGAAAGGTCGACATGGATTGGCTGTCAGAAACCGACATCATAATCCCGACGGAGGAAACGGTGTCCTGAAGGGTTTGAGGCCTTTCCAACCGACTAACCACTCCTTGAGCCCGCGAAACCGCATCGGATTCCCCGGCCGGTTTAAACTCTGACCGCATCATCATAATACGGCAGTCGGACTTTATACCTACGGTGTCGGTTAGAAAGCCTGCAAACAGCGGTAGGAGGCTTTCCGACCTACATTGTAATTTGGCCCAAAGTGTTTTAGAAAATTTAGGCAAATGAGTTTCTTCTATTGGCAGCTAGTTTGCTGCCACTGGAGGAGGAGTTCTTAGTGCTATATTTGTGCCACTTTTAATAGTAGAGTTTTGCTTATTGAACTTATTTGCTTTTTACAAAGGTTGTAAATATTATTTCAATAAGAGAAAGAACAGGGAAAGAATCAAACGGATTATAAAAGAATTACAAGAAGCTAAGAATAAAGAATACAAGTGATTAAAGGATCTGGAACTTTGAAAAGAAAGAGAACTGACTCAACGGAGGATGAGAGTGAATTCTAAAGATTCATTTGTGAAGAAAACGTGTTGTTTGATAACCGTCAGAGTGAAGATTTTAGCGAAGTGTTGAAAAATTATCTAGAAATAATGTTAAATAATGTGCAAAGCTAATGAAAATAAAAAACAAGAATGTGATGCGAAATTGCACTAGGAACTCATACTTAAACGTGCTAAGCCTAATATGCTGAGACACTGCCATATTAAAGTTAACAGAGCTAAGAAATTGTAAGTTCAGCATTTAAACTTGATCTTGACCTTTTTAAGTAGACTTGTTTTTCCCAATGCAAGGTTGCTGTGCAAAATGTTTTTCTTATCATTTATACAGACATTTCAATTTAAAAAAAGACCATTGTGAGCTAATGAATAAACTTGTCATTTTGGTTAGGAATGAAGTTTCACACGTGGGAATGTAGACTTGAATGGGAGAATGAATCATGAGAAACTCAGAGATGATAAAACTTAGTTGCAGTTTTTAGAAGTTGCTGTCTGAAGAATTTTGTGTTATTGTGAGAAATCGGGTAGTGAACGCGTTCCCATGGGCGCAGTGGAAGCTGATTGGTCGACAGAAGAGAGAATAAGCTACATGAAGATTGAAACAATATTTTGTCTGCCTTTAATAGTGTATCTTCCTAGAGTAGCGCCTTGAGACCCTCACGGGTGAGTAGCGCGCTTTATAAAACCCTGATTGATTGAGTAGACACACTTCATCCATGCATTTTCCACATGCCTTCACACCTTGTTCTACATTGCTCTGAGACTCTACTGAGTTTCATGAACCTCTCTTTATGAGAAGTTCTGCTTTGATCGATTATTCATTTTTTGGGCTGACTTTTAATGCTGAAGCTTTTTGCTTTATGATTGCTCCCAATATCAGAACTCTATGGGTTTCTGAGACTGGCACCTTTTCCTTATAATTTTTAGAGTAGGGATTTTCTTTCCTTTACGGAATACACTTAATGCACTTTATTGCTATTTATTGATTACTTATTGATTATTGACTTCTGATGAGATTCTAATGATCAAAATTGATTAATTTAACTTCTGACCTTAATAAAGATGGCTTACTAAAAATTTGAATAATAAAACCCTTTAACTCATAACAAACTCTTTATTGACTGAGATAGGTGAAAATTGTGATAATGTAATGTGATGTAAAGCTCCTGATCTTCTCTAAAACAATGTCAAAGGTCCATTTGCCCTAAGAGAGCGGGGAGCAGCCGATTATAGAAAACCGATACTCTATTTGGAACCATCCCTCCCCGCTCTAGCACCACTATGCATAAGCTTTGCTTCTGGTCAGATGTGTTCTGTTGGTAAACATACCTCATGTTTATTTTGATTATATTTCACAAACCTATTATATTAACTGTCTTGTGCCAGTTTCTGTTTAAAATTTTCCTGTTCAATTCACCACTGTCAGTTTTCCTCTTGGCTCTGCGTAAATTAGTAAATGTGTTTATGCTTAGCGCCTCTATGTTTGGTCCTGTGGAGTCTCGCTACATATAGAGTTCAAAAACATAAGAAAACCTTTTTATGGAGGCAGATGTAAAATTGAGTACTGTGAATAATCTTCTTCTTATGTAAACAAGAGGGCAAAGTCTCCTTGGACATTATGCTAATGGATGTGCCCTCAATTCATGCAACAAACGTTTTTCGTGACTTTTGTTGTTTGGCAGATGCGACGTTTAAGTAAAACAAGTTCAGGTGTCTTGTTGAAGCAGTGTGAAATAATGCTTGAGCAAATCCTTTATGATGTGAACAAACACTTTTTTTTAAATAATTACACATATAATTATGAAGTTTCATTATTATGCACAGGTAATTCGGGTAACTTTGCCATCATATGAAAAGATACAAAAGACTGTTGACTTATCATAATAAAAGCTGTATTACACTTACATCATTGCATTTTCTTCTTCTTGTCCTATTTGTTTCGTTACCACTTACTGTTGGAACCCGATACTGTTTTGATTGCTGTTTAAAATGCAGAGGTTTTGCACAGTGATATGTGTACGTGATACACGCCATGCCACATTCTTGCACCTATAGGTGCACTCACCTGTTCCCGTTTTTCTGACCATCTGTGTGGAGCAGGACATGCTCTTCTTGTGTTATTGAATTACTGGCTGGGTCTAGTGGCCCTTCTTTTGTGCTTGGTAGAGTTTGTTTTGCTTGTTTCCATCCTTCTTCTTCTGTCTTCAATGTGTAGCCTATACTAGAGCCTGCTAGCTTGAAACCAGACCATCCCTGGAAACGCCCTGGGCACATAAACAAGGAAGAAAGTAGTAGTGGGGGGTAGGACTGTTCTCATTGTCTTTTGTGAGTAGCAGCCAACAAGCATCTTACAGTGGATATTCTTACAAATACATAAATGCTCACAAGCAGCTAATTATAACTCTTATTAAATGTGCACTGCTAGTGTTAGCAAACCATATATACCATGCACCCACATTCTAAAGTTCACAATCAATATTTTGATTTTTGAGAACACCTTAGACACAGAAAATAAATTACCCTGAAGGGACCCCCTCTGCACTGAGCCTCTTGGCTTAATTTACATGGGGTTGCTAAAAGTATCTTCTCTGCCTGGGGCTATGTTACTCAAACTGGTTACATGCTACTGCTAGCCAGAGCTTGTGAAGAGGGGGTCAAGAAAATCTACTGCCTTGATACTTCAGCTTGGGCAGACCAATGAAATGTCTCCCATCTCAGGGCATATGAAAACAATACATATATTTGTAGTTTGAGGGGTTCCTCAACGTAAGGGTCACGGGTGCTGCAAGGTGAAATCAAAATAAAAACTGACAGAGGAACATGCAGGGAGAAAATCTAATTGACAGGGATGGCACAGCTGCATATTATGTGGGTAACCTTCTTAACACAGACATTTAAACAAAATATCTCTCAGATCTCTGTCTGTGCTTTTACGTATCGTATAGGTAGCACCTATGTGAAAATTGTCATACAGGGACCCAAGTCATTGCAAAATTTGCACTAGTGTTTATTTCTCAGTGAAGATAAAACTGACCACTCCCATCATTTGCGGTTTCTGTGTTGTATAGAAAGTACATGTGGCATTCATGAGAAGGATCCTTCTTTCTCTTCAGTAACCACAGAAATTGAAGATCTGTTTAATGGTAACCTGGGCAGGACCCTGTCATTGTTGTGGAGGACTGATTAGCGAGAGGCATTGCAGTGTCCAGGCAAGTCAAGTATTGGCCTTCAATCTTGCTCCTTCAAGCTGTCTTTTATATCTTGCTTCCCTGCTTGGGTTTTTGGCATCCCTAACTGTGCTGGCATTGCATACGGGAATATTTATAGCACAGACATGATGGGTGTACTGTTCTTAAATTGTGTCCTGCCCAGTGTTCTTCCTTGTTGTGTTACTGATAAATGTCACTGGCACAAAAAAAGTCCTCTCGTGTTGGAAAGTCTGAAAAGGGTTGACAGATTTCTGCCATTTTTACTGATTACTCATTCTTATTGTGCAATATGTCTACCAGCCCCTGCATTGTTGACAAATTGCTCTTCCATAGGTGACTTCTTTACCTTCAGTGGGAGGAACTGCTGCAGGTGCGAAAAATAACATTTGCATGTTGGTGTTAGTAGAAGCAAGCATCAGATAATTGCAACTGCAGGCTTGAGGACAGTGCAAAACCTTCTGCTGAGCGAATAGAACACCAGACTGGAGAGCACTCTATTCTAGTGGTTCTTAATCTGTGGTCCGGGGTCCCCTGGTGGTCAGCAAAGCCTACTCAGGGGTGCGCAACATTTAGAAAATCAATTGATATTAACAGAATAATAAAGTGTATATGAATAAAGAATCAAAATGTACAGTCAACATTGTTAAAGTGTTCCATAAATATGAAGGAATTTGAAATTGGAGGCTAAAAATTAAGTTAGTATCCTCAGATTGATTTGTGGGAGCAGTGCAAGTGCATCAAACAGAATAGAATAGTGTGGACAATAAGTGGCCTCAACAGAATTTAGAAAATTTCCAAGCTTCCTATTAAAATGTAATTTATTTTTATATTTGTTTGTGAATTAAATAAAATACTTAATCATTTCTGCATTTGTTTGAGGAATGCTTGTTTCTTTATACTTTGTGTATTATTTTGCTGTATAAATCGTCCCCAGATTCCAATAATAATTCAGTGGGGGTCCCCGGGTTCCAGTGATGATTAAATGGGAGGGGTCCACAGAAGTCAAAAGGTTAAAAACCACTGCTCTACGTGATTCTATAGTCTAGAGGCAAACGGAGGTACCTGGGCAGCAGGTCAGCCACACTGCTGACTGAGCAAAACTGCAAATAAAAGGAAAGACGGAAGCAAACTGTATTTCTATTGTTCAACTGGAAAACTGTAACTGATCTATTTGGCTTATATACAGGCTCATAGGTAATGCTTTTCAAAAGCAACCCAAAATAAGTCATGAAGTGCTAGGGTTATTATATTCATTTCAAATAAATTAGTCTGTAAAAAATAACTCACCCCCTCAATTTTTTTCAATAATTTAGTTAATCACCTTGATCTTCTTGATTTATTTGACCATATTTATACTGTCTAAATATAAGAAATATGTTTCCTAACAAAGAGCTGCAAGTTAAAGGAAGTGGTTTCAGCTACAAATGAGTCCTCCTTGTCTCCAAATCTACCTTCCAGTGTAAGGAGAAGCTCAGTGAGGCAGGCAGGAGAGTCAGTGTGGGTTAATTAGTATAAAAGTCCTGTAGCTGGGAGTCTTCTCTGGGGAGCAAGGTCGCTGGTTTCAAACTATGATTATGATACGAGAATGTGCCTGTGAGGACTAGACTGATCTGTGGGTGTAAATTAATGAGTGCATATTGTGTAGTGGAAAAGTTCCTTCTACTTTTTAGGTCTCGCCTGAGCCAACGCGCATGCGCTGCGAGACTTTAAGTAAGGGCTTTTCAACTCTAAACACGCTCGTGCGTGTGCTTTTTTTTCCCCACCCGCTATTGGCCTTTGCATGCGTCTTTTTTAGAAAGACAGCACGCAATTGGCCCAAGGCGGGTGCATGTCCCGCCTTCTGTCTACTGTAGCCTAGGGTGCTCGGGAGCGAGCAGTGGCGCCATCTGTTTCCAGTTATCGCAATTGGAAACAGATGGCGGTCAGCGCTGGTCGCGCTGGTTTTCCCTTGTAGTGTGCGTGCACGTTCACACCACTCGCAGGTAGTTTTCTAGTGCTTGTTTTATCAGCGGAGCGTTTGCCGCGCTTGTTCTGGTATGACTGCCGTTAAGAAGCCTCACACGAGTGCCTGGTGGGATTGCGAGTGCCCAAACTAGGGCGAGCGCAAATCTCTTTTGTTAATTGAGCACTTCTCATCTTCTAAGTTAACAAAATGAATGTTCAAAGAATATTGGAATGTGGTTGTTACGCCATACACAGCCGCCTTCGCCTCGCTCTAGACGCTTGCGGATATGAGCTCCTTTCATAATCCTTTGTATACATTTGTGTTTACATCACTTAGCTGCGACCTGGAATGTATTTTACTCAGCTCCACACAGCCGCACAATAACCCACTGACACGAGCCGCCTTTTGTCGTCGATCGGGGGTTGTATACCCCCGTGTTCACTCACCGCCCGCACGGTGAGGTGTTTTGTTTTGCTTGTTGCGCTTTTGCAGTGTTTGCACATTGTGCTGGTGCAGTGTGTTTACAATAACATACACGAATGTGCGCCGAGGGGCGCCCTTAGGGCTCTGTAGGTGAAGGTGGGATGAATGTGGGAGGGGGGCTTTCTTGATTCCAAACTCAGGCCCGTGGTCTTCTTTGCACTTCACTTCAGAGGAAGTTGGATTCACGGAGACACGTAGGAGTACTTAAAGAGCAACCCTCTGCTACTCTCTCGTACTCATGACGGATGCTGTTCTATTCCCCCCACAGCCAAGAGCATTGTCAGCCTCAGAGCTTGAGTGGAAACTGCAGCAAGTAAACCATCTCCGTCCCAGAGCTGGAGTCTCGCAGTACGAAGGGCGCCATCTCAGGGCTCCCGTGTGTCAACTGAGGCAATGTTTGAAGCGCGGACCTCCCTCTTCCGGAGAGAGCATTGTGCCGGGGTCCTGTTATGAAACTCTCACTCCAAAAGAAAGGTTTCGAAATCCGAACGTGTTTGTTTTCCATGCTCGGAGCGAGGTGTGACGTCGACAGTCCTCCTGCCACACCTGGCAGGCCCCGGTCCGGAGCTGCCAATCTGTCAAAACACTGAAGCCGGGGCTTGTTGTGTGTTAGTTTACCATCGGGGGACGTGTGACGGTTTGCGAATCAATGGGTATACTAACACAAAAACAAAACTATTTCACTTAAAGTGGCTTCCCGCTTCTGATCTTACCCAAATTTTGATGCTGTGTGCATATCTAATTATTTCACACCTTTATACACCATTTACCCTTCCATTGACTAATTAGTTTGTAAATAGGGTGACCAACTGGCATGGGTGCAAATTCAGGACAGTCAGTGTAAAAATTCAGGGCAAAGGGTCAAAATTCAGGACAAAAATTCAGGACAAAAGGTCAGAATTCAGGACAAATTCGGGACAAAAGGTACATTTTACAGACACATCAGAGGAGGTCGCACAATATTACATAAGTAAATAGACAACCAACACAAGCACAAGTCAAAATAAGTTTATATTAGGTTGAGAGAACCTTGCACTGCATCTGTTGTGTGCCGGAGTGAAACTTAAATACCTGCTGTTGCATACTGGATGCACCTGGGTAACATGCGTCAAAATGAAACCTCCGCCCACCCTTAGAGATTGGCCCTTGGTGAGGTGACAGGAGCCCATAAACAAAAGCAGTTTGCCATGCGCTGGGCTCCGGCAGGAGGAGGCCCAGCAAATGCTGTCACTGGCCCATTATCATTCTGTATGTGATAATTAGGCCGACGTACAGAATGATAATGGGCCGATAGCAGCCTGTGCCAGATTGGGAAGGGCCTGCTGCAGGCCACTGATCACAGCAGGAGCGCGAGCTGGCCCCTGCAGTGAGAGTTACAGAACTCTCAGGCTGCTTGCAGGGAGCAGCGTGCTCCAATGTCTGAAATGACGGACAAAAGGCGTCCGTGAAAGAATTCATCACGGACAACGGAGAAGAGGCCCAAATTAGGGCAGTCCGTGAAATTTACGGACGGTTGGTCACCCTATTTGTAAATGCTGCCGTTCCTTTAGTACGAAGAAAAGCTAACCATCTCGTATCCATCCTGTGCCCAAAGGGAAAGGAAGTATTTATTAAAACAGCTCTTTCCTTTGTCCACACGCCCTAAGGGCTTGGTGACCCAGCAAAGCACTTGAATGAAAGTTCCCCGTCTTGTGACGTTACAAAGCTGGTCTGTGGCGGGATGATACTTTCGGATGTCACAAAGTATCTCAGTGGCAGCCGTTTCGTGCTTTGTGACGTCACAGAGCGTTTAGATGATAGGTTTCTCCGTTGTGTCATTGCAGCACTTCAGCTGTGATTCAGCGCTTTGTGACCATAGAAAGAAAAAAAATCCTTTGCGGTGGTCTCTAGCGCTGTGACGTCACAAAACACAAACTGCGACTGCTTGCTTTGTTTTTGAAGTATTTTATTTCGTTTCTACAAGCACGATACAGTCAAATATTTAATTAAATTAACACATACACAACGTATCGACATATCCTAAAGTGTGTTACCAGCTATAATGTTCATTTATAACACAAAATATATATCCATGTTGCCAGGCTGTCTTTTTTTGTTTTGTACTTTACTAGAGTTAAACCGCCGACCGGATGGAAAGGAGACATTATCGAGATAACAGTTTTCGCTCTTTTTTTCATTGTACAGGTTCCGCCTATGCTCACAAATGTAACTTCATTCTGATACCAGTTGCCTATTGATTCCCTAAAAGCATTATTCAAATAAGTACATCTAATGTGTTATTTGGAATATTGTGGAACATGCTGCACAGCAGGTACACTGCTCTACAACATAGCCTAAACACATTAGCAAAATCAATAGGTCTGGCAAAACACTTATAAGGTCCCAAAGGCGAGCCCTATTGGCTATGCCAATGCTTGTTTCATTTTGGTTCGTCTGTAATTATGACCTCTGCCGAAGCTTCAAAAACAGACCCAGATACATGTGCTCTGCTAAAATGTTGAACCCATCTTCTTCCATGCAGCCCCTGCTACAATGCCATTGACGAACATGACTGCCACACATCAGGCTGACTAAAGAGAATAATAAAATGTCAATAACTGTTCCACTGTTACGAAATAGTAAGCACTGCCTCTTGCATCTGTGTTAGTAATGGAATTGTGGAGCAGAATGTTTTTCACAATTCAAGTTGAATGCCAGCACACACCTGGAAGACCAATGTCTCAAAATGAAAAATTATAAAAATATAAATTAATAGTTAAGGATGATCTTTCGGAGTGGTGTTGGCGAGCAATATTAAAATCAAGTCCTATGTGTAATTTGGCCAGAAACGATCAACTTTTAACACGTTTGAGACCGTAAGTTCATTAGTCACACATGTAAATGGAGAAATGTAACTGCTTATCTCTTCTACACCCCTCTCATGACCGTTCCTAAGCCATCTACCAAGCCAAGAGCTTCTAAGGATATCAGCACAAAACGCAGGATAGAAAGGAGGTTTTGACCTGGGTTCACAACCAATACATAAAATCATAATATGAAATCCAGTCACGGCTAAAGACCTGTTTTCTAAGTTCTCACATGGAGAACAGAATTACATTGAAACCCAGCTACTGAAACACTGTTTATTTTCCAACAGCTGTAACGAATTTTGTCAACTAACTGACTTTAATGTTTCCAAGATCAAATTCATGCTCGTCAGTGCGAAGCCCAATCTGAACATCAACACACTGTTCAAACACTACATTTTTTCAGCACACGTATACAAGTATAAAAATACTAAGCTACACCATACGGTATCATCAGCAAAGCAAAATCAGCTTCTTTCTTAATAAATAAGAAATGATACTCCTTTTGGATCGAATGTGTTTTCACCCCCTCGCATCAAAGCACTCTGACAGTCTACTAAGTCTCTGTACTCCGTTGTAATGACGACAATGTATCACACTGTACTGAGCGTACTATGAGGCATCCTCAAAGTAGGTAATATTTTCATGATTCAGTTAAAAAAACTATGCGTGTCCTCAAAGCAGTTCTTGTAAAAAGCACTGTTTAACTGGCTAACAAGGGAAATCCTCTGAGTGTAAATAGACACACAATGAAAGCAACATCTAATCGACATGGGTCTCCAGAAACAATTTCCTGGTATTGGATACTTTTGTCATATCCTTGACTCATGGTACATTTTACTTTAGCTATTGAACTCCTACTGTTAATAAAGACAGTGCATGAGGAAAATATAGCTTACGTGGCTAAATCAATCTTTCAGCTAAACTACTCTCGGCTGTGTATCTCTCCTAGAAACGCCATCTTAACTGGTGAAAGGGGCAAAGCCGTGGGATGCTGAAATTTAATGTGTGTTATCAGTGTTTATCACCACAAGAAGATACAACAGAAATCAATGTGTCCCAGCCACGCAGACAGGGCACAAGTCCTAAAAAAAGAAGTGGGGGGACTCTCCAAGTTAGGTGGTGTCACAGGAAGTGACATCACGGCAGGAAGTGACATCACAACAGGAAGTGACATCACATGTGCAGCAGATCTATCATTTGCAAGTATTGCAAGATTTAACAATTGAAGTTGCTCAGTACTTAAGCCTGTGACTTAAGGTCCCTGTATGGAGGAATTAACGGCCCAAATGTGGATGAAGTTTGGTGTACAACTACATTAGTCAAGCCACTAAGTGCTGTAAGTGAGGCATACTAAAACATGGCACCATGAACAAAAGCAGTTTGTACATTTATGGTATAATGCTAGTATTTACAGTGGATGTATTGTCATGTAATATTTGCCAGCTTAAATAGCTAAAACTCGACAGACAGCGAAGTATGAGTGCGCGTCTATCAGTTAAATAAATATGGAAATGTACAGTTTGACAACTTCATTTATACGCAAAGCACAAAATAAATATGGATAAATACAGATAAAATGGCCAAAAGAGAAATATGGATAAATACAGACGGAAATGTTAAAAAAATAAATACCATAAAACCGGGAGCCCTACTTAGTGTGACATTTCCATGGTTTCAGTGTGTATGTGTGACACTTAGAGCGACACTTTCCACTCAGTGAAAACCAAGCTACAAAGTGCAAAGCAATAGATATCAGTCATTGCACCCTATTCAGCAATGAGAAGCTCCACAATATTTTGAAACTGCTGCAAAACATCTGAAATAAAAAGTTGCGTTTCATACCATGTTCACACATTCAAATGCAATCTATAGTTGTAAGAAATTGGAGAGCAAATACTGATTAGCCTACACATGCTTCAAGCAAGGAAAATGTAACTTTCTAAAAGCCAACCAATTAAAAGCGATGGTAAAGTACCTATGCTTCATGGGAGTTTTTCCCACCCTCTCTCTTTTTCACGCACATGACACATACGTATAGAAACAAGTGGCCCAGTTATATGCACGACTGACTTATTTACTTCACAATAAACCACAGTTCACTTTTATCACTAGGCACGTGAACGCCCACAGATTCGACAAATAAATGTGGCTGTATAACGCTTTGGCTTTATCTGGTAACAGAAACTTGACATTTTACGTCAGACTGTCAAGGCTTTGCCCCGCGTTTTATTGATTGGAATGGACGAAGATATTATTCCTCCCACAATTGAAAATATGTACAGCGTGATGGCGTTCCTGTGACGCGGTGCGAGCACCCTGTGGCCCTTATATGATCTGGAGGCACTGTCTCCTAATTGCTTCAAATAACTTCTGATAGCAATATGACTCCTCCAATCCATCGGCTCAGTGTCAACCAGAGGCTGTCCAATGTCTGCTGAATTCATTCAGTGGACCACCCCTACCCACTCCTTAAAGGCGAGGCAGAGGGACAGGGATGGCGTCTAAAGGGTGCAGGCAATGCACTGAGTGACGTGTTAATCGACTAGGTTTTGTGTGTTGGAACAAAGTAGCGTACGACCGTGTCTTCAGCTGAAGGACTAGATATTAATAATGCCAGCTTTTATTAGACTCCTATTTGTAAGACATATTCCATCAGTTTACGTCTTTTCAAGGAACAGATTGTCTCCCCTAGAAGTTTGTCATCATGATTATGTATTTATACAATCGATCGTTTCTTAAGTACATGATACTTTTACCTAAATACAGGCAAACTCACCTTCCTGCCAAATGGAGCAGTGTAGCGCCGTGCCTCGCAATACTCTACAGATATATAATTAACTTTACTTCCAATAATCCCATGTACCCAGACCAGAGATGTGCGCGTCAGTGTTTTTTTTTTTTTTGCTGATTGGAATTTCAGTTCAACAAAGGGAGAACAAAAGTAGTTTGCGGCCTTAGGGGCACAACACAAGCCATTTGTTTTCGCGCGCTTGCAGTTACTGTTTGGGACACTGAGTGCTGCTGTTCACCAACTAGAAAAATGAAGAAGCGCTGATCCGGGACATCATGTGGCGAGACAGGACAAAATCCGGATCTGGTCACAGCGTCCACTGGTAGGCGCCCGGCAAGGTTCATAGTCCAGGTTTTGAGCAGGGGGGACGGCGTCCACCCTGTAAAATAAGTAGGGGGACGCCGTCCACCCACGTGGTACCCCGACTCGTGCCCTGCACGCAGAGTATATCTTTAATACATGTATTATACATACAAGTTAATGCTTTGTTATGTTATGGTAGTTGCATTTGAATGGTGCTTTTTTTTCAATTTGTGTGGTCCGGTAGTGTTTAAACAATCTAGGTGCTCTTTAAAGAGTGGTCTGTTGACTTTTTAATGGGTTGTTTTTCATAATGTTGAGAAGTGAGTCATGGTGGATAGAGGTTGGCTAGGTTAGAGTAGACTTGTGCCTTGATTAATATGGATTTGTTTGGATAATGACCAGCTAGAGCTTTTTATGGGACTGTATGGCACATTAAATGCATGATTGTGTGTGCTGCAAGGCATTGCATTAATTTAATTCCACTAGGGTGCACATTTGAGCTTTACTTAATTTGATGTGGCTGTTTCAAGGCATCTTGTGTCTTGTGAATATGCTACCTTAGTTTGTTTCTTCTGGACAATGAATATTTAGATTGGTGAGAGGCTATGGATGTGTTTTTGTGCTGATAAATACCTGTATGGCATGGAGCAGTGTTGTGCAGATGAAGCTGCCAAGAATTGTGTCTGATATATAATGTAGTTGTATTGTGAGGTATATCTCCATATGGATATGCTGTGGAAGTCACGTAGAAAGAGTAAATGTCAGCTTCAATTGTCAAATTTAAACGCAGTCGTAAACACCCAAATATTGTCTTGTAAAGTACTACTTGCACAGCACACCATTGTGAACACAGCAGTAGAGTTTTCAAAGAAGCTCTTGCCCAAAACCCAGTCTCAAACAAACCTGTAACCCAGAAGTCACAAATCCTGAACTGAATAAATGGAAATGAAACATGAGGAGGCCTAGGCTGCTACATCTGAGTCAACTTCTATCCCCTCATGACTCCCTCTAAAAACATAGCGTAAAGCCAAATCAGGAAATAGGAGTGGTAAGTACCTCATGACTTTCAAATACCTGATTCTCTTGAAAAGGCAACATCAGTCACTAGACTTCCAAAAAGCAAATGTGGAGCTCTGGTGCTTGTGCTAACCCTTCTTATAGCTATATATAAAAATAATGGGCCCTGCCACGGTGCAATAGATTATTATCTAAAGAATAGATAATGTACGTTCTAAAGCAATATTATGGAAGATACCATAATGGAAAGTAATACTGAAAATATCACTGGCTGATGCCAATATTTTTATTACAAAATGTTTTTTAGGTCTCGCGCCTAGCATTGCAGTGCGCAGAACTGCTCGCACAGCGCGAGACCTCTAGAAAGGGCTTCAGAAAGCTACCCACACGCTCGTGCGTGTGGTTTTGCTTTCCGAAGCCCACATTGGCAGTAGCGTGTTTTTTTTGGGGAAAAACGGCCCGCGATTGGGCAAAGGCGGGCGCATGTCCCGCCTTTGCTCCTCCCATTCCCGTCGGTGGCCAGCACGCGCAGCAGCGCACGTTCGTCTCGCTGCCGCTGCCACGCTCCCAACCCCCCCCGCTCCTCTGTGGTGCGCGCGCACCACTAGTTTCACAATGCCGACAGCTTTTTTGCAATGCGCCTCAGGCGGGCTCTCTACCTCGTCCTCAGACGGCTCTTCGTCCTCCTGTTGCCATCTCCCTCGGACGCCATTACTTCATGATGTTGCAAATGCGCCTCAGGCGGGCTCATCGGCAAAGCCGGGTTGAGAGGCTGGCGGCAAAAAACAAAAACCTCATCGGGAAATCCAGTGGACGCTCTTTAAATCACTACTAGTATTTTATTTCGCCACAAACAGCCAAGCTCATGTAATATGCAATGCGCCTCAGGCGGGCTCATCGGCAAAGCCGGGGTGAGAGGCTGCCGGCGGAAAAACAAAAACCTCGTCTGGAAATCCAGTGGACGGTCTTTAAATCACTACTAGTATTTTATTTCGGGACAAACAGCCACGCTCATGTAATATGCAATGCGCCTCAGGCGGCCTCATCGGCAAAGCCGGGTGAGAGGCTGCCGGCGGAAAAACAAAAACCTCATCGGGAAATCCAGTGGACGTTCTTTAAATCACTACTAGTATTTTATTTCGCCACAAACAGCCACGCTCATGTAATATGCAATGTGTGTAAGCCAGCTCCTCTTTGCCAAGTATGCTAATGTCAAAGAGCATATGCATCCCAAATTAGAAATCGTATTTTTCCACTCTTCGGAGCGGTTTATAATCACTCTTAGAACTGTTCCCCATTACTGTCGCTCAGTTTCCAAAGCTCTGATCTGTCTTTCTGCTGGAATGCTTCTCTAACCCTGAGCCCAATGTTCAGGGATTGTGACACGAGGGAGAGCACCCATAAGAATAACATGCGCGAACGTGGATTACTGAAGGATGGTGACCCCGCCCATGCTGCGCCTTAATAATTCCCTCACGAAACTTGTTCCTCAAAAGCACATGGACCGTACTAAGAAACCACGCGCTGTCAGTGCTCTGACAAAGACATTGCCGGAGAAACAAAATAAATTATAGAAGGATGTTGCCACACTGCTGAAATAAACTGCAGTTTATATAGCATCAAAGTGTTTGTTCTATTTAAGGGAAGAATGCCCTATTCAGGCACACCTTGACCTGATGTGGAAATTCTTCAATTGTCCCTTCTTCGGCTTACCTAAGGCGACAGAATTACATTCATTGCGCTTTCCCAAGCAGACGCACCTCCCACCCTCGCGAGACAGACGTGGCTGTCTGCTATTGTAAACAGCTTACTTACGTCACAGTCAGGTTTTCTTTGATGGGCTCTGGAGAGTTAGAAACACTTGCAGTACTATTGTCTCCAGAATAAAGCTAGTTTCTTCCTAGGAATAACCTCAAGGTGAAGCAACAGATGGGCACTTATCGCACAATTGCCCTTCACTAGGGGGAGCCTTCCTGTATTGCATGCTCGGCACTGGTAACTGACATTCTTTGCCACTATAATGAAATGAAATGAAATGAAATGAAATTTGTACTTGTAAATGAAATGAAATTTGTACTTGTAAAGCGCACCCATACCCCCAAAGGGGTGTCCAGGCATGTACGCATACCGCTGTGGAACCCTTCCTGGCTTTTCCCTGTGAAATGTCCACTCCTGGGCACCCCCAGGGTGAAGCCAGGCATCCCAGCGCTGTTGGGGCCGTTGTGGAGATTAAGCAAGCTATTGCCCAGAGTTGCAGAGTGGGACCCATGATTAGAATAGGCACCGAGGCGAGAATTATCAGGTCCGAGGAAATTGAGCCCAAGACCCGCCGAGGCGGGAATTGAACCCTGGTCCCGGGCCAGATCTCTGCATCAGGGTCTGCCGCTCTAACCATTGAGCCACACTTCTCCATAATGGGACTTTCTAGTAGGGAAATTCCCAACACTATTAGGCAGGACTTGGAAGCAACCAGTTACTTTTACATTTTCGATAACGGGGTATGCTCTCTCTACAACTATGCACTTCGGGAATTAAGTCCTCATTTATGCGGCTCCCTTTTTGATTGTGATTTTATCAATTGAATTTGTTCTTTTTAAAATACTTTTAATGCTACAGCAAAATGCTGGTTGTGCGCAGTTTTAATGGCTGTATTTAAAGTGTGGGTAAATGCGTGCAAAGTTTAGATGAGAGCGATAAGGCGGTTCCGGGCCTGGAGCACAACTGTTTTCATTTGAGAAGAGGAAGGTGTTGATGGTTGGCCATCTGATGGAGTGCACGCGTTCCATTGCCTTCAATGGTAACGCGTGCACGTTTGGCGATTCACTTGTGGGAGCGAGCGGCGCCATATGGTAGCAATTATCGCTCCTGGCGCCGCTCGTGCGTGTGGTTTTGCTTTGGAAAGCCCACATTGGCTGTAGCGTGCCTTTTTGTAAAATAACGGCACGCAATTGGGCAAAGGCGCAAAAAGGTACTGAAAGTCAGTTTCACTAACCTGCACTTAACCTGTATAGGGCGTCATGAAACTGCGGCTTTATTTTTCAAATAATCATAATAACAAAAGCCTGAGTGAGTTCATCTCGGACACACGAACACAAACATAAAATTCTAAACAACACAACTTCGTCACGACTGCCGATCCGCGGATTGTTGCTAGAAAGAGCCGGTCACTACTGCTAACATCATACCGCGCAGCTTTAGCTGTCGCCGATCGGGATTGGGCGCATGCGCTACGAGTCTGGTCGTCGTCAACGTTTGACGTGTCCGCCAGACTGTGCCTTCCTATTATCGGAAGTAGTCGCTACAGGTGTAAAGGGCTGCACTGTGTCTTGAAACAATAGCCGTTTCGGATAGTCAGCTTAAGAAGATGCTTGCTAAGGTAAGCTGGAGCGATCGGAGAATGGGTTCTTAGAGGAACCCTGCTTGGCACTACTAGCATCTTCCATATTAATAGGACCGGGGCTTCTGGCACCGGTTTACTGTTTTGCCAAAGAGCAGCTGGGAGTTGTTGTTAATAAGTGGGCGGAAGAAGAAGGGGAGGGGCTTTGACACCTGTCTGTTGACAGCCTGGTACTTTCTCTTCGGGCGACACTTATCCAGTGGTAGGCATATGGGGTGTAAAGACATAGATGGCCTGGTCCTTCGTTTTATAATGCGAGCTAACATCTGAAGACATTGATTTGTGAAAAGGAAAGTCCCAGCACGAAAACATGTTCCTGCTGACACCTGCCTCGTGATGGGCACCAGACACCCCATCAAGTATATACCTGTACTGTGGTTGGCCATCTGATGGAGTGCGCCTGACCAGTTGGACTCGCCTAATACCAGCTCAGGATTTCTTGGGATCTCTTGATTACAGCTTTAGAAGTAGTGGGCACTCTAATAGATATATGCCTTTCAGTACGTTCCCACATACCTCCTTAGAGAGCCCTTTAATCTCCACAAGGGACCACGGGCCCCTGCCTAGGAGCACTTTCATAGTCCAAAGTGCAGCATGACTTTCACAGGGGACATTACTGCGCAATAACTATGTCACCTACTTCAAAATATCCCGTTTGAAGAGCTTTTACATTTGGCTCTTAACACCTTCTTTTAGCACACTATGATAAAGGTAGGCTGCGCAGTAAGAGATTTTTCACACTTTATTACCTCAACTACAGATTTTAACCAGTGACTGTATTACACTAGGACTTCCCAGTAGTTCTATCACTGGTTGTATCAGGTGGAAAAAAAACTGGGAAGATGTGTAACAAAACACCGTCACTATCTTATGTTCTCTTATTTCCCCTCTTTTTCACTGAGCACCTAAATTCAGCATGGTAATTTAAATTTCAACTTCTGTGCGTAACAACTGGATTTATCATCTAATAATAAATTAATGAAAAGCCAAGCCAAGGAATCATAACCTATTCCTGGAGAGAGATGGCTACTAGTACTTGACCGGAGTAGCCCTGACATCTGTTCAAGTAGAGGCTGATCCAGAAACATAGCTTGAGGAGCTTCACTCCCAACTGGCTGGAAAACACTGGATGCTAGAATTTGCAACTTTAAAAATGCCATCTCTTTGAGCAGTGGTCTTAAGATGTTTTAATGTCACGTGTCCTTGTGTAAAATAATTTAATTTGGCCCACCCACAAAATGGCACAATTTGATTTACACATATATTCTATAAAATGTTAAATGCTGCAAAATTTAGCAATGCCAATAGCTCAAACTTTAATAATGCGAGACCTATTGCATTGCAAATGCTTGTTAACTATTGGAGCTCAGAACTGATTCACATTTATTAAGATGAGTAAATTACCTTGCATAAGCCTCACCTCATTTATAAAATAGTAAAAAGTGGTGTAAATCAGTGAAATATGATCGTTACTCAATTTTAATTTAATTTGCACACTGTTGGATTAATGTAGCTGTTATGTAAGTGTGCAATAGGGTAGCAAGACAAGTTTTCTGTGTACTTTAATTGATTCTCTCACTTAAACATACTTAACTGTACATATACCTCTTTTGGAAGTGTAGTAAATGACCCCAGCCGGCATAACTCAAGAACTGATGCAGGTGAGTTTTTCTCCATCAGGTCCACTGTTGTATATAGCTCAGGTATGGTTGGGTATTCAGCTGGACTATACACAAATGTATTTTTCGGATTTGGAAGTGGTACACATTTTGTTTGGCTCCTAGCTGGTCGTTATTTACCTAGGAGAGTCATAGCTAGTGATCCAGCGATCAGGGATCGATAATTTTCACAAACACAGGCCCATTTACACTACCCAACTTAATCCCTTCCCGCTGGGGTTCAGTGTGATGCAAGTTTATTCCTAACTCACTAAATACACTTTAGAACCTGCATTTCTCCTTACAAATAAATGTGGCGATGAACCTAAAGTTGAAGAGTTGATGACAATAATAAGTACTAAATCTATGCTACTAAATAATAACAGACTCAATATGTAGTTTATGTTGTTTATCGTAAAAATAGTGTAAGAATAAATGCTCATCAAATACAGTTACACAAAAATGCAAATCATGGATTATCACAGAGAGAAAACATTGGCAATATAAAAATTCAAACTCATGTCAAATAAACAATGCATTGAAGGAGTGGATAGGCTAAGAGAAAAGTTTCAGAGACAAAATACATTTGAAAATGAATATGCAAATTTTAGGAGATTATGTATACTAACCCAAGTAAGAATCAGGGAAAACTACCCCACTGGCCAGTCAGGGCTGCAAGGCCACTCAAGTAGAGTCGGGTGGCAAAGATTAAGTCAGGAATCAGGTAGGCCTCTATCTGGAAACAGCAAACCGACGACAGCGACGATCTCCCGCTAACTAGCATCAGCAGAAACGCCTACTACCACCACACCCACCGGAACTTTCAATTATACCCTAAAATCTAAATGTCCAACCCACCTTTGTTTCATTTACCAACCAAACTCTGTCTCTCATTGGCTAATTATGGGGGTGTTCTGTCACACCACTCTCAGCGTGATCACTTTTATTTACTAGCTTATTGTTTTAGACTTTCAACATGACAACAGATCTTTCTCAGGAAACAACTTTGAACACAATCATATTACATATTCTTCATGTTGCAAGTCTCTACGCCTCTTTTGTTCGCCTCTGCCATTTCATGAGGAAGTTGTACGTTTCCACTTGTTTATCAGTATCCTCCTTCTTCCGCAACCTTGACAGACAGTCAGCACATCGTGAAGGACATTTCTATGCTTTTGCATTCTCTCCTCATTCAAAGCCCATTTATTTCATATTCTTTTTCTTTCAGCAAGCTTTAACCCCAAACTGGCATGCAGAAGTGTAGGCCCATGCTTGTATTTCTACGAGAACAGAACACAAACATTTATTATTTCACGAAATGTAATTTCATTTTACACACCATCCCAGCATTGCACTAACCCATGCACAACCCATGTTATTCCTAGCAAAATATTATTAAGGTGCACAAAAGCAGCATTAGTTTTTTATCAAAGCAGTTTTGCGGCCTAGTTACATGCATTAATACACGCATTAGTTTACGCATGCGCATAAGCATTTCCCCTTATTTTAGCGTTTTTAATAATATTTTTCACAGCACACTGTTAATAAATGTTATTGAGGGTTCAATCCGAGCAGGTTTTATTTTCTCAAAACCCTGCTCCATCACTAGTACCTGAGACAAGCATCTTTACAGTATTGAACCACATTTAACTATACCTTCTTCCCCTAACTGCTTCATGTAAAAATCACGGAGTTCTAATATAGAACCGGGGTGCTCAGCCTAGCTCACAGTGTGTCTCTGCTGTGGGAGACACGTTGCTGGAGGAGATAGCTTCAGAATTATTCACTTTCCTGTGCAGAAGGCTGAATATGTACATGAAATCCTTTCTTATCCCCGTTACTACTACACGTTCCTGAAATGTATGAGCCCCAAAAATATTCCTTTCTATTTTTTTGCATTATGCATTTCAAGGGTTGTGTCTGAAAATGGTGTAGTCCATGGCACTTTTAACTGTATTTTGAAACTGACTTACTGAATGTCAGCTTTTTCAGGCTCTGTCGGCTCCTTTTACCGGGCCCACCTACGCTTATCCATGGCACTCAGACTGTTCAACAGTCTAGTTATGAATCATTGTAGTGCTTTAAATATGGCTCCAATAGATATTTGGGCTTTCAGGGTCTGCAGCGCTGGTGAGAGGAGCACTCATTTTCCCCCCAGCTGCACCTGATCCATAGCGATCCAAAGAAGCATGGGAACGCTGATCATGTTGCATGTGGGCTCAGGCAAAACAGGGTCCTGCGAGGGCCTACCCGACCTGGAGACCTACAATCTCATAGGAGTAGGCCAGTGTTCTCTAAATGTGATGCCACTTCTAGTGGCAGCAGCTCGTAGTGTTCAGTAAGGGTACTAAGTAGGACAAACAAGAATTTTGCCAGACTACTGCCCCACGCTACAGATGTTTTTCTTCCTGCACTTCTGTTTGGAACTTTTTTTTTGTTCCCGCCTTGGATTTTCTGTTTTTTTGGCTCCCCGGTATCCGGTCGGGACCCCCCGCCGAGCCGCACTATCAG
This sequence comes from Calotriton arnoldi, assembly GCA_963921515.1. Classification (NCBI taxonomy): domain Eukaryota; kingdom Metazoa; phylum Chordata; class Amphibia; order Caudata; family Salamandridae; genus Calotriton; species Calotriton arnoldi. The sequence goes on from CAWUFW010001245.1 coordinate 732,704, forward strand.
CCGATCCCTGGGATCAGGATTCACTTAGTAGGATCCCTGAGGTCCCTGGGGGCTGTGAACGCCAATGGTGGTAACCGCAAGGAACAGCCTAGCACCAGTATAGTGCCTCTTTCCCCGCGCCAACCTCACCAGCTGCCTTTTTGTTGCAGAGTCCCAAAAGGCCCTTCCGATAAGAAGACCAGCCTAGCGAGTGCAGCTGCCAATTGTCAGTAGCTGCAGAGTGTGGGCCACAAACAGGTTGCGGAGACAGCCCAACTAGGTTGGGTACGGTTTGCGACCCTCTAGTGGCCCCTACTCGCTGGGGGTTCTGCCGTGCGCTTGGTGGCCACATTGGACTTCACAGTGAAGGTCGATACTGCTGCAAGAAAAGCAGTAAAAGCTGCCGCAGAGCAGAAAAAAGAGCGCAGAGGCGTCCTGTACGGCGGAAAGAGCAGCCAGACTCGAGACCTCTTTTAAACTTTTCAAGGAATATCTCCTACATTCCTATATTCTTCTATTGATTCAGCGCACCTGCAGCATATTTGAAACCAACATACTGAAGGTGAGGAGGCGGTGTGGTGGTGAAAGGAGGAGGGTGAGGGGAGACCAAAGTGAAGGAAACAGAGGAGAAGCCCCCTCCCGCTCGCTCTAAGCCCTATTGTTTTTTTTTTTTTAACCATCTCATTGAATATAGATCCCCCGGCCCGAGTGATTACAGATATGAGGTCAGGTCCGGCAGCATGGGACACTGCCCCGTCCTCAACTAAAGCGGCGGAGAAAGAATGGGGAGGGAACACTGCACAGCAGCCAAAACCCACCAAAAAGAGAATCAGATAGTTCAGCATCATTAACCTCCGCTGAGGACGCTCAATATTTAAAATCGCGTAATGAGGCTGGCCAACCTACTATTACAGGATATTTTAAAGTCCTTGAAGGTGCTAACAAAGTCACGGGGGAAGGTGTTACAAACCGGGTAGTGCATGGAGCACTCAGCGTGCAAGCAACTACGCCTAAAGTAACAATAACTATAACAGAAGGCACAAACCTCAAACCCGGTAGCTTTTGCACTAATGATTCATCCTCTTCTGGGTATCAAGAAGTGGAAAACAACCCTTAATAGCTGATAAGAGTCCTCGTACTGCATCCAAAGCTGACAACGCGGTCCTGGCAACCGCAAAAGGCCATGACTTAATTCTGGTAAAAGCACAGGTGCATGTTCCTAGCACTCCAATAGGAATGCCTCAGCAAAAAAGTACATCCAGTAGTCAGACAGGTATAACAAAACCCGCTCCTTTACCATCATTTGGGCAGGAGAACAGTCTGTGACAGAACACAATGCTGATACAGATTTCAGAATACTTCAGGACACCAAATTAAATCCAAACCTAAACAATTCTGTGATCATTATATCATCCGGGTTTGATCAAAATACAAGTGACAAGGTATTTCTGTCATCCTCTACCCGGGTACCCGTTCTTGTTTTGTCAAATCCAAATAAAGTCGGAGGTCGCCAAAACATGATACCAGAGGCTTCTTCAAGCCCAAAGGATTGCATTCCCATTAATAAAACCGATCCGTTCAGTTTCACTTTGGAAACCGGTATCATAACTCAGGATCACATACCAACTGATTTTCTTTAATTACAAAGAAAATCTCCACAGAGAATGCGCTCACTTCAAATGGACAAAGTGATATAGAGCAAGCCAATTCCATGATTAACCCTCTCAATTCAGCAGACCTTTCATTACTAGCTAAATACGACGAAAATTTCAGGGAAGGCGCATGTGATCAAGAGGGTAAAAAAGAATATGAAAATGGAATTTGGGGTAGTCTTCTTAACACCATAGATACCATTACTAATGCACTTAAATTTCATTCAGATAAACTGAACATTCAAGTGGATTTATTAAATACACTAGCGTACTATGTTGCCGGGATAGACTCGAAGCTACTTAACCTATCAAATTTAGTTGCAAAGGCACAATCTGATAAAGATAACCAACTGATTACATGTACTTGCGCTACCAAACATTGTGGGGTCTGTGGTGGCGGAGGTCAATTCAATGTCGGACAGGATTGCTAAAGACCAAGCTGGCACAACTGATTATGACCACGGTCACTGCCCTGACACCATAACACAAAGAAGGCAACCCCTAGTGAACCAACGACCACACAGGATAAAAACAAGATAGGAAAAAAACCAACAAGCAAAATAAAAGGTCTTCACATGCGCAAAGATCAGCCACAGAACTCAATTTCATCAACAAGGAAGAGAGAAAAAAGGGAAAACCAATCGACAAGGGATGATAGTATACGAAGTAGCCCACTAAAATCCTGTGACCTTCGTAATGAACCCACAGAGCTACCACCAGCACGAGAAGCCAGTGTTACTCAAGTTACCGATAACTCTGCCTCAGCTTCAGTTTCTAATTCAATACAAGAAGGGCTATCCAAACGAGCAAGGAAAAGATTAAGAAAAGCCCATAACAAATCAAAGAAAATAAAGAAAGCAATGAAAACCAGCTCACTTTCTAACCCAAAAGAAATGTATCCAATTTTCAAATTTTTGGAATATCGTCATTGCAAATCAACGGAGGGGTTGACCCCTCGCCCAAACTAGCGGCGGCACCTTCCACCGCTGATGACGCCAACAACTCATTAATGCCTTACCCAATAGAAGCATCAAATCCCCAGGTGTCTTGGCTTGGTTTGGCACAACGGCCCTCCCAAGGAAGCAGTAACCGGCAGACAGTACGCAAAATATGTTAAGAGGAAAGCAAGATAACAACATAGCTATACCGGAAATGATCCAAATCAACAGACAGTTTCCAGCCTTACCACGGTCTTGTAATTACGCTGGTCTATCTGACGCAGAAGATACCGCTCCCTGAGATGGGAAGATCCAAGGCTTGTCGCTATCATCTAACAATGGTGGACAGCAAAAAAATGTAATGCCAGTGGGCATGAATCATTCGGTCTCCTCCATGAAAATAATATTCACCCCACGGTACGCCTCAAGAGGTACTCATGATATCTTAAATCGTGGTAACATCTTGAAACTGTTGAGTTCAATCCCATAGCTCAAAGACCTAACAACGGATGATTTAGATTGGGTCCAATTCAAACAAGATCCTAATAATCCCACTAAAGAGGTGTCCTGCACAACCTGGCATTGCAAAGAGATTGCTCAATTTTCTTTTTAGAAAACAGCCCCCAATTTGAGAAATCGGGTATCGAGCTGCGGAAAAGCAACGATAATCAGTATCCAACCCTATTAATTCCAAAGCAAGTGTCAAAGACCACCACTTTGTCAAATCCTGCGACTAGCGATCCACCCGGGGGCTATATTAGGGTTTTAAAGGGAGCCATAGGCCCTGTATCTAATCTGGCATTGTCCTCTGGGATCAAAGCTACAAGCTGCATCTCGGGATTACGAGTTTGTGAGGAGCGTAAGAAAAATTCAGTATCAGTTGATGACTGGGGTTGGTTTCCAAAGATTCTTACTACAGGTAAAGCTGGAGCGAACAATTGATGCCTAAATAGTTCGACCAATACCATTAAACCTTTTTATTTCTGCTCATGGAATACTCACGGTCTAACAACTTTGCTTGAGGACCAAGACATGGCAACCTTCATAAAGAACTTTGAAGTTCTAATGTTCCAGGAAACGTGGAATATGTCTAAAGCTCCGCTTATTGGATATCATGAGTAAGCAAACTTTGCATCTCGCTCATCTGCCTATGGTCGCGCAAGTGGTGGTCTATCCACCTATGTGTTGGCCCTGGATATAAAGCACCATGAAATAGATTTTCAGCTAGCATGGCCCCTATGTATTAAAATGGACTTCAAACTACCAATAATATTTTTAAATATTTATTTGAGCACAAAAAGTTCTGCTAGACTATCCCAATTTACTGCGTTGTGGGAAGTAGTCAAAACTTTGAAATATCAATATCCAGCTGTAGGAGAGTAGGATCTGCTTCACATGGGTACCCCCACTTTTTGCTGATGCTTCACTGTTTTTCGACATTAGTCTGGCTGGGGCCCTGCTAATCAGAACCCCAGCCTAGCTGCTTCCTCTCTAAAATGGTTTCCATGTGCCTTAGGCACATCACTGATTGGAATCTGGAGTGCCCTTATAAGTCCCTAGTATATGGTATACTATGTACCAAGGGCATAGGTACCTCAGAGGCCTGCCAGGGGCTGCAGCATGTATTATGCCACCCCTGGAAGGCCATCCAAACTGACACCACAGGTCTGCTACTGCAGCCTGGGTAAGGTGGTGCATGCACCCCTTACTGTGATATAGGTTACCTATATCACTAAATACATACACACATATAAACCTATAAGTCACTCCTAAGGCAGGCCTTATCAATCCTAAAGGCAGAGTGCATGGTTCCTATGTGAGAGGGTGCCCCTGCATGAGCAGGGCCCCTCTGCAGCGTTCGGAGACCCTTCTCTGATGCTGTTTGTAGTGCAGCCTGACCATATACTCTTAAGCGCATTATAACCTCGCGTTAAATGCTAACTTTGGAATGGCTGCACCTAAACATGTCGTGTTTGGTGTCAAACATCTTGGAATACTACCCTCCCGCCAATTCTGGCGGCGGGGGTAGCATTCCACCCTTCTAGAGGGAAAGACATGTTAACTCTGGCTAGCCCGGTAACTTCTTTCCAAAGCCCTGGCATCACAAAATGGATGCTGCTGCCACAGACACGAGTCTGGCCTCCTGCTGCTGGACGAAACTCCGGCAGGGGAGGCCTGGACAATAGGTTTCCTGTCCCAGGGAGGTGTGACCACCTCCCCAGACAGGATAATGTGTATTGGGGCTGGGCGGGAGCACTTTCGGGTGCTTTGAATTCCTGCACTGGGGGCACACTGGGTGTCCCTGTGCATACCCCAGTTCAAACCGGATCAGGGGCTTGCAGCCCCTGCTTTGGCGCGAACTGGACAAAGGGAAAGGGTGTAGCCACCCCTCTGCCCTGACCCACCCATAGGTGGGGCCACAGAGTAGTCCAACCCCTAAACTTAGTATAAGTACAGGAACCCAGTCCTTAGGACTTTAGATTATCCCTGGACGAAACTCTGAAACTGAATCCTGGACCTTCGACGCTCTACTCACGATTAGAGGACAGAAGAATCTCCCTTGGGGTCAAGGAGTGACTCCCCTGCTTGGCAGGCACCAAAGAAGCATCTGTCCGGTTCGCATTTCTGAAGCTCCCGTCGGACGCCGAAGTCATCGCATCACCAGAGGTGGATTCTCAGACTTCCCCGAGGCTACCTTGAGTCCCCAGCAAAGCTGAGGCCCGTAGCTATCGTGGGTGACTTGAGACCGTGACCCCTGGACACCGAGCACATTTGCAAGTGCATCCTCTTCTGGGTCTCCCCGAAGTCGTGCTTTGGGCTCCGAGTAGCCCTAGCCTCCAGCACCAACTGCACCGAAGATCACTGGCCTCCACTCCACGAGTGTCCTGTGAGCCAGATCCACGTGCGACGTCTCGAGGCTCCTTCGCGGTCGCTAGCCCGTTGGCTAGTAGCCCTTAACGAAGGCCAATCTTTTTCTTACTTGGCATCCTGGTTGCTCCAGGCCTGCCCTCACTTACCCTCGCTGGGTGAGTTCCCCAGACCTTGCTGGTCTGCACCATCGACGATCTTCCTCTGCATCGAGACTTGCCGTTGCCAAGGCTTGTTGGGTCCAATCCGGTCGCCGACACCTCAGCACTCGACCGACATCGTGTACCAGCCCGAATCCTGCTCCTGGTCACCGACAACGCCTCCTGGACCTCGTGGCTGAAGAGTCAAGACGACCGTCAACGCACCTGAAGCACTCGACATCGGTGGGCATCTGTCCATCGCCTTCCTGGTCACTGGCTAGTGACCCAGACTCTGTCCCCTCTGCTTTCAGGTTCTTCAGAACTCCGATCCACTCTTGGATCCACCCGGACACTTTTCACTTGGTCGCCAGCAGCACTTTGCAGCAGATCGCCATTCAAATCGACGACGAAACCCGACCCCGAAAGGCACCTATGCACCCGGCTTCCCTGGGTGAGGTAACACGAGTACTCCGGTGCTCCCGTGGGTAGAGACTCTTCAAAGTCCTAGATCTCAAAGGGTTTGCTCCAAGTCCTCCTTTAAGTGTCCCTTTTCTTTAATTTCCCGATCACGACTTTCTCCATAGAAGTCAACGGCGTATCGCGGTTGTGTATTTACACTGCACGCGTCCCCGTGGGTCCCCTGTGTCACTACCTTGGGTGGTTCCTTGTGGTCCAAGCACTTCTAGAGGCTCTAGGCCTAGTGTCTAGTTCATTCGTGGTTCTTATACCACTTTATTGGTATATGGTTTGGTACGCCCCTAGGGCCCAAACGTGTATTTGTGCTATTACTGTGTTTAAATAACTTCTAACTTATGTACTTGAACTCTAGCCTCATAAAGAGACTAGAGGGGTGTGTTTAGCAATAAATACATATATTTTGAATATATACCTGGTGTGGTGCTCTTTCATTTGGTCACTCAAGAGATTATAGACTGGTAAAACAAGCTGCTTTACATTCCTTCAAGACTTAGCCTGAAGGCTGCTCTCCATAGCTACCACTAGGATAGCTTTCAATAAGGTTGTCTTTAACCTATCTCCAATAAGGGGTTGTTTGGACTGGTGCAAGGTGCCCACTATAATTAGTGGACAGCATATACCAGGCCAACTTCTCACATTGGTGTGCAGCGTGTGGGATTCCAGCTTGCTATTGTTTTACCAGATAATCTCAATTGAATTGATCAACTGAAAACCACTAAAGGTACCTAAGGTACATATAATTTAAGCTTAGAATACAGTAAGTTCTACTGAACTTAGAGTTGTGTGTTAAGGGATAGCACAACCCTTTCTACAACTCAAGAGAGTTTAGTAGGCCACACTAGAGTAGGTAGTGCATACACCACACCACACTAGTAATGTCTTTAAGGGTAGGATCTAAAGAATCCTTGCAGGAAGCCATTGAGCTTCCACCCTCCAAGTATGATACACTCCCATTCTTGGAATTGAGAGCTTTATGCAACTTGAGAAAAATAAGGACAGGCCAAAGCCCCACCACCCAACACCTTAAGGAGTTGTTGGTGGCTTATGACCTTAGTAAGCCCTTGGGGACTGAAGGGGTAGGAGCTGAGGGTGGGGCAGAAGATGAGGATGGGACCAGGGGTAGAAATACCCCCAGCCCTCCCTCTGAAACTGGCCAGGAGGGTGAAAATGACCCTGACCTGGATAACCCAATCCCTCCTGAGGAAGATGAAGAGGATAATCAGGATGATGCCCTCTTTGTCCCCCCAGGAAGGATTATGAGTGTGCCCAGGAAGTCTAGATCTCCTTCTCAGGAGTCTAACCACTCTGGCACCTCAATAGGGAGCTCTGTCTCATCTCATAGGAGGGAATCCTCTCATGAGAGAAGAAAAAGGCTGGTTCAATATGAGGAAGCTCAGCTTGAAATAAAAAAAAAGCAACTAGCTATAGACAGGGAGTCCCTAGATCTCTTTAGAGAGAGAAGAAAGTTGGGACTAGAGTCCCATGGTGGCAGCCATGTCCCTAGAGATAGGGAAAGGTCCTATGACCATAGGAACCTGAGCAAGATTGTCCCTCCCTACCAGAGTGGGGATGACATCCACAAGTGGATAACTGCTCTAGAGAGGGCCTGTAAAGTACAGAAGGTCTCTCAGGAGCAGTGGGCAGCAATCTTGTGGCTCTCCTTTGCAGACAAAGGTAGAGATAAGCTGCTCACTGTTAGAGAGGAGGATGCTGATAATTACAAGGTCTTGAAGAGTGCTCTTATTGATGGGTTTGGCCTAACCACTGAACAGTACAGGTTGAAGTTCAGAGATACCCAAAAAGCACAGACTCAAGACTGGGTAGACTATGTGGATTGTTCTGCCAAGGCTCTGGAAGGCTGGTTGATGGGCAGTAAGGTGTGTGACTTCTCAGGATTGTACAATCTGATAATGAGGGAGCAGATTCTTAATAACTGTCAAAATCAGCTGTTGCATCAATACCTGGTAGACTCTGATCTGACCTCTCCCCAAGAATTGGGAAAGAAGGCAGACAAATGGGTCAGAACCAGGGTGAAGCAGAAGGTACAGAACCAAGGTGGGGAAACCAAGAAGCAAGATGCTAAGAACTCTGAAAAGGGTGGGGAGAAGGGTAAAGATCAAAAGTCTTCATCAGGCCCCCAAAAATCTTCTTCTGGTGGGGATTCACAGTCTACCAAAGGGAAAGGCCAAAGAAAACCATGGTGCAAGGTCTGTAAGCAAAAGACCCACTGGACCAGTGATTGCACCAAGTCAAAAGACTCCAGTCCAGCACCCACCAATGCCCCTAAGGCACCTGTTCCCCCTAGTACAGTTGGTGGGAGTGCTCCAGCCAAGGGTTTAGTAGGGTTCACCCTGGGTACTGAGTTGGGCTCTGACCTAGTCAGAGAACTGACTCAGGCTGTGTTAGTCTGTGATGGAGGCATGGATGTGACCTCCACTGTGAGTCCCAGTAATCTGGGCAAGTACAGACAACAGCCTTTAATCAATGGACGTGAGGCTTTGGCATTTAGGGACACAGGGGCAAGTGTCACAATGGTGACACAAGACCTTGTGAATCCTGGGCAAGTTATACTTGGTGAGATGTACCAAGTGACCAATGCTAGCAATGTCAGAACAGACCATACTCTGGCAGTTGTTAACTTCTCCTGGGGAGGGGTAACTGGCCTTAAGAAGGTTGTGGTACGTGCAAACCTACCAGTCGAATGCTTGCTTGGCAATGACTTAGAGACTTCTGCTTGGGCAGAAGTGGAGCTCAGGACCCATGCAGAAATGCTGGGGATCCCTGCAGATGTGTTTGCTGTGACCAGGTCACAAGCCAAAATGTCTAGCACTGAACAGGCCTTGGATTCTGGAAGAATGGACCAAGTGCCTTCCAAGAGGAGGAGTAGTAGGGTTAAGGCAGTGCCTTCCCCTTGGCTCAGGAGGAAGATCATTCCCTTGAGGGGGATGATCTCAGTCCTGAAGAAGGAACTGTCCCAGAGGAACTTGAACCTGACCAGGTTGAGTTCTTGGGGACAGGGGACCTTCTAGGGCAGATCTGAGCCAGGAGCAGCAGAGCTGCCCCTCCCTTGAACCCCTCAGACAGCAAGCTGCTGCTGAGGCTGCTGGGAAAGCTAGTGGTCCCCATACAGTGTATTGGGATGATGGACTCCTGTACTCAGAGAGTAGAGACCCCAAGCCTGGTGCTACCAGGAGGTTGGTTATACCTCTGAAGTTCAGGGGCTTCCTATTGACCCTAGCCCATGATATTCCCTTAGCAGGTCACCTGGGCCAGAACAAGACTTGGGACAGAATTGTCCCTCACTTTCACTGGCCCCACATGTCTGAAGACAGCAAGGAGTTTTGTCACTCCTGTGTAACCTGCCAAGCCAGTGGCAAGGCAGGTGGCACTACAAAGGCCCCCTGATACCACTACCTGTGGTGGGGGTGCCCTTTGAAAGGGTAGGGATTGACATTGTTGGTCCCATGGATCCCCAAACAGCCTCTGGGCACAGGTTTATCCTGGTGGTAGTGGATCATGCCACCAGGTACCCAGAAGCTATTCCCCTCAGGACCACTACAGCACCTGTGGTGGCAAGGGCCCTCCTGGGAATTTTCTCAAGAGTGGGCTTTCCTAAGGAGGTAGTATCAGAAAGGGGTGCTAACTTCATGTCTGGGTACTTAAAAGCAATGTGGAAGGAGTGTGGAGTGACTTATAAGTTCACCACACCCTATCACCCACAGTGCAATGGTTTAGTTGAGAGATTCAACAAAACCTTGAAGGGCATGATTAAAGGGCTCCCAGAAAAGCTTAGGCGAAGATGGGACATACTCTTGCCCTGCCTTTTATTCGCATATAGGGAGGTGCCTCAGAAGGGGGTTGGTTACAGCCCTTTTGAACTTCTGTTTGGCCACCCTGTGAGGGGTCCACTGTGCTTGGTGAAGGAAGGATGGAAGTTACCTCTCAAGCCCCCAAAGCAAGATATAGTGGACTATGTACTTGGTCTCCGCTCCAGGATGGCTGAGTATATGAAAAAGGCAACCAAAAACCTTGAGGCTAGCCAGGAACTTCAAAAGGCCTGGCATGACCAAAAGGCTGTTCTGACTGTTTACCAGCCAGGACAGAAGGTGTGGGTGTTGGAGCCAGTGGCCCCAGCAGCTCTCCAAGACAAATGGAGTGGACCCCACACTATTGTTGAGCAGAAGGGTGAGGTCACCTACTTAGTAGACCTAGGAACACCCAGGAGTCCCCACAGGGTTCTCCATGTCAACAGGTTAAAACCATATGTGGACAGGGCAGACATGGGCTTGCTCATGGCTACTGATGAAGGGCAGGAGGAAGAGAGTGACCCACTCCCTGACCTGCTCTCACAGAACCCTGACGATGGGTCAGTAGATGGTGCAGCCTTGGCAGGCAGCCTCACTACCCAGCAACAAACTGATTGTAGACAAGTTCTCAATCAGTTTAGACATATGTTTTCACTGACACCCAGTCAGACCACCTGGTGCACTCATGAAGTGGACACTGGGGACAGTCTGCCTATTAAAAATAAGATTTATAGGCAACCTGACCATGTCAGGGACTGTATCAGGACTGAAGTCCAGAAAATTTTGGAATTGGGAGTTATTGAACCCTCAGATAGCCCTTGGGCTAGTCCAGTGGTCCTTGTGCCAAAACCTCACACCAGTGGTGGAAAAAGAGAGATGAGGTTTTGTGTGGACTACAGGGGTCTCAATGCAGTCACTAGGACTGATGCCCATCCAATACCAAGGGCAGATGAGCTCATAGATACTTTGGCCTCAGCCAAATATCTCAGCACATTTGACTTGACAGCTGGCTACTGGCAGATCAGACTAGCTGATACTGCAAAGCCCAAAACAGCATTCTCAACCCCTAGTGGGCATTATCAATTTGTGGTGATGCCCTTTGGTCTGAAGAATGCACCTGCCACTTTCCAGAGGTTGGTGAATACAGTTCTCACAGGTCTGGAAGCCTATAGTGCAGCATATCTAGATGATATTGCTGTCTTTAGCTCCACCTGGGAGGATCACCTGGTCCACCTCAGGAATGTTTTACAGGCCCTGCAAAAGGCAGGCCTGACTATCAAGGCCACTAAGTGCCAGATAGGGCAGAGTCAGGTTGTGTACCTGGGCCACCTTGTGGGTGGAGGCCAGGTTCAACCTTTGCAGAGCAAGATCCAGACCATCATGGACTGGACTGCTCCCAGTACCCAGACTCAGGTGAGAGCCTTCTTAGGCCTGACTGGGTACTATAGGAGATTTGTCAAGGGTATGGATCAATAGTGACACCCCTGAATGACTTAACTTCTAAGAAAATGCCCAAAAGGTTCAGTGGACAGTTAGCTGTCAAAAGGCATTTGATGACCTGAAGCAGGCCATGTGCACTGCTCCCATTCTACAGAGTCCTGATTACTCCAAGAAGTTCATTGTTCAAACTGATGCATCTGAATTGGGGGTAGGGGCTGTACTGTCACAATTGAATGAAGAAGGTCAGGATCAGCCAGTAGCTTTCATTAGCAGAAGGCTGACCCCTAGAGAGAAACGTTGGTCAGCCATAGAGAGGGAGGCCTTTGCTGTGGTCTGGGCTCTGAAGAAGTTGAGGCCATACTTGTTTGGTACACACTTCCTGGTTCAGACAGACCATAAGCCCCTCTTATGGCTAAAACAAATGAAGGGTGAAAACCCCAAACTGCTTAGGTGGTCCATTTCCCTACAGGGGATGGACTTTACAGTGGAACATAGACCTGGGAGTAACCATGCCAATGCAGATGGACTCTCTAGGTACTTCCACTTAGAACATGAAGACTTAACTGGGCAAGGTTAGTTTAATGTCCCTACGTTTGGGGGGTTGTGTAGGAGAGTAGGATCTGCTTCACATGGGTACCCCCACTTTTGCTGATGCTTCACTGTTTTTCGACATTAGTCTGGCTGGGGCCCTGCTAATCAGAACCCCAGCCTAGCTGCTTCCTCTCTAAAATGGTTTCCATGTGCCTTAGGCACATCACTGATTGGAATCTGGAGTGCCCTTATAAGTCCCTAGTATATGGTATACTATGTACCAAGGGCATAGGTACCTCAGAGGCCTGCCAGGGGCTGCAGCATGTATTATGCCACCCCTGGAAGGCCATCCAAACTGACACCACAGGTCTGCTACTGCAGCCTGGGTAAGGTGGTGCATGCACCCCTTACTGTGATATAGGTTACCTATATCACTAAATACATACACACATATAAACCTATAAGTCACTCCTAAGGCAGGCCTTATCAATCCTAAAGGCAGAGTGCATGGTTCCTATGTGAGAGGGTGCCCCTGCATGAGCAGGGCCCCTCTGCAGCGTTCGGAGACCCTTCTCTGATGCTGTTTGTAGTGCAGCCTGACCATATACTCTTAAGCGCATTATAACCTCGCGTTAAATGCTAACTTTGGAATGGCTGCACCTAAACATGTCGTGTTTGGTGTCAAACATCTTGGAATACTACCCTCCCGCCAATTCTGGCGGCGGGGGTAGCATTCCACCCTTCTAGAGGGAAAGACATGTTAACTCTGGCTAGCTCTGTAACTTCTTTCCAAAGCCCTGGCATCACAAAATGGATGCTGCTGCCACAGACACGAGTCTGGCCTCCTGCTGCTGGACGAAACTCCGGCAGGGGAGGCCTGGACAATAGGTTTCCTGTCCCAGGGAGGTGTGACCACCTCCCCAGACAGGATAATGTGTATTGGGGCTGGGCGGGAGCACTTTCGGGTGCTTTGAAGTCCTGCACTGGGGGCACACTGGGTGTCCCTGTGCATACCCCAGTTCAAACCGGATCAGGGGCTTGCAGCACCTGCTTTGGCGTGAACTGGACAAAGGGAAAGGGGTGTAGCCACCCCTCTGCCCTGACCCACCCATAGGTGGGGCCACAGAGTAGTCCAACCCCTAAACTTAGTATAAGTATAGGAACCCAGTCCTTAGGACTTTAGATTATCCCTGGACGAAACTCTGAAACTGAATCCTGGACCTTCGACGCTCTACTCACGATTAGAGGACAGAAGAATCTCCCTTGGGGTCAAGGAGTGACTCCCTGCTTGGCAGGCACCAAAGAAGCATCTGTCCGGTTCGCATTTCTGAAGCTCCCGTCGGACGCCGAAGTCATCGCATCACCAGAGGTGGATTCTCAGACTTCCCCGAGGCTACCCTGAGTCCCCAGCAAAGCTGAGGCCCGTAGCTATCGTGGGTGACTTGAGACCGTGACCCCTGGACACCGAGCACATTTGCAAGTGCATCCTCTTCTGGGTCTCCCCGAAGTCGTGCTTTGGGCTCCGAGTAGCCCTAGCCTCCAGCACCAACTGCACCGAAGATCACTGGCCTCCACTCCACGAGTGTCCTGTGAGCCAGATCCACGTGCGACGCCTCGAGGCTCCTTCGCGGTCGCTAGCCCGTTGGCTAGTAGCCCTTAACGAAGGCCAATCTTTTTCTTACTTGGCATCCTGGTTGCTCCAGGCCTGCCCTCACTTACCCTCGCTGGGTGAGTTCACCAGACCTTGCTGGTCTGCACCATCGACGATCTTCCTCTGCATCGAGACTTGCCGTTGCCAAGGCTTGTTGGGTCCAATCCGGTCGCCGACACCTCAGCACTCGACAGACATCGTGTACCAGCCCGAATCCTGCTCCTGGTCGCCGACAACGCCTCCTGGACCTCGTGGCTGAAGAGTCAAGACGACCGTCAACGCACCTGAAGCACTCAAAATCGGTGGGCATCTGTCCATCGCCTTCCTGGTCACTGGCTAGTGACCCAGACTCTGTCCCCTCTGCTTTCAGGTTCTTCAGAACTCCGATCCACTCTTGGATCCACCCGGACACTTTTCACTTGGTCGCCAGCAGCACTTTGCAGCAGATCGCCATTCAAATCGACGACGAAACCCGACCCCGAAAGGCACCTATGCACCCGGCTTCCCTGGGTGAGGTAACACGAGTACTACGGTGCTCCCGTGGGTAGAGACTCTTCAAAGTCCTAGATCTCAAAGGGTTTGCTCCAAGTCCTTCTTTAAGTGTCCCTTTTCTTTAATTTCCCGATCACGACTTTCTCCATAGAAGTCAACGGCGTATCGCGGTTGTGTATTTACACTGCACGCGTCCCCCGTGGGTCCCCTGTGTCACTACCTTGGGTGGTTCCTTGTGGTCCAAGCACTTCTAGAGGCTCTAGGCCTAGTGTCTAGTTCAGTCGTGGTTCTTATACCACTTTATTGGTATATGGTTTGGTACGCCCCTAGGGCCCAAACGTGTATTTGTGCTATTATTGTGTTTAAATAACTTCTAACTTATGTACTTCGAACTCTAGCCTCATAAAGAGACTAGAGGGGTGTGTTTAGCAATAAATACATATATTTTGAATATATACCTGGTGTGGTGCTCTTTCATTTGGTCACTCAAGAGATTATAGACTGGTAAAACAAGCTGCTTTACATTCCTTCAAGACTTAGCCTGAAGGCTGCTCTCCATAGCTACCACTAGGATAGCTTTCAATAAGGTTGTCTTTAACCTTTCTCCAATAAGGGGTTGTTTGGACTGGTGCAAGGTGCCCACTATAATTAGTGGACAGCATATACCAGGCCAACTTCTCACACAAGCCACTATGTTAATAATCTCAGGAGACTTTAACATGCATTTGCTCTTCAAATACCGAGCCGATAAACCAAGTAAAGCTTTTATGCAGATGTGTTGTTTCCAGTTTAACAAATATAAACTCATGTTAATAAAGGAAGACGTACAAAATAGTACTGAGAGCATTCCAACATTTAAAAATTCACGGCAACACTCAATTATCGATTACACCATCATCTCAAAGGATCTTGTATCGTCTCTCAGCGACTACCAGGTAATCCCAAGAGTAGAAAGGGACCATAACCCACAAATAATGTCACTGGTCTTATCGGTTCATTATTTGCCCGAGTCAAGGTCTATGGTAACCAGGCCAATGGCCTACAATCTGAAAAGGTTAGTGTGGGATTCATCAAATCAGTCGGAAATATGGGAATTTATAGAACCTGCAATCGCTACAGCGCTAACAAAGAAAAGTCAAGGAAAGTCAATGGTTGAAATCTGGCCCTGTTTCTGTGCTTCCTTGTTAGATCGTTTCCCCTCGACAACAACATCAAGAGGACACCTTATAGGGCCAAAAAGATCTGGATGGTATACAACTAGGTTACACCAGCAAAAAAGGGAACTTAATAAAGCTACACGGGCAATCCTCAGGCAACCGAATTGTGGCCTCAATTCTTCTAAATTGAGCAGTTTAAACTTCTGAGAAGAAAATACAAAAATGAAATATGGAAAGCCAAATAAACACACTCTGAGGGAATATGGACCAAGTTGCGCTTTGCCAGCAAAAGGAAAAATCTGAAAGCATTTTGGGGACTAATAAATAACCTTGAATATGGTAGCAAAAGAGCGAACAGCGCAAACATTCCTGATTCATGCTGGCCAACTTTTATCCGCAGCTTATATGGGGCCCCTTCAGATGTAGCTCTGAGTAATAACATCAATTATCCTCCGAAATGGAAACAGCAGAGCAATCAGAAATGACCAGCACCACAACAAAGCAAAATTGTCAGCCATGGAATCATGGAAAGTACATCAAGTCAAAATGGCAATAAGTAGAATAGGATCAAATGGTGCGCCAGGCCCCAACGGGATTCCGAACTCTTTCTTCAAGGCTAAGACAGATCTTTGGTCAGAAATCCTGACACCTTTGTTCAATGATGTTGTAAAATTTAAAACGGTCCCCGAATCATGGCAGAGAAGCATAATCCAGCCAATTCACAAAAGTGGCCCACTAGATGATCCAGCTAACTACAGGCTGATTGCCCTAACAGATGTGGAGGCAAAAAGTTTCTCTGGTTGCCTGCTCAACGATCTGGAAGAATGGGCCGCTAAAGAAGGAAATTATTCCAATATTCCAAACTGGTTTTCGAACGGGCGAGTCAACGATTACGAACTTGACCTTATTGACTTTATTATCTGAAAGAGCAAAACATAAAAAGCAAAAGTTATATATTTGTTTTGTTGATCTTAAGGCCACTTTTGATTCTGCTCCCCGCAATTTACTTTGTGCAAAGCTATGTGCATGGGGCATTTCAAACCAACTATTAGATATGATTAAATTGTTATATTCCAATACGTGGGTCCAGGTTAAGGTGGGGGATGGAAGCTGTATAACTCGCCGATTTAAAACGTATAGTGGTCTTAAACAAGGTTGTGTTATAGCCCCTTGTCTTTTTAATCTTTTTATGGCCTATTTACAGTCACACTTTAAAAATGTAAATGCTCATTCGCCTAACCTTGCAGGACAAAATATAAAATATCTACAGTATGCAGATGACACTATTGTTAATCCATACTCCCATAGGCTTACGAAGATTAATACATTCTTTTAACGACTATATATTAGCCAATGGTTTACTGATGAACACCAAAAAAACAAAAATAATGACGATTGGTTCGACTAAATCAGACATGAGAGTTTGGAAAATTAATGGTTTATAGATTGAAACTGTAAAAGTTTATAAATATTTAGGAATTACATTTGACGACAGATTGTCTTTTAAACAGCATTTTCTTAACTTAAAAGCGAAAGCTACGGCTCTGTCTTTTGCTTTCAGAAATCTGAGAGACAAGCTGACCTGTCCGAACCATGAACACTTACTTAAGGTAATGAAAGCGAAGCTGATTCCTTCTCTGGCTTATGGGTCAGTGATTTTCTTAGGAAAAGATTAAAAAATTCTTGACAATTTACAGATAAAAGTTTTTAAATCGGTCTTCAGGGTTCCAAAGAACATCGGGCATGCCAATGTAAGATTGGAATTTGGTCTGAAAAGACAAACTTTAATAAGACAATCTGCTTTTTTTAAATCTTTATACTCGTTCTTTTGTTCAGACCCAGGCACACTTGCGAAGTTCTGCTGGCAGGAAATAATGGGATATGAGCACGCTGAGGGTTGGAGATCCTATCTAATGGAGAGCCTAAATAATTTTAAGTCTCAGCCTTTTGAAGATGTAGCTAGAAATAAAGTTGTGTTCAGACGGACACTAAACCAATCAGCTAATTTCCTAACGATTCCATTGGATAAGGATGAGCTTGCTAAAAAAAGCTATGCATGGTCGGTTATTAATTCATTCACCAAATTGGAGCCACAATTTTATCTTATTTCCCATTTAAAACCATCTATAAGAGACAAATGTTTGCTGCTACGATTTGGGAGATATCCCACAAAGGATGGAACCCTCCCATGGGTACACACTAGGCCTTCAAACAGTTGTAGGTTATGCGGTATTCATAATGAATCACTATTGCTTATGTTATCCATTTGTCCTCAACTGCTAGAAGAGAGGAAAGCCCTATTAAAATCCATCCTTAAAGAAAACGGGGTGAGGACATGTCGCCAAGCAATTACTACTTGTCTCTCCGGGAAATTGGCTCATTTGACCACACAGTTTGTAAAGTTTATTCTTATTGCAGAAAAAAAGTTAACTCTAGAGTGTGCCACCTGATTTCAGAGGCCTGTGGTAACCAATAATTGGCCTGTTCAATGATGTTGTCCCAAAGATGTTACTGTCTAATATACCCCCATAATCCGGCAACTATATAGAATGTTGATTGACGTTAGAAAGGCTTCTTTGAAAGGGTTTGCACAATGGCACTGTATCTATGGCGTTTTAATTATGGCATTTTATTTATTTATTTATTTTTGACACTAAAAAAAAGGGGTAGTTTAAGCAATTCTCAGAAGACTTTGAGAAAGGCTCCATTTAAAAAGGATCTGCACAGTTGCACCTTATCTATGGTTTTTTAATTATGATATTTTTAGCTTCGAATTTCAAAATATGGGGTAGCTTAAGTAATTCTAACAAAACTTTTTAGAAATTTTAATTATTAGTTGTATAAATAATGTAGCGTCGTCTTTTGTGACTGGTGTGAAACATATGACTTCTAATATTATATTCTTGCAATGTTTACATATAAAGGCACTTTACCAATGGTACTTTAAATTAAGATCTGGAGAAAAAATCTCCAAAATGCTGCTTAAATAAGGGGTGATCACTGAATTGAAATATAATGTATCTTCGACATTATTTTACACCTTACAATGTTTTGTTGTGTCCATGCACAATTTAATGTTTTTTTTTATATATAATTCTTGTTTGTAATGATTTTTATTAATCAACAATAAAGTATTTTCATTCATACTGCCCCACAGAGAAAGAAAGGAAATGAGGAGATGGAAGCTACAGAGACCTCAATTGGCGATAAAGCAGAGGGCCAAAATGGGATAATGGCTACCCTCAAATATGACATCAAAAAACAGGAAAAAGTGGAAAAGGCTTGCCTTGAGGGGATGGAATATAGGGTGACAGGAATGGAAACTGAGTAGTGGAGATTAAGGAATAAGAGTGTAGGAAAGGAATCAATATGTACGGATGTTCCTGGACGTATATGCTTACTTGCCTTTCTGCAAAAGGCCTGGGAAGGAATCAATAACAGAATTCGAGATGACCTTGAAAACAAACAGAAATGTAATAGATTTAGATACTAAATACTATCTATGGTGTTGTATAGAGTTGGTGGGCTGAACTTGGTGCCTTCACTTGTTATCATTTTCTGTGTATCACTATATTAAACGGTTTGGATATGTCTAAAAAAGTATTCATATCGATGTTTTTATTACAGACCAAGAAACCAATCATGGAAAGATGAAGAAAACAAAAAAATGGAAACCTAGCAGTATATTATCAGATCTTGTGGCGTTAAAAAGTAGTATTGTAAATAAGCACACTACTTCATATATTAATGTGACGGGCAAAATGAATGAAACGCAATCCAGACATAGAAGAACAAAGCGTTTTTTGTCATATCCTCGATATGTTGAAGTGATGGTCGTAGCAGACAATAGAATGCTTGGATATCATGGTACTAATCTGCAGCACTATATTTTAACACTGATGTCTATCGTAAGTATAAAAATTAATTTTTTCCTCAACTGTTTATTATACAGATTACTTACTTCATTGTTTTCAAATAAATGGTCTAAAGTAATCTTTAGTTTAGCCAATTAAATGCCATTTTCTGATGTCCACTCTTATTGAGAAAAATGTG
The DNA here is from genome assembly GCA_963921515.1 of Calotriton arnoldi. NCBI lineage: Eukaryota > Metazoa > Chordata > Amphibia > Caudata > Salamandridae > Calotriton > Calotriton arnoldi. The sequence goes on from CAWUFW010001245.1 coordinate 751,888, forward strand.
TCCTTAAACTAATGAACCTCCTTGAATTGTATGTGGATTATTACATAAATGGAGTTTGCTAAATAAGAGATATTACACATATGGTGACTACACAAGTCTTAATGGTATAGAGGATGTCTCATAAAGTGTTTGTTTATACCTTTAAAGGAAGAATTTGAATTTGAATATCTTCTGCATTTTATATATTCAAGTGTGAAATAATGTTGCTCCCTTTTTCACAGAAATTGTAGGATGGTAAGTCTTTTGCCAATGGCTAGATGCCAATGGCAAACGTCTTGCCAACCTACATCCTTCTTCTTGTCTTCTCCAATTCCAGGAGTTTTCTGATTTCTAGTTGGCGCAAGCCCCCAGATATAGTGATATTCTAGGAATGGTTGGGAGCAAGCCCTGAATTTATCCCTACTATCAATCAATTATTATTTATTAGATCACATAAAAGATTGCAGTTACATAAAAAAGGCAAATAACAATTAAAACAAACAGATGTCGCTAATTCATTTTTTTATCACCACCATTAAAAATGGTACAAGAAGAACATACCAATAATTCATATAGAAAATACCATAAACCAAGCAGTTAGAATCAATAAAAAAGAACACATATAATGACATTTACCCTTATGGGTTATCCAATATATAAAACCATATTAAAAAGTCATAGAGTTATTAAACCATACAGCAGATTTTAAAAATAAGCCTACAGCTGAACATACCTTCAAGACAGTTAAGTTGTCATATGTCAAAGCCAGTCTGCACCTAGTAAACTGAAGTTTTCGCAAACGGGGATGCAAAAACTCTTTTTGTGTAGGGCTGATAAAATTTGCAATAAAGACTGAGGGGAAACCTCATCACATGGGCAGGTGCAGATATTAGAAGTCTCAAATTGTTCCTCGGGGAAACAAAGTATCCACCTGATGGGGTCCAACCTGAACCGGGTCAAAAATATCCATTCCTATGTTTCGGAGACCAAATCCACGGCCAGCACACACTATTATCTTACAATGGTTTAATTAATTCCGTTCCCACCCTCGGGCCCTCCTATCAGACATAAAATGCTCTCTGAACCACCCTTTAGCCTTCTCTCTCAGATTGATAGAGCTTACAAATATAGAAGAACAACCAAGGGTAACGGTAAAGACCTTAATATAATGGAGCCAAGGTATTCTATCACCGTAGTCACATGAAAGACTGTCTTTTATTATATGTTTATTACTGCTTGTTGCTCCAAATCGAGCAGCACAATTACAAAGGAGCTAGGTTAACCAGGTCCTCAAAATATTCCAGTCCCATCGCAAAATGCAAATTACTCAACGGTACACCCAGGATACGTCGGCACACACTGTTCTCTTCTACTTGGATTCAGCCTGCGTCCTTGTACCCCCAAATACCTGCACCATATGTTAAAACGGGGATACATTTTCTCTTATATATCTCCAACAATGGACTAATATGCTTTTTACCTATAGTGGAAATGAGGGAGAAGATGGTACCAACCGATTGCAAAAAGCGATTTTTCCTATTCATAATACAGGGAGCCCAAGTACAGGTGTGATTAAACATCATCCCTAAATTAGGGAACTGATTTACTTTCTCAGTAGACCTATCCTTGTTGCTTATACAATGAGTCTTCTCATTTTTAGGACCGCAGACCATGATAAAGGTTTAAGAGTAATTTGTCTCCAGATTTAGACATTTCATGCAATCTACAAAAGCATCAAGCACCATTCTAAGTCCATTCACTGATTATGGCAGTGGAGGAGATACGTAAGGTGATGGACGGAGGAGGAGGGGCTGTACTGGTCCTGCTTGATCTGACAGCAGCCTTCGATACCGTGAACCACGAGGTATTAATACGAAGGCTACAGGATATAGGTATTAAAGGCAAAGCTCTTGCCCTCCTTCTTATCGTCCAGGGAACAAGTGATATTTTGGGATGGATATCAGTCCAAGGAATTCACACTCCCCGGGGGAGTCCCACAGGGCTCGGCCCTATCCCCTACTCTTTTTAATATATACGTAGCTCCTCTGGCTAGACTAATAAAAAGCTATGGCTTTAGGCTGGTATCTTATGCTGATGACACGCAGCTTATAGTGTCGGTAACACAGCCTGTGGATGCTACGGCAACTCAATTTAGTAACTGCATCTCGGCTCTGATGACTTGGATGAATGTTAATTTTTTAAAACTTAATGTAGATAAAACCGAGGTGATTGAATTTGGTCAGAAAATCTCGGTATGGAACCAATTATGGTGGCCACATGCAGAAGGTACATGTCCGGCCCCTGTCAAAAAAGTCAGGAATCTAGGCCTTTTGGTAGATAACGACCTTTCCTGGGCTCCCCAGATTAACCAAGTCTCATCAGCCTGCTTCTTTATGCTGAAAGGTCTGAGGAAGATTCTTCCTTTTATTCCGCTTTCCCTGAGGAAAACAGTGGTGGGGGCTACGATTCTGTCTAGAGTTGATTACTGCAACGCTCTCTATTTAGGAGCAAATGCTGCGCAATTCTCTAAATTGCAGTCAATTCAGAATGCGGCAGCGAGAGTATTGCTTAATCTACCCAAACACCATCCTACATCAACCGGTATAAAACAACTTCACTGGCTCCCCGTACGACGACGGGTTGACTTTAAGTCCCTGTGCATGGTGCATAAAGCCTTGTTTGGTGGAGGATCCAAGGATGTGCAAACCTTGTTTTCTCGATACGTTCCCACACGAGCGTTAAGATCAGCATCACTTGATCTCTTACAACTTCCTAAGATAAAGAGAGTAAGGTGTGGAGGTAAACGCTTCTCTTTCTTGGCATCCAAACTCTGGAATTCTTTGCCCACTCACCTGAGGTCTCTGCCTAACAGATCGGTCTTCAGGAGGAAAGTTAAAGCATGGCTCTTCTCACAACCCTGAATGTGTCGGCCTGGGGCATTACATATCACTCAGCGCCAAGACGCCTCGGCATTAGTGCGCTTTATAAATACTCGTCAGTCAGTCATTCGCTGTTCTTGCAAGCAAGACAGCATCATCAGCGTACAAGATCATCAGAATAGCCTTTTTGTCTACCACAGGGATATCCAGCCCCTTCTTAACCAGAACAGATTCTAGCCCTTTCACACAAAGTTAGGACATAATAGGTGCTAGTAACCCTCCCTGGCGCACACCCTGTCTTAGAAGGAATGAGTCTACACATTGATCCCTGTCCTCATATCTCACCGAGGCAATAAGGTCAGTATGTAATGCGCTCAGAAAATCTACCAGCCTAGCTTCAAGATTCACAACTGTTAGAATATCCCACAATTTGGATCTGTTGACACTATCAAATGTGCAGGATAGGCCCATGATTGCTAAATGAAGTGAACACCGTTGTGCAATTATATATTTGCTCACTAACAAGTGCAAATGTAAGCATTGTTCAAGTGTTCCAAGAGCTTTCCTGAAACCATATTGGACCAAAGACAAGATGGTTTTTTCTGTGGTCCAAAGCAACAGCCTATCCAAGACAATTCTACCAATAAATTTCACCTTGGAATCTATTAGGGAAATGGGCGAGAGCATTTTGACTCCTGAATATTCCCCTTTTTTAAAGACTGGTACAATTATTGATAAATGGCAAGAGAACGGAATGCCAACTTTACACGCAGCGTTGATGGTATTTGTAAGGAGGGGAGCCCAGAACTCAAGATTTTCCTTGTAAAAATCCATAGGGGCCCCATCCGGCCCTGGAGCCTTTTTAGATGGACTATTATTTATGAAATCCACTACTTCTTCTAGAGAAAAAAAATATCTATGGGAAAAATGGAAAGGTCTCTACTCATAAAATCATACGTACTGTTAGCAGGGCAATAGATTGTAAAAATGTCTTTTACCCACTCTTCTGGCCAATATTTAAACACACCCTGAAATAAGTTTCCCATCTATGTCTGTAAATCCTCCTTTCTCTTTTTAAAAGCCTTCTTATATTCTCTCCTACAATTTATTATTGCTTCTCTGTTCCTAGGTTTGTTTTCAATTATTTTCTGAGCCTAGCATTAGTGGCTCTACATACCCCATCAAACCAAAATGGATTTTGGTCATTTTTGTTTCTAACTGATCTAAATAATATTTAGAGTCCTAATATTGGTGTTCAGCTTGCAAAAACATTTAACAAAAGTAACATGGTTGTTGTCAACGGATAGGCAAGAACTGATCAATTCTCTGTTACCGCCAATGACCCTACATAATATTATATCCATTTTTGCAGACTCCCAAACTAACCTTCGTCCTGAGTCTTTGGTTGAAATAAGGGGCTTCGGGCTGGCAAATGTATTAGGCTCTTTCTTTGGAGCAACTAAAGAAATGGCTAAAGGATTGTAGTTGCCGTGTACACCAGCCAGAACATCCCTATTTGTTACATGATTTAACATGCTCCTGAACACAAAAATATAATCATTTGTGGAGCAACTACCCCTACCTGTATAAGTTGGCACATTTAGATCTCTTTGATCGGTCATAAGTCACCAAATGAGTATGTCGCATACGACCCCTAGAGTCCTGGGGCTTAAAGGAATCCTGCTCCTGGTCCAAAAAGGAAGAGGCTTAAGCTGAGGGCAACAATATGGTGCCCAGCTTGGCATTAAAATCACAAGCTAATAGAAGGTTAAATCCAATACCCAAAAATGTATTTCCATTGGCAACTTTATCTACAGATTCAAAGATTTTACGAAGATTTTGGTTGTCCTTGATGGAAAATTAATTGTTATAAAAATTCACAAGTACCATTCCACATTTATCTCCCCATCTCAGGTCAAAGGCCTGTAGGCGGAGGTGCCCTAGATGTGAGCAGAAAAATGTGGGCTTTATCCATATGACCTGGGGATGCACAAAATTACAAGACTTCTGGGGCGCAGTAATAACCCAAATAAATGCAACACTGGCCAGGAGCCTCCTGAACTCCTTTGAAATATGTCTCCTGGGATTATTCCCCAGACCAAAGACTAAGAAAGTGGGTACACCATTCGTAGACCTAGCCCTGGTCTTGGCACGTAGGCAAGTGGCCATGGCCTGAAAATCCCGGAAGGGCGCAGTATTGGACCTCTGGGAACAGAATGTAGATAGCTGAGCAAGGGCAGAAGAACGGGCCCTACAAAAAGAAGAAAGTAGGGGACTCTGAAGACACCCTATAGCACACTTGTGGACAGAGATAATGACGGCTTGGTATCTCAGAGAGGCTGATCAACAGGGAGAACGAACGAGCATGGACGGGGACGTAGAACATGACAGTGACACATCTGTGGAGGCATAGGTGGACATAGACTGATACAGTGGCAGAACTCAACCAGTTTAAACGACTGACTTCCCCCCCAGCCCCTCGCATTAACCATCCCCAAACGATGGCTGAAGCAGATGGTAGTACCGCCTGACGACACACAGTTATAATGTTTCCCAGTTAAAGGGACAAATCTGAAAGAATCAGTTAGTTATAGATTCCTTAACTTAGAATTACCCCCAGGCGCCAGACTGGATCCGGAGAATTTTTCGTCAGCAGTACCCCTGCGCATCGAAAGGTGGCGTCGGTCGGCTCCGCGTTCGTTGTTGGCGTCGTGGTCGCCGGGATGACGTCACGGTAGCTACTTATATGCCACCTTCACGCGCTCAAGTCAGTTTTTTCTTTTTCCGTGCCAGCCAGGGCAGATCCGGAGAGAGCAGTACCTCCAGTCACTTTTTGAATGACTTTTTGACGACTTTTGTCGACACCGTTTTTGAGTCTTCGACTCCTGGTGCACGTCGGGGATGCCCGGCTTCAAAGCTTTTGGTTCCTGTAGCCGACTGATGTCGGTGACGGATCCGCACCGCGTGTGCCTCTTCTGCCTGGAGCGCGACCACGACCCCATGTCATGCTCCGACTGCCGGACCATGAATCTGAAGTCTTTGCGGGAGCGGTTCCGAAAGCTTCTCGAGGCCCGACAGTTGGCTCTGCGCCGCTCGAGGTCCCGGTCGCGTAGGAGGTCGAGGGACCGGTCGCGGAGCCACCATCATTCTTCCTCCAAGTCTTCGCACTCGGGGTCAGGTAAGTCGAAGCACAAGAAGAAGTCGAAGAAGCATCATCGCTCTTAGACTTCTCCCCGTCCGTCGGCCGACACGACAAGGGATGCGGGTGGTGCCCCTCCCGCGGCTCCGCGTGCGGAGCCTGAAGGGTCGACTCCGGGTTTCCCTCACCTTCCAGGACCTGGAGCGACCCCTGCCCAGCTTCGTCAGTTTTACGAAGCGATGCATACCATCTTTGGGCAGCCCGACTCCGACTCCGTCGGTGCGCCTTCGGGCCCCGCAGACTCGGCTGGGGGCCCTGGGCCTTCGACGCCGGCAGCTCCGGCCTTGGCACCGCAGGGTCCCCTTGGATCCAGGCCTGGGTCCGGATCAGCGTCGGTCGACCTAGTTACACCTCCCCCGGCGCCGCTTCCACCGGCACCATTTCCGCAGCCGACGCCGGTTGTGTCCCCAGCCGGCGTCGACCCCGGCCTCCACCCCGATGTAGACACGGAGCCGGACCGACGCCGGATCCGGCGCCGATGGGTACTTTTGTGCCCTTGTTCTACCCTGGCTCTTTTAGACCGGATTGGCAGCCAGAGGAGGGTGAGGAGGACTGGGAAGGGTCTGGAGACCCTTTAACTGACCAGTTAGGCTATGAACCGAACTGGAGAGAGGAACTGGGGGAAGCCAGTGGTCTGGATACCTCACCAGACCTTGTCATGTTGTCTCCTCCTACCGTGGCTACGGAGGAGGGAGCGTCCTTTGCAGTGGTGTTGCGTAGTGCGCTTGAGGCTCTCAACCTCGAGCTACCTACGGTGGCAGTCAGGACTAACCTCCGGATAGAGGTGCTTCAACCGGCAGCGAGATCTTCGGAGCCCCTGCTGCCATTTAATGAAGCCCTGACCGACATCCTTTTGGGCACCTGGTCCAGGCCCAACACTGGGCCTCCCATGGATAGGATTGTTGCCCGACACCACTGCCCGGCCCCGGGCGACCCCACTTTCCTCTCCCATCACCCCACCCCTGAGAGCTTGGTGGTCCAAGCCTCCACCTCCAGAGGCGCATTCCCTAACGCACCACCTGATAGGTAATCCAAAAAGCTGGACCATCTTGGGAAGAAGATGTTTTCTTCCTCCAGCTTGGGATTGCAGTCGGTAAACACCGCATGTCTGTTGGGCCGTTACACCCACTCCGTGTGAGATACGGTGGCGCAAGTGCTGCCTCAGTGCCCGGAGGAGGTCCGGGCCGTACTCTCCCGTGCAGTTGCCAAAGGGAGAGACGCAGCAAAGTTTATCATCCGCTGTGGGCTGGATACCGCCGACTCACTAGGCAGGACGATTTCCACGTCTGTAGCCCTTCGACGCTACGCCTGGTTGAGGTCGACTGGTTTTTCAGGGGATGTCTAATCCACCCTTATGGACATGCCCTTTGATGGCCGTCGCCTATTCGACGACAAGGCAGACAACGCGCTGGAGCGCTTTTAGGTCTCTCGAGCTACGGCCAGGTCCTTGGGTCTCTCCACCTCCCGCCCTACGCAGTCTGCTTTTTGCCCCTTTCGTGGCTACGGAAGGGGTGCCCCGCCACGTCCCGCCCAGAGGCACAGGTCAGCTCAAGCTGTTAAGCCCCAGCGCGGCCGGGGACGTGGGAACCACCGCCGTGGTTCTGGGGGCCAGTGGGCGGGCCAGTCCACCACAGCCCCCCCTGCAGCAGCCTCCAAACCCTCCTAGTCCGACCTTTCAGGGGCACCAAACACCAGTGGGTGGCAGGATTCGCCATCACCTCCCTCACTGGTGCACCATCACGTCGGACAGGTGGGTTTTGCAAATAGTCCGAAGGGGCTACTCCCTCCCCTTTGAGACTACCCCTCCATCCATGCCACCTCAGTACCATCGCATGTGGGAGGATCATCTGGCTCTTCTCCAACAGGAAGTTTCGGCACTCTTGGCCAAGGGGGCCATCGAGCGAGTTCCTGTCCCAGAAGTAGGCCGTGGTTGCTATTCCCACTACTTTCTGGTGCCCAAAAAGGACAAAGGCCTGCGTCCTATCTTGGATCTCAAGAACGTCAACCGCTGAAGTTCAAAATGTTGACGCTAGCTCTGGTCCTGTCTGCCCTCGATCCTGGAGACTGGATGGTAGCATTGGACTTGCTGGACGCCTATTTTCACATTCCCGTCCTGCCGGCCCACCGGCGTTACCTGCGGTTCACGGTAGGCCACGAGCACTTTCAGTTTACCGTGCTCCCCTTTGGCCTTACCAACGCCCCTCGGGTGTTCACGAAAGTGATGGCGGTGGTCGCAGCTCATCTGCGCAGATCAGGGGTTCCAGTCTTCCCCTATCTCGACGACTGGCTGTTGAAGACGGGCTCGCCCCAGGCTGTCGTCTCCCACCTCCAGACTACGGCCGACCTCCTGCATTTGCTGGGGTTCCCCATCAACGTGTCGAAGTCACACCTGACTCCCTCTCAGAAGCTCCTCTTCATCGGAGCGGTGCTGGACACGACGCAGTTTCGGGTTTATCCTCCCGAACAGCGAGTCCGGGATATTCAGGCTATGATTCCGATCTTTCAGCCTCTATCCCAGGTTTCGGTCAGGATGGCCCTCCGGCTACTGGGACTGATGGCATCCTGCTGGTGGACCATGCCAGATGGCATATGCGGGCTCTGCAGTGGGCTCTGCAGTGGGCACAACATCAGGGGAACCTGTCCGATTGCGTCCAGATCTCGGAGGGCACTGCACACCAATTGCAGTGGTGGCTAACGAACCAGAATTGGGTCGACGGCAGATCCCTCTCCCTTCCCCAACCAGAGCTCACAGTGGTGACCGATGCATCACTTCTGGGATGGAGCGGCCACATGGGGGAGGCGGAGATCAGAGGCCTCTGGTCTCCGGCGGAGTCCGGGCTCCACATCAACCTTCTGGAGCGATTCGTCTTACACTCAAAGCATTCCTTCCCTCTGTCCGGGGAAGAGTAGTGCAGTTGTTCACGGACACCACCGCCATGTGGTACTTCAACAAACAAGGCGGGGTGGGGTCGTGGACCCTATGTCAAGAGGCCCTCCGCCTCTGGACATGGCTGGAACATCAGGGCATATCCCTGGTGGTTCAACACCTGGCAGGTTCGCTGAACGCCAGGGCGGACGAACTCAGCTGCAGGTGCATGATGGATCACGAATGGCGTCTCCACTCGGAGGTGGTGCAAGGTCTCTTTCGACAGTGGGAGAGCCTTGGTTAGATCTATTCGCCACCGAAGAGAACGTGCAATGTCAGCAATTCTGCACGTTGTTATTTCCAAGGCGGCACTCGCTAGGCGATGCTTTTCGTCGCAAGTGGAGTTGCGGTCTTCTATACGCATTTCCGCCTATACCACTTCTGCCCAGAGTGCTGAAGAAGATCAAGCGCGACCGGGCCCAAGTCATTCTTGTGGCTCCGGATTGGGCACGAAGAGTCTGGTATCCCGAGCTGCTACACATGGCCATCGATCCTCCGATCAGACTGCCTCTTCAGGAGGATCTTCTGTCGCAGCAGCAGGGGACAGTCCTCCACCCGAACCTGTCCAGCCTCCACCTCCTTGCGTGGAGATTGAGCGGCGGCAGTTGACGTCGTTTGACCTGCCTCCCGAAGTCTGTGATGTTATCTTGGCAGCCAGGCGTCCCTCCACTAAGACGGTATACGCCTGTAGATGGAACAAATTTGTGGCATGGTGCGCAGCAAAGGCTGTGGATCCCCTTTCTTCCCCTCTTTCTGAGGTTCTCTTGTTCCTTCTTTCTTTGGCCCAGCAGGGCTCTGCTCTGGGCACTCTTAAGGGCTACCTCTCGGCCATTTCAGCCTTTCTTAGGCTTCCTGATCAGCCTTCTCTTTTCAAGTCCCCTGTTGTAAATCGCTTCCTAAAGGGCATTACTCATCTTTTTCCTCCTATTCCCTTCGTAATGCCTCAGTGGGACTTGAACTTGGTTCTGACTTACCTTATGTGCGCTCCCTTTGAGCCACTTCATAACTGTCCTCTTCGTCTTCTCACCTTAAAGACTGCTTTTCTGGTTGCCATCACCTCTGCTCGCAGGGTGAGTAAACTCCAGGCTCTTTCTTCAAAACCTCCTTTCCTGGCTGTTCATCCGGACAAGGTTGTACTAAGAACCAGACCTTCCTTTCTTCCCAAGGTGGTTACTTCTTTCCACATTGGCCAAACCATCACTTTGCCCACCTTCTTTCCGCCTCCGCATCCTTCAAAAGAAGAAGAGAGGCTCCACCGTCTGGATCCAAAACGGGTGCTTTCCTTTTATTTGGATCGCACCAAACAATTCCGGGTGGATGATCAGCTCTTTGTGGGCTACGTGGGTGCTAAGAAAGGTCGGGCTGTGCACAAACGGACCATCTCTAGGTGGGTCGTTTTGTGCATTAAGGCGTGTTATTCCTTGGCAAAGAAGGAGCCTCCAGTGGGGCTGCGCGCCCATTCCATCAGGGCAACGGCAGCTACTACTGCTATGGGACGAGGAGTCCCCCTTAATGACATATGTCAGGCAGCTACGTGGGCATCTCTGCACACGTTCACTAGGCACTACTGCCTGGACAGCCAAGTCCGGAGAGACGGCTTCTTTGGCCGTTCTGTTCTCCAGGACTTTCTGGTGTGAACTTGGTTCGCAGACCCACCTCCGGGGTTGGTATTGCTGGGGTATCTATTCTAAGGTAAGGAATCTATAACTAACTGTTTCTTTCAGTTGAACAAGTTACTTACCTTCAGTAACGATATATCTGTAAGAAACATAGGTTAGTTATAGATTGGTTACCGCCCCACCCATCCTCCCCGTTCTGCGAACTGATTTCTAGGGTCAGGGAATCCCTTTCAGGGCCCTAGTTTTGTGCACCAGTGGTCAGTGTCTTGCATGGCTCTGCGCTTCTTGGAATGTCGTGTAAAAGAACTGATGTCAGCGCGTGAGGGCGGCGTCTAAGTAGCTACCGTGACGTCCTCCCGGCGACCACGACGCCAACGACGAACGCGGAGCCGACCGACGCCACCATTCGATGCTCAGGGGTACTGCTGACGAAAAATTCTCCTGATCCAGTCTGACGCCTGCGGGTAATTCTAAGGTAAGGAATCTATAACTAACCTATGTTTCTTACAGATATATCGTTACCGAAGGTAAGTAACTTGTTCGTTAATTACTATAATGAATATGGGTTATATAGCAGATGTACAGACCGAAGTTACTCCCCTGAGTACACAGTTCTGCTAAGCAGACCGGAGGGGAAAGGAGGGACAATGAAGAGGTGATAAGGACCTAGTGTCAAATGCTGATTGAAAGACTTAGGCTTGGAATAGTTAAATGACACGTAAGACCTACAAATTCAAGGCTTTGTAAAACGATGCACCCTGCTTATCTCGTAATATGTATGGATTGTAAAATACCTGGTCATATGTACAATTGTGAAAATCTTAAATGCTAATAAAAACATATTTTTAAAAAGGCCTGTAGATTCTCCCCCTCAGCGGAAAGTGCTTGAATATCGCAGTCAATCAAGACTTTAAACCAAGAAGCGAGTCCCACTCTTGCACAACCCGAGGCAGATAGTAAAGCAGGTAGATTATAACACATATATCCATCAAGATAATCATCATGTATTATCCATGTCTCCTGCAATAAAATGATATCAAACTTGCTATGGAAATTTATCCAGTTCTCTGACTGCAATTTGGGAGATAGACAAGCTATATTCCAACGTGACCGTTTTAGTTCAAATCCATTGAGTAGAGATTGTGTGCATCTGACACCACCCTTTCAGATGCAAGACAAGGGCGTATCGCTATACACAGAGGATCTCCCCCCAGAGAACCACCAAATTCATCCACTGTCGCATTCACTTCCTTAACAAGAAGCAGGTCCTTATTGGTTTCATATCCCAAAGGCATGATGATGTGGAAAGGCAAGGAGAAGACCTGGATACCAGTCCTGAAATGCAGCAGACAGCTGAGAGGGATAACTTGTCTCTGGAGTTTGAGCTTCCTGCAAGAGCAGATAGCAGTGTGTCTTCCCAGGGCCTGTCCCCAGAGTAGCTGGCAGACATGAAGGCAGAAAGGTAGTTTAGGCTGCAAATGGCCAAACTCAAGATGGAGGAAAAGAAGGCTGAGAGAGCCTTAGAGAAGGAAAGCCCGGCCATGGAAGAGAGACAAATGTTGTGTGTCTCACAAACTGAGTCTTAAGGAGCTGGACATCCAGGCCAGGCAGGCAAAGTCCAGCAATGTTGGTGGCAGCGTACCTACAGTGCCCCCTCGAGACAAGAGAGTCTACATTCCTAAAAGTCTGTTGCCTGATTTTGTTGTGGGGGATGACATTGACAAATAGTTTGAAGCTAATGAGTTTACTTTGCAGATGCATAAGATCCCTGAGGAGGATTGGGGGGCTAGCCTCTGGAAGCATATCCCCAGTGAGGGAAGGGACTCCCTACTGGCCCTAGAGAAGGGGGACAGGATGAAGTATTCCCCCATGAAGGAAGACCTTGTCAGAAAATATGGTCTTACACCTGAAAAGTATAGGCAAAAGTTTAGGGACAGCCAGAAGCTGGCCCATCAGTCTTGGGTGGAATGTATAGATTCCTTTTGCAAGGCACTGGATGTTTGGGTGAAGGGCCGTGAAGTAAAGGATTACCGGGGGCTGTACAATTTGATTGCTGGAGAGCACATGTTCCGTGTTTGTTTTGCATATTTGCACCAACAATAGATTGATAGTAACCTCACTGGTGGTCCCAGGGAGCTTGCTAAGAAGGCAGACCTCTGGCTCAGCACTAGGGCCCATAAGAAGATACCTAGGAGTGATCCCAAGAAGGGTGATTCAGCCTCAGAAAGATCAAAGGAGACAAAGGCAAGTCCCAAAATAAGGGGGGAGGAAAGGGTTCCCATCCCCCTTCTGAGAAACCGGAAGGGAGCTCTGGTAGGTGGTGGTCCAGGGTGCATCATTTAAAACCCTGGTACTTGGATTGTTCTCAGCTAGGACACAAGCAGGTGGACTCTGTCCTATGAAAACACTCGTTCCACTGGGGTAGACAATATGGTTTGAGGAATAAGTAGTCCTCAGGAGCATGAGGTAGACTAAGCCCTAATCTCCTTTAGTCGGGAGGTGGACTCAGGGGGGGTAGACTGGTGATCCCTGAGGGTGGAAGTCATCACCTTCCCCAGAGTAGTATACTGTCCAGATGTGTAGGGTGACATCTCCCCAGGGGGAGGACTTTTTCGGCCCCATGGCCCTGGTATCCCTGGAGTCCGGTAGTGAGGTGATGTAGAGGCGGGTCATAGTCAGTCCCCAGATGCCCATAGACTGCAACTGAGTTACCCCGGTGTCAAGAGAACTGGGTATCTCTCAAAGGGAGACTACGGATGCCCAGAGGGCGGGGCAGGAGGTGCAAACAGTCTGCAGTGGGAGGACCAGTGGGTCAGGGGATGCCAGCTCTGAGAACGGAGCACCCCATGACTGATACTGGTGAGGCCACTTCTGACCAGGAGATGCTCCATGCACTGTCACAGAGACAGAGGGCTGGAGACCTACACCAAGCAGACCCCTTCATGACACAGACAGAGTGTGTCACCTTTAAGGGGGGTAGTGGTTCCCACCCTGGAAGTCCTGGCCCATCAGGCACCTGTTCAGCCTTGTGGTACAGACCCTGGGCTGAGTGGCCAGTCTAAGGCTAACACCCCGGGACTGGTGGGACGGAGAGTGGAAGATGGGTGCCTAACACCTGGGGTTGTTGCCCCCCACTCTGAGAAACTTCAGAGGTCAGATAACGATGGATGGACTGGGGCCTTGCTCTTGACATTGACAGCTGTCAGTGGCCTCGGTTGTTTGCTTTCCTTATGGGCAGAGTTTTCCTTGGGTTGGAGACAAAATGTGTTGGCCAATGGCAGCACTGTCTACCTACTGGGATGCATCTGTGAGCAAGTTAAGGTTAGGTGCTTCACAAGTGGGGTCCACAGAGGAGTAGAAGGGTTTCCCATGGGTCAGTTCAGTGGCTCAGGAGAGTGTAGACAGAGGGATCCAACTGAGTTCAGAGAGGGATAGAACTGACAAGTGTACCTGTATAACAGGTCCTTCGTCTATGTTCTATCGCCTAAGCATGAATCCCATCAAGGTATTGACTAGTCTACCCTTGCTTTTGGCTGGAGGGGGGTTGTGTTGGACTTGGCCCTTTCTGCTGGGTCATCCCCTAACAGTTTGCCTTCACCCTCATGTTTTCTGAACCCGTTTTTTTGGCGTTTAAGTCTCTGCACACTTTACCACTGCTAACCAGTGCTAAAGTGCTTGTGCTCTCTCCTTTAAAGCATGGTAAAATGGACTTAAACACTATTTATCTATTTAAAGTACTTGTTAGTCTTCATGTACACAGGGCCTATAAATTAAATGCTACTAGTGGGCCTGCAGCACTGATTGCGCCACCCACTTAAGTAGCCCTGTAAACATGTCTCAAGCCTGCTGTTGCAGCCTGTGTGTGCAGTTGTAAACTGGCATGTCGACCTGTCAAAATAAACCTTTTGCCCGGCCCAAACCTTCCTTTTTTAATACATATAAGCCACCCCTAGGGAAGGCCCTGAACAGCCCAGAGGGCAGGGTGCAGTGTACTTAAAAAGTAGGCCTTCCTCTCCCATAGGCTAACATTGGAGTTACCGTATTACAGTAAATAAGCTGTCATTTCCAATTGGGCGAAAGTCGAGAGGTGGAGGTTGGTGTCTAAAGAATTGTAATTAAAAGCCCTCTTTAATGGTAAAGGCAGCTGTTTAGTCAGAATTCTGAAAATGCCACTTTTAGAAAGTTGGCATTTTATTGTCCTAGCCATTTGGTGCCTGCAGCTGGATTCAGGGTCACATGACCAGGTGTAGCTGGCAGTTGGTCTTTGTGTATGGTCCCATACAGTGAAACAAGGGAAAGATAGATGTTGGTAGGACAATGAAACATAGGGAAGATAGGTGTTGGCAGGATGGCGACTCCGAGTTAACAAGGGGGTGGAGCTATCACGTACCTCATTTGCACATCACAAAGGCTCTGCCTGAGCACACTCGCAAAGGGTTTGACACTGGTCTTTTATGACCCCAGACAAGCTTGGGCCAGGACAGGGAGGAAGGGGATGTCTGACACCTGGGGGGTGGGGGAGGATCCTCTAGAAACTTCCTCCACTTCAAAGTGGGCACCAGGAATAAATGTTGGAGCTCAGACCCCAACACTTCATTACACTTTTGGACATGTGGACACTGCCAGAAAGAAGGACTGCTGTGCTGCTGAAAGGATTACCCCTCTGCTGGACTACTGCTCTGAAGGACTGCTGCCTTTCTGTGCTGACCTGCTGCCTGCTGCCCTCTTGCCTGGGTGAGAAGGACGACTTGCATCTGTTGAACCTAGAGCCACCAAAGTGACTGCAAGGGCTAATTGGCTGGCCTCTTGACTAGAGCCTTGGGGACAGAATGCTCCAACAACCTTGAACCCAGCACCTGGACTCTGCCCTCTGTGAGACCTACCCTGCCAAGTGGTGCCTCCCCAGTCCTGTACTCTTATAAGTGGGCCTGATTGTGCTCTGCCGGCCCATCTGTGGTTTCAGTAGAATCAACGCATCTCCTCTGCTGCGCGGCTTAACCCGAGCAGATCTGACACATCACCTCTGCTGTGTGAATTACGCCGATGCAGGGACTTCGCATTGCCTCCCGCAGCCATCCAGGAAACGCCGCTGCATGACGCATCCTTGACGCAGGCCTAAACATCGCAAGCCCCTTGTCGACACCATCCTCGCTGACGATGCAGGACTCTGCATCACAAGCTTCGCATCTTCCTCAGAACGAGCTGGTGCACGATGCATCCTCTACAAAGAACTTTGCATCGCAAGTCCCTTCTTGATAGCCATCTCGATGAAGACACGGGCCTCGCAACACAACCTTGTAAATCCTGGGTACCAATGCTGTGTGATGCATCTCCAACCCAGACCCCGCTTCGCCTCAGTTGCACAACGCATCCTCGTTGTGGAACTGCACAACCTTTTAAAACCAGGATTTAAGGTACTCTTGTTTGGAGGCCAGAACTGGCTCTCTGTAGCCGGCACGTGCTCCAATGCAGCCGGACAGAATTTGTGACTTTGTCATGGTGCAGCGTGACCAGATATCTACAGTTGGTGCTTTGTACTTTTTAGTTCTATTTTCACTTAAATCTTTACAATTGCATATCTCCGGTTCTACTAACTAGATTTATGTCGTTATGATCTTGTTTTATTTATTAACATTTACTCTATTTTTCTAAATTAGTGTGGGATTTTTCCTTGTTGTGTTTTCACTTTATTACTGTTTGAAGTGCTACATGCATTCTTTACACAATGCCTCTAAGTTAAACCTGACTGCTCTGTGGCAAGCTACCAGAGGTTTGAGCACAGGTTAATTTGGGGTTTGCATGTGCCTCACCCTGATAAGGATTGTGGCTCCTGCTTGAGTAGGATTTTACATCCCATCCCAACCAGTAACCCAATTTCTTATTGTTTTGCAATAATGAAATAATGATATTTGGAGAATGATGTGTGAACTGGTGCAAAATTATTTGAAAGATAATGCTATTTATGAATAATCTGTTGTCTGCTCAACACAATCAATCATTAATTGTACATATTTCTTGTTAATACAGGTAGCTTCTATCTACAAGGACCCAAGTATTGGAAACTTAATTAATATTGTAATTGTTAAATTACTTGTTGTCCAAAACGAACAGGTAATTATTTCTTTAAAAAAATAGTTTTAGCCTCTATGTTATTGTTGATTTAAGTACTAAAATGCACTTGGTGTATATTTTTTGTTAGGATGGCCCCACAATATCATATAATGCCCAAACAACTTTGAAAAACTTTTGCATCTGGCAACAAACTCAGAACACCCCTGATGACAATCACCAATCTCATCATGACACTGCTGTTCTGGTTACCAGGTATTTTGATATTTCTCTTAGCATCTTGTTATTGGAAGTTCAGAAGTCTAATGCATATATAATGGCATTTGCTGATACTGCCGTTGTAATCGTTTATAAGCTACCGAACTGTAATTCGCAAATGTAATTGAAAATGAAAAGACAACTGCAACCAAAGTCAAATACACCGATTTTGCCTCATTCGTGTAAATGCGCTGTTGCACACCTCGGTGCGAATTGTGCCTGCTAAAGCTTGCAACAAGCCTTCACAGCATGCATGCAGACCCCTGATTAGTAAATGCGATCTGAGTATTGTGGCAGGGCAGATTTTCACTGCTAGTGCAAGTGCTCTGCAGCCCAGTCTTCATTAAATGATTAGGGCATGTGCTTTTTACTCAGCCATCGATAGGTTCCTGTTAGTTGAAGGGCAGAGTCACCATACTGTCTGAAATTATTTTCTTATTTTCCAGCCCTATTAAAGCGTTGGGAAAGGAAAGCCAGATGACTATGCTCATGCAAAGCATGAACATAGCCATATTGTGCAATCCAATGATGCAGGTTGATATCTGACATTTCCTTTTACTTGTCCTGCATCTGAGAGGTCAGTTGCTGAAGAAGGAGGTGTGTGTGCATTCCTTTATGAATTAGGGATGCACTGAGAAATTCAAATGACAGGCCCATTAGCCACCCCCTCACTTTACTAATGCAGTGGGCATGATCTCTTTGCATCGCCATGTGTGCACTGTCATCTGCTCGCACGAAAGTGGCCGTGATGAATTGTGTCCCCCCTAATTTGCGCTTTCTGTTTGATTTGCACACCTTTTGTAAATTACCTCCTTTATATGTATGCAGGGTTGTGTTGTGGTGTAGCTAACCCACCCTTGACTGCTGCTCAAATTAAATGCTCTCTGGCTAGTGAATAAACCTTAATGATGTTAATGTTGCCTACCTTTCTCAATATGCAGTTATTTTCCGTTTTTTATTACAAATTCTTTTAATGGAGTTTAACCTCTGTAGTGACTGGCATTCTAATGTTTTTAAGTCAGTGAAAGGTGTTCCAAGCATTAGTTGTTTATATTGAAAAACGATGATTTCCAGGAGTATATTTTGGCATCCATCCAGCCTTATCCTTAGCAGCAGCATGCACATTATAACACATTGTCTAGAGTATGTATATTTATTTGTTGGTACGTTATTAAATATCATAGGACAATTGAACGCTGATGCGGAGCCAGGAACGCAGGTGCTCACTGCGGCCTTGGGCGGCAGTCGGAGGGTGTGGGGGGGGAGGGGAGGGGCGGGAGTTTGGGGGTGGATAAAATTGAGTAAAGCGTGTAGTCATATAGCTCAGATCGGTAGTTCCGCTACTGCAGTTTATCACATTCCAGGGCATCTTCTAATAAGCTTGTTCCTGGTTGGACGACCTTATTTCTTCAGCACCCAGCTGAGTGCGAGTGGTTGTAATCAGCGGCTAGAAGTGCTCACCATTATGGTATTCAGCTTCTACTAGGTCATGGTTTTCTTTAATTTATTATTACATTATTTTTCCAATGGACCATCTCTATTTTCACCTTTGCACTATTTTGGTATTTGCCCAAAAGAATAGCAGGGAAAGTGTTCTGAAATCAACAATCGATGTTCTCTCCTCAGTCTTTTCGTAATCCCTTTTTTTTGTTTTGCTGTCGTATCACATGCACTTCACATGCTAATTAATGTAACCTCATTAAGTCCGTTTTCTTTTCAGGCAGGATATTTGTAGAGCTCATAACCACTGTGACACTTTAGGTAAGTGTGAATAAGGAATCCACTTGTTAATAGTAAGCCAAATGTGGTGAAAGAAATGATCTTGACTGAGTCTGCCGATATTATGTATACTTGGCAGAGAGTGTGACTCATTTTACCCCTACCCAGCTGCCCTGAAAATACGTAAAGGAATTGAATGTTAAGAAACCTTGCAGTTAAAAGCCCTGTTGCAATTCTAAGTTCGATAGTCAGTGTAGGCAAATAGAAATCCAGAGTCGACTTGAATTTGCCAGGTCTAAATTCTAATTGTAGCTTTCAAAATGTAATTAATCACTATCCAGTCATTGCATATGTGCTTGATAATCTTTATGATCAATTATATGTTGGTATCCTTTAGGTCTAGCTTGTGATAATACATTTGTAACATCTCAGGTCATCCATGTTGCCCTCTTTGTTATTGGACACAGTCAACCCATTTTTCCATGAGGATGCTGTTACACCGCATTAGGCTATAGTCCTGCAGACTTTCAGCACGTGAGCACAGAGGATGACCTTCAATTTAAATATGCATCTGAAAGAGACACGTTGGTGACAGATTCCTTACCTTAGAATATCCCCAGGCGTCAGGCTGGATCCGGAAAGTTTTGCATAGCAGTACCCTTGCGCGTTGGTAGGCGGCGTCGTGCGGCTTCGCGTTTGTCGTCGGCGTTGAGATCGCCGGGATGACGTCGCGGCCAGTACTTAGACGCCGCCAATGCGCGCTGACGTCAGTTCTTTCTTTTTCCGCGCCAGTAAGCGCAGATCCGGAGAGAGCAGTGCCCCAGTCATTTTTTGACTGAACTTTTTGTGATTTTTTTGTCACTGTTTTTCTCAAGTCGTTCGACTCCTACGGTGTCAGTAGGGATGCCCGGCTTCAAGCCATGCGACGCCTGTGGTCGGATGATGTCGATTAGGGACCCGCATCGAGACTGTCTCTACTGTCTCGGGCGCGACCACGACTTCAAGTCGTGCCCTGACTGTCGGGCCTTGCATCCGAAGGCTTTGCGAGAGCGGTCTCGAAAGCTCCTCGAGGTCCGGCAGTCGGCTCTGCGCCAATCCAAGCCCCGGTCACGAGAGAGGTCGAGGGGCCGGTCGCGGAGTCCTCATCATTCTTCGGGGTCAAAGTCTTCGCACTCCTCCGGTAAGTCGAAGCACAAGAAGTCGAAGAAGCGTCATCGCTCGACGACTTCCCCCTCGCCGGTCGCGCGACTCGGCTGAGGGTCCGGTCGGCACCGTCCCCGCGGCTCCGGGAGTGCCTGTGGAGCCGCCGCCGCATTACCCGCCCTACCCGGGTTCGGCGGCGTCTCCGGCCGAAATACAGGAGTTCCTGTCGGCCATGGCCCGCCTCTTCGGGCCTCAAGGTCCCCCCGGTGCGCCTTCGGGCCCCGCGGGCCCTAGTGGTGTTCCTACGGCGCCGCCGGCGACTCCGGTCCCAGCGCTGCCAGCGACACCGGCCCCGGCCCCGGCTCCGGTGCTGCCACAACCCCTGTCGACGCCCGTTGACCTAACGACACCTCCACCGGCGTCAATTTCACCGGTGCCGTTCACGACGCTGCCCGGGGCTCCGGGCGGCGTCGTCCCCAGGTTCTCTCCGGATCCGGACTCGGCGCCGGACCGACGTCGATCGACGCCAGCGCCGATGAGACCTTGGGTCCCACATGTCCCTCCTCCTTACATTGACCCTGACTTGGAGGACGAAGAGAACTGGGAGGGGTCTGAGGACCCTCTCACTGCCCAATGTGAGTATGATCAGGACTGGGCTGAGGAACTTGGGGATGCCAGTGGTCTGGACACCTCTCCTGACATTGGCATGCTGTCTCCTCCTTCCGTGGCAACGGAGGAGGGAGCAAACTTGCTACGGTGTTGCGTAGGGCAGCTGAGGCCCTGCACCTCCAGTTACCTACAGTGGCTGTCAGGACTAACATCCTGACGGAAGTGCTTCAGCCGGCGGCTACCTCCTCGGAGCAACTGCTGCCGTTCAACGAGGCACTTTCGGACGTTCTTTTGGGCACCTGGTCCAAGCCCACCACAGGGGCTCCTGTGGATAGGAACGTAGCCCGACGCCATCGCCCTGCTCCGGGCGACCCCCTGTTCCTTTCCCAACACCCCACCCCTGAGAGCTTGGTTGTCCAAGCCTCTGCCTCTCAAAGCGCCTTCCCTACCGCTCCCCCGGATAGGGAATCCAAAAAACTGGACCAATTTGGGAAGAAGGTTTTTTCTTCCACCAGTGCTGGCTTGAGGTCTGTCAACACCACTTGCCTCTTGGGCCGATTATACCCACTCCTTGTGGGATTCGGTGGTGCAGATCCTGCCCCAGTGTCCTGAGGAGGCCCAGGCACTGCTTTCCCGCGCCATTGCGGAAGGAAGAGATGCAGCAAAATATACCATCCGATGTGGCCTAGATACCGCCGACTCGTTAGGCAGATCGCTTGGGACGACAGTGGCGCTGCGCCGTCACGCCTGGCTGAGGACCACTGGTTTCTCGGGCGATGTCCAAAACACACTTATGGACATGCCCTTTGATGGTGTCGGCCTTTTCGGCAACAAAGCAGACCACGCGCTGGAGCGCTTTAAGGACTCACGGGCTACAGCCAAGTCCCTGGGCCTTTCTGCTGTGCGCCCTCCGCAACAGTCTGCTTTGCGCCCCTTTCGTGGCCACGGAAGGGGCGCCCAGTCACGTCCGCTGCCCAGCCACCGGCCCGCGCAGCAAGCGTCTTCGCGTGGTCGAGGACGTGGCTCCCGCCGAGGCGGGTCGGGTAACCAGCGTGCGGGTCAGGCCACCAACTCCGCCCCGTACGCGGCCTCCAAGCCCTCCTAGTCCATCCTTTCAGGTCCACAGCATGCCAGTGGGGGGCAGGGTCCGCCATCACCTTCACCACTGGCGTGCCATCACATCGGACAAGTGGGTCTTGGACATTGTCCGAAGGGGCTACTCCCTCCCCTTCAAGACTACCCCCCCAGCCATGCCACCTCAATGCCACCGCATGTCGGGGGATCATTTGGTGCTTCTTCAAAAGGAAGTTGCGGCCCTCTTGGCCAAGGGGGCCATCGAGCACGTTTCGACCCCAGAAGTAGGGCGTGGTTGTTACTCCCACTACTTTCTGGTGCCCAAAAAGGACAAGGAGGACATGCGTCCTATCTTGGACCTCCGGAACGTCAATCGCTTCCTCCGGAAGGAGAAGTTCAAGATGCTCACCCTAGCTCAGGTCTTGACTGCCCTCGACCCTGGAGACTGGATGGTAGCGTTGGACTTGCAGGACGCATATTTTCACGTCCCTGTCCTGCCGGCCCACCGGCGTTACCTGCGGTTCACGGTAGGCCTCGAGCATTTTCAGTTCACCGTGCTCCCCTTTGGCCTTACCAGCACCCCTCGGGTGTTCACGAAAGTGATGGCGGTGGTCGCAGCTCATCTGCGCCGGGCAGGGGTTCCAGTCTTCCCCTACCTCGACGGCTGGTTGCTGAAGGCGGGCTCGTCCCAAGCAGTCGTCTCCCACCTCCAGACTACGGCCGAACTCCTGCACTCGCTGGGGATCTCCATCAACGTGCCGAAGTTGCACCTGATTCCTTCTCCACAGCTCCTTTTCATCGGAGCAGTTCTGGACACGACGCAGTTTCGGGCCTATCCTCCCGAACGGCGAGTCCAGGATATTCAGGCTATGATTCCGATCTTTCGGCCTCTATCCTGGGTTTCGGTACGGATGACCCTGAGGCTGCTGGGCCTCATGGCCTCCTGCATCCTGCTGGTCGATCATGCCAGATGGCATATGCGGGCTCTGCAGTGGGACCTGAAGTTCCAGTGGGCACAGCATCAGGGGAACCTGTCCGATTACGTCCAGATCTCGGAGGGGACTGCAAGACAGTTGCAGTGGTGGCTCTCCAACCGGCAATGGGTCATGGGCAGATCCCTCTCCCTTCCCCAGCCGGAGCACACAGTTGTGACGGACGCGTCCCTTCTGGGATGGGGCGGTCACATGGGAGAGGCGGAGATCAGAGGCCTCTGGTCTCCGGCGGAGTCCCGGCTCCATATCAACCTTCTGGAGCTCCGGGCGGTCCGACTTGCACTCAAGGCATTCCTTCCCTCTGTCAAAGGGAAGGTAGTGCAGGTGTTCACAGACAACACCACCGCCATGTGGTACTGCAACAAACAAGGCGGGGTGGGGTCGTGGACCCTATGTCAGGAGGCTCTGCGTCTCTGGACATGGCTGGAACATCCGGGCATATTCCTGATGGTTCAACACCAGGCAGGTTCCCTGAACGCCAGGGCGGACGAACTCCGCCGCAGGTGCATGATGGATCACGAATGGCGTCTTCACTCGGAGGTGGCGCAAGGACTCTTTCTACAGTGGGGAGAGCCTTGGTTAGATCTATTCGCCACCGAAGAGAACGCGCAATGTCATCAGTTCTGCGCGTTGGAATTTCCAAGGCGGCACTCGCTCGGCGACGCTTTTCGTCGCGAGTGGAGTTGCGGTCTGTTGTACGCCTTTCCGCCTATACCACTTCTACCCAGAGTGTTGAAGAAGATTCGGCGCGACCGGGCCCAAGTCATTCTTGTGGCTCCGGACTGGGCTTGAAGAGTTTGGTATCCGAGCTACTCAGTATGAGCGTCGATCCCCCGATCCGTCTGCCTCTTCGGGAGGATCTTCTGTTGCAGCAGCAGGGGACGGTCCTCCACCCGAACCTGTCCAGTCTCCACCTCCTTGCATGGAGATTGAGCGGCAACAGTTGATTCCTTTCGACTTGCCTCCCGAAGTTTGTGATGTGATTCTGGCAGCCAGGCGTCCCTCCACTAAGGTGGTATACTCCTGCAGGTGGAACAAGTTTGTGGCATGGTGCACAGCAAAGGCTGTGAATCCCCTTTCTGCCCCTCTTTCTGAGGTTCTTCTGTTCCTTCTTTCTCTGGCCCAACAGGGTTCTGCCCTGGGTACCATCAAGGGCTATCTTTGTGCAATCTCGGCCTTCCTCAGGCTTCCTGATCAGCCCTCCCTTTTCAAGTCCCCTGTTAACAGGTTTCTTAAAGGCATTACACACCTCTTCCCTCCTTTTCCGTTTGTAATGCCTCAGTGGGACTTGAACTTGGTTCTTACCTTTTAATGTGCGCTCCCTTTGAGCCTCTACATAACTGTCCTCTTCGTCTTCTCACTCTGAAGACAGCCTTTCTGGTGGCCATCACCTCCGCTCGGCGGGTGAGTGAGCTCCAGGCTCTTTCGTGCAAACCCCCTTTCTGTCTGTCCATCCAGACAAGGTTGTTCTTAGGACGCGTCCGTCCTTCTTGCCAAAGGTGGTTACTGCCTTCCACATTGGGCAGACCATCACTTTGCCCACCTTCTTTCTGCCTCTGCATCCTTCCAGAGAGGAAGAGAGGCTCCACCGTCTGGACCCAAAACGTGCGCTTTCCTTTTACCTCAACCGCACACAACAGTTCCGGGTGGATGACCAGCTCTTTGTTGGCTACGTGGGTGCCAAAAAAGGTCGGGCGGTACACAAGAGGACCATCTCCCGCTGGGTAATCTTGTGTATCAAAGCCTGCTATTCTTTGGCTAAGAAGGAGCCCCCCGTTGGGCTACGTGCCCATTCTACCAGGGCAACAGCTGCTACCACGGCTTTGGGCCGCGGTGTTCCGCTACAAGATATATGTCAGGCAGCTACGTGGGCCTCGCTGCACACGTTTACCAAGCATTACTGCCTTGACAGCCAGGTCCGGAGGGACGGCTTCTTTGGCCGCTCTGTCCTCCGGGACTTCCTTGTCTGAATCTGTTCGCAGACCCACCACCGGGGTTGGTATTGCTGGGGTATCTATTCTAAGGTAAGGAATCTGTCACTAACGTGTCTCTTTCAGATGCACAAATTACTAACTTGTGTAACGATATATCTGTAAGAGACAGTAGTTGGTGACAGATTCCTTACCGCCCCACCCATCCTCCCCGTTCTGCGAACTGATTTCTAGGGTTAAGGACATCCCTTTCAGGGCCCTAGTATTTTTTCAGACATCAATGTCAGCTTCTTGCACGGCTCTGCGTTCCTGGCGCGGAAAGTCGTGTACAGAACTGACGTCAGCGCGCATGGGCGGCGTCTAAGTACTGGCCGCGACGTCATCCCGGCGATCTCGACGACGGACGCGGAGCCGCACGTCGCCGCCTACCGACGCGCAAGGGTACTGCTACGCAAAACTTTCCGGATCCAGCCTGACGCCTGGGGATATTCTAAGGTAAGGAATCTGTCACTAACTACTGTCTCTTATAGATATATCGTTACACAAGTTAGTAACTTGTGCATTTGACATGCTGGAGAATTATGGGTTTTTTATATGTATAAACATATTCTAACCTCATTCAAGTGAAATATGATATATGTATATGCAGGTCAGGAGGTATGGTCAAGTGCCTGGTTGGATTGCAGGACTGCCACCGCCATGTGCTAGTAGTGTTTAAAATGTAAAGCTCAAATAAATCATTAGGGCTTTGCTCTCACCAGAGCTAGATCTGGTGGTAAATCTTTTAGGAGGTTGGCTCCCGCTTTATGGAGCTCCCTCCCTCTTCATATTCGTTGCATTCCTGATCACCTGACCTTTAGAAGGCTGGTTAAGACCTGGCTCTTCCCCCAATGTTAATTTCTCTGCTTGCCACCTTACTCAGGGCTGTGCTTTAGCGCTGGGACGCCTCGTTGCTGGGGTAGCCATGCGCTATATAAATATTTTTAACTTAACTTAACTCAGTGACCCATTAAGTGGGAAAATGTTATAATCAGCTTTTCGAGATGTTCACATTAAGTATGTAGGAGAGTGAGGGCCTTATTTAGAGTCTGGCGAATGCGGGATATCTTCATAAAAGCAGCTGATGCTCCGTCTGCCCTACTTACATTTCAGAGGGCAAATACATTTGAAATAGAAAGGACTAGACATTCGCTGATTTTTGGCAATTGTCCTGTGTTCATCAAACTCTAAACCGGCCCTAATTTTTTTAATACGTTTTCAATTGAGATTATTAACGTATTGTTTGAGCAACAATATAATGCCTATTTGTCGAGTAAACCTAAATGGATTTTAATATTCAGATGGTCAACGAGGCCAGAACTATAAATCTTAAATGTTAATCACGACAGAACAGAATATGACAGTTCGTGTCGTGTCCCAGTACCTATTATAGTGATCCGCGTGTGTTTGGGGCAGAAAGGTGTGACCAGGTCTGCAAACAAAGTACGGTTAGCATGAGAGCAGAAACTGAAGGGAGTGGACGAACCCCACTTACTAATCTAGCCATTGCTTTGCAAGTGTACAGTGCTTTCACGCTGTAGTTTATTGTCAACGTTTCCGCAGTATGCATTTTTAAGTTGAGGGCAGCGACATATGCTTCTGTTGCTCCAGAATTTAGACTGATTGTATGCACTTCGTCTACTCAGGCTCAGTTCTTGTCTGCAAAAATGCTATTTATGCGGCTCGTGCATTTATGGTCCGATTTATAAAATGAGTTGTGTACCTAAGTTGGACTTTGGTATGTAACGAGCACACATTCGTGTTTTGCATTCAGAAAATATTAACTTAAACTTGCACTGCAATTTACTCACGCGTAACATTACGCAAGCACGGTGTAATATTACATCTAAACAAATCGGCTTCCTTGGTTGGTGCGCGAGAAAGAGTGCCTCGAAAGATGGTGAACATCTGCTAACTTCTGAATTGTGGGCTTTTCCCAAATTCTTACAAGAATATTCACATCCTGCATACAGTCAAAAATATAACCCTGTCAGGCCTACCAGTAAATATGAGACCAAGCTAGCAATGCTCAGGGGCACCCTTGACATTGTTATGCCTGTAAGAGGAAACAAGGGCAATTGCACGTTTACATTACATTTACACATAATAAATGATAACACAGGTGAGGATAGCAATTCACAAGAGAATTCCACAACGCTTTATAGCCTGAAACTTGTCGCAATTTACTCAGAATTAGTTGTGGAATAAATGCTTGTAGGAGGAAGTTTAGGGGGATTATATTGTTCGTGCTAAACACTGCTGCTACTGATTTCTAGTGAGATTGCTAATTCGAGCATATTGCAACTGCCCTCCAGCCGCCCTGATATTTCTCTTCCATGCTTGAGTCCATTACCTCAGATTAGAGGGTACTGCAAATCGTTCAGAGGCGTTATGCCCTGCCATCCCCTTCCTGTCTCCCCACCCCAACTCAAGTTTCAGCTGACCGTGTAGCCATCTTTCAGAAGGCCAGAGAAGCCATTGAGAGGGTGCCAGAACCAGAGCGAGGTGAGGCGTCTTACTCCTGCTATTTCCTGTGGCCTAAAAAGGATGAAGGGCTTAGGCCTATTCTGGCGCTAAAGCCTTTGAATGCACTCTTATGGAACAACAAGTTCAAAATGCCCACTCTAGCTTATATTCTTTCTGCCTTATACCTGGAGCTCTGAATAGTATCCTTGAACTTGCAGGATGCATACTGTCATGTGCCCATCCCTCAGTCCCACAGTCACTACCTGCGGTTCCTGTTTGGGTCAGAACACTTCCAATTTGCCATCTTACCCTTAGGCCTCATCTTGACTCTTCAGGTCAGGGGTAGATGTATTCCTGTACCTGGCTGTTCAAGATGAGCTCTCCAAAGTCAAGTTGCGAACAACCTAAAGACAACTGTAACTCTTCTGTAATACATTGAGTTTTCCATCACCGTAACTAAGTTCCACTTGACTCCTGTGCAGAGGTTAATTTATAGAGGCTATCATAGATACAGTGGTGTTTAATACCTTTCTACCTTTGCAGCAAGTCCAACACATTAGGGATAAGATCCTGATGTTTCGGGATGAATCCTGGGTCTTGGTGAGCATGATTCTTGGACTTCCTGGGCATCTAACCTTGTGCATCCTCCTCATCTCTTGAGCAAGAGGCCACATGCTAGCATTGCAGGGGGAACCTGTAATCCCAGTGAACACAGCACTGGGCTGTCTGTCAGAGACCTCCTGCACCTTGGACCAAATCTAACCCGGGTCAATGAGAATCACTCCACAGGACTCCCATTGACCCTCGTTTGATACAAACACTTGGTGGTCAGAATTTTGTGGTTTCCTGCATGTTCCAGAAGTTTATGTCACAGAAAAGCAGGGAAAATATGTGATTTTAGGCCTTTGTGACAAGAAGTTACAAATTACCATTTTTTCCTCACTAATTTTCAATATTTTTTATTCCAACAGTTAGTTTCTTTCGGAAAACCTTGAGAGATCTACACAAATGAACCCTTGGTGAATTCAGAATTTTGTGTACTTTTTAGAAAAGTTTAGCATTCCGGGATCACCCATGAGTGTCACATCAGTTTCCACCTGGAAGTAGGTTGAAAGCACACACGTTATGAAAAAGGGGCCACCTATTGATAAAAATGCCAAAACTATGGTAAAAATAATAGGTGTTTTGGTTCAGCTTTGCATGTTCCTGGAAGCTGGTGACTTTAGCATAGCAATCTTTTTGTTAAAGCGATTTTCTGGAAAAAAACCATACTTTTTTGCGGAGCACTTTTTTCCTATTTTTCCCAAATAACCCAAAATGTAATTAGATTTTGGTTATTTTCTGTCAGGTTCTTCAGTGGACAGACCTTTTTGTGGTCTTGGAATGATGGGAAAGTCCACAAGTCCAGGTTCTGATGATTCATGTCTGCCCAAGGTAAGGACAACCCTTTCAGGTAGCCACTGTGCTGCTGACAATGGAACGCCTAAGAAGACAGTGACCTCCAGAAGGAGTCCCCAAAATGAAAAAAACCCATGTTGGCGACTGGAGACTCCCAGGAGGCAGAAGAGAACTGGTACAGATGATAACCCCAGGGCTTGCAGCAAGGCTCAGATGTCGCAGACAAGGTAAGGGATATCCACAATCGGTAGAAAGAAAGTTCAGGAGAGAACAACAGGAGCAAGAATTACGAGCGGGCAATGACAAATCAGCAGGAGCGAAAAATACACCAACAAGAGTGAACAAACACCAGTAGGAGCAAAGACACACCAGCAGGAGTAAAGAGTGTCGCAACACAAAGAGAGAGACAGTTCTGGCCCTTACATTCCCAAAGACAGGAAGTGATGTAGAGAAATAGAGAAAGTAGTAAGCCACCACGATGGATAGGTAAATGCTAACAGGAATACATGGAGCCCCTCCATGATGGGTAGGGGGTGACAAAACCCTTTCTGAGGAATTCTTGGAAGATGAAAAACTACAGAGGACAAGAATATGGCCCTGAGGAGAAGAATGCCTCCAGCCAACCCTACCAGCGAATCTAAGAATGTCCTTCCACGGCAACTTGCAGGCCTCTCCAGGTTTCAGGTGAATGTGTGTGACTTTCCGCTGTACAACACAGAACGCCAAGGAGGCAGTCGTGGCTCGTTGCTCGGTTCCGCAGCTCGCCTGGGAGTCAGGGGGGCGAGCTGCGGGTCGATTTGCGACCCGCCGCACGGTCCCGTGGGCCGCCCAGGAGTCAGGGGAGCGAACCTTGGATCGATTTATGGCCCGCGGCGTGACAATTTTCTAGGTCGCTTCCAGGGGAATCCACAAACCCTGGTTACTTAAGAATCTCCAGGATGCTAGTAAAAAAGGACTCACATTTGGCATGTATACATTATATGGGGAAAAAAAGTTATGGATGTCTAGGTGCGAACTTCCCCAAATAACCAGAAAAGGGCTTGGCATTCTAGGGAGAAAATGCCTAGCAGGGAACGGGTTAAATTATCATTTTTCCTGCAGCGCTGTTGTCCAAATCCAGTTACAGCAACTTTATTTAATAGTCGACATAGTACTTTCACCCCACACAGTTTTGAGTTAAATTACTGTCTTGATGTTTCTTTCATTTGTTCTCCATTGTACTTGTATGTGACCATCCCTATATGGATTGCCCTAAAAGAGTCCAACTAGAGTCTTACTCATTGATAAGTCCATAGCATGACTTAATTTAGGACTGTTCCTCTGCGAATAGTTACACATTACCACCTTTATCATGTTTCTCTCTCTATATATATATATATATATATATATATATATATATATATATATATATATATATATATATATATATATATTTCAACAGCCTTTTATGGTTGTACTTTTATGGATATACTGTTTATCCGAATAAAGATATTGAATTGAATGGAATATATATATATATATATATAAATATATCTCAATTTTTTGTAAATGAGAAGGCTTTGTACCACATGTAAAGAAAAATTATTTTTGGTACAGCAATTACAAACATTTGGTGACAAAGGTAAAAACGTCTATATAGATGTCCTCTGCGTAGTATTTATCTCTCGCAGTATTTCCATGTTTTCACCTACCTTCTAAAAATGTAAACAAAATGTACTGAGATTTATATTGCATCATGCATTGTTGCCGGAAACATGCTACAAGATGGCCACGAGTATAGAAACATACTATGGTAACATGAATTTGTTTGGCCATCTTCGCTGTCAATGAAATGTTTTGTACCTCATCACTAAATCACTTTATAATGGTGTTTTTGTAAAGTATCCACTGACATCGAAAAAGGCGGAAACGCCGAAACGTGTCTGTTAGTGCGGGGAAGGTTCTGCACATTAAACTATCACCTTTTTGAATTCCCGCGAGTGCTTCCTTGCTTTCTGGTCAACCTGGATTGTCCACCGTTGTGGAATCATACGCAGCGGCTCACCACCGGTGGAAAAAGCACCCGGGGTATGTGGAGCGGCGGCGGTGGTGAACTGGTATCGCGAATATATCTATATATATATATATATAGTCTTTCTTGCTATTTTAATTGTTTAGTGTTTATATTTATTTTTTAAATATTTACCCATTTGAACGTAACGTTATTCACTTTTTCTTTCTGCAGGTTTGGCTGAACTTGGCACAGTTTGTGATGCATACAGAAGTTGTTCAATTAGTGAAGATAATGGATTAAGTACAGCTTTTACAATCGCACATGAACTTGGCCATGTGTATGTTTCATGTAAATATTTTGACCGAAAACGTATACATTGTTGTTGCTATCGATGAATGAATAGATTCAAGTTCATTTGTAAGGATTTACCAAAATGTTTCTAGTCCTATTGCGTTGGGAGCACATGATTTAAAATTTAAAGAAGTGGATAGGCCGGCTTTTGTACAGTAGATTCCCAGTGCATACAGTCGGAGTACTAGTCCTATCAAGGACAGGGGTGAATTTGTTGTCCCAGTGGCAATTGAGAGGGTCCACCGTAAAACTATGTTAAGGTATGGGTAGGGGTTTCTCCCTTGGGAACATATTTCTCTTTGAAGAAAAAAATAATATAACAGGTTTAAAGTATAATTTTAATGTATGTTCCATAAATGTACAGCCGTTACATTTATACATGCAAACATTTTGCACGGGAGGAATTCCAGAATTACTCCCGGGAGCTGCGATTGTCTCAGTTTCAAAAGAGGACTCCTGATATCCTCTGTGATTTTTCTTTTTTTTTTACAATTGGACCACAAATGCTTTTTTGATATTTCCGAAGGTTCATTACAGGGGGTCTAATACTACATATTTTTTACCTTTTGACTCGACTTCTTCTCGACATCAACATCTTTCTAAAATGTGGCACTTAGACTACTCAACTGTCTTTCACTGTAATTGTATCTTCATAAGGTATCTGTTGCTTATCCAGAAACAGATTCCAGTCGTCCATGTCGTTTTTTTATTTTATTGCTTTAGGGCCTAGCAGTTCTCAAGCAGTAGTATGCTATTTTACAAACTGATGTATGATCGGATCTATTGAAGGACTTTGTCCAGCACATGACTTTTCTAACTCCCAGAATGGTGGGCTGTGTGACTAGTAAGAACGACCCTCACTATTTTGGTCATTTTATGGGCCCAATTCAAGATTTGTTTTTTCAATGATTAAGTGTGTCATCTCTTGGAAATTCAGGAGAAGATGACATTCACTTTAGGATTAAGAGACAACTACACACAGAAAAGGCCTTGTAGATTCAGTTCTCTATGGTAAGGAAATGCCATGTCGCACTTATGGCTTGTATGTAGGCCATGCTGATGCCAAGCAAAAAATAAGACTAATCCCCACTCTCCACGAACATATTTTAGCATAACATGCTTTATAAACAAATAAAAATTAAGACAATGTAAAATTTATGGTTGTAAAAATAATATGCCCTATAAGTGTCATGTCCAGCTGATTTGTAGGCACGTTTGATTAGGATTTTATGGAGCTATGTTTAGGTAACAAACAGATGTCATGACTATTTGTAAGTGCAAATTCTCTGTGAAATGCATAAAATGTTATTAGGTAACCTCAGAGATTGCGCTCCTTAACATAGAAGTGAATATCAAAGTCTGGGCTAGTACAAATCTCACAATACAGTTTCACTACTGAAGTGCTAGTTTCAGTTTCCACAACTTGCAAAGGAGTCTGAATACTAGAAGTAACTGGGACTGGAATCTGTGTGCTTTCCCTTCGGTACAAGTGATTTCCTGCTTGATGGATTTTAGTAACTGAAATGTCTGTAATGGGGCAAATACAATATTTGTGTATGTGCCTGCAAGCAATATATCAGAGTGACTGTTATACGTTTTCAATGCTTGGGAAAGTGAAATGTTCCACTACAGTAAGTGCAGCTTCACTGTGGCCGGAAGAGAATATTCTAAAACATTCTTAATTTTCAAGCTTAAGCTACCTTAAAATGGGGCCAAGTGAGCACCTGAATTCCACCAGTGCTTCTACGGAATGTTACCGGTATTCCAATTGTACACTGAATTGCCCCTA
This sequence comes from Calotriton arnoldi, assembly GCA_963921515.1. NCBI lineage: Eukaryota > Metazoa > Chordata > Amphibia > Caudata > Salamandridae > Calotriton > Calotriton arnoldi. The sequence goes on from CAWUFW010001245.1 coordinate 784,321, forward strand.
TGGTATCAATAGTAGTAGAACCAGGGCCATATAGGGTCCTTGACCATAGAGCAGATTCATATGAGCCCGCTAAGTGTACTTCAACCACACCATCCAATGAAGATCAGCTTGTGCCTGTCCTTAACTTTAATTTACATCTGTGGCCTGGGCCTACCAAAAAAGTACCCACTTAAGAAGGGTTAAATAAACTGGGTGAAAATGTATTCTCTCTGCAGCAATTATTGAAAGAATCAATGACGGATCATTCAAACTCCTTTCCAACTAAAATCAAGAAGCATACCTCAAAGTCACTTTACCCTGCATTGTACTCTACCAACCATTTACACTTAGTTGGACCCTAAAAAAAATCACACTCAAAACAAGGAAAGAATCTTAAGAAGAAAACGAGGACACAAAAAATAGTACACAAACTAAGATTCAAGGTAATCATAATATGAGAGTAAGAACAAGAAAAAATGAAACTCCTAATAATGCTCAGACTCTCATACTTGAGGGTTTATGTACGCAAAGAACGGGGCATGCTCAAAGTCATCTCAAACCTAATGTGCCTAAATTTGTTTGCCATGTCATTTCTAACTGTTTAGATGTAGATGCTACTGACACAATAGTGAAGGGTAGTAGATTCTTTCCCATGTGCACAGTAGAACATGACAATATCAGAATTGTCTCCCATTATATTGACATTGTAGATCTATTTCCAGACATTCACCATGCATCAGTATGCCTTGGAATATGATAGTATGGAAATTATGAGTCAGTACTTAATACACATAAGATCGTCTGTACAAAGTTTCCACTCATTGGAAAAAATAAATGGCTTTTATTTAATCTCAGTATACCACCAGGGTGTACTTTTGATAATGATCTAGTTGAGATTATGCAGGAAATTATAGATATTATGCTTAGCGAGAATCAAGCTCAACATCTAGTAGCCGATTTTAATACTAAAATAATAAACAGAGCCTCTTGAATATTAGGAGTGAGAAACAAGATGAGTTTTAGAATATTCCAGAACCCCAGCTCACTTAGCAAAAAGTGGATACTGGAGGGAAGACATTTTTAACTGCTCTTCTAGACTGATGATTCAATCTGTTGAATATTTTATTAATGGTGTTTGTAGAGTGGTACATACTGCTGAATGTGCTGCCTCACCATATTTGGAGTGAAGCGAGTAAATGGGAAAGCTTGCATGCAAAGAAGAAATGCATTCAATATTGTTTAGTGTCTCAGAAGCATTGCTATTTCATTATATTGGTGATGTCTAGTACCTCCTGAACTAATAAGTGATAGTGTTGATCAGTTTAAAACATGCTAGGGGCTTTCATAGTAACAAAATATGGGTTGTTTGGGATGGGAGGAGAGGAGATGAACATACTACTACCCATCCGGGTTTTGCAACCATTACAACTTCAAGTATAATATAAATACTCAGAGAGAAATGTATATGTACAACTAACACTGTGGAAAAGGTTTGTGGTGTGAATGAAAACGGAAGTCCTTCTTTCACTGAATAAACAGGCATTGTGTGACAATCCTTAAATCTTTGTTTTAAACTATTGGAAGGAAATGTATGACTATCTGCAACTATTTGTCGCTTAACAGATTCAATATGCCTCATGATGATAGCAATAAGTGCAAAGAAGAAGGCGGAAAAAATCAGCAGTATGTGATGGCTCCAAGATTGGACTTTAACACAAACCCATGGATGTGGACAAAATGTAGCAGGAAGTACCTCACTGAATTTTTAGAGTAAGTCTAATGCAGCAACATGTAAATGTTTCAATAATGCAAATATATAAACATTTCACATTGATAAATTTTAAAGCTCATGTCGTCTGTCCATTGCTAAGGATGTTAAAGACAATTGAATATTCTCCAACATTGGATCTTTTATATATTCACATAATTAAATCATTCTCCGTCATCAGACTGGGAATCCCCGGTAAATTAATATAGCAGTAAACAGTGTAAAAATATACAGCATACAGTATACAATGCAAGTGGGCCATAGACTTGAAATGACATTGTATCTTTAGTAGCACATCCACCTCATTTGAAAAAACCAGAATCTCAGCCAATGAGGTAGAAGCTTGAGCTCTCCTACTCCCCCTAGAGGCCACCATAGTCTGATTTCTGCTGCGTCGTGTGTGAGGGAGTCTCCAGGCAGAGCTGTGCTCTGAGCCTTCAGTGAACCTGGAATAGTTACCATTTTGATCTGCCCTGGGTTTGAACCGGCCCTATCTTCAGCACTGAGGTACTGTGTGTTCTTTTTTGGAAAGATTACTATTTCATGGAGCAGGGAGACCTTTCGTCAAGACTATCACCAACTTTCACCATGGCTGACTGGGAAAGGAAGTCTCTATTTAAACCCTTTTCATCTTGTGTTAACAAGATTTACACAGATGATCCAAATTATCAGTGTATTTATTGCCTTTATCCACTTCATAAGGCATCAGAGTGCGTTATTCGTAAGACTTTTTCAACTAAAATTCATAAGGACAGGGAAAGGAGGTTGGAATTAATCCTTATGGACAAAGAGAATTTTCCTCTTTCTAAAGGAGATGCCCCCTCTTCCGGGAAGGATTCTGTGAAAAGTGCCCCATCAAGAACTTCCACGAAGTAAGTGCACAAGAGGAAACTTAAACAGTTTCCTGAGCATGATTTGTTTGGCTCAGTGCTTGCAGCCACCTCTTCTAGTAATTCGTTGGAGAAGCATACCACTAGACCCTATAGTGGCGATTAACCTGTATTGAAGAAGAAGAAGAAGAAGAAATCTTCTTAAGACTTATCTTCAAAGGCATCGTCGATGACAACGTTTTCTCCATAGTTGACGACGCCCCCGTCAACGACGACCATGCCGTTGACAAAGACCATCCTATCGATAAGGACCATCCCGTCGACGATGACCATCCCGTCGACGAGGACCATTCCGCTGACGCAGACGACTGTCATACTGTTGACGGCAAAATCAGTGTCAATGAGAATACCGTTGACGACTAACCTGTCAGCAGTGAACTTCAGAGGAGATGTTTTTTCATCATTAAAGATGTCAAATGTACCTCCAGCTCAGATAATGTAATCAGACCAAGGCTAGTGATTATGCCCCCATGACGGCTTATAGCCCAACTCAATTGGATGTCAGATATGTCCCAGACTTTGGAGAAGAAATGGAGGATGATGAATCCAACAATGATTTTGTATACCAGCAAGATTATAAGTCTCAAACTACTCAAATTGATATTAGAGAGAAACCACCAAGATATTACCGGGGACCAGATGTGGTTCCAATGCCAATGGCCTTTTTATCAACGTTGCAAAAGGTGATGGATACTTTCCCTAAGTTATTAGCACAGCAACCAGCTGATAATCCTAAAATGATGTTACCTGCTACACCCATTCTGCAACCCCATCCATCTGCTCTTTTGCTGGTTCCACTTCTTCAGCAACTATTGCTACTACCTCCTCCACCTCCAAGGGAACCATCTCCCAGATCTGTGCACAGAGAGGTGAAGGAAGTGCCCCGGTTAGGGTCACCCAGGTCACTCGCGACCACCTCTCAGCCTTCCATACAAATGAAGAGTCGGTCAGACAGTAGAGAATACAAACCAAGTAAGCTTTATTCAGGATACACTCGAGTGGAGTCCAGTCTGACCAGCCTCCTTGGATTGCTGGCGAGGGACTGACCTCAGCAAGCATGGCGATACATAATATACAATTCAGAACCAATAAAGACACGCCCTGGCTGGAAATTTCCAGTTGGTAGCTGGTGAACAACGGAGATACAGAAGGATGGGTTTCGATCCTGAGACCGGGCACATGCCATCTCAACACCAAGGTCACTCTGCCTGCACCCGCCGCTCTAAGGGTGGGAGCAGGCCTATCTAGTAGGAAAGGTATGTACAGACAAGGACAATGTATTCATTAGTACAGCGAAGCTCAACCTTGGAGAATTGAAAACTATCGCAGCAGCTTTCAGCTGGGCAGAGAGAGTGAGAGAGATGGAAGTTAATTTTGATCATGGCTCAAAATGGCGGCTGAAAATAAAATGGAGCCGCGAATGCTAACTTAAGAAATATAATGCATGGATAACTCGGCTAAAACATTTTTATTCCAACAGACCCTCCTTTTAGCATTCGCTAAATCATTTTATGACTACCTAGAAACAGATAACATATTGCAGAAAATAAATGTTACCACTATAGGCTGATGTGTGCATGATCAATATTCAAAGATACCTTCATCAATCAACATAATGTCGTTAATATCCTTCAGCATCATGATCGTGGCATTAGTGGCATGGGCTGCTATCTTTGGCTTAGGCGTCAGTGTACTTACGCAATAAGCGCAACAAGCAGGGAGGCAATGTATGCACAGACAACATGTAAAGATAATTCCAGCAACTGCAACCAGAAAGATAAGAATCTTCCAACCCCAGGACGTGAACAAACCCTAGAACCCTCCAGAGGGTCCAACTACCATTTTCTTGGTGTATGTCAGATGAAAGCCTATGCAACTTCTGTATGGCAGCATACACATTGGGGGCGTGGTCAGGAATGTACACACAGCAGCTACTGCCAATAACGCGATAGGCCCCTACCCGATCAGCAAGGATGACATCTAACGCCATCCTGTTTTGTAAGGTGTCGAGCCTCGTAGCCTGAAGCTCAGCAGTAATATTGGTCAGTATCCCTGCAGTTGTATTAATAACCCCTTCCACAACTTTTGTGAGCCGACGAAGCTGGAGGCTATTAGCCATGGGGCCCCAGAAAGGTACGATACCCTTCATGGCATCCTCAAACTGTTGTAAGGTGGTATCTGTCTGATCTATATCTTTCGTGTCAATAACCCTTCTGACTCTGGGCAAGTGTATACTCCGACGCTGCAGCCGATGGTCTTTGTGGTAATTCGATGGAGCTATATACACAGGGGGAAGGAGAAAAGAGAGATAACACCTGCCCGACCAACCCTCCGGGAGCCAGACATAGCCTTGGGATCCACAGACAAAATAGACATTAGGGGGTGGTATTAAGAGCGGACTATCAGTCGTCCTTAACCTATATGTGGAATTGCATCTGCTCTCCCCTACTTTTATCCTCCCGGCCCCCTGGACACAGAAACTAGCTGTTGTATTGACCACTGACACTGATATTGGCTTGTCCTCAGTGACATTACGAGCCTGGAAAGACTGGAAGTACTAGGAAGTGTTGAACCCCTGGAAGTCAGCTATTTCCATTTGAGACCAGGTCTCATTCTTTACACTTTTGTATGCATTCCTGCAGGTCCTTAAAACAATTTACCAAATGCCTCTTGGCCTGTCAGACCACCGGCGGGAACCCTATGCTGAAAATGCACGTTCTGCACCGCAGTGCGAGAATCAGCATGTGTCCTATCCAGAGTATCGAATTGGGGATGGGGACGCACCATACTGAGCAATGCAAACCAACCCTTGCAACTACTGATGTATGACAATGGCATGGACAACAAGTTATCACTTTTATGAGTTACGGAGGGAAGTAATCCACAAACCCAACATTTAGTCGTGTTTGACACCTTATGAGCCTGATGTAGCATTTGTATGAATACATTATCCTTATAAGACTTTCGATGCTCTCCTTTGTGAGGGGCCAAAGTAACAAAAATGTGTTCAGGAGGGATCGGTGTTGTACCAACCAAAGAATGTACAGGATACTTCTCATCCAGCAACCAGGATATTCCCAATATAATTATTAGTGTAATCGCGACTATTGACACAAAAACTATTTTACATTTTGTGGACCAACCCTGCACTGGACGCATAGGTGTAAATGGTTGTTCTTCTTCAGTAACAGGCCGACCAAACGGATACATTGTAAAGCAAGGAAAAGGGAATGCAATAAAACTAATGGCAAGGGGCAAGTATTCCCAGTGCCGGTCTGAGCTTCACTGGTAGACTCCTATTGTTCATCAACGTTGGCGCTCTTGAGCACCGGCGGTGGAGCTGCTCAGTCCTAGCTCGCGATGAATCCCACGTTGTCCAGGATACTGTACCCCCCTCCGAGGCAGCACATTCGATCTATCCTGTCCAATGTCCGAACAATGCCCCAATCTCGCCTCACCCTAAACTAACACTGTTGGTACAATAGGCAAAGTACACCCTGACTTGCGCAGTCCACCCCTAGCTAATCTGACTTCTCCTTTGGCGCGCTGTTCCTTCCGCCGGGGGCGCAAATTGTACCTAGTGACTCCAGGCACAGAAGGGTCGGTGAAAAGGGGCTCAGGCACAAGGGGGCTAGTGGGAAGGGGCTCCTCAATTGCTTTGATCTCCGGGGGTGTTGCCGCATTTAGTACTTCATTGTTTTCGGCATCCGTTTGGGTCCACGTGAGCTTGGCATCAGAAAAAGGGACGAATCATGGAACTCTCACACTCTCTGAGTCCTCGATACCATCCCTCACCCACTGGTTGTAGGGTAAAGGCAAGGGCACCCTACGGCAGTGGGAGGAATGAATCCAGTTCTTTCTTCCAGAGACCTTCACAGCTGTGCGTGTGGAAAGGAGGACCTGCTTCGGCCCCGCGGCTCCAGGCTCCTTTTCCGCTGGAAGTTCTTGATGAGGACCCAGTCCCCAGGCCGAATATCGTGTCCAGGCCCCTCGGGTACTGCGGGAAGTGTGTCCCTGATCTGTTGGTGAATAGAACGCAGATTTTCAGTTAACTGGTACAGGTAATCAATCAGTAAAGGATACTCAATCTCAGAGAATTTACGAGGTTGTGGAACGCCCCAGACATTCGCCGGGCGCCCGAACATGACCTCGTAAGGTGACAATCCTGTCCTAGAATGTGCTGTTGTTCTTGTGGACAAAAGGGCTAATGGTAAAGCATCTGGCCACTGCAACCCTGTGGTCTCCTGAATCTTTGCCAATTTCAGTTTGAGAGTACCGTTGTACTTCTCAACCAAACCTGCTGACTGGGGGTGATTCGCATCATGGAACTTCTGTCTGATGTGTAGTCCCTCGCAAACTAGCTGGATAACCTTGGCATTGAAATGACTTCCGTTATCACTCCAGATCAAATGGGGCAAGCCGAAGCGAGGAAAGAACTCCTTCAGGAGTATCTTTGCAGTCGCAATGGCTGTATTCTCCTTTGTGGGGTAAGCCTCAACCGGTTTACTGAACGCACAAACAACCACCAACACATACTTCAAATTATTGACCCTGTCCATTTCTATAAAGTCCATTTGAAGGACCTCAAAAGGGAAAGTGAGAAGTGCAAAATTACCGGGTGGTGTAGGGGTACCCTTGCCAGGATTGTGCATCATGCGCACCATGCAGTATTTTAATAAGTGGGCAGCTGTCTTGGAGATATTGTCATTCTGCCATACAGGGTCTAACAACTTGCAAATACCCTTAGCACTGATGTGAGCTGGGCCATGGACCTTTGTCACTACAGGAAGAACATATGCATCTGGAAACATCCATCTCTGCTTCCCTGACTTATCAATCCAACATCCCTCATCATTCAAATTTGCTGTACTCTCTTGCCACACCGCTAATTCCTCCATCGTGGCCTCACTCTGGATTTCTTTAACATTCTCGAGTGTATCCTCCAACATGGAGAATTCGGGTACCCATCTGGCTGGTCCTGCTACAAACATTTTTTTCATCTTAGTGCGGGCTGTCTCCTTAGCTGTCTGATCTGCAAAAGCGTTCCCCTCACCCACCTTGTCAGTAACCTTTTTATGAGCGCTGCACTTCACAATCGCCAATTTCTTAGGGAGCGTCAAAGCAGACAGAAGCCTATATATGAGAGGACCATGCTGATTGCATGTCCCATTGGAAGTAAGGAACCCTCTCTCTGCCCAGAGCCGCTCAAAATTATGGGCGACCCCCGAAGGGGTACTGGCTGTCAGTATAAATATTAACAACCAGTCCCTTGCTCAACTCACAGGCTCGAATAAGGGCGACTAGCTCAGTGCCTGGGTGGACTGATAGGGAACTTGTGAGGTCTCAACTACCGTGTGCAGCGTAGTAATTACATATGCTGCAGTGGTGGTGCCATCTGGTAATTTGAAACACGAGCCATCGACATATAGTTCCCCTTGGGGTTCAGATAAGGGAACATCAGTCAAGTCTACCCGTCCCTTCATCTCTTCCTCCGTCTGAAAAATGCAATCATGTATGTCAATTTCCTCATTCTCAGAAGGGAGGGGTAGTAACGTGGCTGGATTCAGAGTGGCACAGCGTTTGATCGTGATATGCTTTTGGAAGAGCGTTAGCTCATAACCGGTCAGACGTGTACTGGTGAGGTGCTGCGTCTTCATCTTATTCAAAAGTGTATCCACAGCATGGGGTACCATAACTGTGAGGTCAGTATCAAGTACGAGTCCAGCCGATTGTCTTTTCGAGACGGCCACGGCCGTGACCGCTCTTAGACAGCTCGGGAGGGCTCGGGCGACAGGGTCAAGCACAGCAGAGAAATAAGCACACAGTCGTTGCTTATCCCCAAATTTTTGTGTTAAAACAGAAAGTGCACAACCACCCAACTCCTGGATACACAACACGAATCACTTTGCATAGTTGGGGGTACCAAGCACTGGAGCCGAGCAAAGCGCAGTTTTCAATTGCTCAAAAGACTGCTGACACTCTGGCGTCCAAGGCAGGGGCTCATGCACATCTTTTAGTGTTAGTGCCAGCAGGGGCTTAACAAGCAGTGAGTATCCAGGTATCCACTGCCTGCATTAGGAAGTGATACCTATGAAAGCGCGCACATCTTTCTAAGTTTGCAGAACAGGCATTTTCATAATGGTACTGATGCGTTCAGGTGTCAATCTCCTACCCTCCTTCGACAGTAGGTAACCTAAATAGGTGACCTCCTGTCGACAATATTGGAATTTGGAAAGGGATACCTTATGACCATGATCAGCTAAATGAAGCAACAGTTTAACCGTACTATCTCTACAACCCTGTTCTGTATCCGAGGCGATGAGCAGGTCGTCAACATATTGGAGTAATACATTACCTGTGGGAAGGGACAAAGAATCCAACTGACTTTTCAACGCCTGACTTTAGATACTCGGACTCTCTGTATAGCCTTGAGGAGTGCGACAGAATCTAAAGCTCCTCCCAGCTACGGTGAACCCGAACAGATACCTGCAGTCAGGATGAATTGGGATGCTGAAAAAGGCATTTTTCAAGTCAATGACAGAAAAGAATTTAGCAGAAGAAAGAATCATTGTCAATAGAGTCGTAATGTCAGGGACCACTGTCAAATTCTGTTTATTGAGTTTTATTCAAAGATTACAAACATTTCATAAGAAACAAAGACCATACTGCGTTCAAGCTTTCTGCACAGGGGCATAGTCCAGACATTAGATAGCTATAGTATAGCACAGTTTCGTAATACATTATGAACGGTTTCTGTGAGCCGGTTCAAAAAGGAAGACCTTGCATGGCTTCGGAGAGTAAGCAAATTAACCGTAAAAAGGAGTAAGTGCAAGCTCCCTCTGCAAGCTTCTGGAATAATTGAACGCTTTCAGTGGTAAAACAACCAATATCCATTGGGTAAGTGAGGTAACATGAAGAAAAAAAAAAGGAAAGAAAGAAAAGATGAAAGAACCACTAACAACCATACCCAGGAAGGCTCATAAGCTAATATGCTGATGTGGGGAGCGGGGACGGGCGGGAAGCCCCCCCCGCAACCCGCGCGGGGTAGATCACATAGAGGGCGATATACCCGAGGACCCATCCTCGGGGGGGAGGTATATCTTTGTTAAATCAGGAAAAGATGTAGCGCCCTCAATCTTGGACTGCAAGCAAATAGAGGGAGTCCCTCCGAGAATTAGCTGACCAAAGGGCTCCAGATATAATCGAAGCTCTTGCGGGAATTCTCCGCGATGTCTGATAGACGTTCCAGGGCCAGTGCGCGCCACAAGCGGGCATGCCATTGGGTAAGTGAGGGAGCGTCCGGCTTCTTCCAGGCTGCAGCCACAGCCATCTTGGCTGCTCCTAGACACAGCCACATGATGGACCTGTCCCCCTGTGTCTGGTACTTGAGCAATGGGTCACGGACTCCCAGTAGGATATGTTCTATAGAATCCCCAATCGGGTACCCCAGGATGAGCTTAATTTGGGACAGAATTTCTTTCCAGAAGGTCTGTATGGCGGGGCAATCCCTCCCAGAATGTTCTGTGATGCTGCGAGCGCTGCGGGGTCAAAGTGAGCAAAAGGGTATATAGAAAAATGCATCCCTTCCCCGTGTTGCCGGTACAAGCAAATTTTTCCAGCGGGAGCAGTTCCCTAGTGGCTGCCTAGCGGATAGGTGGTTGCTGGACCCAATGCACCAACTGTGTGTTGTGATAGGCTTCCGTTCGTGGGAGTTGGAAACGGGTCATGCAGTCCGCGACGGGGCGTATTTTATCTCCATGAAAAAGGTCTGAAACCATGATGCAGCCTCCCTCCCTCCAAAGATCAAAGGGCCCTTCATGAAGTGCAGGGGGAAAGGCAGCTCTAAAATGGGTGGGAGTATAAGGGGATGGGAATGTAGTCAGAGGCAAGATTTTGGTCACCGTATCCCATACTTGGAGGGTTGTTGCTGTAGGGATGCTCAGGTAAGCGTTAGGGGACCTGTCCGACTTCTGTCTCCAGGGTAGATCCCATATGGTTCTATCCATCACCCGTCTGTCGATATGGAGCCACAATTTTTCCGACTCCCTAAGTGACCGTTCACTTAGAACCCGCAGCTGGGCCGCCCTATAGTATATTAGAAAGTCAGGAAGAGCGAGGCCCCCCTTAGCTCGTGGCCTCGTCAAGAGGTAGTGAGAGAGCCGCGCCCATTGTCCCTGCCAGATGAACTTGATAATCATGGTTTTCAACTCGGTAAAGAGTCCCTTTTCAGGCAGGATAGGGAGCCCCTGGAAGAGGTAGAGGAGGCGGGGTAGCACGTTCATCTTTATGGTGTTAATCCTGCCGATCCAGGAGATATAAGCCGCACTCCATTTCTTACAATCAGTGGCGAGCTGTCTAAGCAGCGGGGGAAGTTGGCTCTGTATAAATCGTTCAGTTTAGGGGTGATTTGCACTCCTAAGTACGTAATGGCTTTATGAGCCCACCTGAATGAAGACATCTCCTCTATCACTCTTTGGGTCTCAGGAGGCAGAGTTAGGTTTAGTATGAAAGATTTTGAAAGATTGACCTTGAAGCCAGACACCCTTTCAAACTGCTCTAGTTCCTGACTAATTTCGGATAGGGAGGTAACTGGATTGGTTATTGGCAAGAGGACATCATCAGCAAATAGGGATATTTTGTGATCGTCGGTTCCGAATCGAATCCCGCTGATCTTCGGGTTTGCTCTCAACCTCGCCGCGAAAGGTTTGATGCGGAGGGCGAAGAGCATCGGGGATAGGGGGCAGCCCTGCCTAGTCCCCCTAGCCAAGTTAAAAAAGTCAGAGGCCACCCCGTTCACCAGGACCCTAGCTCTAGGGGTGCTGAAATTAGCCTGTGCCATCCCCACGAAGGCCTCACTGAACCCAAATCGACGCAGAGAAAGCTGAAGGAAAGCCCAGTCGACTCGGTCAAAGGCCTTCTCTGCATCAAGTGATAACAGGGCTTCCGGTATTAGTTTCTTCTGGACCTTATCTATAAGGTGGAATACCCTCCGGAGAGTGTCATGAGTCTGGCGCCCTTTAATGAACCCTGATTGATCGGGGTGTATGAGAGTACGGAGGATTTTCTCAAGTCTAGTGGCCAGAATTTTGGAATAGAGTTTTGCATCCAGGTTTAGGAGAGCGATGGGCCTGTAAGAGGCACATTTTTGTGGATCTTTGCCCGCTTTCGGGATAATTGAGATTAGAGCTTCTCCCATGGTTGGGGACACCGCTTGGTTATTCGCAGTGGCGTTAAATAGGGTGGTGAGTTGAGGAGTCAGTTCAGCTACAAAGGTGCGATAAAACTGCGCCGTGAACCCATCGGGGCCTAGGGCTTTGGGTTGTTTGAGGGAATCGATGGCTGCCTGCACTTTCTCTGGAGAAATAGCTCGGCTTAAGTTCTCGTTGGTAGATGCTGGGACCTGGGGAAGTTCTAGGGTGTTTAAGTATTGTGTTTGGTCTGTCGCCCGGGGAGGGTCAGCCTGGTACAGTGTGCTGTAGAAGTCGTGGAAAGCTCCTGCCTTCCCCTCTTCGCTAGTGTGTGCATCCCCATTTTCGCCAATAATTTGTTTTACATAGGCTTTCTCCTGTTTGACCCGTAGTTGCCTGGCCAACAGTGAACCAACGTTGTCCTTCCCCTCATACCCGCGAGCTTGGAGTCTCAGAATCGTCTTTTCTGCCCTGTTAGTGTAAATGGCGTTCAATTTCCCCCTAAGCGCCGTGACAGTTCGAAGGGTTGGGGCTGAAGGTGTGTCCCTGTGCGTGCTCTCCGCTTTGAGTAACTCCTGTTCCAAGTCTAATCGCTCCTTAGTTTGGAGTCTTCTGAGGGAGGTAGCTAGAGAGAGCAGTGGCTCCCTATGTGAGCCTTAAACGCATCCCAGTGGTTTGCTGGAGATGTCTGCAGGGTCATTTAATGAGAAAAAATCCCTGATCGCTTTGCGGAGGTCATCCCTATGTAATCTATCCCTACATAACACCTCTGGAAAGTACCATTGGGTCAGTTTAGACCGCTGAGCCGGCCAGTTTAGTATGCAAGTCAGGGGGGCGTGGTCCGAGATGGCCATAGGGAGGAAAAGGGTGGCTGTGGCTGCATGCAAGAGTGACTGGCTAATAAAAATGTGATCAATCCTCGAGTACGACCTATGGGCGTGTGAAAAGAAGGAATAATCCTTTGTGGTAGGGTTAAGGGTCCTCCAGATATCCAGTAGACCCAGTTGTTGCATGGACAGTTTCAGTGCTTTGTTGAACACCTCCCCCCCCCCAACTCTTTGTGAGTGTGTTGTGTCTATTTGCGGGTCCAGATGAGGTTGAAGTCCCCCATTATGACAATTTCCCCTGATGCAAATCCCGCCAAAGAGTCCAGAAAGGAAGAGACAAAATCTGCCTGTCCTACATTAGGTGCATATACTGCAGCTATTGTGCAGGCCCTGCCTAGTAGTAGCCCCTTAACCATGACAATCTTCCCTCCCTGTCGCTCTTTGTAGCCTCGTGAATAAAGTGGGCGCAGGAGTGGAACAAGAGGGCAGTTACATTCTGTTTTTTTGGGACTAACGGCCTGATATATCAGGGGATAGTGGCTGTGTTTCAGCCTGTGCTCTTCTCCCTTTTTAAGATGAGTCTCCTGCACCGCCACCACCTGCGGGCCCTGGTCCCCCAGAAATTTCCAGAAGCGTTGCCGTTTGTTGGGGGAGTTGAGGCCCCTAATATTCCATGAAAATAGTTTAACCTCCATCCCTCCCTTCGTCCTGATTCATGCAGTAGCTGGGCCTCCCCCCATCCACCCCTCCCCACTATCTTGAGACTGCGATCCCTGGGTAAAACATGTGGTAACTTACTAAGAAGAACAAAAAACATGAACTGTGCGATGTTCTGCATAGTCTTAAAGGACTGAATCTTAAGTAGGCTGCTGGGGCAGGACCACTCCCGCAACCAGAGCCCCCCAAGAGATCCATGTGGAGTCTTGACCCCGAAAGTCTTCGAAATTGGTTCGAGTCAGCTGGACCGCTTTTGTCCTCCAGTGCGGACTGGTGAGTATCCCCCCATTTTCACATGAAACCGTTGAGGTGGGAGATGTTCCCCTATCAGCGTTGATCTCCATCTTGGGGGCCGTCGAGTGTCTTAAAGGAGGATCCGTAATGTCCACAGTCTGAACAAGAAGGCAGATCCTTCTGTTGCTCAAATGAAAGACCCAGTGTTTACGCACTCTTATCACGGCACCTTCTTGTTAACCTTAGTGGGCGTCTGCCACGTTCCGAGGGCTCCCCGGCCCGATTGCCTTCCATTGGTGGCGTCTTTTGGTGTTGTATCCTTTTGTATTTGATATGGCGCTCCCTCAGAGCGGCTGTGATTAGACGGAATTGTTGGCGCCTCATCAGCGTGGCCTGGGCGACATCTTGGAAAAGCACACAGGACGCCCTTTGATAGTCCACCTTGTCGCTTTCTCGAGCTTTCCAGTGCACCATTTCTTTAGTCTTGAAGGATGCGAATTTGGCTAAGATGTCTCTCGGTCGATGATTTTTTCCTTGTAAAACAGGACCCACCCTGTGGACGCGTTCCAGAAGAATTTCACGTACCCCCTCGCCCGCGATGCTGGTAAATAGGCCCACCATGTACGTCTCCAGATCTGTTCCTTCTCGTCCCTCCTCTAGGCCACGGACCCTTATATTATCCCTTCGGGAGCGATTTTCCAGGTCTTCACATTTGAGAAGCGCAGAATTCAGCTTGGCCGTAAGTGACTCTGATCCTTCTTCTAGCGGCTGGAGGCGATCTTCCAGGTCCTGGCATTTCGCCTCGAGATCGAGGGTGCGTGTCCCAATGGAGTCCACGTCGGCCCGGAGCTCAGTACGTTTTGTTCCCATTTCGGATTTGAAGGCATCGAAGGAGGTGCTTATGTCTGCTTTTATGTCCTCTCTAAGTTCCCGTTTGAACTCCTTTAGCGTCGCCAGGAGGTCTTCGCGGGTGAGCGCCATCTCCCCCATTTCTTGGATGCCCTCCGTCACCTGAGCCTCTCCTGCTTTAGGGGTCCCAAAATAACTGGAGACCTTGTTGGGCTGCCCCTTTTTGGGTGGCATATGGGCAGCACTGTATCGCACTCCTCCCTTCTCCACTCACAGGCCTTTTGATTTGAGTAGGGATCGCTGTATCGTCGGGGGTGGCTAGCAGGGCCCCAGGGTCAAGTCGCCCCCTTCGCCTCTAAATGGGTCCCTCGGGTTTCTGGTGCGCCTCGGTAGTTAATTCCCTCAGCTGAGTATAGTGTGTGACTTCAGGCGGGCATCATTCGCTGGTTATAGGGATTACGGGCGCCATCTTAAGGTCAGGCGAGAGGTCAGGCATCTCCCTCAGGGATTCTCTTCTCCCCCTCCACACCACAGGGACCATCAGTATTTCGCATGGGGACCTGCTGCAGTCCGCTTGCTTTGAAATGGGGATCTCCCTGTGGATCGCGTCGGTGTTCAAGCGCGCCGCGAGGGTGGGGGTGAGGGGAAGACCGCTCTCACCTCCTCATTCGTGTTGTGAGTGGCTGCTCCACTTCTCAGGCGTCTCCGGGGGTGCAATGCGCGTTTGGCAGCCCTCGTTATATGCCCAGTGTGTTCCGCTTCTCTGGGGGGCCGTCTCACAGCCTGCCTCGCTCACCGCGCTGCGCCGCCATTTTGTGGATGCAGCAGCGCGGCTGCTTGGTGCACCCGGGCCAGTGCTGCTGCCCCAATTCCACCAGATTTGTTCAGCATCTCCAAAGGGCTTGGGCGTGCCGGTTCGTCTTCTGTGCCCCTTACGGTTATCAGGTGAGGGAGTGCGTGAAGGCTTGGGGAGGTCTCAGTTACGGCGGTGTTCGGCCGCCATGATGACTAGGCGGCCGCGATCTGCGCCAGATTTTTCAGGGCTGTTTTGGGCTCCTCTCCACCCGCAATAGTTATCGCGGGGAGATCTCCACTATTTAGAAGTCCAGTCCAGCCGGTCTCTCCTCCATCGGCCCGGGACTGGGCGCTGGAAAATGCACTTATATGGGGCTCTGGTACGGAGCCGAGCAAGATCACGTCTCCGCGGCCATGATGGCTGGCCACGCCCCGGAATCACTATTTTGTTAACTTCACGCAAATCGATCACAAAGCGCTAAACATATTCATGATACTCAGAGGGACCCGAAGGCGTTCGTTTGAGGATCGGAAGAATGGGACTGTTACAAACATTAGCAGTCGTCTCCTCACCCACTCCTTTCTCAATCACGACTTGCACAATTTTTATCAGAGCACGCTCACCTGCCTGTGATATCTTATATTGAGGAATGCGAGGTAAAATAGCACCTTCCTTGACACGAATCGAAACAGGCGATATCTGCAACAAACCCACATCTGTGTCGCCTGTTGCCCACAGTGTGGGTGGCACATCTCTAAATTCAGCAGGGAGAGGCGCATCTCTAGACAGGCACTGCGTAGCACACACAACATTCGGACCCATTGTCATGTAGACACCCTCCAGGGAGCAATATATCGTGGCATGCAATTTCTTCAATAGATCCAGACCCATCAAATTCTCTCCACAATTAGACGTCAACAGAAATGGCGAATCCACAGTAAAGGGACCAATAGTCAACGCAAGAGGTTTGGAAATGGGGCTCACAACCGGTACACCAGAAAATCCTACCGAAACATTATTATGGCCAGACAGAGCCGCCCCAGGGACCAAGGAACGAGAAATAGAACTGTTTGTCGCACCTGTATCTACCAAAAACTCCTTAGTCGAACCATGCACGTCCGCACTAACGTACGGACCTCTTTGGTCTACAGGTATCAACACTGGTCCCTTACCCTGTCCCCGGCTGTCCTAGCTGTAAGACATCCCTGTCACCTCATCCGTATCATAGTCATCATGGTAGTACTGTTTGCCCCGAGGGTCGTCAAAGTAGTTCTGCTCAGTATGACCCTGCGATGTCTCAACTGTCTGAGCCCTGTCCTGGCCACTATCTCCACGGCCCCGTCCACGAGAACCCCGTCCTCTAGGGACCGCCACCTTTTGCAAAAGCACCGGACACTAGCTGCGCCAGTGTCCCTCCTCCTTACAATATGCACACTGATTCAGCCCTACCGGTGTAGTATTCCTGCTAGTGCGAGGAAGCTGCTGGGCCGGACCACCACGTCCTCTACCATTCCCTCGAGAAGCCTGCTACAACAACACCTTCGTCTTCAAATCCTTATGCTTTTTCTCCATCTTTTCCTTATCCTCATTCTCCCTGTGCTCGTAGTATTGCACCATGTTCAAGATAACAGAAGGAGAAGAGGTGGACCAGGTGCTCTCGGAAGCCTGTAAGCGAGTCGCGATCTCGGGAAGTAAATTCAAAACAACTCTACTAACAAACAAACGCATACCACCTTCAATCGACAAGTCCTCTCCACTATAAACCGAAAAACACTTTCAAACCGAGTGAGAAAATCAGACACACTCATCTTTCTTCTGACGACATGCCGATAGCTTGTCCCAATCAATCTTTCGGGGTGGGATAAGGGAATGCATATAAGTGATAATACGGCCAGGCAGATTAAGTATCTCTGCCTTGGGCTTCTCACCAGGCTTCCTTTCCTGGTCCCATACCTTAATTTGATCCCAGGTACCAGCCAATTCGGCAACATGATCCTGTGTATGTACCTGCCTCCAAATATCAACGGGCACCAACAAACCAAAGAACATTTCGATATCCGCAAGCGTCATCACTGTCGATGAAGCGGCCTCAGTCAATTCTTTATAATATGTGGTAGGATTTTTCCTAGGGTCAGGTAACTGAGTCTTAAGGGACAAGACTTCGCTCCTTTTCCACGGGGTATAAACCCACTGTTCTTGGAAACGGGCTGCTACCCCTGGTCTAATAAAGACATCATGCTGATCCCGTTGCTCTGGTATTTCAGGGTGATATATGGGGTGGACCTCCCTCATCGGAAACTGAGACACCATCTTCGGGCTCTGCTTATGCAGCCTACTCCGATAAGCAATAAATGTCGCAACATTACCAAAAACTTGACCAGGCGCCATATCAGCTATGTAGACATGATCCTTAATATCATAGATAACCTGGGGTGCTGCCTCATTGAAACACTGTTCCCAAAGCCCAATCAGAGTAGCCGACGTGTTTAAGGACATGCTGCTGCACAAAAGGCTCATAATCTTTCATCACATCCCACACATCCTCCACGCCATAAATGGGATTCCGGGCCCACTGCGCGGCTTGATTAGCTACTACCTGTTTTTCAGCCGCCCCCACGTCAGATCCTATCAGCGTTTGCCGTAATCGGTCCTTGAATTTCGTCTAGTCTCTATCTTCGGGGCCGCGCACTGGTGTCCCAATACTCTGCAATGTCGGGGAATGGAGGAAAACAGTGGGAGTGACAACAGAGGCAGTGGGCATTAACGTCGCTGCTGGCTGGGTCGTGGGTGTAAGAGCTGGCAAAAGGGATACCGAAGCAATAGGTGTTGCAGGAATGCTAACAGTCGTAGTTGCCACAGACGGCGAAGACAAAAAAAGGACAGGAGGTGCCGGGCCAAAGCAGACTGAGCAACAGTAGCGGAAGCAGAGACAGCAGAGGCAGAAGAACTGGGCAGCTGGGCCTGTGGAAGAAGAGCGGGATATACCCTCTGCGGGGCATACGGGGGTGAGGGTTGAGCATCTAGCAGTTCCTCTACAAAAGTATAATTTTCTTCTCGGGCTACATATGATTTATCAGTATTCAGTCGAAACCTCCTATCTGCACGTTCAATTCCTACCTCCTGCATCTCTCTATCATGCGCTACAGCTTTCGGAGTCAATGTTTGCGTCCTCACCTTCCGGGCCTCTTTCTCGGCTTTCATTTGCCTCTGTTTAGCCTCTTTTTGCCATGTTCTGAGGGAGTCAAACATCGACTGCCTGCCTGTTCATCAAAAGTGCCCATCAACGGCCACTGCAACTCGTCATTGTCCCTCGTATATTTGTGCCATAACGTACTAAACATAATAGGGCCAATGCCATGCTTTACATACATGTCAAAATTCGGAGTGCTTTCCGGAGGCGCTGGCTGTCTTTCTTCCTGTCGAGCATCAGCAGAACAACAACGACAACAAGAAACCAAGAAACGACTTAGGCAAGGCATTTTCAAAAGTAGGCCAAATTCATTATGTTGCCTAACGAGGTGTTCAGAAACACTACGTATCCAAAGTGGTCCTCAGACCGTGCCAAAGACAATTCAAAATCGGTCCTCAGACCGTACCAAAGACAAACCAAAATGGTACCATATCCACAAAGAACCAAAGCAAACTCACCTGGTGCACACAGGTCAAACGAATTTATTCTCCACTGCCGACTCTTCGGACCAAACAGTCAGATCCAAGGGTTTCATGCAGGGATCCCCGGTCCGCCCGTCCGACCCAACGATGGCCCCGACCTCCTCACCCGTCCGCGGGCAACGATGGGTCACCCGATGAGGTCCCTGTTCGGGCGCCAACTGAAGGAAGTGACCCGATTAGGGTCACCCGGGTCACTCGCGACCACCTCTCAGCCTTCCATACAAATGAAGAGTCGGTCAGACAGTAGAGAATACAAACCAAGTAAGCTTTATTAAGGATACACTCGAGTGGAGTCCAGTCTGACCAGCCTCCTTGGATTGCTGGCGAGGGACTGACCTCAGCAAGCATGGCGATACATAATATGCAATTCAGAACCAATAAAGACACGCCCTGGCTGGAAATTTCCAGTTGGTAGCTGGTGAACAAAGGAGATACAGAAGGATGGGTTTCGATCCCGAGACCGGGCACATGCTATCTCAGCACCAAGGTCACTCTGCCTGCACCCGCCGCTCTAAGAGTGGGAGTAGGCCTTTCGAGTAGAAAAGGTATGTACAGACAAGGACAATGTATTCATTAGTACAGCGAAGCTCAACCTTGGAGAATTGAAAACTATCGCAGCGGCTTTCAGCTGGGCAGAGAGAGTGAGAGAGACAGAAGTTAATTTTGATCATGGCTCAAAATGGCGGCTGAAAATAAAATGGTGCAGCGAATGCTAACTTAAGACATACAGTGCATGGATAACTCAGCTAAAACATTTTTATTCCAACAGAGGACACGGATGATGTTGGCTCTAATGGTTCAGTATATTTAAATATAGAAGGGGCGTAGGGTGAGCTTCTACAGGACAATGGAGGACAAGATTATAGCAGAGGGGAATTTATTGTCCCAAGTCCACAGGATTCTACAGATGATGTTTCTAAATGTAATTCATTAATAGAGAGAGCTGCCAAGAAATTCAGCCTACTAATGAGGTCTGTAGATCAACCATGTTTTCTTTATGACTTTAAAGAGAAAACTCACAAAAGCTGTTAAAACCATACCCAAGTTCCGGGTTGTCTCACTGGTCATACGAAACCGGATTCAGTAATTTCTTCAGCATCTCAGAGAAGAACCAAGACCCCTTTAACGTCATCCTCCAGTCCTCCAGACAAGGATAGCAAACCCATTGATAATCTGGGGTGAAGAATGTTGTCAATGGCAGCAACATCAATTAAGACAGCCAGTGCCCCGACTATTCTAGGTCATTATGATCGCCAGATGTGGTATGACCACTCCTTTACTAAAACTCATTCCTTAAGATAAGAGGGAAATGGCCAGAACGATCCTAAAGGAAGCGGAGCTAACTTCTTCCTTCATCATTGACGCCGCAATGGATGTCTCAAACACAGATATTTGCCAACTGGCAGGAGGTACTGTACTAAGGAGGCAAGGCTGGTTAAAATCTGCAGCCTTCCATACTGCCATTCAATCCAGAATTCTGGATATGCCTTTTGATGGCCTCATTTTTTTTGGGCAAGCATGTAGGTGAGCTAAGACTGACAGTGACAACGCAAAGACATAAGGACATTTGCTGTATCGTAGATTTGGGATGTCTAATTTTCGTAGCTCAAGAAGATCACAAAATTTCAGAGGGAAATTCAGTCAATATGGAGGCCAGAGACATTCATATTATCCTCAAAGACAATCTGGATACAATCAAGGTTACTCCTTCAATTAGAACCAAAAGACAGTCTTACAGAAGGTCTTCCAAAAGGGAGTGAGGTTCTTCACAAACACGAAACAATTAAAATCAAAAAAGAGCTCGACTCTTAGCTTGTACCCCCTTTTTCATCTGGTTCTCAGAAGATGGGTAGGGAGAATTTCCCTTTTTGTTTCCGCATGGAAGTACATAACATCAGACAAATGGGTGATACAAATTTTCCAATCAGGCCATGTGCCGAATTCATCCAGAGACATCCAGTTAGTCCACCAAGAAAGGAACATCGTCTTCATTTGAAGGAGCTGCAAATGGAAATTCTCATGCTTCTCTTCAAAGGAACCATAGAAATTGTCCCCAATTTGCAAAGGAACCAAGGTTTTTATTCCAGGTTCATCCTAATAAAAAAGAAGACCGGTCAATGGAGACCAATACTGGATCTGAGAGAGCTAAAGAAAACAGTCATTTTGGATGATTACATTGTAAGAAGTTCTCCTGATGAAGCAGAAAGGGAATTTTTCGACCTCCCTGGACCTTCGGGATGCATACATCCACATACTCATTCAGCGAAAACACAGAAAGTACCTTCGATTCTCAGTAGCGGGTCAGTACTACCAATTCAAGGTGCTCCCTTTTGGGCGCAAATCAGTGCAGCGAATATTCACCAAATGTCTCCCTTCAGTTGCTGCTTTTCTCCGTGGAGAAGGTCACCAGGAGTTCCCATACTTGGATGACTGGTTAGTCAAAGTGCCATCCAGGGAAGGAACAAAAGCTTCTACAAAGGCCTGAATCAGTCTCTTCCGGAGATTGGGTCTCACTTTGAACAGAGAGAAATCATTGTTGGGACCCCAGTTAAAGATTCAATTTTTGGGAGCAAAACTCAATATTCAGTTGTGAAAAGCTTTTCCATCAACAGAAAGGGTTGGAAAGTTGCAGTCAGTGGCAAAGACTTTTGCTGGAAAACAATCAATCACAATGAGTCCCTGTTAGGCCTGATGACATCATGCAAAGGCCTCATTTCTTTTTGCAGGCTTCATATGAGACCTGGAGCAATATTACACAAAGTGCCCTGGGGCGCAATGGGCGTTTGCGCCCGCTTTGCGCACCCCCAGGGCACTTTTGTATTACAGAAGGGGCTTCAGACGCTTGTGCGGCCTTTTCTGGAATACTGAAAGTGCTGGCAGACATACAGCCCCAGCGCCTTCTCAGGAGGGCATTTCTTCATTTGCATGGGGGCGTGCCCCATGCAAATGAGGGAATCCCTTTGCCTCTGCGCCCTATTACAGACGTGGGCGCAGAGGCATAGAAACTCTCAGGAGGCACACTAACAGTGCACCACCTAAAAGGTTGGCACTGTCAGTGCGCCCCCTGATAGAAGCCCTCTGGAGGGGGAAAAGGGGTCCTATTGACCCCCCAGACATCCCCTTACAGGTGGGCAGTGGCATAGCTAGGCCTTAGGCCACCTGTGGTGGCCCCTGCGTTTGCTGCCCATGGCGGCCTGATCGAGGAACGGGAGCGGAGGGTGCTGGCTATTCATTCTGCTGCATCGGCCGCAGGTAAGAGCGGGGGAAGAGGGGGCTGGCCGCTGCCGCCAAAACTCATGCCGCTTGGGTTGGTCTGCCCCCGCCGTAGGTACGCCACTGGTTCCGAGGCTATCAGAAGCACTTTTGATGATCTGTAACTTGCTGTTCCGTTAGTGGGCGAATATTGAACCTGTGCGGCATTCTGTCACTCACGTGCAGCTGTTGATGTCCTCATAACCTCCGCTCCAGATGGGCCACATATCCGATCTGCTCATTTCAGCGCACTGCCATGTTGTTCCATATAACTTTAAATGCTACTGAATTATTAACCTGAGAAATTAGTCTAAAGGGAGGCGGTTTCATCAGCTAAGTCGGCGATTCGGAATAACTGCAAGGAAGGTTGCAGATTTTATTATTTAACATTTCACTTAATTGGATTTCAAATAAGTTAAAGAGCAGTTAGCAGTGGGTTTATTTTTGTTATTGTGCAATATTGGACGCCATTGTTAAGCAAATAAGAGTGGATTGTGATGTATGGGTTAAGTCTTGCAAGCATAGGCTAGCTGCAAGACGTGCTTCGGTGTTTGGACACAAAAAAGTGCAGTTGCTTCCAGTGGCGTAGCTAGGCCTTAGACCGCCCGTGGGGGAGGAGGGGCGCCGGTTATTACGGTCACAGGTAAGACCTGGGGGAGGGGGAGACGGCTGCCGCCCCTAAAACCCGTGCCGCCTGGGGTGGTCCGCCCCCCTAGCTACGCCACTGCAGGTGGGTGCAGTCACTCACTGCACCCGCCTGCAAGGGGATCTCTAATCTGCTTTAAAAGTGCAGGCGGGTTGCCGCCTGCACAGTGAAACACAGAGCGGCTGCCTCAAAGTCGTTCCGTATTTCACTTGAATGCGCTTCCCACAGCCTAGTATGAGTTCGCGGCTGCCCTGGGGGCAGCACATTCTATGTAATAGGGCGCACTTAACCGGTTTGCGCCCAGCGCACCTGTTTAAAGGTGCGTCAGGGCGCAAACAAGAAAAGCGGCTCTATCCATAATAGGGCCCCTGTTCAGCAAGAGCTTTATTTTCAATGGAAATAGATAGATGGCTCATGGGAAGATACGATCCATGCCACCAGGAGCTTGAAACAAGCTTTAATGTGGTGGAGGACCCCAACAAACCTAAATGCAGGTCTTTCTGCTCTGCCGATAATAGAAAGGTTAATACTCACTATGGATGCATCCATGGACGGATGGGGAGCTCACCTCCAAGAACTTTCAACTAGAGGCCTCTGGTCAGATGCAGAGAAGAGGCGCCACATCAATGTGTTGGAACTCCACACCATAAAACTAGTTATACAGGCATTCCCCCTCAGATTGGCAGGTCAATCGATCCTTGTCAGAGCAGGCAACACAACATCAATGTTCTAGATAGCCAATCAAGGAGTAACATGGTCCAAAATCCTTTCAGAAGAAGCTCAGCTGCTGTGAAACTGGGCCATTTCTCACAGGATAAACATTGCTGGGAACATCTCCCAGGCTACCAGAACAATCGCGCGGATGCACTCTGTCTGCAAATGTTGGATTGTCAGTAGTGGTAACTAGAACAGAAACAGGTAGATTACATTTTCAATCAGTGGGGTCATCCCACAATAGATCTTTTTGCCACTCTGAACTATAAGAAATGCCCGTGCTTCGCAAGCAGTTTCTGGCTTCCAGGGGCATTGGGCAATGCTCTTTCGATCTGTTGGTCCAAGATATTTGGCTACGCCTTCCCTCCTTTTCCCTTGATCCCCAGGGTGTTGAAGAAGGTGAAGCTAGACTATTGCACTCTGATCTCCATTGTTCCGGCATGGCCTCGCCAGTACTGGCACAGCGAGCTACTGCAGTTGTCAGCTCGTCCAGCCATTTCTTTGAAGGTGCATCCCAGGATACTTTACCGACAGCATGGAGAGATTCTACAGCACTATCCCAAGTTGCAGTACTTGACAGCATGGTAACTGACCACCTAGATTTTGGCCATTTGAATCTACCACAGGAATGTAATCAGATTCTGGCACAGGCTCGAGCTTCAGCGACTAATTAGACTTGCAATGCAAAATGGAAGTGCTTCTGTGTCTGGTTCAGGAATAATGATCATCATACACTTCAAATAAAGCCTATTCAGATCCTTCCATATTTGTTACATTTGGCCCAGAGTTGACTCAAATATTATTCAGTGAGAGTCCATCTTACTGATGTCTCAAGATTTAGAAGAACTGATACATCAATGTCAACTCTGTTTTCCCAAAGGATCATCAAACAGTTTATGAAAGAGCTCTTCAGAGCATTTCCACCTCTTTGACAGTCTCCGGTTCCATGGGAACTTAATAAAGTTCTCAGACAACTGATGTTACCTCCTTTTGAGCCTATACAGAAAGCACACTTAAAATGTGTTTCTTGGAAAACCGATCTTGTTCTGACTCTATCATCCACCAGGAGAGTGGGAAAGATTCAAGCATTCACCATCAGGGAACCTTTTCTCCAGTTATTGAAGGACAGAACCAACCCTAAATTCATTCCAAAAGTTCCAACTGATTTTCATCTAAATGAACCTGTCATTCTTAGATTTTTCTTTCTAAACCTATCTTCAACTGTAGAAGGATTGTTACATTCTTTGGACTTACAGAGATGTCTCAAATTCTATATAGACAAGACCAAGGACATACCCACATCAGAGCAGCTGTCGTTTAGTATAGCGCATTGGCTCTCAGCCTGCATTGCTTTCTGTCATGCCAAGGCCAATCGTCCTCTCTATGGAAAAGTGAGGGTGCATTCTACCAGGGGCATGGCTTCAACTGCGACACTCTATGCTGGGGTGCCCTTGAAGGACATCTGCCGTGCAGCCACTTGGAGAGGCAGTCATACGTTCATAAAGAACAACTGCCTAGATGTGGACGCAGAAGCTGACACAGCAGTGGGACTGGCAGTTCTGAGAAACCTGTTTCATTGAAGGTGAGCCTGCTTCCTGCTTTGCTGTATTTTATAATGTGTACTGCTTGCTATTCTGATTGAGGTATGTGAATATATGAAAGATCCAATGTTGGAGAAGAAATTAGTTCCATACCTGTAACAACAGTTTTCCAACATTGATATCTTTTATATATTCAAATGCGACCCTCCCTCCTCCCCGGTCTGAGGCTCACTGTATTTGATTCTCACACTTGTGCTTTGAAATCTGAGCTATGGTGGCCTCTAGAGGGAGTAGGAGAGCTTAAGCTTCCACCTCATTGGCTGAAGTTTGGGTTCTTTCAAAGGAGGTGGATGTGCTACTAAAGATACTACGTTGTTTCAGGCTTATGGCCCTCTTGCACTGTATACTGTATGCTGTATATTTTTAACTGTTTACTGCTATATTAATGTATTGGGGATTCCCACTCTGACAATGGGGAATCATTCGAGCATTGGAATATATCAAAG
This sequence comes from Calotriton arnoldi, assembly GCA_963921515.1. Classification (NCBI taxonomy): domain Eukaryota; kingdom Metazoa; phylum Chordata; class Amphibia; order Caudata; family Salamandridae; genus Calotriton; species Calotriton arnoldi. The sequence continues at coordinate 809,900 of CAWUFW010001245.1, forward strand.
ATATCAATGTTGGAGAACTGGAGTTACAGGTAAGTACCTAAGTTCTTACAGTGGATGAATATGTAGCATGTTTAACTGTCCCACAATTTACAAATAGATGGCTGCCTTGGGAGTGAATGTTGATGTCTAGAATTAGTAAGACAAATTCAAAAATATATTTCTTATTACAATGAACTCAAGTTTTTATACTCTACTCTAGTGTTAGTGACAGTGGATTTCAGTCAGCTTCCACCCACATCATACATTTTTGTAACAATGCAAATAAATACGTATGTTACATTTTGAGAATAAATAATCACTAGGTATCTTTCATTTCCACAGTAACACCATGCATTCAACAAATAACAAAGTGATAACAAAATTGAAGGATAATTTGGGTTAATACAAATCTCTTAAAATATAGAAGGTGGTAAATGGAATCATTTAAAAGTAGCAGATATGAGTTCAAGCGACTGCTTTCACCGACATGGAACAGAAAAGAAGGTTCCTCTAGTCAGTCATCAATTGGATTTATTTTTTGTTCAAGAATTTCACAACACGTAGTCTTAATGCTTGTGCCTGATCAATTTCTTTACATTTGTCAATTTATTGTAATAAACTAGTACACAATTACAGTAGCTTTATATAAAGACACCATTTTGTGTTCAGATGGAGAAAATACGAACCAGTTCATCAAAAGTAGTAATACAAAATTGAAAATACAAAATATTCAAGCATTTCACAACCTGCATACATGCAGTTATACAGAAAATCTTTCAACTATACACTATTAAAAAAATTGTGACCCAAAAAATGAAAGTTGAAATGCAACATTAATGCAGCATCAGTGGCAGCCTGTTTAAAGTTCTAAAAAGCTCAGCTTAAGAGAAGCCTTCAGCTTTGGCTAGGCTTCATTTGCTCATTTAAACTCACTTCGTCCTGCTGAAAGTTATGGAATTATTACTTCTCTTCAAAAGTTTCTTTAGTTTCTTAAGCCAATTGCATTGAATATTTTTGTTTTTGAATTGAAAGAAATATACTCCTTAGTGTTGGTGATATCAGCACTTTTGATATCAACCACATTCTGGGGAACTGTGATTTAATAGATGTGTCCATGAGAACTATTGTCCTTGCATTTTTGTGACGCCTTTTATGTACATCAGTGTAAGAGATTAAACATATTAAAAATCAAAAATTGGGCAGGTTCACTGTGTTCTCCTTCGGGCCACAAGTAGCACCTAACAAATATGTTAGCACATGGTGGTGAAACGTTTGAATATTTTGTGGTCTATATTTTACTGGCCCCACCTCCAACACCACTTAATGGCCTTACTCCCATTAACTAACAGATTCACCTCAAATCCTTTAGGTTACTGAGCTAAATAAGAAATTGGGCAGAGACAGTTATATGGATGCTATTGGCCTCACTTGTAAGAAATGACAGATAACTTTCATAGATGTAGAAATAAGTGGTGAACAAAGTTCTAGCTGGCATAAGTGACTTTTCTGTGATGGGTAATTGGATAATACTTTTCTGTTTAATGCTATCTGGGAAGAACAATTCCAAATTTTAGAAGTAGTCTCGAGACACTACAAGGAGCAATCCTGACCATCAAAGCAATTAGATGACATGTTGGAAAAGGTCATACAATTCACCAAATATATGAATGGGGGTTTCAGACCCTCCAGATTAATATCCCAGCCTTCATTGATTGAGGAGCCGTAACAAGCCAAACCTAGGACACAGCTGTTCTTGGTATTATCAGGAATGTATCTATTATAAACCGTTTGTTCTGTTGACTTCAGAAGGCAACCACGAAATATGATCTGCATTGAGATTGACCCGAAGGCCTTCCTAGGTTTGCAGTTTGGCTTTTAGCAATTCCTGTTTTGAAGTCCCTTAACTATGATCAGATATACATTTTAAAAAAAGCTGAATCTTACACTGAACTGGAGGCTGTGCCTATTCCTTGTGGGGACATTTTATTTATTTTTCTTTCAGCCCTCCATGGAAGAATGTGTTCTTTCCTTGCTCTCTCTCCAACCACTTGTTCTCCCTACCCCTCCCACTTCCACTCTTTTTTTCTCCCCATTTTTAATACTTAGTTTCTGGTTCTCTGTCGGGTGCGTCCTTGCCTTCTCTCTTGCTGGTATAAGTCACTATCTGTTGATGATCCTCTCCTCATTGATTTCGTACACAGCAAGTTTATGGTGTGTTTCGTTAGTGGCTTAATGCATAGTGCAGTGGTGGCTGCTTCGGAACGGGGGTGGTTGGCTGGGTTCGGGGGGAGGATAATAAATATAAAAAATATCACTTACCTGATTATGGCCGCATCTTCTCCTCTGTCCTCTTCTCTTACTGGCTCCTGGCAGCACACAGGCTCCTCTAAGCCAATCACGACACTGCTGTCGCCAGCATGACAGCAGCTTCGTGATTGGTCTGAGCGGCCTGTTTGGCCGCTTAGACAGTGCCTAGGAGCCTTGGGACTGTTCTCCACCCAGCTGTGCAACACAGCCAGGTGGAGAAATGCTAAGTGTACATGACTGTTTGGCACACTTGCATGCACCAACCACTCCTCCTCCCTGTGACCCCAGCCCTGCCCTAACCCGCCCCGTAAGCCCATACTAAAAATAAAATGATAATGTTTTATTATAATTTTATTTTTCCTTTTTCCACTGCTCTTAGTGGGGCGATGCTCCTCTGCCTTAGCGGAGGAGCCATTGCTGCCATAGTGATGGGGCCCCCTGCAAATAATGATGAGGGGGCCATCAAGTCTCCCATATCTCAAAGCTATTCATTGGTGTTGGGCTGATTGGGTACCCCATAAAGGATTGGGGGCCCTCTCTAGGGCTTGGGGCACCCCTGCATCACAGAAGCTGCAGGGGCCTATGTTACACCCTGTGTTCCATGCATGCATGTTTTACCTCTTGCGCTTCCCTTTTTTTCTTTTTTTTAAAATCTGTTTTTATTTTCAATAACAAACCAAAGTCAGCATTACATAGCCAGTATCATACTGTCAATAGAAAATACATATGTGCAAGTAACGTTCATTTTCCGGTGTACATACGCCACTATCGCACTTAGGCAGAACCCCCCCTCCCGCCCTCCTCCCTTCAGTCATTCAACCCGACCCCTAAGCCCCTATAATCCACCCACTGTTGCCAGACTTTATTCCATTTTGCGGGGCATCCACGCCCTTCATAGACTGTCCTTTCTGCCATACAACACCAGTCCATGTCCCTCTTCCACTGAGAGACTAGTGGTGGTTGTGCCACCCCCCACGCCCTTGCCACATTCCGTTTAGCCACCATTGCCGCTACCCGTAGCCATATCGTGGAGTATTTAGACCAGGCTAGTTCCCCAGACACACACAACAAGTGCCATCTGGCATCCACTGGGACCTGTTGCTCAATTACTTCAGAAAGGATTTGCGCTATTCTGGCCCAGTACCTCTGTATACTCTGGCATTCCCACAGGGTATGGAAAAAAGTCCCTTTCCGGCCACACCCTCTCTGACACTCTTCTGTCGCTATCCTTCCCATTCGGCACAACGATACCCTGGTGTAATAGGATCTGTGCAGGATCCGCAATTGTACCAGTCGGAACCTGGCCCTGATCGCTACTTCCCTCGGACTTTGTATCGCTTTGGCCCAATCGTCATCTTCCAGTAACCCCACGTCCGATTCCCATGCCTCTCTTATCTTGAGCAATAAGTCTGGGGCGTTATTCATTATTTTCTTGTACGTGGCAGAAAGCGATTTTTCCGGGATGAGGTCCAATATCAATCTATCCTCTAACGGACTATATTCTGGAAGCTGTTCCCCTTCTTTAATATGCCTACCTATTGCATGTTTCAGTTGAATGTACCTGTAGTGTTCCCTGGATGTGAGTTGGTATTCTCGCTGTAGTTCATCAAATGAGAGCATTGCCTGCTGCTTTCTCACGTCTCCCAGTCGCATAATGTCTATCAGTTTCCAACTCGCGAAACCTTGCAGGCGCCCAACCTCCCTGAGCATTACACTGGACCATAGGGGAGTCTGTTCTGTCAACCGTCCCGCCCAGCCCAAAAACTTGGTTGCTTTTACCCACGCCGCCTGCACTATCTTTGTATGCATGGGTAGGTCCTCCTGCTTCTCCGGCCCATACAAGACTTTCAGATAGCCCGCACCTCCCATTGCCCAGTGGTCGACCCTATAGGCTGGATCATTACGATCTGCAAAGGCCCAGTCATTTATTACCATAAGGTGGGGTGCCCGGTAATATTTTTTAATATCGGGCACCGCCAACCCCCACTCATAGACTCCTTTCTGTAGTTTTGCAAGCGCTATCCGCGCGCTCCCGCCGTCCCAGAGCAGTGTTCTAAGTTGGCTGTCGACTTCGCTAAAGAATTTCACCGGTAAGGGACAGGGCGTATTTTGAAGTACGTATAGCAGTCGAGGCAGGGTCATCATCTTGAAGAGCACAGCTCGTCCCATTAAAGAGATCGGCAATTTTCTCCAGTGTGCCACATCCCCTTTTAGACGATCTAACAGTGGGCTAAGGTTCGCACTTAGAAAAGCGCTGTCTGTCTTTTCGATCTGCACACCTAGGTATTTGAAGCTGGTCTTAATCTGGAGTCGGGAGTCCACACCCAGATCCGGCGGCGGCCCATCCGTCAACATAAACAGGAGGGACTTGTCCCAATTAATCTGATACCCCGAATATCCTTCAAATAACTTAAAAATTTGTAACAACCTGTTAATTGTGAATCGCGGCCGTGTTGCATACAGGAGAACGTCATCCGCAAGACTTCAAACAAATAGTTCCATTCAATACTATCGAACGCCATACGGGCGTCGAGTGATAGTAGCGCAGCCTCTGTTTCGGGATCACGCCTGACTAAGTATTGTACCCCATATAGACGGCGCAGGTTAAGCCGAGTACTTCTACTGGGCATAAAACCTGATTGGTCCGGGTGAATCAGCGTCAGTATGGGCACCAATAGTCTGTTCACCAGGACCTTCGCCAACATTTTTACCTTTATATTAAGCAGGGAGATCGGTCGGTATGACCCGCATTTCTCTGCCGGTTTGCCTGCCTTGGGGATCACGACGATTGTCGCCGTGCGCTGATCTAATGGTAATGAACCTTGTTCCCTCGCTTCATTAAACATGGCCAGGAGGTGTGGGGCCACCGTGGAGGCAGTGCATTTAGAAAGCTCTACCGGTAGGCCGTTAGGTCGCTTTACCCGCCTGCAAGTCCTGTATGGCACCCACGATCTCTTCTACTGTGATGTCCCCATCTATTGAGTCTCTATCCTCCGCCCCTAGGGTTGGGAGTTGCATTTCGGCTAGGAGCTCAAAACAATCCATCGCTGTCCGCACTGGACTTGAGTCATAAATTGACTCATAATAATCCGCAAACGCCCCTGCGTTCGCTTCCCCTGTCATGTGCACGTTCCCTGCGTCATCATGGATTACCGCTACCCAGCTTCTCTCCCTATCTCTCTTCTCGAGCCAGGCAATCATTTTGTTCGCCTTGTCTCCGATATCATAAATCCTCCGCTGTGTGGCCAGGGCCACAGATCTGGCGGTTGCCATCGCCATATCTTGCGCTTCCCATTTTGATCATTTTTTATTACTCTTTTGCATTCTGGATTCCTGGTGAATTCCCACTTTTAGCTACTTCTCGTATGGGAAGGCTGATCGCAGTGTAGTTTTGATAAACTGGTCATCCAAAAGAGTTCCACTGAACTTCTGAATATAACTGTCTTCCAAAGTAATTGCACAGACCGCAACATTATTGTGTCAATTCTTTAACATTCTATGATGCCACCTAAGATCGTCCATCATCTTATCACCGTTGATGAATGGCTATGTTAACATAAACTAATACAATTCTACATAGGTGGTTTCGCAGAAAATGTGACTCTGTTTGCAAAATAAGGTTTTCAGCAATAACTTCTTGTGAATATCATTTTACAGTGCTGAAAATGAATTGTCTTCCATAAAGAGACAACTGCTAGCAATGCTAATTAGTTAAATTATTTTTGTTTCGCTCTGATAAACACAAGAATGACTTTAGCAATTACTGTAAACGTGTGCCATTAGGATTTTACCTTGCTTCTCTAAGATGTGAAATAATAAAATGAAGACCGAATTTAGATCGTCTCTATATTGTTCTTGTTGTTATTCAATACCTTTTACTTAATACATTTTCTTTTAATTGTGAGAACTTTGTCTATGGGCTTTGTGCAAAAATAGAAAAAACAACATTGCTGCTATGGTTGTGATTCTAAATTGTTGAATTATATGTTCGGTAAATATTCTCTCTCCCTTTTTTCCAGCACTGGTTATGGGGAATGTTTACTTGATGAACCAGTATCAAGAAGATACACTTTGCCTCAACAACTTCCAGGTCTAATGTACAATGTTAATAAACAATGTGAGTTAATTTTTGGACCAGGATCTCAGATGTGCCCAATAATGGTTAGTACTGTTAGAGGCGTTTTCAAAATCATGGTGTAAAAATATGGATTACATGCTTATTAAAGTGAAAGTTAATATGTGATTTTGTACCACATTATTAAGTGTACTTTAAGCTTTTAAGCAGGAATTGAACCGCACTGAAATGGTAGTCTCAGCTTGGTTGTATTACATAGAGAACATTGAATTGTATTTGAATCTATATTATGTTTACAACATTAAGCAGATGCAGTGCAGACGGCTCTGGTGCGTCAACACGGAAGGCGCTCACAAAGGATGTCGCACCCAGCACACGCCTTGGGCAGATGGGACCGCATGTGAACCCGGAAAGGTCAGTAACTCTGACCTAAATCAACCTTGCAAGAAGTTTCCCAAATGCGAAATGCCGTTACCATTTCTTTTTATTGTCTCATTTACCTGCTCACGAGTTACATGACTCAAACAGACCTCCTTTCTATTGCCGCTCTCCTCTCTTTGAACTGTTTTCTGCGCTTGTAACAGCTGATGTTAGTTGGAAGAAGTAATAGCTTCCAGTAACTATAATAACAGAGAACGACGTATTTATTGCTTTTGTACATCATTAGGAGGTTCTTAGATGTTTTGAAAGTTAAAAATCACACCTATTGTTTTGCTAGGGAGAGATCAACACAGGGAATCCATATTGTTTTCCAAGCGTTAAATGCTGCTGACATTCCAATTAAAGTTACTGACTGGCTCCCTCCATTTCAAAGCTCATCTGATAGCTCAAACTATGTCTGATAGCTAAAGAAAAGAGTAACTTTGTGTTTTGCTCTACCGTACCTGCCTTTAACATAAAGTTATTGTTTTCACAGGAGTCCTAAAATGACAAAGATAAAGCTTTCACAGTTTTAAAATTTGTAAAATTGAATGGACATGTCTCATGCTAAACCAGCTGCCGCCTCCTGGTGGAAACTCCGCAGTGGCGGCTCCTCCGCTAAGGCAGAGGAGCGTTGCCCCACTGCGCAAAAAAGAAAAGGACAATAACATATCGTTATTGTCATTTTATTTTTCCTAATGCATGCATCCTGTGTGCAGTGTGGGGTGGAGCTGGCCAAAGCAGGGGAGGAGAGGTTTGCACTCCCAATATGCGCATGAACTGTTTGGCTGGCCCTCTTGGGCCGAACAAACAGTTCATGCGCACTTTGCATGTTCCTACCAGGCTGTTACACAACAATAGGGAAACCCAGTATTCAGCCGGAGCTGGGCCAATAATAGTATAGAAAAGAGTTGGTCCAACCGACCAGTATTTGTAAGGAATCTTTGTATGACGCCTACATTCAACAAGTTAATTAAATAATGACAAAAATATTGAGCATTAATCAAAGATTTTATAATGTAAATTCATCCATAATTCACAGTATCAATGGTTGCTGCGATAAACGTGAAGTGAAAGCAAGTCCTCAAGGAAGTGCTCGTGATGGGACGGGAATGGAAGGGTATAAGTGTTGATAATTACAATATTTACAGTGATGAAAAGACCTGTCTAACAATGTTTGAATTGCTAACTAGTCAAATCCCAAGTAGCAAGACGCTGTGAATACGTATTTCATCATCCGCATCTGGGCATAAATTAAGAGTACAGGTAAGGTAAAAGAAAAGTCGATGTTTCGACCCCAAAGAATCACGGAAGGCCAGTAGTTCCTTAAATCGGGGTGTTTCTCAGGACAGAGAAAATGAGCAACCTCAATACAACACTGCTACGTGGGCGGTGAAGAACTTATGGGGATGGGCTGAGAAGCTCCTATTCCAGAAAATGACATGTCTAGACGCGCGCCACCTCCGGAGGTCATCATCGTACTAGAGAAATAAACAGATTCCTTCTGATTCTAGTGATTGATGTCACTTAATCGCAATGTACCCAAGTAATTGAATATTATGACCAATCCTCCATGAAGCTTTTAAATTCACAGCAACTCAAGTTTCAGACTGGAATTCTGTGGTTATGTGTAGCATGTGTCATTTTCTGGAATAGGAGCTTCTCAGCCCATCCCCCTAAGTTCTTCACTTCCCGCGGAGTTTTATGAGCTCCCCGCTCTGCGGAGCTCAGAAAACTCTGCTCCGCGTAGTCCAGCAGAGTTTTTTCCCCGCTTGCAAACAGTAAGTTCGCGAGCACGAGCTGCCGCTCTGGTAGAATTTCTACCCAAGCGGCAGGAAGACCAGCGCGAACAGAAGTTTGCACGGCACTCCGCCACTTGCGGAACTTCACTGAGTTTTTTGTCACTTCGCGGAGTTCCACGTAGCGAAACTCTGGGAACTACGCCCATGCCTGAATAATTTGTCATTGTTTAATTAGCTTGTTGAATGTGGGTGTCATACAAAGATTCCTTACAAATACTGGTCGGTTGGACCAACTGTTTTCTATACTGTTCCTACCAGGCAGCATTACACAGCCTGGTGAGGAACATGCACAGGCTCCATGTTCGAGTATGAGTGCCGATCCACGGCGCTCAGACCAATCACAACGCTGCATTGCAGCCTTGTGATTGGCTCAGGGGAGCCTGTGTGCTGGGTGCTTCGTGCTGCCAGCCGGACTGCAAGAAGGAAGAGGACGCGGGGGTGGAGGCGGCCGGCCGGCCGTTCTAAGGTACATTTTTTTTAATTGTTAATTAACCCCCCCCACCCTACCACCGGTAGCAGCCACTACTGAAACTCCGCGGTCTAATGATATGTTCTAGCAGCAAAGGCACTTCAATTATCTTTCTTGTAATTTTAACCAGGAATAATTTTGTTACAGGTGGACAACCCACTTCCTGTACTACCATCAAACATGCACATGTTTAGGTGATATTCACTCCAAACCTGCACACTTATGAAAGTCACCCCCCCAACCCCCGCCAACGTAACACCGCATGAGTATCGTGGAATTTGGTGTGAGGATACCACCACCCAGAAACTATGACTCCTACAGGTATCTCTGCACCAAATTCTGGCGGTTTTTTGTAGGCCTAGGTTAATTTTAGTTCACTCTGGCACATCTTGCTGAATTTCTGGCATTTTAAATTATGCAAAAGGCCTGATATTACCCCATCGTACCACGTCACTTAATTGAGATTTACTTTGGGTAAAAATCCTCTTATTGAAGCGCAGGAACAATGCAAACATACAGAACGCGTGCAGCTGTTCTTTGTTTCACACACGATTTTGAGCTGTTTTTTTAGCACAAAATTTATCCTTGCATCCAAAATTAATGCAATGAAGCATTTAACTGTAAAAAAATAGCACAGAATGCTGGATAGGCATTTTGCATAATTATTGCACAAATATGTGTAATTTGTTTGGGTATTTCACATAATTTTCACAAAGGAAATTATGCACAATTTGCCCAGGTCTGCGTTTCCACCTTGGAATGGAGAATACCTGCTTGAACCAATTAATACCAGTTCCTTTTTTAGGCAGCTTTTTCTGAATCTGTTGGACAATTTTCTGACATTTTCCACCTTCTCTAAGTAGGCCGAGAGGGTCAACAGGAGGGCCAGTGTAGGGTCAGGAAGTACTCTAGGGTGGCAAGGCAGGCTTTGCCTTTCTGGGAGGAGCTTCTGCAGAGGTGGTGCCTGAGCAGCGATGCTGTCCATAGCCTCTCTCCCTACAGCAATACAGAAAGGCAAGGTATCTCAGAGCATGAAATTGAGTCTGGATTTTGCGGACCCAATAATTCCATGCCCAGAGAGACTCAGTATTGCATGATAAGAAATTTCATCCAGTGCTGTCGCTCCCGGTGAAATACCACAATTCATAATGAGGGTGCATGTGAACTTGCACTAGCAGAGTGTGCTAAACTGTCTTTCACATATTTTTTAATCTGTTTCTTCCTTAAAAGACAGACTCCTACACTACCAGGTTTTCCTTTGTCAGAAGTGGAGATGGGTGGAATAAACATCTGTGAATTGCAATTCTGTGAATGAAGATATGTAAATGTAATTTTTGTGCACCTTAGCTTTAATTAAAGGGGTATCACCCTGGTTCTTTCAGATTTCACAATTTTGCAATACTACTCTTACATCTTTTATCGACCATAGACTGTCCATGTACTTTTGAAAGACCCCGATTAAATCGACCATTTGATTGTCCATGCACTTTTGAGAATACCCCAATTAAAGAGGATAATCAGGAAATTACTCACTTTTACACTGTTTTATTCTGTTTTTTCAAAATATACATTTTTCTACTTTTTGATAATATATTTTTACAGTTTTTTCCTTTTTTTAAGAGAACATCAATCCTCAGGAGGATCAACATTCAAATCTATAATAGCACACCACAAGAAGTAAATTATACATTTTACATTGGTCATATTTTCCATGTTCCATTTCCAATCTCTGTCCCAGCACATTGTTCCTGGCACCAATATTCGTATTATACAAATGGTTGCTTGATAGTCTTTCCCACAATTTCATCTGATTGCTACCTGTCAGTTCCTGTAGTCTTTCCACTATTTCCACAACAGGCGTGTAGTCTGTTATCTAATTGCAAATTTTAATAATTAAATACAACATGCATAAACCTATATAACTCTATTTGAACTTAACATTCCTAGAATTTGTATCCACTGGTATATTATGGAGACTAAAAGAAGTGTTGTGTTGCCTCCTCATGGTGGTTTTGCGACTGCTTCACAAACTTGATATCACTACTGTGCTTTGATATGACTCGTATGACTGGGACCAAAAAAATTGTGTCTGGCACGACTTGATCACATATGATCCTGTTGTATTTTGGACTCGTGTTGATTATTTGTCACAAACATTCACCTCATCGTAGATTGTAAACTACCTCTGTGATATTTCCTTATATGTCTGTGGGGCCATAGTGTTGGCCCATTGTTGACATTATTGCAGTTTTGCATCCAAGGCACAGTTATGTTATAGGCATAAATGGTCCTATGCCAGTTTGGCAGAATACTTTCACTCTATGCAGATCTGCTTGTATCAATATATCACAGAGAGTGCTTTGCATGTAGTGCCTTTCTTGCACATATCACCTTTAGAGTACCAGCATTTTCTAGCATGTTCCTATATTTATCAATAACTCGTACAACTTTTTGTACTTGTGTGCTACATGCTAAAATGAACATAATGTGATTATTCTGCTTTCCTTTTGTTGAGTTTTTAATGTTTCAAATTATGGCTTGTATTGCATCCTCTCTTGCCTTTGGTAATATTTGTTCAGTATAGCCTTTTGTTTTAAAGTTCATTAAAGTATATCCTTTATTAATTTCATTCAGTTTTTCCTCTGATGCTATTTCTTGGATTCATAGCAGTTGGTTGAAGAGTGCATTTTCTTTTATGGATTTTGACTGAAAACTTGAACCTGTTAGTAGGACATTTCTTTCGGTATCCTTCTGTATAGTGATGATACTTCTCCTATGTCTCAAAATTTCCTTATCTATTTTTGTTAATAATAAATTTATAGTAACTAAACTTTGTCCATGACAACACTACTAGTATTTTCTCTTAATTCATTGCAAAGTATTTTTAATCAAAAAGGTTCTTATTTTTGATTGAATTCAAACCATTAATACAACTTCTTAAAGAGAAGATCTGTGTATGAAAAGAGTTATTACTAAAAAGCATACCCTGGGTTTTACTTTCATTACAATCAGCCTAATTGAATAATGGGTGTGTTGTGAATATTCATTACATTCATTTTTTCCTTCTCCTAGCCTGACCAAATCCCACTGGTTGTTCCTCTGGTTTGCAGCCAGATTTTAGACTCATGTCTAAAATAATTGTGAGATAAAAAAGTGAATGCAATTGAACAGGATTTTTTCCTGGGTATTACGTTCACATTTGTTCCTTTGCTTGCATCCCCTCTGTGCGTGGAATACTTCCTTAAAGATTGGCTATGTCACATGTAAACACATTTATTCTTCTTGGATATGTATCTTTTGTATTTAAAACATAGTTCTATCCTGTCTTAGATACGTGTTGGAACAAACAACCGAAATGTAAAAATAAAAGCAAACAAGAGGTATAAAAAACAATTTATTCTCAGACAGTAAGTAAGCAAGAACCCTAATTAGATAGGGAGAACAAAACACTGGACAGAGAGGGGAAACACTAAAGGCCTGACTTCGAGTTGCAAGTATGGCAAAATTACCAGGGCAGAAATTGCTTACTATGTTCTGTAGTTGAACATGTGCAGTTGATTCCCTAGAATGGGGAATAACCATCCAGACCCAGGATTGCGGGGTTCTTTTCTGTATAGTTATCTCTGATCCCATGGACTCGTCTGCTCTCATTTTCCTGCTGTTTTAAGTGGATGGTAAATGTGAATGGGGCGAATGCATGGCTCAGGGCAGGGTTGGGGCTGGAGTCAGGGGCAGACCAATTTCAGGTCAACCTGAGGGATGCATTCCGAGTTCCCCCGTAGGGTTGGTGAGGTCGAGTGGGGGCCAGACTGAGTCTGTGCCCACAGCCTATGACCCACATATGATTTTCCCGTAAAATCTGGCCCAGTGATCTAGGTATAGAAACACAGGGCGACTTGGAATCAACCATAATAAGAAAGAGGCAAACTGTGTGGGAATAGAGAGAGAACAAACTTGGAGGCAGAGCAATCACTGCAAAGAGCATACTAAACTCTGCTGACATTAGTGGTTAATGATGAAGACATGGTTTCATATTCCTACGATACAGAAACAGGACTATAAGTAATTGAGTAAGCAACCATTTCTTATAACAGTCCAGGTGGCTTGAAATTTTTTCTATTGCCATCATGGCCTAGATTTTACTGCAACATGTAGTCAACACCAGAAACAGCGCGTGTTCCCTCTGCATTGCTACATTTTACCACCACTCCAGAGACCCTGCGTGCTCCCTCTGCATTGCTACATTTTACCACCACAAGAGCTGAAAGATTAATTTCCTTCCTTTACCTTGCAATTCTTCTGAGTTGACTGCTCTAATTCTAAGATATCGGTCAAGGGGTTCCCTACAATGGGGGTTGTCACCACCCCATTGATTGCCAGCAGCATCTCCTTCCATTTAAATAAGAGATACCTTTGGGCTATTCCATCATATGTGAATTGGGTTCCTCATACCACCACTCCCTCTCCAGCATCAGTCTGACATTGCAGGAGATATCCTACTCTGGTGTGAGATACTACTGAGTCATAGGTTAAATTGATGGTTCTCTTTGGCCATTTGCCATGGTATGTTTCTGGACCTCTGTCCATAATAATTTCTATGCTTGGAAATTTCTCATGTTAGCATCTTTGCGAACTTGCATCATTCCATTTATGTGAAATTATAGGAGAGGTCAACAATTTGTATAATCCAGACACTTATCCTTTGGTGCCTGTGAATGTCAAAATTAATTTCTCAAAATCGGTTGTCTGTCCTAAAATGTCTAGTTTGTCAGGAGGATTAAAAGCCTAGTGCCTCAGCTGCTGATAGCTGAATCTCTCCTGTTTTGGTATCACAAGAGCTGGCTACAATTCTCAAATAATAGTATTTGATCCCCTTCAAATACATCTGCCACTACCGTACAATCCCACTCCTGCCTCTTCCTTAAGACCAGTTCAGGCTGGTGTAAAGTCCTGAATAAATTGAATTAACATCAAAGTGGATGGAAGGCAGTCATTTTGTCCCAGACATACAACAATGTACTTGTTATCGAACTAATTTAGTTGTAGCAGCCTAGCCCTTTTTTGAAAAATTAAATGTCCTATAGCCTTCTCTCTGCAACTGTCTTGCCTATATGAGTGCATTGTTTGCTAGGAGCTCGCTAAGTCAGCTTCCCTAATATTCTTAGTTGGCTCCTCTATAATAGTCTCTGATGTTGGGAAACTTCAGCTAGAAGTCCACTCCCACCCAGTCAGGGGTGCTTTCAGGACCCTGTCGGATACTGTGGCATTTCCCCTGCCGTGCAAAGTCCTACATAGGCTTTTAGACCAAGTAGGAAGTTTATTTTTTTCTCTTCTTATTGGGAGAACCTGAAATAGTTAAAGTAACCGTGGCGCCTCATTCAGTTTGATGCAGTCCTTCCGAGCCATGAAATATACAGATATTCCCACCTACACAGATGTTCTTTAATGTTCTCTGTTATGGCTGATATATTGTATAGGTCACTTACTTGGGGAATTCTCAATACTAGTAATGTTTTACTGATTTTTCGGCCGTTTTGATTCGTATGTTTTATTGCAATTCCAGTTTTTCCCATGACCCATGCTTACTGGCAGGATCATAGATTTATCCTGGTCAATCTTGTAACCTGATAAATTGCCATATCTTTCTAAAGTGTTGACCAAGGGTGGGATTGGTGCAATGGGGTGGAAGCCGCTTTAATTGGCTCCACACTAGATGTCCCGTCTTTCCCCCCCCCGTCCACACTCCCGATCCTAGCTTATGCGGATGACGCTGTCCTAAGAGCCATGACAGGCGTAGCATTACAACATCTTATAGAGGCCTATGTGAGTTTCATGTCATCTTTGGATTTAAGAGTAAATGAGTCCAAATCTTTTGTTCTAGTGACAGGATTACCCCCCTATAAAAGAACTCCACCTTTTTACATTGGAACTTGAAAATTAGAAGTAGTGGAGACTTTTCCCTACCTAGGGGTATCATTTGACAAAAAACAATCCTGGTCACACATGGTGGAAAGTAGGGCATTAATAATGAATGAACAATGGATGTGGGTTTTAGCTTTGCTAAGAAACTGGGCTCAAAAACCATTGCCTCCATAAAAAAAGATTTATAGTGCTAAGACAATCTCGGCCACAACATATGGGGCAGGGTTGTGGGGAATAACCTCAATAGACTCTCTACAAAAGTTGGAGGATGGTTTTTTTAAGAGGGTAGTTTCTTTTCCCGGCTCATTTTCTAACTATGTGTGCCACTTAGAATTAGGCTTACCCTACGTGACTGACATTATAAGACTTGCTCCTATTATGTTATGGCACTCAATATGGAAAAAAGACTCAGTAGACCTGACCCAAACTATAATAAAAAAATTGTCTGTCACTGGATAATGTACAGAAAATTGTTTGGTTACAGTATGCCAAATCTACATTGTTTTCGTTAGGTGTACCTGAATTATTTACAAACCCGACTTCCTGTTCTAAATTTCCCCAAACAAAGACTCAAAGCATTATTTTTAGTAAAGGCAGGTTATGAAAGAAAGGAAAGGCATAATTCGAAACCCGTTGTAATGTTGTACCAATTGATCCCGCCCATAATGGAGGGCAATTTGTATCTAGAAAGAGTTAGACATTCACAACACAGATTTATTCTTCTGAGTGTTCGCACCAACTTAATTCTTTTGATGCTGGGCTTCCCTGCGAATAAGTTTTATTTTAATGATTTGATACCCTGCCAATGTGATAATTTTTCTGAACAATCTGACCTGCATGCTTTCTTTTTCTGTCACTTTTTTAAAGAACAAAGAGTGAGATATATTTTACCCCTTTTAAAACGATATAACTATGCCGCATTGCCCTTTACTTCTAGAAAAAGCATAATGATCCTTTCGTTTGTTTTTCTGTAGCTTCATTTCTCTGGGCATGCAGGCGAACGAGACAATTTGCCTAACTGAGAATGGCAGAAATTTTAAAAACATTTATCTTGTCTCTATATAATATATTTAATGAATTATATAGCTGATAAAAGAGTATTAAATAGGGGGTCTGTATAAATTACTCCAGTGGCTTTTTTCGTTTTTATGACTGTGATAGTCGTTTTATCTGTAATTTATTGTTAGTTATTTTTTAATGGGGTCACTGTAGGCAACTGAGATATTCGAATTTGCACTGTGTATATTTTATTGGTTAGTGATATCAATTACAGAAATTTGGCCTATTGGAGAATTGTTAAACTGGAAGTACTACTGACTAGGGTTTGTAATATATACTGTGTTTATCTACCTCTTTTAAGATTTTATTGTCTGGAAAATTTTAAATGCATGTACTTTTATGATCTATGCTTTTAACTAGATTGAATAAAGTTGTTTTGAATTGAATTGATGCAATCAGATCTCTCTGAGAAATTAAAAAGGTTATCCATGAAAAGCAAGATTTTGTATTCGCTGCCTTTAAACTTCACTTCCTTCATTACTCTAAATTTGCTACATGAATATGACCGAAGGTTTAATAGGCATAACAAAAGTATTGGGACATTGGACACCCCTAGTGTGTTCCTGTACTCTATCAGAATCTAGCCAAGAGAACTCTTTTTACTGCTTTTCTATTAATAGGGTACATATATGCTGCCTTGACCATTTGATATGTGTCTCCTGTCCAAGCCTCTTTATTATTTCCTATATGAAGGACCAGCTAACCCTATTGAAGGCCTTCACTGCATCTAACTTGTTGACTTATTAACAAAGCGAGCTACCATTCTAATGTTTTCGAAGTTTTGTTGGACCATTGCGAAACCTGATTGATCATCTTGCCATTGAGAACGCCTCATCTTCCACCAGGGCTATAGAATAGAAAAAAGTATTAAAAGGGGGACTTAACGGGTGGCAAATGTTTTATAAAATTTCCCCAAAAAGTCGTATGATCCCGGGGGACTTGCAGGATTTTTATTCTTTCATGACAACATAGACCTCTGCTTACAATATTGGGGCCACTAGCACTTCTTTCTGGAACTTAAATCCCATAAGAAACTCTTATTGAGTTCTCGCTGTCTTATCTCCCCTTGAGCATTAAGTGATCTAGACATCCCTAAACTCTGTCCTCTCTTTATCCCCCCAAACAATGTCCTCCTTATCATTCTGATTTGTGACATTATTGTGGTGCTGTATCACCTTCAAGGCATGCATAAGTAATCTTTGTGCCTTATTAGATATCTAGTAAAACAACGTAGCAAAAAAGGCTCTTTCTGATCAATTCAACCACAAGACACGTAGTTGCTCGCTAATCTTTATCATCGCTCTTTTTTTGTTCACTTTTCTTTATAGGGTTTTACATGTATCACACAGAAAAGTAAAGCTTTATACTGCAAAATTGTCAGCATACACGGTCATGCTACTGCACTAATCAAAAGCACAGGACTAGAGGAGGCTTAGAAAATCTAACATATGGTGACTTAAAGCATCCTGCCTTTTGGCTCCGTACTGAAACAGGGTAAATTGGAATGTTTTCTATAAGAAGGGGTAAATCCAGGAGGGGAGAGGTTATGGTGGGCATTAAAACATTGGGTAGGAGGAACGTGTTGGTCGCGAGTAGGGCAGGGGAACCTACCCACCTTCCAGGTGTCTATTGTCTTTTGTTCTGAGAACGTCTCTAGGGGACGTTCGGCCAATCGCTATTCTAGGGGTCCTCTGTGTCAGCATGGATTCCCCTGATTGATCCCCTTGGTATTACTGTATATCTGATCCCTCACAGTCCATTTGTAGTGGTTTGTACGGACTAGATCAGTGGTCTCTAATGAACGCACTTCAAGTCTCCAAACATTTCTCCTGGCGATCATCCATCCTGGCAATGACTTATTCATGGAATGCCATTTTTTACATTTTCTGGAGCTGGCAGCCGTAGGATGGATAGATGTTAATGCACTAGAATCGTAAGATAATGATTTTTGCTGTGGCAAGCGCCGTGGCAAACCATCAAGATTGTTGGTTGGTTGGTAATGTCCGGGCTTTGGGTGGAGTTATGAAGCATAATCAATTGGGCTGTAGCAGGTCCTCTGAAGGGAACCATTTGTGCGATCATGTTTGTCACAGATGTCCTTCCAGTGACCCACACCACCAACATGTCACCACTGGAAGGAGTGAGCATCGTTGTGTTGTATTCCTCTTAGGGTGTCCATAAACGGGCTTTCCTGTATCATGTCCTTATATAGGCATAAAATCCCAGCCCTTATTTAGGCATTAAACCGTGCACTCCAAATACAGGCATGGTCTCCGACATCCGTCCACCCTAACGTCACAACGAGTTCATGAAGAACAGACCCTTAGGCTGCGGGAGTTTCCCTAGCCCAGGACTATTGATTTCTTCAAGGACTCATATATTATGCATGAACCATTATTCCTTAGGGGTTCATTCATGACGTCTTCCGCTGTCTGACTCACGTCAATACTAACATTCTTAGGTACTTCTCAGGTATAAATATACCTTTCCTAGCCCCTGTAAATCAGAGGAGACCTCAACTTCAGAGGAGCCCGTTTCCCGGCCTGACGCACTGAGAAGACGCTGTCATCCCTGCACGCAGAGAGTCCAGCTTCCAGTGATCTGACTTCCCTTGCGGGGTGTTGGAGTTCGAGTCTGGCAAAGAGATTCCTACCTCTCTCATTCTTCAGGTATGGAGCTGACTAGAACCTAGAGGGACTCTTGGCATACTAGGCATACTAGGCTTAACATACTCTTAGTATACCATAGTAAGGAATACTTCACCTACTTCATACCTCTCCTTACACCTAGGTTAGGTTAGGTACATTGGGGTAGAACTAGATTAGAAACGCATCGTATGAGTACTCGCATTTTTAGTCTGTGTCATTTATGTAAATGCATATATACTAAAAGATAATGCTATCGCAGTATTATTTATTTCTACTGCTCACACTGTACATTATTTATCTCGCATACTGTCTTGTGATCGTAACAGCACATTTTACTTACACCAGAAACAAGACTGTTCAATAAATCTTTTATTGAAACGCCCGTCTGTTCTTTCTGTGTAACTTGGAGAAAACTAAGCATGCACGATTGAGCTGAGTGAAATAGTTATCTATTGTTTCCACGACGCTGGGACACGTTCTGATTCTAAAGGGAAACAAAGTGGTCATGTTTTGCGGCTGCCAGAAACTACTCCCTTCTTGTCGTCAAGGAGTTTCTAGTGGCCTCTGAGCTAGCTGGCACAAGTAATTAAGTTTAATATACTCGATAGGGACATACTGACCTTAGTCCTATGTCAAACCTATAGGATATATTATTCCAATGCGCAGAGCCTTTTAGGGAAATAGGAGCTACACTACATGGCGCCCAACGGTTTGGTAAGGCGGTAATTCAACGTTAGATACTGAGTAACTCAGCCGTGCTTTTTCTCTCAGAGATCCCTACCCATATACTCCAAAAGACGTCTGGAGTGGGCAGGGTTAAGTATCCACCAAGGCTACATAGGGAAGCATGAGAAGAAAGGGTATGCAGTTCCTGTGAAGGAGAGGGAAAGGGGGCAGGGCAGGGGACTGGCAAGGTCCCTGGCTACAAAAAGAGAAAATTTAGTAGGAAAGGAGAAGGACTGGGAAGTCCTTCCTTTCGGAATGAGTGCCCTCACACACCCAGCCTGCTGGGTGTCATGCTTCATCATCGGGCATGCTCCTCGTCGGGTCGGCGCTGCAATACCCGACGGGCACCCTATGCAGGGGCTCTTTGGCGGAGATCTTTTATTCCTTGCCGTATGGTGCGGTGGGTGTGAGGGGCCTTAAAAGTGTAGGTGTGCAATTGTGTGAACTAAAACAGGGAAATAGAAGAGTCAGGTAAATTAAACTTTAATGATCCTGCCTTCCCCTGATTAAAAATGAAGTTGGCAACTCACTGCAAAAATCCTGCAGCGTGTTATGCTCAATCTTGTGCGGTCAACATGTTTCTTGCCTGTTTAGTCAGGAAGATCTAGTGGCAATTCTTCAGGACCTAATAAAAATAAAACTCTACACTATAATAGACTATGATGTTCTAACCTATTAACAAAAAGGTGGGGGGCACCAAGAGGTAAAGTACCTGATGATGCAGCAGCCAATCTGAAATGAAAAATACAACAATGAAGACAATTCATATCAGAGAGCAATCATACTCTAAAATTCTGCCCTCTTATCCCTCAATAGTGCCACCAGTCTGTGCACCATAACAAATGCAGTGTGCATTGCTAAAAAGTGGTCACGCTTGTCAACCACGATACCCTTGCTGTGCTCGATGCCTTAGTATATGTAAAAGTGAAGCACAGCGGGTTCAAATCATGCGGTGAGTAATTAAAAACGGAGAAGAAGTGGCAACATACTGAGTAAAAAGCAACTCACCTAAAACTATCTTTAGAATGGCCCCTTCAGTTCACGGCAAGTGTAGGACACAGTAAAGTGTTAGTGTCCTAGGAAGGGAGGGGGCCCAAAAGAAGTAGTATGAGCGTGTACACAAGACACGCGGATGATGGACAAAATTTGGGGGTTGGTAGCCACTGGTGTAGCGAGAGGCAACAGTAAGGTGGCTAAGAACCAGGACCCCACGTCTCGGATCGCCATTCACGATCAAACAGGCGCAGCAGCCAGCCCCTGCCCGCCGGCGAGGCGGGCGGCCGCCTCAGGAGAGTGGTAGCCGCTCCGTCCGCCGAAATGCCAGTATGCCGGAGGCCGCCTGCAAACAGATGGAATCGTGAGGGCGCGCCCCAGATCGCGGGTATGCTGTCGACGCCGAAACTCGGCGTCCAAGCCTGTGCCTAGGAAAGTGTCCTCGTACAGGCAAAAGTCAAACCAAGTTCCTCCTGCACTGGGGAGAAAGATTGTACTCACCAAGAAGCCGCGCCCAGGTGATGAGTGACCTACCCTGCACTGCCGGATCCGGGAACCCAGCCGAGGAAGGCAGGATCATTAAAGTTTAATTTACCTGACTCTTCTATTTCCCTGTTTTAGTTCACACAATTGCACACCTACACTTTTAAGGCCCCTCACACCCACCGCACCATACGGCAAGGAATAAAAGATCTCCGCCAAAGAGCCCCTGCATAGGGTGCCCGTCGGGTATTGCAGCGCCGACCCGACGAGGAGCATGTCCGATGATGAAGCATGACACCCAGCAGGCTGGGTGTGTGAGGGCACTCATTCCGAAAGGAAGGACTTCCCAGTCCTTCTCCTTTCCTACTAAATTTTCTCTTTTTGTAGCCAGGGACCTTGCCAGTCCCCTGCCCTGCCCCCTTTCCCTCTCCTTCACAGGAACTGCATACCCTTTCTTCTCAAGTTTATCCAGGGCATGTATGCTGGACCTCTCTAAAAGCCCAGAGTCCCCCTCTTTTGTTTGATTCCCAGTACGGTTCGGTACCGTGGGACTTCAGGTTACCAGGAACGCAAATCGTATTCCCTGGCCCAGTACACAACTCGAAGTTGACCACCGATCAACTCGCGTTATCTTCCTCCCTAGACTCCACCGTGACAATATGGAGGGAGTTCAGGGACTAAGCTTCGGTGACGAAGTGGCAGCAGAGATTCTAAAAACACCCACGATTTTGGGCACTGATGGCACCTCTGCCTCAGGTAGCCAGACAGACGACTGGTCCTCACTAACGGCCATGAAACGGGAATGGTTAAAAATCACCTTGCATGGCGCCATGATGACCGAGTATTTACGGGCCAACATAGCCCCTAACGGTCTCATAGTCAACAACTTTCCCCGTCTCTTTTTGGATGATGCAGTATTCAAAAGAATGGTCCCTAGTGGCATGGAAATGCACTAGGGACTTACTCATCCTAATTATTAACACAGCGAAAAGACTAGCAGACGCCCTTCTTGTCCGGATACAAATAGCTGAGAGCAACCTTAAGACTATGATTGTGATGACAATATATAAGGGCAAGCTTACCGAAATCAACAATGACATTGCTGAAAACAAAGAGTTTTTGATGAAACAAAAGATCAGTAAACTGCAAAAAGATATCCAAAGGTTCGACAAGGAAAAAGTCTACCCTTATTTAAAGGCCGACTTTACTTCAAATAAAACCAGTTACTCCTCAGATGAGGGTACTACGCAAACAAGGAGGGGATCCTCTTCGAGCAGCGACTCTAGCACAGGCAGTTGGGGTAATTACAATCCTAGACGCAACACACGATCGGGTTACACCCACCACCCCATGCAACCCTATCAAGGTCCACCAATGTGGCATTTTCCAGGGTACCCGCAGGGTCCACCATGTTACCCACAAGGGCCACCACAATTCTTTGCTGGCAACAATCAGCCTTTTTTAGGAAGAGGCTGGGGCAGAGGAAAAGGGCGGAGAAGAGGAAATGCCAAACAAGTACACTGGCAGGAAGAGACCCAGAACTCCGTAGAGACCAGGAGTATGACCAGGGGGAAGAAAAACTAGTAGTGAATCTCTCCCCTAGGAACCTCACGGAGATAGATCTAGCAGTTCTGCGTAAAGGTCTGGGATATGTTCCTACCCCTCGTACCGACCTTTTCCGGGATCAATGCGAAATACACAGCTTCTTCCGCAAAGTGAGGCTTAATGCTTTTTTCAAAGACAGACCCACTCCAACCAGCAATGATTCAGGGTTACATAATCCCTCTACCTTTACACCTAATAACAGCATGGTGCCCAACGAAATCCTAACCTTTGAGCAGGCAGTGCTCAAAGACTTAAATGAGGACAGGTCTAGTACCCCTTTTCACAATTTCTCTAAAGAGGAATGGGTAGCGGCTAGATCTCTCGCTGATGACTCGAACATTACTATTAAGCAGGCTGATAAAGGAGGGGCCATTGTAATCATGTCCACTAGTGACTACGATACTGAATGTCTACGACAACTCAGTAAGGCAGAATACTACACCCCAATTTCTGTCAATCCAACTAAAAGACTGACCACCTTAATTTCATCTATGGTTTTTACAGCTGAAACAGAAGGCTGGATAAGCAAAAAGGAGGCTGAATTCCTGGTCACAAGAGATCCTAAAACGCCGTACTTTTATACCTTACCTAAAATACACAAAGGCGTGAGACCAGTTCCGGGGAGGCCTATCGTGTCAGGTATTGGTTCACTGTTGGAACCCTTGTCCAGGTTTTGTGATCATTTCCTACAGCCACTAGTTAAGGAGACACCATCATTCCTTCTAGATACCACTGATGTACTCCATTTGATAGAGGGTTTTCAATGCCAGGATGAGATTAATATGTTGGTAACCCTGGACGTGGAGGCGTTGTACACCAACATCCCTCAACGTGCTACTCTAGAAGTGATTGAGGATGCTCTCAACTCCACTGATTGGAACTCTCCCACACCGGTTTCTTTTATCATGGAATGTGCCACCCTTGCCCTTACCGAAAACTTTTTGAGTACAACAACAAACTCTACCACCAGACACAGGGTACTTCCATGGGCAGCACTTTCGCTCCAAGTTTGGCCTGTCTGTACGTGGCAGCTTTTGAAACTAGGCTCATTTTCGATGTTCGTAATCCTTATTTAAATAACCTGATATTGTGGAAGCGTTACATCGACGACATCTTGATCTTTTGGAAGGGAGATAGGACAACGTGTGACGATTTTTGTGCATGGGTCAATACTTTGAACCCCTACCTTAAATTTACCCACACGATCTCTGACTGTAGGGTGCCCTTTCTCGACCTCAACATCATCCTGACTGAGGGACGCTTGAGTACCAAACTGTATAAAAAGCCCACTGACTGCTAAACAAGAGGAGACTGTTGCTGTCACCACCCTAGGGCCCTGAAAGATAACTTACCGTTTGGCCAATTCCTCCGTATCAGGAGAAATTGCAGCTCTGCCGAGGATTACAAATCAGAAGCCAAGAATTTGGCAGCTAACCTACATGCACGGGAATATCCACGACATAAAGTAGCTGTAGCCATGAAAAGGGCAAGGCATAATAACAGAGAGGCCCTGTTGGAAACTAATCGCAAAGAACACATTGAGACACTCACTTGCGTTACATCCTTCACCCCCGATTCCAACAGGATTAGAAACATTATTCGCAAGCACTGGGGTATTCTCAACACAGGTGATCTAAGACTCCCCACACCCAGGTTTGCGTTCAAAAGAACCAGTAACCTCAAAGATATATTGATCCATACCAGACCCAAAACTAAAACTGCACCCACACAGAGAGTTCTATGGGACCTTCCACCAGTCTCAGGACATTACCCTTGTGGGTCCTGTGTAGCGTGCACATTGACCAAACCCACTAAAGAAATAACTTTTTCTAACAATTTCACTTGGAAATTAACTAAACATACCAACTGCAACACTACTAATTGCATCTACTTGCTTTCATGCCCATGCAACCTTTGGTATGTGGGTATGACAACAAGGTCAGCAAAAACTCGGATCGGGGAACACAAGAGTAACATACGGTGTCACAAAGTAACGACCAAACTCTACACACATTTTGAGACTGTTGGACACACTTGTGACAACTTGAGTTGGGTTATTTTGGAAGCACATTCTGCCATCTCCCCAGGTGCACTTTTTAGGATCGAACAGAGATGGATTTTTCGTCTGGCCACTGATAAACACGGGCTCAACGAAGATATTCCCTGGAGTAGCCTTAACAGAACGTAGCTGATACCATTCTGCCATGGCCAATTGTCTGGTTTTACAGTCACGCGCTAGATGCAATCTCTTATGCTCTATTTTGCACGTTCAAAGATGGCGCCTGTTGTGACTTATGAGATTCTTCCAAGATGGCCACCATACATTTCCACCTCTCTGTTTTCACAGTCACGCGCTATATACAATTTTTGTATGCTCTAATTTGCACGGTCAAAGATGGCGCCTGTTGCGGCATATGAGATTCTTCCAAGATGGCCACCATACATCTCCACCTCTCTCCACCGGGGGCTAAGCACACACTAGTCTCCAGTGTTCTTGATGACATGTCCCCGCCCTGCGCGCCATTTTCGCTACCATTTAAAACTCCAGCTCGGCTGGGTTCATTACCTCCCGGATCCGGCAGTGCAGGGTAGGTCACTCGTCACCTGGGCGCGGTTTCTTGGTGAGTACAATCTTTCTCCCCAGTGCAGGAGGAACTTGGTTTGACTTTTGCCTGTACGAGGACACTTTCCTAGGCACAGGCTTGGACGCCGAGTTTCGGCGTCGACAGCATACCCGCGATCTGGGGCGCGCCCCTCACGATTCCATCTGTTTGCAGGCGGCCTCCGGCATACTGGCATTTCGGCGGACGGAGCGGCTACCACTCTCCTGAGGGGCGGCCGCCCGCCTCGCCGGCGGGCAGGGGCTGGCTGCTGCGCCTGTTTGATCGTGAATGGCGATCCGAGACGTGGGGTCCTGGTTCTTAGCCACCTTACTGTTGCCTCTCGCTACACCAGAGGCTACCAACCCCCAAATTTTGTCCATCATCCGCGTGTCTTGTGTACACGCTCATACTACTTCTTTTGGGCCCCCTCCCTTCCTAGGACACTAACACTTTACTGTGTCCTACACTTGCCGTGAACTGAAGGGGCCATTCTAAAGATAGTTTTAGGTGAGTTGCTTTTTACTCAGTATGTTGCCACTTCTTCTCCGTTTTTAATTACTCACCGCATGATTTGAACCCGCTGTGCTTCACTTTTACATATACTAAGGCATCGAGCACAGCAAGGGTATCGTGGTTGACAAGCGTGACCACTTTTTAGCAATGCACACTGCATTTGTTATGGTGCACAGACTGGTGGCACTATTGAGGGATAAGAGGGCAGAATTTTAGAGTATGATTGCTCTCTGATATGAATTGTCTTCATTGTTGTATTTTTCATTTCAGATTGGCTGCTGCATCATCAGGTACTTTACCTCTTGGTGCCCCCCACCTTTTTGTTAATAGGTTAGAACATCATAGTCTATTATAGTGTAGAGTTTTATTTTTATTAGGTCCTGAAGAATTGCCACTAGATCTTCCTGACAGGCAAGAAACATGTTGACCGCACAAGATTGAGCATAACACGCTGCAGGATTTTTGCAGTGAGTTGCCAACTTCATTTTTAATCAGGGGGAAGGCAGGATCATTAAAGTTTAATTTACCTGACTCTTCTATTTCCCTGTTTTAGTTCACACAATTGCACACCTACACTTTTAAGGCCCCTCACACCCACCGCACCATACGGCAAGGAATAAAAGATCTCCGCCAAAGAGCCCCTGCATAGGGTGCCCGTCGGGTATTGCAGCGCCGACCCGACGAGGAGCATGCCCGATGATGAAGCATGACACCCAGCAGGCTGGGTGTGTGAGGGCACTCATTCCGAAAGGAAGGACTTCCCAGTCCTTCTCCTTTCCTACTAAATTTTCTCTTTTTGTAGCCAGGGACCTTGCCAGTCCCCTGCCCTGCCCCCTTTCCCTCTCCTTCACAGGAACTGCATATCCTTTCTTCTCAAGTTTATCCAGGGCATGTATGCTGGACCTCTCTAAAAGCCCAGAGTCCCCCTCTTTTGTTTGATTCCCAGTACGGTTCGGTACCGTGGGACTTCAGGTTACCAGGAACGCAAATCGTATTCCCTGGCCCAGTACACAACTCGAAGTTGACCACCGATCAACTCGCGTTATCTTCCTCCCTAGACTCCACCGTGACAATATGGAGGGAGTTCAGGGACTAAGCTTCGGTGACGAAGTGGCAGCAGAGATTCTAAAAACACCCACGATTTTGGGCACTGATGGCACCTCTGCCTCAGGTAGCCAGACAGACGACTGGTCCTCACTAACGGCCATGAAACGGGAATGGTTAAAAATCACCTTGCATGGCGCCATGATGACCGAGTATTTACGGGCCAACATAGCCCCTAACGGTCTCATAGTCAACAACTTTCCCCGTCTCTTTTTGGATGATGCAGTATTCAAAAAGAATGGTCCCTAGTGGCATGGAAATGCACTAGGGACTTACTCATCCTAATTATTAACACAGCGAAAAGACTAGCAGACGCCCTTCTTGTCCGGATACAAATAGCTGAGAGCAACCTTAAGACTATGATTGTGATGACAATATATAAGGGCAAGCTTACCGAAATCAACAATGAGATTGCTGAAAACAAAGAGTTTTTGATGAAACAAAAGATCAGTAAACTGCAAAAAGATATCCAAAGGTTCGACAAGGAAAAAGTCTACCCTTATTTAAAGGCCGACTTTACTTCAAATAAAACCAGTTACTCCTCAGATGAGGGTACTACGCAAACGAGGGGATCCTCTTCGAGCAGCGACTCTAGCACAGGCAGTTGGGGTAATTACAATCCTAGACGCAACACACGATCGGGTTACACCCACCACCCCATGCAACCCTATCAAGGTCCACCAATGTGGCATTTTCCAGGGTACCCGCAGGGTCCACCATGTTACCCACAAGGGCCACCACAATTCTTTGCTGGCAACAATCAGCCTTTTTAGGAAGAGGCTGGGGCAGAGGAAAAGGGCGGAGAAGAGGAAATGCCAAACAAGTACACTGGCAGGAAGAGACCCAGAACTCCGTAGAGACCAGGAGTATGACCAGGGGGAAGAAAAACTAGTAGTGAATCTCTCCCCTTGGAACCTCACGGAGATAGATCTAGCAGTTCTGCGTAAAGGTCTGGGCTATGTTCCTACCCCTCGTACCGACCTTTTCCGGGATCAATGCGAAATACACAGCTTCTTCCGCAAAGTGAGGCTTAATGCTTTTTTCAAAGACAGACCCACTCCAACCAGCAATGATTCAGGGTTACATAATCCCTCTACCTTTACACCTAATAACAGCATGGTGCCCAACGAAATCCTAACCTTTGAGCAGGCAGTGCTCAAAGACTTAAATGAGGACAGGTCTAGTACCCCTTTTCACAATTTCTCTAAAGAGGAATGGGTAGCGGCTAGATCTCTCGCTGATGACTCGAACATTACTATTAAGCAGGCTGATAAAGGAGGGGCCATTGTAATCATGTCCACTAGTGACTACGATACTGAATGTCTACGACAACTCAGTAAGGCAGAATACTACACCCCAATTTCTGTCAATCCAACTAAAAGACTGACCACCTTAATTTCATCTATGGTTTTTACAGCTGAAACAGAAGGCTGGATAAGCAAAAAGGAGGCTGAATTCCTGGTCACAAGAGATCCTAAAACGCCGTACTTTTATACCTTACCTAAAATACACAAAGGCGTGAGACCAGTTCCGGGGAGGCCTATCGTGTCAGGTATTGGTTCACTGTTGGAACCCTTGTCCAGGTTTTGTGATCATTTCCTACAGCCACTAGTTAAGGAGACACCATCATTCCTTCTAGATACCACTGATGTACTCCGTTTGATAGAGGGTTTTCAATGCCAGGATGAGATTAATATGTTGGTAACCCTGGACGTGGAGGCGTTGTACACCAACATCCCTCAACGTGCTACTCTAGAAGTGATTGAGGATGCTCTCAACTCCACTGATTGGAACTCTCCCACACCGGTTTCTTTTATCATGGAATGTGCCACCCTTGCCCTTACCGAAAACTTTTTTGAGTACAACAACAAACTCTACCACCAGACACAGGGTACTTCCATGGGCAGCACTTTCGCTCCAAGTTTGGCCTGTCTGTACGTGGCAGCTTTTGAAACTAGGCTCATTTTCGATGTTCGTAATCCTTATTTAGATAACCTGATATTGTGGAAGCGTTACATCGACGACATCTTGATCTTTTGGAAGGGAGATAGGACAACGTGTGACGATTTTTGTGCATGGGTCAATACTTTGAACCCCTACCTTAAATTTACCCACACGATCTCTGACTGTAGGGTGCCCTTTCTCGACCTCAACATCATCCTGACTGAGGGACGCTTGAGTACCAAACTGTATAAAAAGCCCACTGACAGCAACAGTCTCCTCTTGTTTAGCAGTCACCACCCTAGGGCCCTGAAAGATAACTTACCGTTTGGCCAATTCCTCCGTATCAGGAGAAATTGCAGCTCTGCCGAGGATTACAAATCAGAAGCCAAGAATTTGGCAGCTAACCTACATGCACGGGAATATCCACGACATAAAGTAGCTGTAGCCATGAAAAGGGCAAGGCATAATAACAGAGAGGCCCTGTTGGAAACTAATCGCAAAGAACACATTGAGACACTCACTTGCGTTACATCCTTCACCCCCGATTCCAACAGGATTAGAAACATTATTCGCAAGCACTGGGGTATTCTCAACACAGATGATCTAAGACTCCCCACACCCAGGTTTGCGTTCAAAAGAACCAGTAACCTCAAAGATATATTGATCCATACCAGACCCAAAACTAAAACTGCACCCACACAGAGAGTTCTATGGGACCTTCCACCAGTCTCAGGACATTACCCTTGTGGGTCCTGTGTAGCGTGCACATTGACCAAACCCACTAAAGAAATAACTTTTTCTAACAATTTCACTTGGAAATTAACTAAACATACCAACTGCAACACTACTAATTGCATCTACTTGCTTTCATGCCCATGCAACCTTTGGTATGTGGGTATGACAACAAGGTCAGCAAAAACTCGGATCGGGGAACACAAGAGTAACATACGGTGTCACAAAGTAACGACCAAACTCTACACACATTTTGAGACTGTTGGACACACTTGTGACAACTTGAGTTGGGTTATTTTGGAAGCACATTCTGCCATCTCCCCAGGTGCACTTTTTAGGATCGAACAGAGATGGATTTTTCGTCTGGCCACTGATAAACACGGGCTCAACGAAGATATTCCCTGGAGTAGCCTTAACAGAACGTAGCTGATACCATTCTGCCATGGCCAATTGTCTGGTTTTACAGTCACGCGCTAGATGCAATCTCTTATGCTCTATTTTGCACGTTCAAAGATGGCGCCTGTTGTGACTTATGAGATTCTTCCAAGATGGCCACCATACATTTCCACCTCTCTGTTTTCACAGTCACGCGCTATATACAATTTTTGTATGCTCTAATTTGCACGGTCAAAGATGGCGCCTGTTGCGGCATATGAGATTCTTCCAAGATGGCCACCATACATCTCCACCTCTCTCCACCGGGGGCTAAGCACACACTAGTCTCCAGTGTTCTTGATGACATGTCCCCGCCCTGCGCGCCATTTTCGCTACCATTTAAAACCCCAGCTCGGCTGGGTTCATTACCTCCCGGATCCGGCAGTGCAGGGTAGGTCACTCGTCACCTGGGCGCGGCTTCTTGGTGAGTACAATCTTTCTCCCCAGTGCAGGAGGAACTTGGTTTGACTTTTGCCTGTACGAGGACACTTTCCTAGGCACAGGCTTGGACGCCGAGTTTCGGCGTCGACAGCATACCCGTGATCTGGGGCGCGCCCCTCACGATTCCATCTGTTTGCAGGCGGCCTCCGGCATACTGGCATTTCGGCGGACGGAGCGGCTACCACTCTCCTGAGGGGCGGCCGCCCGCCTCGCCGGCGGGCAGGGGCTGGCTGCTGCGCCTGTTTGATCGTGAATGGCGATCCGAGACGTGGGGTCCTGGTTCTTAGCCACCTTACTGTTGCCTCTCGCTACACCAGAGGCTACCAACCCCCAAATTTTGTCCATCATCCGCGTGTCTTGTGTACACGCTCATACTACTTCTTTTGGGCCCCCTCCCTTCCTAGGACACTAACACTTTACTGTGTCCTACACTTGCCGTGAACTGAAGGGGCCATTCTAAAGATAGTTTTAGGTGAGTTGCTTTTTACTCAGTATGTTGCCACTTCTTCTCCGTTTTTAATTACTCACCGCATGATTTGAACCCGCTGTGCTTCACTTTTACATATACTAAGGCATCGAGCACAGCAAGGGTATCGTGGTTGACAAGCTTGACCACTTTTTAGCAATGCACACTGCATTTGTTATGGTGCACAGACTGGTGGCACTATTGAGGGATAAGAGGGCAGAATTTTAGAGTATGATTGCTCTCTGATATGAATTGTCTTCATTGTTGTATTTTTCATTTCAGATTGGCTGCTGCATCATCAGGTACTTTACCTCTTGGTGCCCCCCACCTTTTTGTTAATAGGTTAGAACATCATAGTCTATTATAGTGTAGAGTTTTATTTTTATTAGGTCCTGAAGAATTGCCACTAGATCTTCCTGACTAAACAGGCAAGAAACATGTTGACCGCACAAGATTGAGCATAACACGCTGCAGGATTTTTGCAGTGAGTTGCCAACTTCATTTTTAATCAGGGGGAAGGCAGGATCATTAAAGTTTAATTTACCTGACTCTTCTATTTCCCTGTTTTAGTTCACACAATTGCACACCTACACTTTTAAGGCCTCTCACACCCACCGCACCATGCGGCAAGGAATAAAAGATCTCCGCCAAAGAGCCCCTGCATAGGGTGCCCGTCTGGTATTGCAGCGCCGACCCGACGAGGAGCATGCCCGATGATGAAGCATGACACCCAGCAGGCTGGGTGTGTGAGGGCACTCATTCCGAAAGGAAGGACTTCCCAGTCCTTCTCCTTTCCTACTAAATTTTCTCTTTTTGTAGCCAGGGACCTTGCCAGTCCCCTGCCCTGCCCCCTTTCCCTCTCCTTCACAGGAACTGCATACCCTTTCTTCTCAAGTTTATCCAGGGCATGTATGCTGGACCTCTCTAAAAGCCCAGAGTCCCCCTCTTTTGTTTGATACATAGGGAAGCACCCTATATATTAGCTGTTTGGTTTGCTCAACGTTGAAGGATACAGTGTTCCAAAAATATTGTGCACCTTATCTTTGTTTCCTTGAAACTTGTTCTACATTTTTCAAACAACAAAATGCCTGGCTCCGATAATGAGACCGGAAACGGTGGAGCTACGGATCAGCCAGCTGTAACAGCTTATAACATTACAGGTTTTATTGAAACCGAGGAGGGTGTTATAGACATCACTCCAAACTTAAGAAGAGCTATCACTCTAAAACTCATAAAACATGGCCTACCACCAAGAGGAGGTAGAGCAGTTTTCGTGATAGAGGCACACGAATCCTTTCAGACAGAGGTATTCTATTCATGGGTAATATTTCCTGAATCCAATCCAGTAACACACATGTTTCACTTCTACAAAGAAGATGATCCACCAGAGGAATACATTCCTTTCGAGGATATTGAAATTCCATTAACATACCAGGAGCATCAGCTCTGGTTTAAAGGCGCCCTAAAACATCACAGAAACATTACCAGGCTCGGTCCACTAGGTAGACCAGGAGCAACATGGCCGATTCTAGCCGGCTACACACCTCATCCTGACATTGAAGAAATGTCAGACAAGGAATTACTTACTCAACTCACAGAGTTAATAAAAATCTACAGACAATTGGTCCAATATGTCATGCAGACTTTCACAGTCCAACCACCATTGACAATTCCAAATCAAACTCCTCACCAGGGGAATACACAAAAAATTACACCACAGACTCTATATGCAGTCATGGGTAAAATGCCCACAAAACGTGAGCAAATTCCATTTTGGATAGCTCAAAAAAATTACTCAAATCGAAGCAGTATTTCCAAATACTAGCCCGTATGAGAAACACAGAATACTGACAATCAGTTTACCAATGGGGATCACACCACAACTGGAAGACTGCACTACTTGGGGCTCAGTCTTTGCTGCCATCTATACTAAAACACATGGCATTCCGTCAATTGCGGTAATACCTGATGTCCTGAAACAAATTCAAAACGAATACGGGGCAGAGCCTGCTCTAAATTTAGGTATGAAATTACTGAAAAATTTCGACCAGGTCTCAACAATAATTTTATCTAATATTAAAGGGGAGCAGCAGCAGTGGCGATCCGCCAAAATTAAGGGAATTTGATGTTACAGAACATCAAACTGAGCTACCCAGAATAATAGAACAATCTTATGCAGAATTAGGCAGAGATAGTTTGGGTGGAAGACCAGTGAAGCCGAAGCTATCTGAAAGTCCTGAGAAGGACTCTATTAAACAAACTCCTACATCTTCTAAAAAGAAGTGGGAAACTAATAAAAATAATTCAAATGAGAAACGTTCTCAATCCCGAGGTAGGTCTCCTCAAAAGGAGCCCTCTGAAAGGAGGTATAACCTCAGGAATAGGGATAATTTGAGAAAGCCTGACGGGTATCAAGATACTGATACACGTTCCTCTCGTCCCTTTCAGATCTCATCACAGACTTCGGAAAGAAGAGGACGATCGGAACATAGAGAAGAACGCGTGAAATCGAAAGACGAAAAACACGCTCCAAAAACTAAAGCAAAACCTCAATTCTCCAAAAAGAAAGTAGCAGGTCTAAAGGTCAGACATGCCGAGAATACTGAGAACACAACTCAAGAACGGAGAATGGGCTCAGACAATGCTGGACAGTGCAGCAGAAGTCACAATAGCTCACCAGAACCTGAAGGAACTTCTGGAGATAGTGGACTTGAATGAGTACATTACAGTTGAGACTGTAGACACCAGGGTTAGTACTCCACAAAAGTTATATGAAATAACACTCCGGATGGAGGGAGACAAACCTAGACAGGTGAAAGCACTTTTTTGGGAAAGACTATCAAAGGGCTATGACATACTTCTAGCAGAAAAGGACTGGCCACCACAATTTGTCAGGGAGTGCCCACATGGCGAGGACATTATTATGCCTGCCTTCTCCAACCATATTCCAATTCATCTAAAATATACATATGCCAGGAAATGGGCAGTAGCCCAGGCCCCAGCATTATATAAAAATCATGTAGGATGGGATGAGGACTCACCTCACCATAAAATACATCTAAAACATGAACCAACTGCACAAAGGCAGTATCCTATAAAGCAAGAAGCTAAAAAACAGGTCAGGGAGATCTTAGATCAACTAGAATACTAAGGGGTGATTGAAACATGCACCTCCTCAATGAACAATCCTTTGTTTCCTGTCTCCAAACCAGACAATACATATCGTCTAGTTTTGGATTACAGACACTTAAACACTTGTTCTAAAACATTTGCAGTGCAAAATGCACATAGCACAGCATTAATGAATAACATTGTGCGTAAAAAATATAAAACAACATTAGACATCTCAAATGGTTTCTTTTGTCAAAACATAGCACCTGAAAGCAGGTACTTAACAGCATTCTCCATAATGGGGACCCAGCGTCACTTTTGTCGACTCCCACAAGGGTTCAAGAACAGCCCAGGTTTATTCTCAGCGAGGGTAACGGAGTTACTACAAATTTATGACAATGAGGCATTGTCCTATGTCGATGACATCTATCTGACAGACGATGACTTGGAAAAACACTTGAACAGGGTGAGCACCATTATACTGGGTTTCGCCTCTGAGGGCTACAAGTTCAACTTTAAAAAGTCCAGAATTGCCCATCTCAATGTCCTATTTTTAGGATATGAGCTTTCAAGTGAAGGCAAGAGCTTGGCAGCTAACTTTCTAGAGAAATGTGCGCTGCTCCAACCTCCAAAAACGCAAAAAAACTTACAATCCATCCTGGGTTTCCTAAATTTTGGAAGAACATACATTCTAAATTACGCAGAAAGGGTTAAACCTCTCTACACATTAATCAAACCTGATTTTTCAATCAAAAACTGGACACAGGAACACACAGAAATCTTGCGTTCACTCCAGGCTAACATGTTAGCAACAAATCACTTACAAACACGTGTAAGTCAACGAAATTTAGTGATCCGAATAATTTCGGGTCAATGCGGAGTCACCTGCTTAACCTTCAATGAGGGTGAGAAAATACCAATTGCATACAAATCTCATTTGTACACACAAGCGGAAATGCGCTTCAGTTCAACTGAAAAAATTCTGACAGCAGTTCAAACCGCTGTAGCAAAAGAAAGAGCCTTAGCCCAAGGGAAACGCATTATTGTCGTAACCCCAGTACCAGCTTTAGAAGCGGTCACAAAAGCAAGCATTCCAAATGCTAAAGCATTACATCCAAGATGGATACAATGGGTTAATTCTCTTGCTGCAACAGATGTTGAATATGTTTTTGATCCAGATTTAAAAACACAAGCATTCCTGCAATAGGAACAAGAATGTCCTCTGCCTACTGAAATTCTGCCTCTCGATCAGTACGAATTCATAATTTACACTGACGGATCAGCACAGCCCGCAACAGGGAGTAAGCAAGCTTACAGTGCAGCATGTGCGATAGTTAAAGGTCGCATGCGAAATGGCATCTTCAGACCTATGGTCACGAAAACTCAGTCTCTAGGAGATTGTACAGCTCAGCGAGCTGAACTACAAGCATTCAAACTGGCACTTGAAAGTACAGATCGAGAATTCCCCACACTAATAGTGTGCGATTCCTTTTACTGTGTTCAGTCGTATAATGAATATATACAAAACTGGCTTGAAAATGGTTTCAAAGATGCGAAAGGTGGCACAATAAAGCATAAAATGCTTTGGGAACAAGTAGTTCAGTTGAAAAACGAACTACCAAAGGCTCACGTGATCCACACACAGTCATCAACGTGATGGCGTTCACGTTGCAGGGAATTCATTGGCTGATGAAGCCGCAAAGGGGGCTGTTCAGACGGCTTCCGTAGCTGCGATCACTAGTTCAAAAACAAAAATAGACGGTGAGATAATGTTGGCTGTCAATGCTTCAAGCAAAGGCAGCAGTGCAGCGTTACCAAAAAAGTTTCCACTCAAGTACTCTTATGTAATTGATGCGAACAACGTTCCTTTTGTCCGAATCCCTGGAGTGGGGGGTAGGGTAATTCCAAACATGGAACGTAGAGCAGCCTTGATTTATGAAACACATTTGGGGGAGGGTCTGTCACATCAAGGGATCTCTAAAACAATTTTGACGTTAAAAGAGATGTACTGGTGGCCTGGAAAGAATACAGAAATTCACATATTCATCAACAACTGCCTAGACTGTAAATTACAGCGAGAGAGCCACCAGACACCATGCTGCGAATGCGGCAACCCAGTTACCCAGTTACCCAGGCACCATTGTTAGACAGCATTAGACTATCTACGCTCCTGCGTCCTACTGGACAAGTGCAATCCCACAAATACTGAATCTAGGTTCTTATGGATATGGCGTCAACGCTCGGCTGACGCTCAAACTGTTATAAAAGATTTGCGAGTCTTTATCGGCACATACGCAATAGGCACGCTACATTCTGACCAGGGTCCTGCGTTTAGCTCTCGGGCTTACAAAGAAGCCATGGCCAGTCTGGGCGTTGCATTGTGGTACTCCTCTCCATTCCATCCTGAGGGAAATTCAGTTGTGGAAAGGAAAAACCGGTACATAAAGCAGTCTATAACAGCTAGGGTATTAGGTTCGGGTGATGGGTGGGTCAAACACCTTAATGGGGTCCAACGCTCATTGAACAATCTGCCAAGAAGTTCTCTAGGGGGTCACTCCATATGAGGTCCTATTTGGGACAAGAATGTGGGTACCAGACCTTGAACACGTAGGCACAGTGGTGGAAAATAAACCGTTTGATATCAAAGATCGTTTGGCTGTTTTACAGGAACTGAATGAGTTAAGAACGAAACAAAGCAACGTATTCCTACAGCCAACCACCACTGGGGAAAAATCGGCGGTCCCAGCAAGGCCTGTCTGGATTCCAAAAGTTGGGGATCTAGTCAGAGAAAAGATTGCGGACAAGAAGGAATTTGGACCTTCTTACAGACAACCAGTACCTGTCCTAGCAGTTCAAGGAACAAGAACAGTACTTCTGCCGCCCCTTGCTGGAAGAAAGGAGAAAAGATTTGTGTCCATCGACCTGATCAAACCACATTATGTGGCCAATACTAAATTGTAGGCCTCGTGGACTCCGACCTAGTAGCAGACGCACTCCTCTCGCTACTATCCAAGAGGTTCAGACTGAAAGACTGATAACAATCGAGAATTCAGCTGTAACAGATGGAGGACTAAGCAACAACGCTATGGAACTCATCCCTCTTGAAAATCAAGTAACAGTTCGTCCAAATACGCCTGTCTACACCAATGTAGCAAGTGATCAACTGGTTCCAGTGATTTCTATAAATCCTGATGCAATTCCAACAATTGATAGAACTGCTTCTGGCTATTTCATTAACTTTGATACATTCTCAGAAGATCCGAGTGAACCTGAAACGACGCCAGCATCATTCCAACTCAAGCAGCAAGTACAAGACTTTCTTCACTTTATGAAAAAGACTTATTTGGTTTCTCCATGGATTGAACTCTGGATTATATCTGGACTTTTTGTTTTCCTGCTCTGGCTAGCTTTGGTTACAACTGTGAGCGTGCTTATAAGTGGCAGATACATCCATGTGAATACTGAAGGAAAAGATGTGAACGTACTTTTGAAACCTCATAAATCTTCCCATCGTGAAGCAAGAGACTTGTCATCAGTGAACATCACAGCTGTTCCTATACAGGATGGTATAGTGTGGGACAAAACAGATTTTGACATCTTCGGCCCGACGGAACAATTGAACATTCCACATTTGTTTAAAATTTCACTAAGTGATCTAATTTCGTCCAGTACCTATTCAGATGATTGGGACTTTGAGACTGTTAACGACATAATGTATGACCTAGAAAAATCTGCTGCATTTTCTAAAAATGAATATTTAGAGGGTTCATCAGACTATGAACAACTGTATTGTTATAACCACTATGGTCATCATTATTTGCATAAATCTGCATATCCAAGAAATGTGTTTGTTTAACCAATGGGAACATTGTCCTACACCTCCGAAAGGTAGTTCAAAAACATTTGCTAGTAAGTTTCCATATTTTTCAGGTTACAATACATCTGACCCAGAAACATTTTACTTTAGAAATGTAAACAAGACAGGACTGAAAATTATGTTAACTAATACAAAACAGATTTACTCTGCAGCATTTATTGCCCAACTGTCTAGACAGGGTTTCGACTTATGGAAAGACACAATAGACACAAAAACTGTCTGGGGTACTAAAGATTGGCAAGTGCAGGGGATAGAAGCTTTATTTAGAGCCTGTATCATCCCTGAACAAATAATGTTCTTGAATGAAACCATCCAACAATCATCTTGTCTTGGATTAGCCAAGATCAAGGAGATGAACACACCTTCTGTACCAACACCTGCAAGTGATAACGATACACATGCAGTGGTGACAGTTGATAATATACTACAACTCAACAGATCTAATCCTGATTGGAAAAAATGGTTGATCTGGCCCACAGACACGAATAACTGTCAGGAAAGATTCCTGAATAAAACTCAGGGCTTTACTATTAATAGGCCAGACCCAAGATACGTCCAAAGACAGCATCCGGGGGTAGTTACAACATACAGTGTAGGAAAATTATGCCTCGATTGGCTGCATAAGTCTACACTACAGGATGTGAAACAACACTTATCCTTACTTAAAAAGGACGCAGACCTTAGGGAATTCTTGCTTGGACCAAGAAAACCGCGTCAAAAACGTTTCATATATGCCGGCATTTATGCTGCCTATAATGAAGCATGGAAAGTATCACAGATGGAGGCAGCAGAAGGAATACGTGAACTTGATCGTATTAATTTAGAGAAAACACACTCTCTGTGGTCGACAATGGGTTAACAACTTTGTCCTCCAGAATATATTCATTGGATGGCATTGTATCCTCTGCTATCGACATACTAGAACAAGATTTGGCGATGTTACAACACGGTCAGTCTCAATTACGTTCTATTGTGTTATTAAGCTGGACGCTGCAATCTTTGCGAGCGGGCTATGTGCCTTGGCATTTTATCAACACGTCAGCTCTGTTTGCAGAATACAATCTGACTGATAAACAGATCGAATTGGCACAAAGAGGAGCGAGGTATACAGTGCTGAGCATTGAAAAACTGGAAAAGTTACCATTCACAGTGGCAGAAAAACCAGCTACAGAATGGCTTATTCATAGCAAAATAACATTACCTGTGACTACTTTTCAGTTTCAGTATTGCCTCAGACAAATGCAAGCAGGCAAATATGAAAGGTTGGGTAAGGAATACATTAAGACATCTTGGGATTTACTGTATACATATAGATGTTGGAGTGGGGATCGTGAAGTGTTTTTGAGCGGTACACACTGTAAACGTGCACTGAGCGGTTCACTTATATGTCAGGACATTTCTTTACACGGGGCTTGTAATGGTTCTGTGGCAAATTTGTCTTGCCATCAGCAGGGTACACCAGCTGCTGTGATTAATCCAACGTTTGGCCAACTTTCTAATGGGAGTTACCTCATGTTGAATGATCAGAGTTGCTGCGGCATGCTGCCAGGCATCCCATATCTAGTAACGGTCAACTCCAGGGTCACTTGCTGTATGCAAGTATTGTTTGACCCAATAGACACAGTCAGGGAGTCGCCTTTGTGGCCTTCGCTGAACGTCTCTTTTATAAGATTTGATACTTTGAGCAGAATGAAAGCCATGCTTTTACAGCAAACAGTGCCTTTGACCTCGGCCAAAGAAACCTATGATCTACAAGTAGCAAGGACTTCGGATGAGATACAGACTTTAATACGTACAAACTGCCCTATACATTTCGTGGAAATGATAGGACGTATCTTCAATATGTCTGATACAACAGGAATTGTACATGTATTTAAGAGCATCTGCTCCGGTCTGTTAGCACCTTTCCAGGCAATACTCTGTATCATCCCGAACTTTGCACATTCGGTGTTTGGTGGCATACCATTAATTCTAGCACTTGTTGCCGGAATTCTATTTCTCTTCCTGCTATTGCGCTATGGCCAGCCTATTCGCAGACATCACTCCAAGCGAAATGGAGAAAGCTCTCCTTGAACGAAAGTGCCGTGAGCGAATAGTACAGCTATTGGGCATGACTCGTCTACGGGACCTGAATACCACGTGGTTCCTGTCATTCAGACCAATCTGGCAAGATTGCATCTTACCTGTTCTACGATGCCTGCTATGCGGTGAAGAATGCGTGTTGGACACCTGTCTAACATTTACATCAGCAACGCCAACGGATGTCGATACTTTGCTGGTCCCGATAACGGCCCATGCTCTGTGTTGTCCCCAGAGGCTACCAATCCTGATGTCAGCATTCATTGAGATCTCACAGACGCTTCCGGCTGCTGCTGAGGTACGAGAAAGATCTACAGGCACACAAGTAACAACGGACGCGAACATTGCTACGGCAACCTATGCTGGAAGCGATGCCTCTCATCTCTGTGCAATTAATCTACTACACGAGGTGTTCCAACTGACACCAACTTCAGTGGATGATGTTTTGTCTATAGAAATAGATGATCTCATGTTTACACCAGACCCGTAAACTGACTCTGATTCAGCATACAGTGTTCCAGAGATGCAGTAACAATTTGGCCTTCATTTTCAAAAACTTGGAACTCTACCAAAATTGAACTTTTTTCCATTTTTCGAACGAAAATGGCACTTCAATCTGCTTAAAGTAGAACTAGCCTTATAGTACAGACTTCGCGGTACTTCCACGGACACTTAGTCATCTTGTGTGTCTAGAACAGTTCATTAATTTTCATGACGTGAAATGACTTTGATTTTTGAACAACTTATCGATCATTTTCTGTCACATGTAAATATTACTGCTTATTTCATTCCAATTGCATTTATTTTCGAACGTTATGCCTGAAATGAAAAGCATTTGCTTCAGATGTACAGTACCTTTTGCATTTTTTACTATGTTTTTTAATGCTTTTAAGAAATATTTTTTAAATATGCGGTACTCCATTTAATGTTTAGCATTTTAAATGTTTAGCATTTTAGTATTATCGTACACACGAAAGTGGAGTGGGTGTTGTATTCCTCTTATGGTGTCCATAAACGGGCTTTCCTGTATCATGTCCTTATATAGGCATAAAATCCCAGCCCTTTTTTAGGCATTAAACCGTGCACTCCAAATACAGGCATGGTCTCCGACTTCCGTCCACCCTAACGTCACAACGAGTTCATGAAGAACAGACCCTTAGGCTGCGGGAGTTTCCCTAGCCCAGACTATTGATTTCTTCAAGGACTCATATATTATGCATGAACCATTATTCCTTAGGGGTTCATTCATGACGTTTCCGCTGTCCGACTCACGTCAATACTAACATTCTTAGGTACTTCTCAGGTATAAATATACCTTCCCTAGCCCCTGTAAATCAGAGGAGACCTCGACTTCAGAGGAGCCCGTTTCCCGGCCTGACGCACTGAGAAGACGCTGTCATCCCTGCACGCAGAGAGTCCAGCTTCCAGTGATCTGACTTCCCTTGCGGGGTGTTGGAGTTCGAGTCTGGCAAAGAGATTCCTACCTCTCTCATTCTTCAGGTATGGAGCTGACTAGAACCTAGAGGGACTCTTGGCATACTAGGCTTAACATACTCTTCGTATACCATAGTAAGGAATACTTCACCTACTTCATACCTCTCCCTACACCTAGGTTAGGTTAGGTACATTGGGGTAGACCTAGATTAGAAACGCATCGTATGAGTACTCGCATTTTTAGTCCGTGTCATTTATGTAAATGCATATATACTAAAAGATAATGCTATCGCAGTATTTATTTCTACTGCTCACACTGTACATTATTTATCTCGCATACTGTCTTGTGATCGTAACAGCACATTTTACTTACACCAGAAACAAGACTGTTCAATAAATCTTTTATTGAAACGCCCGTCTGTTCCTTCTGTGTAACTTGGAGAAAACTAAGCATGCACGATTGAGCTGAGTGAAATAGTTATCTATTGTTTCCACGACTCTGGGACACGTTCTGATTCTAAAGGGAAACAAAGTGGTCATGTTTTGCGGCTGCCAGAAACTACTCCCTTCTTGTCGTCAAGGAGTTTCTAGTGGCCTCTGAGCTAGCTGGCACAAGTAATTACGTTTAATATACTCGATAGGGACATACTGACCTTAGTCCTATGTCAAACCTATAGGATATATTATTCCAATGCACAGAGCCTATTAGGGAAATAGGAGCTGCACTACAGTTGAAGTCAAAAGGGTGTCCAATGCCATTATTGTCTTATTTTAAAATAGCTTAGTTTTAGTCTGACTTCCCTCATATGACCGTCATGTGTGGCCAGTAATTCTGACCAGTGCTCATCTGAATATTGCGAACGTAGCCTGTTTGACCAACATGATTTCAAGTAGCAAGCCACTGGCATGGAGTATTGATAGTCCATCTGTATTTGATGATGGCGAGACACCACCCCTTTATTTGTACCCCATTTCTTCAAATACTCAAGGATAGGAAAGGTTACAAGTACTACTGGGTGAGGGAGAGGGGATAACGCTTTCCACAAGCAATGGTGGATTCTCTGGTAGTCCCAGAAGGATTGTGAAGTAGGTTAAATAGGGCCTGCAACCCATTAAAGGATTTGTATGTTTGGTCTATAAGCAAGTCAGATATAGAGCAGGTGCCATTATTGTTTAAGGCGTTCCATAAGGGTCTTTACCGACTATCAGCAGTGAGGGGTTGCACCATAAGGAGGCCTGAGAATAAAGTGTGGGGTGTACTTTCAGGAACATATGGGCTTTTCTCCAGGCATAGGTCTTGGTGGCTAGGACTGGATTGAAAAAAAGGAGGCGATCATGGTCATCCGTATGGAGCATTCTATACCCGCTGAGGCATCAAGTCAGGGCCTACTCCATTGGAACCCATTTCTGGGTGTCCATGGATTTGTGTAGGACGTACTGGAGGGGCATGAGTTGTGATGCCAGCCAGTAATTCGTGCTGTTAGGGAACCCCATTGAAAAGCGCTGTCCCACAAGCTAGTTTCAAATCCAAGCTTACAGAACTAAATAATGAAATTGCAGAACATAAGGAATATCTTATGAAACAAAAAGTAGTGAAACTACAGAAAGATATTCGCAGATTTGATAAAGAGAAAGTATACCCGTACCTGAAATAGGATTTTGTCCCCCCCTGATACCAACAACCTCTTAGACACAAGCTTCAATTCCACCAGGAGGGGCTCATCCAGCAACAGTGATTCCAGCACAGAGAACTGGAATAATAGTCACACCAGAAGAGGTGGCCGACAAGGTTTTCAAGGGTTCCCAATGCCCCATTACCAAGGACCAGCATATTGGCAATACCCCATGTTTCCTCAGGGCCCACAATCCTTCTGCCCTCCAAGCATGAGCCAACCTTTTTTAGGCAGAGGTTGGGGCAAAGGGCGCGGGCGAAGAAGAGGCAATCAACAAGACAAGAGGGTACAATGGGAAGAACCTCCACAACGCGTGGTGGAGACCCGGAGCTACACCAAGAAGAGAACATAATCGTAAACCTATCTTCCAAATCTTTGACAGAGGAAGAACACAGAGTCCTACAAAAAGGACTGGGGTTTGTTCCCACCCCCAGGGTAGACCAATTCAAACAACATTGTGAATTATAGAAATTCTTTCGCAAAGTACGCCTGAGAGCCTTCTTCGATGGGACACCCTCCCAAGAAGCTAGTGACTCTGGCCTACACAACCCCTCCACATTTACTCCCAACACCAGTATGGTACCCCACGAGGTTATCACTTTTGAACAAGCTGTTCTCAAAGACTTACAAAGGGAGTCTGACTCAAGACAGTCCTGCAACATCACCAATGAAGGGCTTGGCGGCTGTTAAATCCCTGGCAAATGACACTTCCATCACAATCAAACAAGCTGACAAAGGCGGGGCCACAGTAATCATGGCCACCATTGAATATGACACCGAGTGTTTGAAACAACTGAGTAACCGGCGGTATTATACCCCCATCACCAGTAATCCAGTGACACGTCTAACCACAACTATAACCACGCTTGTCTTTGCAGCCGAAACCCAGGGCTGGATAAGCAAGAAGGAAGCTGACTTCCTCATGAAAAAAGACCCGAGGACCCCCTATTTTTATATACTACCTAAAATACACAAGGGGATCACACCAGTACCTGGCCGCCCCATCGTATCAGGTATAGACTCTATACTTGAACCCTTGTCACAATTTTGTGACCATTTTTTGCAACCACTGGTGAGCCAAATACCATCCTACATACAGGACACCACTGATGTATTACGCCTAGTCTCAGATTTCCAGCCCACGAACGATATTGATCTCCTCATCACACTAGATGTTGAGGTGCTCTACACAAACATCCCACAGAGAGCGACCCTAGATGTGATAGAGGAGGCATTAAGCTTGGCACCTTGGGACTCCCCCACACCACCCAGTTTTGTTCTTGAGTGCGCAACTTTGGCCCTGACCGAAAAAAAAATTGAGTTCCAAGGACAATTATACCACCAGACGCAAGGTACTTCCATGGGGAGTACCTTCGCTCCAAGCGTAGCTTGTCTGTATATGGCGGCCTTCGAGGATGAGTTCATCTTCCACGATTCAAATCCATACCGGCCAAACTTACGCCTATGGAAAAGATTCATAGACGACATTCTTATCTTCTGGTCAGGAGACTTGACATCATGTGAAGAATTTTGTGTCTGGATGAACACACTGAACCCATACCTCAGATTCACTAGCACCGTCTCCCACAACCAGATACCATTCTTAGATCTCACGATCAAACTTGAACAGGGGAGCTTGACTACCACTATGTACAGGAAAACAACAGATCGCAATAGTCTGCTACTCTATAGTAGTCATCACCCTCGCGCCTTAAAAGAGAACCTCCCCTTTGGGCAATTTTTAAGGGTGAGAAGAAACTGCAGTAAAATTGAAGACTTTAAAACTGAATCTGAAATATTGGCAAAAAAACTGGTATCACGACACTATCCTCCACGAAGCATCGCCCTCAGCAGAAAGAGAGCTAGGAATAATAATCGCGAAGCACTTCTTGAACAGAGAGAAAAGACCCCCAATGATACCTCACCTGTGTTACCACCTTTACACCTGCATCCAACACACTTAGCAAAGTGATTAGGAAACACTGGGATATACTTAACACTGGTGCCATGAAATTGGACCCACCACGCTTTGCTTTCAAGTGCTTGCAAAAT
The DNA here is from genome assembly GCA_963921515.1 of Calotriton arnoldi. Classification (NCBI taxonomy): domain Eukaryota; kingdom Metazoa; phylum Chordata; class Amphibia; order Caudata; family Salamandridae; genus Calotriton; species Calotriton arnoldi. The sequence continues at coordinate 854,852 of CAWUFW010001245.1, forward strand.
TTGAAAGATATGTTAATTCACACCAGACCCAAGACAGTGACTCCAGCTGCCCAAAGAACTCTATGGGATTTAGCACCGGTCAAGGGCCACTATCCCTGTGGGTCTTGTATGGCGTGCACTTTCACCTCAATACATAAATCCATTACTTTCTCCAACGCCTTCACTTGGGAGTTGCGGGCTCATACTAACTGCATACATCAAACTGCATATACTTGATCAGCTGTCCCTGCAATCTGCAATATGTAGGGATGACCACCCGCCCCATCAAGACACGCATTGCTGAACATCGGAGCAACATTCGCTGTCAGAAAAGTAAAACGAAAATGTGCTCCCACTTCCTAGAATTGCGCCATTCACCTGATTCATTGAAATTGGTGATCCTAGAGGCATTCACTAAGATCACCAAGAATGCCCTCTTTCTGAAGGAACAGAGATGGATACACCGATTATCCTCACACACCCAAGGATTAAATGATGATATACCTTGGAATGCGTTGAGGGTATGACTTGACACTGTAAATATCCACTGTTCAACTCATGTATGGGATACATACACTTGTGAATAAACCCCAATCACTTAAATATGGCTTCCATGCCTTGTCTTTCAGTAAAGTATACCTCTTGACAGAAACGCCGGTGAGGCAGTACGTTATAGATACCACTAAGTGAATCCACTTTGATATATACCACTAAGTGAATCCACTTTGATTTGATTGTAAACTAAGATGTCATAAATGATTAAATTCCCGGTGCAATAACCGTCATGTCGGGAGGATCACTAATTACAAACGATTGATACGGAACTATATGGGTTACATTTCACATACACGTAGGATTTAACTTTTAAACCAAGATTCCAAATGAATGAAGCGGCGCTAGGAAACACCTCTCTAATATGGCCGCTAAAACTAAAACGCACAGTTAGACCTACCTCCATCATGGCCGCCGGTGAGATTAGCACTACACGCACAAGCCTTTCTAGTACATGCACCCCACCTCCCGGAAGCGCCGAGCGGGTTTAAATACATTGCAGGCTTTCACCCTTCTACCACCCGGGCGCGGTAGAAGTGGGTAGGTCTGAAGGCTTCGTGTTACTGGCACAAAGTGAGTACCCTGAGCTGAACGGATGCGTGTTGTGTGATACGTCTGCTATGTGGGGGTTACGCTATCAAAGGCTTGTCACTACTTGTACTAGCTCGCTACCTCTCACGCAGGACAAACCCCTGATTGGCGATCCGGCTGACACGCAAAGTTTTCAACAGTATGCTCACTCGATCTGACACTATTTTGAAAGCAGCGCTTTTCTGGCCACATAAGATAACCCCATGATTGAGACTTAGCTTTTTGGCGAGTACGCCATGCTCTTTTCAGTATGCTTAATCGATCCTACATCAACTATAAGCAGCGCTTACCTAGCCACTCAGAAACAAACCCCATTGTGGTCTAATTTTGCCAGGACACACCATCACGCTTTTTCGATTCCCTACCACTTTGAAAATAGCACTTGCCAGGCCACGCGCCAAAATACTAGTAAGCAACCCGCGTGTGATCATGGCTGTGGGTCTCAACTGATGTATAGATTATTGAAATTGCAGGTCAATCTAGCTTACATTGTATGGAATTAGGAGGTATATACTTGTAAATTATTCCGGTCACAACTGCAATTATGGCTATTTACTCCAAATGCGATTAATGTCATGTATCTTTGGTTTTTCCCTCCTTGCTTATCCCAGTACATGAGGAACCTCTCGTGTTTAAAACCTACCGGGTACTGTGAAGCCTGGTTAGTCCACAGTTCTGGGTGAGTCCTTCTGCTCTCTCTGCGACGCTGTTGAGTGCCACAAGGGCTGAAGTTCACGCTAGTTCACCTCGTGCACTCACCGCGTGGCACCCTATTTTTAACTGTTTTTATGCTCACCACGAAATCCTGAGAGCCAGTCTTTCACAGGGAATATGAGAGAATTCACACCCTATAATTGTAATATTCTTACCTATGTGATTTGTTCTCTCTCCACAGGTAGTTCCAGTACTACCAGGTATCTGACTAGTTAGTCGTATGGTTGATGTGAGTGTGCAGCCACAACACCATTTAAGTTTTAGTTGTAGATAGTATACCCCCTTGTTTGGTCCTAACGAATCGCCCGTAGACTATTCATATGGCGAGAAACATGTTGACCTACTACCTATAAGAGCGCCTTAAACTGAGACATAACCTCAGCCTAGCACCTTATGTATTCTGTTTTTACTTAGGGTAGGAGGCCCTTCTATTAAAATTGTTGTCACAGGTACTCCCAACCCTATTTTAGATTCACTTGAAATACACCTTCATCTACACACACCAGGCCCCTCACCCCCACTTCACCAAACGGCTGTTGGAAAAAGATCTCCGCTAAAGTGCCCCTATTGTAGGGAGCCCGTCGGGTATTGCACCGCCGACTCGACGAGGAGCAGCCCGATGATGAAGCATGACACCTGACAGGGTGTGTGAGGGCATTATAATCCAATGAAATGGATTCCCAACTTTGAACCACTCTGGTCAGGTTGGTTTAGATTCCCTGTATCTGACTCTCAATTCAGAGGAACAGCATAACTCTTTTGTCATAAACTTCCCTGGGGCCTTTATGCTGGACCTGTTCAAAAGCCCTTTGTCCCCTCTTTGAGTACTGTTAGGGAACCCCATGCCAACAGTCAATGCCTGGAGTTTGGCAAGTTTCAACCGAGGCTTCCGCCCTCCCTTTAGAAAGGTTTTGAGTGAGTTTTCAATGGCCAACATCAGTCAAGTGGGGTTGCAGAGCAAGATAATTAAAATGTGATATTGTGATGGATACTTTTACCTGCAGATTCCTCACCTGTAGAACAACCCCAGGTGTCAGACTGGATACAGAATCTTTAAAGCTTCGAGGTCACCAGTAGAGGGTGCTGGACTCAGTCGACGCCGAAAGTGACGTCATCTGATGACACCGAGGCCATATAGCTCCCACCCTGGTTCACCGATGTCAGTTCACTTTCCTTTGCACCTTTGATGCAGATCCTGAGCTTCTCTTCTGAGGGAAATCTTTCCTCATAAATTCATAAAATGCAGTACCAATTTTTCAAGAATATCTCCCTCGAAGAAGTCAGGGTATAAGCATTGCAGGGACTGTGAGGGAAAAATATCTATCACAGATCCGCATGCCATTTGTTTGTGGTGCTTAGACTATGACTACGACACTAGTCGTGTTCATCATGCCTCAACATGAACCCTACGGCTATTGAAGGAGAAGAAGCAATCTAGAGGTAGGTCTCCTCGTCAATCTTCATCTCCAACAGAACCTTCGTCCTCGGAACCGGGAGCTCATCCTTATCCCCACAAAGGACCCTCTGCAGCCCTGCTTCCACTGAGAAACGGATTCCGGCTCAACCTCCAGTCAAGACACCAGCTGCCCTTTCGGCGCTGGCCCCAGCGCTTCCCAACTGCCCAGCGCCTGATGCGGATCCTGCAGCGTTTCTCAACTCCATGTACGCCATCTTCACAAAGGCGTCAATGCCATCTGGCGCCCCCTTGGGCCCAACGGAGACACACCGCTTCCCACCCCTCATGCCCTTCGGCGCTGTTCCTTCGGAGCCGACGCCATACTGCTTCAATCCTACATTTTGCTTCATGGTGCCACAGCTGCCTCCACCACCGCTGCCACCAACTCCACTTCCACCACCTCCTTCGGCCCTGGATACCACACCGCCGGCACCGCAACCGGATGGCGAGTTGCAAGTTTATTCTTATAGAGAGGCCCAGAGGATTCTGGAGGAGGAGGCGTATAAAGCTTGTCTCTCTCCATAAAGTGATGCTTATGACTGCTGAGGTGTTGGACTTGAAATCACCTACCACTGATACGAAAACAAATGTCCTCACTGAGATTCTTCCTCCTTTAGTGACTTCAGTTGAGCCACTTCTCCCGTTCATCATTGCCATATTGGACCCGGTGCTGCCAGCATGGGAGAAGCCTTCCTCATCACCAGCAGTGAATTGCCTCGTGGCCCGCCAATAGCGTTCGGCTCCTGGCAATCCGGCCATTTTGACTTCCCATCCCTCTGCCGAAAACCTGCTCATACAAGCTTCTTGTTCAGGGGTACAAACTGGTGGTACCTTTCCAACTGCCCCTTCGACAGAGAATCAAAATGCATGGAGGCTTGGGGAAAGAAGATCTTTTCAGCAGGGAGCATGGCCCACAAATCACTCAAGATTAATTGCCTTCTCGCTCTCTACAATAATACATCCAGGAAGTAATAGCAGGTGGCCAGAATGCTTCTCAGCACATAATAAAATCTGTGATGGATACAGCGGATTTGGTTGCCAAAGCGATGGGCACCTCCATCTTAATGCAACATCATGCTTTGCTCTGGACATCACATTTTTTCTCCGATGTCCAAGCCAATCTCCTAGATCTCCTTTCGACAGCATATGTCGTTTTAGAGACGCAGCCAACTCTTCACTGGAGAGGTTTAAAACCTGCAAGGCCTGCAGCCTCCGACTGCTAGGGACTACAAAAGGTTTTGTTGTTTTCAATGCTGTGGAAGAGAATTCTCCTTTCATCCCACCAGTACCCACCGTCGCTCCTGCAACAGCAATAGCAGCAGAAACCGCTTGTCAAGCAGTACAGAGGCTGTGGCAAAGCAAATGGTTGAGGATCGACTCTGCAACCCTCCTCCACCACTTTCGTCCCAGGGAAAGCAGGTCTAGTTCTCTTCCTCAACCCCATGCGGAGTTTGTGGGAGGAAGGGTTTCCCATTTTCTGCAGGTCTGGAAGGCCATCACTTCAGGCCAATGGGTCTTACAAGTTGTAAAAAGGGTTAGTCCTTCCCCTTCCTACATGTTCCGTCTACCATTCTGCTCCCCTCTTCCCGACCACCTGGTCATTCTGCAACAGGAGGTGTCAGCTCTCCTTCGCAAAGGAGCAGTGGAGTTAGTGCCAGAGAAAAAAATAAGGGCCAAGGTTGTTATGCATGTTACTTCCTGTTGCCCCTGTCTCCGCCCAATCCTGTATCTCAGGAGCTTGAACTTCTTCCTCAAAAAGGAAAAGTTCAAGATGCTAACACTAGCTCAAGTCCTGCTGCCATTGGAATTTGGAGACTGGATGGTGTCCCTAGTCGTGCAGGATGGGTACTTCCACAGTCCTATCTTGCAGCCTATGGGTTGATATTGGCACCTCAAGTCTTCACGAAGGTGATGGCTGTGGTGGTGGCCCATCTTAGCCAGTCAGGCATCCCCAATAACAAAATCATACACAAAAAGGGAGTGCTTAAGCAGTCCAAAGAAATTTATTTAAATGTTCAAAATTAAGTTTGATGAAGAATTTCTTGAGGCTTATCCCATGAAAGTACAGTGCTTCTTAGATATCCAATAAAGCAGGAGTCATGAAATTGTTTCAATACAAAATTTTCTTTTCTTTATTCTTTCAGTAATTATTCAACATCAGCCCAGCAAACGTGTTACGTGCCCAAAATGGGACTTCATCAGGGTTTTATTCAGTTTATCCAATGAATCATCGTCAATAACATACATCAAACAAAGGTTGTGTTTCCTTTTCCTCAGCGGAACCTGCGCATATTGCAAAGATTAACGTGGTATTCCTTCCACGTGGTGTCTTCTCATGTCCACTACCAGTTTGTGGTACTGCCTTTTGGGTTGACATTGGCAACTTAAGTCTTCACGAAGTTGATGGCAGTGGTGGCGACCCATCTCAGCCAGTCGGGCATCCCCATCTTTCTGTACCTGGATGACTGGCTCCTCAAAGCCAGTTCACTGGAGTTGGTATCCTGCCATCTGAAGTCGACATTATCTCTGCTGTTGGATCTGGGATTTCCGATCAACAAGCCCAAATTTGACTTGTGGCCCTCCCAACAAATCCAGTTTATAGGGTTGGTACTGGACACCAACCTTCTGCGCTTCTTTCCACCTTCTCAGAGTGTCTGAGACATCCTGGAAATGATTCCCTTCTTCCAACCAGGTTTGAGAATTCCAGTTTTGAGAGTCCTGTGATTCCTTGGTCTACTGGCTTCCTGTGTTCTCCTAGTCACACATGCACGTTGGCACATGAGGGCCCTGCATAGGTGTCTCCGTAGGCAGTGGCTGCAATATGAGGAAGATCTGGCAGACTCCATCGTTATCTCCATCAGCGCTGCAACGGAAGTGGCCTGGTGGAGGAACGAGGCAAACCTAATGTACACAATGGCCTTCATTCCTAAGCCAGCTGTGGCTATGGTAGTGACTGATGCTACCACCATCAGATGGGGTGCTGATCTGGAGGATCTGGAGATCAGAGGTCTCTAATTTCCAAAGGAACAGGTGCTTCTCATCAGCCTGCTCGAATTGAGGGCGATTCGGCTCGCGCTTAAGGCCTTCTTCCCCTCCATTGTCGGTTGGTCTGTCCAGATCTTGACAGGCAACACAACAGTGGTGTGGTATATCAACAAGCAAGGGGGAGTAGTGTCTCACCTCCTTTGTCAGGAAGCATTGAGAGTGTTGTCTTGGGCACAATGCCAGGGGGGTGCAGCTCATTGCAATCATGTAGCGAAGTCTCTGTATGTCCGAGCTGGCAGTCTGAGCCCTCGTCATCTTGCTGATCACAAGTGGCGTCTTCTGCCAGAGGTAGTCCAGGACATCTTCGCCCAGTGGGGCACTCCTAAGGTGGACTTGCCCACTTCCTTGAAAAATGATCAGTGCCTGCAGTTCTGCACCCTCCAGTATCTGTTGAGGGGAGCCTTGAGGGATACGTTTCAGTTGAGGTGGAACTTTCAGCTGAACTACGCATTTCCCAAGCTACCCTTGATTACTCAAGTTCTGAGGAAGATTCACCAAGACCAGGCGCAAGTAATTTTCATCGCCCGTATTGGCCGAGAAGGGAGTTGTATGCAGACCTCCTATGCTTCTCCACGTGTCTCCCGATCCTCCAACCAATCACAGCGGATCTTCTCTCCCAGTCGGGCTAATGGTTCTGCACCTGTCTCCAAGACTTCCACCTACATACTTGGAGACTGAGCGGGGACAACAGAACTACTTTCAGCTGCCACTGCAGGTGGTAGATGGCATTTTATCTGCAAATCACCCCTCTACTACATCAGTGTATTCTGATAGATGGACTTTGTTGCATGGTGTGTGGACAATGATGTGGATCCCTTGGAGCCCAAGTTACCCCATGTGTTGTAGTTTGTCATTTCCCTGGCTCAGAGGGGATGCGCCATTGGCACTGTGAAGTGTTATTTAACCACCTTGTCTGCTTTCCTCAGTCTGCCGGATCAACCTTACCTGTTTAAGTCCCGGGTTGTCATGCGTTTTCTCAAGGCCAGACCAACTTTTTTCCTCCCACTCCTTTTGTGGTTCTTCAATAGGACTTAAATTTGGTTCGTACATTTTTGAATGGGACTTCTTTTGAACCCCTTTGCAGTTGGACTCTTCATATGTTAACCATCGAGACTGCGTTTTTGATTGCAATAATGTCTGCTAGGAGGGTCAGCGAGCTGCTGCATTGGTTAGAGCCTAGGCGAGCTGTCAACTACTACCTAGACAACACCAAAGAACACAGGTTGGATGATCAGCTCTTCGTTGGCTACTGTGGTGCCACAAAAGAAGAAGGGAAGGGCTTCAGAAAACAATGCTCTCAAGATGGGTTATCATCTGCTTAAAACTTGCTACGCCTTGGCCAAGAAAGAGCCACCTAAAGGGATCCATTCTCATTCCACCATAGACAAATCTACCACTTCTGTTCTTGTGCAGGGCATCCAATTGCAGATATTTGCAAGGCAACGACTTGGGCCTCCCTGCACACATTTGCGAAGTACTGTTGTCGCGACTCAGAAGTGAGAAGAGAGGCCACTTTGCTAGGTCGGTTCTAAAATACATCCTAGTATAATCATCCATCAACCTTACTCCTAGTTAGGGTATTGCTGTGGAATTTGTGCTACAGGTGAGTAATCTGCAGGTGGAAGTATCCATCAGAAGAACAAGTTACTTACCTGTGGTAGCAATCTTTCTGGTGGATACTCCATACACCTACAGATTCGTCACTGACCCACCCACCTCCCCGTTTGATAGATAATTTATAGAAACCATTTAATAAGATCCTATTGTGCCTTCATTTGGTATGGCAAAATGTTTTCACTGAAGTCATTCTGCACTCTCGTGTCGAAGGCTTGGAAAAAATGGAGGCTTACTGAGGTTGCTATGCCAGGGTGGGCACTAAATGGCCTCTGTGGCGTCATCTGATGTCACTTCTGGCGCCGACCGAGTCCAGAGCTCTCTACTGGTGACCTTGAAGCTTTGAAATTTCCAGATCCAGTCTGACGCCTGGGGTTGTTCTACAGGTGAGGAATCTGCAGGTAGATAGAGTTTCCACCAGAAAGATTGATACCGTAAGTAAGTAACTTTTTCATTAAGTCTAGGTAAGACATTCATTTTCATCCGTTGGGTCTTGCCTCAAAGGGAGAGGTTGAGTGGGGCCCAACGTTAAAAGTCCACTTTGATCTTCCCATGTAAGGGGTTCCAAATTGTTTTCTACCATGTTCCATGTACCATCAGAATACACAGGTATTTCAGGGTGTCGGGGGTCCATGAGAATGGGCCCCTTCCAAGAACAGTGGGGGTCATATGGGTGGTCAAAGTCATGGCTTCACATTTATACTAGTTCACTTTGTATCCCGATAAGCTTGAGAATCAGGAGGTCAATTCTGTCATGGCTTCTAGTAAGTACGTCGGATTGGAAATGTCATCAGCATACAATGATATTTTATTAATCACTTCCGGGGTTGGTATGCCTTGTATATTGTGTGACTTTTGAATGGCAATCGTCAAGGGTTCCAGAACACGGATAAATGTCAGGGAAGAAAAGGGACAGCCCTGTCTTGTACCCCTGTGGAAAGTGAAGGATGTAGAGACATGGCCATTACAAGCCACTATTGCCGTTAGCTGACTGCAAAGTTTTTGGACCCAAGTCAAGACTAATTGACCTCTGCCTATGTGTTGAAGCACGTGGAACATATAATCCCACTCAACGCTGTCAAATGCCTTTTCAGCATTAAGAGAGACTAGAGGTTTTTCGTCTTTGTCATTGTGCACCTGCCGGAGCGCGTGAAACAGGGCTTGGAGATGGAACATGGAGGAGCGGTGGGAAACAAACCCCATATGATCTCAATGTACTAAATTGGGAATGACTCACTGTAGTCGGTTTGCCAGTAGTTTTTTTCAAGATTTTTGTATCTACATCAAGAAGAGAAATCCGTCTGTAGTTCGCACTGCAATGGATCTTTGCTGGGTTTGGGTAGAAGGGTAATTATCGCACTTTTGGTCTCTGTTAGGCTGGGGTGGGGGGTATAAGTTTCCAAAAATATCTTACAAAGAAGGAGTAGCAGAAGGTCCTTGTGCGTTTTATAGTATTTTATAGAACCCGTCCATTCCGGGGGACTTGTATAGGAATAACATCCCTGACCTCGCCTCAGTGCTGGTGGCCTCAATTTGTAACCAAATTGTGTGATCCTAGGTAATTGTTATATTTCCCTTTGCCACCTTGTTCTTCATGATTACTTACAAAAGGACAACTAAATACATGACTTCAGGATGTGCGCTGTACGAAACCTTCTCTTGTGTTTTATTTAATGAACTATAATGTTGTCTTTGTTTAATAGCACTCCAGGTTGCTCCGAGTGTATACATGACAACTAACCTGCTTCTTAGTTCATTGTTTGTTTGCATTGCTGCCAGGGTGGGGAGAAGAATGAATGTTTCCAAATTCATGTTTGCAAACTATCGCTTTTTAAATATCTTCTCAGTACACTGATATAATCTGATTTAGTAAGGTGAAAAGCTACTGCATGTTAATGAAACGCACGTTTTTCATTTTTAAGAAACTTTATCCTATTTTTACACATTTGTTGCAAGGTGTCTAAAATGAAGGTGTTCCCAAACTTAAGTGTTGCAGGACACCTTAGTTCTCATCCAGGGGATACTCATCAATAGTCATAATCTATGAATAATCCCCGCCCACGTGCGGGATCCCGGAGTATATAGAAAATATATATATATATATATATATATATATAAATATATATATATATATATACACACACACATATGTGAAACATATACATGCAGCCTAAAAATGTTTCCAACATGGCAGAACTGCCGAAATTACATAGGTTTGTATTGTAAGACAAATACTCTCCTAACCCATAAGGAAAAGAGTACATGCACAGAATAATTGTGATATACCAATGCTTTATTGCCACAAGGAAAAACTTGTAATTGCAGGCATTCGCCTGTAGGCTGCATTGCAGAGCAATAATGAAAACAAGACAAAAAAACTGGCACCTTGCCTTTAAGGCTTCCAAGGGTTAGGGTACCGTGCCTTTAAGGCCTACCAGAGACCCTCTGCTCCCATCATGCACCACAGGTGACAGTTAGGTCAGTTCTTTTTTCCGGCTCCTTCTGTGAGGATCCTGGAGTTTGAGCTCTTCAGTTTTTTGACTGAAAGAGAATTTTTTGATATTTCCTTGGAAATTTCGACAGTTTCTGATACCTAGAGGTATATTCTACTGGTTTTTGGCATTTTTTCCAATAACTTTCCAGTCAGAATGCCTGCTTTATTTCGGAAATGTCCTTCCTGTGGCAAGAAGATGGCACTGTCAGATCCACACTCTGTGTGTATTGTGTGCCTTCCATCTTCACACAATCCTGACCAGTGTTATCATTGCCAGAAGTTTTCGAAGAGGACTCTGCACGACAGAGAACGCATCAAGCTTCATGCCCTACTGGAGAGGGATAGAGACCATCATAGAGCTCCCTCTTCAAGTAAACAACACCGAAAACTGCATCGCTCCACCTCTCCTGAGTCCAGGAAGAAGCAGGTGCCTGAATGTTCGACGTCGAGATCGCCGTCGAAGAGGCCGAGGCATTCTTCAACGTCAAGGGACAAGCCAAGTAAGTCGGCGCTCAGCACTTCAGGCTCGAAGGCTGTGGGTACTGAGAGACTGTCCAAAACTCCGACGTCGAGGCTTCCGTCGACGTCGAGGCACACTCCGCCAACCTCGAGGGGATCTGCGTTGAGAGACTCGCCGGCGAAGACCATGCCGCGAGGGGACATACCGACGCCGAGGCATTCTCTGCCACCCTCAAGGGGGTCGACATTGAGAGAGTCGCCGTCGAAGGCCATGCCGCGAGGGGACGTACCGACGTCGAGAGCATCGTCGAGGTCCCATCATTCGACGTCGAGGAGGTCGACGTCATCGAGAAGGGCGACGTCGAGATCCCCCCATCGGCGCCGTCAGGCGACATCAGGGCCCCCCCATCGACGTGGGCGGTCGACGTCGAGACCTGTAACGGATCATTCGCCGTCGAGGAGATCGGCGGCAGCATCAAGGGCGACGTCGAAGTCTCCCATCGACGCCGACAGTCGACGTCAAAGTCCCCCCATCGACGTGGGCGGTCGACGTCGAGATCAAGATCAGGGCACAGATCGACGACGAGGGTGACGCAGTCCTTGTCGACGTCGAGATCCCGTTCGACGTCAAGGGACCAGTCATCTCCAGGGCTGAATATTGTACAGATTTCACCAGAGAAATCTCCTACAGTTGCCGAAAAGAATTTTTGCGGCCTGTCGCCTCGCAGGCTGCAGGGTGTCGGAACAGGTGCCCGCAGAGGTCCGGGCTCGGACCACTCGCGTTCATACGCAACAAGACTTTCTAAGTCTCCTTCCAGAAGACCAAGGTCGCCTTCTACACGCCGATCTCGGTCAGGAGGTCGTCACAGCTCGCACAATCATCCACATAAGAGGAGGCGCAGAGCATCTTCTACCTGTTCTTCGTCTTCCATTCGGCACTACTCGCCAACTTTCTCATCTACACCACCTTCAAGGGTGTCTCCTATTGATGACATTGGGACTTTCTCTGACGTACTGGGCAGAGGAGCTAAGAAACTAAATATCAGTTTATGTACTCCTGTGATCCCTACATCGATCATTTTCGAGATATTGCACCATCGTACAGCTCCCAGACCGCTGCTACCTCTGGTGCCAGGTTTTTTAGAACCAGCTATGACCACGTTCCTTACTCCAGCCACAGTGGGATCAGTTCCGTCGAGGATTGCAAAGAAATACAAAGCTCCAGACCAGGATCCCTTGTTCCTTAGGTCTGATCCTCCGGCGGATTCAATCATTGTGGCAGCCGCCAGGAAAGCACACTCCGCAGCCTCATCCACTTCTGTTCCTCCAGAAAAGGACAGTAAACAAATGGACTCTTATGGCAGGAAGATGTGCAATACTTCGGCATCATCGATGAAGATTGCAAGTGCTTCAGCCCTTCTTGGGCGCTATGATAGGTCTCTTTGGGACTCCCTGTCTAGGTTTACCGACAAGCTTCCCAAAGAAGATCGACAAGACTTCCATGAAATCTTGCAAGAGGGCAGCTTAGTAGCCAATCAAATCATCAGCGCGGCGGCTGACGCCTCAGATCTCGCCGCACACGGCTATTCACAGGGCATCTGTTCGCGGCGCTCAGCGTGGTTGCGCCTCACAGGTCTAAAACCGGACGCCCAGAAGAAGATCCTAAACCTTCCTTTTAACGGCTCCTCCTTATTCGGTTCTCATGCTGATGAGGAGATGACAAAGATGAAGGCCGAGCTAGACACAGTCAAAGCAGTTGGACTGGAGAAGCGGAAGGAGTTTCGAAAACGCTTCCGTCAGAACGACAAGCGGCCCTTCCAACAGAGGGTTCAAAACCCTCAATGGTCCTCCCAAAACCAACAAAAGTTCCAATACCAGAACAAGCGTCCTGGCAGGGGCAGAGGGAACAATAAGCAACAGCAGTCCTCCTCCAAGCAGCCTCCAAAACAGTGAGGCATTGCTTCCTCCGCACCCGTTCGCCACTCCGGTAGGAGGGAGTATCGTTTTTCACCTGGAAGAGTGGGAAACAATAACAAAAGACAGATGGGTGCTGAATATTGTACAGCATGGTTACTTGCTGAGGTTCAAGACCCCTCCTCCGCAAGTTGCCCCTCATTTGACGTGCCTTCCTCAACACAATGTATTGTTACAGGGCGAAGTGTGTACCCTCCTCTCCAAAAAGGCTATAGAAGAGGTCCCACCTCACCAGCGAAATCAAGGGGTATACTCACGGTACTTTCTGGTCCAAAAACGAGGAGTAGCCAAAGAGTACAGGCCCATCCTCGACCTGCGCCTGCTTAACAGGTTTATAAGAAAAGAAAGATTTCGGATGCTAGCCCTGCACCAGATTTTCCCACATCTTCATCTGGGAGACTGGATGTGTGCCATCAACCTGCAGGACGCCTACTTTCACATTCCTGTTTCAGTGAAGCATCGCAAGTTCCTCAGGTTCCAGGTGTCTCGTCAGCACTATCAGTACCGAGTACTTCCATTCGGGCTCAAATCCGCTCCCCGGACGTTCTCCAAGTGCATGGCGGTGGTAGCTGCTTTCCTCCGCAAGAGGAAAATCTTCGTCTACCCCTACCTAGACGACTGGCTCCTGAAGAGTTCCACACCTTCTCTACTCCAGAGCCATCTCACTTACTGTCTCAACCTGCTTCACTCACTGGGGTTGCAAGTCAACTACAAGAAGTCAGTTCTCAACCCCACGCAGAAAATACATTATCTGGGCGCATCCCTAGACACCGCAACGGCAAGCGTGTGTCCTTCGGAGGAGAGGTTGTCCTCAATGTTGATCAAGTGCCGTGCGCTTCTCAGCACTATACATCCCACAGCAAGGCAGGTGTCATCACTGCTGGGATCGATGGCCTCATGCATCTTCATTGTGCCCAATGCCAGGCTTTACATGCGGCCTCTACAGCAGTCCCTCGAAGATCAATGGACTCAGCACTCAGGCCGTTGGGAAGATCGTGTCTCTCTTCCTCAGGCGGCCAGGGACTCCATCAAATGGTGGATGAAACGTTCAAACCTTCTGCAAGGGGTCCCCTTTCACCAGGTACCTCCGACACAGACTGTAGTTACAGATGCCTCACTGCAAGGTTGGGGAGCGCACATGGGCCAGCTTCAGGTACAAGGTCTCTGGTCCGAGACAGAGAAAAGTTATCACATCAACTTCTTGGAGCTAAGGGCAGTCCATCTTGCTCTCAAGTCGCTGTACCCGTCCCTACAGTCCAGCTCCATTCAGATTCAGACAGACAACACAACAACAATGTACTATCTGAACAAGCAGGGAGGCACCAGGCCACGGGTCCTGTCTCTGGAGTCACAAACCATATGGAAGTGGCTTCTGGCGAGGAGTCTCACGATCGTAGCCGTTCACCTTCCAGGAACCTTGAACGTGCAGGCAGATGTTCTCAGCAGAGACTTCGTAGAAGCACACGACTGGGTGTTAAACGAAGAAGTCGCTCAAGACATTTTTCGACAATGGGGAGTGCCAGACATCGACCTGTTCGCAGACGCGGCAAATACGAAATGCCCCGTCTTCGCGTCCAGATTCCCTCAACAAGGATCACGGGGGAATGCACTTTTGATAGGATGGTCGCAGACATTGCTGTACGCTTTTCCACCACTCCCTCTGATCCCTGCGGTCATACAGAAGTTTTACAGGACCAACGCCAGAATGATCCTGATAGCACCAAAGTGGCCGCGCCAGTGGTGGTATCCGGATCTCCTGCAGCTGTCCAAAGTCCCACACCAGAGGCTTCCCTGTCGCCCGGACCTGTTGACCAAGAACGAGGGGAGAGTATTTCATCCCAACCTCTCGTCCCTGCGTTTGACTGCATGGCTCCTGAAGTCATCCAGTACGGACACTTAGACCTTCCTGCTGATTGTATGTCTATTCTCAAGGAAGCAAAGAGACCCTCCACCAGGAAATCTTATGCTTTCAAGTGGAAGAGATTCTACCTGTGGTGCAAGGACAACCAGTTTGATCCGACTAAAGGTCAGGAGCAAGTGATTCTTCCCTACTTGTTATACTTGGCAAAGTCAGGCCTGCAATATCCCTCCATCAGGGTTCACCTGGCTGCTATAACAGCTTACAGGAAGTCCCCGACCAAGGGTTCATTCTTTCAGATGCCAGTGGTAAAGGATTTTCTAGAGGGTCTCAGGAAGGTTTACCCCCCAGTGAGATCTCCCTCTCCTCCCTGGGAACTTAACATTGTGCTTACGAAACTTATGGGTGCTCCTTTCGAGCCTATTCATAAGGCGTCGTTGCAGCATTTGACCTGGAAGGCTGCTTTTTGGTAGCCATCACTTCTGCACGCAGGGTGAGTGAGATTCAGGCCCTGTGCTGTAAGGCACCTTATACTGTTTTTCATGCCAATAGGGTGGTGCTACGTACACATCCGAGCTTCCTCCCGAAGGTGGTCTCGGATTTTCACATCAATCAGGTTATTACGCTGCCCACCTTCTTTCCTAAACCTTCAACTCCCCCGAGAGATCATTACAC
This sequence comes from Calotriton arnoldi, assembly GCA_963921515.1. NCBI lineage: Eukaryota > Metazoa > Chordata > Amphibia > Caudata > Salamandridae > Calotriton > Calotriton arnoldi. The sequence goes on from CAWUFW010001245.1 coordinate 870,263, forward strand.
TCTTTAGATCTCCGGAGAGTGCTGAAGTTTTACCTTGACAAAACTCACACACTTAGGAAGTCTGACCGGCTTTTTATTAACTACGGTTCTACTAACACCGGTCTAGCTGCATCTAAAAGATCCATCTCTTGATGGATTGTCTCTTGTATAACTTTATCCTACCAGTTAGCTAACAAGACCTTACCAGGCCGACCTAAAGCGCACTCTACCAGAGGGAAAGCCTCTACCACAGCTCTCCTTCGCAATGTGCCAATGTCTGAAATCTGTAAGGCAGCCACATGGCGGTCGGTGCATACCTTCACACGTCATTACTGTCTAGATTCTGATGCACAGGCCGATGCCCAGGTGGGGCAGGCCTCTTTGAGGAATTTGTTTGCATGATTGCAATTTGAATGTAATGTTCTGTATACTCCGTTGCTCGTCCGCAAGGTACTGGGTATGGGCTTGCTACTCTATTAATAGATTATGACTATTGATGAGTATCCCCTGGATGAGAAGGATTAGTTACTTACCTGTAATCCTAGTTCTCATCCAGGGGTATACTCATCATAGTCATAAGCGACCCTCCCTCCTCCCCGGACGAGCATCACTGGAGTTCTTCTATGTTATTGCATCCTCTACTCAGGTGTCTCCACATTATACACCGTCAAAAGAACTGACCTAACTGTCACCTGTGGTGCATGATGGGAGCAGAGGGTCTCTGGCAGGCCTTAAAGGCACGGTACCCTAACCCTTGGAAGCCTTAAAGGCAAGGTGCCAGTTTTTTTGTCTTGTTTTCATTATTGCTCTGCAATGCAGCCTACAGGCGAATGCCTGCAATTACAAGTTTTTCCTTGTGGCAATAAAGCATTGGTATATCACAATTATTCTGTGCATGTACTCTTTTCCTTATGGGTTAGGAGAGTATTTGTCTTACAATGCAAACCTATGTAATTTCGGCAGTTCTGCCATGTTGGAAACATTTTTAGGCTGCATGTATATGTTTCACATATGTGTGTATATATATATATATATATATTTTTTTTCTATATACTCCGGGATCCCGCATGTGGGGGGGGGTTATTCATAGATTATGACTATGATGAGTATACCCCTGGATGAGAACTAGGATTACAGGTAAGTAACTAATCCTTACATCCTTTCTTTAACTTAAAATAACGTGTAATAAAGGCTCTAACTAATAAGGCACTAACAATGAGAAAGATATGAGGTAATCATATCTTTCTCATTGTTAGTGCCGAGTTGTGAAAACAGCAGCCCAGTGCTGCTGCTGACCAAGGGGTCGCATGTAAAGGAGGTCAGCAGGACTGCAAGTGATCCACTCCTGCTCCTAGGTCGTACTTTGAGTATCACTGCTCTAGAGTCTAGGCAGACTTGTATGGTACCAAATGTCTCAGCACTTTTAAATACGGCTAGCGTTACATTCCTATTCTGCCTTTATTCCGTATTTCTAGGGGCTTTGTCCAACTCTCTAAGCACTACTTAAATCGGGGTGATCTAATATTATTGCCAGTCCTATTTCTATTAGTTGTTCAGTCAGAAACAACATATTTATTCTTGAATAAGTACGATGTATATCCGAAAAGGACCCTAAATCCCGTAAATTATCATTCACATTAGGTGCTGCTTTCTTTTATGCCCTCTTTCCCAGTCAAGACCTATCCTATTCTTTATTCATTACCCTCTTAAAGTCTCCAGACAGGAATATCACCTCTCTTCCCCCAAAAGAACTCGATACATTTTGTAAAACTTTATGGATGATTGTTCGTGGCCTTGGTTCAGAGTATACAAAGCGACCACTGTCTATGTTACAGCGCAGAGTTTACCTTTTACTATCACATACCGACCTTACCTTGAAGTTTTTCCAGGATCTCTGTTCCAGAGAATTGTATCGTCACCCCACATGTTTTGATATTCACTGTACAGTGTACTTGTTTCTGATAATGCCTGGACACTCTCGGTGTCTCCATTCCTAAGTGGGTTTCCTGTAATGCCACTACTTCAACGTTGACCACATATAACTGAGCAGGTACTTTGAATCATTTCACAGTGGAATTCAATCCCCTGACATAAAGGGAAGGACCCTAAACTATAATGTAGAAATGTGTTAAGGATCTTAAGGATTTTTTCATTCTGTGACACAATTCCCACAAGTAAAGAACCCCTCCTATCCACCAGCAGTGGTGGTTTGTGACATAAAAAAATGGTGGGTGCTACATACATTAGAACATACATATACATACATACAAAAATAACATTAAAATAAACATCTAAGAAACAAAAAATAATCGTTTCACTTACCTTATCCTGCAGCACGTCCTTGATGCTCTTCAGTCCCTGGCTCCAGACTCCTCCGAACATGAGGTGACGTCACACAGCCAACTACCTTATCCAATCCAGACGCTGCTCTCATGCTTTTAATAATGTTAAGCAGCATGAGTGTAGTGTCTGGATCAGGCTGCCTCAGTACTCCGAAAGGCAGTGCAGGCCTGTGCCTGCTGTCCAAGACATCTGGGTCGGAGATGTTTGAATTGCGAATCTCGGGCTGGCCGTAGTAAGATAGCTGTCCAAACCTACATGCACACTTCAAACTGAAGTGGCCACTCCTCATTGCTGCCAATCAGCGGCAATGATGCCCTTGCCTCACACTCACACTCCGTTTAGCAGAGAGTAAAAAATAAAATGGTAATAAAATCATGCATCCTTTTATTTTTCACTCTTTCTGCAGCAATGTGGGGGGTGGGTCGATGCTACTCCACTCCTATGGAGGAACCACCGCTGTTCTCCACCTTCACACTAGCTGAACCATAGCTCCCTAATCAGATCCTTATATTTACAGGATGGCCCTGCAGCCATTACCCTTATTGACGCCTACCGCTTGCAGCACCTACAGTTAGTCACGTAGACCTTAATTTCTCTGTTGATGTCTGTAGCTGTCTGGAACAATCACCACCCTGCCAAGCCCTCAGTGTAGAAAATGGAATTAGTTAGATCTGGCACACTTTTTAACCTGAGATTTCTCTTTAGGCTATCAATGATTTTCACAGCTCTCGGAAACTGTCACAACCAACATGGACACAATGTGACTGCGGAAGTGTGTTCAATTACAATTTATTTGTGTAAAAGTCTTTAATCTATTCTCACTAGTCGAGGACTACATGTTGCAAATTAAGCAACAGCTAGCAAACAATCTAATTCACTCAAACACAACAACAACCTATATCTGAAAGAGACACGTTAGTGATAGATTCCTTACCTTAGAATATCCCCAGGCGTCAGACTGGATCCGGAAAGTTTTTCGTCAGCAGTACCCCTGTGCGTCGGTAGGTGGCGTTGTGCGGCTCCGCGTCCATCGCTGGCATCGTAAGCGCCGAGATGACGTCACGGAGACTACTTAGGCGCCACCCATGCGTGCTGACGTCAGTTCTTTCTTTTTCCGCACCAGTAAGCACAGATCCGGTTAGAGCACGTACCTTAGTCACTTTTTGACTATCTTTTTGAGACTTTTGTCTCCTGTAAGTTTGAGTCTACTCTGGTGCACGTAGGGATGCCTGGTTTTAAGTCTTGTGGGGCCTGCCGATGCAATATGCCGGTGGCGGACCCCCACGACGTCTGTCTCTACTGCCTGGAGAGCGACCATGACTCCCGGTCCTGCATGGACTGTCTGGCCCTGGCCCCGAAGGCCCTGAGGGAGCGGCGCAGGAAGCTGCTTGAGGTCCGGCACTCGTCCCAGCGCCGTTCTCGGTCTAGGGGCCGCTCCAGAGAACGCTCGCGGGGCCACCATCATCGCTCCTCGGGCTCCAAGTCTTCACCCTCGGATTCGGGTAAGAGACGACACAAGAAGAAGTCGAAGAAGCGTTGTCGCTCTCCGACGTCCCCCTGTCGGTCCCTGGATGCGGACGAGGGGGACAGGGGTTCTGCGACTCCTTCGGAGCCCGGGAGTCCCGCGGCCTATCCACCTTACCCGGGTCCCTCGGCGACTCCCGCACAGGTGCAAGAATTTCTTGCTACCATGGACCGCCTGTTTAGGCCTCGGGCTCCCGCCGGCGCGCCCTTGGGCCCCGCAGTCCCGTGTCAGGATCCTGTCGGGCCGTCGGCGCCGCCGCTGGCTCCGGCCACGGTGCCAAAAGTTCCCACGCTGCCGGCTCCGGCCCCAGCGCCACCCTCGGCTCCGCCTCCGGCGCCGCTGTGGATGCCATTTGTTCCGCCCCTGCCCAGGTTCCAGGACAATTTTGTCCCTACCTGGGATCCGCATTGGGACACGGCGCCGGTTCGGCCCCGTCCGGCGCCGTTCCCGGCGCTGTTTGTTCCTTCCCCGGTCCCTGCCCTGCCGCCGCAGTCTGTTCCACATATGGCGGAGGACGACTGGGAGGGGTCCGAGGACCCTCTTGCTCGTCAGTGTGACTCTGAGCAGGACTGGGCAGACGAGTTAGAGGAGGCCGGCGGCCTTGATATCTCCTCTGACCCGGGGTTTGCCTCTCCTCCGCCTACCATGGAGGAGGGCGCTTCTTACACAATGGTGCTCCGTCGGGCCGCTGAGGTCCTCAACCTTGATCTCCCTACAGTGGCCCTGAAGACTAATCTCCTCACTGAGGTGCTCCAGACGGCGTCCACTTCGTCGGAGCCCCTGCTGCCATTTAATGACGCCCTCACTGACGTCTTACTGGGCACTTGGTCGCGGCCAGCCACAGGGGCCCCTGTGGATAAGAACGTCGCCAGGCGTCATCGCCCGGCGCCGGGTGACCCTGCTTTTCTGACCACTCATCCTACGCCCGAGAGCCTGGTCATCCAAGCTTTGACGTCCCAGAGTGCCTTTCCCACGGCTCCGCCGGATAAGGACTCTAAGAAGCTGGAGCAGTTCGGCAAGCGGTTGTTCTCTTCGGCCAGCTTGGGGCTGCGGTCGGTGAACACAGCATGCCTATTGGGCCGCTATTCCCACGTGGTGTGGGATACAGTTGCACAGGTGTTGCCTCAGTGTCCTGAGGAGACCCAAGCTGTGCTGTCCCAAGCTGTTGCCGAGGGTAAAGATGCGGCTAAGTTCGCCATTCGGTGTGGTTTGGACACCGCGGACTCACTAGGTAGAGCAATTTCTACGACTGTGACGCTTCGTCGCCACGCCTGGTAGAGATCTACCGGGTTCTCGCCAGATGTCCAAAGCTCACTCATGGACATGCCCTTTGATGGCACTCGCCTGTTTGGCGATAAAGCCGACAGTGCGCTGGAACGTTTTAAGGACTCGCGGGCCACGGCCAAGTCCTTAGGTCTTTCCACGAAAAGCCCAGCCACTCCTGGTTTTCGTTCCTTTCGTGGCCACGAAAGGGGCGCCCAGGCACGTTCCTTCAGCAAGCCTGTGCAGAACCAGCCTCAGCACGGCCGCGGTTTCCGCAGGGGCGGGTCTGGGAATCAGCGTGGGGGTCAGTCCACCTCCGCCCCCGCTGCTTCTACCTCCAAACCTTCCTAATCCGAGCTTTTTGGGGCACCCCACGCCAGTGGGTGGCAGGATCCGCCATCATCTCCCCCACTGGCACGCTATCACATCGGACGAGTGGGTGTTGCAGATCATCCGCAATGGTTACTCCCTTCCCTTTCAGTCCACCCCTCCAGCCATGCCACCTCAGTACCACTGCATGTCGGGGGAACACTTGGCGCTTCTCCAGCAGGAAGTCACGGCCCTCTTGGCCAAGGGGGCCATCAAGTGTGTTCCTGGGCCAGAAGTAGGGAGTGGTTGTTATTCCCACTACTTTCTGGTCCCCAAGAAGGACAAGGGGGGCTTGCGCCCCATCTTGGACCTCAGGAACGTCAATCGCTTCCTCCGGAAGGAGAAGTTCAAGATGTTGACTCTGGCTCAGGTCTTGGCTGCCCTCGACCCTGGAGACTGGATGGTGGCGTTGGACTTGCAGGACGCATATTTTCACATCCCGGTCCTGCCGGCCCACCGGCTTACCTGCGGTTCACGGTAGGCCAGGAGCATTTTCAGTTTGCTGTGCTCCCCTTCGGCCTTACCAGTGCCCCTCGGGTGTTCACGAAAGTGATGGCGGTGGTCGCTGCTCACCTGCGCAGGTCAGGGGTGTCAGTCTTCCCCTACCTCGACAACTGGTTGTTGAAGGCGGGCTCGCCCCAGGCAGTTGTCACCCACCTTCAGACTACGGCCGACCTCCTGCATTTGCTGGGGTTCTCCATCAACGTGCCGAAGTCGCACCTGAGTCCCTCTCAGAAGCTCCCCTTCATCGGAGCGGTTCTGGATTCGACGCGGTTTTGGGTTTATCTTCCCGAGCAGCGAATCTGGGATATTCAGGCTATGATTCTGATCTTTCAGCCTCTATCCCGGGTTTCGGTCAGGTTGACCCTCCGGCTCCTGGGCCTGATGGCCTCCTGCATCCTGCTGGTGCAACATGCCAGATGGCATATGCAGGCTCTGCAGTGGGACCTGAAGTTCCAGTGGGCACAGCATCAGGGCAACCTGTCCGATCATGTCCAGATCTCGGAGGGCACTGCACGACAATTGCAGTGGTGGCTCACGAATCGCGATTGGGTCAATGGCAGATCCCTCTCCCTTCCCCAACCGGGCACACAGTGGTGACGGTTGCGTCCCTCCTGGGATGGGGAGGCCACTTGGGAGAGGCGGAGTTCAGAGGCCTCTGGTCTCCGGCGGAGTCCCGGTTCCATATCAACCTTTTGGAGCTTCGGGCGATCCGACTTGCACTGAAGGCATTCCTTCCCTCTGTCCGGGGAAGTGTAGTGCAGGTGTTCACGGACAACACCACCGCCATGTGGTATTGCAACAATCAGGGCGGGGTGGGGTCCTGGACCCTATGTCAGGAGGCTCTGCGCCTCTGGACATGGCTGGAACATCACGGCCTTACCTTGGTGGTTCAACACCTGGCGGGTTCTCTGAACGCCAGGGCGCCGGTGCTTGATGGATCACGAATGGCGTCTGAACTCGGACGTGGCGCAAGGTCTCTTTCAGCAGTGGGGAGAGCCTTGGTTAGATCTATTCGCCACAGAAGAGAACGCGCAATGTCATCAATTCTGCGCATTGGAATTTCCAAGGCGGCACTCGCTCGGCGACGCTTTTCGTCGCGAGCGGAGTTGCGGTCTATTGTACGCCTTTCCGCCTATACCACTTCTGCCCAGAGTGCTGAAGAAGATTCGGCGCGACCGGGCCCAAGTCATCCTTGTGGCTCCGGATTGGGCACGAAGATACTGGTATCCCGAGCTACTCAGCATGGCGATCGATCCCCTGATCCGACTGCCTCTTCGGGAGGATCTTCTGTCGCAGCAGCAGGGGACGGTCCTCCACCCGAACCTGTCCAGCCTCCACCTCCATGCGTGGAGATTGAGCGGTGACAGTTGACGGCTTTCGATCTTCCTCCCGAAGTCTGTGATGTCATTCTGGCAGCCAGGTGTCCCTCCTCTAAGACGGTATATGCCTGCAGGTGGAACAAATTTGTGGCATGGTGCACAGCAAAGGCTGTGGATCCCCTTTCTGCCCCTCTTTCTGAGGTTCGTCTGTTCCTTCTATCCTTGGCCCAGCAGGGCTCTGCTCTGGGCACTATCAAAGGTTATCTTTCGGCCATCTCCGCCTTTCTACGGCTTCCAGATCAGCCTTCTCTTTTTAAGTCCCCGGTTGTTACCCGTTTCCTCAAGGGCATTACGCACACATTTCCTCCTGCGCCGTTCATAATGCCTCAATGGGACTTAAACCTTGTCTTGACATACCTGATGTGCGCTCCCTTCGAGCCCCTTCATCACTGTCCTTTGCGTCTTCTCACTCTCAAGACGGCTTTCCTGGTAGCTATCACCTCTGCCAGAAGAGTGAGTGAGCTCCAGGCTCTTTCTTCCAAACCTCCTTTCTGTTCATCCGGACAAGGTGGTTTTAAGGACCCGTCCTTCTTTCTTGCCAAAGGTTGTCATGCCCTTCCACATCGGGCAGACCATCACTTTGCCCACCTTCTTTCCGCCTCCGCATCCTTCAAAAGAGGAAGAGAGGCTTCACCGTCTGGACCCAAAGCGTGTGCTCTCGTTCTATCTAGCCCCGCAGACTGATCCAGCCGGTCTTCCACTGCAGTGCCTCGCCGCCTGCTCGGGTTTCCCGGAGGACACCCGGCAAACTGCCCATGCCCAAATTGCCTATCAGCATTCGGGACACATCGCCCGGAACCCTTGAAGTATCTCTTCGACTTGCTTCACCTCGCAAATCAAGACCACAGCGCTTTACCGCCTATTCTAGATTATACTTGCTCACACGGTTACTCGTCCTGATGATGGTCTCTAATTTATAGAGATCGAAACGCCATCGACCTTTAACAACCAAAACTCCAACTGTATAAATTCCCTTGAGTTTTGCCTATGTTGTCAATGTGATGTAATTTTAAGTCACCAGCACTTTTTCACCTTTTCACGCAACCTCACTTGATTTGTGAGCACCAGGATCCTAAAATACATGTGGATGATATAACGTTTATGATGTAATAAATGTCTTGTCATCCCCACAACCTTGTGTCCTGTCATACGCTGTTTTTCCTTCCTTCTCTCTCGTAACACGAGAGGCCAGACGAAAGCTTTATCTTGACTAATAGTAGCCCTGGCTACTCGAGGACCATTTTGGCCTCATCTTGACCATTGTTCTTTAAAAACTCGTTCTATCTGAAGCGCACACAACAGTTCCGGGTGGATGACCAACTCTTTGTTGGCTACGTGGGCGCCAAAACAGGTCGGGCCGTGCACAAACGAACCATCTCTCGGTGGGTTTTTCTGTGCATAAAAGCATGTTACTCGTTGGCCAAGAGGGAGCCTCCTGTGGGGCTGCGTGCCCACTCGACCAGGGCAACGGCAGCCACTACTGCCTTGGGACGCGGCGTTCCCTTGCAGGACATTTGTCAGGCAGCTACGTGGGCTTCGCTGCACACGTTTACCAAGCATTACTGCCTTGACAGTCCAGTCCGGAGAGACGGCTTCTTTGGCCGTTCTGTTCTCCGTGACTTTCTGGTGTAATCTTGTTCGCAGACCCACCACCTGGGTTGGTATTGCTGGGGTATCTATTCTAAGGTAAGGAATCTATCACTAACGTGTCTCTTTCAGATGCACAAGTTACTACTTGTGTAACGATATATCTGTAAGAGACATTAGTTAGTGATAGATTCCTTACCGCCCCACCCATCCTCCCCGTTCTGCGAACTGATTTCTAGGTTTAAGGTCATCCCTTTCAGGGCCCTAGTTTCATGGCACCAGTGGTCAGTTTCTTGCATGGCTCTGCGTTCCTGGCGCGGAAAGTTGTGTACAGAACTGACGTCAGCGCGCATGGGTGGCGCCTAAGTAGTCTCCGTGACGTCATCTCAGCGCTTACGACGCCAGCGACGGACGCGGAGCCGCACGACGCCACCTACCGACGCGCAGGGGTACTGCTGACGAAAAACTTTCCAGATCCAGTCTGACGCCTGGGGATATTCTAAGGTAAGGAATCTATCACTAACTAATGTCTCTTACAGATATATCGTTACACAAGTAGTAACTTGTGCATCTGCTCTTTTGTTAGGCCTAACGATAAAACAGTTACAAGAACATATAATTGTTTACTATGCGTAAAATAGTAAAGCCGATTCATCATTTTGAAAGTGATTATTTGGATTCAAAGTAGAATTTAGCTTAAATAACAGTCTGGTTGTATGAATAAGAACCATGAATTGAATATGATTTTCAAGACAGCCCATCTTAATTAGCTGCCTAAATGTGTAGACGTCGTACATGTATGGTAGGAATCCGAATATTTGCAATCTAATTTAGCTGTTAGAAATACAATTCAAAATGTTGATAACGCAATAGGTTATGTCTTGCATTAATCTAGCTTGCCCAAAATGACTTTGAGAAGCGTGTTTTTTCAGTGATGAATGTCACGGTGCTGACCATGGATGCACGAGCCCACAATACTGTATTCAGTTAGCATATTCAAACATAAGAGAGAACTCAATCTGATAATACATTATGATTCATCACTCCTGGAAAAATTTCACAGTCAAAGGTATCACTTCAATTAAAATTGTCACTAGTGTTCAAACAAATAGGCTCTTGGACAAAGATATCAAAAGAGAACATAGTGTGAAAAAACTCAGTTGCAATGGGAGAGTTTTCAAGAACAGTACAACATTTTCTTTCATTCAGCTCTGTGAAAAAAATGCCCTTGGAATGCGAAGTCCTTCAGGTCCGCACTCAAAATGCAGTTAAAAATATATTCTGTTTAGCCAGGCGACGTCAAGCCTTTAGAGAGCATTCTACAGTTTTTTGCCTTGAGGCGGTGTCGATGTCTAAATGGAAGATTTTTCCTCTGGGTCTACCTGTCTTCAGCAATTTATGTGGTGTAACACTCTATTATGCATGAAAACCTGTCCCTAAAGTTGATTGGGCAACCATCAAAAATGGTCCATCCCGGAAGTGTGTACAAATTGTTCATTGGTTCCTGAAATTAATTATAATTTCTGATTATAATGAACTTATAATGATATCTGTTGATTTTAGATGATATATTTTTATTCTTATTTTTTCAATAACTCTGCAGTTCTTCCCTAATCCTTGAGTGCATAAACCCTGACTGTGCTTCCCAGTGTTAAAGATTAGTTAGTTTGGCTGCACTAGAATTATTATGATCTATTATTGATCTTTGACTGCTCCTCACATGGGCTTTAAATAAAAATGCTTACAGCGTCGAATGAGACAGAGAACCAAGAATATGGAGTATTTATTGCTCTTTTCTTAACGTCTGAAGCATCTCGATGTATTGAATGTTACACATGAAAACTAAATTATGCAAATTATATGCACAAACTAATGGCCAAGACTGCACTAGAAAATACCACCTCTGCCCTTCTCTTTTCTAGCAGCTCAGAATTGGTTATCGTGCATGGTGTTTTAAAAAATGAAAAGACCCAAGGGCTTGTATTACACTGGGGCTTGAATTTTAGAAGAGAAAGGGAATGGCCTGGTGTTTTTATTTTTAATGAAGAAGTTTAAATATAAACCTTGATTTCAGAATGTCCGAATTGACGAAGTGCCTGTCATTTTGTGTCAAATTTTATATCATTTTTAACCTGTTATGGAGCAAGACCACACACTGACAATGCACCAGTTATGCGTTACTTATTAACAGTTTCCAGACTCTAGAATCCCTTTTGTCATCACTGTGCAAAACATGACCACCATTCACACGTGTGCATGCAAAACACACCTTAAAAGTGAATTTGATTGTCTTTATTATTTATATGACATATTCAAAGCAAGTGAATAAAGCCAACCAATAGGCCTTTTCTGATATGTTTAACATAGTCATGCAGTCCCAAACTTTGTAGAACCCCAGGCTTGCATTGTCTAGAGTAGTCTCACTTTATTTTATCCAGTCAGTGGTCTTTTAGGTGCATTGTGGCAATCTAGGTCCAACCTGAACTCAATCAGGCTTTTCCCCTTTCGATGATCTCTTCCTCCTCCTTAGCTGGTGTCTCTCTTTCCACCAGTCCCCAACCATCTTCCCTCTACTCAGTCTACCAGTGTCCTGGCTGATTAGCGCAGAGTTTTCAATAACCACCTCAATGGCAAGTGCATCTAGACTCTCTTTGACTGAGAGAATATGGTGATTTTCCATATACAGCTGGAGACCACAGGAGAAGGTCGAGGTACACTTTGTCTTTCTTGGTGCGCTCCTTGACTATTGGTCAGAGCATGCTTCTCTTTGCTAATGTAGACTGCACCAGATCTTGGAGCATGATTATTTTATCTCTTAGATAATTCATTGGGCTTTTGCATCTGGCCTCTTGAATCAGCAGTTCTTTTTGTGGGAAGCATGACACTTTAATGCACTGCCCCTCTGCGTTTAAATGTCTCCAAGTCAGTGGGAGCCAACTCCATTTACACCCTGTATGTTGACCTCTTCACCTTCTTTGAGATCCATAATCTGTGGAAATAGTTTAATGTTTCTGAAAATGTCAGACCTTTCCTCTTCATCCCTTCTATTTGTGATGAGTGTACCACCCCTCCAGGCTTGTCTTTTCAGATCTTCACAATTAGTCTAGAGTATGGGAATCTGGTCATCCATCACCCTCAATTTATCTGTGGATTTAACTCCCTCTTCTATGAGACCCCCAAGTCTTACTCTAGGTTGCATGTTTCTTTGCCCTACCTGGTCAGCATACCCATTCGAAAGGTTATTATAACTGTTGTTAAGCTCTTTATGCTCTGCAGACAGTTCCTACATTAGTTCACTTGTACATCCTATTCTGAGGTCATGCAAGAAATTGTGTAAGTCTTCTTTTAATAATTGTAACTCTTCTTTCTCCTTCAGGGAGGAATCCCAGAGCACTTTTTGAACATATATATCTTCCTAAGTGTTCTTCTTTGCCTTGAGGATGGTCATTTTAGCATAAAAATGTGAAGTTTTTTGCAGCCTATAACATGAGCTATATTGGCCAATTCCTTTAATTTACTTTTAAACATATCAAATTAATAATACAAATTGGAAAACTACCTGAAAAAAAGTAATCTTTCTTAAAAATGTAAACACCTTTTTTCAAAGAAAATGAGGTTGATGGAATTAGACCATTGTGGACTTATAGGCTTCATCTGCTAGGTTAGCATGAATACTGACACTGCACCTTTAAGGGCCCATAGCCCTCCAGTATCCCATAATACCCAGAAGGTGACAGTTGCCTTAGATCTTTTTTCCGCCTGCTGGTGACAGTATCTTGGGGCACTGAGCTCAGCCTTTTTGTTTTTTTTATCTGACATCTCTTCAGATTTGTTTCTGAACAGTTTTACACATCATCTTAATGTCTAATGTGTTTTTCTGTCATTTTCTGACTGGAAAATTTTGATTTCCAGTAAACAAGTGTCTTACTTGAGTCAGAAAATAGGCAAAATGAGACCCCTGTGATCTGTATATACTCTGCCTTCCTGATAGTCACATCCCAGACAGATTTCACCACTGCTGGACCTTTCCGGTGGTCTGTCCGTATTCTCCTAAAGATCATACTTCTCCACAACCTTCACCTTCAAAAAACACTCGGTTCTGCCAGTGACTCCTCCACCTGCATCAACTTGTGCAGCCTCCTCTTCCTCATCCTAAAGTGCCTTTGGCATCTCACTCTCCAAAAAGACCAATTGTAGCATAAAGGAGATCTAAGTCTCCAACACCTAGGTCCAGATCTCTTGGCAGAAAAAGACCAAGATCAACACATTGCTCAACACATTCTAGACATACCTCTTCTTCTTAACATTCATCTAGTTCAGGTGATGGTCCAGGATACGTTACTATTCCACATCTTTGGATGCAAGAATTTCCCCTCCATTGACTCTCTGTTCCATCAAGAGTCTCAAAATTCATGATATTAATACGTTTCAGGAGGTACTCTTCGGGGGAGCTACCAAACTCAACATTCCATTACCAGCTCCCACAATAACCACAGCAGTAATTTTTAAAAACTCTTCTCCAACGTTCATCTTCAAGGCCATTTCTTCCACTTGTTTCAGGCCTATTAGAACCGACTAATGGAATTATATCTTTCACCAGTATTAGCAAAACTGTGCCATTCAGGCTACAAAAAAAATACTGGCCTCATGATCAGGATCCTCTGTTCCTTCTTTCAGATTCTCCACCTGATTCTGTAGTGGTCTTTGCTGCACAGAAAGTCCATGCTACTACTCCTCCATCTACAGTTAAACCAAGCAAAGAAAGCCGGAAGCTTCTCTATGTGAGACATAAGGTATGTGGTACAGCAGCTACTAATATAAAGTGAACAAGTGCTTCTGCCCTACTGGGCAAATACAATCGAGCCCTGTGGGAGTTACTCTAACAATTTGTGGATGATCTGCCAAGAGATCGCATAGAAGATTTTATGGAAATCTTGAATGAGGGCATGATGGTGTCTACCACTGACTCATCTCTATTGGCAGCACATGGTTACTGCCATGGATTAGTCTTAAGGAGGCAGTCCTGGCTAAGATTGACAGCCCTCAAAACAGAATCTCAGCAGAGGATAATTAATCTATGCTTTTCTGGTATGACTTTAATTGGAAATCATACAGATGATGAGATGTCTTGTGTGAAAGCTGAAATGGATACCTTGAAGGCTGTTTGTTTGAAGAGACATGCGGAACAAAAGAAACATTTCCTACAGACCTTATGAGCAGCTTTACTATCCACGGAGGGTTCAAACCTATGCCCCAAGATCACCAACTGTAGCAATACAGGCCTTTCCTGCATCAACAGAGGCAACAACCAAAAGGGAGAGGAGGCAACCAGTCATCTGCAGCAGAAAAACCTTCTGCAGGAACAAAACAATGAGTCTCTACTTCCCCCTCTTCCATTACCAACTACGGTGGGGTGAAGCATTTCCAGTTAGCCTGTAAAAGTGGAGTTGCATCACTAAAAAGCATGGGTACTGTATATTGTACAGAATGGCTACTATCTCAGATTCACCCATCCTCCAACAGCTATACCACCAAAGAAGTTATCAATGTAACATCTATAAATGCTTCAACTAGAAGTAAATGTACTCCTACAGAAGCAGTGACAGCTGTACCTCTTTCCCAGAAAGGAATGGGAGTTTATTCGCATTATTTGTTGTTAATAAAGAAGGGGCCAAAACACAAATTTTCTCGTAGGAGATTTCCATGTATGCACTTGAATAGTCCCGCCCATGTGACGGGACCCCAGAGCATTTCTTTAGATATATCTTCTTAAGTGGGATTTTTTCGCCTTTCTTCAGGAAGGCCTGCAAAGACACTTAAGAGATAGAGAGACAAAGATGCAGCCAAAATAAATAGGCTACACTGGCTGCATCTTCATCTTGAAGTGAAAAAAGGGAGCCAGTATACTATATTTTGTATCGTTTTTGAAGTGTTTTACACAGAAGAATCCCCTTCACAAAACTCCTTTTTTCATGATAAAGATGAAAGGAGAGGACAGAATAGCCCCATAGGCTGCCATTATATGTCTTAACAAGCATTTGCAATGCAATCGGTCTCGCTTTTGGGACCTTATATGTATTTATCTATGCACTATATTATCCTTCCGTCTCCTGCGTCACTTTGGATCGTTACTTAACGATTACCACATGACGGACATAAATAAGTGTTTAAAATAATGCTAGATAAAAATCAGTATTTAAGTATATTTAACAAAATTAAAATCAATATAATGCAGTCCAAAAGCATTTTGATTTTCTGGGCTACTTAATCTTGAGCGATTTTTAAAAACTCACCCTTTTGGCTAGAATCATGCGCGTCCCTGCTCGTCCCCGCGGCAATACTCCATGGGAGATAACTTCCATGGAAAGGTGGGGCATTAAACACTAATCAGCCAGTAACACATTAAAACCAAAGAACTCTATCACTCTAAACATAGCATACTTACGAAACAAAATGTGAGCATATTACCGTAAACAATTACTGGTCATTGATAATATTCCTTATAAGGGCAGGCCCATTTAAAATACGTAGAAAAAGAACGGGCAGCATGGCACTATACTTAAAATACGGGTGCCATGGTCGGAGGTGGCTGGTGTCATGAGCTCCTTATTGTAAAGCTGCTTGTATACAAGGGAGGCATGACGCAGTCATGGAGTTGCAACATAAAGGCAGCATCCGCATTCATGGGGTTGCAGTGTGGGAAGATGTGTGTTTTGTTTGCTAGTGTACACAAAGAACCCAGACTAAAAAGACACTACTAATAAGAACACAGAAAGCAAGACATATTAGTAAATAAAAATATATTTTGCAGTGTATTAGTTTCTGCGTTATATAATAAAAAAAAAAAACTTAGACGCTGTGTATTTTTAAAAAAAATATACACAAATATAAAACTGTAGAAAACAAATACAACATATTATAATCTTTTTACTACACAAAACAGCAAAATTTAGTGGCTTAGTGGAGTAATGCGTGGACTGTATGGGCCTGTGTTTGACCTTATGGTCACAGGTTCAAATCCCGTCATTTTAACTGAGCCTTTCATTCTTATGAGGCTGATAACAAAATACTATTGTTGTCACGTGGAAACGGAGTATTGGAAAAGCTTGCTGCTAGTGTTGTGTTTACCAGGAAAAGCGGGAACGGCATGGTTGTTATGGTGAAGTTTTCCCAGTAACTTGTTTTGGGGCATAAAAAATACAGCATGTACATTGGGCTTGCTCTTATTATGGTGGCCGGCTGGGTGGAGGGTTAAACGTGCTAGTGTATGTGGTATAAACAGTATGGGCTTTAAATGTGCAGTCTGGAGAGTTTTAAATTAGCGCATAGATGCGCTAAAGAAGAAAAGGCAGCATAGCAGTATGCTTAAAATGTGGGTGCCATGGTCGGATGTGGCTGGTGTCATTAGCTCCTTATTGTAAAGATGCTAAAACAGCTGATAATGTAGACAATCAAAGAACCGAAGAGCTCTATCACTCTAAACATAGCATACTTATGGAACAAAATGTGAGCATATTACTGTAAACAATTACTGGTCATTGATGGCATTCCTTATAAAGGCAGGCCCATTTAAAATACGCTAAAAAAGAATGGGCAGCAATGCACTATACTTAAAATGCGGGTGCCATGGTCGGAGGTGGCTGGTGTCATGAGCTCCTTATTGTAAAGGTGCTTGTATAAAAGGGAGGCATGCCGCAATCATGGGGTTGCAACATAAAGGCAGCATCCGCATTCATGGGGTTGCAGTGTGGGAAGAAGTGTGTTTTGTTTGCTAGTGTACACAAAGAACCCAGACTAAAAAGACACTACTAATCAGGAACGCAGAAAGCAAGACATATTAATAAATAAAAATATATTTTGCGGTGTATTAGTTTCTGCGCTATATAATAAAAAAATAAAACTTAGACGCTGTGTATTTTTAAAAAAATAGACGCATATATAAACTGTAGAAAACTAATACAACATATTATCATCTTTTTACTACACATAACAGCAATAATTAGTGGCTTACTCGAGTAATGCGTGGACTGTATGGGCCTGTGTTTGACCTTATGGGCACAGGTTCAAATCCCGTCATGCTAACTGAGCCTTTCATCCTTATAAGGTCGATAACAATATTAGTTCGAATTTTAACAGGTTAAATAAGCCTGTTAGCCTTGTAAAGTTGATACAATAACTACTGTTGCGTAATATGACATACGCTTTAGTTAGGCCAATATGGCCACAGAGAAATACACGTTTTAAAAATACCAATTACATAAAAAGTGCTACAAAAACTTGGCATTTAATTGTTAGTTTAAATTGCCGATATTTTACAATTGTAAAGATTAATATTTGCTCTTTGTTATAAGGATGGCTGCATAAAAGGGAGGCATGCTGCATTACTATTGTTGCAGCGTGGAAACGGAGCTTATGAAAGCGTGCTGCTCGTTTTATGTTTACCATAGGGAGCAAAGTGGCAGGGTTGTTAGGGTTGAGTTTAACTTGTAACTTAATGCAGCAGGTGCATTGGGCTCGTACTTGCCATGGGAGGGGAGTGCGAGGAGGGGAGTTAAAGTTGCTACTGTATGTGGTATAAACAGTGTAGACTTTTAATGTGCAGCCTGGCTGGGGGTTTTAAATTAGCGCATAGATGCGCTGAGGAATAACAGGCAGCATAGCAGTATGCTTCAAATGCGGGTGTCATGGTCGGATGTGGCTGGCGTCATTAGCTCCTTATTGTAAAGATGCTAAAACAGCTGATAATGTAGACCATCACAGAACCGAAGAGCTCTATCACTCTAAACATAGCATACTTACGGAACAAAATGTGAGCGTATTACAGTAAACAATTACTGGTTATTGATGGTATTCCTTATAACAGCAGGCACGTTTAAAATAAAATAATCATCCGCGGATAGTTTCAAGTAAAGTCAGAATAAAGACAACAAATTCCAATAGCAGCCAAACTGCTGTGTTCACACGTGATCCTTTGTTCATGCGAATAACATCCGCACAGAAGAGGGCTACGTGCGTGCCAATGTGATTGATATGGCTGGGTTCTTTAATGTTGTGACCACATAAAAGCACTCGAACAGCGAGCGCACATCGTGCGCGTCCCTGCTCGTCGCCGCGATAATCATCCGGGGATAGTTTCAAGTAAAGTCAGAATAAAGACAACAAATTCCAATAGCAGCCTAACCGCTGTGTTCACACGTGATCCTTTGTTCATGCGAATAACATCCGCACGGAAGAGGGATAATCATCCGGGGATAGTTTCAAGTAAAGTCAGAATAAAGACAACAAATTCCAATAGCAGCCTAACCGCTGTGTTCACACATGATCCTTTGTTCATGCGAATAACATCCGCACGGAAAAGGGCTACGTGCGTGCCAATGTGATTGATATGGCTGGGTTCTTTAATGTTGTGACCACATAAAAGCACTGGAACAGCGAGCGTACACCGTGCGCGTCCCTGCTCGTCCCCGCAGCAATACGCCATGGGAGTTAACTTCCATGGAAAGGTGGGGCATAAAGCACTAATCAGCCAGTAACACACTCGCATTTTTAAACGACAGAGAAATAAGCCAATCGTAAGCAGAGGAGGAGTCAAACTTCACAAACTATATACAACAGATCGCCTACAGCGCAAACGCTGTTTAGGCTCGACCTAAAAATAGAAGCTGTGCCTTTAAGAATCCAGAGACTACCAGTATCCCATCATGCACAGGTAGTGGCTGTTACTTCATTTCTTTTTTCCGGCTCCTGCCATCGGGACCCTGGAGCATTGAGCTCTACCAAATTGGTTTTGTTCTTCAAAATTCAATTTTGAATTTAAAAAATAACTTCACTCAACGTCTTTGGTCTTTCTCTACGTTTTTCTGACAAGAAATTTTGCAGTTTTCACTCAAAAATTGCATCTCTTTTTGATAAGTGTCCAGGTTGTGGTAGGAAGAAGGCCAAGACTGATCCTCACAGAGTGTATATTCTATGTCTACCTGCTACTCATGTTCCTGACTCCTGTTCCATCTGTAAAACCTTCTCTAAGTGTACTCTGCATGACGGAGAGAAGATTCGGCTTCAAGGAGCAGAATAGCGTCAAACAGGAGGCCCAGTCTTCAGGCGGGACTTCAGAGCGAGGAGAGGGTCAGTCCGCTACCAGGGCTCTATCTTCAGCCTCTGGGGGGCTCCAAAGCAGAAGAATGGCTGAAAAACGGCGCCGGTCAACGTCGAGGACGATAACGTGGAGAGGAGGTACAGCTCTGACCTGTTTGCCGTCGACCTAGGGCTCTGGGTATAAACGGTGTTGACGTTCCATGTCGAGAAGATCTTCGACGTCGATTATAAAGCCGACGAGAACACCTCGGTCGGCGTCAGGAAGCCACCGCAGACGGTGACCCCTCGAAGGTCACCGTCGAGGACTTTATTGCACCGCCACAGGTGCTCGACGTCGAGACACCTCCGTCAATCGACGTCAAGTCACCACTGTCGATCGACGTCAAGTCACCACCGTCAATCACCGACGCATTCCCGCCGTCGGTCGATGCCGAGAGGCCGGCGCTCGACATCGAGACACCATCATGCGACGTCGAGACAAGATCCTCCTTCGAGGCGATGTCGAAGGTCGCCGTCGACGAGTAGATCGACGTCGAGAGGGACAAAAAGATCTTCCTCACGGACTTTGTCAGCGTCTTCAAGGCTTCAGGAGGCGCGAAAAAGGAGAAGACTTATTTACACTTCGAATTTGGAGTACTCCCAAACCTATTCTCCATCTAGGATCGTTCCTTCTCCAACGCTTCCTCCTCAGCAGTCTCACCTCCTCTTCCAGTTGTGGAACCAAGACTTCCGACACCGCCTCCGCATCCTCCTCCACCTCCATCACCGCCACCACCACAAAGACCAAGGTCTAGGTCTCACACGAGGCATCCGTCGCACAGTCATAGACGCTCCTCTACTCATTCACATCGTCGCTGTCACGGAGGAAGGTCTCATTCCAGACATACCAGGGACACCTCCTGTTCAAGCACACTCCTACACTGTCGGATTGGCCACCACGCGGATTTCACCAGTTGATGATATTTCGACATTTTAAGAGGTTCTGGTGCGGGGTGCTTCAAAATTAAACATTCCGGTGTCCACTCCTACACCAACAACTTCCATCATATTTGAGACTCTTCAACAAAAACAAGCTTCACGTCCCTTGCTTCCTCTGGTGCCGGGCCTCTTAGAACCGGCGATGGAACTTTTTTTGACACCCTCTTCAATTAAGTCAGCTCCATCCAGGCTACAGAAGAAATACCGGCCTCCGGAGCAGGACCCTGCTTTCCTACGAACTGACCCAACTCCGGATTCTGTTATTGTGGTGGTGGCGAAAAAGCAACATGCCACGGCTCCAACCTCAGTACAGCAAAAAAGCTGTCACAGTAGCGATAATTTCACAAAAAGCTAATAAAAACATTCACTGCATCACCATCACGTATCTGCAACAAATGCAATTTATTTTCTTAGACATCAATTGTTGGAGACAGCACAATTGTCTATACATTCGAAAAAACGGTGCTCAGGAGGAGGAGAAGAAGAGAGGTGCTCAAGAGGAATGTGCGTTTGTGAGGGTTGCAGAAAAGGAAAGGTAATGTGCCATATGTACATTAAATTTACATGCTGAAACCTGTCCAGCCTATAACAGGCAAAGTATTACAAAAAATCATAGCACTGTATTGACGCAGAAAACAAATCTCAGTCGTCAGAGCTTGTGTCCAAAAGGGAACGATAGTCAACGTTTCGACACCTTCATGTAGTCAAGGTTATTGGGTCCTTAGCCTGTGGTCTTCATCAGGACAAAAGAGGGGGGAGCACCGAATCTGTAGGCAGTGAGAGAAATCAGGCTGAAGAATGTGAACTGTGGGCTCCTTAAAGCTCTCAAAGGCAAAAACAAGGCGCGATCAGTCACCTTCTCGTGACCGTTCGGTCCACAGATGGCGGTTGGTCAAAGGATCCCACACTTTCATGAACACGTCCTTGCTTAGCTTCCTTCTATACACGAATCAATCGTCTCCTTTTAGGTTAAAGAACAATCTCCGTCTGCCGTCTGACTTGGAAAAGACTGACATTATTGCCTCTCTATCTCTTAAGTGTCTTTGCAGGCATTCCTGACGAAAGGCGAAAGAATCCCACTTAAGACGATATATTTAAAGAAGTGCTCTTGGGTCCCCGCATGTGGGCGGGACTATTCAAGTGCTTATGACTTATCATGGAAATACCCCTACGAGAGAACTGGAGTTAGAGGTAAGAAACTGTTCCTTCTGGCTGATCCTAGCTCTGAAAGTTGCAAAGAAATGGATACAGAGAGAAAAATTCAGATGGCTATTGTTACATTAAATGTATCCTCAGGTCCATTAAGTAGATTGGCTATGCTCCGTAGATCTTCAAGATGCGTACCATATTCAAATAGCCAGAAAGCACTGCAAATTCCTGGGATTTGCAGATGGAAACAACCACTGCCAGTAAAGGTACTTCCCTTCGGCCTTAAATCAGCCCTGAGAACCTTTTCAAATTGCATGGCTTTCGTTGCAGCTCATCTCAGGAAATGCAAGATCGTCATCTATCCGTATGTAGATGACTGGCTCATCAAGGCTTCAACATACCCACAAGCTCATTGACATTGCCAAATAACTGTCTCTGCTATCATCGCTTAGGACTGCACGTCAATCACAAGAAATCAACCTCGTCCCTGGTGCAGACTCCACATTATTTAAAAGGGATTCTGTTTACCATATAACCAAAAGTGTATTCTTCAGAGGAGAGACTGTTATCTATATGTTGGAAATGTCAATGTCTATTGAAAGCCACTCATCCGACTGTGAAGCAGGTGGTTTCTGCTTTCTGGCCTGCTTCCATATGAGACCACTACAGGAATGTCTGGAAGACCAGTGAAGTGAATTTTCATTTGATTCGCAAGTCATAACCACCCTTCCTTTTATTGCGGGACACTGTCTCAAATGGTAGTGTCAATTAAAGAATCTCCTCCTTGTAATGCCCTTTAAAGTACTAGGTTCCATCACAGACCACAGTGACTGATGCCTCGCTTATTACTTGGGGTGCACTCATGGATTACCTTCAAATTCAAGGAATGTGGTACTCAAAAGCTATTAAATAATATACCACATCCACTGATTGAAATTGAGATATGTTCACTTGGCCCTGAAGTCTATTCTACCCTCCTTCAGGATGGACTCTCTCCTTGTTAAAATGGAAAATACAACAACTATTTACTATCTGAACAAGCAGGAAAGAACAAGGCCCAGTGCCTTGCCATTGGAAGCCCAATCCATCTGTAATTGGTTACTAGACAGAAACCTGTGAATTACTTCAGCCCATCTCCCAGGAGTCCAAAACATTCAAGCGGACTCCCTCAGCAGATCAAGTCAAAACAACCACGAGTGGGTCCTAAACAACTCTGTCATTTATGACATCTTCTGCCCCTGGGGTTTCCCTCAATTGGATCTTTTTGCCACCATAGAGAACAAAAAGGTGTTCAGACTTTGCCTTGCAATTTTACCAACCAAGGACAAAGGGGAATGCCCTATGGACGACTGATCCAGCAAATTTCTCTACACTTTTCTTCAGATACCTCTAATTCCAGCAGACATTATTAAGTTGTCTTACTCGAGAGCCAGAATGATTTTACGAGCTTTGGAGTGGCCACATCAGTAGTGGTTCATAGACCTTGTATGCATGTCGGAAGAAGCACCAGGCAGACTGGACCTTCTCATCAAGTTTGGAGGCCAGATGGTACATCCCAATCTTTCATCTTTGAGTTTGGCAACCTGGCTCCGGAACTTATCTAATATGCACACTTGAGCCTTCCACAGGACAGTATGGACATTCTTAAAGAAGCTAAATGTTCATCTACAAGAGCTTTCTTCTCCTTCAAATGGGAAACTGTTTGGTGTTCTAACAACTGTGTTCCGACCACCTACCAAGAGGAAGCTTTACTACCATATTGGCTTATTTTCTATTAGGAGTTATTTGACAGCTATTACTACCTATTAAAAATGTCCCTCACAAACCTTTTTAAAGATCCCTGTAGTTAAGGATTTCATCGAAGGATTAAAATGTTTTCCCCCCAATACGTAGATCATCTACCTCCTGGGAATCGAACATTGTGCTTTCACGTCTCACACGTTCTCTATTTTTACCTATCCATAAAGCCTCCTTACAACACCTTTCTTGGAAATCTGCGTTTCTTGTGGCTATCACATCAGCACACAGGGTTTTAGAAATTCAAGATTTTTTCCCCATGAACTGCACACAGTATTCCATAGCAACAGCATCAGAGCGATCATGAGGACTCATCTGAAATTTTTACCTAAATTAGTTTTGGATTTTCACATAAATCAGACCATTAACCTACCAATATTTTTTCAGAACCCTACTACTCCAGCAGAGTAATCTATCCACACATTGGATGTGAGAAGAGCTCTAAAGGTTTTCCTTGACAAATCTAAAGATATTTGTAAGTCCAAATAATTGTTTGTAAATGATGGCCCTTTATGCACAGGATAGCTACATCCAAACAATCTCTGTCCAGATGGATAGTTTTCTTGCATTCATTATGCTAGCATAGAGAAAACAAAAACTTTGTTGGTAAGCCAATAAGTCGCACTACCGGAGGTAAATCTGCTATGGCAGCTTTAATGAGGAATATTCCTATTGCCTAAATCTGCAAGGCAGCCAGATGGAGATCTGTTCACACATTTGCAATGCATCATTGTCTCCATTCAGATGCTAAGACAGATGCCCAAGTAGGGCAAGCCTCCTTGAGAAATCTCTTTGCTTAATTTCTTCATTTAGTCCTCTTACTCATCTCCCACCACCTTTTTTTTTAGGTATGGGCTTGCTAGTCAATTCAGTGCTTTGATTATCAAGAGAGATCCCCTGAAGGAGAAGGAAAGATTTCTTACCTGTAATCTTAGTTCAACTTCAGGGAAATCTCAATTGAAAACACAAGTAACCCTCCCTCCTCTCCAATGGAAAGGACAAAAAGAGTTAATAAACTTTCTAGTTTTTAGTATCCTTTATCTCTCTCTGCAAGAAAAGAACTGAGGTAACTGCCACCTGCAGGACATGATGGGATACTGGAAGACTATGGGCCTTTAAAAGTGCAATGTCAGTTTTTAGGCTATCGTAGCTGCACCCTATATGTCTACATTGCCATGATTCTTCAGCCCCATTTCCTTTGAAATAGGTTAGTGAATAAGGTTTTTAAGAAATATCAAATTTTTTCCTGGTAATTTTCCTATTTTTTATTATTAATTTGGCCTTTTTAAAAGTAAATTAAAGGAATTGGCCAATATAGCCTATTTCAGAGACTGCATTCTTTTTAAAGTTGTATGCTAAAACTTGACCTTTCTGAAGTAAGGCGAAGATGAACCCTTAGGAAGATATATTCAAAAGAAGTGCTCGACTATTTAGTGCTCATGATTTCAATGGAGGAGAACTAGGATTACAGGCAAGAACATTTCCTTCTTCTCAGCCATGTCTGTGTGTACTGTGGGGATCAGAACCTTGTTCTGCATGTATTTGTCCATGCTGTGAATATCCACTAAGAACTTATGCTTCTGTGCTCCCTAGATGGGTTTATATATGTCGTTCAGGATTCTTTGACGTTTCCATAACCGATGTCTGTCCCAGCTGTCAGGCTTTTGATTCTCACATATCTTCTTTCTTTCCAGTGTTCAAAATGACCTCTCCTTTCCAGGCTCATAGTGGTAGGTTCAAGAACAGCCTTAAAATCAACACCTTTCTTTTGACCAATGTGGGCACAATAAACAGAGCCTCAGCACACTTCACGAGCACTCTGATGCACCTAGCATTAAATCATGTGTCATTCAATAGTCTGCAATCTTCTTCAAACGTATATGGACCCCTTTATACCCCTCCTTGTGCCCACATTCGAGTGCCTAGCTCTCGTGGGTTCCATTTGATATGGTACTGATCATATTAATTAATGACATTGCCTGGTTCCTTTTTGCTATAACTTCTTTTATGACGGTTTGGTGTAGAGGGGCGGGAGACCCTCGCTCCAGCATCCGCTGTGAATTCTGTTTGTATGATCACCCCTTATCAGTTTTGCAAAAGTCTAACACCCATTACCACGGGTGCACTGAACTTCAGCATGGGACTGTCACATTTGGTTAGGTGCCCAGTGAACCCACTGTGTGTCCTCATGCATTTTTACATGCCTCACAACTCCTTGTATTTCCTGCCTTTTTTCTCTTTTTCCCCACTTGCATCTCTGCACCGCTCCATTCTCAGACTTGACCTCACAGCTGCTGGTGCTCCAGGGCATTTTAATCAATGAGCCCCTTTGCGCTCCTTCTGCTCTCAGTAGATCCCTGCCTTCAGCTGCTTTTCTCTTGTTCTCCCTCTCGCCTCCTACCTCTCCTTAAGATCCATCTTAGATGGCCTTCACACCTGCGTTGAAATCTCAGGACTTACTTCACCTTTCCATTGATTGGCTAGTTGTTCTCCAAATGAAAAACATTCTGGTCTGTCCCAAAGGTCATCAAAGCATAATTCCTTCCTTATGTGTTCAGAATCATGCCCCTAGCCAAACTTTAAGCCCTCCCTCCCGGAGATAGTATTTTATAAAATTGTCTAGCAATTATCTTTCAGGTTGTAAAATGGTTGCATAGCAAAAAAAATTAAAACAATTGAAAAAGTTCTCCGACAGTTCCATTCTCCATGGCTGTGGAAGTAGTTTCTTTGCATCAAAACCCGAGTAACTGTTTTGCAATCTTTAGTTTAAGATGGTTGTGTGCATAACCTCCTGAGAAAGCGTGGACTCCCTCAGGTCAGTGTCTCTTTCATTTCCTTGTAGGCACTAGAGTGCCGGGGAGTTGCCTGGCTCCCAACCGCCACCGCCATCTTGAAAGGGCGGATTTTGCTTGTTTTATGCTTTTAACTCACACACCGTTATTTTAACTTGTTTTTCTTTTACAGTAGCTATGGCCCACAAGGGAGATTGTAAGGCGTAGCCGGGGTAGCTGGACCCCAGTTTGAAATTTCTTTTGCCCTCACTGTTGTCTAGCACTCGCGCTAAGCCACGCCTGTGGCCGCGCCCCCTAACTCACACCCGGTTGCCAGGCTACAAAGCCGGCCCACAAGCGCGTCTGCGCCGCTGGCGGAATGAAGGTGCAGCAAAGGCAAGCCCATCTGCGCCTGGACCGCGTTCAGCGCCAGCCACCCTGCCGGTTCGGATCCAGATCCACCAAAACTGTTGATTTGTATCAAGTATTCGAGGAACCTCCTTAAGAGGCTTAAACCACGAGGTAAGAGCTGTGTAGGTCCATGCTTGGACCCACAGGCTATTGACAGTCAATCTCGCTGCTCTCAGTGTGAATTCACCTTTCTAAACCTCCCAGTCAGTACCTCCCAGACCCATACCCAAGTGCACGGCAAACCAAGCTTTAGAGCCTCAGGTGCGCTCATCAATGCAAAATCTTTGATAAAAAACACAGTAGCATTTCGTGAATTTCTAGAGACTCGCAAGCTTTTGATCTGGCCTTCATCACTGAAGCGTGGGCCGATTCCTCATCGGACTCAGACCTACTCCTAGCCCTACCAACAGGATATAAAATCCATAGAACAGCCTGAAATCTTATTTCAAAGCCCGCCCTGAAGCCACAGATTGTGAGGAGCTGGCTTTCAACATTGAACTGAATAGCTACTATTCCTTTATTGGAGTACTACTCTACCGCCCCCCCGGTGGCCAAAGCCTCCTTTATTGACATTAGCCATCTTTTGAAACTCAAGGTTGAGTTCCCCAATTTCTCTATTCTAGGGGACTTCAATTTCCATTTGGAGAACCCTATGGATCCGGACACTGACACTCTCTTAGATCAGATGATTAGTGCTGGCCTAATCCAGATAGTTAAGGGCCCTACCCACAAAGCAGGGCACTGTCTTGACGGAATTTTCTCTGACAATATTAACTTAAAATGGACAAGTTCGCTTCCATTCACCTGGTTCGACCACAACGCCATTATGTTTGATATCACAGGACTACCTAAACTCCCTTTAAATACCCTGGGAAAACGTCCTCCCGCCGTCCTTGGAATAGGTTTAAGGCCGACCAACTCAATGCCCTACTCGACCAGTCGATGCCCGTGATCCCTCTAAAACCTGACCTAGCTGTCACTAAATACCATTCCTGATTAGAGTCAGCAACATTGCAATTAGCTCCACTGAATAATCATCGGCGTCACAGGACTCTTCCAACCGAACCCTGGTTCAATGACACACTAAAATCCCAAAAACAAATTTGTCAGAGACTCCAAAGAAAATGGAGATTAGACTACAACCTGTATGACAAAATCAAATACAAAACCTCAATCCACACATACAAAAAGTTAATCCTGAAAGAAAAGTCCTCCTACTACACGATAAAAATCAAAGCTGCTAACGGTTGCCCTAAAGAATTATTCGCCACAGTGAAAAAACTTGCAGAATCAAAAAAAAACATAAGTCAACAATTCGGCAACTCCCTGGCCACTTCTTTCCAGGACAAGGTAAAGTCAATCTACAACACCTTTTTACTTTCGGGTAAGCACTCTGTCCAGACACCTACTCAACAGCAAAATGCACAATATAGTCTGTCCCCAAACGAAGGCCCTGGTACTCCAACTACAAATACCCTCTCAACCTTCACCACATTTACTAAAGATCAGACCCTTAACATACTAACTTCAGCCAAATAGGGCTCCCCATGGGACCCATGTCCACCCAAATCATACACATGTCACCTGAGATGATAGCTACCTACCTCACTCCGCTTTTTAACAGGATGTTCACCCTTGGACTCTTCCCAAATGAGTGGAAGAAGGCCTCAATACTTCCCCTCCTGAAAAAGCCAAACATGGACATCGGTGATCCTCTCAGTTATAGATCGATCTCGCGACTCCCCTTTCCATCTAAGGTAGTAGAGAAAGCCATAAATATGGAACTGACTACGTTTGTTACGAAAAATTCAATCCTTGACTCATCCCAATTTGGCTTCCGGGCACATCACAGCACCGAGTTAGCTTTGATCACCGCCACAGAGGAGCTCAGACGAACCCTGGACAATGGAGGTAGCGCGGCCGTGATCTTATTGGATCTATCGGCCGCCTTCGATACAGTCGACCATAAACTTCTGGTTGACCGTCTAGCCTAACTCGGGATCAAAGAAAAGCACAAACTTTACCAGCCTCCTTCCTCACTGATCGAATTCAGTCTGTTGCCTTGGGTGATCATATTTCACCCTCCTTCTCTTTTCCATGTGGAGTTCGTCCAGGGATCATCGTTGAGCCCCACTTTGCTCAACCTTTGTCACCCCATTGGCTGAACCTATTAAAATGCATGGATTTGCCTTAGTGTCATATGCTGATGATACACAATTCATTATTTCAGTAACTAGCACACCAAACTCAACAGCTGTCCGGTTCCATGACTGCATGTGTCACATCGGCAACTGGATGCTAGACAATTGCTTAAAGCTCAACTCATCAAAAACAGAAGTGCTACTATTCGGCAACAATCCCTCATTCTGGACAGCCAGCTGGTGGCCCTCCCATTTCGACCCCCTTCCAACTCCAGCGAACAAAGCAAAAAACTTAATAGTGATGGTCGATACCAAACTTTTGTTTGAAGGACAGATTAATCACACTACTTCCTCCTGCTTTTTCATCCTTAAAGTCTTAAGGAAGATACTGCCCTTCATTCCCCCTGATCTGCAAAAAACAGTAGTCACTGCACTTATATCTTCTAGACTTTACTACTGCAATACTCTCTTTACCAGCACACAAAAGCGTTGCATTAACAAGCTCAGATATCACAAAACTCGACAGCCCGACAACTTCTGGACATTCAGAGAGACAAGTCGGCTTCTCAAGCCCTAGTGCAATTGCATTGGCTGCCAATAGCAAAACATATTCAGTTTAAGGCCTTATGCATAGCCTTCAAGTCCCTGCATGGCCGTGGCCCTGAGCAGCTATCACAATACTTTAAGCCATACATTCCCTCAAGAACCCTTAGATCAGCGGCCAGTTGAAATCTTATTGTTCCAAGATTCAAAAAAGTGAGATGGGGTGGTAGGAGTTTCGCCACCATGACTGCCAAGCTCTGGAACTCCATCCCATTAACCCTTCAGAAGGAATCCAATATTTTAAGATTTAGGAAGGGCCTGAAAACGTGGCTATTTAGACAATGACCCCATCCTCTTCCCCCCAATTGTTTCCACGCAGTCTCTTTCAGAACGTAGCGCCTAGACACCTCAGGGTATATGTCACGCTTTATAAATTCTCATTACATTACATTGCATTACATTACATAAGACAGATCTGTTTTTTTTAATCTAAATCTCCCATTGTTGATGAACTTCCTTAAGTAGAACAGACTAGAAAATGTCACTGGTCTTTATTTGCAAGCTTGATATCTGAGATATTGGGTTGCTAGTCCATAGAAACATCTAAAAACCTCATTCATATGCTTCAAGTAGCAAAATACTTTCCACCAGATTTAAGTACATTATTTCTCGAAATTGCCTTAACTAAGATATGGAAACTACAAACTGAAAGTCAGTTTAAAAGTGAATTTTAAAGCTAGTATTGTGGTAAAACCTCTTACTGTCGTGCACACCTTTGTGCAAGGATTCAATTGAGATAATTTGAAGTACACCTAAGAGGCTTCACACTCAAGGAGAATTTTGCATTCAAATTCTGTGCTACAATTCCCTTAATACAAATGTTGTTAAGTACATCTGTTTGGGGAAGTGGCTCAGATCATCCGCTTAAGGGTACACTTGAACTAACTCTTGGAGAGTGTATTACCTTATGTAACGGGTTCCAAATAAAACCACCCATGAACTCTTAAATCTTTTCTGAGTACAGCAATTTTTGCATTGGTACTAACCATCCTGCATTTGCACTCTAAGGGCCACATGTAACTTTTTGAGGTCGCAAACGGGCCGATTCGCAGAAAAAGGCATTTTGACATGTACCAAATCCAAATTGCGATTCGGTCGCCTGTTACCGAATCACAATTTGGGTTTGCAATTCGGTATTAGGAAGGGGCGTCCCTTCCTAATACCGAATCGCATCGGCATGTATGAATGTGTTGTGACCGAAATGGGGGCGCAAAACCTTCGCATTTTACCACCTTCTTCAAGTAGGTGATAACCCATTCACAAAAGGGAAGGGGTCCCAAAGGGACCCCTTCCCTTTTGTGAATGTTTGTTAAAGCATTTTTAAGAGCAGGCAGTGGTTCTGCAGACCACTGCCTACTCTTAAAATATGAAAAGAAAACTTCTCATTTTTATTTTTTGAATGCACCCGTTTTCCTTTAAGGAAACCACACTGCATTAAAAAAAAAAAAAAGATTGCTTTATTTAAAAGCAGTCGTGGACATGGTGGTCTGCTGACCCCAGCAGCCCACCTTCCCTGTGATTTTAGCGATTCCTAATGGGTCGCAAATAGCAATTTAACTCATTAATATTCATGAGCTAGGTCTATTTGCGACCCACTGGGAATCGCAAATGAAACTCAAAAGAGTTTCATACATTTGAAATAGCAATTTTCTAGTTGTGATTTGCAGGAAATCGTAATTAGGAACTCGCTATTTCAGACTTTCATACATGTGGCCCTAGTTGTTTTGTTGTTTTATCAAGCTTTTCTCAGCAGATAGGCTGAGCATGGTTTCAACACAGTCTTCTAGTTACAAAATGAGAATGAAGTTAACTGCAGCTTGAGCTGTGCTAAACCACAACTTTTCAAAGTGGTGGATTCTATCATATATAAACTCAAGCACAGGAAAAAGGTGAGTGGAAAAGTTTGTTTTGCACCCTATGTACTATAGGGTGCAAAACAAACTTTTCCACTCACCTTTTTCCTGTGCTATGTACTATAGGGTGCAAAACAAACTTTTCCACTCACCTTTTTCCTGTGCTTGAGTTTATATATGATAGAATCCACCACTTTGAAAAGTTGTGGTTTAGCACAGCTCAAGCTGCAGTTAACTTCATTCTCATTTTGTAACTAGAAGACTGTGTTGAAACCATGCTCAGCCTATCTGCTGAGAAAAGCTTGCAAAACCAATGAATTTTAAACGTCTTGGAAAGGTTAGAGAAGGTGCAGTTTCTTTCACAGTGATTTTTCTTTAAAGTTAAATGAGTTGTTAATTGTCTATGTACGAGTGGGTGGAATAAAGGCTCATACCACGCATTTGCTTGAGAGTGTCAGCTCAGGTTAGCAGTGTTGGCTGTTTGTTGTACCATAGTTACCCCTTATGATCTCCTCTTCACTTGCTACACTCAGTCCAAAGCAACTTGCTGTCGATATGAACACTGCAAAAAGAACAATTGATGGACAGAATGCTGAACAATGTCATGCATTCACCCCAGTGCAGAGATCTGGGCCTAAATCCATCGTTTTTTTGCTCCCCAAGCCATTCCAGTTTAGACCCAGCCATATGCAAATCAGTCTTGACCCTGTTCCCAATGGGAACAGTCCAGCCCGAACTGCCAGGCCAGGTCCTCCCTGAACTGGAAACAAGCATCCTAGGACTGGCTTCGGGGTATCACCCGTCATCAGCCCGGTCCCAGGATGCTTGTTTCCGGTTCAGGGAAGACCTGGCTTGGCTGGACTGTTCCCATGAGGCACAGGGTCAAGACTGATTTGCATATAGCTGGGTCACAACTGAGGTGACGAAGTGAGCTAAAGAACGATGATGGATTCAACCCAGATTTGTGACTCGGGATGAGTGTATGAAAAGTTTCAGCGCTCCGTCCATCATCTCCTTGTGTTTGCTTTGTTCGCCCTTAATTAGCAGGGTATGCCCTGACGTGGGTCCCTTTCTCACTTTGCCACTGGATTCAAGGGAGCCTGGCTGATGAGGGGTGTTACCCCGAAACCAGTACCAGGATGCTTGTTTCCGGTTCAGGGAAGACCTGGCTTGGCAGTTCGGGCTGGACTGTTCCCATGAGGCACAGGGTCAAGACTGATTTGCATATAGCTGGGTCTGAACTGAGGTGGCAAAGTGAGCTAAAGAACGATGATGGATTCAACCCAGATCTGTGACTGGGGTTGAGTGTCTGAAAAGTTTCAGCGCTCCGTAAATCATCTCCTTGTGTTTGCTTTGTTCGCCCTTAATTGGCAGGGTATGCCCTGACGTGGGTCCCTTTCTCACTTTGCCACTGGATTCAAGGGAGCCTGGCTGATGAGGGGTGTTACCCCGAAACCAGTACCAGGATGCTTGTTTCCGGTTCAGGGAAGACCTGGCTTGGCAGTTCGGGCTGGACTGTTCCCATGAGGCACAGGGTCAAGACTGATTTGCATATAGCTGGGTCTGAACTGAGGTGGCAAAGTGAGCTAAAGAACGATGATGGATTCAACCCAGATCTGTGACTGGGGTTGAGTTTCTGAAAAGTTTCAGCGCTCCGTCCATCATCTCCTTGTGTTTGCGTCGATATGAACACAGTTGATATTTAAATTGGATTAGATAAGTAAAGGTAAATGCTTTAACTCTATCAACATACAGAGGGTCAGGACGGAGCATAAACCCTACCAACAACGTACTGCTCCTACAACAATTAGAATCTTCACACAATTGTATGCCTGGTAACACGAGTGTGGAGAACGAAAAAACCACAAACGTGCACCAAACAAACAGCAATTACTCACATTCATAATGGCAAACAGTACCTTTAATTCTTTACATGATGATTAGACATAATAAAAAGGTGTGCACAACTTTTATTATATCTAATCATGACGAAAAGAGTTTAAGGTAGAGTTTGCCTTTATGAATCGGAGTAATTGCTGCTTATTTATTTTTTAGGGTCACAGGTGGAGCCTGACATCTGTGGTGGGCCACCTTGTTATCTACCAAGTCTAATATATGACTGGTAATACAGATGTTTATATTTGCAGAGTGACACTACACCTTTTGGTCCTGATGAATGCCCTTGAAGTTCATTGAGTCATGTACGGGCAGAAACATATTTACCATTTAGGATAAGGGTAGTTTTGTTACCCCCTGTCCTCTCAAGTATTTTATTCCTATCCAATGGGGGCACCAGAATAAAAACCAATTTTAGCCCACCATGAGATAGTTTTATTGACACTTTATATATTTTTTTCCACACTCTTCCCCTTACTCAAAAACATCATTTTGCTCATCCTGAACAAGAACACTTCTACTCCTCCCTCTTTGGCGCATGTGAGTTGTCGCCCACACTTGGTACCTTGTGGTCCTTGTGTGAGGAGGGAACGCATTGATGAAGAATGTCACCCTCTGTGAGTGAGGGTTCTCGTCCTAACATCAGTGTGCCCCTTTTAGTCTTTTATCACCGTCTGTGGTTCATTCGTTCTCCAAGCTTGTGTTACCAGGCCTACAGATTCTAAATGCTTTAACTCCGCAGTGTAACACTGTTGATGTTTGTAACTGGACAGCATCAGATTTAACGTTTATAAAAGAAGTGATGCTGTATTGGCTGCCGAATATAAACCTTCTAGTTGTTTAGCCATAGCAGTGCTGCCTAGCAACTGTTCAGTATATTTAGATGTTCCTTCCGGATCATTTATAGTAATGAATTCATGCATACCGAAGGTAGAAACGATTCATGAGAGCTGCCAAGCACATAAGTTGCGTCCTTGAGGTTTAAGTCTGCATATCTACATTTCTACAGGATGCAGTGACTTGTGGCATGTATGACACACGAATCATAAAATACAGTCTCAGAGGCAGCAAATTGCGGAAGCTGCATGAACATGAGTTTTGCCCTCACTGCTTTCAAAAGGCGAGAGTCCAGGAATGTTTTTAGTTACAAAGGAAGGTTAGAATTTTAGAGATGATCCACTTTAGATAATTTTAAAGGTATTCTAATGAAGTGGAATCTGTACAGATGTCCTGTTTAATAAAGAAGGAAAGTTGAAGTTGTGTATATCAGTCAAAGGAGACGATATTTTGATGCGCTTGGAAAACGTTGTATGTACGTGATGTGGTTCATTTAAACAGCAAACCCATTAAGTCACCTACATTTGTACCCAAATGGCAATTTTTAAAATTCGTTTTACTATCGTCACATTTCATCTTAGTGTGTCCGGCTCGAATCTGAGAAATGTTAATGCTCCACGCTGGAGTGTGGTTTCCTTGTATATTTTTCACTGTTTATTTAAGAATTTGTCCTCCCTTGCTTGTTCCACTCTCTTGTCGATTCTGTGTGTGGTATGTGCATGCCTACGGTTAGCTAGACAATGTGGAGGCAGAAAGCAGTCTGCCTCTCAATTAGCTAGGAAGCAGGGCATGTGAATCTGTTCTCTCTCTCTCTCTCTCATTTACTGCTGTTTATACGTGTACTACGGATAGTGTTGTACGTCAAGGGTTACTAGTCGCATCTGAGATATACAGAGTCATTGACAACATTTCATCGATTGCAGGGTAATTATTTAATAGGTAAACAATAAGGTGTGCCCCAATAGAGTATTGCTGTGAACGTTGTGTGTAGTTCAACATATAAAGACGTAACAAATTAGCCATGGACTGGAATGCAGATGGAGAAATTGGATCCCTGTTGGGTGGTAAAAGATAGCCAAAAATTGGTGTGCAGTGGGCCACTTGTACCCGCAAGCCCCAGTTGCCACTCCAGCTAATGCAATGATGATAGCTACACCACTACAAACATATAAGTAATTCTGCTTACTTTGACAATTGTGGGGTTAAGTGCTAATCAGAAAGTGCAAACTTTGAAAATTGTATTGTTTCTAAGTATCCCAAAATATCCTTGGGAGAATTATAGCATTCATGCAAAGTGGCCTTTAAATTCTACTACCTTAATGTGATTACATTTGCACCCATTGCCACTACATTAACCAAAATGCTAAGAGGAAGGTCACTAGTATTCCACCATCAAAATCAGTTTTTAACTCCTCCAAGTTGTGAGGTATAGTAGCTGCATAACGCGATTATAAATGTGTACATTTGTCTGTTTGGCACACATGCACATTTTGTTTGCGAATTTGTGCTTGTACAAAGTGTGCTTTTTTCCTAATGTGTGCTGATGCTGGTTGGAGAAAAAAGCTTCGGGAATCAGATCCTTTGAATTTAATCAGATTAAAGAAGCATGGGTGCATAAAATCTGATTTTAGCCATAAATAATAGAGCGAAATGGATTGATAACGAAAATAATTACCACTGCATAAGATAAGTTCAAGCATTCCCTATGTCACATCTCTGGTTTCAAAACATTGAAATATCACCAATTCTCGAGTTGGGATGGAAAGCCATTCGCAAAAGGGTGAAGAGTCTCCTGGGGGTACATTCCCCTTTGTGAATATAAAATAAACGTTTGGCGGGGAGTAGGCAGTGCTCCAGGGGACCACTGCCAACTCTAAAACACACTTTAAAAAAAGAAACTTTTAATTGTAAACGCAGTGCCTTTTCTTGTAAAGAAAATGGGCTGCAATATAAAAATGTTTTCTTTATTAAAAGGTGATCAGAGACGTGGTAGTCTGCCGACTCTCGTAGGCCACCATCTCTGTTATGGCCACCAATTAGAGGGAGTTTCAAATTTCACCCCCCCCCATAATAATATTCATAAAGTAGGTCGGAGTGGAATTTTATGAACCTACTTATTAGTACATAGGCCAGTTCACATAATCTTTAACTACTTGCAAAAATACTGGTCGAAAATAGTGACCAGTTTTTAGTATAACAGGTCTCTAGCCTGTTTTTGTAATTTTGCCTCTCCTTGAGTGAATAGAAAGTTGAACAAAGCCATTTTGCCTCAGCTCTATATGTGGTAGATTAAATCTTGCCTTTCCTCCTGCAGAAACGTTCAGAGTTTGTATGTATTGTTATTTAGAACTGTAAAATTTTGAGCTCCTCCTTGAAAATAATAGAGTTGTAAATACTCTAAATACATTTATAAGGCTGTTTCTTGAACTTTCCAATGCTCTAATCAAAATCCTCTCTCTGTCCCTTTTCCTTCTTTTCCACGAGATTTCTTGAGTTTTTCAGCGGACTGAGAAGAATAGAGGATGAAATTATAGAATAGGGAGAGGATACAAATCTCTCCTTCTCCCCCAGCTACCTTTGCCCCGCTATTGCAGTCACAGCAAGAGCCATGAGAGGAAAGGGGAGAAAGACTTGGCAGACCATGCCTAATGTTCTCGTCTGTCAAACCACAGGAGAGAGGTAGTTTTCCAGAGGGAGAGGTGAGGTCTGAGGATGCCTTCCATTTCACATTGCTCATAATGTGACCTAATGATAATAGTTGTCAGATCCAGACAGTGTGGGGGTGTGGACTTGCAAGTGTCTTTCAATTATGTGGTAGCTGAGAGGAAGGGTGAATCCTTTGAGAGGTTTGGGATGTTTTACAACCATAATGGCCCATGTGGAGTTTTATTTATTATAGTACGACATTCCACCATCACAGTCCAAAAAGTTCTGATAACCATGTACTCCTCCACAGAGGCCTCTAATGCACTATAGGTCAGCCACGGTCGTGCAGGTAACAGCGGTGGAGCCGGGTAGGGGGGATTCCGACGGATGATGCCGAGGGAAAATTAATTATTTATTCAATTTTCCCTCGACATCGTCCCTCGAAATCCCCCCTCCCCCAACACCGCCCCACCGCTGTTACCTGCACGGACCGCGGCTGCTATAGGTGCTCATTCGTTTGTTATGTCTGTCAGGTTCAATTTATGCCAATAAAGCTGGAGTGGGCTTTTAATAGCACCATTGCCATGGGCCATCACATTCAGAAATATGTGTGATACCTCTGAAAATACTAAGCAATTTTTATGAGCAGTCGTCATCTGAAAAATGGAAACAAAACAAGATTATATTCAATTTGAAGCAATAAGAAAGGACAAGGATTACAGTTACAACAATCGATCTAGCCAAGCGTGGTACCACAACCATACAATTAGCTGACTATCTGGTATTTAACTGAATTGAAACATTTCATTGTTTTGTTCAGTTTATCTTTAGAATCACAAATGTAGTTATTTTATACTTTGGCCAAACTTTCATCTTGTAGAAATATCTTAAATCATCTTAAATAAAAATAATTGAGAATGATATAGATTGTGTGTGTAAGTTGGATGCTCTCAGGGGATCTCTATTGATAATCATAAGCACTGAATAGTCCTGCCCAAGTGCGAAGACCCTGGAGCACTTCTTTCAGAGTCACATCTACTTTGCCTTACTTCGGAAAGGCCAGGAAACATATGTGACAGACATGTTAAATTTTGCAGTCTCAAAAACAGACTATATTGTTAATCTTTATTGAATTATTTTAAAATTTAGAAGGAAAAAAGGGCCATACCCTTAAAAGTCACTAAAGCAAAATGAAAAGTGACCTTTTAAAAACATACTTCATGAATGCTTTTTACTTCTTTGTAAAGTAAAATGAGGAGTAACACATAGCAATGTAGCCTGTGTAGGTTGCAGCATTGAAACAATGTAAATAGGACACTGTGCCTTTAAGGGCCTCCTGACCTCCAGTGCCCCATCATGCCCTATACTTAGTTCTTTTTTCGGTCTCCTGCTGGCGGGATCCTGGAGCAGAACTCTGCCTTTCTTAAGGTTTTTTGCTCAACATTTTTCATCATATGCTTTTTAAGGTTGATTCACTCGACGTCCTTTAGTGCGTAGAGTATGTATAGATAATATCTTGACAGGAAATTGATCAAATTTTTGCAAAATGCCATCTCTTTTTGCGAGCTGCCCAGAGTGCAGCAAATAAATGGCAAAAACAGATCCGCACAGGATCTGTATCTTATGTTTGCCAGACTCTCATGACCCCAAGACGTGTCGCCACTGCAAGACCCTCTCTAGGCGCACTTTGAGGGAGAGAGAGAAAATTTGCATCCATGGTCACGTGGAGTACCACACACGGCCAAATTCCCTGACTGGTGAGACTTCTGAAAGGTAAGGAGAGACTGCACCCTGTACCATTGCTTCTAAGTCATGCTCTGAGGACTCCCGCAAAGGGAGATCCAAAAAGAGAAAATCTGGAGAAGGACATTGCTACAGTTCGACATTGAGGACATCGAGAAGAGGTACTGCACCTACTTGCTCGCCATCAAGGGCTGGTTCGACGTCGAGAAGGGGAGCACCGTCCACGTCGAGAGGAACTCTGACGTTGAGACACCATACAATGTCGAGGACTTCAACATCGAGACATGGTTCAACGTCGAGACATCATTCATCTTCCTTAAATAACACGGCGCAGTGGCTTCCACATAGGAAAGCTTGCAGGCTTCCATCAGAGTCTTATCAGAAGAGCGAATAAGCTAAATATTGACTTACCAACTATTACTTCCTACACATTGGTAACCTTTGAGACGCTCTGCCAAAGGTCTGCTTCTAGAACTCTACTACCACTGGTACCTGGATTGTTGGAACTGGCTATGTATTTGTTTCCAACACCAGCTTCTATAACGGCTGCCCCATAATGCCTTCAGAAGAAATACAAGCCTTCAGATCAAGATCCTTCTTTCCTAAATGCAGAACATATGCCAGACTCAGTTATAGTTTCTACAGACCATAAGTTGCATGCTACAGCTCCTTCATCCACTGTTTCTCCTGACAAGGAGAGTAAAAAGTTGGACTCTGTGGGAAGAAAAGTATGTAGAACTTCTGCTGTCTTAATGAAAGCAGCCAGGTCTTCTGCACTTCTGAGGCGTTAAGACAGATCTCTTTGGGACGCAGTCCAGCAATTCAAAGAGGATCGTCCTAGAGACAGACATAAAGATTTTCAGGAGATTATCAACGAACGCATAATGGTGTCTAATCAAATCATCAGTGTTGCAGCTGATCTATCTAGTCTTTCAGCACATGGGAATTGTCAGGGCTTAGCTCTCCATCGCTCATCATAGCTCAGACTTACAGGGTTAAAGCCAGAAGCACAGCACCGTATCCTAAACCTTCCCTTTTCAGGAAATATGTTATTTGGATCTCATATGGATGCTGAGATATCTTGCATAAAGATGCAACTGGGCACCCTTAAGGCTGTTGGGCTGGGGAAAAGAAAGGATTATAAAA
Organism: Calotriton arnoldi; assembly: GCA_963921515.1. Lineage (NCBI taxonomy): Eukaryota > Metazoa > Chordata > Amphibia > Caudata > Salamandridae > Calotriton > Calotriton arnoldi. The sequence goes on from CAWUFW010001245.1 coordinate 909,278, forward strand.
GATCCTATAGACCTTAAGAATGCCGGTACTACCATCAGAGGGTTCAACCCACTCATTGGCTTCAGGGGCAACAGCATCAACAGCTGCACAGACCCCAATAACACAGACATCCTTTGGGAGGCAGAGAAGGTCAGCAACCATCTGCCCAAACCAGCAAACGAACCACCGCTGGAAAACAATGAGTCAGATCTTTCCCCTCTTCCGTTATCCACTCCGGTAGAGGGAAGCATAATATCTTTCACGCAAGAGTGGCAAAGGATGTCCACCACCATCTATTTCACCGAAGAATCTTTCCCCTTACCAGCAGGAAAAGCTGCAGCAAGGAGTATCTATGCTCCTGCAGAAACACGCTGTGGAGAAGGTCCCCTCTAATCTGAGATGAATGGGAATTTTATTCCTGCTATTTTCTGGCAAAGAAGAAAGGACCCAAAATTGAATCCAGACCTATTTTAAACCTCAAGAAAGTGAACAAGTAGGTTTGCAAACAAAAAGTTAGGATGTTCGCTCTTCATCAGATCTGCCCTCAACTCCATCAAGGGGACTAGCTATGCTTGATAGACCTGCAAGATGTCTATTTTTACATCAGAGTAGCAAAAAATCCATCAAAAATTCCCAAGGTTCATTGTAGGAAAAGGCCACTAACATTACAAGGCCCTTCCCTTCAGCCTCAAGTTAGCACTGCATACTTTCTCTAAATGTATAGCAGTTGTAGCAGCCCAACAAAATTATAATCTAACTGTCATGACTCTCAATCGGCTAGGTCTTTAAATGAATCACAACAAATCTAACTTGACACCTGTTCAATCCCTGCATTACCTCGGTGCCGTTCTAAACACAGTACACACAAAAGTGTTTCCTTTGGAGGAGAGATGATTATCTATCCTTCAGAAATGTCGCAATCTGAAGAAAACATCCCATCCCACAGTGAGACAAGTCTCTTCCCTCCTGGGTTCAATGGCATCATGCATCTTCCTGGTCCCGCACTCATGTCTCTTGATGTGGCCTTTCCAACAATGTCTGTAAGATCAATGGGATCAGCTCTTGGAAAGATGGGAAGACAGAGTGATACTGACCACTCATGAGAAACAATCACTCAAATGGTGGTGCCGCTCAGAGAATCTCCTCAAAGGGATGAGTTTCCACCAATACATTCTGGCCCAAACCATAGTGACTGATGTCTTCTTAACAGGTTGGGGTGGTCATATGGACCATCTACAGATTCAAGGCCTATCTTACCACATCAACATTCTGGAACGGAGGGTAGTACATCTAGCCCTGATGACTTATCACCCGGTATTCAGAATAGACTCTCTCCTTGTGAAGAAGGACAATATAACTACCATGCATTATCTGAACAAGCAGGGAGGGACGAGAGCCAGACTTCTGTCCCTGGAAGCACAAACAATCTGGAAGTGGCTCATCTCCAGGAATCTCAATATTACATTGGTCCTTCTTCTGAGAACCCAGAATGCTCATGCAGACACTCTCTGCAGAGTCGTTCAAGAACATCATGAATGGGTTCTAAACTACGCTGTACTTCACAACATCTTTTCCGATTGGGGTTTTCCCTTAAAAGATCTTTACCCAGACGGGGAAAACAAAAAATACCCAAGCTTCCCCTCGAGGTTCTACCAACTGGGCACACTGGGGAATGCCCTATGGATTGACTGGTCAGGCAAATTTCGTTACGCCTTTCCTCCAATTCCCCTACTGCCAACAGTGATCATCAAGTTCTCACACTCAAAAGCCAGAATGATTCTCATTGCTCTGAAGTGTCCTAGACTTTGGTGGTACACGGATCTCCTTCACATCTCAGAGTGTCTACACAGGAAGCTGCCGTGCAGGCCAGATCTTCTTCAGAAGTTCTGAGGCCAGATTCAGCATCCCAACCTTCACTCTCTGAACTTGGCTGCATGGCTCCTGAACTCATACAGCTTGCCCACCTAAACCTTTCTCTGCAATGCATGGAGGTGTTCTTAGAGAATCCAAGAGACTGTTCACTAGGACTTCCTATTCCTTCAAATGGAACAGATTCTGCATTTGGTGTTCTCAGAACAATATCAATCCTCTTACTTGTCAGGAAGAGGCTGTTCTTCCACACCTTCTCCATCTCGCTAAAACAAAATTACAATTCTTCTCAATTGGAGTGCATCTTACAGCAAACACAGCTTATGAGAAATGTCCTTCACAGTTCTTGGAAGGCTTCCTTCTTAATAGGCATTACTTCAGCTCGCAGTTAGCGAGATACAGGCTCTCTGTTCACATGAACCTTACACAGTATTTCCTAGCAACAGGGTAGTGATGAGGACCCATTCTAAATTCCTCCCTTATGTAGCCTCGGATTTCCATGTCAATCAGACTATTACTTTACCTACATTCTTTCAGAACCCTTCTTCTCCTGCAGAGAGGTCTCACCACACTCTTGATGCTAGGAGGGTTTTGAAGTTTTATCTAAATAGGACAAAATCTTTAAGAAAATCAAAGCAACTCTTTGCCAACTGTGGTCCTCTATGGACAGGATATGCCAATTCCAAACAATCCTTATCTTTGGTGGGTTGTTTCCTGCATAGTTCTGCTATCAAAAAGCAAGCAATACCCTATCTGGTAGACCTAGGGCCCACTCCACCGGAGGAAACATCCCAATTGCTGAGATTAGCAAAGCTGCAACTTGGACATCAGTTCACACCTTTACGAGACAATTTTGTCTTGATTCGGACACTAAGGCTGATGCCCAAGTGGGGCAAGCATGTCTAAAGAAATTGTTTTGCCTAATTTTCTATTCTCCTTTTTTATCTGTTCCTTCGCGGGATCTTAGAGTGATAAGCTAGGTAATCAATTCAGTGCTAACGATTATGAATGGAGATCCCCTGAGAGAGAAGGAATGGTTTCTGACCTGTAATCCTAGATCTCTCTCAGGGGAATCTCCATTGAAATCATAAGCAAGCCTCCCTCCTCCCCGATGGAATAGATAATTTATGTATAACAATATACTGCTAATTCAGTCGTCAAAACAAACTAAGTAAACTGCCACCTACAGGACATGAAGGGACTCTGGAGGTCAGGAGACCCTTAAAGGCGCAGTGCCCTATTGAATTGTTTCAATGCTGCAGCCTACACAGGCTACATTGTTATGTATTACTTCTTATCTTACTTTAAAAAGAAGTAAAAAAGTGTTTGTGAAGGATGTTTTTAAAAGGTCACTTTTCATTTTGCTTAAGTGACTTTTAAGGGTATGACCCTATATAGCCTGTTTTTAAGGCTGCAAAATTTTACATGTCTGTCACATATGTTTCCTAGCCTTTCTGAAGTAAGGAGAAGTAGATGTGACTTTGATAGAACTGCTCCAGGGTCCCCACATGTGGGCGGGACTATCCAGTGCTTATGATTTCAATGGAGATTCCTCTGAGAGAGAACTAGGATTACAGGTAAGAAACCATTCCTTCTGTTCCATTAGTTACTGTACATCTAAGACAAATATACAACTTGTTAGGGCTATACAACATATGTCAGTAGTGCCACAGTAAACCATCCACTTTCATAGATATTCTGGAGACCTCCAATACATAAAATGTAAGTCTGCCAAATTTCCACAGGGTTAAAAAATATTTATGTACAAACGAAATGTCAAAAGCACTAGCACATTTAATGTAATTTCCTGTTTTCCGTTGGGAAACACAAGTACATTTTTATTCTAATGTTATGGAAACTACCTGCAAGAGGTATAGGCCCAGTTTACAATTGGCCATATCAGAAAGTCAGAAATCAGCTTCCATAAGCTAACTCCTATGTTTGAAGCACATTTCTGACTTTTCAATGAGTCATATAGAGTGCCAGAGGTGCTGCAGGAATCTATGACAGTAATACATTTCATGGAGTCCTCCAATGTGTAAACTTCATGAATATAGAATTTGCACTCAGTGGAAATTCTGCATGTGTAAATTAAACATGTATGTGCATCAAAACCTATAACTTTTCTTTTTTGCAATGATGTACAAATTCCTTCCCTCCCATCCTTTGATGTAATACTCTTGCCGTCCTCATCCTTCAATACAATTATTTCTTTCTCTGGCAAGGACTAATTTACTTTTGTTTCCAGAGTGGGATAATGCATTGTAAAGGTATGTGTACACCCACAAACCTATGGCATACTCTTTTTGCAGGATGCCTCCTCCAAAACACTCATGATCTCAGTTTAACACTAAACTTCCAAATAGGTTAATTCCTCCTCATTGGTTAATTTCCTACATTCATTAGTATATCTTAAAAACATCACAAGCCACCAGTCCTGATTGTATGAATCTTGACGTGGAAATTAGGTTCAGACTGTATTGTTTTTGTGCACCTATAGTCATTATAAGTGTGCAAATTTGTTGCGAATTTGTGAATTGGACATGCTGAACCCGGGATTCCATCTTCAAGATGGCTACCTTTAGATAGTTGGACAACACAAGTATTGAATATAGGTACTAGGTTGACAAAAAGGAACATTTATTTGTAAGAGCCAGAGTAATAACTGGGTTTCATTAGTTAGAAAAGTATCAGTTGCTAACCCCCAGCTATTCATTTTGAATATAATTTAATAATTTATCTGTCCAGTATTTCTCTTTCATGAATAAAAACTAGTGAAATAACAACTATACTTTATGTTCCCACATATTTATTACTACAGTGCAATGGGCAAATTCCATGTTATTACCACATTATATTGTAACTGATTTTAGAGACAGCACTGCTTAATGTTCCAGAGAGTCCATTCTAGAATCGCTTCACTGAAGAAACCAACTGGAGCTATACTCACAAGGCCTAGTACTGTTATTCTATCTCACTGCAGGGATTTAACGTCATGCGGTCTGGATATAGTAAAATATCTTTTTTTTAAGTACTACACATCAAAAAACAGCATAGTATCAACATGCATGCAGATTTGCTGAGTGTAATACCACTGTTAAGGGAGGACAGGAGCCTCATGACCAACTTAAGGGTTTGCCTCTTATGAATCCTGGCTCCTCCTCACGTTCAACTGCTGTAATAAATAGCATATTAAACTCTGCATAGTTCTGTGACACAGAAAATACCTTAGAAGTGTTCCAAATTCTTGTAGAAATCTTTTTTCCCCTCAAAGAGTTATCTTCTAATAGAAATTAATAGCAAATCATTGTCTAATCCCCTTTCTTGAATACAGCACTGCATGCATGGAGTTTGTGTCCTCAAGGAACGTGAAGTGGCAATGACTGATGGAGCATGGGGTACATGGAGTCCCTTTGGAGCGTGTTCGAGATCCTGTGGTGGTGGCATAAAAACTGCACTACGAGAATGCAACAGACCTGAGTAAATACTGTCATATTTTATTATATGTAAAGCAAATGGAGATGCATTTTGGCAGAAAGAAATTTTAAATCCTACACAGTTTTGTCCTCTTGCACTGGAAATGAATAGACTTACTTTGATATTACCAAGAAAAAAAGATCCTTGAAATATTTTTTGTATACTGGAAAGTTGTGCTGACTGCACGGTTAAATTAACTTTTAAATCATTTCATATAATGAAATACAGTTATTCTGCTCATACACATTCATACAAAGATAGGGAATAAATTGTCTGAGGAAAAAGTATCTAAAGTTTACATGACATAATATTGAACAGGAGTGCAAAACCCTCAACTTATAGTAAAATTATTATTATCATTATTGTTATTATTATTATTATTGTTGTTTGTTATTATTATTGTTATTAATAATAGTAATAATGATAATAAGAATTATGATGATAATAACATGTTAATTTCATTTAGTTCTTCATATCACACTTATGATATGAGACATAGGGCCTCATTACGATGTCGGGCGGACAGCCTCCTCCCGGCAGTCGGATTCCCCTAGACCGTGTAGGTACCCTTCCGACCGACTCGGTCAGTTTACAATCCGCCCGACTGATTACGATGTTCGCGGTCGGATTGTAAACCGCTCAGTCTTTCCGAATCGGTTTTGACCAGCTCTCTGAGAATTCATTTAGTTCGGAACCACATCGTACAGTTATATGGACAGTGTTTCTGACCAAGCGGTTACGATGCCGGTTTCCAACAGCCTTTCTGCGTCGGCCTGTCCGACACGAAAAGGCTGTTGGAAAGTGACTTTGGGGCGCCCCTGGCAGGCTCCCCTTCATCCTGCGACCTCCGGTTTGGGGTCAAGGGGGTACCTAAGGCACCCCCCTGTAAAACCCTGCACTGTGTGGCAGGCACAATTGGTTGGCCGCGACAGGGTGCAGGGTTTTCCGCAAACCCCCAATTCCCCATAGGAGCCTATGTTGTCGGGCAGAACACGGGCTCCCATAGAAGTCAATGGAAATCCGACTGAACAGTATTCAGTCGCATCGTAATCGGTCTGGCGGAACCGCCGACAGCGAATCGGTCGGTCAGTCTGTTCCGAGAATGAGGCCCATAATTGTAAACAATGTGAATTAATTTTACTCAGTTTACTCACCTATGAGGATGGAAGGGTGAGTTGACTTTGCTGGTGTTCTCATTCATGACTTCCATAACACAGTAGCCATTTTGCCAGCAATATCTCTTAGGTTTGGAACACAGTGGCCAAGAAGTCAGAAACTGAGTCTACAAGTGCAGTGGCTCACTGTCCATACCTTTAATCCAGTATCTTGCAGTATATCATTCTTTTAGAATCATATTAAAACCCTTGTTTTTAAATCCTTCATTTAACATTCTCTCACTTTCTACAGGGTCTGTATTTCCAATGTAATATTTTCAACATACATTCTATTCTAGGTTGGAAATATCGATCTCTGGCCAAAGCTGGCTATATATTTATGCTTGTGTAAAGAACCACAAAGTTACTCATATGTCAGCATATCAATATCTGCCAATCTCAACCAAGCTTAAAATAAAGACAACATTTTTATTTATCGTAGTACCGGCAGTGCCTTGTCAGAAGCCGTTTTCAAAGGTAAAACAGTCATTCTAATATCTGATTGCCAATAGGGTGCATCTTGGATGGGCAAGCATCAGGGGTCCCCAGTGTTATACTGTCATGGCCAAAATGCCACTGCCATCTTTTCTCACTGTCTTTACAAAAGTATATTATTAATTGAGGTGGATAGTAGACCATCATATGCCTTTATAACCATCAGAACTGCCCTCCCGCCCTCCCCTCCCTCTGTGTCCTTGTGTCAGTGTTAATCCTGTCCTATTAGACCTTGAGTCTATTATCTCATAATGATTTATCTCTCGATTGTCAATCTCCACTTTCTATATCGGCTCTAAAGAACCATTCATCTCTTCAGATTACATTTTCCGAGTTGTCTCAGGCGTCTGGGGGGCCTTCCAGATCTGTTACCATAGCCATCCATGCCCTAAAGTCGTCTTCGAGTTTGTCATCTTTCCATATCTGTTTCATGCGGAGCTTCTCCGCGGTTGCCCATTCACACACATCCTGCGTCCACGACTCAATTCTTGGGGAAGTGGGGCTCAACCATGCTATGGCAATACTTCGTTTTGCTAACACTAACCCCAAGAGTACAAACTTTCTACTTAGTTTCTTGTTTTTGGAGTAGGTAGCAACCCCAGTAACACTGTGTGGACATCCCTGGTTACCTCCCACCCCGTGGCGTCTTTTAATTTCCATAATATTTCCTCCCAATATGAGGTTAAATCTGGGCATGTCCATACCATATCTATAAATTCCGCCTCCGTTTCTTTACAGCGGGGAACTCACTGAAGCGGTCTGGGTATATTTTGCCTAGTGTTTTTGGGGTTAGGTAGGTCTGATGTACGTAGTTAAATTGAATCAATTTAAATCGTGGATTCTAACTCACTTTCCAGACCCTGTCATGAATTTTTACTCATTCCTGTTCAATGAGGGGATCTCCCACCGCTTCATCCCATCTTGTCTGTGCAAAAAGCACCCCTCCCCATATAAGTGAGAAATGAATCGCCTTCCCTGGGTCATATAAAGCATAACTTGCAGTACTTTAGTGGTGGGGGGTTCCTCTGGGAAGGATGGCCATACCTACTGAGCCACCCACTTCTGAAATTGCCCTCTACCTAGTTCAATGGAGGTCTCCGCAACTTCTCGAGTTATAAATTTGCCATTGTTATATAGGTCCCCCATCATTAGAAAGCCTCCTTCCTTCCATCTCCGTACCGACATAGAGTCGGCTATTTTACAGAAGGGTTGTACTGCCCACAGAGGCATGTCTGGGGCGTAGGGCGCATGCCTCACCACCTTCCTTATTGTGTTCTCCCATACCTCCGCCACATGCTGTATCATGTAGGGGTAAGTAGAGGGGACCCTCGCGCCGAGCATCAGAAGTTCCGGTAGAGACCTTTCCCTGTGCATTCCTGCAAGAAGCCGTTTTTCCCAATTATCGTGCTCGTCTAACCAATGAATCGCATGCTGAAGCTGAGAGGCCATGTAATAGAATTCCAGACAGGGTACTTCCAAGCCCCCACGCTCCCATACTCTGCATTGTTGTCAGGTGGACAGGTTTACGCATGGCGCCCCAAAGAAAGTCGATCAGTAACCCATTCAATATTATAAAAAAAGAACTGGGAATTTTATACAATTAATGTTGTAGCGCGTAAAGACATTGGGACAAGATGATCATTTTTGTGATAGCGATCCTGCCCGTAAGGGACAAAGGCAATTCTTTCCAGAAATGCACAGAGCCTTGAATACCCTCCACTACCCTCCCTATATTGAGCTCCATATATAAGGTGGGTGTGGGTGCCAGTCTAATCCCCAAATATTTAGGTTTGATAGTCACCCAGAGGAGCCCCACCTCTGGGAGCTGGTCTCTTGGTTGCTTTTCTAATCTCCCCAGTGGGACTAGTTTGGATTTCTCAGGATTCGTTCGGAGGCCGGATACATCCCCAAACATCTGTAGCAACCCGAGTACAATGGGTATTGACTGCGTCGGTGCTGGGTGTATACTGTGTCATCAGCATATAGGGAAAACACACGGTTAGTAGTTCCCAGGGGTATACCCCATGCCCTCAACCGATCCCTCAGAGCTGCTGCTAAGGGCTCCATTGCTGTTGCAAATATAAGCAGTGTCAAGGGGTGCCCCTGCCGGGTGCTTCTCTCCAGCGGGAATGCGTCCGGTACGTACTTGGACGCAAAGAGTCGTATAAGTAATTACGCCCATTTCAGAAACCCCGGTCCCACCCCCATCAGCTGTAGGACAGACCATACATAGGACCAATCCACCGAATCAAAGGCCTGTTCTATATCGAGCAGTGCTAAGGCATAGTCCTCCTCCTCAAGACTAGGGGAATGCCATACATGCACCAGGCGACGTAGATTATGAGTGGTGCTTCGTTTTGCTATAAATCTAGCCTGATCCGCATGGATCAGGTCAGGCATATGTGGAAGGAGTCTGGCCTCCAAAATCCCACTCAACAATTTCATATCCAGATTTAAAAGCGAAATCGGTCTATATGAACTCAGTAGCTGGGGATCCCTGTCTGGTTTTGGTATCTAAATTCCCATTGCCTCACTCATGGATGCCGGGAAAGTCTGGGTCAACATGGCCTCACTATATACCTCTAGTAGACGGCATACCAGTAAGGGTGCAAACTGTTGATAAAATTCACCCTGGAAACCATCGCTTCCCAGACTTTTGGCTGTTTTTAGACATCTGATAGCTGCCAATAATTCCTCTTTGGCAATTGAAGCCCCCAGTGCCTCCCCTGAGACTTGATCTAATTGAGGCACTCTATTGAGGTCAAGAATTTCTTGATCATATCCTGCGGTGGGGAGAGTCGCTTCCTATAGACATTTGCCAAGTGTTTGGCGAGTATGTCAAGGATTGCCTCTTGACTATGCACCAATCCTCCGTTTCTATCCTGTAGCTGTATTATAGGCATCGTGGCTGTCTCTCTTTTCACCAACCAGGCAGGCATAGCCCCTGACTTATCCCCTTCCCTATGTAAACGTTGCCAATATGCTGTGTAAGTGAACTTTTTCAATCATCTCCAGGACTCTAACAATTCTGTGTGAGCCACACACCACTCCCCCATTGTGTGTGGAGACGTGGGGAGACCCGCTTCTAATTTGCCCTACTTCTGTTTCTATATACATATATCCTGCTCCAATTGGCGCTTAACCCCATATGTTGTCTGTATGCATACCCCTCTAAGGACCACCTTCATGGCCTCCCACTCGTATGCCCTACTGGAGGCCGACCCCCAGTTTTCCTCAAAGTATCGGGACAGAGCATTTGAAACTGCTGCAGCAAAAGGGGGATACAACAGCGCATCTGCCCGGAGCTTCCACATGTGTATTGCCGGATGTGGTCGTTGTCCCCTGATACTAAGAAGAACCGGCGAGTGGTCTGAGAGGTACCTCGGCAGATAAGTTATCCCCTCCACCTCAGGAGTTAATTCCTCTGAAAGGAAACAATAGTCCAATCGGCTAAACGTAGTGGACGCCGGGGTATGGCAAGAGAACGTCCTCTGTCCAGGGTATCTCTTTCTCCAAATATCACTCAGCTGCATACCCTGCAGAATGTCTTTCAGGGTCTCTGTCATGTGGGGTTTTGTGTTCATTCGGGGGGGGGGGCTCACGGTCTAACGTTCCGTCTCAGACACAGTTAACGTCTCCCATCATTATTACTGCTGTACCTAAGTATGAAGTCACTGCCGTCATGACGGTGGGTAAAAAAGCTAGGAGAGTCCGCATTTGGGGCGTATACATTAATAAAGTATAATTCCTGACCCTCCAGCATACCGTGTAGGATCACATATCTTCCCTCTGGGTCCGTCATATGATGTAAGTGTTGAAAGGGCACCCCGGGTGCCACTCATATGAGTGCTGCCCGTGCGAAGCCCGAATAGGAGGTTGCGTATAATTGCCCCCTCCATCTCAGTCTAATAGAAGGTAGTGATTCCCACCACAAGTGTGTTTCCTGCAGGCATGCAATTGACTGTCTATATTGTTTTAAATAAGCAAATACTCATCTAAGTTTTTCGAATACTGCCAATCCCCTGACCTTCCAGGTGTGCAATTTCATCATGATGGAAGCCATGACAACCAGCCCCTATGCGATGCTTGTTGTCCCCCTTTCTCATTCGCCATCTCTACCATCCCCTGACAGGTGTGTCCTGGGACGCATTCATGACACCCGGACACGGAAACTTTTTAAACATTCCCAACCAGTACATAACACAACTATCTTTGGTAACTCCCTTTTTCTCCCTCCCCTTGGACAGTATTGCTGGTCCGTCCCCCCATATTCAGAGAGCTAGGACCCGCTGATGCCGCCCCATCTCCCAAAAAACCCTCAGACTGTACAACATAAGAATCCAATGCACCAAAGTCCACTTTTTTTTGCATTTGTTCAACCCCATATTTCGGTGCGTATTGTCCCATTCCCCAGTCATTAGTGCTATGCAAGTGGACAAGCAACAGGTGGGGTGCGAGTTCGAAACCTCCAGCTCTCCGCCCGTGTCTCAACCTCTGACGGGGGAGCAGGGCCCCCCGTCGGCAGCAGATCATTTCACATAGTAGATACTTCCCCCACACATGCATCAATTATGGGCATAATACAGTTTTGCACTTATCTGGATCACTCGGGCTTGGTCGTGCTCCACTGTTTTCAACGCGTAGTGTCCTTTGATATATTGCAAGCAAGCAAGCAGATGCCCTAAGTCAAAAAATTCAAGAAGATCACGACTGCATTCTGCACTACATATTCGAAGAATGGGGCTGTCCGGAATTAGACCTTTTTGCTGAAGCAAACACCAAGAAATGCCCAAACTTCGCCTCCAGGTAACATCAACCTGGATCCTTGGGGAATGCCCTTTTAATAAACTGGTTAGGGGCATTTCGCTATGCTGTTCTTCTGATCCCTTTGATTCTAACGGAGTTGATCAAACTTCAGCATTCCAAGACAAGAATGATCTTAATAGTTCCAGAGTGGCCCCTGCAGTGGTGGTTCACAGATCTTCACATATCAGAGAGACCACACAGGAAATTGCAGTGCAGACCTGATCTTCTCTACAAATTTGGGGGTCCTACACCCCAACCTACCATTGTTAAACATACCAGCTTGGCTCCTGAATTCTTACAATAAGGACATTTAAATCTTCCACAAGATTGCATGAGTGGCGAAGAGACCATCCACTAGAACATCATATTTTAGCAAGTGGAAATGATTTTGCATTTGTTGCATTCAGATTAGCCATAACCCTGTTTCTTGCCAAGAGGAGGCAGTTATTCCTTACCTTCTTCATTTGGCAAAATCTGGCCTCTCATTTTCTCCCATAAAGGGTTATCTTGCAGAGGTGACAGCAAATAGGAAGCCTCCTTCACAAACCTCTTTCTTTAAATACCGGTAGTAAAGGATTTCTTAGAAGGGATTAAATACGTTTTTCCTCCTACTAGATTTCCTTCTCCTCCATAGGAGCTAAATATAGTCCTTTCAAAATTAGTGGGACCTGCATTTGAACCCATTCACAAAGCTACTATACAGCATTTATCATGGACAGCCTTTTTACCAGCTATAACTTCGTTCACAGGGTTAGTGAATTCAAGCTTTATGGGCAAAAGAGCCTTATACTTTATTTCATGGAAATAGTGTTGTAATGAGAACTCATCTCTATTTCCTTCAAAAATTAGCATCAGATTTTCATGTCAGACAATTTCTTTGCTAACTTTCTTCCCAAACCCCTCTAATCTAGCAGAAAAGACCCTGCATTTGGATGTGATGAGGGTATTAAAATTCTATTTGGATAAAACAAAAGAATGTAGGCAATATGATCACCTTTTCATGAACTATGGTCCTCTTAGAACTGGTTTTTCTACTTCTAAACAATTGATTTCTAGGTCACTGGCAAACCTAAGGCATATTCAACTAGAGGAAAAGTAGCGACAGTGGCTCTATTAAGAAATATTCCTATTTCAGAAATATGTAAAGCTGCTATACAGAGAGCAATACATACCCTTGCTAGACATTATTGCCTGGATTCAGATTCAAGAGCTGATGCACAAGTAGGTCAGGTCTCCTGAAAGAATCTATCTGCATAATACGTTGAATCTTCTGTATTTCGTCTTGTTGTCCACCAAAACATTGTGGTGGGATGAGCTTGCTATTCTATTCTGTGCTTATGACTATTGATGAGGATTCCCTGAAAGAGAAGGTAAAGTTTCCTAGGTGTAATCCTGGTTCTCTTCCAGGGGAATCCTCATCAAAGTGATAAGCAGCCCTCCCACCTCCCCGGACAATAATTAAATACAGATGTTTGGGATTTTGTGCCAATTCCTTCATGTAGTAAAAAAGAACTAACCTAACTGTCACCCCTGGTGCATGATGGGACACTGGAATAAGGGTGAACCCTTAAAGGTACAGTGTCAGTTTACTGCTCTGGCTGCAAAGCCAAGGTTTTACAATGGGCCTGCATTTCTTTTGGTTTATTCTATTTTAAAGGAGAGGTTTGTGACAGTTATTTCTTTTCTCCTTTTCATATCTGTTTTTCTTCCAATTGGAAAATAATTTTAAAATGAACCCAAAAAAAAAAAAAAAAAATATATATATATATATATATATATATATATATATATATATATATATATATATATATACATACTTGCGGGTCCGCGGCTGCTTTATTGGGGCAGCTAACTGTGGAACAGGAGGTGCCTGTTATATGCAGGGGTGCCGGCGCGAACATCGGCAATCCTTTTAAGACATTTTTGAATGTGAATGCCGGCGGCGACCCACTTGGGTTTTACTGAACCACCAGTCCCAGGAAGCATTGCTTCAGGTGGTTCACCTGAGCATAATTATTACGGGGATTTACTGGTGGTATATATATATATATATATATATATATATATATATATATATATATATATATATATATATATATATATTATATACTGAAAAAAACAATCATATTTCAGCACAGGGACTGTAGGATCTGCGTCCCTATTATTCTAAGTTTGGATTTCTTTCAATATCTCAAAAACTACTGAACGGATTTACACCAATTCACAAAAAGGTCGCTTTCAGAACCAAGAGCGACCTTTCTGCCATATTTGGTGTAATTCCATTCAGCAGTTCGGTCTGTAGTCCTGTCTAAAATATCTATTGGAATTTGCATGGGGAAAATGCGTTTAGGGACCCCCTTTTCTCGCCCCCCTTGGTGTATCACCCCGAAACGTTCAAGACAGCAGCTGAAGTGAGCACCATTCCACTTTTGACGTTTTGGTGAGAATTCATCAAACGGTGCCAAAGTTATTGGCAAAAGAAAAAACGCTCTTCCTATGGAAACAAGGTCCTAACTATATCTACCTATTGGTGACTGCCAGTAGGTAATATATATATATGTGATGTATCTGGTATATGATCAAGGCCAGTATTGGCCGAAACGCGTCATGCGGATAGGACTACAATAAAACAATAACGGAATTAAACTGGTGTCTGTGCCCATCTCTCGAAGGAGTCTATGGGGATTTTCGATATATATATATATATATATATATATATATATATATATATATATATATATATATATATATATACACACATATTCACACACACACACACACACACACATTTGCAAAGTGTGTGGGCATGAAAATTCCATGCTTATGACTTTAATGAGGATTCCCCTGGAAGAGAACCAGGGTTACAGATAAGAAACCTTTCCTTTTGACTCATGGAACAGAATTTGTCAGTAGTCCAAAGATGGCAATTATTTCAATGTCCCATATATAATCCAGAATGCTAATTGTACCAGAGTCACATTTTCTGTGACCCTGGATTTTTTGCCTTTGTCTGGACCTTATGTTTGCTGGTAGAAGGACTCTGTGTGCTGCAGCACTGCCATTCAGTGCCACAGCGCATGTGTTCTGCCTGTAAAATGGTACTGTAAAATTGGTTTGACTTAGTTGGTTCATTTAACTGTCCATTAAAGCCATCGTAGAATGGGCAAGAAATTACACCACTGAAGTGCAAGTTAAATGTGGGCTGCAAGGCTTATTGCAAAACACACAAGATGATGGACGGAATGCTGCACATTGGCAAACATTCACCCCCAGTCACAGATCTGGGTTTAATCCATCGTTATTTTGCTTCACCACGCCACCCCAGTTCAGACATAGCCATATGCAAATCAGTCTTGACCCTGTGCCTCATGGGAACAGTCCAGACCGAACTGCCAAGCCATGTCTTCCCTGGACCGGAATCAAGCATCCTAGGACCGGTTTCAGGCTATCAGCCTTCATCAGCCAGGATAGCTTGACTCCAGTGGCGTAGTGAGCACGGGACCCACGTCTGGGCATACCCTTCCCACTTAGGGCGAAATGCAAAACACACAAGATGATGGACGGAATGCTGCACATTGGCAAACATTCACCCCCAGTCACAGATCTGGGTTTAATCCATCGTTATTTTGCTTCACCACGCCACCCCAGTTCAGACATAGCCATATGCAAATCAGTCTTGACCCTGTGCCTCATGGGAACAGTCCAGACCGAACTGCCAAGCCATGTCTTCCTGGACCAGAATCAAGCATCCTAGGACCGGTTTCAGGCTATCAGCCTTCATCAGCCAGGATAGCTTGACTCCAGTGGCGTAGTGAGCACGGGACCCACGTCTGGGCATACCCTTCCCACTTAGGGCGAAATGCAAAACACACAAGATGATGGACGGAATGCTGCACATTGGCAAACATTCACCCCCAGTCACAGATCTGGGTTTAATCCATCGTTATTTTGCTTCACCACGCCACCCCAGTTCAGACATAGCCATATGCAAATCAGTCTTGACCCTGTGCCTCATGGGAACAGTCCAGACCGAACTGCCAAGCCATGTCTTCCCTGGACCGGAATCAAGCATCCTAGGACCGGTTTCAGATTATCAGCCTTCATCAGCCAGGAGAGCTTGACTCCAGTGGCGTAGTGAGCACGGGACCCACGTCTGGGCATACCCTTCCCACTTAGGGCGAAATGCAAAACACACAAGATGATGGACGGAATGCTGCACATTGGCAAACATTCACCCCCAGTCACAGATCTGGGTTTAATCCATCGTTATTTTGCTTCACCACGCCACCCCAGTTCAGATATAGCCATATGCAAATCAGTCTTGACCCTGTGCCTCATGGGAACAGTCCAGACCGAACTGCCAAGCCATGTCTTCCCTGGACCGGAATCAAGCATCCTAGGACCGGTTTCAGGCTATCAGCCTTCATCAGCCAGGATAGCTTGACTCCAGTGGCGTAGTGAGCACGGGACCCACGTCTGGGCATACCCTTCCCACTTAGGGCGAAATGCAAAACACACAAGATGATGGACGGAATGCTGCACATTGGCAAACATTCACCCCCAGTCACAGATCTGGGTTTAATCCATCGTTATTTTGCTTCACCACGCCACCCCAGTTCAGACATAGCCATATGCAAGGCTTATTTACCACACACACACTCACTATATTTTTCTTCTCCTCGTGAATGTGACTCGCTCATCGTTATCCCACTACTCATACTGCTCGTTTCTGCTTGCTGTGCACGTGGCATGATCACCCAGTGCTCTGTGCTCGTTCTGCCCTTCCGACGCCATAGCTTTCCAGCCTAGGAGTGTGGCTGGATCCATAAGTGACATCGTGGACAACGCTCAAAGTGCTGCATTGGTTCCAAGTGGGGAATATCGAAACCGCAGCACAGTCCTTCCCGTCATTCACCCTCGGTACTAGCCACGTGCTGTTTCTTCTTCTTCCCCCTAAGGCTTAAAGGCTTCTTGCATTCTAGAAAGAAGCTGGTCGCAGTTGGTCCTTGGAGGGGGGGTGAATTTTCTTAGTCCTGCCGCATTTGAGGAGCCAGGGAGACATCTTTTGTGTTTTCGACATTAAAATCTCTGGCTGGAGTATGCCTAGTATGTCTAGTAGGATCTGATAAGTATAATGCCCAAAGGTCAAAGGCTAAAGGGATCGGTAAAGACTCTCAAGGGTGGAGAATAAAAGCCAAGTTAAGAAGACTCAAAGGTGGAGGCGGCAGTAGCATTGGAACATCTCAGCGAGTCATTGGGAGGAGGTAAGTGTTCTCCTTTGTGGTGTTAGAGCTATGATTGCTATTTAGGCCCTTAATTTCCTGTGCCGGTATATTTGTGTATGGCCCAGAGGTGACTGAATTCTTGTCACATTTTGAGCAGTTAAGTCTGCCGGCTGGAGTAAACTATGTGTACCTGGACCTGTGGACCCCAGTGTCCCTTGTGAGTATATTTGTGCAATGGGGAAAATGATGCCTGTACAGAGGAAAAGACCTGGCAATTCAAAAGTGACCTTGGGGAAAACAAAGGTTGGTGCTAGGGCTAAGGGATTGGCCCGCAATATTAATTATCCTAACGAAAGACCGTCTGTGCACTGCTCGAGTTTTAACCTTTCAGTCTCCCAGCCTCTAGTAGATACTCCTTCCAGCTCTTCTCCTTCGGCATATACCCCGGCTAAGTCCCTGACTTCATCAATGAACGACTTTGCGAGGAAACATTTTAAGAACTCAAGATTACTTGACTCCTTGGTTCAGTTGTTGACACAGTAGTAGAGTCTGCACCCTCATTAATAGCTATACATGGAAAAAAGTGCTTGGGGCAGGAATTGGCGAGCCTTGATTTATCAGACAATAAAGTGAATATGGAGTCTCTCCTCTCTTCCTCACTATGCTTTTCACAACTATCCCTTTTGAGTATATGTCACCCCATGGTAGAGGTTGTCCCTGATAGAGGGAGGATTGAGGTGGGAGATGGTAGCCAGTGTCCATTCCACCCTTTGTCCTCCAATCACTTAGATCCTTCTAGTAGAATGGTGGCGAAGGAAGCTTCCTCCAGTGAAGAGAACCACCCTAAAACAATACTATTTGAATCAGAATTTGTCTTCTAATAATTTAGAATTGTTAGTGACGGGGCCCTCTCCCATGCTAGATGTACTCCTTCTGAGACAAAAAACATAATATGGCATTCTGGAGTCAATGGTAGTGACAAATGATACATTGAAATCTCAAGGGAATCTACTAAAGGATATTGCACTGGAGTTAAAACCAATTAATTATCCTGTATGCCATCTTTCGTAAGACCTGTAACTGTACCAAAGGGAGGCGTTAGTGGCGTTAGAAAGGGGGAGGTGATGGAGTGTGCTTCTGTGTATGTGTCAAGGTTGCCTATGTTAGTCAGAGGTTATAATGCCTATGCTAGTAAATGTCATTTGCTGCTCAGCAAGCGAAGAAGGCACATAGTGCTGAAGAAACAATTTACAACTAAGTCACCAGGAAAGCAAAGGATAAGGGGTAACGTTTGTGGGTGATTGCAGTATCAATGGGATAGCCATAAAAGGGGAGGGCTTCAAAAGCCACCAGAGCATAAACCTTGCTCCTTGCAGGCTTCGTTTTGTAAGGAGATCCATTTGAAAAACAAAGGTGTGGAGCTTGAGAAGCCCCAACCTAAAAATGTTAAAATCCTCAAGCACTGCTTGAAAAATTCAGCCCCTATAGGTGGTTCATCTGAGGGGGCAGAAGGGTCAGAATTAGTGAAATCTCTACATCTCCCCCCCCAATGGGAGGCAAGGGTCAGAAATCATGATGTGTATATATAGGATGTTTTTCTCTTTTTAACTATATATGTTTTTTATATGTGCTTTTATGATTGTATGAAATAGCAATCGAATAAAGCTGTACTTGACTTGACTTGACATGACTTGATTATCCCAACAAGTCCTTAACCTCTTTGAACTCTGAGGGGGGATCAGAAATATATCCATGTATACTTTGATATTTATAGGGTAGGGAAAAATGAATTAATGGAATCCCTTGAACATATCAAATCTGTTGAGGGCTCTTGAACTGTCCTATATTAAGGGATATAATGTCTAGAGACATAGACCAAGTGACTTTCCTAAAAAATAGGAAAGGGTGGGAAATATCTAAAGTTTGCTTCTTATCCCACCTGATTGTAAACTTAATTCTCAATACTCAGCCTGATCTTAATAGAATTGGCTTATGTCTTATCCCAGAAGAGGAAATTGAGAAGCCTTTGACAGTTAACTCTTTTCTAAGTAATTATGCGAGCTGATTTCCCAACAATTATGCTTGGTGTTTAGAAAAGAGAGTTCAAGGCCTCAAAGACGGTTAGTTGGCTGCAATCAAGGAAGCTTGTAGATTACAGTGCCCTGTAGTGCAAAAGATAGGGGTGGGTTGTCTCCATTTTTGAGCTGTCACTATGCATGTCTAAATTCTTCTCAGGGGGATGATTCCTCATGGTTTGGGGAGATAGTTTAGGTAATGGGTTCACCAGCCAACCTAAGTGTATTCTCTTTGGAATGTGCATGGAGTAGAATGTCTGCTGAGGTCAGCAGATCTAAATACGGTATGGGATAATAACCGTATTATCTACTTCCATGAGACATGGTTGGCTGGTGTGATCCAAATGGAAAGCAGATTTTTGCATTTCTCAAAAGATGCAATCAGTGTAGGAGCAGGGCGTCTAACCCGGCGCCTCGTCACTGTGGTTTCAACGAAATGCGTGAAAAAGGCCAGGCAGATACAGATCAACTGTGATTGGGTTTTGTCATGCTCCCTAAATTGGTTTGAAGGTTACATGCCCATGAATGCTTTAATCGTGGTGAACGTATATGTGAACCAGGGGATGACGGCTAATCTTAATACGCAATGGGAGCTGTTTTTAAAATATTTGACTACTTTAGGAGGCTTCTCTGGTTCATCATCTATAATAGTTGAGGGAAGTTTTAACATTTGGCTAGTTCTCACTCGGGTTGACAAAATTTATAGTGAAATGTTGGAAGCCTTTAACCTATTCAAGTCCATTTTTCCTGCTTGTACACAATCAAGTTGGGCTTTCCCACATACAAAGATTTTAGCAGAATTAGGATTTGTTTGTGTAAACAGTTGTTTTGTTAGTGACACGCCAGCAGCCCAAACTTACATGTACAGCAACCAGAAGTGTCCTATAGATTATATGTTCCTACAAGCGTGGACGTTTGAGCTGTGCTTTTCCTTTAGTGTGGTTGAAATTACAGGAAGTGATCACAGGGGCTTAAAGGTGGTTTTCCAGCCAAAATCCACCCCAAGGCAAACTGCAGCTCCCCTGTTAACCTCTTTTCTGAAAAGAATAATGTCTCATATCGATGATAGATGTATGGCACTTATGAGTGATTAGCAAGCAAATAAAGTATTTCCACTGATGAGAAGAGGGAGTGGAATCGACATGGTACAGTGGTACGCACAGATCATCAGGGAGGTTGTAGAAATTGTAAAATGTAATGTTACCCGTTAAGGCTTAGTTTGTTCCCTGGTGAGTAAACACCGCTGGTTTTACCATCATTGCCAAGCTTTAAAGAGAACGCTTCAGCAAGTGAGGCTCAAAAAGCGGTGCCCGGTGGGCATGGGGTAAAGACCTGAGTGTAATAAGGTCAAAGTGGACTATGAGTCACTGTTAAGGTGGCAGAAATCTGATTATTGTAAGGCAAATTGGAAAGAAATGGTATCAGCCCTAACTGCTAATGATACAAAAAACATTCGGAAAGCTTATCTAGTCGGGTTGTAAGTTAGTCCAAGAGCCACTAAGGTGTACAGTTCCAGAGGAGGTTTGGGTTTCTCACCTAACCTGAATATATAGATCGTCTGATAAATCAAGCAGACGCCCCTGGGTTCAAATCTCCTAAGTGTCAATTCCTTGATTAAAATAATATCCTCCCTTAATTTAATGAGAGCAGTTGGCACCTGTAATAAAATCTGATGTTAACTGGTGGCTATTCTTTTTTTCCAAAGTGTTTATCTCAATAACTAATTCAAGACTGTTCCCAAGTAGCTGGAAAGGGGCAGTTATCAAACCAATACATAAGAAAAACGATCCAGCAGACCGAAACAGGTTCTGATTGCTAAATTTAATTGATATGAGGGCCAAATTATACTCAAAGGCTATTTTACAGAATATAAAAAACTGGATAGAGGATAATAACTTGATTCAGATTGAACAAGGAGGTTTTAAACTATGCCACTCTACATTCGGCCATTGCCTTAGATTATGGGCAATGGGTCAGAAGGCAATGAAAACCACTGGCACTTTATTTTGTTGCTTTGTGGATTTTCGCTCAGCTTTTGAGTTAGTAGTTGGAAAGGTTTATGGTCTAAATTGAGAAATATGGGCATCCCAGAATACCTCTTGAGGATTCTTTAAGAATTATGCAATGATAATTGGGCGCAGGTGGAACCAGACCTCTCGCTCCAAAGAAAGCTTGAGTTGTTCAGTAAGTATTGTATATTCAATATCTTCACCATGAATATGGATAAAACGAAAATAGTTACATTTGGTAAGAACTCCAAGCCATACACGTGGGTCCTGGGGGATAAATCTGTAGAAGTGGCAGCCTCATATAAGTATTTAGGGATGACATTTACTGAGAATTTGAATTGGTTATTGCAGAAATTTGAAATAGGGAATCACGTCTTACGGACTTATGCTATTTGGCAACTAAGAGGTTGGCTAGCTATATTTTGGAACACCGCCAATTAAATGAAACCTACCTTTATTTGTCTTCTTAACCTAACCCTCTTCTTCGTCTGTTGCTTTTGAAATTTCGGGTTGCTTTTAATGTTCTGCATTTAAATTCTAGTAAAATCCAAGGGCTATTGAATATGGAGGGTAACTGTATAAGTGGCTTACGGTATGACAATTTTAATGTACATCTGTTTTTTGATTGTTTAAATTTTTTATATGCTAGACGTTTATTTTTAAGGCTGATTTTTTTTGGTATAATATTCAGCATTGAAGGAAAGCGATCTCACGTTTGTTAAATATAGAATCTTTTGACAAAGCATGTGCTATGGGCGGGTTCTTTAAGTTTATCATTCTATAGTGGATCATATTTTATGTATTTTAAATTGTATTTATTATGTAATGATTTATTTATTGGTTTTGCAGCTCCCCTCCCCAAGCCATTATAGACCCCCAGAGCCCGCCCCCAGCGCCAACACTTACAAAAAAGGGGAGGGGGGCCACGTGGCCCCCTTCCCTGAGCCTTATTTAGCTCCTGGACCCCATCCCCTAAGGCCGTTTGTTTTAATTAAAGGGGAGGGGCAGCGTGGTCACCCTCCCTGAGACTTGTTAGGCCCTTGGAGCCCCATCCCATAGGGCCACTACTAAAATTATAGGAGAGGGTGGACACACGGCCCCCTCCCAAGCCTTTTCCGTCCTCAGGTTCCCATCCCCCAGGGTCCGCATCATTAAAGGTAGGTGCCATAGTGCCCACCCAAGGCACCCACCATACATTAGTTGGGAATCTCGGGGGGAGCCCCAAGGCCCCCGCTGCCCCAGCCGTCTCCCTGCATTCAATTATGTTTCTCCCTCCGGGCGAGAGCAATATTTTGATCTGTTTCCCTGCCTGCATCACTGCAGGCAAGGAAACAGATCAAAAGTCTGCTCCCAGCTGGCAGGAGCATTTTCAAAGCTCCAGCTGGGAGTAGACTTTGTCTTTGCTCCTGCTTGGTGGGAGATTCAAGAATGCTCCAGCAAAGCAGGAGCAATCACAGGTTTCCCTGCACACGCCAGTGCGGGCAGGGAAACTGCTATCTCTGGGGCGTGGGCTCCCCGGGCCATAGCTAATGACCCGGCCTCCGGGCTGGGCTCCCTGGTGCCATTAACAGCTCAGGTAGGGGGGCTGCATGGCCCTCCTCCTTTTTAATTAGTTTAGTGGCCCCGGGGAATGGAGTTTCCAGGGCTTTTAGAGGCTCTAGGATGGTGGCTGCGTAGTCCCCTCCCCATGTTGATTAAATTTCGCCTCTAGCTGGGCGTGCATCCCCCCTCCCCATTTATAATAATTTCAGCCGTAGGGGTGGGCTCCCCGGGGCCTGTAAATGAATAGTAATATATTAATAATGAAGCCCAGCGGCCCTACTGCCGTTTTATTTTGTTTTTTCACTGTCCCGCTGGAGTCCCAGGGGATCGTGGCAATTTTTTTGTGACAGCAAAACAGCTGAACGGAATTACACCAAATTTGACTGGAAGCTAGTTCCAGGTTGTGCTTTTTGTGATTTGGTGTCAATATTTTCAGTAGTTTTTGAGATATTAAGGTTTAAAAAATATAGATATCTGGGCGGTTGGGTTCAAGGGACTCTCGGAAGAGTCCCTCGAACCCAATTTTAAAAGATAGAGCATTCTGATTGATCCGGGAGTTTTATTTCCTTTCGGCCATCTCGCTCCCGCGGTAGTCAGACTTCCGTGGGAGCGGGCACTCTGATTGGCTTCCAGCAACTTCAGAAGAATGTTGCTGGTAGTTATTACATGAGCCGGGGACTTAGTCCCCTTGTCCTGAAGTATAAAAATCAATATAAGGGTGAAGGGTAGAAATAGCCTGAGCCCCTTGGTTGCGGACCCAGAAGAACCCCCTGGGGCCAAAACACACAAAAAATTGCAAAATATGCAGCGATCCCACAGGATCAAAAAACAAAAAAACAAAATGGTGGCCGACCGCATTCATTAACTGTGAGCCTCGGGAAGCCCACCCCTGGGGCCATATTCAATAAGGGGAGGGGGGCACATGGCCCCCCTCCCTGAGTCATTAACAGCCTCAGGGATTCCACCCCCAGGGCCAAAATCATGAAAAGGGGGAGGGGGCTGCGTGGGCTCCCTCCCGAATCATTAAATGCCCTGCCGAGCCCGCCCCGGGGCTAAAATATGCTAATAAGGTTGGGGGACCAGCACAGCCCCCTTCCCGACTCTTCAGAGGCCCCAGGGACCCAATCCCCCAGTGCCAAAATTACTTAAAATGGGGAGGAGGGCCGCACAGCCACTCCTCCCTGAGCCATTAAAGGCCCCTAGAAGTCCACACCAGGGGCCGGCTCACATGCTATGTCCCAGGGAGCCCACCCCCAGGGCATAACAGTTTCCCTGCCTGCACCGAGGCAGGCAGGGAAACCTGTTTGTTCCAGCTTGGGGGGAGCTTTTCGAATTTTCCACGAAGCGGGAGCAAACACAAAGTCTGCTCCCAAGCCGGAGGGAGCTTTGAAAGTGCTCCCATCAATGGGGAGCAGACTTTTGATCTGTTTCCCTGCCCACAGTGAAGCCATTTGAGATGTCATCAGTGATGTCATAAGTGATGTAATAGAACATGTCATGAGTGAGGTAATACGTGAGGTCATGAGCAGTGCATGGCAGGGGCGTAAGTTATAGTTAGCTCTGCTGACAACAACTGGTAAATTTCAGGTTTTTTTTGTTCAAAATGTTAATGTTGTCACTGACATATTCACCTAACTATAACTTTAGTTTAACCTTTGTTTTTTTCAGTGAATATATATAAATATAGACATATATATATAAATGTGTGTGTGTGTATATATATTCACTGAAAAAACCATAGGTTTCAGGCACGTTATAGTTAGAAATTAGCATTTAAAAAACCTTACAAATTCACTGAAAAAACCATAGGTTTTAGGGACAGTTATAGGTAGTTGGACATTGCACTCGTACAAAACCCGTGAAATTCCCCGTTATAGTTAGTTCAGCTAACTATAACTCGCGCTCCGCAATGCACTGCTGATGACGTCACATATTACATCACTCATGACATGGTCAGTGACATCACTGATGACATCACTGATGACATCTCAAATGACATCACTGATGACATCATCCAGTGACTGTGTTTCTGTAAAGTTTAAATATTTTTACTATATATAGGGAAAGGCGTATTGAAGAATGAGTGGGTGTATAAGTGTCTGTATGGAGGATTTAGTAGGTGCGTGACTAACTCTATAAGTGAGTGATTAAACGTATCTTACTGAATGCATGGGTTAGTGACTAAACTGGGTGAATGTCTGTATCCGTCTGTCTGTTGCTGTGTAAGTGGCTGCATGGGTTTGTGAATAGCTACATGAGTGTCTATATGAGTTATTGATTGGTTGTCTGAGTATCTGTATGGGTGCCTGAGTGTTTGTGTGGGTGGGGTGTGTGCGACTCTGTGCATAGATGTGTGAGTGGGTGATTCACTGGGTGGATGGTTTCAAGAGTGCATCTGTGATAGACTGTATGGGTGGGTAAGTGTGTGTAAGAGTGTGTTAGTGAGTGAATGTATGTCCCAGTGGTACATGTGTGAGTAACTACATATGTGAAAGGCAGTATATATGTGTGTTGGAGTATATAAATAGCTATAAGCGAGAGTGTGTGATTGTGTTAGTGACTGTATGGATGAGTGTCTGCTTGTATCAGTGATTGTATAAGAGCGTAAGAATGTGCTAGTATTTGTATGAGTAAGTGAGCTGGTGTGTGTATAACTGTATAGGTGAGTAAATGGCAGTGTGTTTAATTATTTGCATGACTGACTAGGTGTGTGAGTACCTCTATGGATGAGTGGCGGTGTTTGAGTGTCTATATAGGAGTATGAGTGCATATGATAGTCCTGTACTGAGTGACCGTAAGTATGAGTGACTGTACGGGTGAGTGAGTGGATGTGTGTGTAGACCTAAGAATCAGTGAGTGGGTATGTAGTTATTGGTGTTGGAGTGTCTATGGTTTTGCGAATGGCAGTCTGTAATTTAGAGTGGGTGTATCAAAGGTTATATTAGGGTGTGAGGAGGTGCATCAGATTATCACGTGGATGATGTCATCAGTGATGTAATTTGAGATGTCATCAGTGATGTCATCAGTGATGTCACTGACCATGTCATGTAATATGTGACGTCATCAGCAGTGCATTGCGGGGGCGCGAGTTATAATTAGCTGAACTAACTATAACGGGGGAATTTCACGGGTTTTGTACGAGTGCAATGTCCAACTCTACCCTCTAGACCTACCCTTAGTTGATAATCTGGTTATAAAACTTGAACAAGAACATGACACTGCTCCTTTAGTATGCGTCCTGCTCTATAGACCTCCTCAAAGGATGCCCTCTTTCCCTCATTCTCTGGGCGAACAGGTCGCGCACTTAGTCACTAACTATGGGAAGGTCATGCTAATTGGTGATTTCAACTACTGGGCCAATGAATCATCTGGTGGTCCCCAATTGGCTGAACTTGCAGAGCTACTCACAGGATTGAACCTTACACAACAGGTGACCACGGCCACTCATATTAGGGGGCATATTCTTGATCAGGTTTGGACAGTCAACATCACTATGTCCCCGGTATTAGTCTCACCGTGTACATGGTCAGATCACCATGTAATTAAATTTACTATTCACGATAATTTTTCGATCAAAACATCCGGTTTAGGTGGTGGCACACGCAGAAACTGGAATAAAATCGAGAAACTCTTATTTCTTGATTCACTTGCTAACTCTATTCCTCCCGTCAATTCTTCCATCAACTTGGCTGATGCACAGTTAACCAGCTGGCTATCGGCCGCTTGCCACATGTTTGCGCCCCCCAGGAAGATCCATGCCACTCGCCGCCATGACGCCCAGAAATGGTTTTCCACCGAGTTGAAAAATCAAAAACCAGTCTTACGGCAATTGGAGAGAAAGTGGAGATGCAACTATTTATCCGAAGATAAATGGTCTTACTCAAATACCCTGAAAATATATAAAAAATCGATCCTGACCGCCAAAGCGACATACTTTTCTTCTAAAATCCTGTCTGCAACTAATCGTTCTAAGGAGATCTTCTCCATAGTGAATGAGTTGTCTAATCCCGTCAGAACTTCTATCAAGCATACCCCTTCCCAAACCTTTTGCAACTCATTGAATTCTTTCTTCATTGATAAAATTAAAAAAATAAAGTCCAGTATCCCGGTTTGCCAAAACCTGGACTCTAGTTTGCATATCACCCGAAATCATAGCACCTTTACGCAATTTCCTATAATCCATGAGCATACCCTTGCGGATCTCCTCTCTAAAGTCAAATCTGGCTCCCCCACGGACTGCTGCCCTCCTAGCATTTTGAAGGAAATTTTTACTGCCCTCCCTAGTCCTGCTCTCAATCTTTTAAATGAGTCACTGCTCCAGGGTATCGTCCCCGCCACTTTTAAGGAGGCAATTGTCATTCCCCTTTTGAAGAAGGCGGGCGCGGATCCGCTAATTTTACTGAACTACCGACCTATCTCTCTTCTCCCTTACCTAGCCAAGGTTTTGGAAACCTATGTTACGCGATGTCTCACTGATTTTTTGGAGGAATCCGAATTTCTTGACTCCCACCAAGCGGGGTTCCGCCCGGCTCATTCGACCGAGGCGGTGATCCTTACAGTGTTGGACACTCTCCGTAGTGAGGTCGATGGTGGTTCTTCGCAGGCTCTTGTCCTGCTTGATCTCTCCGCGGCCTTTGACACAGTCGACCATAACCTTTTGGTCGACCGGGCGAGGGACGCGGGAATCTCAAGACTTGCCCTGGGCTGGATCACCTCCTTTTTGGAAAACCGCTCCCAGGCGGTCTGTACTGCACAGTTTACTGCCCCCAGAACTAGAATTTCGTGCGGAGTCCCTCAGGGCTCCTCACTTTCTCCCCTGTTTAATCTTTACCTTCTCCCTCTTGTCCGAGCCCTGAAAGAGCGTCAAGTTTGTACCTTTAATTATGCTGACGATTTTCAACTTATTTTCCCCATCAGTAACTCCTTCGAGTCGGTCCACGCCTTTCAGACTACCATGCTGTTCATTAGTCAGTGGATGAACAGTAACCATCTTAAGCTCAATCCGGACAAGACGGAGTTGGTTTTAACAGGTGGTCTCTCTAAAAATCCCTGGGGCCCTCATTTCTGGCCCAAGGAGCTGGGTCAGCCCCCTTCTCCATCTATCTCGGCTAAGAGCCTTGGGGTAATAATCAGTCAAGACCTCACTATGAAGCCCCAGATTGGGTCGGTGATCTCTACCTGTTTTTTCCAACTTAGGAAAATAAAAAGATCTGCAGATTTCTCACCCATGAAGCCCGGATTCAGGTGATCATCGCCATGGTCATGTCCCATGTCGACTATGCCAACTCGCTTTACTTTGGCATTCCTCTCTATTTATCCAAGCGCCTGCAGATGGTACAAAACCAGGCCGCACGCCTGATTGTTCATCAACCTAGGCACCATCATGTCACTCCTCTTCTAAGGAAACTTCATTGGCTCCCAGTGGTCCAGCGCTGTGCCTTCAAGGTTGGGTGCCTCATTTTTAAGTCACTCAACGGTAGAAGCCCTAAATTTGTGAACAACTTGATTAATAGGCATGTTCCCACACGCAATCTCCGTTCAGCACACAAGCTATTTTTGTCCACTCCCTCTTTTAAATTAAAGCGCACCGGTGGTGCCAGGTTTGCCATTTTGGCCCCCATGTTCTGGAACTCTCTCCCCTCCGAAATCCGGTTCTGTAGCAACCTCCTCGGCTTTAGAAGCCTTCTTAAAACTTGGCTATTCCGTCAGGCTTTTTGAATGTTCTTCAGGACTTGGGTGTCAATTAAAGTAGCGCCATGAAACCTCCCCGGTGTACGTGCGCTATATAAATTCATTTTAACATAACATAACATAACTACCTATAACTGTCCCTAAAACCTATGGTTTTTTCAGTGAATTTGTAAGGTTTTTTAAATGCTAATTTCTAACTATAACGTGCCTGAAACCTATGGTTTTTTCAGTGAATTTCAAAGGTTTTTAAATGCTAATTCCTAACTATAACATGTCTGAACCCTATGGTTTTTTTCAGTGAATTTCAAAGGTTTTGTAAATGACAATTTTTAAATGTATTAATTGTTATATTTATTTTTTTGATACTGATTTACTACATTTTTTTAAACTATTTATTTTTAGATATTTTATTTTTTAAATTACATTGTAATTACATTATACATTACATTACAAAATATACTTTCTCAGAATGAATTACTTTAGTTTAAATACTTTGCAAATAGGCAATAGACTTTTAAGTACAGTAGTTACAGTTGTTGCAATGGGCAACACAATTTCAAACACAATGCAACATTGAGCTCAATGTGAATTTCTAGTTAAATGCAATTAGTTACTTTATGGATTACTTTTCTAACCACAGGACTGGATCCTAGATTCAGTCCTGGGACATCTCCTGTAAACAGTTGAGTAAAAGCGTTTTGGTTACAGTAGTGATTTTTAAGGAATATTATTGTATTTTAAAAGTTGACACTTAGAAACTTCTTCACATAGAATTACCAATGTTATCCTATGGGAGGAAATTCACTTAGCAGGTAAGTAGTGTTATCGTTACTTTTTCTTACTCAGTGGTGCATCTCCTGTAAACAGTTGAAAGAATGCGTTTAAGTCATACAGGCGATTTTTAAGGAATATTTGTAGTTTGTGAAAATCGACACTTTGAAACTTTTCTGCTGAAAACCAGACAATGGATTCCTATGGAAGGAAATACAAGTTACTGGTAAGTACGGTTAGAATTACTTTTCAGGATCAGTACTGGGCTCAAAGATGCAGCACTGAGGTCCCTCCTGATAACAGGTGAGTAAATCGGAATTCGTAGTTCGGCTGATTTTAGAGGAATATTTGCACAATGGTGAAGGAAGGGGGTGGGGCCTGAGTTGACATGTCTGCAAACACGCCCTGTGGCGCGTTTTAAGTTGGAGAATTAATTCCTCCTCAATCCCGAGGGTCCCTAGGGGCCAACTAGCCCACCAGGTACCTCCAGTATGCGCCAGAGAGCTGCGTTGCTGAGTGGTGTTCAGAGGCCACGCCCCTTTTTACAACACTCTGCAACGCCGCTCCGTGGCGCTTACTGGTGGTAACTGGTGGGCTAGTTGGCCCCCAGGGACCCTCAGGATTGAAGGGAATTTAAATCCCCATCTTAAAACGCGCCATGGGGCCTGTTTGCACACATGTCACCTGAAGCCCCGCCCCCTCCCTTCACCATTGTGCAAACGCACCCCGTGGCGCGTTTTAAGTTGGGGGATTAAGTCCCCTTGAATCCTGAGGGTCCCTGGAGTCCAACTAGCCCACCATGTACCTCCAAAAAGCGCCACAGAGCTAGGTTGCAGAGAGGTGTAAAAAGGGGTGTGGCCTCTGTACACCTCTCTGCAACGCAGCCCCCTGGCGCATACTGGAGGTTCCTGGTGGGCTAGTTGGCCCCCAGGGACCCCCAATATTCAAGGGGAATTCGTTCCCCATCTGCAAACGCGCCAGGGGGTGCGTTTGCAGAGTGCTGCAAGGAGGGGCGTGGCCTCAGGCGCGATGCCGGTCTTTTTTGTTTTAAGAAGGGGGCTGTGTGGCCCCCTTCTTTTCTAATTTATTGGCCCTGGGGACCCCATCCCCCAGGGCCTGCCCCCTCTTTTTTTTTTTTAAATGGAAGGGGGCCGCGTGGCCCCCTCCCGAGGCCTTAATCGGCCCCGGGGACCCCATCCCCTGGGGCATGGCCTTCTTTTTTTTTTTTTTTTTTTTTTTTAAATAACTTATGGAGGGGGGCTGCGTTGCCCCCCTCCTCAGGCCACTTATGGCCCCGGGGACCCCATCCCCCGGGGCCGGCCTTTGTTTTATTTATTTTTTTAATTAAATTTTGGGGAGGGGGGCCGCGTGGCCCCCCTCCCGGGCCACTTGTAGCCCCGGGGACCCCATCCCCCAGGGCTGGCCCTCTCCGTTGGGGACCGTGGGGGGTCACCAATCCCCCCACGGTCCCGCTGGCTCCCCGCGTCCTGCGGGAGCTGGCATTGCTTTTCCACATGGGGAGCTGCTAAGATGCAGCTCCCCGTGTGGAAAAGCATTTGTCTTTGGTTTTTGGAAGAGAGAGCAGGTTTCCTGCTCTCAGTTCCAAAAACCAAAGCAGTTTGCTATGACAGGACAGGAGCCGCGAGGCTCCCGCCCTGCCATAGCAAACTACAGTGTCCCAGGGGTAGGCACCCCGGGACACTGCAGGAGCCGGCCCTGGGGGGTGGCGGTCCCCAGGGCCATCAAGGGCTCCAGGAGGGGGGCCGTGCGGCCCCCCTCCCACCATCTTGAAAGCCCCGGGAGGTGGTGGTCCCCGGGGCTCTGGGGTCCGTAACGGACCCCCATATTTAAATCTTTAGTGCCCCGGGAGGTGGCGGTCCCAGGGGCGTGTGGGAGGGCTGGAGCCCCCACACAGGTACTTACAAAATAAAAAAAGAAGCCCGGGGGTGGCGGTCCCCGGGCTTGGGGGCCTTAGAAGCCCCCCATTCATTAATTTCATAACCCCCCGCATGCCCCCCGGACTGGGCCCACCCGGGGGCCAATTAACAACAACGTGCGAGAGACCGCGCTTCGTTTTTTTTTTTTTTTGCGGGATCCGCGCACCCTAAGCGCATCCCGACGATTTTTTTTTTTTTTTAAATGCTTTTTTCTGCTCAGGGGGTCCTTGTGGGACCCCCTGAGCAGACCTAGGGGGTCAGGGTGTTTCTACCCTGCCCCCTTTGTGCGTTTTGCGCACTTGTTTCTTGTGCCTCGGTTCTACCGAGGGACAAAATGGCTGCCAACACTTCCTGATTTGGAGTGTTGACAGCCACTTGAAAGCCAATTAGCATGCAGCTCGTGATCGGGAGGGTGCGCTCAGGGAGCGCGAATCCGACGCGGCCATAGATATATATGTGATTTTCCTTTTGATTTTCTCAGGAACTACTGAACGGATTTACACCATTTAAAAAAAAGGGTTCTTTCTGAACCAAGAACTACCTCTTTGCCAAATTTGGTGTAATTCCGTTCAGCAGTTCGGGCTGTAGCCGTGGCTAAAGTTTCCTATGGGAAAATGAATGGGGAAAACACGTTTTGGGACTCCCCTTTTTTCTCAGCCCCCGCTTGACGAATCACCCCGAGACTTTCAGGGTAGGAGCGGACCGGAGCGGGCCACAAAGTTTGAAAATTTTGCGAAGATTCGTCAACCGGCGCAAGAGTTATTTCAAATAGAATGTTGCGGATTTCCTATGGAAAATAGGTTCTAACTATATCTACTGGCGACCGCCAGTAGATAATATATATATATATACATATGTGTGTGTGTGTGCGTGTGTGTGTGTGTGTGTGTGTGTGTTAGTGTGTGTGTGTGTGTGTGTGTGTGTTAGTGTGTTTGTTATATTAGGCGATTACACGATTTTCCGTGATGCCAAGGAGACTGAAAAGTGAAGTCCTAAGGGACAGCTTCCTTCCGAGTGACCTGCCAAGCTTTCGGGCCTTTGTTTAACATATATATATATATATCTCCTAGTGGAGGTTGCCACTAGGTAGTTATAGTTTGGTATGCTATTCCATCAACAGAGTGTTTGATCTGCTAATAACTTTGTCCCGGTTTGACAAAACTTTCTACCTCCGCTCCTTCCTGGAAAGTTTTGGGGTGATCCATCCAGCGGGGCTGGAAAAAAAGGGGGGCCCAAAACGCAAAATCCTCATGCATTTTTCATAGACTTCTTTAAGAGTGGCTACAGCAAAAACTGCTAAACGGAATTACACCAAAAGTAAGCTAGATTTTAGTCCGCAGATTGTGCTGTTTGTGATTTTGTGACTGGTGTTCAGTAGTTTTTAAGATATTAAGTGTCAAAAATATATAGATATTTGGACTGTGTGAGTTTTGCGAGATCACAACTTCAAAAATGGAGCCCTGTGATTGGGGCCACTTTCTCCCCGGGTTATAGTATGAAAAATAGAGAGTGGGGACCACCATAATTCAGGGGGGAATTGAGTGGCCCCCCTCCAAAGGCCGATTTCAGCCCTGGGAACCACATCGCCCGGGCCCGGCCATCATTCAATGGGGATGCATGGCCCTCCTCCCCAGGCCCAATTTGGTGCTGGTGACCCCATCCCTAGGGGCCCGACCGTGTTACCCTGGATGCCCTGGGGCCTACCCAGTATATTCTATAAAGAGAAACCTCCCCAACCATAAATCAAACAATTATTTATCATCAGATGTCCCTTTTATTGACTCTGAGTTTCATATTTTTTTAATTGTCTTCTTTTAAGTTTTTTTCAACATTTTTTCCCATTTTTTTAAAATCTTCATTAAAGAACTTTGCACCAATTGTGCCGTTATTCAATTTTTACAAAACACATATCCATATTTACATGACATAACAAAGAATGATACAAACATTTACAAAACAAACATTTGAAGGAAACCTGTGACGGAATCAACACAATCACAAAAAAGGGAAAACAGTGTAATAAAAACAAGCAACTCTTTTATGGATGATGAAGAAAATCAATCCTACAGTCTCCTTATTCGTTTTTGCAGAGACCTTTAACAACTGGGTCTTCTAAGCTGATATATTTTCAAAGTCCTGAGTAGGTCAGAGTGTTCATTCAAACTTCTATATTTGTGCTTATACCAATTGAGCTCAAACTGTATGGAGAAGTGGTTTTCCTTCCCCAGGAGTAAACTCTTGACCTATATATACAAATAGCCGACGCGTTTCGACCTTCACATGTGGACCAAGGTTAATTTTACACGAAGGTCTTCATCAGGGTGGGGTAAAGTTCAAAAGAAACACTGTAGGGTTCCGGCTGTCTCATATGACATGTGCCTTTAAATGTCACGGGTCACTGAACAGTGTGTTACACTTTCACTGGTGAACGGGATGTTGTTTTCAGGTCACGTGTTTTCAGTCATCTTTGTTGCTGCGAAAATTTCTTTCAGGGAGACGAGTTCACTCAGGTCCTCTGCCTGAGTGAACCCAGGGCACCCAGTCTGCTATGGGACTGCGGGGATCCCAGCCGGCATAGCACTTGCACACATGGAGCTGCAAGAGCTGCTGGAAATGCACAACTGTGTATGCAAGAGCAATAGTTTCATCTCTTTCCCTGCCCGCATGTCTGAGTGTTTTCTTGTGCTTCGTGGGAGTTGTCAGCTCCCGCCAAGCAAAAGCAAACCGGTATGTACCGGGGGTGGGCACCCTGGGACATAGCAGGAGCCGGCCCCTGGGGGTGGTGGTCCCTAGGTCCTTTATTGGCTCCAGGAGGGGGCTACCTGATGCCTCTCCTTTAGTTTTCATGGGCTGGCCCCTGGGGAGGTAGCGCCCACAGGGCTGTATATCGCCCACTTTTTAAAGTTATTTGTCCCAGGGAGTTGTTGGTCCCCAGGACGCGGGGGTTACCCGAGGTCCCCCCATTACTTTTAATTTAGTCCTGGGGAGATGGGGCTCTCCGGGGGGTCCCAGAGTCCTCCCATTTCTGTCCGTTTAGCCCCACGGAGGTGGTGGTCCCTGGGGCACGGGGGCCGCATGGTCCCACTGTCTATTTTTTATACTATAGCCCCAGGGAGTTGGTGGTCCCCGAGGCTTGTATACCCGGGTGCTTTAGTATAAACAAGTGTGGGAAACTGCAATAATTTTTTTTTTTTTTCATTTTTGCCACAAATTCACTGCGATTTCATGGCAACACATTTTTCTAAAGTGCTTTTTTGCCCTGGCGGAGTACCTCGGGGACCCAAAAAACAAGATTTGGGGGTCAGGGTACCCCTACCCTGCCCCCTTTTCTTTTTTTCACATTTTGTTGTGGGACTCAGCTGAACCAGAGTCCCAAGATAGCTGCCAACACTTCCTGGTGGAACTGTTGGCAGCCAATCAGAGCTCTGCAGATCTCTGCACAAGCTCGTCATTATTCGCTAAGACCGCGATCGTGGATATACACATTGGAATTTCCTTTAATATCTCACAAACTACTGAACAGATTTATGCCAAATAACAAAAAGCACAATCTGCGGACCAAAAGCTAGCTTTCTGCCAAATTTAGTGTAATTCCGTTTAGCTTTTCGGGCTGCAGGCGTATCTAAAGAGTCTATGGGAATTAACATGGGAAACACGCTATTATTGACGCCCCCTTTTTCTCTGCCCCCGCTTCATGGATCGCTCCGAAACATTCTATGCACAACAGGACCCAACATGACACCTTGTTTAGAATATTTCGTGAAGATTCGTCCAACGGCGCCAAAGATATAGGCGAGTCAATAAGTGCTTTTCCTCTGGAAACATGTTCATAACTATAACTACCTACTGGCGACTGGCCAGTAGTAGCTGTACATATTGAAAATAGATTTTTATTTGTTTCTTACTTTTGTTATATAATAATTTTGTTATTTTGTACTCGTATGATAACTAAAGGTACAGTGTATGTTTTTTATGTTCCCTGCTGGCCCGTTCAACGGCTCTAGGATCTGACTAAATCTAGAAAGTGTTGTTTTCGAATTAAAAATTTTTCATTTTGTAACCTGTTTCCTGAATCTCTGTGTGTCTAGATATATATGTACTTCTTCCTGTGGGCTCCTTTGGGATTTTACAATGTGAAAAATGTTAGAGGAGAGCAAATACACGCATCTTTTAGCTTAGTGGTAATGTCTCCATTTTTCAGGTTGTGTTGAGCATAAAGCACCCCTTGTTTGTGCACGTAACAGAGCTATTAACAGATTTGTCTTTGGTGTCGTAGTACTTGCTCAGTGACACCTTTCTCAATATTGCCTAATTTTGGATTTCTTGAGTTGCTTAATTAAATTACTTCTGAATGTGGAAATAGGGTCACCTCACATTCTAGAAGATTATATAAATTTCCTTTTTATGAATAGTCTGGGAATGAGACATAACCACTAGGATGGGCTAAGCTCTTCATTCAGGACTCGGCAGTATGTTTCATGTGTGTAGGTGGTGTGCTCTACAATTGTGTCAATTGGTAATCTTTCCTGTCTTCGCTTAAATTCTTGAGTGCAGTATCTCAGCTATCTGATAGAGACTTCTAGCTGCAGATTCCTTACGTTTGAATTTCCCAGGTGTCAGACTGGATCCGGAAACTTTTTGTGTGAGCAGTACCCCTGCGCACTATTTGGTGGCTCCATCCGGCTCCATGTGACGTTGCCGGCATCGTTGGCGTTGGTTGTTACGTCGCAGTCACCTATATCGACACCACCCAGATGCGCTTCATCAGTTCTTTTCTTTCCGCGCCAGTTAGTGCTGACCTGAAGAAGAGCTACCCCTCTGTCTCTTTTTGACAGGCTTTTTTCAACATTTTGTTGAGAGATTTTTTCTGGTGTGTCGAGGGATGACCTCTAGAAGGGTAGGTTTCAAGCTGTGTGGTGGCTGTCACTGAGCAGTATCGGTAACTGACCCCCATCTGGTCTGTTTGTGGTGTCTCGAGCCTGACCACGACTCAGCATCATGCTCGGACTGTCAGGCCATGGCTCCGAAGGCCTTGTGGGAGAGATCCATGAAGTTCTTTGCAGCCCGGCAGTTGACATCCAGCGTGACTCCTCTGAGGTCCCGGTCCTGATTGAAGAAGAGAAGGTTGCGGGACCGCTCCAGGTGCCCCAAGTCCTCTTCTTCGCACTCAAGGTTCTTGGGACACTCAGGGAAGAGGCATAAGAAGAAGAAGTCCAAACTGACTTAGACTTCACCTCGTCTGTCATCCGTCGACAAGACAGGTTAGGAGAAGCAACACTCTAGTCACGGTTCCGTGGAATTGTTGCCAGGTTCGACTCTGCGTCTCCCCCCCGTTCCAGGAGCCGGAGCAACTGTTGCTCAGGTGAACGAATTCTACAAGACCATGCTCCGCGTATTTGAGAGGGCCATCTCCTCTGGTGTGTGTTTGTGCCCAGCGGGGTTGGGAGAGGCCCCACCAGGCTCCACGCCGACGGCTCAGGCCTAGACACTGGTGTGGTCTCATGGATCTGATCCGGATCTGAGTCGGCACCGGATGTGCCAACTCGACCTTCCCCGGCACCAGCCCCGAAGTCAATGCCTCCGGCACTGCCGGCGCCCACCCGCGGCACCAGCCCCATTCTTATACCCAAAGACTCTGAGTCAGATCGATGTAGGTCGACGTCGACTCCAGCATCGACTGAGCCCAGAGGTTCTACGTCATTGCCTGTTCCTTTTGAAGAGGTCTCAAGCATGGGAGAGAAATGGGAGGGGTCTCTGGACTCTTCGGAACACCAGTTGGATCCTCCTTGTGAGCAATTGGACTGGTATGAGGAGCTTGGAGAGGCCAGTTGACTGGACACATCTCCAGATACTGGTATACTAGCTCCGCCTAGTGTGGCTACGGAGGAGGGAGCATCGTATGACATGGTGATGAGGAGGGCAGCGGAGGTCCCGGACCTGAAGATGCCCTCAGTGCAGGTCAAGACTAATCTCTTGACTGAAGTGCTTCAACCTGGGGCTTCCTCGTCCGAACCCCTTTTGCCCTTTAATGAAGCATTGACAGATGTCCTTCTAGGCACGTGGTGCAAGCCTAGCACAGGGGCTCCTGTGAACAGGACAGTAGCACTCCGTCATCGCCCTGCACCGGGTAATCCAAGTTTTCTCAGCCAGCACCCCACCCCTAAGAGCTTGGTGGTTCAAGCTTCACGTCCCATGGCACGTTCCCTTCCGTTCCCCCGGATAGGGAATCCAAGTGGCTGGACGCACTTGGGAAGAAGTTGTTTTCTTCCACCCGCCTTGCATTGCCGTTGGTGAACATCGCACACCTTATGGGAAACAGTTGCTCAAGTGCTACCACAGGTCCCTGAGGAGGCCCTTCTGTGTTCTCCCAGGCAGTGAAAGATGGGAGAGGTGCAGCAAAGTTCACCATTAGGTGCAGTTTAGATACAACTGACTTGCTGGCTAGAGTAGTTTCATCGACAGTGGCCTTACAGCACCATGCCTGGCTGAGAACATCTGGGTTCTCAGGTGATGTCCGGGCTAATCTCATGGACATGCCCTTTGACTGGACTTGTCTCTTTGGTAAAAAGGCAGCCTCTGCTTTGGAGTGTTTCAAGGAATCTCGTGCTACGGCCAGATCCTTGGGCCTCTGTTACACCTCATGTCCAGTCCACCTTTTTCCCCTTTCGTGGCATTGGTAGGGGTTATCAACTGTGTCAGCCATACTCCAGCCACCATCCTGCACAGACTCCCCAAGTTGTGCGAGGACGTGGACGCGGTACATTCTAACCTCGTGGGAATGGTAGCCAGAAGTCGTCTGCTTCCATGCTCCCGGCAACTCAGCCTCCAAGCATTCCTAGATTGGTTCTGCAAGACAATGCCACTCCAGTTGGAGGGAGAATTCAACATCATCTCCTCCGCTGGAGGTCCATAACATCAGACAAATGGGTGTTGCAGATCATTCAGGATGGCTATTCGCTTTAGAGAAGGTTCCGATTTCAGAAGTAGTAAGTGGTTGTTACTCCTGCTACTTTCTGATAACGAAAAAGAAAGTATACATCCTATTCTGGACCATCAATCTTTTCCTCAAAAAGGAAAAATTCAAGATGCTCACGTTGGCTCAGGTCTTGTCTGCCCTAGCCCAAGGAGACTGGTTGGTAGCGTTTGACTTGCAGGATGCGTATTTTCACATCCCCATCCTGCCAGCCCACAGGCGTTACCTGCGGATCAAGGTAGGCCATGAGCACTTTCAGTTCACTGTGCTCCCCTTTGGCCTTACCAGCATCCCTTGGGTGTTCACCAAGATGATGGCAGTGGTCGCAGCTCACCTGCGCAGGTTATGGGTATCACAAGTTAAGGGTATCAGTGTTCCCCTACCTCGACGACTGGCTGTTGAAGGCACCTTCGCCCCAGGCTGTCGTCTCCTACCTCCAGACTACGGCAGACCTCCTGCATTCACTGGGATTCTCTATAAATGTGCCATAGTCACACCTGACTCCTTCTCAGATGCACCCGTTCATTGGAGCTGTTCTGGACACAGTGCAGTTTCTGGCTTATCCTCCCGAACAGCGAGTCCAGGATAATCAGGTTATGATACTGATGCTTCAGCCTCAATCCTGGATTTTGGTGAGAATGACTCTGAGGCTCCTGGGACTCATGGCCTCCTGCATCCTGTTGTTAAATCATGCCAGATGGCATATGCGGGCTCTGCAGTGGGACCTGAAGTTCCAGTGGGCGCAATATTAGGGGAATCTCTCCGACATGGTTCAGATCTCGGAGGGAACTGCAAAAGACCTGCAGTGGTGGTTGACGAACCGCGATTGGGTCAGAGGTAGACCCCTCTCCCTTCCCCAACCAGATCTGACAGTAGTGACAGATGCGTCACTCCTGGGATGGGGCTGCCATCTGGGAGAGGTGGAGATCAGGGGACACTGGTCTCCAGCCGAGTCGGGGCTCCACATTAACTTGTTGGAGCTTTGGGTGATCCGGCTAGCATTGAAAGCATTTCTTCCCTCAGTCAAGGGGAAGTTGGTGCAGGTGTTCACGGACAACATGACCGCCATGTGTTACTGCAACAAGCAGGGCGGGTGGGGTCCTGGACTCTTTGTCAAGAGGCTCTACGCCTCTGGACAAGGCTGGAACAGCAGGGCATGACCCTGATGATTCAACACCTGGCAGGTTCTCTGAACGCCAGGGGTGACCGATTTAGCCGTCAATGCCTAGCGTATCATGAATGGTGTCTCCAGTCGGAGGTGGCGCAAGGTCTCTTTAAGCAGTGTTGAGAGCCTTGGTTAAATCAGTTTGCCTCCGAAGAGAACGTGCAATGTCGGCAGTTTTGCGCGCTAGAGTTTCCAAGACGGCTATCGCTCAGTAACGCTTTTCATTGCAAGTGGAGCTCAGGCATCCTGTATGCCTTTCCGCCCGTACCACTTCTGCCCAGAGTTCTCAGGAAGATCAAGACCGACCGGGCCCAAGTCATTCTTGTGGCTAATGACTGGGTACAGAGAGTTTGGTATCCAGAGCTCCTTCGAATGAGTATCGATCCTCCGATCAGGCTGCCCCTTTTGGAGGAACTTCTGTCGCAGCAGCAGGGGAGGCTCCTTTACCCGAACCTGTCAACTCTCCACCTCCTTGCGTGGAGATTGAGCGGGAACAGTTGATAGCTTTTGACCTTCCTCCCAAAGTATGTAATGTTATCTTGGCGGCCAGGCAGCCCTCCACTAAGACAGTATACGCCTGCATTTAGCCAAATGTGATAAATTTTTGTACAGAAAGGTCTATTGACCCTCTTTCTGCTTCTCTATCTAATATTCTTTCTTTTATTCTTACCCTTGCCCAGCAGGGCTCTGCTTTGGGTACTTTCAAGGGTTATCTTTCTACTGTGTCCGCTTTCTTGCGGCTGCCGGACTAACCCTCGGTGTTCAAATCCTCTCTAGTAAATAGGTTTCTAAAGGGGCTTGTACATATGTTTCCACCTATGCTCTTTATCATGCCACAGTAGGATCTCAATCTGGTTCTCACATATCTCATGTGTGCTCCCTTTGAGCCTTTACATAATTGTCCCCTCAGTCTGCTTACCATCATGACACACTTTCTGGTGGCGATGACACCTGCCCAGAGGGTGAGTGAGTTGCAGGCTTTGTCATCCAAGTCTCCCTACCTTATGACATTCTTGGATAAGGTGGTGCTTCACACCCGTGCTAATTCCTTCCAAAAGAGGTGACCACATTCCATCTGGGTCAATCGGTCACACTACCCACCTTTTTTGTTTCTCTGTATCCCTCTAAGAAAGAGAAGTGTCGCCATCGTCTGTACTCAAAAAGAGCATTGTCTTTCTACCTTGACCGCACAAAAGAGTTCCCGGGTGAACGGCCAACTCTTTGTGGGTTACGTGGGAGCTAAAAAAGGTATGACAGGGCAGAAGTGAACCATTTTGCGCTGAGTCATTGTCTGCATTAAGATCTGCTTCACCCTGGCTAGGAAGCAGCCCCCGCAAGGCTTACGAGCCCATTCTACCAGGGGTAAGGCTGCGACCACAGCATTGGCTCATGGAATGCCAGTCCTGGACATCTGCCAAGCTGCAACGTGGGCTTCATTGCACACGTTTGCGAAACACTACTGCCTGGACACTCCGATCCGTAGGGATTGGCATTTCGCACGTTTGGTCCTGCAGGACTTTTTAGTCTAGAAAATCTATCTGCAGCCCCCCTCCAGCAAGTATGGCTTGGGTATCTATTCAAAGGTAAGGAATCTGCAGCTAGAAGTCTCTATCAGATGAACAAGTTACTTACCTTCGGTAACGCATTATCTGGTAGAGACAATATCTAGCTGCAGATTCCCTACAGACCCACCCATGCCTCCCTGCACCCGGACTCGTTTATAGGGCTAGGTTTGTTCCCCTTTACAGGGCCCTAGTTTTGACACACAATAGTCAGCTTACTTCAAGGCTCTGTGCTTTTGGCAGGGAAAAAGTGAAAAGGAACTGACACTGTGCACCTGGGTGGTGCCTATATAGGTGACCGCGACGTCACAACGGACGCCAACTTCCCCGGCATTGTCAAGCGGAGTCGGACTGGGCCACCCGATGGCGCGCAGGGGGACTGCTCACGCTAAAAGTTTCCTAATCCAGTCTGACACCTGGGAAATTCAAAGGTAAGGAATATGCAGCTAGATATTGTCTCTACCAGATAATGCATTACCGAAGGTAAGTAACTTGTTCGACTTGGCCCATGATGGCTTTTTACTCACATGCGACACACATTGGTCTAGAACCAACTGTATTAGGACCCCTCCGCTGTTACAGCTTTCATGGCATCCATCACAGTGAGTGTCTTCTAACAGTTTTCCCTCATGTTTCATGTTGCTACAACCGATTATAGATGGTGGTACAATAGACCACTCCTGTGCCAAGACACTCCGGTTCAGTAAATATTATATCTTTGGTTTTGATTAGATAACTTTTTGTTTCATCACTTCTCATTTTGCCATACTGACCTCTGTCACTATCTTACCAATAGGTAGTCAACAAAGATAATGACCACACAGGGGGTAGGGTCCTGAAGAAAGCCCTGGACCTGTGTATGAGGGAACTGTTTTTGCAGGCTGAAACATGTTGACCTCTTAGCAGGGTGAAAGGATTCTCCTGCAATTCAATTTATAACCTTGCCACTAGTGACAAGAATCCATGTCTAAATCAGCTATCAGGTAGTTTTAACCATGTTCCCCCTTAAACCAATTTCCTGTAACTATTCTAGCCATAGAGGATTGGGTCATCCTAAAATTGGTACATAAAAGCTCCCTGGTATGGGGGTGAGCACGCACGTGCTCGAATGATGTATCCCGTTGTAAAAAATAGAACACAACATATCGGGGCCTACAAGTCTAACATGCATTTAATGCAGAAATAGCCATCAAACCAGTAAATTAACATTTAAACAATTGACATTTCAACGGAC
The DNA here is from genome assembly GCA_963921515.1 of Calotriton arnoldi. Taxonomy (NCBI): domain Eukaryota; kingdom Metazoa; phylum Chordata; class Amphibia; order Caudata; family Salamandridae; genus Calotriton; species Calotriton arnoldi. Next base: position 951,242 of record CAWUFW010001245.1, read on the forward strand.
CAGAGCTTCTGCTCAAAACGCGTTGAAGCATATAATACTAAACTTCTATACATCGTGCACACAGTGTTACACACTTTTTCTCAAGGGAATGGAAGCAGAGTATTTGATCTACATTGATAATTTCAGCAAATTCTGCCTACTGAACAGATGGGTGAATCTTCTCATAAGAAAGAATGTGAGAAGTTCATTGAAAGTAGATAACAAAGTGAAAACAAAGGCTGTGTTCATTAGCTCTCTCTGTTTTACGTCTTGCTGTGCCAGGTTTTAAAACGAGGTGAAATACAGTGAAATTGTGCAAATGTATGGCAGCAAATAAAATGGCTTCTACATTTCACAAATGCATGAAAGTTAGCAGTCATGTTAAGGTTACTTTAATCATTCAGATGTTATAAAAACAAAATCAAATTTCAAACGTAAAAGGTAACAGTATTCCCAAGCAATAGCATATTCAAAACGAAGTAGCACTACAGTAATATGAAATAAATGTATTACAATTTTTCAGTCCTCTACCCCCTCACTTTTTTGTCAGGCAGCAAAGCACCTTAAAAAATCTTAATTGTAACCAATCTCAATATCTCAGCTTTACAATCATCAGTATCTTCATCACCCTCATATAAAGGGAGCAAATCATTGTGGGCAGGGCCTTTATTTGCACACAGGCTGATGTACATTAATGACGTAGTTAAAATGTATAATGTAACCACAATCAATGTCCGAATGTGCAAGGAGTGGGCTCTATGATGAAGCATGCCACAGATTGGTTGGTGAGGGCCCTTCATTCTTTTGATTGAAATACCTTAGGTGATTACAAACAGCTTTTTTCCCCAGAGTGAGTTACAAGGGATCTTATTAGTACCTATTACTCACAGAGCCAGGTTCCCCTTCTTCCTCTCCCCATGCCATCCTACACCCTTAAGCATGCCTTATCAAATATGAGCACAACGCTGCCATCCTGATGAAATTCCACTGTCTCCCCTTGCCGGCCTGCATCATCGTCAAAACCAACTGCATTGTCTACAAGGCGATCAGGACTGGCACCGATGCCTACTTGACAGACAAGTCCCCCACCTTCAGTGCTTCTCTGCACATCCGCAGCTAAGGCACTCTCAGACTGAAGGCGAATAGGAGCAAAAAAAGAAAAATGCAGCAGGCTTTCTCCAGCTCTGCACCTAGTGTCTGGAGTAATGTCTTTGTGTGCTTCAGGACTTCCCCAACCTTGCTTCAGTTTAAAGCCTTTAGAAGCCTAATAATAAATAAAACAAGTACAAGTGTGCAGTAAAAGTTGTACATTTATGGAACACAGCAGTGTGGGGACAGCCTCCATATGTTGCTGGCCCAAAGCATGACAAGTCACAGGGCTTTTTATACCCTTTTGATAGACAGCCAATCAGTGCAATTTACCCGGGGTAAGTAGATAGGGATTTCCAGACATTTTCCAACCATTATTCGACGACAGACATTTCGCTATATTTGGATATTGATTTATGAAATGTTCTGCAACCGAAGCAAAGCGGCAGTACACTCATAGTTTCATATTTTCCTTTATTACTCAAGGCCTTGTGGCCACTGCAAGCTCAGCACAGGTCTTCAGGCTTTTAGACGTTCTGCAAGGAAGCTCCTATTAAGTGTCACAAAATGGAACCTGAAATATAATCGATTCTGCATTCCCTCCTCTGACACTTAGTGTCATTTGCTCAGTTTAAATCGCCATTAATGTCTTTTTTCCAGCTCAAGTGTACGTTCTATTAAATCAAATGCATTTCCTCATATTTTTCTTCTAGCTGCGGGCCTACACATCTGGGCTATTGAAATAATTTACTGGGGTGTAACTTGTGGGGAAACGCTCAACATTTTGCACCAGATTATAGGCTCCCAAGCCACCCCCAGGACAGATGGAAGTGAGACGACTTTCCATACATGAAGAACATTCCCTTGTATCCAACTGCCTCTGGAGAATGTCCTGTACTGTGTCCATTCCCCCATTGGTTGCGTGCAGGAGAAGAAATCTGTGCAATCCTTGCAGATACTATTTCCCATATATATGTTCTTGTACTGAAGTATCTTTTCCATTTGTTGTAACAAAAGGTAAATGGTATGGCATTATATAGATGGCATAGTTCATACTGACAGGCAAGGGAAATGCACAGTGAAAGGGACAGCTCATATGCATAATTGTGCCACTATTCGCTGTTCTATTCTTAGACTGGGGATCACTTGTTCTTCTTTTGGCAACATTAAACTGTAATTCCTAAGCCCTTCCTGGCGAACACTGTATCATACGGGTATTAGGGTCAATTCCTCCTGCATTAGGCCTGTGTTGATGCAGGAAGTGGAATTTCTCTTCTTGGAATCCCTTTCTAACCACTGGATTTTCTATTGAAATGTTGTAATACCCTGCCTCATAAAACATTCCCTTCGTAAACGCACAGCTCAGAGCTTTTGTTAATGGCGCTAAAATGGAAGTCATATCGTTTCTGATGGATACATCTGCCTGTGGATTCCTCACCTTTTGAATTACCCCTGCACCAGCATTCTTAGCTCTCCCACGTCAACGAGGACGTCACAATGGCACGGCTCCACTCGCGACTCCGTATGATGTCACCAGAGCCATAAGAAGACTTCGTCGGCGTCCTGACGTCAGTTCCCTTTTTTCCGCGCCGTTGATGCGTAACGGTTTTCTGGGACTCTCCAATTGGTTTCGTTATTATTTTGTTTCTACTTCTCTCTTGTAGTAGCAGTGCTATGGGTACTTTGAAGAAGTCTGGATTCAAGCCTTGCAGGGAGTGTGGGGGACATATGTCCATCACGGATCCCCACGATGACTGTCTCTGGTGCCGTTCATCGAACCACGACGTCGGAGGTTGTTCCAGTTGTCGGGAGATGAATCCGAAGGCACTGAAGGAGCGTAAGGCTAAGCTTTTCATGGCGCGAGCGAGAAAGGAGAAGAGGGGTCGTAAGAGATCAAAATCGAAGTCGTCGACCTCGCATACCTCGAAGTCGAGGAAACATAAGAAGAAGAGAAGGCATGGATCTCGATGTCGATCTTCGAAGAGGTACGGCTTCGAGGTTGCCTTCTCCCGCTCCGCGATGTCATTCCATGGATGTTGTCTCGCCGTCGCCTTCTCCTCAAGTGACTCCGACCCACTCTCCGACGCCGAGGGGTTCTCCGGCGCCCAGGGTTTCACCGGCGCCAAGGGATTCTCCGGAGCCCAGGGAGTCTTTTCCGTTCCTGTGGCTTTGCCTGTTCCATCGTCCCCGGCGCCGCAGCCTCAGCCTTCCACGCGGCCTCGAGTGAATACTGACTCTGCTCCTTATCCACCCTTTCCTGGACAAGGGTCGGACCCTTCGAATTTTCTCAGTGCGATGTTTGGCATGTTTGCCAGGCCATCCTACCCTACCGGTGGGCCGTCTGGCCCTGTGGGTCTGCTTACCTTTAATTTGGGCATCCCTCAACAATATGCCCAGGCACCATTCGTGCCCTTTATGTCGATGGCGCCGTCTTGGCAGTTTCCGGCTCTGAGGTTTTCGACGCCGATTTCACAGACTCCGGCGCCATCTGGTGGGCCGTCATCCTCTCAGCTTCGAGCGGCGCTCTTACCCACTTCGGAGGGTTCTCCTTCGACGCCGGCGCCGATGTCTCCGGCGCCTCGCTTGGCGCCGCCGATGCCGATTCCGAAGATGCGGTCAAGGAGGGAAGCCCAAAGGCTGCTGGAGGAAGAGAAATACCAGCAGGATGAGGCGGAAGTGGGAGCTTTCATCGCCAAAGGGATACCTTCTCAGGATGTTGCACCATACCATGCTGTTCTCAGGAAGGTTGCTGAACTTGTGGACCTTCAACTGCCCACAGCTGAGATCGGGCCAAATATTCTCACTGGGGTGTTGCATTCACCATCTTCTGTTGTTGAACCTCTATTGCCTTTTGATGAGGCTTTAACAGAGCCAATTCTGGAGGTGTGGCAGAAACCCTTATCTGCTCCTGCTGTTTCAAGGACTGTGGCAAGAAGGTATAAGCCTGCTCCTAATGATCCTGTCTTATCTTACTACTCATCCTTCACCGGAAAGCTTGGTGGTGCAGGCTTCCTCTTCTAAGCAGTCGGCTGGGTCGTTTCCCACAACTCCGGGGGACAGAGACTCTAAGAAATTGGAGCAATGTGCCAAGAAGGTTTTCTCTTCTGCAAGTATGGCGTTAAAGTCAACTAATGCCACGTGCTTGTTGGGGAGGTATATCCATGCCTTAATGGACTTGGCTAAGCAGTTGGCTCCAAAGTTACCAGAGAATGACCGCGGTTCTTTTTTGGAGGTTTTGGCGGACACGCAGGCTGTGGCCCGTCAGGAAATCCAGTCTAGTCTGGATACTGTGGATTCAGTAGCCAGGGTGATGGGTTTCTCTGTGGCTACCAGGAGGCATGCCTGGCTCAGATCTTCGGGGTTCTCTCCTGAGGTGCAGGCTACTCTTCTTGATCTGCTGTTTGATGGGTCCAGACACTTTGGTGCAAAGGCGGGTTCGGCACTACAGCAGTTCAAAGACAGTAGAGCTACTGCAAAGTCGTTAGGTCTGCAGTCCCAACCTAGGGGTTATGGATATAGGAGGTATCATGGTTATGGGAAGACGACTTCCTTTTGAGGCCGTCAGCAGCCTCAGCAGCAGCAGAACCCTCTGTACTAATCGTACAGGGGAAAGGCTAGAGGTCGTCTTCGGGGGGCCTCTCAGTAACTCTCCTCCTCCTCTTCTTCCTCTCCTGAACCCACCACTGGTACTACGGGAAAGCAGCTCTAGATCCCCCATCTTGGAGCCTGTTGGTCTTGTAGGGGGTCGGGTGTCCCATTTTCTACAAGATTGGAAATCTATTACATCAGACCTTTGGGTTCTGGATCTTGTGGAAAATGGGTATGCCCTACCCTTTCGAGAGTTCTCACCTCCTTACCCTCCTCGCCACGGCTTGTGTTCAGAGGACCATTTGCTGCTTCTGCAGCAGGAGGTTCTTGCTTTACTGCAGAAAGGTGCGACAGAGGTGGTTCTGGAGCAGGAAAGGGGTCAGGGATGCTACTCCCGTTATTTCCTGATCCCCAAGAAGGACAGCAGGTTAAGACCGATCCTAGAACTCAGGATCTTGAATTTTTACCTCAGGCAGGAAAAATTCAAGATGTTGATCCTAGCTCAGGGGCTTCTGGCGCTGCAGCAAGAAGACTGGATGGTGTTGATCCATTTGCGTGATGCGTATTTTCACATTCCCATCCTGAGGTCGCATCGGAAGTATCTCCGTTTTACGATAGGGTCTCAGCACTACCAGTTTGTGGTCCTCCCATTCGGCCTTACTTCCGCACCTCGGGTCTTCACAAAGGTGATGGCGGTGGTGGCAGCTCATCTCAGAAGGTCAGGGATTCCTGTTTTCCCTTATCTGGACAACTGGCTGCTCAAAGTGAAGTCGCCAGAGATGGTGCTGCATCATCTGCAGGTAACAACACGGCTGTTGTTCAACTTGGGCTTCTCGATAAATGTACCCAAATCTCACCTGGTGCCCTCTCAGTGCAACCTGTTCATAGGGGCAGTACTGGACACTACTGTGTGTTGAGCTTTCCTGCCTCCGCAGTGGATTCTCAACATTCAGGACATGATTCCTTTGTTTCACGAGGGAGCGGTTGTTCCAGTCCTGAAGGTGCTACGCCAGCTCGGTCTGTTCCCTTTCTGCATACTGTTGGTCAACCATGCACGCTGGCACATGAGGGCACTCCAGTGGTGCCTCTGCAGGCAGTGGTATCAGCACAACAGAGATCTCAGGGATATGGTCAGATTCTCCAGAGACACTGCAGCACAGCTGGCTTGGTGGAGTGTGGAGGGCAACCTGTCTCAAGGGAGGCTCTTTCTTCTTCCTCCACTGGTGGCCGATGATCACGGATGCCTCCACTCTGGGGTGGAGTGCTTATCTGGGGGATCTGGAGATCAAGGGACTTTGGTCTCCGGAAGAAAGGTTGCTTCACATCAACCTTCTGGAATTGCGGGTGATACGTTTGGCTCTCAAGGCTTTCCTTCCCTCCCTTTGCGGTCAGTCGGTTCAGGTCCTAACGGACAACACTACTGCGATGTGGTACATAAACAAACAGAGAGGTGTAGGGTTGTATTGTCTCTCCAGAGAGGCTCTGTGGCTCTGGTCCTGGGCTCAAGATCATCAGATTTGTGTCGTCGCAAATCATCTGGCCGGAGTGCTGAATGTGCGTGCGGACAGTCTCAATTCGACAATTCTCAGCCGATCACGAGTGGAGGCTTCATCTTGAGGTGGTCCATCACATCTTCAAGATGTAGGGGTTTCCTCAGTTGGACCTTTTCCCCACTCAAGAGAACGCGCACTGCCCGTCATTCTGCAGTCTCCAGTTTCCGATGCGGGGAGTGTTGGGGGATGCGTTTCAATTGCATTGGGGCTCACAACTCCATTACGCGTTTCCTCCCATACCCTTGATTCCTCGGGTTCTGAGGAAGATTCACCATGACCGGGCCCAAGTTATATTGATCGCCCCGGATTGGCCAAGAAGGGTGTGGTACACAGATCTTCTTCACCTCTCATCGCACCCTCCGCTCCGTCTCCCTCTCAGGGCAGATCTCCTCTCGCAGGGGCAGATTCTACACCCCCACCTCCAGAGTCTGCACCTTCATGCCTGGAGATTGAACAGGGCAATCTGAGTTCTTTCTCTCTTCCACAGGATTTGGTGGATGTTATTTTATCGTCCAGGAGACACTCCACCAAATCTGTTTATTCTTCTAGATGGGCCAGGTTTGTGAAGTGGTGTGGAGAGAGGTCCATTGATCCTTTGAAGGCCCGTTTATCGGATGTGCTTAGTTTTTCACTTTCTTTGGCCCAGCAAGGTTGTGCTGTGGCGACGGTTAAGGGCTACTTGTCGGCCTTCCTTTGTTTGCCGGACCAGCCGTCTTTATTTAAGTCCTCCATTGTTTTGAGGTTCATTAAGGGCCTCACCAATAGGTTTCCTCCCACTCCCTTTATAATGCCTCAGTGGGATTTGAATTTAGTTTTTACATTTCTGATGGTGTCTCCTTTTGACCCTCTTCATAGTTGTCCTTTGAGGCTGCTTTCTTTTAAGACTATTTTTCGGGTGGCTATTACCTCGGCCAGGAGGGTAAGTGAGCTGCAGGCTCTTAGTTCTAAGCCCCCTCTCACTACTATCCATGCAGACAAGATGGTTCTTAGGACCAGGGCTGCTTTCCTGCCTAAGGTGGTTTCTCCTTTCCACCTGGGTCAGTCTATTACCTTGCCTACCTTCTATCCTCCCCCTCACCCTTCCAAGGAGGAGGAGAGACTTCACCGCCTGGATCCTCGAAGGGCGGTTAGCTTCTATCTGGACAGAACCAAAGACTCAAGGTTGGATGACCAGCTCTTCATTGGCTTTGTGGGGAAGATGAAGGGCAAAGCCATCCACTATCCAGGTGGATCATCTTGTCCATCAAGATATGCTAAGCCCTGGCCAAGAAGGAGCCTCCTGAAGGTATCAGAGCTCATTCTACTAGAGCAAAGTCTTCCACATCTGCTTTGGCTAGAGGTGTCCCTGTAGTGGATATTTGTAAGGCTGCAACATGGGCCTCCCTCCACACTTTCGCGAAGCATTAATGCTTGGATACTGAGGTGAGGAGGGATGGCCATTTTGCACGTTCTGTGCTGCAGGACTTTTTGGTATGAGTAGGTGGACACCCTCCTCCTGGAGCTTGACTGCTGTGGGATTCAATTCAAAAGGTGAGGAATCCACAGGCAGATGTATCCATCAGAGGAACAAGTTACTTACCTTCGGTAACGCTTTTTATGGTGGATACAGTATCTGCCTGTGGATTCCTCACTGACCCACCCTCCTCCCCGTTGTCCACCTTCGTATACCTAAAAAGTTGTTATTGTTCGACATGGATGTTTTCCTATGTCTTTTGCTTGCCATTTTGTTGATTGTTAGGAAATGCTTTGTTTCTTTAGCTTTTCCTCTTTAACTATATACTGTGTGTATCTGTATATATATTGTATACTGTGTATACTCCAATTATGTTGTCGGTCTACCCGTTCGCCTCGAAGGCACGGAAAAAATGGGTGGAACTGATGTCAGCACGCCGACGAGGTCTTCTTACGGCTCCGGTGACGTAATACGGAGTCGCAAGCAGAGCCGTGCCATTGTGACTTCCTCATTGACGTGGGAGAGCTAAGAAAAAAGTTTCCGCGGAATGCTGGCGCAGGGGCAATTCAAAAGGTGAGGAATCCACAGGCAGATACTGTATCCACCAGAAAAAGCGTTACCGAAGGTAAGTAACTTGTTCTTTTAGTGCTGGTGGACAGATGCGTGCAAGCAACTTAATATACTTAAAACTAAGACATATCACTCTAACAATTCAACATAATAATTTTATTCATATATAATTTCTGATTTAGTCAATCAATCAATCAATCAACTTGTATTTGAGGAGCGCAGCTAATCACCCGTGAGGGTATGCAGCTGCTAGGTTCTTGCTAAGATCAGCCGAAGAGCCGGGTCTTGAGTCCCTTTCTGAACTACGGGAGTGAGGATGCTGTTCGAAGGTAGAGGGGAAAGGCATTCCATTACTTGGTGGCGATATAGGAGAAGAAACGTTCTCCCCTGTGGCTTCAGTGGATGCGAGAAGTGTGTGCGAAGGCGAGGGAGTGTATGAAGGCGAGGGAAGTGGAGCGCAGGTATCTGGAGGGTTTGTGAAAATTCAGGCGGTGGTTGATGTACGTTGGTCCTTAGTCATGGAGAGCCTTGAAGGCGTATGTCAGCATCTTGAATTTGCATCTTTTCTGGATGGGGAGCCAGTGGGGGCTCCTGAGGTGGGGGGTGATGTGGGTCCGTCTGGGAAGGTCGAGGATGAGTCTGGCAGCTGAGTTCTGTATCGTCTGGAGTCTCTTCAGGAGTTGGCTGGTGATTCCTGCATAGAGTGTGTTGTCGTATCCAGCCGACTGGTGACTAGGCCTTGAGTGACGGTTTTCCTGGTGCCGGTGGTGAGCCATCTGAAGATCTTTCGAAGCATGCGGAGTGTGTGGATGCAGGTGGAGGAGACTGCATTGATCTGGCACTTCATGGTGAGTTTGCTGTCCATTATGATGCTGAAGTTGCAGGTATGGACTATCGGTGTGGGTCCGAGTTCGGAGGGCCATCAGGTGTCATTCCACATGGGAGGTGTTGTTCCAAAAATCAGCACTTCCGTCTTGTCTGTGTTGAGCTTTAGGCAGTTGGTCTTCATCCAGTTGGCAACGCTCATCATGCAGTTGTGGAAGTTGGCCCTGGTGGTGGAGGGGTCCTTTAAGAGTAAGAGCATGAATTGTCTGTCGTCTGTGTAGGATATGATGTTGAGGCAATGAGTTCTGACGATGTTGACCAGGGACATCATGTAGGTGTTGAACAGTGTGGGGCTGAGGGATGAACCTTGAGAGATGCTGCAGATAATTTTCTTGGGTTCCGAGGTGAAGGGATAGTCGGATTCTTTGGGTTCATCGTATAAGGAAGCATGCAATCCATATCTGAAAGAGACACGTTAGTGACAGATTCCTTACCTTAGAATATCCCCAGGCGTCAGGCTGGATCCGGAAAGTTTTTGCGTAGCAGTACCCTTGCGCGTCGGTAGGCGGCGTTGTGCGGCTCCGCGTCTGTCGTCGGCGTCGTGATCGCAGGGATGACGTCGCGGGCAGTACTTAGACGCCGCCCCTGCGCGCTGACGTCAGTTCTTCTTTTTCCGCGCCAGTAAGCGCAGATCCGGGAAGAGCAGTGCCCTAGTCAATTTTTGACTAAATTTTTGGTGATTTTTTCACTGTTTCTTTTCGAGTCATCTCGACTCCTAGGTGTCGGTAGGGATGCCCGGCTTCAAGCCATGCAACGTCTGTGGTCGAATGATGTCGATCACAGACCCGCACTTAGAGTGTCTCTACTGTCTCGGCCGAGACCACGACACGAAGTCGTGCCCTGACTGCCGGGCCTTACACCCGAAGGCTTTGCGAGAGCGGTCTCAAAAGCTCCTCGAGGTCCGGCAGTCGGCTCCGCGCCGCACCAAGCCCCGGTCCCGTGAGAGGTCGAGGGGCCGGTCGCGGAGCCCCCGCCAGTCGTCGGAGTCCAAGTCTTCGCACTCCTCGGGTAAGTCGAAGCACAAAAAGTCTAAGAAGCATCATCGCTCTAAGACTTCGCCTCGCCGGTCTCGCGACTCGGCTGAGGCCGCTGTCGGCACCGTCCCCGCGGCCCCGGACGTGCCTGTGGAGCCGCCCCCGCATTACCCGTCCTTTCAGGGTTCGGGGGCGACTCCGGCCCAAATACAGGAATTCCTGTCGGCCATGGCCCGCCTCTTCGGGCCTCAAAGTCCCTCCGGTGCGCCTTCGGGCCCCGCGGGCCCTGATGGGGTTGCTCCGGCGTCGCCGACGACTCCGGTCCCGGCGTCGCCCGTCCCGCCAGCCTTGATCCCGGCCTCGGCTCCGGCCTCGATCCCGGCTCCGGTGGTACCGCAACCTCGATCGACGCCGGTTGACCTAACCACGCCTCCGCCGGCGCCGATGTCCCCGGTGCCGTTCCTGACGCCGCCCGGGGCTCCGGGCGGCGTCGTTCCCCGGTTCTCTCCGGTTCCGGACATGGAGCCGGACCGACGTCGCTCGATGCCGGCTCCGGCGCCGATGAGACCTTGGGTCCCAGATGTCCCTCCTCCTCCATATTTTGAACCAGAGGAGGACCAGGAGAGCTGGGAGGGGTCGGAAGACCCTCTCACACAGCAGTGTGAGTATGATCAGGACTGGGCAGAGGAACTTGGGGATGCCAGTGGTCTGGACACTTCTCCTGACTCTGGCATGCTGTCTCCTCCTTCCGTGGCTACGGAGGAGGGAGCAAATTTCGCAACGGTGTTGCGTAGAGCAGCTGGAGCCTTGCACCTCCTATTGCCTACTGTGGCTGTCAGGACTAACCTCCTGACGGAAGTGCTTCAGCCGGCAGCTACCTCCTCGGAGCCATTGCTGCCGTTTAATGATGCACTGTCTGACGTTCTTTGGGCACCTGGTCCAAGCCCACCACAGGGGCTCCTGTGGATAGGAACGTGGCCCGACGCCATCACCCTGCTCCGGGCGACCCCTTGTTTCTCTCTCAACATCCCACCCCCGAGAGCTTGGTTGTCCAAGCCTCTGCCTCCCAAACCGCCTTCCCTACCGCCCCTCCGGATAGGGAATCCAAACGCCTGGACCAATTTGGGAAGAAGGCCTTTTCTTCCTCCAGTGCTGGCTTGCGGTCCGTCAACACCGCTTGCCTTTTGGGCCGATATTCCCACTCTCTGTGGGATTCGGTGGCGGCCGTTTTGCCCTAGTGTTCTGAGGAGGTCCAGACACTGCTTACCCGCACCATTGCGGAAGGTAGGGATGCGGCAAAGTACACCATACGTTGTGGCCTTGATACCGCCAACTCGCTGGGCAGATCGCTTGCAACGACGGTGGCGCTGCGTCGCCACGCCTGGCTGAGAACAACTGGTTTCTCGGGTGATGTCCAGAATACACTCATGGACATGCCCTTTGATGGAGTCGGTCTTTTTGGTTCCAAAGCAGACCATGCGCTGGAGCGTTTTAAGGACTCACGGGCTACTGCCAAGTCCCTGGGCCTTTCTGTTGTGCGCCCTCCACTAACCTCTGCTTTTCGCCCCTTTCGTGGCCACGGAAGGGGCGCCCAGTCACGTCCGCTGCCCAGCCACCGGCCCGCGAAGCAGGCGTCTTCGCGTGGCCGAGGACGTGGCTACCGCCGTGGCGGGTCGGGCAACCAGCGTGCGGGTCAGGCCACCAACTCCGCCCCGTCCGCGGCCTCCCAGCCCTCCTAGTCCTTCCTTTCAGGTGCACAGCACGCCAGTAGGGGGCAGGGTCCGCCATCACCTTCACCACTGGCGTGCCATCACCTCGGACAGGTGGGTCTTGGACATTGTCCGAAGGGGCTACTCCCTCCCCTTCGAGACCACCCCCCCAGCCATGCCACCTCAATTCCACCGCATGTCAGGGGATCACTTGGTGCTTCTGCAGAAGGAAGTCACGGCCCTCTTGGCCAAGAGGGCCATCGAGCATGTTCCGACCCCAGAAGTAGGACGTGGTTGCTACTCCCACTACTTTCTGGTGCCCAAAAGGACAAGGAGGACATGCGTCCTATCTTAGACCTCCGGAACGTCAATCGTTTCCTCCGGAAGGAGAAGTTCAAGATGCTCACCCTAGCTCAGGTCTTGACTGCCCTCGACCCTGGAGACTGGTTGGTAGCGTTGGACTTGCAAAACGCTTATTTTCACATCCCCGTCCTGCCGGCCCACCGGCGTTACCTGCGGTTCACGGTAGGCCTCGAGCATTTTCAGTTCACCGTGCTCCCCTTTGGCCTTACAAGTGCCCCTCGGGTGTTCACGAAAGTGATGGCGGTGGTCACAGCTCATCTGCGCCGGGCAGGGGTTCCAGTCTTCCCCTACCTCGACGACTGGCTGCTGAAGGCGGGCTCGTCCCAGGCAGTCGTCTCCCACCTCCAGACTACGGCTGAACTCCTGCACTCGCTGGGGTTCTCCATCAATGTGCCGAAGTCGCATCTGATTCCTTCTCCACAGCTCCTTTTCATCGGAGCAGTTCTGGACACGACGCAGTTTCGGGCCTATCCTCCCGAACGGCGAGTCCGGGATATTCAGGCTATGATTCCGATCTTTCAGCCTTTATCCTGGGTTTCGGTACGGATGACCCTGAGGCTGCTGGGCCTCATGGCCTCCTGCATCCTGCTGGTCGATCATGCCAGATGGCATATGCGGGCTCTGCAGTGGGACCTGAAGTTCCAGTGGGCGCAGCACCAGGGCAACCTGTCCGATCACGTCCAGATCTCGGAGGGGACTGCAAAACAGTTGCAGTGGTGGCTCTCGAACCGGCAATGGGTCATGGGCAGATCCCTCTCCCTTCCCCAGCCAGAGCACACAGTTGTGACGGACGCATCCCTTCTGGGATGGGGCGGTCACATAGGAGAGGCGGAGATCAGAGGCCTCTGGTCTCCGGCGGAGTCCCGGCTCCATATCAACCTTCTGGAGCTCCGGGCGATCCGACTTGCACTCAAGGCATTCCTTCCCTCTGTCAAAGGGAAGGTAGTGCAGGTGTTCACAGACAACACCACCGCCATGTGGTACTGCAACAAACAAGGCGGGGTGGGGTCGGGGACCCTATGTCAGGAGGCTCTGCGTCTCTGGACATGGCTGGAACATCAGGGCATGTTCCTGATGGTTCAACACCTGGCAGGTTCCCTGAACGCCAGGGCAGACGAACTCAGCCGCAGGTGCATGATGGATCACGAATGGCGTCTTCACTCGGAAGTGGCGCAAGGACTCTTTCTGCAGTGGGGAGAGCCTTGGTTAGATCTATTCGCCACCGACGAGAACGCGCAATGTCATCAGTTCTGCGCGTTGGAATTTCCAAGGCGGCACTCGCTCGGCGACGCTTTTCGTCGCGAGTGGAGTTGCGGTCTGTTGTACGCCTTTCCGCCTATACCACTTCTGCCCAGAGTGTTGAAGAAGATTCGGCGCGACCGGGCCCAAGTCATCCTTGTGGCTCCGGACTGGGCTCGAAGAGTTTGGTATCCCGAGCTACTCAGTATGAGCATCGATCCCCCGATCCGTCTGCCTCTTCGGGAGGATCTTCTGTCGCAGCAGCAGGGGACGGTCCTCCACCCGAACCTGTCCAGCCTCCACCTGCTTGCGTGGAGATTGAGCGGCGGCAGTTGATTCCTTTCGACTTGCCTCCCGAAGTTTGTGATGTAATTCTGGCAGCCAGGCGTCCCTCCACTAAGGTGGTATACGCCTGCAGGTGGAACAAGTTTGTGGCATGGTGCACAGCAAAGGCTGTGAATCCCCTCTCTGCCCCTCTTTCTGAGGTTCTTCTGTTCCTTCTTTCCCTGGCCCAACAGGGTTCTGCCCTGGGTACCATCAAGGGCTAGCTTTGTGCCATCTTGGCCTTCCTCAGGCTTCCTGATCAGCCCTCCCTTTTCAAGTCCCCTGTTGTTAACAGGTTTCTGAAAGGCATTACACACCTCTTCCCTCCTGTTCCGTTTGTGATGCCTCAGTGGGACTTGAACTTAGTTCTTACCTTTCTCATGTGCGCTCGCTTTGAGCCTCTACATAACTGTCCTCTTCGTCTTCTGACTCTGAAGACAGCCTTTCTGGTGGCCATCACCTCCGCTCGGCGGGTGAGTGAGCTCCAGGCTCTATCATGCAAACCTCCCTTTCTGTCTGTCCATCCAGACAAGGTTGTTCTTAGGACGCGTCCGTTCTTCTTGCCAAAGGTGGTTACTGCCTTCCACATTGGGCAGACCATCATTTTGCCCACCTTTTTTCCGCCTCCGCATCCTTCCAGAGAGGAAGAGAGGCTCCACCGTCTGGACCCAAAACGTGCGCTTTCCTTTTATATCAACCGCACACAACACTTCCGGGTGGATGACCAGCTCTTTGTTGGCTACGTGGGCGCCAAAAAAGGTTGGGCGGTGCACAAGAGAACCATCTCCCGCTGGGTAACCTTGTGTATCAAAGCCTGCTATTCTTTTGCTAAGAAGGAGCCTCCTGTTGGGCTGCGTGCCCATTCCACCAGGGCAACGGCTGCTACCACGGCTTTAGGCCGCGGTGTTCCGCTGCAGGATATCTGTCAGGCAGCTACGTGGGCCTCGCTGCACACATTTACAAAGCATTACTGCCTTGACAGTCAGGTCCGGAGGGACGGCTTCTTTGGCCGTTCTGTCCTCCGGGACTTCCTTGTCTGATCTTTGTTCGCAGACCCACCACCGGGGTTGGTATTGCTGGGGTATCTATTCTAAGGTAAGGAATCTGTCACTAACGTGTCTCTTTCAGATGCACAAGTTACTAACTTGTGTAACGATATATTTGTAAGAGACAGTAGTTAGTGACAGATTCCTTACCGCCCCACCCATCCTCCCCGTTCTGCGAACTGATTTCTAGGGTTAAGGACATCCCTTTCAGGGCCCTAGTATTTTTCAGACACCTATGTCAGCTTCTTGCATGGCTCTGCGTTCCTGGCGCGGAAAGTCGTGTACAGAACGGACAGCGCGCAGGGGCGGCGTCTAAGTACTGCCCGCGACGTCATCCCGGCGATTACGACGCCGACGACGGACGCGGAGCCGCACGACGCCGCCTACCGACGCGCAAGGGTACTGCTACGCAAAAACTTTCCGGATCTAGCCTGACGCCTGGGGATATTCTAAGGTAAGGAATCTGTCACTAACTACTGTCTCTTACAGATATATCGTTACACAAGTTAGTAACTTGTGCTTCAGGACGTCTCCGTGGATCCCGATGCAGTGGAGTATTTTGGTGAATGTGCGGTGGGATACGGTATTGAATGCTGGTGAGAGGTCAAGGAGGATCAGGGCCACTGTTTATCCCCAGTCAAGGAGGGTTCTGATGTCGTTGGTGGCAGCAATAAGGGGGGTCTTGGTGCTGTGGTTGGTGCAGAATACGGATTGAAAGGTGTCCAACAGGTTGTTTCTTTCCAGGTGTTCAGCGAGTTGGTGGTTTATGTCCTTCTTGAGGACTTTGGCGGGGAAGGGGAGCAGAGAGATTGGGAGGTAGTTATTGAGTTTGCTGGGGTCAGCGGAGGGTTTCTTGAGGGGGGGTCTGACCTCTGCGTGTTTCCATCCATCTGGGAAGGCGGCCATGGTGATGGATGAGTTGAGAATGGAGGTGAGTTCGTAGCAGATTTCCTTGCTCCTGAGGTTGAAGACGTGGTGGGGGCAGGGGTCCGTGGGTGCTCCAGGGTGGTTGGAGTTCATGATGGCTGTGGTGCTCTGAGTGGTGAGCTGTTCCCTTGCGGTGAGCGGGTGGTTGTGGGTGGTGTTAGTTGAAGTGAGGAGGTTGTGGAGGTCTGTGGGTTGGGGGTTTGAAGTACTGTAGATGGTAGATATCTTGTTGTGGAAGTAGTCCTCAGAGGTCCTGGGAAGGGGGGGAATCATGTTCTCAGTGCCTGACGGGCACGAGAACTTTCTGAAGATGTTGAAGACTTCCTTGTTGTGGTTGGAACTTGCGTTGATGCTGTCTGCCAGGGCACCTTTTTTTTATGTCTTTTAGGCATTGGTGGTATTTGTTGAGGCTGTCTTGAAGGGCTCGGTCCGTGGGGCCTTTGCCATCTTCTTTCTAACCATTTGCAGTTGCGTTTCATTGTCCTGAGTTCTGGTGTGTACCATCTGGCTTGTTTGGTGGATCTGCCGATCTTGACGGGCTTGAGGGGGACGACTCTGTCAGTGCAGTTGGTGATCCAGGAAGAGAAATTCTGGCAGCTTGTTCCAAGTTGGCTGCGGGTTCGGGTTCGGGATGGGTGGTGTTGAGGGCATCCTTCCATTGGATCCCTACCACTTTATTCCAGCTGTGGTGGGAGGAGCTGGGAGGTTTAATGGAGGTGCATGGGTGTCCTGCGATGGTGGATTCGACGATAGTGTGGTCGGCCCAGATGAGTTTGGTGACATGGCTATACTTGACTCTCCCGCTGGCGGTGAAGATTGGGTCAAGCATGTGTCCTGCACTGTATGTAGGGTTGGTGACCAGTTGGGTGAGACTCATGCGTTCCAGGAGGTTGGTGGAGTTAGCGTCTTTGGGGTCGTCCATACCTTTGTTGTAGCATTGTAGCAGAGATATCAGTCATTACTTTTCAATCATTAACAATATCTTTCTTTCCATCAATCTATGGAATTTCGATGTGCTCCTTGAAAATGATGTGCAACACAGTCACTGTTGTAGCTGGAACAAGGTATTCAACACTGCTACTGCCGAGGGTCACTTCCTAGTGTTTCTTGCAAAGGTCTCAGCTATCTCACATGGTAGAGGTCACCAGTACATACATGAGTACTCTGTTTTCGGCCTTATCTGACCTTTGGTTGCAAATGAATAGGCTTTCTTAACTTTAGGTTGTAGCCTGTCTTTTTAGTAAAAGGTGCAGGTAGCTCTTGGGTAGAGCTGATGATAGTCTGCTGCTGCTGTTATGGAATTTCTCTCTTTGTGTGAGGTGAGAACCATGTACTCATGAAGTCAGTTTGCACATTTTTCTGCAGTGTCAGCTGTTAACAGGTCCTGGAATGGGCCCCTTCTCCGAAGTTAAAGGCAATAGCATCTGGTGTTGGCTTTCACATAAACCCAATCTTCTAGGTACAAGATGTGTCCTGTAGTAGATTGTGGACGAGGGTCTGAAGTATCTGGCAATGAAGATAAAGCAATATCTATTGTAATTTCTTGCAATATTACAATACGAAATGTCTCCTCCTTTCCACTGCACCCAATACTTGTGGGATATAGGCACTGTAGAATTTCTGCCTCACACACAACCTTTTGCAGATACCTTGGATTACTTAGGAAACAAATGCAAATCCTGTTTTCAGAGCTGAGGAGCCTTAGAACCCCAAAGCACTGAATTAGTTCTTGCAAAAGGCAGTTAGCAACAGTCCAGGCAACACAGTTCTTTGTAGGATATGCCTCTGTAAAAATTAATTTGCGAACTTGCAAAGATACTTGTAGCGGGAAACTTTACCCTCACTCAGTGAGCGTACTCAGATGATACTAACTTTGAGAAAACAACCTAATCATGAGTAAACCAGTAATGAAAGCAGAGCCATAAATAAAACAGTTTTTCAGTTGAGCCTACACATGTGTCCCCTCCTCTGTTTGCACACAAACCTTGAGACCAAGACAAGATATACAGATTGACACATAACCCCTCAATGAAGTATAAGCTGCCCATTTTATCAGAGCAAACTTGGATGACAATATTAAAGCTATAAGTTGTGCATGCTATATTTTGTGCGCTGCATATGTGAACAAACCTTTTATAGCACCAAAACGGTTTGTGTTATCAGTGTAAATATTAACCTTTATTCTATTTTTGTAATGCAGTAGGCCTTTGTTCATGCCTTTTAGTCCGCTGCCTGAACATTTACTTTACAATTGTCAAAGGTGCACCCTCTATTAGTCTGTGGGTGGTGCAAAACAACCAAAAATAGCATTGGAAACCTGCAAGGTGTCAAAGTGGTCCAGCATGCAGGCATCATCCATAAATACATTGATGCTCACGGACAACACCACCACCGATTAGGCTGCCCCTCAGAGAACATCTGCTGTCACAGCAATGGGGCAGGGCCCTTTAACCAGCCCTCCACAATCTTTACCTTCGTGCTTGGAGATTGAACTGTGACAGCTGAACACCTTCAACCTTGCTCTGGAGGTGGCTGTTGTCATCTTGGCAGCCAGGCATCCCTCGACAAAGAATGTATATGCCTGCCGTCGGGATACATTTGTTGGTTGGTGCTGTACACTACTGACAGACCCCTCCAAGCCAGGTTATCCAATGTTTTCTTGTTTTTTCTGTCCTTTCACCAACATGGCTATGCTGTAGGCAAGAGTTAAGTGTACTTTTCAGCTGTTTCAGCCTTCTTACAGTTGACGGAGCGGCCCTTATTATTTAAATCACCTGTTGTAATGTATTTTTTTGAAAGGACTCTAGCATTTGTGTCCAACTCCTTCCTTTGTTATGTCACAGTGGGATCTTAACCTGGTCCTTACATATTTGATGTGCACTCCCTTTGAGCCGCTGCATAGTTGTCCCTTGCGGCTTCTCACCCTCAAGACTGTGTTCCTTGTTGCCATGACATTAGAACGGGTGAGTCAGCTCCATGGTCTTTGTGACAACCCTCTGTATACCACCTTCTTCCCAGACAAATTGGTTCTGGGAAGTCGGGCATCCTTTCTTCCAGAAGTAGTAACACCATTCCACATCAGTCAAAGTATCAACTTAGCTGTGCGCTATGCTCTGCCTCACCCCTCTAAGGAGGAGAAGAGACTTAATCGTCTAGACCCTAAAAGAGCGCTGAGTTGAGAGAGCACCATGTGGACAATCAGGTTTTTGAGGGCTCTGAGTCTGTTTTGCCTCTGGCTTTTGTTCTGACCCAGTTTCCAGCGCCACAACCCACGCTGTCCCTGGGCCCGTTGATGCCGAAGGCGACTTCACCAATGCCAGAAGAGGTGGCCCCAATAGTTGTATCCGATGCTGCTCCGACCTAGACCAAAGTTGCACTCAAATCTGCTTAGGTCCCACTTTCTCCACTTGATTTGCCAAGACAGTACTTTCTGCACTCCTTTTATGGAACAGATTGAGATAATCACTGTGACCTGGTTGATGAGTTCGCTAGGCCCTACGAGGATGAGAACTGGTAAGAGGACTTACAGGACGACAGTGGGCTCAATGCCTCCCCATAGACAGGTCTCTTTTCTCCCCCCGGACCAGCCAGAGAAGAATTTGTTTCCTATGTCATGGTGATGTGTAGAACAGCCGGAGTTCTTGACCTCTAGCTCCACACCTTGGATGTTAAGACAAATGTTTTGACTGAGGTCCTTCAACGGGGTCAGACATATCTTTGGAACCCCTTCTTCCTTTCAACAAGGCACCGACAGATACTCTTTTGGGAGCTTAGAGCAAGCTCTGCTCGGGCCCACCAGTCAATCAACTAATAGCTAGGCGCCATTGCCCTGCTCCAGGTGCCCCAGCTTTTCTTACGCAGCACCCCTCACCAGAAAGCCTTGTGGTGCAAGCTTCTGCCAACCACTCTAATCCAAACACAATTCCTACCTCTACCCCAATAGGGAATCTAAGCAAGGGGAAACATTCGGCAAATTTGTCTTTTTCTTTACCAGCTTGACCTTGTGGTCTGTTAATGCCAGATATTTGTTGGACACTACTCTCACACAATTTGGGATTCAGTGACAGAAGTCCTCCCTGACGTGCCCAAAGACCTTCGCCTTGTGCTCTCTCGGGCGAATTAAGAGGTTTGGAATGCAGCCACATTCACGATTCGTGGTGGTTTAGACACCACCTATTCCTTAGGGCTTGCCTTAGGCACCAGTGTTGACATTCACTGTGATGCGTGGCTGCGATCGACTGGGTACTCTGGTGATGTCCAGTGCTCCTTGATAGATGCCCTTTGATGGGACTCTCCTGTTCTGGGACAAGGCTGATTCCACTCTCAAGCGGTTTAAGGAAAGAGAGCTACTGCTTGCTTTGTGGGCTTCTGTGCCGCACCTCGCCGAGTGCAACAGTTTTACCGCCCCATTCGGGGCTTTGGTCGAGGTGTCCCCTACTTCTAGCCTGTCCAGCCTCCTCAGGGAACCCAGCAGTTTTGCAGTTTAGGCCATGGTGCCCACCACCCACGTGGCCAAGATCCATGGGCCGCTCACTCTGCAGAAGTCCCACCCAAACCTTTTTTCTGTGCCCTTACAGGACCACAGCCTCCAGGTGAGAAGAAGAATCTGCTGAGTATGCCTGGGCTGGCAAGCAATAACTTCAGACAGATCGGTTCTACAGATTGTTCACAGGGATTATGCCTTACCCTTCTTTTCTTCCCTGCCATACCTTCCATCATCCCCCCAGCAACTGACGGAGGATCATGTCTCTATTTTACTGCAGCAAGTGCAAGCCCTTTTGGCCAATGAAGCTATTAAGAGGGTGTCTGTGCCAGAAGTTGGTTGCTACTTTCTGGTGCCTAAGAGGGATGGAGGCCTAAGGTCTGTTTTAGATCTGGGCCCTTTCAGCACCTTCCTCCGTAGAAATACAAAATGCTCACCCTGGCCCAGGTCGTGTCTACCCTTGACTCTGGAGACTGGGTTGTGGTATTGGACCTTCAGGATGCCTATTTCCATATGCCCGTCCTGTAGTGTAGTTCCTATTTCCCTAATAGGCTCTGCGCATTGGAATAATATACCCTATAGATTTGACATAGGACTGAGGTCAGTATGTCCCTATCGAGTATATTAAACTTAATTACTTTGTGCCAGCTAACTCAGAGGCCACTAGAAACTCCTTGTAAACAAGAAGGGAGTAGTTTCTGGCAACCGCATAAACATGACAACTTTGTTTCCCTTTAGAATCGGAACACTCTCAGAATCGTGGAAACA
Organism: Calotriton arnoldi; assembly: GCA_963921515.1. NCBI lineage: Eukaryota > Metazoa > Chordata > Amphibia > Caudata > Salamandridae > Calotriton > Calotriton arnoldi. The sequence continues at coordinate 972,192 of CAWUFW010001245.1, forward strand.
ATAGATAACAGTTTCACTCAGCTAATCGTGCATGCTTAGTTTCTTCAGAGTTACACAGAAAGAAAAGACGGGCGTTTCAATAAAAGGATTTATTGAACAGTCTTGTTTCTCGTGTAAGAGATATGAGCTGTTATGATCACAAGACAGTATGCGAGATATATAATGTACAGCGTAAGCAGTAGAAAGAAATAATACTGCGTTAGCATTATCTTTTAGCTATGACACATATATTCATATACATAAATAACATAAGCTAATAATGCGAGTACTCATAAGATGCTTATCTAACTAGTTCTACCCCAGTGTACCTAACCTAACCTAGGTGTAGGGCAAGGTAAGAAGTAGGTGAAGTATTCTATAGTATGGTATACTAAGAGTCTGGTATGCCAAGTCTAGTATGCCAAGAGTCCCTCTAGGTTCTAGTCAGCTCCATACCTTGAGAATGAGAGAGGTGGGAATCTCCTTCCGGATCTCGAACTCTAACACCCCGCGAAGGGAGTCAGAACACTGGAAGCTGGATTCTCTGCGAGCAGGGATGACAGCGTCTCTTGTCAGTGCGTCAGGCCGGGACACGGGCTCCTCTAAAGTCGAGGTCTCCTCCTACTTGCTTGGGCAAGGGAAGGTATATTTATACCTGGTAGGTGACTTGGAATGTTAGCATTGACGTGAAGTAGGGCAGAGGAAGACGTCAGGAATGAACCCTTAAGGAATAGCGGTTCATGCATAATAAATGAGTTCTTGGAGAAATCAATAATCCTGTGCTAGGGGAACTCCCAAGAGCTTAAGGGTCTGGTTTCTAAGAACTCGTTGTGATGTTAGGGTGGACGGATGTCGGTGACCATGCCTGTATTTGGAGTGCATGGCTAATGCCTAAATAAGGACTGGGATCTTATGCCTATATAAGGGCAATGCGAATTGTGCCTATATAAGGACATGTTTCAGGAAAACCTATATACGGACACCTAAAGCGGAATACAACACCCACTCCACTTTCGAATGAACGATAGTACTAAATGCTAAACATGAAATGCTAAACATTAAACTGAGTACCACATGTTGCTAAAAACATTTCTAAAAGCATATTAAAAGAAGTTTTTTAAAAGAAACTGTTGCTAAAACATGTAATGCAATAGGTACTGTACATTTTAAAGCATTTTTTCATTCTAGGCATATATCATAAAATAAAAATGCAACATGAATGAATAAACAGAGATATATACATATGACGAAATGGTTGACAAGTTTTCAAAAAATCAAGGCCATTTCATAACATGGTACTTAAATGAAATTATAGTAAAATAAGGTGACAATTTGTCCCTGGAAGTATTCAAAGAAGTCCGTTTTATATGAATAGTTCTACTGTAAGCATATTGAATTGCCATGTATTTTCAAAAAATAGAAAAAAAGAAAAAAGTCAATTTTTAGGAAGAGTTCCAAGTTTTGTTCTGTTTTGAAAATATGGAGGCCAAATTCATTGCTTCCTTGGTACACTGTGAGCCGAATCAAAAGTCAGTGTATGGGTCTGGTGTAAACATGAAATCATCTATTTCTGTAGACAAAAGATCGTCTACCGATGTCGGTGACAGTTGGAACACCTCGTTCAGAAGGTTAACCGATTCGCCGCGATCGGAATTCCGCCCAGGTGCTGGACATTCCGATCGCGGGTGTGGTCGTGACGAGCTCAGCTCGTCATGCGCACACGCCAACCGCGCAGCATGACGAGCTGAGCTCGTCATGAGCATCGAAGGGGTTAACTGCACAGAGATGAGAAGCATCGCCTTCAGCATAAGATGCCGCAGCAATGTTCACGTCCGTTGTTACCTGTGTGCCTGTTGATCCATCTCGTACCTCAGCAGCAGCAGGAAGCGTCTGTGAGATCTCAATGAATGCCGTCATCAGGATTGGTAGCCTCTGGGGACAACACAGAGCATGGGCCGTTATCGGGTCCAGCAGAGTATCGATAACAGTTGGCATGACTGATGAGAGTGTTAGACAGGTGTCTAGCACGCATTCTTCACCGCAAAGCAGGCAGCGTAGAACAGGTAAGATGCAATCGAGCCAGATTGGTCTAAATGACAGAAACCATGTTGTATTAAGTTCCCGTAGACGATGTATGCCAAAAAGTTGCACTATGCGCTCACGGCACTTCCGTTCTAGGAGAGCTTTCTCCAAATTGCTGGGAGTGACGCCGGTTGATAGGCTTGCCATAGCGTAGTAGTAGGAATAAAACCAGGATTCCTGCAACGAGGGCTAGAATGAATGGCACACCACCAAACACAGAATGTGCGAAGTTTGGAATGATTCCGAGGACTGCCTGAAAAGGTGTTAACAGTCCTGAACAGATGGTCTTAAATACATGTACAATCCCGCTCGTATCAGACATGTTTAAGATACGTCCCATCATTTCTGCGAAATGTATAGGGCAGTTTGTACGAATTAAAGCCTGTATCTCAGCCGAAGTCCTTGCAATTTGTAAATCATAAGTTTCTTTGGCCGAGGTCAAAGGCACGGTCTGTTGCAAAAGCATGGCTTTCATTCTGCTTAAAGTATCAAAACGTATAAAAGAAACATTCAATGAAGGCTATAGAGACGACTCCCAGACTGTCTCTATTTGGGGGAACAATACTTGCATACAACAAGTAACCCTGGAGTCGACCGTTACCAGATATGGGATTCCTGGCAACATGCCACAGCAACTCTGATCATTCAACATGAGGTAACTCCCATTAGACAGTTGGCCAAACGTTGGATTAATCACAGCAGCCGGTGTACCTTGCAAGTGACAGGACAAGTTTGCCACAGAACCATTACAAGCCCCGTGTAAAGAAATGTCCTGACATATGAGAGAACCGCTTAATGCCTTTTCACAGTGTGTACCGCTTAGAAACACTTCACGATCCCCACTCCAACATCTGTATTCATAAGGTAAATCCCAGGATGTCTTAATGTATTCTTTACCCAACCTTTCATACTTGCCTGCTTGCATTTGTTTGAGGCAATACTGAAAATGAAAAGTAGTGACAGGCAGAGTTATTTTGCCATGAATAAGCCATTCTGTAGCTGGTTTTTCTGCTACCGTAAATGGTAATTTTTCCAGTTTTTCAATGCTCAGCACTGTATACTTTGCTCCCCTTTGTGCCAGTTCGATCTGTTTATCCGTTAGATTGTATTCCGAAAACAGAGACGACGTGTTGATAAAACGCCAAGGCACATAGCCCGCACGCAAAGATTGCAGCGTCCAGCCTAATAACATAATAGAACGTAACTGAGATTGGCCTTGTTGTAACATGGCTAAATCTTCTTCCAGTATGTCAATAGCAGAGGATACAATGTTGTCCAATGAATAAATTCTGGATGACAAGGTTGTTAACCCATTGTCGACCACAGTGAGAGATTTCTCTAAGTTAATATGATCAAGTTCACGTATTCTTTCTGCGGCCTCTGCCTGTGAAACCTTTCATACTTCATTATAAGCAGCATAAATGCCGGCATATATGAAACGTTTTTGACGCGGTTTTCTTGGTCCTAGCAAGAATTCCCTACGGTCTGCGTCTTCTTTAAGTAAAGATAAGTGTTGTTTCACATCCTCAAGTGTAGATTTTTGTAACCAGTCGAGGCACAATTTTCCTACACTGTATGTTGTTACTACCCCCGGATGTTGTCGTTGAACATAACGTGAGTCTGGCCTATGGATAGTAAAGCCCTGTATTCTATTCAGGAATCTTTCTTGACAGATGTTTGTGTCTGTGGGCCAGAGCAACCATTTTTTCCAATCAGGATCTGTTCTGTTGTTTTGTAGTATTGTGTCTACTGTGACCGCTCCCTGTGTAGTGCTATTACTTGCAGGTGTTGGTACAGAAGGTGTGTTCATGTCTTTGATTTTGGCTAAACCAAGGCAAGACGTTTGTTGCACAGTGTCATTCAAAAACATTATTTGATGTGGGATGATACATGCTCTAAACAAAGCTTCTATCCCCTGCACTTGCCAACCTTTTGAACCCTTGACAGATTTTGTGTCTATTGTGTCTTTCCAAAAGTCAAATCCTTGTCTAGACAATTGGGTAATAAAGGCTGCAGAATAAATCTGTTTTGTATTAGTTAACATAATTTTCTGACCTGTTTTGTTTACATTTTTATAGTAAAATGTTTCTGGATCAGATGTATTGTACCCTGAAAAATATGGAAACTTATTTGCAAACGTTTTTGAACTACCCTTTGGAGGTGTAGGACAATGTTCCCATTGGTTAAACTTAAAAACATTTCTAGGTGTTGCAGATTTATGCAAGAAATGATGACCATATTGGTTGTAACAATAAAGCTGTTCGTAGTCTGATGAACCCTCTAAGTATTCATTGTTAGAGAATGCAGCAGACCTTTCTAGGTCAGACATCATATCATTTACAGTCTCAAAGTCCCAATCATCAGAATAGGTACTGGAGGTAATAAAATCACTTAATGAAATTTTAAATAAATGTGGAATCTTCAAAAGTTCCGTGGGGCCGAATATATTGAAATCGGTTTTGTCCCAAACTATACCATCCTGTATAGGAACGGCTGTGATGTTCACTGCTGACAAGTCTCTTGTTTCACGATGGGAAGATTTGTGTGGTTTTAAAAGTAAGTTCACATTTTTACTTTCAGTGTCCATACAAATGTATCTGCCATTTATAAGCATGCTAAGAGTCATAACCAAAGCTAGCCAAAACAGAAAGAAAAATATTCCAGAAATAATCCATAGTTCAATCCATGGTGAAACCAGATAAGTCTTTTTCAGGAAATGAAAAAGGTCTTGTACTTGTTGTTTGAAAGTTTTTAGGGCTGGCGTCGTTTCAGGTTCATTCGGATCCTCAGAAAACGTATTAAAGTTAATGAAATAGCCAGAAGCAGTTCGGTCAATTGTTGAAATTGCATCAGGATTTGTTGAAATCGCTGGAACCAGTTGATCACTTGTTACGTTGGTGTAGACAGGTGTATCTGAACGAACTGTTACTTGAGTTTCAAGAGGGATGAGTTCCATAGCATTGTTGCTTAGTCCTTCATCTGTTACTGCTGAATTCTCGATAGTTATGAGTCTTTCAGTCTGAACCTCTTGTATAGTAGTGAGAGGAGTGCGTCTGCTACTAGGTCGGAGTCCACGAGGCCTACTATTTAGTATTGGCCACATACTGTGGTTTGATGAGGTCGATGGACACAAATCTTTTCTCCTTTTTTCCAGCATGGGGCGGCAGAAGTACTGTTCTTGTTCCGTGGACGGCTAGGACAGGTACTGGTTGTCTGTAAGAAGGTCTAAATACCTTCTTGTCCGCAATCTTCTCTCTGACTAGATCCCCAACTTTTGGGATCCAGACAGGCCTTGCTGGGACTGCCGGTGTTTCCCCAGTGGTGGTTGGCTTCAGGAACACGTTGCTTTGTTTCGATCTTAGTTCATTTAGTTCCTGTAAAACAGCCAAACGATCTTTGATATCAAAGGGTTTATTTTCCACCACTGTGCCTTTACATTCGAGATCAGGAACCCACATTCTTGTCCCAAATAGGACCTCATATGGAGTGACCCCCCCTAGAGAACTTCTTGGCAAATTATTTAACGAGCATTGGACCCCATAAAGATGTTTGACCCACCCATCACCCGAACCTAATACTCTAGCTGTTATAGACTGCTTTATGTCCCGGTTTTTCCTTTCCACAACAGAATTTCCCTCAGGATGAAACGGAGAGGAGTACCGCAATGCTACGCCCAAACTGGCCATGGCTTCTTTGTAAGCCCGAGAGCTAAACGCAGGGCCCTGGTCAGAATGTAGTGTGCCAATTGCGTATGTGCCGATAAAGACTCGCAAACGTTTTATAACAGTTCGAGCGTCAGCCGAGCGCTGAGGCCATATCCATAGGAACCTTGACTTAGTATTTGTGGGATTGCATTTGTCCAAAAGGACGCCTGCGCATAGATAGTCTAATGCTGTCTAACAATGGTGTCTGTACTGAGCAGGCTACTTCGTAGTCTGGTGTCTGATGGCGTTCTGCTCACGCTGTATATTGCAGTCTATGCAGTCATCGATGAAGATGTGAATCTGTGTATTCATTCTAGGCCACCAGTACATCTCTTTTAATGTTAATATTGTTTTAGAGATCCCTTGATGTGACAGACCCTCCCCCAGATGTGCTTCATAAATCAAAGCTGCTCTATGTTCCATGTTTGGAATTACCCTATCCCCCACCCCAGGGATTCGAGCAAAAGGAACGTTGTTTGCATCAATTACATAAGAGTACTTGATTGGAAATTTCTTTGGTAATGCTGCACCACTGCCTTTGCTTGAAGCATTGACAGCCAACAATATCTCACTGTCTATTCTCGTTTTTGAACGAGTGATCGCAGCTACGGAAGCCGTCTGAACAGCCCCCTTCGCGGCTTCGTCAGCCAATGAATTCCCTGCAACGTGAACGCCATCACGTTGATGACTCAGCGTGTGTATCACGTGAGCTTTTGGTAGTTCGTTTTTTAACTGAACTACTTGTTCCCAAAGTGTTTTATGCTTTATTGTGCCACCTTTTGCATCTTTGAACCCATTTTCAAGCCAATTTTGTATATATTCATTATACGACTGAACACAGTAAAAGAATCGCACACTATGAGTGTGGGGAATTCGCGATCTGTATTTTCAAGTGCCAATTTGAATGCTTGTAGTTCAGCTCGCTGAGCTGTACAATCTCCTAGAGATTGAGTTTTAGTGACCATTGGTCTGAAGTTACCATCTTGCATGCGACCTTTAACGATTGCGCACGCTGCACTGTAAGCTTGCTTACTCCCTGTAGCGGGTTGTGCTGATCCGTCAGTATAAATTATAAATTCGTACTGATCTAGAGGCAGAATTTCAGTGGGCAGAGGACATTCATGTTCATATTGCAGGAACGCTTGTGTTTTTAAATCAGGATCAAAAACATATTCAACATCTGTTGCAGCAAGAGAATTAACCCATTGTATCCATCTAGGATGTAAAGCTTTTGCATTTGGAATGCTCGCTTTTGTGACCGCCTCTAAGGCTAGTACCGGGGTTACGACAATAATGCGTTTCCCTTGGGCTAAAGCGCTTTCTTTTGCTACAGCGGTTTGAACTGCTGTCAGTATTTTTTCTGTTGAAGTGAAGCGCATTTTTGCTTGTGTATACAAATGTGATTTGTATGCTATTGGTACTTTTTCACCCTCATTAAATGTTAAATAGGTGAATCCGCATTGTCCCGAAATTATTCGGATCACTAAATTGCGTTGATTTACGCGTGTTTGTAAGTGATTTGTTGCTAACATGTTAGCTTGGAGTGAACGCAGGATTTCTGTGTGTTCCTGTGTCCAATGTTTGATTGAAAAATCAGTTTTATTAATTTGTAGAGAGGTTTAACCCTTTCTGCATAATTTAGAATGTAAGTTCTTCCAAAATTCAGGAAACCCAAGATGGATTATACATTTTTCAGCGTTTTTGGAGGTTGGAGCAGCGCACACCTTTCTAAAAAGTTAGCTGCCAGGCTCTTGCCTTCACCTGAAAGTTCATATCCTAGGAAAAGGACATTGAGATGGGCAATTCTGGATTTCTTAAAGTTGAATTTATAGCCCTCAGAGGCGAAACCCAATATAATGGTACTCACCCTGTTCAAGTGCCTATCCAGGTCATCGTCTGTCAGATAGATGTCATTGACATATGACAATGCCTCATTATCATAAATTTGTAGTAACTCTGTTACCCTTGCTGAGAATAACCCCGGGCTGTTTTTGAACCCTTGTGGGAGTCTACAGAATTGACCTGGGTCCCCATTATTGAGAAAGCTGTTAAGTACCTGCTTTCAGGTGCTATGTTTTGACAAAAGAAACCATTTGAAATGTCCAATGTGGTTTTATATTTTTTGCGCACAATGTTATTCATTAATGCTGCAAATGTTTTAGAACAAGTGTTCAAGTGTCTGTAATCCAAAACTAGACGATATGTATTGTCTAGTTTGGATACAGGAAACAAAGGATTGTTCATTGAGGAGGTGCATGTTTCAATCACCCCTTGGTATTCAAGTTGATCTAAGATCTCCCTGACCTGTTTTTTAGCTTCTTGCTTTATTGGGTACTGCCTTTGTGCAGTAGGTTCACTTTTTAGCTGTATTTTGTGGTGAGGTGAGTCCTCATCCCATCCTACATGATTTTTGTATAATGCTGGGGCCTGGGCAACTGCCCATTTCCTGGCATAAGTATATTTTAGGTGAATTGGAATATGGTCGGAGAAGGCTGGCATAATAATGTCCTCGCCATGTGGGCACTCCCTGACAAAGTGTGGTGGCCAGTCTTTTTCTGCTAGAAGTATATCATAACCCCTTGAAAGTTTTTCCCAAAAGAGTGTTTTCACTTTTCTTGGTATGTCTCCCTCCATTCAGAGTGTTATTTCATATAACTTTTGTGGAGTACTAACCCTGGTGTCTACAGTCTCTACTGTGATGTACTCATTCAAGTCCACTATCTCCAGAAGTTCCTTCAGGTTCTGGCGAGCTATTGTGACTTCTGCTGCACTGTCCAGCATTGTCTGAGCCCATTCTCCGTTCTTGAGCTGTGTTCTCAGTATTCTCGGCATGTCTGATCTTCAGACCTGCTACCTTCTTTTTTGTGAATTGAGGTTTTGATTTATTTTTCTGAACGTGTTTGTCTTCTTTGGATTTCACGCGTTCTTCTCTATGTTCTGACCATCCTCTTCTTTCTGATGTCTGTGACGATGTCTGAAAGGTACGAGAGGAACGTGTATCAGTATCTTGATACCTGTCAGGTTTTCTTAAATTATCCCTATTCCTGAGGTTATACCTCCTTTCAGAGGGCTCCTTTTGAGGAGACCTACCTCGGGATTGAGAACGTGTCTCTCTTGAATTTTGTTCATTAGTTTCCCACTTCTTTTTAGAAGATGTAGGACTTTGTTTAATAGAGTCCTTCTCAGGACTTTCAGATAGTTTTGGCTTCAATGGTTTTCCACCCAAACTATCTCTGCCTAATTCTGCATAAGATTGTTCTATTATTCTGGGTAGTTCATGTTGATGTTCTGTTACTTCAAATTCCCTTAAGCGTTGGCGTATCGCCACTGATGCTGCCTCCCCTTTATTATTAGATAATATTATTGTTGAGACCTGGTTGAAGTTTTTCAGTAATTTCATACCTAAATTCAGAGCAGGTTCTGCCCCGTATTCGTTTTGAATTTGTTTCAGGACATCTGGTATTACTGCAATTGACGGAACACCATGTGTTTTAGTATAGATGGCAGCAAAGACTGCGCCCCAAGTGGTGCAATCTTCCAGTTGTGGTGTGATCCCCATTGGTAAACAGATTAGGATTCTGTGTTTATCATAAGGGCTAGTATTTGGAAATACTGCTTCGATTTGAGTAATTTTTTGAGCTATCCAGAATGGAATTTGCTCACGTTTTGTGGGCATTTTACCCATGACTGCGTGTAAAGTCTGTGGAGTAATTTTTAGTGTATTCCCCTGTTGAGGGGTTTGATTTGGAATGGTCATTGGTGGTTGGACTGTGAAAGTCCGCATGACATATTGGACTAATTGTCTGTAAATTTTTATTACCTCTTGTAGTTGAGTGAGTAATTCCTCGTCTGACATTACATCGATGTCAGGATGAGGTGTGTAGCCGGCTAGATTCGGCCATGTTGCTCCTGGTCTAGCTAGTGGACCGAGCCTGGTAATGTTTTTGTGATGTTTTAGGGCGCCTTTAAACCAGAGATTATGCTCCTGGTATGTGAGTGGAATTTCAATATCCTCGAAAGGAATATATTCCTCTCGTGGTTCATCTTCTTTAAAGAAGTGAAACAGTTTTGTTATTGGATTTGATTCTGGGAATGCTATCCATGAATAGAATACCTCTGTCTGAAAGGATTCGTGTGCCTCTATCACGAAAACTGCTCTACCTCCTCTTGGTGGTAGGCCGTGTTTTATAAGTTTTAGAGTGATGGCTCTCCTTAAGTTTTGAGGGATGTTTATAACACCCTCATAGGTTTCATTTAAACCTGTAAAGTTAAAAGCTGTTACGACTGGGTCAGCCGCAGCTACACCGTTCTCGGTGTCATTATCCCCGTGTATGGACATTTGTTTTTTGAAAAATGTAGAACAAGTTTCAAGGAAACAAAAGATAAGGTGCACAATATTTTGGAACACTGTATCCTTCAAACGTTGAACAAACCAATTAACTAATCTATAGGTTTTTTGTCCTAATTAGCTTTGGCGGATATTTAACCCTACCCACTCCAGACGTCTTATGGAGTATGTGAGTAGGGGCTCTGAGAAAAGCACGACTGAGTTACTCAGTATCTAGCGTTAAATTAGTGCCTTACCAAACCGTTGGGCGCCATGTAGTGTAGTTCCTATTTCCCTAATAGGCTCTGCGCATTGGAATAATATACCCTATAGATTTGACATAGGACTGAGGTCAGTATGTCCCTATCGAGTATATTAAACTTAATTACTTTGTGCCAGCTAACTCAGAGGCCACTAGAAACTCCTTGTAAACAAGAAGGGAGTAGTTTCTGGCAACCGCATAAACATGACAACTTTGTTTCCCTTTAGAATCGGAACACTCTCAGAATCGTGGAAACAATAGATAACAGTTTCACTCAGCTAATCGTGCATGCTTAGTTTCTTCAGAGTTACACAGAAAGAAAAGACGGGCGTTTCAATAAAAGGATTTATTGAACAGTCTTGTTTCTCGTGTAAGAGATATGAGCTGTTATGATCACAAGACAGTATGCAAGATATATAATGTACAGCGTAAGCAGTAGAAAGAAATAATACTGCGCTAGCATTATCTTTTAGCTATGACTCACTTGTGGGTTGCGGCGGCCATCTGGGAGAGGTGGAGATGAGCGTGCTCTAATCTCCGGTGGAGTCCTGGCTCCACATCAGCCTTCTGGAGCTGAGGGCTATCTGCTTGGTTGTGAAAGCCTTTTTTCTGTCCATGAAAGGGAGGCTGTTACTGGTGCTTATGAACAAAACCACTGCTATAAACAGGGTGGGTGGGGTTACGGGCCTTGTGCCAGGAGGCCATGAGTCTCTTGAAATGGCTGGACCCCTAAGGAATTTTCCTGGTGATAATCTACCTTGCGGGATCATTGAACGCCAGGGTGGACAAGCTCAGCTGTCGGCATCTATGAACCACGAATGGCAGTTGCACCCAGAGATGGTGCAAGGTCTCCTCCACGAATGGGGAGAAACTTGGCTCAATCTATTCACCACAGCCGAGAACCCATAATGTAAGCACTTCTTCGTGTTGGAGTTTCCAAGTGTTTCCTATTCGGAGACATGTTCTACCTCGAGTGGAACTCAGGACTCCTGTATGCTTTTTCGCCGATATCACTCCGGCCCAACATTCTCAAGAGGATCAGTATAAAAGGCCCAAGTTATCTTAGTGGCTCCATACTGGGCACAGAGAATATGGTATTCAGAACTCTTGGCTTGAGGATCTGTCCTCCGATCAGGCTGCCCCTCCGGGAGGACCAGCAATCGCAGCAACAGGGCTGGGTATTGAACCTGGGCCTTCGCAATCTCCACCTTTATGCTTGGAGATTGAGGGACGACAACTGAATACCTTTGACCTTCCCCCTGAGGTGGTTGATGTCATCTTGGCAACCAAGCGTCCTTCAATGAAAACTGTATATGCCTGTCAGTGAGACAAATTTGTGGTTTGGGGCAGCACACACCAGGTTGATGCTTTCGAGACCAAATTATCTGATGTTCTCTTGTTTGTTCTGCTTCTTCCCCTGCAAGGCTTTGCTTTAGGCATGGTTACGAGTTATCTTTTAGCCATTTTGGCCTTCTTAAGGTTGCCAAATCTATCTTCATTGTTTAAGTCACTGGTTGTGATGTGATTTTTGAAATCGCTACAACACATGTTCCCCCTTCTCTCTTTGTAATGCCCAATGGGACATTAATCTGGTCCTGATTTATCTGATGTGCACTCCTTTTGAGCTACTTCACAGATGTCCTTTAGGGCTCCTTACTATTAAGACTGTGTTCTTCAGCGCCTCGGCACGAAGTGAGTGAGCTTAAAGCTCTTTCTATTACTCCTCCATGCACTACATTCTTACCAGACATACTGGTTCTGCGGACTCGAGCATCCTTCCTGCCGAAAGTTGTCGAGCCTTCCGATGTCTTTCAAACCATCACCCTGCCGGAGTTCTATGCTCTGCCTCAACCTTTTAAGGAAGAGGAGAGACTCTATCAGTTGGACCCCATGAGAGCACTGGGCTTCAGCATAGATTGTACCAAAGACCACCAGGGTGGATGATCAGCTCTTTGTGGCGTTCGCTGGTGCGAAGAAAGGCAAGGAAGTGTAGAAGGGAACCTTCTCCAGCTGGATGGTGCTTGGCATTAAGATCTCCTGGGCATTGGCCAAAAAGCACCCTCTAGACGGTCTGCATGCTCATTTTACTAGTGCCAAAGCTGCTACCACTGCGTTAGCATGCAGACTCCCTGTCCTAGACATTTGCAATGCTACATGAGCATCCCTCCATACGTTCATGAAGCACTGTTGCCCAGACAGTCAGGTTCACCGAAAGGCGCATTTCCCACACTCGGTCCTGCAGGGCTTTCTGGTTTGAGTCTATTCACAGAACCACCTCCAAATAGGTACTGCTTTGTTCTCTATTCTGATATCAGCACACTGGGTGGCCCCTACATAGGCTCTGCACGTCATTTCTGGAGCAAAACGACGTCAGTGCGGACACGTATGGTGCCACCTTCCAGCTCGCAGGGTACTACTGAAAAGATTCCGGAGTCAGTCTGACACCTGAATATTCAAAGTGTGAGGAATCTGCAGCTAGATAGAGTCTCTAATACAAAGAGCATTACAGAAGGTAAGTAACTTATTCTTCTAAGTCCACACTGTATGCTCCCACATCCTCTCCTTCCTCCACCATGACCTTACAACACACCTCGGCCTGCAGCTAGTGACCCTCGTCCTGCAGCATATTGCGTGCGTGCTAGCAGTACCCTCTTTTGTAACCAACGTTTCTCCATGGGCATCGGCAACTGACGTATTAGACATTGTGACACTCAACTGTGCAAGTATCAACTATTGTTTCATGTATTAGATATCTATTTGCATTCTTTATCAACAATAAATGCAAAATAGTACACATCGCAAAAGCAGCTACAAACACATCTCTTGCTCTGGAAGCTTTAGCAGCAATTGAAGTTTTCTATGCAATAATTATTGGACATGCTTTTACAGTCTTAAATTGTCTATCCAATGAAAAAAGCGCTCTTTTCATTAAGAACTCATACGAGAAAACACCTTGCGTATGCCCTCAAAATTATCTAGACAACTGTGATGACCCTGTCTCAGAAAACCTTTATCAGCTTCACATTAATTTCCTGAATCTTCTCACCTTTCGTTTTACTAGAGGTGCAGTTGGAGATGAAAAGAGGAAGCACTTTATGTTATTTGATATTATTGGAAATAATATGTACTCTCAAATTTCGGGAGGTAGAGAAGTGTTGACATTTTTCTTCCTTTTTTCTAATACAAGCACTTGTTATAAATACTGTATCCGCGGTAACTCTGAGGAACTCTGCAGTGGAAACTGCAGTATTTTTCATTCTTTTGTGGCATGACAACCTTTTAATTTAGAAGCATTTGTTCAACCCTTTAGAGTTGCAGGTCTGCTCTCCTTGTGTTTATCCTATTTACCATATTTACAGCGGGAGCCCATTTTCACTAGACCGGCTCTGAACTGAGCCTTTGTCTAAATCAGGCAACCACATACATAATGTAATAAATACAGAGAATGCGCAGTGGCGGCTCCTCCGCTAAGGCGGAGGAGCTTCGCCCCACTACCTTAATGTAGCAAAAGAAAGGAAAAAATAAAATGATAATAACGTAATGTAATTTTAATTTTATTTTGTCCGTTTGCTGTGGCAGCTGTCGTGAGGGGCGTGGCGGGGCTGAAGAGCAGGGGAAGAGGGTACAACCCTCCTAAGAGCGCAATGACTGTTTGGTCAGCCCTCTCAGGCCACCCAAAACAGTCATGCGCACTTTCCCTGTTCTCCAGGCAGGCTGCATTACAGCCTGCATGGAGAACATGCCCACCCCTCCAGCCCCTGGCTGAGCGCCGTGTCACAGCACTCAGACCAATCACAACACTGCATTGCAGTGTTGTGATTGGCTGCGGGGAGCGTGGGAGCCCTGGCGCTTCCAGCTTCCTATTTTTCCAAAGAAGGAAGAGGACGCAGGAGAGGCGGCGGCCGTGCAGGCGGCCGGCCGGGAGGTAAGTGTTCTTTTTTTTTTTACCTGATCCCCCTACCACCCGCCACACTGCGGGTGGGAGGTACCAGCCGCAACTGAGAATACGCTGTCCTTGAAACTAGTTTTGAAGGCTCATACCCCAGACCTTACGAAGTTAAAGAGAGAGGGAGAAAAGCAAGATAACACAGAAGAAAAGGAGTATGAAAATAGACTAAATAGACGAGGAAAATAAAAGCCTGGTAATAATCTGCCTGGCACTTGCATTCATCAAATTATTCCTGTCACAGTCCACTGAGACATCATCATAAAATCTTTATTCAGTTGATCACAGCAACCATAAAAGAGAACAATAAATATTTCACAATAACATGCATATAAAGCACATATGCATCGAGTACAAAATAAAAAGTCCAATATACAATAAAAAACAGGTTAAGGATACCTAGTACATTGATTACAATACTCAGTCGGAGCTTGATCGCGTGGACAACAAGACAGCTCATAAAAAACTAAACACAGCAAATAAGACATGTTCATTGGGAAGCATCTGCAGGTAAAGAAGGGCAGGTCGTACTTGAATAACATTTAGGGATTTCAACAATGGTACCAAACACTACTTTCTGGGCCCAATATAATAGTCGCAGAACATGACATAGTGTGAGGAATCTGCAGCTAGATAGAGTCTCTAATACAAAGAGCATTACAGAAGGTAAGTAACTTATTCTTCTAAGTCCACACTGTATGCTCCCACATCCCCTCCTTCGTCCACCATGACCTTACAACACACCTCGGCCTGCAGCTGGTGACCCTCGTCCTGCGGCATATTGCGTGCATGCTAGCAGTAACCTCTTTTGTAACCAACGTTTCTCCATGGGCATCGGCAACTGACATATTAAACATTGTGACACTCAACTGTGCAAGTATCATCTATTGTTTCATGTATTAGATATCTATTTGCATTCTTTATCAACAATAAATGCAAAATAGTACACATCGCGAAAGCAGCTACAAACGCATCTCTTGCTCTGGAAGCTTTAGCAGCAATTGAAGTTTTCTATGCAATAATTATTGGACATGCTTTTCATTAAGAACTCATACGAGAAAACACCTTGCGTATGCCCTCAAAATTATCTAGACAACTGTGATGAAGTGTCTCAGAAAACCTTTATCAGCTTCACATTAATTTCCTGAATCTTCTCACCTTTCGTTTTACTAGAGGTGCAGTTGGAGATGAAAAGAGGAAGCACTTTATGTTATTTGATATTATTGGAAATAATATGTACTCTCAAATTTCGGGAGGTAGAGAAGTGTTGACATTTTTCTTCCCTTTTTTCTAATACAAGCACTTGTTATAAATACTGTATCCGCGGTAACTCTGAGGAACTCTGCAGTGGAAACTGCAGTATTTTTCATTCTTTTGTGGCATGACAACCTTTTAATTTAGAAGCATTTGTTCAACCCTTTAGAGTTGCAGGTCTGCTCTCCTTGTGTTTATCCTATTTACCATATTTACAGCGGGAGCCCATTTTCACTAGACCGGCTCTGAACTGAGCCTTTGTCTAAATCAGGCAACCACATACATAATGTAATAAATACAGAGAATGCGCAGTGGCGGCTCCTCCGCTAAGGCGGAGGAGCTTCGCCCCACTACCTTAATGTAGCAAAAGAAAGGAAAAAATAAAATGATAATAACGTAATGTAATTTAAATTTTATTTTGTCCGTTTGCTGTGGCAGCTGGCGTGAGGGGCGTGGCGGGGCTGAAGAGCAGGGGAAGAGGGTACAACCCTCCTAAGAGCGCAATGACTGTTTGGTCGGCCCTCTCAGGCCACCCAAAACAGTCATGCGCACTTTCCCTGTTCTCCAGGCAGGCTGCATTACAGCCTGCATGGAGAACATGCCCACCCCTCCAGCCCCTGGCTGAGCGCCGTGTCACAGCACTCAGACCAATCACAACACTGCATTGCAGCGTTGTGATTGGCTGAGGGGAGCGTGGGAGCCCTGGTGCTTCCTGCTTCCTTTTTCTCCAAAGAAGGAAGAGGACGCAGGAGAGGCGGCGGCCGTGCAGGCGGCCGGCCGGGAGGTAAGTGTTTTTTTTTGGTTTTTTTACCTGATCCCCCTACCACCCGCCCCACTGCGGGTGGGAGGTACCAGCCGCAACTGAGAATGCGCTGTCCTTGAAACTAGTTTTGAAGGCTCATACCCCAGACCTTACGAAGTTAAAGAGAGAGGGAGAAAGGCAAGATAACACAGAAGAAAAAGAGTATGAAAATAGACTAAATAGACGAGCAAATAAAAGCCTGGTAATAATCTGCCTGGCACTTGCATTCATCAAATTATTCCTGTCACAGTCCACTGAGACATCATCATAAAATCTTTATTCAGTTGATCACAGCAACCATAAAAGAGAACAATAAATATTTCACAATAACATGCATATAAAGCACATATGCATTGAGTACAAAATAAAAAGTCCAATATACAATAAAAAACAGGTTAAAGGATACCTAGTACATTGATTACAATACTCAGTCGGAGCTTGATCGCGCGGACAACAGGACAGCTCATAAAAAACTAAACACAGCAAATAAGATATGTTCATTGTGAAGCATCTGCAGGTAAAGAAGGGCAGGTCGTACTTGAATAAAATTTAGGGATTTCAACAATGGTACCAAACACTACTTTCTGGGCCCAATATAATAGTCGCAGAACATGACAAAGTGCAGGGTGTCCTGTGGAATCCTATTGTCATGGCTGCAGGGCATCCCACAACCAGGATGAACCCATGGTGAGGCTAGAAGGTGATTTAACTGGTTAAGTCGAAACCTGGCCAGAAGAAACCTATCCCGCCTGTTAGATACCTGGACTAAATAATGCTCCAAAAGCATGTGTCCCTTAATCAATTCAGCCTTTTTCTAACTGGTGATGCCTGCTCAAAAAACAACACTTTTACCCCTTGTAGCTCCTGGGGTGAATGGGGTCGAATATATATCCACTCTCCCTAGTGAGGCAAAAGTATCCTTAACGTAAGCTAACCTGGGAATTCTATGCACTGCATCAAGGGACAGACAATCCGAGAGAATCAGTCTATTGAGCTTAAGATCCTCCTTTTATCCAGAAACGCAGAGGACTATGGGCAACTGTATCGGCTAGGTAACTAATGCCGAGTTCTGCATGAACTGAAAAGGGCGGAGTACCTTCCGGAACCTGGACATGTCGCCTTAGAAACTGATTTTCTGCTGTTTGAATTGTGCCAGTCTTCACATACCCCCAAATCTCACTGCTCTACCGAATCTTGATGTGGTAAATCTTAAGTAGGACTCTCTTTCCCTCAATCAGAGGCTTCCAGTTGTTCATAGCATTAAATAGCACCCCTAAATAGGGAAAGGCAGAAACTTTACCTAGGGTATGATAGCCCAGACCCACTATCATAACATAAGATTTATTAAAATTCACAGCCAGGCTTAAGCTGCCCATAAAGGCAACAAATTTATCCAAGAGGAGCTGCAGCCTCCTAGCCGCACGAGCCATGAGGACCATGTCATCGGCATATAACAATATCAGAAGCGACCTCGCACATACCCTAGCACAATCTGCGTGAACTAAAAGAAGGGCTTGCTCAAAGCCATTGACATATAGGTTGAACAAGAATGGTGCACGGATACACCTCTGCTGAGCACCTCTGCTGGTTAGAAAAGACCGGTAGTGGGCAGCACCATGCGGGAAGCACACTGAGGCTGAGGTTTCAGAATGTAAATCTGCCAAAAGAGCCACTATATTCGAGTCCACCACTACCTTGTGAAGCAGGGCCCATAATTTGGTGTGGATTACCCTTTTGAATGCGGATGTAAGGTCCATGATTGCCAAATGGAGGGATTCAGTCTGGGCTTCTGTGTACTTATTAGTAATCAATTAAAGGTTCAAACATTGATCAGATGTAGACCTCCCAGGCCTAAAGACGTATTGGATGTCCACCCGGATGCCATTTGCATCCGACTAGGCCATCGGCCTGTTAAGTATGACCCTCCCAAGGGCCTTCACTACCACATCAATCAATGAAATGGGGCGGTAGCACCCTTCTTGATCACAGGCATGGTCACCGTAGTCGACCACGAGGGTGGCATCCCTCTCTGCGCTGCTGCATTCAGTATCTCAGTCAAGAGGGGGCACCTTAGCTTGACATCTTCCCCGAACAAGTCCAGGGCCTGGAGCCTTGTTGCGTATTATCGCACATATGCCCTTGGTTACTTCATCCAAGGTAAAGACCACTGGAACCCGCCCCACCTCTATGGCTACCCTGACCTCACCCTCTGCCACCTCTCCAAAGTTGTAAACCCCTGCATGGTGGTATACTCACTGTTGCTCAGAAATGTGGGCGCATATTGCCGGGCCTGTCCCACTTGTAGAACATGGCCTGTTTACTGCCCTCCAAAAAAGGGAGCTATCTCCACACTCACTCGCCTGGATTAGTTCCTCCCAGGCTAATTCCTGCAAAGCATGTTTACGCTTCGCTAATGCCTACTTGTAGGCCTGCCTACAAGATGCTATAAGTCTCCTATCTCTTGGAACCTGCTTAAGGGCCACCTTCAACTGCCGGAGGCACTTGGAGCTGTCCCTATCAAACCATTTTGGGTGTTGCCCACCTGAGTGGGTTAGTGTTATTGACAATAATTCCAAAACTTTGCAGACAATGCCTTCAGTTCCTTGCAGAACAACCTTCTCGAGAGCATCTGCATCCAAGCAAATAGAAAACTCCTGGGCGGCATCAGAAAAGAGGGTGAATTTGAGGTTCATCGGATCCACCGGAGACCGCTTAAGTCTCCTCTCTTGGTCAGCAAGAGAAAGCCCTCTAATAGTTTCTCGCCATGGGCGAACAGCCTCAAAAACACCACCAAGCTCTAAAAAAAAAAAAAAGGGATTATGATCACTAAATGTGCTGTGAGTGATGTTAAATTTGGAAATTTGCAAGAATAGGGGCGTGGAGGCAAAAATAAAATCAATAATTGAGGTGCATCCTCTCCCCTTGAATGCTGGAACAATGAGGGGATTAGATGAGTTGACCAGTTTATTCAAGGCGAACACAAGATTATAGGATTCTAAGATTGAACCAAGCGCCGAGCCCTCCTTGGTATGAACAAAATGAAGCCCTTATACAATGAGCACTTGGGTTTAGAAGCATCCAGCATTAAGGGACAATCACATAAATGGCACTTGAAATCCCACACTAACAGTAACAGCACCCGCCCCAACCCAGCACCAAATTCCATCCAGTAGTTCAGGAACATGTTTAAATGCCAGAGGCTAGAAACCCCATTGGGCCACTTCTATTGTTATAAAAATTAACCAATAAGATAGGAGTGGAGCCCGGCACCAATAGCATTAACCTCTGCAACATCTGCGCTTCCCAAAACAAGTCAACAACATACCCACTCAGTTCCACTACCATGAAGATGATCAAACCCCCACTAGCCCTCCCTGCCACCGAGGGCACTGCAGGTGAGAAATAGGTCTTGTAGCCTTCCATAAAAAAAGTGTTCTTCACCTCCCACGTCTCTTGCAGACACATCATCTGATAAGATTTAACCAACCCCACCCAATTGGGACTGGCGAACTTGGCTGAAAAGCCCGGCAATATTCTGTGACAGTAACTTCAAGCCCTTTGAATTCTTGACCAACGTAGCCACTGTGGGAATGGCGGGCGGGGAGGAGGGGGTGATTGAGCAGACTCATTGGGCTCGATGGTGGCCACTAATGAGCTAGCGAGCAGAAGGGGTGAGGGGGGCAGGTCAGTGGGTGTCAGTCAATCACACAACTCAAGGTTACTCAAAGGGGCAATTCGATTTGAGAGGTTCACCAGGGGAGGCTGCCAAGTAGCCCGACAGTTGCTACCATGAAATCCCTGCGTCTGCTACCCTTGATAACTGTGGGGGCTGCAGACCTTCTCTGGTTTGTAAAAGAACCCCAGGTAAAGAGCTACAATGCCCTGCGGTTCGGGGAGCCTAGCAGAGAATGAGGCAGCGAGGATGCATGCCTAATTCAAAGATTTGTTTAAATTTACCACCACACAGTCCCCTGCCCATCTCTTGCTATCCAAACCAACCCAGCTGACTCTACGAGCCATAATGATAGTCAGCAATCCCCACACCTGTGTGGGAATGCCAGTGGACCAAGTGCACCACCTTGTTTGTTTTTAGCTCCTGAAAGGATTCGGGTGCAGGATTTGATCAGGGAGTGACATTCCTTAAGACCACAACATATGGGGTCGCCTCTGGGGGCAGGTTGAGCACATCTCCAGTGCTCACTAGGCAGGGCGGACTGTGACCCGGTGACTGCTTACCCTGATAGGAGCAACTTGGATCTGGAATGCCGCGGTGTCCTCATTAAGACCACTTGCGTGCCTGATTGTACAATCTATGGCATGGAGTGCACCACGAGTCATGCTGGGGCAACCTACTGGGGCAAGGGCCGCAGAAGAAACTGGCTCAGGAGAAACAATCTGCCCCACCTGCACTATCCTCCCGGAGTTAAATAAAGCCAGGATTTCTGACACTCTGGACTTGATAATATTTAACCTGGACATGATTGTATCAAGCTTGCCATCTAATACAGTCCTAAACTCGGAGAGTAAGTCCTTACTAGAGAGAACCCCCCCTCCCCCTCCAAGGTACAAGGTAGATTAGGGTCAATCAGGGAATCCCTGCTGGCACAAAAGTTCCTTGAACCCACATTCACCCTTCGCCTCCTCCGCTTACAGCTAGGGCTGAGCTAACTAGGAGAGGTTGAATGTTGATCTGGAGCCCCATTATGCCCCAGAGGACAAACCTCTAACTTCCAAAGGCCTCTACTGATTCCCTTCCTAGCCTCCTCAGCTCATCGCAGTCACTCAAATCATAGGATCCTCAATGGGAGAGGGGCGATCACAAGAAGGTGGGGGAAGGCTGCTCCTAGACAACCATAACCTTTCCGCTAACTCGATTTCTTTTGACACCACTGGCACTGCTTGGGTTGAAAATACCTCAATGGTGGTCCCAGCCCATCACTATTTTGCCCACAATGATACCTCAAACTAAAACCAGCCATATGCAAATCAGTATTCTGCCTTCTCTAGTGGAAACAGTCCAGCCCAAACTGCTAATCCATGTCCCCTCTGAATGGGAGCACAAGCAACCGCATATTGGTTTTGGCCTATTTGTACCTGTTTAGTAGGATATGTCTTGAGTACTGAGGTACATTGAGCACAGGACCCACATCTGGACATATGGTCACACTTAGAGTGTTGCGCTGAAAAAAGCAAAAAAGTGATGGGTTGAATGCCTGAATTAATCTCAGCCACTGGTAATTGCATGGCTGCATCCCAGTCCACTATTATTGCCCTCCATACCACCTTGGACAGGAATCAGCCGTATGGAAATCAGTCTTGCTCCTGCCCCAATGAGTTCCTTTTGAACAGGAACACTAGTGACCCCAGCCTATTTGGACCTCTGCAGTTGGGTGTGGCTTGAGTCTTGTTGCACCGTAAGCCCTGGACCTACTCTGGGCATATCCACCTGCAGTGTCGCACTGAAAAAAGCATGAAAGTGATCAATAGGAATGCCTGAATTAATCTCAGCCACTGGTAATTACTTGGACCATATTCCTGTCTGTTGTCATTTGCCCACCTTGCCACCTCAGACAGAAACCAACCATTTGCAAACCAGCCGAACAGTCAAGCTGGTCCCCTCTGAATGGGAACACAGTTTTTTAATCTGGGACTAGTTGCAAAACTAGTCCTTTGTGATGATAAATATGCCTATTCAAAACCTTCAGTACTGAGGGAACAATCGCTGTTTCCCAGCCTCAGAATAATAAAATATTCTGAGCCTATAAGGAAAGTTCTAGTTGTTTTTTTTTTTTTTTTAAAGGCCTTTCAACAAAAATATGCACTGAAACAGATAGGGATTTTCAATGTTATTGACAAACATGAATCAGGACCACATCCCTGTGTTCATCACACGACCTTGGTGGCTCGAGGAGCTTTTAAAGTTCTCTTTTGTTTTTTTGATTGGAGAGGCATGCCCTCTCTCTTTTAAGGAGATTCTGGTAACATTTTAATCGTTCATCAAATGAGTACCTTAAAAATGTTTAAAATCATCCAGAAGTTCTTTCCCTTCCTCATCTCCCATCAAAGTGCAGAGGCATCACCGACACTGCATGTCTGCTCATGAGCCGAAATATGGGGCAACACAAGTTGTCGGGTGTAATAAATTGAGTTACTGGTTGAGGGGGGTGTAACCCTTCTCAAGCAGCAATCACAATCCTTCTCAGGGTGGAGTCACAAGCAACTCCAAATTAACGTGTGCACAACCATCTGGTAGCTTGGCACAGAGCAGTCAGGCTTAACTTAGAGGCAATGTGTAAAGTTTTTATGCAGCACTATACAGTAATGAATTGAAAACACAACACAAGAAGAATCCCACACCAAATAAGAAAAGTAGAGTAAGTTTTAATGAATAAACAAGACCAAAACAATAAAAAGCCAATCAGTAGAATCGGAGATATGCAGATTTTAAGATTTAGTTGAAAATATCACCAAAAAGCACAAAGTGCCACTCACGGCTATCTGGTCGTGCAAGATTGGGTGAAAGTCACAAGTTTAGTCCGACTACGATGGAACGCAGGCTGGATACAGGGACCAGGTTAGTCCAGCTGAAAGAGTTTCCTTCAAGTCCAGGTAAACGAGTTCCGTTCACGGTGGAAGGATCTGTGAGGAGCGGGGAGATCGTTGCGGATGGCCGTCAAAGTAGCGTGAAGAGCAGGCTGGGCGTCACGGACGGTCGTCACTGTAGCACGAAGTTCATGTCAGAGTAGCGGACAGTCCTTGCTGGCACTTCCCATTGGCGGTCCTCGCAAGCAGTCAATGCTATAGCGTGAAGAGTTTGTTTGCAGGAACTTTGCATTGGTGATGCGCACCAATTGGCCCGTTTGTGTTCGCGAAGATCCCAAAAACCTCAGGGGAGCTCAACTGAGGCCACACCAAGAGTACAGGACCTGAAGGGCACCACTTGGGAAGCAGAAGCGAGCAGGGCTCAGGTAGGTCCAGTTGTAGGCCCTGGCAGCAGGTCAGCTGGGCATGTTGTAGGGAGCCTCTGGAGCTTATTATGTCCTTGTAGCTCAGAACAGGAGGTCAGCTGGCTGACCCCTGTAGTCACTTTAACCTGGGATAAAGGGTGCAGGTTCAATGTTCCTTCTCACAAGCAGGCAGCTGAGCAGCATAGAAGCAGTCCTTCTGGCAGCAAGGCAGCACAGCAGTCCTTCGCCTGTAGTATCCACAGGTACAGGAGTATATAGAAGAGTTTTGTCTGAGGTCCACTATTTATACCTGGTGCCTTCTTTAAAGTGGGAAAGACTTCTAGAGGATTCCCTTTAAAGTGCTCAGGTTTCCTGCCTCCCCTGCCCTGGCTCCAGAGTAGCTACATGGGGGGTTTACAATCTTTTGTGTGAAGGCAGGACACAGCCTATTCAGGTGTAAGTGGGGCTGTGCCTAACTCCGCCCTCCCATCCTGCCAGAGATGGTCCACCCAGGCACACCTAAACTCCTCATTGTGTGTTGCTGTCTTGGAAAAATATACAGAGGCCAACTGCCAACTACACCCAGTCATGTGACACAAAGATGGACTGCAGGCACAAAAGGCCTAGACCAGGAAAATGCCAACTTTCTAAAAGTGACATTTTCAAAATTGTAACCAAAAATCTGACTTTACCATAAAAGCGGATTTTTCATCACAATTCCAAAGATACCAAACATGAGCTGTTTACCTGTTCCGATTTGGAGGTTACAACTTATTAAATGTAGTATGGTAACTCCAATGTTATCCTATGGGAGAAGCAGGCCTTGCAGTAGTGAAAAACAAATGTAAGAGTTTTTCACTACCAGGACATGCAAAACCTAAAATTACAGGTTCTACTTTTTAAATACATTGCACCTTGCCCTGTGAACTGTTTAGGGCCTACCCTAGGGATGACGTACATGTATTCAAAAGGAAGGTTGGGCCTGGCAAAAGGTTTATTCTGCCAGGCCAAAATTGTGGTTTAAAACGGCCACACAGACTGCAATTGCAGGTCTGAGACATGTTTAAATTGCTACTTAAGTGGGAGGCACAATTAGTGCTGCATGCCCACTAGTAGCATTCAATTTACACATGTAGTAGTAGCACCACTTTAGTAGTGACTTACAAATAACCTGAATATGCCAATTGGTCGTAAGCCAATTCTACCATGTTTAGAGGAGAGAGCACAGGCACTTTATCACTGGTTAGCAGTGGTAATGTGTGCAGAGTTCTAAGGTCAGCAAAAATAAATTTTCAGCAAAAAATGTGGAGAGTAAAGGCAAAATGTTTGAGGGAAACCCTGCAGAAAGGGCCAGGGCCAAAATCAGGGCAGATATAGTGCAAGTGGGCAATCTGGCTGGTGGACGGAGAACTTGATGCTAAAGCCCATGCAGGTACCACCCTCTTTTTGACAGCCTTGTATATCCCTCTCTGACAGTTTCATGATTACAGTACACAAAATGAGTTTTGTGCCAGCAACACATGGGAACAAACACAAGAATAGTGGGAAGTGCAGGTTAAACAATTACATCGCTTTTTCTCATCTTATGTGGTGAAATTTGAAACGACATGGCAGGTGTCGGCACGGCAGGTGGTTAATTTGGAGGGGTGAGAGTTTGAGGACAAATCAAACATAGCCACAATCCTAACCTTCACATCCCCCCAAAACTTCAGCACATGGTTGCGAACAGGCATATAGAGGGCAGATGAGCATGAGGACAAAGCCCATAAAGGCGACACACTCTCTTCAATGGCCACCAAACTCCAGAGGATCCTTGCAGTCTGAGATCAATCAATCAATCAGCATTTGCAGAGCACAGCACTATCACCCAAAGGGTATCTGGGTGCTGGGGTGCAAGGTCTCAGACGAAAAGCCAGGTCTTGAGTTTCTTTCTGAAGCCTGACAGGGAGGGTGTCATGGGGTGAGGGATGGGCCATGTTAGAAGGGAAAAGACAGGAAGAGGGCAAGAGACCAGATGAAAAAATGCAAAACAGAAGGCAAGAAATGAGTAGAAAAGGCAAAAAGAGTGCAAGAAACTAGCAGACAAAAGCAAAACAGAGGGCAGGAAATTAGCAGAAAAGTCAAAAAGAGGGCAAGCAACGAGCAGAAAAGGCAAAAAGGGGGCAAGAAACGACCAGAGAGGGCAGAAACAGAGGGCAAAAAACGACCAGAAAGGCAAAAAGAGGGCAAGAAATGAGCAGAGGAGGTATTAACAGAGGGCAAGAAATGAGCAGAGAAAGGCACAGAGGGCAAGAAATGAGCAGAGAAGGCACAAACAGAGGGCAAGAAACGAGCAGAAAAAGCAAAACAGAGGGCACGAAACGAGCAGAAAAGGCAAAAAGAGGGCAAGAAATGAGCAGAGAAGGCAGAAACAGGACAAGATATGATCAGAAAAGACAAACAGAGGTAAGAAACAAGCGCAAAAGGCAAAAAGAGGGCAAGAAATGAGCAGAAAAGGCAAAAAAGGGGTCATAAAATTAGCACAGAAGGCAAAAACAGAGGGCAAGAAACGAGCATAGAAAGTACAAACAGAGGGCAAGAAACGAGCAAAAAAAAAGCAAAGCAGAGTGCAAGAAATGAGCAGAAAAAGGCAAAAAGAGGGTAAGAAACTAGCAGAAATGGCAAAAAGAGGACAAAGAATTAGCACAGAAGACAGAAACAGAGGGCAAGAAATGAGCATAGAAGGTACAAACAGAGGGCAAGAAATGAGCAGAAAAGGCAAAAATAGGGCAAGAAACGAGCAGAGGACGCACAAACAGAGGGCAGCAAACGAGCAGAAAAGGCAAAAAAGAGGAAAGAAATTAGCAGAGACGGCACAAACAGATGGCAGCAAGCGACAAAGAAGCAAGAGGGTACGGACTGTGGGCAAGCTGGACAGGAGACAAGACACAGGGTGAGCTGGCACGAGGACCTGCTCAATGGGGTCGCGCAGCGGCCTCCATTAAGTAGGTCCTGGGTGGAGGGAGGTGCACTGGGCGGCGGGAGGAGGGAAATGGCAGAAAGAGGGCAAGAAATGAGCAGATACAGCAAAACAGAGGGCAAGAAATTAGTAGAAAAGACAAAAAGAGGGCACTAAACAAGCAGAAAAAGTAAAACATAGGGCAAGAAACTAGCCGAGATGGCAAAACAGAGGGAAAGAAACGAGCAGAAAAGGCAAGAAGAGGTCAAGAAACAAGCAGAGAAGGCACAAACAGAGGGCAAGAAACGAGCAAAAAAGGCAAAAAAATGGCAAGAAACGAGCAGAGAAGTCACAAAGAGAGGGCAAGGCATGAGCAGAGAAGGCACAAACAGAGGACAGGAAACGAGCAGAGAAAGCACAAACAGAGGGCAGCAAGCGACAAAGGAGCAAGAGGGTAGTGGACTGCGGGCAAGCTGGACAGGAGACCAGTCGCAGGTGGAGCTAGCACGAGGACCGAGTGTATCATTTGAGCGGGAAATACGACCAGACACAGGAAAAGTTCACAGTACAATTCATACAGTGAGGGAGTTGCATCCCTTTCGTGAAAAGATCCTCAAGACCAAAATAGTATGTCAGATGCAAGAGCAATACCATATTCAAAGACAAAAGCTTCCTAATTGTTTGTTTGACTGACAGCATCTTGTTCTATTTTTTATTAGATATTTTTATCTTGTATGTGCTATAATAAGATGTTTGGTCACTAACCTGAAGTATAAAAGCTCCAAAAGATCTCTTAATTCTTATTTTTATCTGTGTTTGATATTAGAAAGATATGTAGTTGCCCAGAATATTTTCATCCATTTTCTCCCACGATTGTCATGTCAAAAGAAGAAAGGTAAGTTGTAGACAGCAATTGCTGAGAGCGCCTTATTTGTTTTCCAAATCTTTTCTCTGTTTTGCTACGTATGAATATAGGGCATTCCCCTATGGGAGTTAGATGCAAGCAATAAAACAACAGTTGGAGGGATCAGGACCACGTTACATAAACCTGCCCAGGCATAGAACTAAGGCAATGCCATTTCTAGTCATTTGGTGCACCCAGTCCAGGATTATATTCTACCCATTTATGTTACAAATGTGGTGGTGATGCTGGAGCGCCACAACTTTCACGACTCCCTGTTCTCATATTTTGCCTACGTGTGCCCCCATGTAAATTACAGAACTGAACTCCATATTTGTAATATTTCGGTACCACAATAGCATAGTCTTCCTGTGGGCCCTAAAAACCCCCCTGTCACAGGCAGACTCGGTTTGTCCTTGTGAAGAGAAATACAGCTGATACCCGAACTGGTCTGTATTATTTAGCATTAATAGAATATTATACCACATAAAGTGTCACGTGCTTATTTGTTCTTTTTATTAAGGATCAATTTGTTCCACTTTGAGTTGCAAGTGCATAATCCATAAACTCTGCGTAATCTCATACATCTGCTTTAAAATGTTTGCTTCAGTGCTAAGACCTTTTAAGATAGATCTGTTGTTTCTCTTTTCTTTGTATTAAAAATCATGTCATATTTTCCATGATACAACTGTCTAATAAATCTGCTGATCTTAAAATGACAGCTTAAGCTATCTTCCAGTGCTTGTTCCCTTGTCATTTAAACCACCTACTGATGGTATATATATTCTACGGATAGTATACGGATACTGACACCAGTAAGACGCGCTTACATCCTATTAGCTAATTTTACTATTGTGTAATTTTCTAATCTTTTAAATCTTTTATAAAGGGGCCGATCGCTATTCCTGACACCTCACTCCCACTACAGCTAGGGAGCACCTTACCTTCCGCATTTCTGCCTGACTCTCTGGTCCGCTGCGGGTTCCCCGTTTGTGCGGAGAGAGTTTCTTTTTCTATTCTTTTTGCTCCTTTGCTGGCTGCCATTTTGGGTGGGTGACGGTCCAGCTTTTTTCCCACTTCCAGTTCTGGGGGCTCTTAAGCAGATGCGAGTCCGGGCGTGCAGCGGACATGTCGCTGGCGTGCCGAAGGCGCGCCAAAGGCAAGCCTGTCTGCGCCCGTCCGCGCTCAGACCACACTCAGCGCCAGCCCCCTGCCAGTTTGGATTCAGAAACTAAGGGTCCTATTACCTATTCAAGGGATACCCTGTTATCTATCAATTCCTCATGTGAGCCCTGTATTGGTCCTCAGCTAGACCCTTACTGCTGCAATGATGATTCAAAATGTCTAGTTTGTGATTTCTCCCTCACTAATTTTCATTGTATTTCCCTCACTGCTACTAAATTAGTAGAAGTACTTCCAAAATAATCTAAAACTAGATATAGCTGTACACTTATTAATGCCAGTTCGCTTGTTAAGCATACACTAGATTTTCTAGTCTTTAGGGAAAGCCAGAATATTGACCTGGCTTTTATCACTGAAACCTGGGCAGATTTAACATCTGACCCAGATCTACTATCAGCTCTACCCGCAGGTTTCAGGATATTTAGACACGACCGCCGATTAAAAAAGGGCAGAGGTCTCGCAATCATATTTAGAGATCATTTTGAAACCATTTTTAACATTCTTCCTAATGTGCCACTCTGTGAATCCATACATTTTAAAATTGAACTAAACAGTCACTATTCTTTTTATGGACTTCTCATTTATCGACCACCCAGGTCCAGAACAGCTTTCACTCAATCCATTGGTAGTCTCATAGAACAAAAAGTGGGTGCCGTAGATTTTACCATTCTAGCTGATTTTAATTTCCATATGGAAAACTCGCTTGATCCAGACTCCATTAATTTACTGGATCATATATGGCTGGTGCACGTCTAACACAAATTGTCCAGGGTTCTTCGCACAAAGCTGGTCATCTAGACCTAATCTTGACCCTGATCTTCTGGGGAATTACCGCCCTATATCATTATTGCCAGGGATCAGTAAGATTGCCGAGAAGCATGTCAACTCAGCCCTCTCTGTATTTTTGGAGAGCCACAGCTATCTTCATCCTTCACAGACCGGTTTCAGACCCCAACAAGGCACCGAAACCGCCCTCTTGGCAGTGGTGGAAGAAGCTAGGAAAAGTTTAGACGGCGGAGGCTGTGCTGCTATTATTCTCTTGGATCTCAGTGCAGCGTTTGACACTGTTAATCACCATACGCTGATCCAGAGACTTAGGGATGTGGGAGTGACCGGGGGGGCCCTAAAGTGGCTGCAATCCTTTCTGGAGGGTAGGTCTTTTCAAGTTTTTGAAGAAGACATAATCTCAGAACACATGCCCCTCAGATATGGTGTCCCACAGGGGTCTTCCCTGAGCCCCACTCTATTTAATGTTTATTTGAGCCCTTTGGCAGAGATAGTGAAGCCTTTTGGAGTCCAGATTGTCACCTATGCCGACGATACACAACTTGTTGTTTCTCTCAATCATCTCGACAACGCGTCACCTGGTTTAGGCCTGTGCTTGGAGAAGGTGGCAATCTGGATGGAGCGCTCATATTTGAAATTAAATGGGGCTAAGACGGAGCTCATGCTCCTTGGTAAATCTCCTATTTTTAATGCGGGATCATTGTGGCCAATCTGCCTTGGTCCGGCCCCTATTCCCAAGGACCAGATTAAGAGCCTGGGCATTTGGCTGGACCGCAATCTTGATTTTAAGGAGCAGGCACGGAAGGTGGCAGCTAGCTGTTATGGAATTCTCAGGATGCTGTGGAAAATTCTCCCTCTCCTTCCATTTTCAGCCAGAAGACTTATGGTCCAGGCACTGATTCTCTCTCGGCTGGACTATGCTAATGCCCTCTACTTAGGAGCTCCACGCGATACCATTACTAAACTACAGATTGTTCAAAACTGTGCAGCACGTATGCTCCTGAGGATTCCCAACCGCCAATTGGCAAAGCCTGCTCTTGCTACTCTCCACTGGCTTCCCATACAGGAGAGAATCGAGTTTAAGGCTCTGTGTATTGTAAATAAGACATTAGCAGGGAAGGGACCACCCATTAATCGCTCTATTATTTTGCCTTATTGTTCGAACAGGGGCCTGCGCTCTGACAATCATCGTCTGGCCACAGTCCCTAGAATAAGAAAGTCAAGAAGTGGAGGCTGTCTTTTTTCCTATAATGCCGCCAGGTTATGGAATTCTCTCCCCCTCCATGTTCGCCTTGAGGCTAACCACCTTACCTTCTGGAAATTGCTTAAAACCTTACTCTTTCCCTAATACCGCTCGCAGGGTTTTTTTTTTAATGTTCTGCTATCAGCGCTGGGATGCCTTCGGGTAGCTACACGCTTAACAAATGTTTTATTCATTCATTCATTCTTCTTGATGGCATTTTTACGGACAATCCACAGCGCCACTGGGTATTCTCTCTCTTTGACGTGGTCTGACCACAAGGCAATCATGTTTGAGATAAATGGGCTACCCGAGGCAGAAAAAACTCGCCCAAAAATTGGGAGTATTACTCGGCACCCGTGGAATGCTATTGATGCTGGTCAGTTTAATGTATCCCTTATTCAATCAACTCCATTGTTCTGACCTGATTTGGACACAGCTGTTCGTAATTACCATCAATGACTGGACATATCGCTAACTCAGTTAGTTCCAGCAAAAAAATCTCATAGCCATAAGACTAATCCTTCTGAACCCTGGTTTAACGATGATCTTAGATGAAAAAAACAGGAATGTAGGAGATCAGAGCGTAAATGGAGGCTTGAGTACAAATTAGTAAATAAAGAGATATATATAACTAACTTGCAGACCTACAAAAAGATGATTTTAATGGCGAAAAAGAACTACTTTGTGGCAAAAATAGAAGGAGCTATGAATTCCTCTAAGGAATTATTTGCAACAATCAAAACTTCCAGATCCTAAGAACCCAAATATTAATTGCCAATTCTGCAACAAATTAGCACTCCATTTCCAAGACAAAGTTAAGTCTGTCTATGATTCTTTTTAAGATGAGAGTCAAACTGTTGACATAAATAGTAGATCTCCGATTGGCACTCACAATATCAGCACCTTATCCCATTTCAGACCTTTGACGGTTGATCAGACGCAAAGGATACTGATGCAGATTAAATCGCGTCCACCACAGGACCCATGCCCAGCCAGAACAATTCATTTGGTCCCAGAGGTGATAGCCACACACCACACGTCCATTTTTAACAACCTTTTTGAAGCAGGATATTTTCCAAAAGACTGGAACGTAGGGTCTATTCTGCCATTATTTAAAAAGACTAACTTAGACACCGGTGACCCCAACAATTATCGACCAATAACTCGACTACCATTTCCCGCCAAATTGGTCGTAAGAATCATCAACAAGGATCTGACCACCTTTCTAGACAAAACCAAGAGTCTGGATTCTACACAGTTTAGTTTTCCAAGTCACCATAGTACCGAGCTGGTGCTGATTATAGCTACGGAAGAAATCAGGCAGATGTTAGACAGTGGGGGAAATGCGGCTCTGATCCTTTTAGATCTTTCAGCCGCATTTGATACGGTCAACCACGCTCTTCTGATTGATCGCCTTGAATCAATTGGGATCAAAGACAACGCACTTAAGTTTATTACTTCTTTTCTGGCTGACCGCATTCAGACGGTCTCTCTTGGTGATTTTACCTCACCAGCCTTTTCATTGCCCTGTGGGGTCCCTCGGGGCTCATCTCTGAGCCCCACTTTATTCAATCTTTATGTTACCCCACTTGCAGCTTTAATTAGATCATTTGGCTTCTCTTTAGTCTCATATAGGGACGATATGCAGTTTGTTGTATCTGCCACTGATAATCCTGGAGCTACGGCAGCTCAGTTTCACAGCTGTATGCTTCATATTGGGAAGTGGATGAGCAGCAATTGCTTGAAATTAAACTCCTCCAAGACTGAGGTCCTGTTGTTTGGTAACGATCCCTCTTTCTGGTGAAGCAACTGGTGGCCCCAGGAACTAGGGACTTTGCCTACCTCTAGTGACAAAGCAAAAAATCTTGAGGTGATTATTGATACCAAGATATCTTTTGAAGGACAAATAAATCACATCACCTCTTTGTGTTTTTTCATTCTGAAAACTCTAAGGAAAGTGCTGCCTTTCATTCCATCGAGCCTGCAGAAGAGGGTAGTTACGACTCTTATCTCTCTTCCAAAGTAGATTATGGTAATGCACTCTTTATTAACATTCAAAAGTGTTTTTTACATAAGTTACAAACGCTACAGAATGCCGCAGCAAGGTTACTGCTGGGCATACTGAAACCTAAATCTGCTTCTCAAGCATTGATCCAACTACACTGGCTCCCCATAGATAAACGCATTCAGTTTAAGGCACTCTGCATTGCCGTCAGGGTACACCAAGCTGTCGGCCCAGACAACTTGATACATCGTTTTTAACGCTATATCCCAGTCTCCCTGCGCTCATCCACAAGTGGAAATCTTGTAATCCCCAGATTTAAGAAAGCTAACTGGGGTGGGAGAGGCTTCATTTCATGCACATCAAGACTGTGGAACTCAGAACTAAAACTTAAGACAAATCTATTGGAGTTCAGGAAGAATCTAAAAACTTGGCTTATTACCAAATAATACTGGCATCTTCTGGATCTTTCTAGTCTGTCAGTATCCGCTTAGCGCCTAGATACCCCCTGGTGATTGTCACGCTTTATACATTTTATTTTCATTTCATTTCATTCAATAGTGAATATTGATCTTCAAAGCATAAATCCATAAATACCCTTCCAAAGTTGCTAAATACCTCAAATGTTCATTGGTTAAAGAAAATCAAACACAAGCATCAGCATGGCTTCTTACCCATGGATAGATTATTAGTTGGAGTGAATGGTAATCCACCATAAGTAATAATGTAATTATTCTTGTTAGGTCTAGTAAAGTTTTCAGTAATTTCAACCTGAACTCATACCCTGGTAGCCATGGCTTAACTTAAGACAATGCATAAGGCATTTAGAAGTACCAAAACAGTTAAAACGTCAAAAACACACAATAATAAAAATCCCTCTCTGATTTATAAACATGCAGAATTATTTAATAAACAAAATGGCACCTCAACAACAAAACTCCAGTAAGGGGAAACGGAGATATGAATTTTAAAATGTTTAAATAAAAATAACGCCTAAAGTGCAAAGCGCCAATCACGGGCAACTGGTAGCACCAGACTGAGACAAGGGTAAAGTTTATGGCCAACCGCGATGAAACATGCGTTGGATACACAGGTTGTACTTTTCAGAGAAGTGAGAGTCTTCTGCTGGGCAAAACTGCAGTCTAAATCCAAAGACAGGCTCATCAATGATGGCGTGATGAAAGGATGAGGTCTTGGTGAACCCGTCGACAAAGGAGGGAAAAGCTCCAAGCAGGAAAAGTCTGAAGTTCGCACCCAGAAAGTCGTTGACGTTGATCAGATGCTGCTAGATTTAGTGCTTGGTGAAGCTTTCTACCGCCGAACTTAGACTCTTTTCTTGAAGTCAGATTTCCACAGCAGGGCTAAGATGCAGCCTATAACTGGGGAGAGCTCATTGTCGTCTGATGCCAGTCAGCGTCGGTCCCACTGAAATAGATTGCTGCTGTGGAGAAGAATGAAGCAGGAGATGCAGCAAAGTCAGACCCACCAGCGATGCACCCTAGGTGGATTGGCTGGTCCTCAACAGTTCTCCAAACAAATAATCAGCAAAAAGATTCTAAGTCCCAGCTTTTTAGGGTTAGGTAGGAATTGTGCACTCTTACACTAGCCAAGGGTTCCAGGGCCTGAGCAACAGCACTTGAGGATCATGATTAACCCCTACAGAAGTCAACAGTAGGATTCTGAGCAAGTGCATTTGAAACTGGCCATCTGGGCTCTTTCTGAAAAGTTGGCCTCTTGCAGCTTTTGTGTCCCTATAACTTGACAGGAGGTCAACCTACTGACCCTAGGAGTCCACTTCTTTGTCCTGGGTGCAAGTAGGTGCAAGTCTAGCCCTTAGGATTCTCCTCACAGTTCTTAACAGCAGGTGCAGTCCTTCTTCTGTCTTCCACAGGTCAAGTAGTGTTCTTAAGAGGGTGCCCAACAGGGCCACACTTGTGACTACCACTAGCATGTCAGTGGCTCCTGGCTCCTTCCTAACCAATAGTGAAAAAGTTCCCACGGGTTGCCTTACCAACATTTGCAGCAGACCCTGTGTGCCCTATTGTAAACAGTCTCTCCTTTCAACCTAAATCCAACATGGCAGAACCTTTCTTTCCCTGGGAAGAGATCATGTGCACACCCAAAAGGTGTGGCCAGGGAAGTGAGCAACCCCTCCGCTGTGATCAATCAAAACCGTTTCTGGGATTGCTCATCTCCCACTGGTATTGGTGCCTGGCTGACAAGTGGGACAAAAGAGGGGCAGGCCCAGCTCCATCTGCCTGTGACAGGTTAGGCCTCATTGAAGTTAATTAAGTTAAGGGCATTACCCAGATGGTCATCCTGTAAGAGGAAGAGAACATTTCCCCACATCCAAGTCCTTTGTCTCTGCTATGAAACCAAATTCACACTTCATCAGAGGGGCTATAGGCTTTAGACAAGCAAAAGGTGATTTTTCGAAGTACATTTTGTAAAATATGTAGTACAAATCCATCTAATTTGCAGTTTAAAACTTCACAGACAGGCTCCAGTAGAAGTCCTACAGTCATGTTTTGTTCTGTCATGCTAGTGGTGGCACAGTGTGTGCTGCAGTCCACTTGTGACATTTAACTTTCAGGCTCTGGGTGCACTTTGAACCATATACTAGGATCTTACAGGTAAGTTAAATATGTAATTTGGGAGTGTAGCCGATTTCAACATGTTACAATTACCAGATGGGCATGATCATGCATAAAGAGGCATTTTCCTACAAAATGCTTTCCAGCAAATGCAAAATAGGTGCCAAACCGCCCCAAATCCGCCTACACCAACTTCCCTCCCCAGTAACGGTTCTCTTTGCTAGTAGAGATGTCTCTCTTCCAAACTAACACCTCTTCCAAATATCCCTTTGGCACTGCCATCTCCAAGATTCAAGAACTTGGGCTTGATTTAAAGTTTTGCGTACAGGTTATTAAGTCACAAGCATGCCGGATATCCTTTCTGCCTTATTATAAGTACTATAGGATATAATGCACTTGTAATAGCGAAAACAGGATATCTATCTTCTTGGTGATGGGATAACCCATCTGCCAAACTTTAAATCAGACTGTAAAAGTCGCACACAAATGGAGCATGTTGCCCAGTGTGGTGGCTATGAACTTGGTATGGTGTGTGAATCAGATTTCCCTGGCCAGTGCTTGCACCATGCTCGCCTAATAAATGTAGAGCACTATTACAGAAGTAAGCCCACAGTCTCTTCAGACTCATGCCATTCTTGCTCTATCTCAGTCTCCTGATCGGTGTCCCTCTCCACTCTGCTCTCCCTCTTTTCATTAGAACCTCTAATCTCTCTGGAACATCTAACCTCTTTAGCTGTTCTCCTGTCTCTATGTCCCATTCATCACAAGTTCCCTGCCAAACTAGTATATTGCTCTACATTCATCCATCATGGTGCTCAGTACTTCTCTGCCTAAGGGTGTACCATTCATTATGCCCTATACTAAGGCCTGAGTTGAGACCTCGAGCCAATACAGTTACAGTTATGCTGAAGAATACTGAGATGCTCAAACAAACACCAGTTTATATGGAGCTCGATGTTCATTCCTGGGAGAGGAAGGTGCAGACTAGGAACCCTTCTGATGCTGGGTGGTAGATAGGGTACTCAACTGAGCCAACCGTGGGGCACACTGCGCTGTGCACCAACATCAACCAGCACAGCCCACATCACTGTCACATACATGCATTACATAAGCGTACACACACTCTTAAACAATTCATTCACTATCATAACGGCACACACATTATGCTGCATACACACCACACACCATTTTACCAACTCTATACTTTCACACGACACAATAAGCCTTTGCAACATCATATACACACCATGTCGCCTTCACTTTCCCTCCTTCCTGCCTGCCTATTTAGAGCAGGAAAAGGCGCGGACGCGCAGCGATCGTCATCTCTGCTGAGGCCAGACATAAACGGCTCCCACTAACAGCTGAGTACAGCCTGTGCGCTATGCGCTTTAAATCGCACGTCGCTTTAGTGCACATTGCGCTTCTAATTTTAAAACTGTCTATCATTCAGGCTCACTGCACTTTACTTTCTTAATACCTTGTTTGGACTCATCCTGCACTTCCTATTTCCCGAGCCGTCCCCGTTCTGCCGCGGCCTGTGCCGTTTGAACGGAGGGACCTGCTCTTTGGAACTTGCTTCCCTACACAGGAAGTGAGTCTCCTGCCGGTTGGCGGGTTAGCGCTCCAGCTGTCGCCTTCACTTTCCCTCCTTCCTGCCTGCCTATTTAGAGCAGGAAAAGGCACGGACGCGCGCGGCGGCGCGCCAAAGGCAAGCCCGTCTGCGCCTGACCGCCGCCAGAACCCCTGTCCTTTTTTTTATTTTTTCTTTACCATCTGTTCTTTCAAGAAAAGATTATACTGTCTTCCGCTAAATGGCAGTCTACCGATACTCGAGCGAAGAACTCATACGATTAAACAAACAATATAGGGATAAATCGACACACTGCCCTGAGGCGCTTTCTATCTCAGCATCCATTCCTAAAATCATTTTGAAAAGCCCTCAACCTGAATCCATCCCTTATGTTAAACCATTGTCCACCAAAACTATAGGAGGGAACTCTGTCGACCAACCAAAACAACTAGCGGGCTATACTTTAATGCACATTCAATCCCTAAACATGCACTTGAGGTATGGAGTTTGCTGGACTCGGAAAAGCCAGATATTTGCCTCATAACCGAGACCTGGCTTCACGAGGTCGCTCTACCCGATGTGGCAATTGCCTTCCTCCTTGAATATCAACTGTCCAGACTTGACAGAAGCTATAAGAGAGGGGGCGGCCTAGCAATAGCCTTTAGGGACAGATCAAAGGTCAGCATATTGGAAACCATCAGCTTAGACTGGATCGAAATCTGTATCTTCAGATTTGAAAAACAAACTAAGGGAACCTTGAGAGGTGCCCTAGTCTACAGACCTCCTGGCCCAAAAACCTGCTTTTCTAATCGTTTGACGGAGATTATTGCCCCACACGTCCTAGCAGCCGATTATTTCTTTCTTATTGGAGATTTTAACTTCCATGCAGAACTCTCGTCTGACACCGACACTAACCTGCTGATTTCTAATCTCAGCACACTTGGACTAGAACAAAGGGTTACTGGTCCCACCCATCAGGCAGACCACACTCTGCACCTCCTGTTCACCAATGACCCCAACACCAAGGTTGAGCCTCCCACCCCTCTAATCTGGTCTGACCACAGTCTATTAAAGTTCTGTTTACAAATAGTTACTGTACAAGAAAACTCTAGCAATGAACAGAAACTCACCAGACCTTGGAAGAAAGTTAGTTTAGAATCCTTCCTATCCAATTTCAGTCCCCCCTGTATAATTGGCTCTGAAAACATAGACCATGTAGTAGATACCTTTGAGAATGCAATTACACGGGCCCTTGATATTACTGCCCCTCTCTCAAAGGTAAAATACAAACAGAAAGCATCACCCTGGTTTATGGAATCCCTAAAATCCGATAAACTAGCTAGCAGGAAAGCTGAACTCAACTGGAGAACATCTAAGAGTGCAGAGGATAGACAGGCTTATACACATATTCACAAAAGCTAACTAGAAAATATTAAATTAGCCAAAAAAAACTACATTATCAATAGAATCGACAAGGCTGCTAACTCACACAAGGAACTTTACAAGATTCTAAAAGAATTCACTAATACCTCGTCATGCCAATCTGACAGCCCATCCACACAAGATTGGGTAAATTATCTACCTTTTTGGAGGAAACGGTCAATAGAATCCATAACACCCTCCTTAATCAGAACGTTGAACAGCAATATCCTAAGTCGGACGACACCCAGACACCACCCACCGCACTACTAAAAGAGTTTGCCGAACTTACTAAAGAAGAAGTTCCCCGGTCGACCCTGTCTCGCCCCATATTATGACAAAGCTTGCTCCAGTACTTGTCAAAAGTCTCACTGACATTTTTAATATGTCCTTAACTCAAGCAACGGTCCCTATTAAATGGAAACAAGCAAGAGTCAAGCCAATTCTTAAAAAAACCTCAGCTGATCCCAAGAAGCCCAGCCACTATTGGCCCATCTCCTTACTCCCCTATTTTAGAAAGATACTTGACTCACTTGTCAACAAACAGCTACCAACGTATCTGGAAAGCCACGAGCTGTTGGACCCCTCTCAGTCAGGCTTTAGGGCTGGTTACAGCACCGAAACTTCTCTGGTTGAGGTGGTCGACAATATAAGACTAGCCCAGGACACTGGACAGTCGGCCATACTTGTCCTGTTAGACTTGTCGGTCGCCTTCGATACCATCTCCCACAGTATATTAGAACAACGACTGTGGGAGATGGGTATCAGAGGAACAGCCCTAAGCTGGCTCAGAAGCTATTTAAAAGAACGAACTACTATAGTGCAACTGGGCACTCTTGCTTCTTGTAGCCGGATTGTAGACAAGGGAGTACCTCAGGGATCTATACTTAGTCCCATGCTTTGTAATCTGTATGATGCACCCCTGTCCAAGCTGATTAGATCATATGGGTTTGACATATTATCTTACGCTGATGACACCCAGCTACTTATCACTCT
This sequence comes from Calotriton arnoldi, assembly GCA_963921515.1. Taxonomy (NCBI): domain Eukaryota; kingdom Metazoa; phylum Chordata; class Amphibia; order Caudata; family Salamandridae; genus Calotriton; species Calotriton arnoldi. Next base: position 1,011,126 of record CAWUFW010001245.1, read on the forward strand.
CGGTCCTAATCCAACTGACACCAGAATCGGATTCAAAAACTGTATGATTCATATCAATCTCTGGATGCAAGCCAACTATCTGCAGCTCAATGCCAATAAGACCGAGATCATCTTATTTGGCATGGCTCATGAACACTGGTCCAACGACTGGTGGCCCCTTAGTCTTGGCCCTTGTCCTTCTCCTAAACCCACAATACGTAACCTTGGAGTAAAAATTGATGATAAACTATCCATGAAAGACCAGGTAAACCAAGTAGTGAGCACCTGTTATGGCCTAATGAGGAGCCTACGTAAAATCTTTCGATGGATCCCTTTAGAGTCAAGAAAACCGCTTGTCCAAGGTTTGATCATTAATCGTCTTGACTATGGAAATGCTTTGTTAGCCTCAATTAACGAAGAGCTGGTCACCAGGCTCCAGGTTTTACAAAACACAGCGGCCAGGCTAGTATTAAACCTTCCTCCTCGGTCCCAGTCAGCGCTCAATCTGAAAACCCTTCACTGGCTCCTTATAAGGAAGCGGATCCGCTTTAAGATCAGCTGTCTGGTACACAAGACCCTGTTTGAGAATGGGCCAAGCTACCTGGCCAAAAAACTAAACTAGTACCTCCCTCATAGAAACCTTAGGTCTGGAACTAAGCATCTTCTCACCCCGCTCAGGGTGCGGACCGCCAGGTATGGTGGCCGCTCATTTTCCCATCTAGCCCCCCGCCTCTGGAACGAACTCCCACTGCAGCTTCGCACTATCTCGGATCATAAACAGTTCTGAAAGAAGCTTAAAACCTGGCTGTTCTGACCGCACACCTTTTCCCCCATTTTCAGCTGTTTCTGACCGCTCACCTTTTCCCCCGTTTTCAGCTGTTTTTATCTTTGCCTTCACCAGCTATCGCTGCAGCGCCTTGAGACCCTTCTGGGTGATATGAGCGCTTAATAAAACTCTATGCTATGACCATCCGGCTCAGACATTCACCATCACATGCAATCAAGCAACTTCGCAGAGACATGCAAACGCCACCACACACATACACAACCGCTTGCGTCCTGTGTGGAATTCTGCACTGCTGCTGCCTGTGTGAACCTTGTTCCTTGGATTCCGATGTGGTACCGCTTCTCTATGTTTTACTGGGTTTGAGAAAGCCTTATCGCCGTGTAAGAGCTAAAACGGCTGGCATTGGCAATGTCTTGTTTCACATTGCCTTCTTCTACATTCGCCCATATTTAAGACGCTTATGTATGCACATGCAGCGAAATTCTTTGTAAAACCTTTGTCTGCAGATTGTTATTATTGATTCTTCCATACACAAATTGGCATCCAAACAAATTAACGAACACATTATTTCGCTAAACCTCTTTATATTATGCAAAAGAGCAAAATACATTATGGATGTTTTCCTCATGTGGTGTAATATATTGTTGTATTTACATAGGCCTAGAAATGGTGGTAAATATTGCGTGGGTCGGAGGATGAAATTTAAATCATGCAACACTGAACCGTGCTCCAAGCAAAAGAAAGACTTCCGAGAAGAGCAGTGTGCTGACTTTGATGGGAAGCATTTTAACATTAACGGTCTACCTCCAAATGTCCGCTGGGTTCCCAAGTACAGTGGAAGTAAGTCATTTAGGAAGAGAATACAAATTGTTTATCGCTGTGTTGAGAAATAGAAGGAGTAACAATCTTGTGTTTGTCATTACAGTTCTAATGAAAGACAGATGCAAGCTTTTTTGTCGAGTAGCGGGAAGTACCGCCTACTATCAGCTCAGGGACCGAGTTGTGGATGGCACTCCTTGCGGCCCAGACACAAACGATATATGCGTTCAAGGACTGTGTCGGGTAAACCTTAATTTATTGATTTATTACGATGATGCCTGACGTTTAATGTTGTGTACAGCTTTGTCTTTATTTTTTCCACTGTGTTTTGTTATATGTATTTTTTTAGAACATCCACTAAGTGACCCTGACAGCACATAGATACCCCTCAAGATAGGAAGATGCAAAGTGCTTTATTACTGTATTGCGCATAACAAGTAGCAATGGGCACGTGCGTCCAAGATACTGTTTGTTTAATCCCCAATGCACTTCCGCAGTCATTTGAACTACATGGACGTGATGCTAAATATTTTTTCTGAGAGGGCAGACTGCTGCCCACTCCCCTGTAAACGCTAGTGCGCGTTTGATCTGTAGGTTTTAGTTTTGAAAGATCATCTAATAATTTTTAATTCATTAGGTCGTTGATGTCTCCTGATATATTCATTATATGACAGTGAAACGGGCTAGCAGACAGATGTGTGCCATTTCGGGATGCAGATATTTCATTTTTGAAGCATTATGAGGCGAACGTTTGTATAGGCTGATCACTTTTGTGCGTGTATCTGTGAAAGAACCTCATCTACCGACTGCATTGGTGAGGTTAGATTGGACAGTCAGTGCATTAAGAATCGAAGTATTTCCCCAGGGCAAACCCAGTGTTGTATTACATTGTTGGTTTGCACTTGCAAAACACCTGGCAGGGCTGTGTCTGTTTACAATCTCAGCACCACAATTGCGACCACTGTGAGTGTGATAGTGAACGAGGCTACTGAACCACTTGATGTGTAGGAATGTCATGCAACTGCGATCACAGTCACAAACCAATGGCAATTTGTGAAAAGTATGTTATCTACCAACAGATCACTTCCGTTGTGTATCATAGCGGTTTTTTAACAAAATGGTCTTTCACGCTAAAAGCAACAAATGGATAAATAGTAGCGGCTATTAGTGTCCAAAGTTCAAACACAAGCGTGTAATCAAATCTTCCCAAATGAAAATAACAGTAGTCGATGTGATTTGATTGTAGACAACGATTCCTTTTATTCTTTTATGTCTTGACAAAATTCATAAAAACACATCACGCTATGGACAAGACTGCCGACTCGTTTTGTCCCCCTTGGGACTTCTTCAGGGCTTGATAAGTAAATGATATATGTCACGTATTCTTTACAGTGTTACGAATTGTCGTTAAGTCAAGTATGTGGGATAGATGTCTCCCTGGAGTTTTAAAGTGGCGTCCGGTTCAGAAAGTGAAACGCGTCGGCAGTCTTGTCCATAGCGTGATGTGTTTTTATGAAATTTGTCAAGAATAAAAGGAATCGTTGTCTACAATCAAATCACATAGACTACTGTTATTTTCATTTGGGAAGATTTGATTGCACGCTTGTGTTTGAACTTTGGACACTAATAGCCGCTACTATTTATCCATTTGTTGCTTTTAGAGTGCAAGACCATTTTGTTCAAAATTTGTGTTGGGTGGGTTGCACCCACTCTTTTTAGGACGTATGAGGGTCACGTCTTGGGTTCTTTGCACCTAAGTTAAACTCCAACATTGTAGCTACAACACTTCACTATAACTGGTGCTGGATTTTGTTGCTTTGACCTTCTCCTTTATGTTCCTGTGTATCATAGCGGTAAGCATTTGTCAAAGGAACACCTTTTTCTCCTGCTGCATGAGAAACCCCATACAATGGTTTCCTTAAGAAAAATTCTGATAGTATGAAAATAAAAAGTAAATTAGACTTTTTTCTTACCCCCTTGTTTGCACAGGGCACACACATTATACAGTGTGTGCACAGAGGGTTAGAAAAGTAGGCAAACTTCACAAGTCTATTTCACTGTTAAAAACAGGAAGATTACTACAAGTAAACGTAAAATATGCATTGTGTAAATTATGCAACTTAATCAAGTCACTAAGTCAAATTTACTTTTTCAGTTGCTTGCAACTCTGCCAAAAAACTACTAATCTTCTTGAAATTTGAAACAAATCCATGTTAGAAAGTGTGTGCCTACTTAGGTTATCGCACCGTTGGATTGATTCAACCCAATCGACCACCGACTCAGAAGGTTGACGGGCTTACGGGCTCCCTCAACTCGCCGATCTCAAGTCACATACACAGTGATACTCGAGTTGAGAGGTCCCCTCACGCCCTACCTCCATTGCTCCTAACGGATGAACCCCCTTCCATGAACCTTCTGTCTACATCACCCTCCAGGCCGGAGTCCAGGCAACTGCCCTCCATGGACCATGATCAGCCCAACCCACTCAATCCCTACTTGACCACCTCCAACACACAGTTCAATTGTCCCTCCACCCTCTCACCTTCCCCAGCCTCTCTATCCAAGTGATCAGGAACATTAAAAGACTTCAATGACCAACTCTCCCCCCCCGGAACATCGCATTACCGCATTAGACCACTCAGGCATCCCTCGAGGCCCTTCCTCTCTGCCGGATGTCCCCACACAACCTCTATCCTTCATCCAGCACTCAGACCTGGCGGCGTGCTTGGACGAGCTATATCTCCAGTTGCACCTTCTCTCCTATGAACTTCATGAACTGAAAGCCCTCTCAATTGAGCATCTCCCCCTGCTCAGCTCTCTCATTTCCCTTGGAAAGTAGCCCATAGTCCCAGCTAGCGCTATCTCTAGCCTTGACCAGCATTCCCCCCCTCTCTATCTCTGAAACCTTACCCCTCCCAAACCCCCCTCCCATCCCAGAAGAGTGAAGGCCGATTTTGCATCCAATGATATCGATGATCTACTCATCTCTTGTTCGTTTACTCTAGACACCGACAAGACTCCTCTGGGTCAAATTTAAGCCATTCACGCCAACCCGAACAGAGAACCCCCACACAACTTCAGAGTCATAAATAGTGACAACTTCAAGCGAGTGAACATCATTCAGACTCATTCCTCCCACACGCCGGTACGGCTAAAATGCATACTACTCAACTGCAGATCAGCCAGTAAACACGCCTCCGATATTTTCGACCTCATCCAACACAATGAGCTAGATATCATCATCCTCACGGAAACGTGGCTTAATCCCTCTTCCACCCCTATCCTAGACCTCCTAGTTCCTCCTAGCCATGACATAATTCGTCTACACAGAGCTAAGAAGCAGGGCGGTGGCCTAGCTTGTATACATCGGAACACATTCTTGGTTTCCCACACTGAGACCACCACGACATCCTCCAGTGACTACCTCTGCCTCAACATCTCCAGTAACCACCTCCTGGTTTGCAAACTACATACATTCTATCAACCCCCCCCCCCAGGGGACAATCTCTCCTTCATCGAACAAATAATGGAAATCATCTCCTGCAATGTCGACTCCTCAGTGTCCCTAATCTTCCTTGGTGATTTCAACCTTCACTGGTCAAACTGTAAATGACCAAGCTGTAATCTGCCTTAAATCATTCTTATTGGATCACAAGCTGATTCAAATCTGTGACCGGCCAACTCGCAACAAAGGAGGAATTCTGGACCTCATCATCTCCAAAGGAAACACTATCACACTGGATATCATTACCCCTTGCGATTGGTCCGACCATCACAGCATCTTATTCTTTATTAACAGGGAGGTGTCCCTGAAAAAGGACCAACCGAAGAAATTGAAGCTATGGAAAAGGGACCTCAGAAATATCAATACGGCTGAACTAGCAACCCACTGCAAATATGCCCTGTCTTCCCAAGATGACATGTCAGAGGTTCATGTACTCACAGACTTCTATAACTCTACTATCTCTAGTATCATGGACTCCATTGCACCACTTCAACAAAAAAATGCCTCAATAAAAATCTCCAAACCTTGGTTCAATGACGACCTAAATTCGGAACGCCGCAACTTAAGGGCAGTTGAACGATCCTGGAGATCCAAACCATCCTCGGATCAGCTAAAAGTCCTTAGATCGGTAAGGAGCTCTTATAACAGAAAAATCAAGAGTGCGAAGGCCGACTACTTCAGATCCCAACTTAATCAAGCCTTTAATCGCCCCAAGAAACTTTTTGAAATTGTTTAACAACAATCGGTGGAAGCACCCAACCGCCCTGACCCAGGAGAGCCCACCCTCATGCGACGAACTGGCTGCTTTCTTTACTGAGAAATCAAGACTCATCAATATTGAACTGGAATCTAAGAAGGCTCTTCTTCCATCCTACGGGTCTGCGCCCCCTCCGGCCCACTTGAGAGGCTCGAGCCATTTAGTCTGAGCTCCAAGAACAATGCCTCATGGTGTACCTTTACTCCCCTCAGCGAAAGAGACATTAACAAGATTCTTCTGAGTATCAACCCATCTAATAACTTCAGCAACCCGCTGCCACCACCCGTCTTCAAAGAAATCAAGGATGCCTTCATCCCCCTTTGGACAAAGATTGTCAACGCTTCATTGTCACAAGGCATGATCCCTGATTGCCTAAAAGCAGCTCAGGTTTCACCTATTCTAAAAAAAACTAATGCAGATAGAGCTGACCTTAACAACTTCCACCCGATCTCCAACATCCCCACTCTGGCCAAACTCCTAGAAAAATGCGTCCAATCACAACTCTGCGCTCACATTGAGAATTTCCCACTCCTGGACCAACATCAATCTGGCTTTTGGAGTGGTCACAGCACCGAATCGGCACTCACTCACGTTATGGATGACATTTTAAAAATGCTAGACCAAAATGAATCTTGCCTCCTAATCCTCCTTGACCTTTCCTCTGCGTTTGACACTGTTAACCACGACAACCTCTTATCCATTCTGGAGCACGGGATGGGCCTTTCTGGTCTGGTTTTGCAATGGTTCGCGTCCTCCCTTCACCACAGATCCCAAAGAGTCAAGGTGAATCAATCTCTATCCCAGCCCTCGTCAGTCTCCATGGAGGTCCCACAAGGGTCCGCCCTATCTCCCATTCTCTTCAACTTGTTCTTGGAACCATTAGCTAATGCACTAAACTCCACGAACATTCTTTTCCATATGTATGCGAATGACACACAACTTTACCTGAAAATCACCTCACATCACTCAACACTACCCTAACGAATACTCAAAACTGGCTAACCAAGAACCACCTCCTGCTCAACACCTCCAAAACGGAATTCCTTCTCATTTTTCCTCCAAATCACACCCCCAAGTTAGACCTCTGGATGAAGCACCTCACTGCCTTCAAGTGCTCCCCCCACATTATTGATTCAGCCAAATCTCTCTGAATCACCCTGGACAAGCACTTGAAGATGAAGAATCATATTAGTAAGGTGTGCAAGGGTGCTAATCACCAGATGAGGATACTCAGGAATCTCAAACCATTCCTTCCACAAGTTGACTTCAAGCAGGTGGTCCAAGCGCTTGTTTTGCCGAGGCTAGACTATGGCAGTGCTACGCTCTGTTGCCTCCCCAAATATACCTTGGCCCCACTAAGGGCTTCTTTGAATGCCGCTGCCAGATTGATTACGGGTACAAAAAGAAATGCTCACATATCCCCAGTCCTAAAATCCCCAAATTGGTTGCCCTACGAAGCAAGAATACAGCTAAAGATTGCCTGCTTGTCTCACAAAGCCCTCCATTTCAAAACCCCCGGTTACCTGGCTCAAAAGCTAGAATTGTCTGGAGGCGGTAGACCATCAAGAAGTGCAAACTCTTTCCTCTTGAAACCACAGATTTTTCGCAAAAAGAGAATCAGTCACAGAGCTTTCTCAGGCTCTGCCCCGAAGATCTGGAACTCTCTCCCACCGGAAGTCCGCAGAATCTCCTCCACGGTTGCTTTCAAAATGGAAGTAAAAATATTCCTTATGTACAAGTTCTTGCCTTAAATGGGTTTGGATCGTCTGTTTTAATGTATTGGACTTACACCTTTAAGCCCAGAGTCGGTTGTTATACTCCTATAATTAATTGTTTGCTCCTCTCCCCGTTCGCTATTTTACTAGCCAATGTGATGTTCTTTGATACCCCCTTTGTCATTGTTCTGGTTTGCATACTTAATTGACGCCTGTCTTTCCCTTTATTATTTACTACCCTCTAAGTGTGAAGCGCTCGGATACCCATTCTGGGTCAGGTTTGCGCTATATAAAACGTTATAAATAAATAAATAAGATGGGTACAAGCAAAACATTTTTTAACATTACATTTGAATTCAACCTTTACGTATTAGTAGTACATTAAAGTCTGAAGCAAAGCCCTGGCACACAAAATAATACTGACATCAGTATTATTGTAGGATTGATCCACGGTCTTGATAAAGTGTAGTGTACATTTCTACACGAGGATGAGGAGGTGCCCCGATAAATAATAAGCAGATTCTGGTGGTTACTCACAAGTTAAAGATGAGTAAGGCCACTTGGCCTAATGGAATCTTGAATGTTATACATAAGAAAACCCAGACGACTTGGGCAGATCCCCCTTGTACATATAACAATAGGAGGAACGCTGGCAGGATACTAACAACTTGGAAGGGCTTCCTGATCACATCTATTTTTAAGAAAGGAAAAGTTGAAGATCTGGTGACTTACTGTTTATCTCACTTGATGAAGATTCCTGAGAAATGTTTGCCTGTTTGCTATCAAGGAAAGTACAAAAATATGCTAGTGCTAACATGGTAATCCGTAAAGGACAGACTGGATTTAGAATAGTCAAGTCGGCCTTGCGCCACATTTTTGCATTTAATTTTAATGATCAAAAAACAATTTGAGCAAGGAGAGTAAACATTTTTTTTGTAGATTTTTGCTCTGCTTTGATGTGGTGGACTGTCACCTTCTTTGGTCCAAACTGGTTGAGAGGGTGCTCCAAAATGGGTTATTAAAATTATTAGTGGCTCTTTATACAGACACATGGGTAGTGGTCAGTGTTGGCTATGACGAGGAACGACTGGCAAGGGTGACAGTACCCAATAGCATTGAGCTGTATTGGGTGTTTGCTCATTTGTTGTTCTCCCTGTTTATACCCCTGCCGATCACCTTACAGAAGACTAATGGTAAACCTCCAAAATTAAATGGTGTACAATTTAAGTTTCAAGTTTTTATTTATGTTACAGAACTCTGCGGAGGTCCACATAAAATATACACATGATCTTATATTTAATCAAACACAGATTCTTGACACATTCAAATACCTAAAAGTGCACTATAGTACAGTACATACTTGAATTAAATTTTTTACAATCAATACAAATTTAAAGAACATTTAAAAAAGTAAAAAATTCTGTAACAAAGTATTTCATTGGGAGGATTATAAAGTGCATGCTGCATTTCCAAGGCGGTTCATATAGACAACTGCAGGGAAATTGGCTTCAGCCAATTTAGCCGATATAGTAGGAGAGCTGGACAGACAAAGAGGACGTGATTCAAGTCTTGCATCCCATTCTGACAATGAATACATTCAGCAGAGATTCCTTACCATTTTGCCATAAGGGGATTTAAAGGAAGCATACCTAATCGCAACAAAATCCAGAAATGCCTCACTCTGTGGTAAGTTCCATTTTATGTAAGGTTGTGATCTGTTCACTACGATTGAATCGTTAATATTTTGGAATCCCCTTTTTTAAAGCACACCTCCCTATCCAGGCAGAAACCTGACGCTTGTGAGGCCTGTTTAAATCTAGCTTTTAGTTGCAACACAGGCAATGTGAAAACTGTGTTAAGATCTAGTCCAATCTGATCTACAGCATATAGAAAATTTTATAGACTAGTGACTTTTCCTTTTTGTCTTCCAGAATTTATTTTTTGTTAAAAAAACCTTAGCGTATCTTCATTACTCCTCTTCAGGCAAGCCACCCAGCAAATCACCCCTGCCAAACCCTGGGTGAAAGCACTTTTTAGACCCATTTCCAGCCTTAATGCCGCCACTGAAACCGTGGAGTTACACGAAGTAATGTTTCTTAATACTCTCTCCTCTATTTCGTTTAAAAAGCCCCATTCAGTTACTTCAATAGTTTCCAACGCATAGAGTAGCGAGGCAGGGATTTTCGCACGATAGACCTCTAGAAGATAGGAAAAGTGTCTTCTGCCTGTTGCCCTGTACAGTGCACCTAATCCTCGAGCCTGAGACTGTGCTTTGCTCGTATTATTCTCAACATGTGCCTTATCGCTCAGGTTACTGCACATTATTTTCCCCAAGAAGGTGTAAGACTTTACTACTTCTATCTTTTGGGTCTCCAGAAAACAAGAACATTTTACGTGTTTGGGCTTCTTCTTGCCATGAAATCACATTATTTTACTTTTAGATATGTTAATCTTCAGATGATGCACAGCAGCAAATTGTTGCAAAGCCTCCAGATGACTATTCAGGCCTTTGGTGTTAAGGTCCAAGATTACTATGTCATCCACAGAGAGCAATCAAGTTACTGCACTTTCACCAATAGAGGGGGCAGTACCTTCACTCTGAGTCAGGAGGACAGGGAGCTCAGAGCTGTATAGAGAAAAGAGTAACAGGGCTAAAAGATACCCATGTTTTAGGCCATTTTGGGTTACTATCTCCTTAGACAGGCCTCTATCATTCCCCAAGAAAACTCTACACCAGGTAGAAGAGTGGAATGCAATTGTTAAATGTAAGAGGGTACTTGGCATACCCAGTTCTGATAACTTTCTCTCCGGCAGTGAACGATCGACTTTATCAAATTCTGTGGAGAAGTTAATAAAAGCCGCATAATTCACTCCCCCTCTAACTGTTACGTATTTCTCATTGATCAACTGTAGGCAGCAATATTATCAATAGTTCCGTTTTTTTCCCTAATGCCTGTTTTATTTTCTTCAGCCCACTCAGTTAGAGACAATAAGCATTTTGTAAATCTTTACCCACCGCATCTAGAAGGAAGATCTGGCATTAATTTCCTGATTCTACCAATAAACGGGCAGAAGAACCTAATTCCTCATTGGAATGAAATAATGTCACAGCCAGAAAAGGACTGAGGAGTCTCTATGTCATACATACTTCCACTTGAACTTGTAATTGCTACCCCCCCCCCCTTTTGCGTGACCCCTCCTAGAAGGCTTGGCTATTCAATCAAGAATTAAAATAATCATCCAAATGTAGCTCCCCATCACAATAGTTCTCCTAGAGGTAGATTATGTCAGCCTTTAATGAACTCGAGTATAACAGCTTCTCTCTGCTATTTTTTAGAACTGCAGAATTCCAGGAGATGATTTTTAGCTCATTGCTAATTACGATGCAGCAGAGGGCGACTAAATGTAAATGCACTACTTAAAACTCTCGCCAACCAGTTCCATGTGTGATCATCATCTTTTTCACTTTTGACATCATCAGTCTTAAATTCCCTAAATAACACCCATCTACAGTTCATTCCAAGGTGGACTTTCAACCTCTGGGAGTCAACCCTAGAGGGAGAGTATTGAATAGACCACCCCCCTCCACCCCCCCCCCCATCCCTCTCGTTTCTTTGAGAATAATCCAGCCCTTCCTCCTGTCTCTCTCCTCCCTCGAATACTTGAATAGCATCAATACCTTTGCATTGCAAACTTTCACAATTTTGTAATATCATGCTCACCACAATTTGTGAATAAAAAATTACTCTTGCTTTAGTCCTAAACCTGTGTCAAATAGTGTAACCAAAGAGATGTCACTACTTTGGATTAAGTTTAGAGTCTTGGTGCCCGTAAAACAACATAATAATGAAGCTTGATTCAAAATTAGATCGGGAACAAAAAGTAATGTGCAGACATCTACATTACAATATGGTAGATGTTTATCATCTAAGTTGAGGAATAAAGAGGAACCCTTCTTGTTACTTAAGTCCACAAATGGAGGAGTCGCAGGCTTCAGAGAAGAAGATATATGGCCAGCCGGGGACAGTAACAAAGAGTCACTTGAAGCAGAAACCACTCAAGGTGTCATTTATGGAAGATATGCAATATTTTGAAAATAACAAACCTGTCATAACAAATCTCTTCATAACTCTAAGGAAGTTCCATATGTAGTAGACGACCTGTTAAATTTACCCATCTCTAACCTGTGCTGTAATCTTTTACTATTTAGGATGGGGGTCCAAACTAATCAGCTTATATCATTTGGGGTTATCATTTTTTCAAAATGGATCTGCCCATTCCCTAGATCCAGTGAAATGGTACATACTCTTCTTTGTCCAGTTTAGAAGGTAATGCAGCAGAAACATGCAAAATCTCTATGTATCATAAATGGTTTACGCACTGCCTCATTGGCTTTTGAGTATTCACTAGGATAATAATGAGATAAGATACCCATTGCTGTCACATTTTGTTTTATTTTAAACGCTGCAAGAATATTTGATTTGATTTCTTGCTTTCAGTAACACTATCGTTACATCTATATTTGTTTTTAAATGTATTATTTTTAAGCTGTTTTATTCTTTTTAAAATGTAATGTGTGTTTTGAAACAGGTTTTTACATATAGTTTGTGTTTTGGTACTGTACAGTCTATTAAAGATATTGAAATAGGAAAAAATATTAGCATCAATGCCATGTTCAGCACACGTGCCCAGCCCCCATTGCAGTCACAATTTCGCCTGCTGCTTCATTAAAATAGCTTGAAATGCGGGTGCTTTGTTGAGGCTCGAATTTGTTTTGTTCAATATCTTTTTATTATTCATTTCCTTTTCCTGCTAAAGCAAGCTGGGTGTGACCATGTGCTCAATTCAAAAGCCAGAAGAGACAAATGTGGTGTTTGTGGAGGAGATAATTCTTCCTGCAAAACGATTGCAGGCACATTTAATACGGTGCTTTATGGTAAGGGACAATCCTTAATAGATGTGCTTTATGGTAAGGGACAATCCTTAAATATGAATTAGTATACAATGTTTACATCTGACCTAGAACTTTTTGTGTGATAGACCGAACGTTGTCTAGCAATTTGTTTATTATGTTATGTTCATTTCATGTGTGTTCAGATGTGCAGTTTGTCATTCCTATAATTTTGCACGGAAGGCCCCTTTCAGTCACATAACGAGCTTTACCTTGTTCATTCTGTTAACCCTTTCTGGTTGCATGCTTGTCTCTGTGAAAGGAGGCATCGTGCTGTTGTCATCTTCAGTTTATATAATTGCTTTTCATTGTCTATACTTGCGCTGCACAGCATTCTATATTTGTTTGTAAATTTAAAAACCAAAGACATTGATCTGGATTTCTGTAAAATTATTTCAGGCTATAACACGGTAGTTCGTATTCCAGCTGGTGCTACTAATATTGATGTGCGACAACACAGTTACTCTCGGAAACCAGACGACGATAACTACCTTGGTAAGATCAGTTTATATATGTATATATTTATTTATATCTATTCTAATTAGATATGTAATCATACAGCAGGATTGTTTGTGCCTTTACATGCTTACTTTCCGTTGGTTTGTTTAAAGTACATTGATGTAACGTAGCATGTTGCCCAAATAATTGGTATTAAATCTCTGATATTTGTTCAGATCATTATTATTATCCTCTGAGGTGTACTCCTTGGATTCACACAGTCCCGTTTTCTTCTCTGTCCTGGTACAGGACTCCCCAGCCTATGAACATGCGTTGCCAAAGCCAGGTGTTTTGGCTTTGGGTAGTGAAAGGTCGAACTGTTGAACTTCTTATGCCTTAGTTTGAGCCTTTGGACACTGTAACGGCAGAATATTTGGGCCCACAAGTTTTTAATGTGTCAAAGCTCTGAATGTCCCCTGATAATGCAATACCGTGCCAAATCAAAACGTCCATTAAATTGCAATAATGTATTTGAATGAATGTCATTTAGCATGCCATGAGTGATGTCATATGTAAGGTCATAAGCAGTGCATGATGGTGCCGCTAGTTATGGTTAATTTACCTGACCATAACTGGTTAATTTCAATGGTTTTTCGATTTTGTTTTGTAACCATAACTGCACTTTAAATGTGTTGTTTCAGTGAATATATATAATATATATATATATATATATAGGTGTGTCAGAGTAAATATTTTAATCTGACTTACAGTTGGGTATACTATACAAAGTAATATGATTGCTAAGTTAAGCTGTTTGCATTTTCTAGTTTAGAAAAATAGCACAAGCATTTGCCACTTCAGGTTGCCATCCATCATGTGCCAAAACTTTCACTGTTCTTCAAGTGTTTTAGTCTTCTGACTGCCCTCTCAATACCAGTAGGCAATGCCAAGATAGACTTTTGGTAAGCCATAGCAAATTGAGAAAGCAATTGAGGATTCTTTGTCCTAGTGCTCCAATGCTAGTGGAACCAGCAATTACGCTATCATCAATGTATGAAGGGGACAAAAAGGTTAACTTGTAAGAGGAGGACATTAACTAAATATGTTTTATCTTGCTACGAGAAAAATATTTTCATACAGTCAACATTGATGGATAACAGTCCTGTGCAAGGTTTTGCATTGGTTCTCAGATATACACTATTTGATAGAAGGTATAGCTGTGACAACTAAGTTCTAACATGAAATCGCTTTTGAAGTTGGCATGAGGATGGGAGCTATAGTTCACCACCACAGATTGCCCCAGAAATGTGTCTGTTTCTACAGCTCCAAGATAGGAATCAGCAAAACCAACTTGAAGTCTCCATGCACGGCTGTGCATATTGACTTTCCTTTAAATACGAATTAAGACTGTGGTTCAGTGGACTCTCAACTGTCAGTTTTCTTCTAAACGCCTGTGGTATTCTTGCATAAACATAATTTATTGTATTTATTTGTGCCTATCCATGATAGCGTTTGATTCAAAAGTGTAAAAAATCGTAATGTCACCTTAATTAAAAACAGAAATCTTCAACAAAAATCTATTAAATCACTATTGATTTCTTCAAAATGATATTAAGTGAGCATGATGATACGTAGGAACACATTTTAAAATCTGCATGCTGACATCTATGAGAAGCATTTTGCTTCTTGTAGAATACCTTTGTGGTGTTCCAATTCACAAGTGGAACTTATGTTACTATTCATTTGCTCCCACGAACAAAACGAGAAAAGAATAGGGGCATATTAACGTAAGCAAGAGTCTTTCTCTCTACCCACATGGGTAAGAGTGCACATTTCACGGACAAGCCTTTGAGGGCCAGTCCTGGAAATTGTGAAGGTTGTCATTTAGAGGTAGACATGAAAAATTGTGGACCAACATTCATACAATGCTTGGCCGTTGATGGGGGGGCCTGCATTGCAGGCACAAGGCATATTTTTCCTCTGTCTTTGTTGCATCTTTCATTGATCCAGTCCTGTGCCAGGATAGGACTCGTGCGGAAAGTTTGAGGGTGGGGGTATTGGAGAAATAAACTCATATGAAGTTTGCTTTGCTGGAAACAACAAATGTATTTCGAGATTTTTAATCTCTGTGCGCATGGCATTTTCTTGTTTATATGAGAAATATAAGATTGAATTCCGCATTATCCCTTTTATGAATTGATATAGTACAACTTGAAATTACTACCCATCATAACTTCTAGTGGGGATCTTACATTTTCACTTCTTAAATCGACTCTCTCTTCGCCAGTCCCTTTATTCTCCTCTTCTGCAAAGGTGGCAATACAAGCATGCTCCTTCCTGTTAACTAGTGTTGATAGAGCTGCAAAGTATTAGCTATATATATTCGTACTATCATTATACTTTCTCTCAAATGAATTGGCAAGATATTCTCAAACAGAGACTTGTAATTTGGATGGCACTACAACTACGGAGCACTTTATTTAAAGTGGTAAAGTGGCATAACAGGATTATTCCAAAAATGTTAATTTGCTGTCACTAGAGTAAAATTGTTACTACAAACGATATTGTTTATCATATCGATTTCATGGGTATCAAGATTTTACTACGAAACCAGGAATCAGATGTTTTATGCGATTCAGGCTCGGGCATAATGGTACTTTAGGATGCATGAGAAACCCGAATTAACATATGCAGTAAATCTGAATTGTAGATTTTGTGGTAGCAGTCAAGAAATGCTGCATCACATCCACAATGATCTTGAACAAAGACAGAAATATCACAATCACTCTATTTATTAGATGAGAGGATGTTTGTTGGGAGGGCTCAATTCTCTACAGCTTCATGAATTGTGTTAAATTATTCATGGTGGAGTTCATAATGAATACATCAAACGTTTTATATGCATTTCATAATGCTAAATGGTTTGTGAATGGATAGACATTATCTTATTATAGATACTCACATACGTGTATGCTTCATTACATTCCTAAGACTGATTTCTGATGATTAACTCCGGGACAATACTCATGTGAACTCCCTTCCCAGGTGCCCGAGTGTAAGTGTTCCACAATACTCACTGGAGTCAACAGGTCGTCGACAGCAGCATCTCGCTGCTCCACCTGAAGTGACATGCTTCTATAGCAGTCTTAATGCGTAGCTGGGCATGCTGGTACCCCCCCTGGCATATGTGCATCATACGCAGCACATCCCTATCATTTTGCATATTTGCGCCCCTTCCTAGTTTTGTTTTTCGTCTACCCTCTGTGGATAGGAACTTATTTCTCTCATGCTGAACATTTTTCCTAAGCACAGCCTAGCCCTGACACATTGGGTGATTTTTGGGTCTGTTAGGTGTTCGTTTCTCTCCGTTTCCTTCTTCCTACAGATTGGGTAGTTTATGCCTCAGCACTCCAGTTTCAAGCTATGCACACAGTACCATCTACCATTTTCAGCAGCTGACCCGCTTTACTTCTGTGTCTCATGCTTACACAACAGCCATCCAGTGCATGCCTTCACCATCCGTTCAAGGCCATTTCACAACGGGCTGGCTTGCATGTATATTAAGGTACACGGTTTTTCTAACGAGATGCTGAATTTCGTTACTTACCAGACATGTCCGGTAGTAAATGCCGGGTCCCAGCACCAAGCACCCTTTCTTCTTTGCGGTAGTGAGGCATCTCCCCCAGGTATCATCCCCCTTCCTTGTGCAGGGCATCGTCACTCGCCTTTTTGGAGCATGTAAACCTGGGGAGGGTGAAAGTAATTATGCACAGGAACATTATACTCCTATATCCGATGACTGATTCTGTTGCACTATTAATTTAAGTGCAGCTCCTTGCCTGGGCATGTAGGTCTAAGCCACCATTTCACTCACAGGGTGAACCATTCTTTTCTTCTGGGTGCAGTGCTGAAAGCCCATTGGATCAAGAAGTAGAGCCCGTTTTTAGGTCTCGCCTAGCGTTGCTGCGCACATGCGCAGTCGCTCGGCGAGATTTATTGCTAATGAGGAGTTTGAGAAAAGGGCTTTAAGCCCCGCCCCTTATTTCCATTGGCTGGCGTCACCGTTTATGGTAAACGGTGGCCTGCCATTGGGAATAAGCTTTCTGGGGTGCCTCCTTTTCGCTTTTTTGTCCGGCCCATCCGGACTGGATTGCCTGCTTCACGGCTGTCGTGAAGCAGTTTCTTATCGCAAGGAGGCATGTTATGTAAACAAGCCATGCGATCCAGTCCGGATGGGCCGGACAAAAAAGGAGACATGGCGCCGCGTGTTTATTTTTGCATCTCGCTTTCACTTTAAAGTGAAAGCGCGATGCAAAAATAAACAGCGGATGCCTGGCGAGCGCTTGTTGCTCGCGCTTCTTGTTTTTAATTGTATATAGCGTTAACTCGACACAAAGGTATTGGAGCGCTTTAAATGAGCTCCAGTGACGTTACACGAGGACATATTCATTTTCTCGTAGGCACTTGGAGATTAAGGTTACTGCGCAGAATCACAGGATGTTAAGCCTAGGACAACATTGGAACCTGGGGCTCCCGGCCACGGGACGGTGCACAGATGTTACTTCTCTCCACCCTTTTAACCCTTTCCAACCCCTCGCTGCTTCCCAGGGAACAGCATGTTAAATGTGAAATGTACAATGCAAAAAGTTCCATTGATGCAGCGGGCCTGCAGTTTGAGGATTTTTTTTAAATTGTATATAGCGTTAACTCGACACAAAGGTATTGGAGCGCTTTAAATGAGCTCCAGTAACGTTACACGAGGACGTATTCATTTTCTCGTAGGCACTTGGTGATTAAGGGAAGTGCGCAGAATCACAGGATGTTAAGCCGAGGACAACATTGGAACCTGGGGCTCCCGGCCACGGGACAGTACACAGATGTTCCTTCTCTCCACCCTTTTAACCCTTTCCAACCCCTCGCTGCTTCCCAGGGAACAGCATGTTAAATGTGAAATGTACAATGCAAAAAGTTCCATTGATGCAGCGGGCCTGCAGTTTGAGGATTTGTTTTAAATTGTATATAGCGTTAACTCAACACAAAGGGTTTGGAGCGCTCTAAATGAGCTCCAGTGACGTTACACGAGGACATATTCATTTTCTCGTAGGCACTTGGAGATTAAGGGAAGTGCGCAGAATCACAGGATGTTAAGCAGAGGACAACATTGGAACCTGGGGCTCCCGGCCACGGACCTCAGATAGAGTGAATACTTTAGATGCACTTTATTTTACACTTTATTGAGAAGTTTTGGTCCGCATGCGCGGCTTAACTACCTCCATTTTTTTCATAACATTGACTGAACTTTAACAATTCTCCCCGTGTGGTGCCCTCCCTCTCAACACCTAAATCTACACTCCTCCCACCCCTGTTTCCGGGTTAAGGAGACTGCCCTTTGTCATCGGCCACCCGAGCTCAGCCTATGTACCTTAATGAATAGATTAAGGAATATAGCTGAATAAAGTACCTGTGTTTCAGCAATGCTAAACTTATAGCAGTACCTCACTTCCAAAGACAACGGAGGTGAGGCTCTTCCTTCATGGTCAGAGCGGCAAGTATGTAGAATCAGCTGCCTTATTACTTAAGGTCTATCTCGAAGGAAGTTACATTTTAAAAAAAGCTGAAAACACTCTTATTCAGACTTCAGTGATGTTCGGATCTCAGCGGTTCTGTGCTCTGCTCCCTTCAGTGCCTAAAAGCACCGGGACAATCCTCTGAGTAGCTGTGTGCTATAGAAGAATCATTCATTCATTCATTCAGGGAGACCTAGCAGAAACCCAATGCAGCAAAAAGGACCTAATAAAATCAATCTAAAGTGAGACCTGCCTCCTCCTTACAGCTTCATGAACGTCAGCAATACAATTCTACCATCTGGAAAAAAACACAATTCCACTTGGTGAAGATCATCAGGACACAAGCTTTTAAAATGAAACTCACAGACTTCCATTACTCTGTTTTACTCATACACACAATAAAAATGCATCATGCAGGCCACACCTATACATACGTGCATGCAAATATGCACTAGAATTGTAGTGCTGGGACCTAGGTTAGTGCATACAGTGGGACTTTACTTGAGTGGGCCAATAGGCCGTCACTCACGTGGAACAGATAAAAAGGTCTGGTTATAACTAATGATTCAGAGAGCAGAGTCCGCTGCCAGAACAGCTAATCCCATGACAGGGAAGGTAGGCCAATGTCAAAAAAATGAGGGCATGCTTTGCACATCCCTTCTCAAACACATTAGAAACTAAAACCAACAGGCATTTGCAATGCAACAGGTCTCGTATATACGCGAGTTTGAGCTATTGGCATTGTAAATAACAATGCCTTTTATTTATGTTTTGGTTTTTGAAACATAAATAAAACCCATTGTCATTTACAATACCAATAGCTTAAACTTGCGTAAATGCAAGACCTATTGCATTGCAAATGCTTGTTCTTCCTGTAGGCTGGTGGTGGGACCAAGATTCTATACACTCTTGGCATCAGTACGACCCTGGTATATGGTCTGCAGGTCCACCAAGAAACCATATATAGAGATCCCTGGCTTTTTGGCTGAGATCTCTTTGTAGTGAAGAGAACCGGTGTGGCTCTCTCAACAACACTAAACGTTGGCAGAGGGAATGCTGTGTTTAATACCTCGGTTTGGCAAATTTCCAATGTGGGATTTTGTTTTCTCAATACATTAAAATAAATAGACCAATGTGCCGGAAGATTTCTCCCTTTGTGTGAGGGCGATTCTACATTTTCCTTGCCGGTGTCAACAATGTTTAGCATGGAAAATTCAATGATGGTTGCCCTGAGCATTATATGGCAGGATGACCATTGTTGTGAATAGGTCGCCCTTCAGAGGTTTGCACTGGAAGAGCCTGCAGAGAATCTGCCAGTGTAAATACAGAGTTTCCCCTGACTTCAGAGATACGTAACCACAACTGTGGTGGGATGGGAGCACCGCTGATTTACGACGGTGTTTCTGCTTCGTCATCCTTTAAATAAGGCATTCTACTTGCACCACAGAGTTGAATGCAAATCCATTTTTGTGCAGTGTCGCAGTTTCATTCTGGTCAGGTAAACGCATCTCCTGACTCCTCCTCCACGCCAGTGGTTGAGCCTGGCTCCTCCACTCTGTAGGTGGTTGTTGAGAAGGTAGCAAGACCCAGGAATTAAGTAGAAACTGGCACAAGAAGAAGTGCCTCCTCTACCCCATAACGCAGTGCAATTCCAGCTCCCCATGTGCAGCTTTTGTTACTGGTGCAGCTCCTGCATACCCTGGCACAGCACCCATAAATAGTGACCCAATTCAAGGCATAAGTCCCCTTGTTCCAAACTACACAGGCCCCATTCAAGGATCTCAACTTCAGTCTTACATGCACCGGCTTGCTGGTCAGATATGGAGGAATTCACCTCCCAGGCTCTTCTGCACAAAATAGATTGCCTTAGACAACTGAACTCTGTCCTGCAGACCAATACCGGTGACCACAAAGACCTGCACCTAAGTTGGTGCTGCAGTGATGTCAACATCAAAGTTCTGGAGGCAGTGCTCATGGTGACACCAGTGTCTCTGCTGGAGAATGATGGCATCTATGCCTATATGGACACAACAGATACCCCACAGACACCAGCCCTCCCATGGAACCTCATTTTCTAACCAGGCTCCTGAGAAGTGAAAGAAGCCTTTCCCTGAGACCATCATTTCAAATACGTGGGGCACTAAGTAACCGGCCCCAAGATTGCCCACTGTTTGTGCCCTGAAAATCCTCCACTCAGGCTATTAGAGTGATGTAGCTTGTCACAGGAGGGATACATATTGAAAGTTCTTCCTCGCAGGAGACATTAAGGAAGGACATATACCAGTACAGTGGTCTCTCCCTTGGACAGAGATGGTGGACTGAATTTAGAGAAACATCTTTAGAGAAACATATATGTCTGAGATAATGCAAATATTTACATGAAAAATCAGCAATTAACTCCTGACAATGCACATAATCGCACAAAGTGCATTGGGCATTATACCAGAATATGACATTTTGGATTTGTGGATCTTAGAAGGGAGTGTCGTCTCTTAATGCTACAAAATAACAAGCAGTTAATAGAATACAATTTACTCAAATAAGGGAACAGTTTCAATTGGTTTAAAGGGGAACTTCCCACCCAGAGTGTGTGAACTCTGTACCAGGGTTTAAGTAACCCCGGCAACTGGAGATAGGCTGTTTGGTCATAATGGTTGCATTGAGGACATTTTGACATTCTATAAATTGAATTGAGTTGTAAGGTGTGCTTTAAAGGTTGTAGAACATAAGCAGAAAGACAATATCAATGTCATTATGGCCATCTACAGTCTCAAGCGCTTGCAAGAGTTCTTCTGATACACCTACTTGCTCCTGACTGCGTGCAAGGAGAATAAAAGTGTATGCCTAGGTGAGGAAACATGATGATGTCTGGGGCTGTTAAGACGAGAATCGACAGATGGATAAAATCATCCATCACCCATTGGTACAACCTCCATCCAGTGTCAAGGCACAGTCCATATGTGCTAAGGCATGGACGGTGGAATTTTCCAGGCATGTACCTGTCAAAGACATATGATTGGCATCTAGGTGATCTACCACTGATGAATTCTGTTAACATTTTGCTCTTGGAGTCTGATCTCTGAGTGACACCTCTTTGATTATGCCTTAGCTACCCCATGCTGCTTTTCTCCTCCTCCATTGCTTGTTCTCAACTGCAGTACAATCTAAATACAGGTTGGAAATGGGAAGGAGCAGCGACATAAAAGTTGGATACATTTATATTTTGGGTAACTCAGTTACTTTTATTTTGTAGGCTCATGCTTATTATAACCACCTTCAAGCCAACTCCTCGGTCATTGGTAAGAAAACACATACTGACTCGCTCCTATCTAAAATGATGATCAGTACAATCTGATGATACTGGACCAAGACGATCATCTGCCTTGGGCTAAGCTATAAATTCATGAGTAACCTTTAAGCCTGATATTGTAGGAAGTGTAATCTGAATTCTGTTGCCAGGCGTCCTAACCTTGGAACCTGCTCGGATTCAAACACCTGTCCATAAGGTGAAACACAGTTTACTAGAGTAGATGCTTTAGTCCACTCCACTCAGCCACCAGACGCAAATCAGAAAAACTTGGACTCAGAAACAAGGACTCTGATCACAACTCCTCAATACTGAAGAGTATGTTTTATTTTTTGAAGAAAGGTACTGAACATCTTTTGTGTACATACATTCAGTAATTCATTGTGGTGTAGCACTATCATAAGGGAGGTCCCTCAAGGCATCATGTTGAGGATTTTTGGCTCTACATTTGCAGCATTCGATTGATTTGTCGAAGGCTGCAAATGTAGCTTTTTACAATGGTTTAATTGATTCTGACATGCGCCTCTGAGCAGTCTCTCATTGTTTTCAGATTCCATTACCAAATATTCAACATCTTCATTCATGGAGCAGGTCATGTTGGCATATGCATTACGTAGCGTTTTACTTACATAAATTAGAAGTCATGTAGTGTTCAAGAGAGGGGGTTGCTCTATCTTTGCGATCTTACACAAGTAACCATTAAATGGCCTTGCTGTTTGTCTCTTTACTCCGATGTTGCCTTACATTCAGTAGGCCCATTAGAGATGTTTCTTATGTTCGAAGATAAGCAGTTTTAACCAAATTATACTGACCCTTTCAAATCTGATCGCATTTGCTATTGAAGCATTGTGAGCTCTTTCAATGCTGAGGACCTCTTTAAAGGCGCACTGAATGAGGATGTGCATATCCTGGCATTTTTAATCTCCAGAAGTTCTGCTGGCTGAAGGTTGTTGCATACAAACCTGTTTTCAGGCTCTTCAACCTTGGCTTCTTGGCTCTGAATAGCTTTAATCGCAAGGCTAAAGTTTTGATAGCAGTCGAGCAATAATAGTACCTCATGTTGCTCTCCATTCATCTTTATGCAGTGTTTTAATTGTAAGTTCTTAAATATCTTAAAGGCCTCTGGACATTTTTATGTGAATCCTTAATGCCCTTGTTTAGATTGCTGACTTTACTAATGATAATGCTCAGTTGATCATCCTGGGACACTATGAATACTATTTACACCTTGGCCTGGGTATAGGTTTCAAGTGTCAATGGGAGGTAATCAATGGATTCACAGAGCTGGCTTTCAAGTTGGAGGAGTGTATTTCAACAATAGCTCATGTAAGTCACAAGAGAAAAAAGTAATTTTGCTACCCAGTGCTTATCATGAAGTACTGCCTGCAATAAAATCTTCTTGGAGGAAGTAGTCTGGCTCCTGTATACTGCTATGTACAAACCTGTCTGATCCTTGCGTTAGTTTATCACACTTCACAAGCCCCATGTGCCTCGATCATCGCTCAGTCACATTGGGCAACATACTAACTTTGTCACATAAATCAGCACCCCATACACATTGAGCTGGACCCCTGACACATTCTGAGGCTCAATCATATGCTGGTTCCCCAAAATATTTAGCTACTGTTCTGGCACACTGAGTAGCACACCCAGCCTTCTGAGAGAGGCAACACTGACACATTAATCAGCATTCCTGGCATACTGAACATCACCCCTGACACACTGAGTAGCAAGTCTGATGTTTTGAGCAGCAGTAGAGACATATATTGACCACCTTCTCTGAAATATTGTGAAGCAGCTCTGAATTGGTGAATATCATCTGGCTTGGTCAGTGCCCTAGAAGAATGATGAGCACTCTTGGACTTTGCGCTGTACGTTTGAGGAGTCCCCTGGCATCATGAACAGCGTTGATGTTATTAGTCACGCTGTGGCGTGCGGCATGGCACTCTGATTTCATTTACAGGTCGCTTTCATATTTAACAACTTGTTGTTAGTACCTGTGTTGTAGCACTTTGAGCAACACCATGAAAGTTACTGCTCATTCTACGCCTTTGTGGTCCTGTGGTTGTTTTGTATCCTCTGTGATTTTATTTGCTTGGCTCAACTTAAAACAGGAGAGAACAATTGAAAATTAATGTTCATCAAATGAATAATCTTGTAATGTGGCTAAGTGCAGCAACGTTACCTTTTACTATAGTTGTTGGATATTCGTTTATTAAATTCAGTGGGTAATTTTTCAATACTCATTTTAAAAAATACATTTACTAGTCAGTTCCCTGGCATGGCCTTTGTGCTCTGTCAGCCAAGTACGGACCTCTGTACTCAGCCTGGGCACCACATAGTGTTTTGTCTGGAATCATTCGACCTTCTTTCGGGTGAAGGATTAGAACATGCGTTTGACTGTAGCCTGCATCCACCGGTCTCTTGTGTTAACGTCAAATTAAGCAATGCATGCGTCAATTCCACACTGCGTGTGAAAGGAATACATTAACGCGAAATCATTCTTGGACGAAATATTTGAAACATTCTACAGGAGTTTCAGAATGTTGTTTTTTCTGTGCATATAAACTTTTCTCTTTCAGTGGAATATGAGAGTCAAAATCAGTGGAAAATAAAAACGATGCCCATTGGTGATAGAAACGCGATGTAGCGAGAACTTGTAGGATTTCATTTAGGTATGCTTTTAAAATGCCCACAGTATACTGTGCCTTTATCCGAAGTGTGTTGCATGTACCGCAGGTTTTCAAAAAAGAGATCTTCACTGTTCAGTTGCTAGGTTTTTGAAAAGATTTTGGCGACTCTTAACAGTAATGTAGCTGTGATGGGTGAAATGGTGGGGAAACTAACTCAGGAAATTAACTACATAATCGCATTAGTGGAAGGTTGCGCGGCAGACTGCCGTTTTCGGGAAATCATTCTTATTTTAAAAACATTTACACTAAAGCCTTGCTGTTATGTTCTAGTATCGGAAATCTGGGCAAACAAAAAAAAGTTCCTTCTTGAACTGCATCAGTGCTGCTAGTTAACTTTTTACAAGCGGAAATTCTGCGGTTTGCATGGTACTGATTTCAGTAGTAGTATACCACTTACGTTTGACCATAAAAAAGCACAATTGGACCTTTAGTACGTATCATACAATGTAATGACAAAAATCTTAAAATACAGTTTTTATCCAGATATAAATAATTTCTTTCTAACAAATGTAATACATTGTGTTTAAATAGAAGGATGTTTGCCTCATTCCTGTTATGGTGAATTCTACCAATATAAAACGTTTCACCTATATTATTTATTATATCACAGAGGGGATCCAAAATAGCTCTGAATAATTCTTCCCCAAAGATATTTAGCACAAAAGTGTAGTGTAAAATAATGATGGGCATCCATTTTGCAGTGCTTTTCCGTACTATGTGAATTTAAGCAGTGGAAAAACTTGCTTACAGAACACGCCTCGCCTCGTATGTAGTCCTGAGACACTCCAAAACGCTCAAGCGATTCAACCAGTGAGCTGTTATACTTGCCTATCTTCTATCTCCTTGTTGATTGACCCTAAGCTTTAATAGTTTTAATTCATGGAAAAAGCACCTTTGTTTAATTATTAATGGTTATGTTTTAAAATTGTACACGTTGTAGTGGATTCGATGGAAGGCGTAATTGCCAATAAGTTTTTTCCATAATTCATAACATCATATAAAATACTCATTTAATACAAAAAATAAACAATGAGTAACCTATATTAAGTTCCAGTAATATTTTTTACAGGAGTGTTTAACGCAGTGGTTAGTGTAGGCTGAACAGTGCAAAGTTTCTACTTGCGCACAGTGCAATCCAGGTTTATAAATCATCTATTTCATATATCATTACAAACACGGAACTGCACACACATCGTCGGTGCTGTAACTGTCAGCAAAAAAAGTAAGGAAAGCTTCAGGAAAAATAGAAAGAAATTAAAATCCAAAGAATAATTACATTTCCTCTCTAAGCTCTCATTTGGTCCCAACAATATCCAGATGCAAATTTGGTGGCCTGCTTGGGAAGATGAGTTGTTGTTTTCATTCCTTTAGTAATATTGATAAGTACTAAGTTGGACTTTCTGACCTGGTTGGAACTATCAGAAAGTAAGACACTCGGGATATACCTTTAATGCACTTTGCAGTTTGACCTACCTGGTGTTATATGGGGTTATGTGGTCCCAAGACACATTGTCGACATTGCTAAATTAGCATGAGTTTTGCTTGTCCTATGCTGCTGCTTTTGCGTACGCCTCTGCTAAGAGTTTGTTTTCGCGACACTTTGCCTCTGCCCCGTACATGATAACAGATTGTTTTTCACGTTCTCTTCCAGGGGATACTCATCAATAGTCATAAGCACTGAATAGTCCCGCCCACGTGCGGGGACCCCGGAGCAATAGCTAATAATATGCATATATCTACATATATATATACATAAATACCCATATATATAGATAATATGCATATATATATACATATGCAGCCTGAAAACATGTTACTAGGCTCAAAAAACTGCCGCCATTGCATTGTAAATCTTTTACATTTGAAAAAATAAAGACATATAAGTCATAATATACTTATGATACATATAAAGAAAACTGCTTTGAGCTTGCTTTGAAACACACAACCTTTATTTTCAAATTTAAAAAGGTAAGATCATAGAGGCAGATTAGCCTAGAAAGGCTGCATAGAAAACAATTGGAAAATTGGCACCGTGCCTTTAAGACCCCCAGGCTCCCATCATGCACCACAGGTGACAGGTCAGTTCTTTTTTCCGGCTCCTTCTGTGAGGATCCTGGAGCATTGAGCTCGCCAGTTAGTGATTTTTTTATCACTTCTTTCTGGTTTCAAGTGAACTTTTTTAGTTTCACTCGACGTCTCTAGTACTTAACTTACTAATACTACTATTTTTTTCTGACTTTTGACTATTTTTTCCTGTCATAATGCCGGCCTTATTTAATAAGTGCCCAGCCTGTGGGAAAAAGATGGCTAAGTCAGACCCTCACTCGGTCTGTATTGCTTGTCTACCTTCAACTCACAAGCCAGACCAGTGTTACCACTGCAGCAAGTTTTCAAAAAGAACCCTTAGGGAAAGGGAGAAGATTAAGCTGCACTCCATGCAGGAGAGAGAAGAACATCCCTCAAGGAAGCCCTCCTCTCAACCAAGGTTGGAGCGCAAAGAGAAAGGTGAGAAAAGGAGACATCAGTCTCATACGCCGTCGAGGGACAGATCGACATCCAAAATACCTTTTTGCTCCGAGTCGGCGTCGAAATCGACGTTGAGACGTCCTTCACCGTCGAAACATCTGACTTCAGGTGAGAAGACCCATAAGACGAAGTCGACACCAACGCGTAGGCGGTCCAAGTCTGGTTCGCCTACGACGTCAAGAGGCCGGGGCTCGACGTCGACACATCAACGTCGAAGCCCGCCGCCGAGAGGGACAGTGGCGACGTCGAGATCACCACCGACGTAGAGCCAAACACCGAAGGCTTCGACGCCGGTGAGACACAGGCAGTCGCCTTCGAGACGCATGACGTCGACGCATCCGTCGCCAAGGAGGTCGCTGTCGAGGAGATCGACGTCGAGATCTCGAAAAACACCCTCTGGATCTAGGTCAAGAAGATCGCGATCTAGGTCGACGTCGAGGAGGTCGACGTCGAGGAGATCACATTCCAATCACGGATCTCCTCCTCCTGCAAAGAGACCTAGGGCGACGTCGGGAGACCGCGGGACGCCCAGGTGGTGACGTCAAGGAGTGCCTCTTCCTTCCCAGGACTTCAGATAGTGCAAGTCACTCCTGAACACTCACCAGTACCGTCCCTCCAACTAATATCTCCCCGAGACGGCTAGGGGAAATAAGGGAGTGGAAGATCCGCAGGGTTACAGGATTGCCACGTTCCTCTACAAGATCCAGATCGCATATAATTCAGTCAGTACACTCATCTGAAAGACATGAACGACATGCCACTCCACAAAGGTCCCCATCTTTCAGAAGGCGCTCATCACGTTCTCCTAGGAGTCGGGCATCCAGATCTCGACACCGTTCTCCTAGACGACGAAGCCATAGATCTTCTTCGTGGTCTTGAGACTCCAAGGCTGATTACTCTCCTACACTTTCTTCCTCTCCTCCGAGTAGAATATCGCCCATTGATGATATCCTGACCTTCAATGAGGTTCTCTGTCGAGGGGCTGCGCAGCTTCAGATTGAAATGCCTGTTTCCACCACCAAGACATCAGTCATCTTTGAAACACTACACCAAAGGTCTTCCTCTAGACCATTGCTTCCCCTAGTGCCTGGCCTGCTAGAGCCTGCTCTGCAAAAATTCCTTACTCCAGCATCGGTGGGGGCGGCCCCATCTCGGATCACTAAAAAGTATAAGGCTCCTGAGAGGGACCCCTTCTTTCTGAGGGCTGACCCTCCACCGGACTCAGTTATTGTTTCAGCGGCCCGGAAGAATCAGACGGGGGCAGCATCGTCTGCGGTACCCCCAGATAGAGACAGTAAGGCCATGGATTCTGTCGGCAAGAGAATGTGCACTACCTCAGCCTCTTACATGAAGGTAGCCAGCGCCTCGGCCTTACTGGGTCGGTATGACCGTTCTTTGTGGGATTCTCTTTCACGCTTCACTGAGAAGCTCCCAAAAGAAGACAAGCAAGATTTCCTGGAAATCCTGCATGAAGGTGGTTTGGTGGCCAATCAAGTCATCAGTGCAGCGGCTGATGCCTCTGATCTCGCTGCCCATGGTTATGCACATGGGATTTGTGCCCGTCGCTCTGCCTGGCTGAGATTGACGGGTTTGAAGCCAGAGGCGCAACATCGTATTCTCAATCTCCCCTTCAATGGCACATCGCTCTTCGGCTCTCATGCTGATGACGAAATGTCCAGGATGAAGACCGAACTGGATACGGTGAAGGTGGTTGGGCTCAAGAAGAAGAAGGACTTCAGGCGACGCTACCGCCCTTACGATCGGCGCCAATACCAGCAGAGGGTTCAAACCCCTCAGTGGTCCTCCCAGCAAAATCAAGGAAGATCACAATCCTACCAGCGTCGTCCTGGTAGAGGACGAGGAGGGAACTCCAGACAGTCCACACCTGCTGCCAAGAAACAACAGAAGCAGTGAGTGCTTGCTTCCCCTAACTCTGTTACCCACTCCGGTGGGGGGAAGTGTCCGTTTCTACCTGGAAGAGTGGACCAAATCACACTAGACAAGTGGGTTCTAAATATTGTAAGGAATGGGTATTCCATCAGGTTCAAGTCCCCTCCACCTTCTATTCCTCCTCAAAAGACTGTCATCCATCGCATAAATCTTCTGAGAGACGAGGTGTCCGCTCTACTCCTAAAGGAGGCCATCGAGGAGGTCCCATGGCATCAACGTCGACAGGGAATCTACTCCCGATATTTTTTGGTCCCAAAGAAAGGTCCAAACAAGGAGTTCAGACCTATACTAGATATCAGGCTTCTCAACAAGTTCATTCTGAGAGAGAGGTTCAGAATGCTGGCATTACATCAAATAATCCCGCATCTACATCAAGGGGACTGCATGTGTTCCATAGATCTTCAAGATGCCTATTTCCACATCCCAATCTCTCCAAAGCATCGAAAGTTTCTAAGGTTTCGCATCCAGTCAGACCACTTCCAGTTCACTGTCCTGCCCTTCGGTCTGAAGTCGGCTCCTCGCACATTCTCAAAGTGCATGGCAGTAGTAGCTGCTTTCTTGAGGAAGAAGCAGATTTTTGTCTACCCTTACCTAGACGACTGCCTTCTCAAGAGTGCGTCTCCAACCCTTCTACAGCAGCACCTGGCGTACTGCATTCAACAACTACATCAGCTCGGTCTACACGTAAATTTCAAAAAATCCATCCTCAATCCAACACAGAGGATACATTACCTGGACGCAACTTTGGACACAGTAAATGCAAGAGCGTATCCTTCGGAGGAGAGACTATCATCCATTCTCCACATGTGTCAAACTCTCCTGAAGATACCTCAGCCCACGGCCAGGCAGATCTCATCTCTGCTGGGATCGATGGCCTCGTGCATTTTTCTAGTTCCAAACGCCAGACTTCACATGAGACCTCTACAGCAGACTCTAGAGGATCAGTGGTCCCAAATCTCCAATCGATGGGAGGACACTTTAACTCTACCTCTGTCTGTCCGGCTCTCCATCAGATGGTGGATGCGATGGACTCATCTCATCGTAGGAGTCCCCTTTCAACAGGAACTGCCCAAGCAGACTCTGGTGACGGATGCGTCCCTTCAGGGATGGGGCGCTCATATGGGGCCACTACAGATCCAAGGAATGTGGTCAGAGAAAGAGCAGCTATACCACATAAACATGCTGGACCTCAGAGCGGTGCATCTGGCTCTCAAGGCGTTTTCTCCTTCCATCAAATCGACTGCTCTGCTTGTTCAGACGGACAATACAACAACGATGTACTACCTGAACAAGCAGGGGGGCACCAGGTCCAGACCCCTGTCGCTGGAAGCACAGGCGATTTGGAAGTGGCTTCTGGCACGAGACATGAAAATCTCCGCAATTCACTTACCAGGCGTCCTCAACGTCCAAGCAGACAGCCTAAGCAGGCATTTCGCAGAAGCACACGACTGGGTGCTAAAACAAGAAGTGGCGCAAGACATCTTCCACCACTGGGGAACACCAGACATCGATCTCTTCGCAGACGCAGAAAACGCAAAATGCTGCGTCTTAGCCTCCAGGTACCCGCAACCAGGATCCAAGGGGAATGCTCTGTTGATAGACTGGTCAGAGACATTACTCTACGCCTTTCCACCAATTCCCCTCATTCCCATGGTGATCAGGAAACTGTACAATTCAAAGACAGAGATGATCCTGGTTGCTCCAGAGTGGCCTCGCCAGTGGTGGTACCCGGACCTTCTTCATCTGTCCAAAGTACCACACAGGAGGTTGCCATGTCATCCGGATCTGCTGACCAGGGCGGGCGGCAAGGTGTTCCATCCCAACCTGCCGTCCCTGAGGTTAGCAGCATGGCTCCTGAGTTCATCCAATATGGACATTTAGGTCTCTCTCGAGACTGCATGCAGATCTTGAAGGAGGCTAGGAGACCTTCTACGAGGAAGTCTTACGCTTTTAAGTGGAAGCATTTTTACATGTGGTGTACTGCTGAGGGTCTTGACCCTATTCGAGGTCAGGAACAGGTACTGTTACCATACTTATTGTATTTGGCCAAAGCAGGTTTGCAATACTCCTCCATAAAGGTTCACCTGGCAGCGATAACAGCATATAGAAAGTCTCCCACTCAGATTTCTTCCTTTCAAATGCCAGTTGTTAAGGATTTCCTGGAGGGTCTAAAAAAGGTCTATCCACCCGTTAGGTCTCCATCTCCTCCCTGGGAGCTTAATGTGGTCCTCTCTAAACTAATGGGTCCCCCATTTGAACCCATTCACAAAGCTTCCCTTCAGCATCTTTCGTGGAAGACTGCTTTTCTCGTGGCAATCACATCTGCCCGCAGGGTAAGCGAGATACAAGCCTTATGCTCTACAGAGCTTTATCTCGTTTTTCACGTGAATAGAGTGGTGTTACGTACTCACCCGAGGTTCCTTCCTAAGGTGATCTCAGATTTTCACATCAACCAGTCAGTTACTCTTCCTACTTTCTTTGCAAACCCTGTCACTACAGCTGAGAGAGCTCGACACTCTCTAGATCTAAAAAGAGTGTTAAAATTCTATCTTGATAAAACAAAAAGTGTACGAAAGTCTGACCAACTGTTTGTGAATTATGGTCCGTTGAACACTGGTTTCCCTGCCTCTAAAAGGTCCATTTCTAGATGGATAGTGTCATGTATCACGTTATCTTATCAACTGGCACATAAGCAGCTCCCGGGCAAGCCGAGAGCGCATTCTACAAGAGGCAAAGCTGCTACGATAGCGATGCTTAGGAATGTACCTATTCAAGAAATTTGTAAAGCAGCCACATGGCGTTCGGTCCATACTTTCGCATGCCATTACTGCCTTGATTCTGACACTCAAGCGGATGCTCAGATTGGTCAAGCATCCTTGAGAAATTTGTTTGGGTAATATATGTTTTGGTAAAATGGTTTTGATATGCTGGTATTCGTCCGCAGGGTACGGGGATGGGCTTGCTACTCTATTCAGTGCTTATGACTATTGATGAGTATCCCCTGGAAGAGAAGGATAAGTTACTTACCTGTAATCCTAGTTCTCTTCCAGGGGTATACTCATCAAAGTCATAAGCAACCCTCCCTCCTCCCCGGACGAATACCATGGTCATATATATGTACCTGTTACCCATACTGTGATTACACTGTTATACGCCGTCCAAAAGAACTGACCTAACTGTCACCTGTGGTGCATGATGGGAGCCTGGGGGTTCCTGGGGGTCTTAAAGGCACGGCGCCAATTTTCCAATTGTTTTCTATGCAGCCTTTCTAGGCTAATCTGCCTCTATGATCTTACCTTTTTACCTTTGAAAATAAAGGTTGTGTGTTTCAAAGCAAACTCAAAGCAGTTTTCTTTATATGTATCATAAGTATATTATGACTTATATGTCTTTATTTTTTCAAATGTAAAAGATTTACAATGCAATGGCGGCAGTTTTTTTGAGCCTAGTAACATGTTTTCAGGCTGCATATGTATATATATATATGCATATTATCTATATATATGGGTATTTATGTATATATATATATATGTAGATATATGCATATTATTGGCTATTGCTCCGGGGTCCCCACACGTGGGCGGGACTATTCAGTGCTTATGACTTTGATGAGTATACCCCTGGAAGAGAACTAGGATTACAGGTAAGTAACTTATCCTTCTCAGCCTTCCCTTCAATTCTGTCTGAACATAATGTGCAAGGTCGGTCAACAATGTGTCTCTTGTTATTCTGTTCTGGTCAGTCCCTATTACCTAGACAAAACATGTTACCAACAGCTGCATTGTGGAAGAATCGTGCTTTGATATAACGTTGTTGCATGTTTTTGAAACACTCTCGAAGAAAGCCGTTCCATGGAGCTGAGCTCTGCTGTTCCTATGATGTGAACCTTTGCGACTAAGCTTTGAGGTAGGGGTCTGCTAATAACGCCTAGAGATCTTCTGTTATATAAAATAACTTCTTACTGCCTTGGGGAGAGTGATTAGGCCCAGTTATTTTGCCTTTTTCACAGTCTTTATAAAATGACGACTCCTTTTATATTCTATGGTATTGTAACAATGCTAACGATTCTTGCATTATGCATTTTGCTGCTAGTTGTGGTTCGCATACTGTTTTATGAATCACTGTAGTCAAAATAAATATTTTGAACTCATTTAGTGACTCTGTTTATTTTTATTGTGGACAAGTATGTGAGAGCGAAAGAGTGTCTTGTTCCCGCGACTCTGAGGTGAGTCGGGAGTGCTCGTGTTCTGGATTGTCTAAACATTCGTAGCTTCTTGATATTTGTAGGAGACCGAATGAGACACTATTGCTAGTCGGTTGGGATTTTGGGTACTAAGGTAATAGGAAGTACACCCCTATTTACTGAGGTCCTGTTTACTTGTGCATAGTTCTGTGTATGAGCAGAATCCCCGCAACATGGTGCCGCCAACGTTTGGTCTGGTTCTTATCTGCAAGACGCTTTAGTAGTAATCGTGCTGGTCCACAATACCCTCACTTCTGTTTCCGGAGACAGCTGTGACGGAGTAACCTCCTATATTGACGTTTTTATAGGTTTATTCAAGCTTGAAGTTTTAAAAGGACTTTCTTTACTTATAACTCGTGTTTGCGCTGCCTCTCTTTAAGTTGTTCTACTGTCTTCTCTAACATGGCTTTAGTTGATATTCCGGCTCATAGCAGAGCCGCGCTGAGGGCGCACTTGACTCATTATGCAGTCCCTGATGCTGGGGCCGCGCTTATTTTTGTGGTGGAAGCCGATCCGGCACACCAGTTTGAAGTTTTTTACTCTTGGGTCACCTTTACGGCCGTGGATGGGAATGATGTTTCACACATATACTGCCACTGCCGTTCCTCAGCAGTATCAGCCTTATAGAGCTCTTGAGATTCCGCTTACAGCTTGGCAACACCGTATTTGGTTTAATGGCGCCCTTCCTCACCCATTAACGGTAGTCCTTTTAGGCCCTTTATCTATATAAGGGTCCACATGGCCTGTTTTGGCTGGGTTTACCCCACACCCACGTGCTTTTACAACTGCGACTTTGGCAGAGCTCCGCGTCCTACATAATTCGTTGGTACGCGTATATAGAGCTGTAATACAGTATGTAACACGCACCGTCCAGGTGGGACCACCTGGCGCTGCAGTACAACCTGCGGGTCCTGGTGGCGTAACCATCAGTCCCCTTATGGTTAATGCTGTAATGGGCAAGCGCCCACACAATAAGGATGAATTTCCTTATTGGCTTGCCGAAAAATTTGGACAGATAGAAGCTGTCTTTCCTAATACTACTCCTGTGGATAAACACAGGATTTTAACTATTAGTTTACCAAAAGACAATTCCCGAATTGGCTGATTGTAACACCTGGGGCAGGGTGTTTGCAGTGGTATATTCTATGTGTTTCGGAACCCCCTCCATGACCGTACTCCCCTCTGTGATTAAACACGTTCAAGATGAACACGGTGCAGAATCGGCTGTTGAGCTGGGGATGAGGCTGGTGGGAGTATTCGACGTGGTTGCTGATATGATCCTTGCGAATGTCAAGGGCGATGCAGTCAGCTTTCAAGTAGCAAACCGCTTAGAAGCGGTAGCAGAGGCTGACAGACCACGAGAATTACCAAAGATTATTGCAAAGGCTTATAAAACCATAGGCCGCAATAGTCTGGGAAATAAGCCTACGATTCAAACACCATCGCAGTCTCAAACTCCACAGAAAGCCCAGCCTGACAAGGATGGGCGCCCTTTCTTTCCTAAAAAGAATTGGCAAAGAAATAAAAAACAGGGTTCCCAACAGCAGAAGCGGGGTTTGCGTGCCAGTTCACCGACCCCTGAGGCTTCTGAACGTACTTATGATTTGCGGGATCGCGCTAAAATTAAGTCTCCTGATAGATTTCAGGTTCCTGATCAGCGTTCTCCTCGTTCTTTGCAGGAAACATCAGGCTCACAAGCCGGTGGAGGGGATCGCCAGGATCGGGGTAGAAGTCAACCTGCGTCACAACTTCGTGAACAGCCTCGGCAGTTTGAAGTCAAGGACAAGCAGGGTGATTCCGCACTAACCCGACCTCCTTTTCAAAAGAAAAAGGTAGCCGCTTTAACAGCGAGATATGCCACAGACGGTGAGGACGCTACTACTGGATTGGACTTGGGCAGTGACTCTTCTCGTCAGCGCAGCGGACGTTACCATAGTCAGGGAGGCTCTACGTCCCCGTCTGGATGTGACAGCAACTGACACATTTGTTACAATTGAGACTGCAGATACCCGGGTTGCCTCCCCGGATAGACTATATGAAGTCCTTTTCCAAATTGAAGGTTATATACTGCGACCCATCAAGGTTGTTTTCTGGGAGAATCTAACCGCTACATATGACATTTTATTGGCGGAAAAAGATTGGCCGCCACCCTTTGTGTTATCCTCTTCTAGAGGGGAAGATGTGATGCTTCCGAGTTTTTCACGTGTCCCTGAGGAAAGAGCGCAGGCTCTCGCGGAAGAATGGGCGGTGTATCGCAATCAGGTGGGTTGGGACGTTGACTCGCCAGCTCATGAAATACCATTGCGCTCTATGCCACAACCTCAACCTCAATATCCCATCAAACGAGAAGCGAAGGCTTCGGTTTGTTACATTCTAAGACAATTGGAGTATCAGGGAGTAATTGAGTCATGTGTATCACCTATGAATAATCCTCTCTTTACTGTCCCTAAACCTGATGGATCTTTTTGGATTGTATTGGATTATAGAAATTTGAACAGCCATTGCCGCACCTTTGCGGTACAAAACACACACAGTTCAGCGCTGGTGAATAATATTGTTCGTAAAAAATACAAAACAACACTTGACATTTCCAATGGTTTCTACAGTCGCAATCTAGACCGTGCGAGCGGTGACCTGACAGCATTCAGTGCCGTCGGAAATCAGAAAAAATTCACAAGATTGCCAATTGGCTACAAGAATAGCCCGGGGGCATTTGCGGCACGCATTGTGTCTTTGTTGAATGACATTGACCCTGAGGCCTTGTCGTATGTTGATGACATCTATTTGACTGACGACGACCTCGTGCCGAATCTTGACCGAGTCGACCACATAATACTGTCTTTTGCCGACTATGGTTATAAATTTAATTTTGCAAAGTCACACATTGCCCATTTGGCAGTGCTCTTTTTGGGCTACGAACTCAATAATCAGGGAAAAGGCCTAGCACCTCACTTCCTAGAGAAATGTGCACGTTTGCAACCACCTTCTCCTTTGAAAACGTTACAATCCCTGCTGGGTTTTTTAAACTTCGGGAGGACTTACATTCCCGATTATGCCCAGCGTATCAAACCGCTTTATGCGTTGATACAACCTAAGTTTTCTTCTGCCAGCTGGCTTCCGGAACATACTTCCGTTCTGCAGTCTTTGCAGGCGGATTTGTTAGCGACTAACTTCTTAATGACTCGTGATAACACCACCAACCTGGTAATACGTATCGTTTCTGGGGCAGTGGGTTTCACGTACTTAACATTCAATGAAGGAGAGACAATACCTATTGCATACAAAACACACTTGTACACTGCGGCTGAAATGCGTTTTTCCTCTGTCGAGAAAATCTTAACTGCAGTGCAGATGGCGATTCTAAAGGAACGCTCACTGGCACAGGGCAAACGCATTCTTATGGTCACTCCCTTCCCTGCTTTGGAAGCGGTGACTAAAGCTAGTGTGCCAAACTCTAAAGCATTGCACCCACGTTGGATTCAGTGGGCTACTTCTTTGACGTCTTCTGATGTCACATTTGTCTTTGATCCATCTCTTCAGACTCAGGAGTTTATACAGTATGAATTTGTTCATCCTCCTCCTTTGTCGCTTCTTCCTCTGAGTGAATACAAATGCATCATTTATACCGATGGTTCGGCGCAACCGGCCACGGGTTCCAAACATGCTTATTCAGCGGCTTGCGCTATTGTAGCTGGCTCCATTGTAGATGGAGAGTTTAAGTCGTCCATTGTGCACACACAGGCACTAGGAGACTGCACAGCGCAATTGGCCGAGCTGCGTGCTCTTGTTCTAGCTCTAGAGTTTGCTGATCCTCTTGTGAATACTCTTATTGTGTGCGATTCTTACTATTGTGTCCGGTCGTTCAATGACAACTTATTCTTTTGGTCTCAAAATGATTACAGCGATTCTAAAGGCAGCGCAATTAAGCATAAAACGCTTTGGGTTCGAGTCGCAGATCTTAAACAACGTCTGCCTCTCACACATGTTATTCACACTCTTGGCCACCAGCGTGTCGGAACACACGCTGTTGGTAATTCTCTGGCTAATGAAGCAGCCAAGTCTGCAGTTGCCACGTGTTCCGTAGCAGCAGTTACAAGATCAAAGTCTAAGGTTGATAATGATATTCTGGCAGCGGTCTCTGCAACTAGGGAGGGATGTAATTATCCTGCGGGTTTCCCTTCTAAATACTCTTATCATGTAACTCCCGAACAGGTTCCTTATGCTACCATTCCTTCGGTTGGGGATCGCCTGATTCCCAACTCTGACCGCAGACAAGCGTTGATCAAGGTCGCACACGAAGGCATTGCTTCGGCACATGCTGGTGTGTCGGCAACAGTCACTATTCTTCAGCAACGTTACTGGTGGCGAGGTTTATATAAACAGACTAGTAACTATGTTCTTTGCTGTGATGTTTGTCAACAAATCAGGCCTTCTACAGTCACACGTCCGCCACAAACACAGCTGTGTATTTCTAATAGACCCTTTGGCTGTGTCTATCTTGATCACTGCGGTCCTCTTTCTTCTGATACTGCATACAAGTATATCTTGGTTGCGGTTGATTCGTGCACTCGATTCCTGTGGGTATGGCCACAACATAGTGCTGACGCTCGAAATGTCATCAGGATTTGCGTGTCTTTATCGGGATGTTTGCCTGTGGTACCTTCCATTCTGACCATGGTCCAGCGTTTGCCTCTAAGGCTTACAAGGATGCGATGAAGTCGTTGGGGGTACAGGTGCAGTTTTCGTCTCCATACAGGCCTGAGGGCAATTCAGTTGTGGAGCGAATTAACCGTGACTTAAAGCAATCCTTGACAGCTAGAGTCTTAGGTACTGGCAGGGACTGGCTGTCCCACTTGTATGGGGTCCAACGTGCGTTAAATAATCTCCCTAGAAGATCTCTGGGTGGGCGGACCCCTTACGAAATGCTCTTTGGCTTTCACATGTTTGTTCCTGACCTTGATGGTCTGGACATTGTGGCGGCTGCCTCTAAGTTTGACGTAGATAATCATTCTACTATGTTACAGGATCTACAAAAGTCTCATGCTACTCTGGCAACTGAGCATTTACCATCTTCGCCTGCTGAGGCACAACTGATTCCTGTTACCGGTTGGCTTCCTAAAGTTGGAGATCTGGTGCGGGAGAAGATTGAAAACAAAAAAGAATTTGGTCCCTCTTACCGTGCTCCGGTTTCCGTGCTTGAACTAAAGGGTACTCGTACTGTCATTCTACCCCCATTGCCAGGTCGCAAAGACAACAGGTACATCTCAGTGGACAATGTCAAGTTACACCGTGTGGCCGATTCTGAATAGTGTGACACCTGCAGTTTCGTTCAACGCAATATCCTTAGCACCGTTAACTTTGTCACAACCTGCCACAAGAATGTCTGCCCATATGATGGACACTGTCCTTGATCTTCAGCCTTTGCGACAAGCTTCATCTGCAATGGATATTGTGTGTCCTTTTCTGGGAATTGAATCCGTGAGTGAGATGCCATCTAGCCCACGAGTCCGGATGGACGATTCAACACTTTCACCTTTGCTTGCGAATCCAGTGAGTGCCTGTGATGGGGAACCAGCACACCTTTGTTCTGCCTCGTCCTCCTCATCATCAAGTTTGTCTGGTGCACCTAAGTTTAAGTTGCGTACTTTTTACTCCTGGTTCAAAAAGACATACTTCGTTCCCCCATGGACCTACATTTGGTTGGTGCTTATCCTGTTATTTCTCTTCATGTCAATTGGATTTGTGACCGTGTTCTTTTTACTTATAAATGGCCATTATCTCCCTGAACGCTCTGCAGTAAAAATGGTCGATGGAACATTGACTCCTCACACATCGTCCCATATCATGAAACGTGACAAGTCTTTTGTGAATATTTCAGCTTTTCCTGTTCATGATGGCATAGTTTGGGACAAAGTAGCTTACGAAATCCATGGCCCGACTGAGGTCCTTAGAGTTCCGTACGTATTTCGCGTCTCATTAGGAGATGTGGTGACCCGGGACATACATTCGGATGATTGGGATATACAGGCAGTTAATGCATTATTTTCAGATTTAAAATATTATGCTGCCTTTGATGCTGAAGATTTGTATTTAAATTCTGCTAATTTTGGTGATCTCTTTTGCTATCAACATTATGGGCATAATTTTTTACACAAAACAAACACCATGAGACCTATTTTTAATTTTACCCAATGGGAACATTGTCCCACTCCATTACAAGGGAGTTCTAAAACTCTTCGAAATAAATTCTCCTATTTCTCAGATTATGATTTGACCAATCCTGAATCCTATTTTTTTCGGCTTCAGAAATCCTCTACATCTAAATACCTGTTATCACACACTAAATTAATTTACGCCAACTCGTTCAGAACACAGTTGGCAATACATCGTTATGACCATTGGAAACAGTCTATAGATTTAAAATCAATCTGGGGCACAAAGCCATGGCAGGTTCAGGGCACTGAGGCATTACATCGTGCCTGCCTGATCCCGACTCAATTGCTGTTTTTAAATAGAACAATTTACCAAACATCCTGTTATGGCCTTCAACTGTCAAAAACCTCAATACCCCCTCCATACCATCATTAGCTGAATATGATAATTGGCAGTTACATAATAACTACACCATTGAGGCTTTGCAGGCTCTCCTTCAAAATGCCACCTTTAATGTTTCTGAAAATGATTCATTAGGATGTTTGTTGTGGC
Source organism: Calotriton arnoldi (assembly GCA_963921515.1). Taxonomy (NCBI): domain Eukaryota; kingdom Metazoa; phylum Chordata; class Amphibia; order Caudata; family Salamandridae; genus Calotriton; species Calotriton arnoldi. The sequence goes on from CAWUFW010001245.1 coordinate 1,051,068, forward strand.
AAACCAATGCAAATGCATGCCAATTGCGTTTTTATAATGTTACACCTGGTTTCGTTCTGACCAAACCTGACCCTCGTTATCCACCTCATCATTCTGTGACTACATACTCGGTAGGTAAATTGTGCCAGCAGTGGCCAGAACACTCTACCCTTGCATCTGTCAAACAGCACCTTTCGGTCCTATCGAATGATAGAGATCTGGCTGATTTTCTCCTAGGCCCATTAATCCAAGGGCCAAGAGATTTCTTTATGCCTCTTTTAATGAAATTTGGAAACTTTCACAGATGGAAGCCGCCTTCCGTCTGCGTCAAATTGACCAGGCAAACTTAGAAAAGGTCCTTGCTGTAGTGGACAACAGCATTAACACGCTTTCTTCACGCATTTACACATTAGATAATATTGTTTCTTCTGTAATAGATATTGTGCAAAGTGATGTTTCTGTGTTATATCATGGTCAGAATCAGTTAAGGTCGGTCATGCAATTTGCTTGGACTTTGCAGACACTGAAAATGGGTAAAGTGCCATGGGATTATTTGAATGTCACTGCTTTATTTTTACCTTTTAACCTGACTGATAAACAGAGGTTTATGTCCATGAAAGATGCTGTATACACGCTATTACATATTGAACAATTAGAGCCTTTACGGTTCTCTGTAGCAGAAACGGACTCTGCTGTTTGGTTAATTCATGGCGTTATCACTTTGCCCTTTTCGCTTTTTCAATTTAAATCATGTATGCAACACTTTCCTGTTGCCCGCTTTGAACCGCTTGGCACTGCTTTTCTGCATGAATTATGGGTCCTGCCCTTTGCTTATCGGTGTTTGAGGGAGGATAAAGAAGTTTTCCTCACAGGGGAGGAGTGTGATTCGGTAGTGGGTCACTCTCTTGTGTGCAAACACGTTAAGTTGCACGGCGAATGTAACGTGTCAGCGCCCAATCGAGCTTGCTTTTTAAAAGGGACCCCAGTACCATCCATCACGCCCGTCTTTACATTTCTGACTAACGGCAGCTATCTCATTTTAAACAATCAAGACTGCTGTGGTTTGCGGGCGGGTGTCCCATATTTGGTAACTGTTTCCCAGCGCGTAACTTGCTGTAGCAATGTCTTTTTCCCGCCCCCGCAAGGAAGTTTAGATTCTTCACTTTGGCCTTCCATTCCTACTTTGAAAACAGAGTTCAACAAGTTGAGCAGGCTCAAAGCCCTTTTATTCCAACAGGAGGTGGCCCTCACTTCCGCCCGTGAAACGTTCAGATTGCAGGTGGCTCGGACCTCGAGTGAGATACAGTCGCTTCTTAACACTAACCTCCCACTTAATTTTGGGGAACTAATTCACCAAGTATTTAATGCATCTGATAGGACAGGCCTTGCCCATTTTTTTAAATGTGTGGGATCTGGCCTGGTCTCTTCCTTTCAAACTATATTCGGGGTAATACCGGCTTTTATTAATTCTATATTTTCCAACGTCTTCGGAGGGTTCTCCTTAATATTGGTGCTGACAGCTGGTGTCCTGCTTCTTCTCCTTGTGCTTCGCAATGGCTGCTCACTTTGTGGCTCTGCACAGGCCGGACCAGCTTCAACTGTACCGTGATCGCCTGTATGAGGCTTTTGGCTGCTTGCCTTTAGCGACGCTTGGCGTGAGTTACGACTTGACTTTCCGCTTTGCCTATTTTACTTGCGTTCAGCCAGTGCTTCCTTGCAAAAGATGTCATTTCTCCTGGGCGATGGAACTTTGCTTATCGAACACGTGATGTCCAATCCCTGATTTCAGCCGGTTGATGGGTCCCTTAGAGACACATGACGAGGCATGTTTTGTGGATGGTCAAATGACGCGTGCAGCTTTACTTGGAATCTTGGATCAATGGGATATCTGTGCGGCTGCACAGACCTTCCTACAACGTAGTTTTCTTGAATATGACACAAGTTTGCCGTTTCTAACTCTGGAAGCTTCTGCTTGTGCGGAACATGAATGTTCCTTCGATTTGCTTAATTGGATGTCATCGCTTTTTTCTACCAATAACAAAGATGACTTATTGGAGGGAATTGCATTCCTTTGCACCCAAACCTTCATGGATTGACTGCTTGGGTCGTCCCTACTTCACTGTCTGCAATACAGACTCGTTTTTCAAGCTCAAAGTATTTTTAGCTTTTCATCGAACTTTCCCTTTTTTTTTTTTTTTCACCGATCTGTTTTTTAAGAAAGTTCCTCACCAATAATTTACACTATGCCTGACTTTTTGAACTCTGTATTCATTCTTATGCCTATGTCCTACTGACTTACCAGGGGGAGGGTGTTATATGGGGTTATGTGGTCCCAAGACACATTGTCGACATTGCTAAGTTAGCTTAAGTTTTGCTTGCCCTATGCTGCTGCTTTTGCGCAGGCCTCTGCTAAGAGTTGGTTTTCGCGACACTTTGCCTCTGCCCTGTACATGATAACAGATTGTATTTCACGTTCTCAGCCTTCCCTTAAATTCTGTCTGAACATAATGTGCAAGGTCGGTCAACAATGTGTCTCTTGTTATTCTGTTCTGGTCAGTCCCTATTACCTAGACAAAACATGTTACCAACAGCTGCAATGTGGAAGAATCGTGCTTTGATATAACGTTGTAGCATGTTTTTGAAACACTCTCGAAGAAAGCCGTTCCATGGAGCTGAGCTCTGCTGTTCCTATGATGTGAACCTTTGCGACTAAGCTTTGAGGTAGGGGTCTGCTAATAACGCGTAGAGATCTTCTGTTATATAAAATAACTTTTTACTGCCTTGGGGAGGGTGATTAGGCCCAGTTATTTTGCCTTTTTCAGTCTTTATAAAATGGCGACTCCGTTTATATTCTATGGTATTGTAACAATGCTAACGATTCTTGCATTATGCATTTTGCTGCTAGTTGTGGTTCGCATACTGTTTTATGAATCACTATAGTCAAAATAAATATTTTGAACTCATTTAGTGACTGTTTATTTTTATTGTGGGCAAGTACGTGAGAGCGAAAGTGTCTCGTTCCCGCGACTCTGAGGTGAGTAGGGAGTGCTCGTGTTCTGGGTTGTCTAAACATTCGTAGCTTCTTGATATTTGTAGGAGACCGAATGAGACACTATTGCTAGTCGGTTGGGATTTTGGGTACTAAGGTAATAGGAGGTACACCCCTATTTACTGAGGTCCTGTTTTCTTGTGCATAGTTCTGTGTATGAGCAGAATCCACGCAACACTGGTTTACCGCTTTATCCGAGTGGCTCTGGAAAAGAATAGCAATAACATGCAGGCCTGGTTTTACTGTGCAGTGTCTCTACATGCTTTCCCTCTTTCCATCTGTTTTCCTGTGAAAATTACTCCAAGTAAAACCGGGGGCACTGAGAAAAAAGCTCCTGGTCTGACTGCAAATTTGCTCAACTGGAATCTTTTATCAGCTGCAAAACACGGTTTGTGTCCAACTTTAAATTCACTACAGAACTTAATAGGATCTAGTAACAAGCATTGGCATAGCCAATAGGTCTCGCCTTTGGGACCTTATAAGTATTTAGTTATGCAGCACAATATCCTTACTGCAACAACATTAATTGTTGTATGGCTAAACACTTATAAGGTCCCAAAGGCGAGACCTATTGGCTTGATTGGTTACTCCACCATGCAAGCCCAGCTAAAGATCAGTATCTGCTCAGCTGCAGACCACTCACTAACTCCACACATACGTACATTCTGGACCAGGAAAGTGGGAGATTTTGGGAAAAAAATGAGTAATGTATTTTCCCCATTTGCTTCTATTGAAGCAAAGGCAATTTTTCAGGCGGGAGAGAGCTAAAATAAAGCCATTTTCGGCTTCAAAAATTGGGAGTCTCCCACCTGAATCGCGTCTGTTGGCATGTATGATACTCTACCAAAATATACTTGTTTTAGATTCCTACTTTGATATTCCCTTCTATAGTGCTTAGAAGCGACACCAAGCTGATGAAAGTGCTTCAAAACAAATACTATAGATAAATAAATTCCAAGCAAGAGTCAACCACGCTGCTTGTATAAGCACTTGTAAAAACAGTACCGACCAACAGACAGTAACCGTGCCATGCTGTGTACATCACTGGCAGGGACCGAGGGAAGCGTAAACCACAGCAGTCCGTGTCAGAACCCACGGTCTAAGAGTATGCCAATGAAAAGGACTAGAAGATGCCACAAACATCTGGGGACGTGTCATGACGTAGACAGCTTTTCTCTACCTGGAACAATGTTTACCAAATGTGAAGTAAAAAGGGAAATTATTAGCAAATGCTCATTCCACAATACTTACTCCTAAAGGATGGCAAGCGACTGAAAGCTCAAGCGTGAAGCCTGGCTCTGTTCGGCATCCTCTTGGATCTTTGAGCCCAAAACGAGCCGAGCTTTCACGTCACTTATGCCTGCCGCCCATGCTGTGATCTCATGCACAAAAAATTTAAGATAAAAAAGTGACTTTTGATGTGTGAAGTGAGTACAAAAGAGGGTGATCTAGAGGCTGAATTGCACAGCGTGAGACCAGAAGGCCTGGGATCAATCTTAGCTTCCCTGCTTTTCCAAATTGTGTGTTCCTGGGCACATATTTTATTTCATCGTGCCTCCATTTTGTTGTTCATTATAATGTATGAGAGCAGCTTCAAATAATGGCGTAGAGATGGAGTGGGCGGCAATAAATACGGATGAGCTCCTCTGCGAGTGCTCCCCCCCTAGAGTGATAAATTGGGTAACTGCTTAAGTCACTCACGCCCCAGGAAGTTCACGGATCCTTCCTCCTTCCTTGCCAGCTTTCGCATCTAGCTTTACGGTGGAGACGCTGTAGCATGCTGTGATCCTGGGCAAATAACTTAATCTCCCCTTGCCTGTAAAGGGAATATGTGTCTGTAATTCAACAGGTGCCCTTGTAAAGCGCTCTCATACAAGTCGAGTTTGCGCTAATATATAACTGCTAAAAGCTATATAAAACTGCTAATAAAAAAAATACGAACTTCCACTTACATAAGTTAACTGTAAGTTATATATTTCGAAATGCGTGTGTACTTCGGCATCGTGGGGTGGATAAGGTTGAGCAGCCGGTGATGTACACAGGGTCGGGGTGAGAGAAAAACAAGCACGAGTGCTCCCGCCCCCCCCTCTAGAGTGATAAATTGGGTAACTTCTTAAGTCACTCACGCCCCCGGGAAGTTCACGGATCCTTCCTTGCCAGCTTTCGCATCTAGCTTTACGGTGGAGACGCTGTAGCATGCTGTGATCCTGGGCAAATAACTTAATCTCCCCTTGCCTGTAAAGGGAATATGTGTCTGTAATTCAACAGGTGCCCTTGTAAAGCGCTCTCATACAAGTCGAGTTTGCGCTAATATATAACTGCTAAAAGCTATATAAAACTGCTAATAAAAAAAAAATACGAACTTCCACTTACATAAGTTAACTGTAAGTTATATATTTCGAAATGCGTGTGTACTTCGGCATCGTGGGTGGATAAGGTTGAGCAGCCGGTGATGTACACAGGGTCGGGGTGAGAGAAAAACAAGCGCGAGTGCTCCCCCCCCCCTCTAGAGTGATAAATTGGGTAACTTCTTAAGTCACTCACGCCCCGGGAAGTTCACGGATCCTTCCTTGCCAGCTTTCGCATCTAGCTTTACGGTGGAGACGCTGTAGCATGCTGTGATCCTGGGCAAATAACTTAATCTCCCCTTGCCTGTAAAGGGAATATGTGTCTGTAATTCAACGGGTGCCCATGTAAAGCACTCTCATACAAGTCGAGTTTGTGCTTTATATAACTGCTAAAAGCTATATAAAACTGCTAATAAAAAAAAAATACGAACTTCCACTTACATAAGTTAACTGTAAGTTATATATTTCGAAATGCGTTTGTACTTCGGCATGGTGGGGTGGATAAGGTTGAGCAGCCGGTGATGTACACAGGGTCGGGGTGAGAGAAAAACAAGCGCGAGTGCTCCCCCCCCTCTAGAGTGATAAATTGGGTAACTGCTTAAGTCACTCACGCACCCGGGAAGTTCACGGATCCTTCCTCCTTCCTTGCCAGCTTTCGCATCTAGCTTTAAGGTGGAGACGCTGTAGCATGCTGTGATCCTGGGCAAATAACTTAATCTCCCCTTGCCTGTAAAGGGAATATGTGTCTGTAATTCAACGGGTGCCCATGTAAAGCGCTCTCAACAAGTCGAGTTTGCGCTATGTATAACTGCTAAAAGCTATATAAAACTGCTAATAAAAAAAAAAATACAAACTTCCACTTACATAAGTTAACTGTAAGTTATATATTTCGAAATGCGTGTGTACTTCGGCATGGTGGGGTGGATAAGGTTGAGCAGCCGGTGATGTACACAGGGTCGGGGTGAGAGAAAAACGAGCACGAGTGCTCACCCCCTCTAGAGTGATAAATTGGGTAACTGCTTAAGTCACTCACGCCCCCGGGAAGTTCACGGATCCTTCCTCCTTCCTTGCCAGCTTTCGCATCTAGCTTTACGGTGGAGACGCTGTAGCACGCTGTGATCCTGGGCAAATAACTTAATCTCCCCTTGCATGTAAAGGGAATATGTGTCTGTAATTCAATGGGTGCCCATGTAAAGCGCTCTCATACAAGTCGAGTTTACGCTATATATAACTGCTAAAAGCTATATAAAACTGCTAATAAAAAAAAATATGAACTTCCACTTACATAAGTTAACTGTAAGTTATATATTTCGAAATGCGTGTGTACTTCGGTATGGTGGGGTGGATAAGGTTGAGCAGCCGGTGATGTACACAGGGTCGGGGTGAGAGAAAAACAAGCGCGCGCGCCTCAGCTGTAAGTTAAAAACAAGCATTGGCCGCGCGGCCGTGAAAGTAACGCGGCCACGCGGCCGTGAAAGCGAAAGTTATGGCAGGGACGCGCTCTGTGGTGGGGGAGGGACAGAGCGAGGCGCTTGGGAGAGCAAGGCTTAATGAGCCATGAAAGCCACATGGCGGCTGCGCGCGTGCACGCGCTCGTGAACGCAAGCTTGAGGCCAGGAAAAGATTGTGGTAGCACTTTGAAAAGCCACTAACTAAATGTCTCGCAGTGCAGCGCATGCGCTGGCTCAGCGAGACCTAAAAATGACTGGCTAAAACTGAGCCATGTGAAACATCTTTTGACTTGTCTTCTATTGTTGTTATCGAAAAAGTCTGCAAAAATACAAAAAACAATTCCCTTATTGATATCTGTGTTACTGCACTGCCAGCTGATGGGTCTAAACAAAGAAACCTTCTTTAGAAGATCCAGCTACTTCAGTCAAGGTGTGCTCAGTTTTAATCACCTTTCCTCCTGCTCATTGTCTACGTTGCATTGTCTACGTTGTTCAGCTGACTGCACTAAGCAGAGAACATGGTTTATGTAATTCTATCCTCCACTACATCGTTGGCTTAAGATTTAAATGAATCAAGATTACATACCAATGTCCTGTTATGATTCGTAATGTACCCCAATATAGGCCTGGGTAGTCACGTAACCTTTCACCTACATTTACCCTGCCATTGTACTACATAATAGGTTTGGTGCTGACCTTTTACCTATTTAGGTGCTGAATAAATGTTGTGTGGTTTTCTCCGAAAACTAGCCTCATTTATTATGCATGAGGATTCTCAGAAACACAGCAGGATTACCATCTTCTGCATAATAACTATGTATAAGGTTCATCACTATGGTCATCCTCGGCCGACATGACACAGCAAGGTAGAACCCCTGAGGGTACATTTTGGGTATATAAACACCATATCTTTGCTGGGGCAGGCAGAGGAAAAAAACCTCCATGCTGACACGCTGACATGAGACGCTGAGGTCCCTGCACGCAGATACTCCAGCACGCAGTGGTCTGGCATCCCTCGTGGGGTGTCCATCTCGAGACCAAGACAGGGCCCTTCATTCTCTCACTTCAGGTAATGGGGTTGGCTCTTTTCTAGGGGGATTCTTCGCTATACACCTACATACACGCTAGGTACGTTTAGGTACATCTAGTTAGGGTTAGCATCGTAGGATTACGCATTACTATTGTCATGTATCTATATACCTGCATCTATCCATTGTTTTAGCACTATGGTAGAATTCTACCATCTATTTACTCTGTTGGTGCTTATAACCGTATACATCTGTTTCTGTCTTATGGTTGTTGCAGCACACGTATTTTACACTAGAATGACGCTGGCTCAATAAATGCTTACTGAAAACGTCCCCATTGTTTATTTTGTGTATCAAAGTGAGCACGAGTGACTGAGCGAAAAGTACTGTACTGTTTCCACGATCCCTGAATGAACAAGTTTGTCATGTTCGATAGTTGCCAGAAACGTTTTGCTCCTTGGTAAGAGGGGTTCATAGTGGCACTGTGAGCTAGCTGGTATACAGGCAAACATCTCCGGTGGGGGTGTATGGAATCAGTCTGGACACTAATCCCACAGTTTATGTTGTCTAAACGCGCAGATCCTATATAGATTTATAGGAACTACACAACATGGCACCCAACGTTGGTTTGGTTCTTATTTAATGGTGAAATCTGAGTAGTTCAGTCGTGCTTTCTCAGAGACTCCTACTCACATATACCCAGCGACGTCTGGAGTGGGAAGGGAAAAATCCGCCGCAGCTGAGTAGAAATTTCCTATGTATTGGCTGTAGGTTTATTCAAGTTTGAAGGATCAAGATTCCATATTGTGCATAAAACCTTTTCTCATTTTCCTTGAAATTCCTTCAACAATGTCTGTCGAAGAGAACGCTGCACCAGCATTTGAAGCGAATACAGCGAAGGATGGGGAGCAGAAAGGTGCTATAAAGATTTCAGAAAATGTCCGCAATGCACTAACTTTAAAACTAGCAGAGTTTGGAGTCTCAGCATTAGGTGGGACTGTAACATTTGTGATTGAGACACACGAGTCATTCAGGATGGAGGTATTCTATTCATGGGTAAAATTTCTACCTGCAGATGCACGCACAAATAAATTTCATTCTTACACCCCGGATGAAACACTGGAAGAATACTGTCCGTACGAGAATATTGAAGTTCCACTCAGTTACCAGGAGCATATAAAGTGGTTTAAAGGCGCCCTCCCACACACCACAGAAAAAGTAAGACTCTGTGCGCCCAGCAGAGACGGAGCGACTTGGCCGGTCCTAGCAGCTTACACGCTGCATCCAGATGTTGACACATTGCCAATTGCAGACTTACGTCCACTTCACAAAGAAATAATAAAACTTTACAGAAACTTGACACAGTTCGTTATGAGAACACTCACACTTCAACCTATAAGAGTTACACCAGCAGATCAACTACAAGGGACTGCAACTAAAATCACCCCACAAATGCTGAATGCGGTTATGGGAACAATGCCCACTAAACGTGAGCAAATGCCATTCTAGATAGCACAGAAAATTACACAGTTAGAGGCAGTGTTTCCACACACAGGCCCACAAGAAAAACACAGAATACTGACAATATGCTTGCCGATGGGGATAGCTCCTCAGATAGAGGATTGTACCTCTTGGGGTACAGTTTTCGCTGCCATCTACACCAGAACTCATGTTATCCCCTCAATAGCTGTGATACCAGAAGTATTAAGACCAATACAGAATGAGTATGGAGCAGAACCTGCTCTGAACTTGGGGATGAAATTATTAGGCCATTTTTTCCAGGTATCTACAATTGTGTTAGCAAACATAAAAAGGGAGGCAGCAGCGGGGGTTATATGCCAACGCCTGAGGGAATGTACTCCTGCACAACTGGAGCAAGAATGACTTAAAATTATCGAAGACACATACGCCGAATTAAGTAGAGATAATTTGGGAGCTAGAACTACAAAACCACAAGTAATGGGTAGTCCTGAAAAGGAGAACTCTAAGCAAGCACCTGATTCTTCTAAAAAGAAATGGGATAATACACAAAAGGAAAATAGAAAGAATAGATCACAATCAAGGGGCGGGTCTCCTCGACAGGAGCCCTCCGAAAGGAGGTATAACCTTAGAAAACGTGATACATAAAAAAACCTGACAGGTATCGGGATACTGATACACGTTCCTCTCATTCCTTTCATGGTTCATCAAAAAACTCAGAGAGGGAAGGATTGTCAGAACACAGATCAGAAGAGTGAACAAAGTCCAGATATACACATCGTACTTCGGACTATAATATCAAAAAAGAAGATAAAACCCAAATCAAAACCTCAATTTAAAAAGAAGAAAGTAGCTGGCCTTAAGATAAGAAATGCCCAGGCTGCTGAGTACTCAACTTCTGAACGGGGGATGGGCTCGGACGATGCTAGACAGTGCAACAGAAGTAACAATAGCTCGTCAGAACCTGATGGAATATCTGATGACAGCAGTGTTGAATGAACATATCACGGTGGAGATACCTGATACTAGGGTAAGTGCCCCACACATGTTATACGAAATAACACTCCAAATGGAGTGGGACAAACCCAGGAAAGTTGAAGGTCTCTTTTGAGACAACCTGAGTATTGGTTATGACATCCTTTTGGCTGAAAAAGATTGGTAACCTGAGTTCGTTATGGATTGCCCAAAAGGAGAAACGGTAATTTTACCAGCTTTCTCTGACCTAGTTCCAGAATCGCTAAAACACTCCTACATGCAGGAGTGGGTGGTAACACTTGCTCCTGCATTATACCGCAATCATGTAGGGTGGGATGTCATCCCAGTAAAAACTACTCCAACTCCACAGAGACAATACCCAATAAAACAAGATGCGAAAAAACAAGTCAGGGAGATCTTAGATCAACTTGAATACCAAGGTGTAATAGAGAATTGCACCTCTTCCATGAATAATCCTTTGTTTCCCGTAATGAAACTAACCCTGGGCGGAGTTCGCGGAGTTGCACTAAGAGCCACTACGCGAAGTGCAAAAAACACTCCGCCGCACTACGCAGAGCAACGCGAGCGGCGGAGTACGATAGAAAAATGACGTTCGCGGTGATTGCACAGTGCCGGATGCTTGCCGCACTGTGCAATCATTGAGAACGGCACCATGCACAGTGCAAGCGGTCCCTGCTTTCCTTTTCTGCCGCTCGAGTAGATTTTTACTCGAGCAGCAGCTTTCTCAACGCGAACGGGCAGTTTCTCAACGCGAGCATACGCGACCACTCTCAATGAGAAACCTGCCCCCCAGCGTTGAGAAATCTCGCCGGGATGTTGATTTTCCACGCTCGCGCTCGCCAACTTGATGTTGACGATCGTGAACGAGGAAAAATCTCGCCGGGAGGTTGATTTTCCTCGCTCGCGGTCACCAACTTGACGTTGACGAACGCGAGCGAGGAAAAAAACTCTGCTACGCAACGCGAAGCGGAGTTTTTGGGAACTCCGCGATCTCCGCGTAACGCGGAGTGCAGGAAACTCCGCGAGCGGAGCGGAGTTCACCGCCCAGGGTTAAATGAAACCCGATAATTCATATCGTCTAGATTTAGACTACAAGCATTTGAACACACGCACAAAGACATTTGCAGTACAGAATGCACACAATGCCGCATTAATGAATAACATTGTGCGGAAAAAATACAAAACAACACTTGATATCTCAAATGGATTCTTCTGCCAAAATATAGTGCCGGAAAGCAGATATTTTACAGCATTCTCAGCCCTCGGCTCTCAGCGTCAATTCTGTTGACTGCCCCAAGGTAATAAGTATAGTCCCAGGTTATTCTCAACAAGGGTAACAGAGTTGCTTAAAACTTTTGATGAAGAGGCATTGTCCTATGTAGATGATATTTATCTGACGGATGATGAATTATTGGATCACTTGACCAGGGTGAGCAACATCATTTTGGGAATCGCCTCGGAGGGCAATAAAGTTTACTTTAAAAAATCAAAAATTGCCCACCTCAATGTCCAAGTGAAGGGAAAAGCCTGGCAGCTACCTTTTTTTAGAAAAGTGTGCGCTGCTCCAACCTCCAAAGACTCCGAAAAATTTACAATTCATTTTAGGATATCTAAATTTTGGCAGAACATACATTTTGGATTACGCAGAAAAAGTAAAACCATTCAATGACCTAATGAGACCTGCTTTTTCAGTTCACCATTGGACACCGGAACACACAGAGACACTTCGTTCTCTACAAGCTGACATGATAGCTTCCAAGCATTTACACACACATGTAAACACCACAAATTTGGTGATCCATGTAATCGTGGGTCAATCCGGGACACTTACCTCACCTTCAATGAAGGCGATACTGTACCCATTGCATACAAATCTCATCTGTACACAAACGCTGAGATGCGCTTTGCATCCACTGAAAAGATTCCAACAGCAATACAGACTGCTGTAGTGAGAGAAAGAGCACTGGCACAGGGGAAACTAATAATTGTCGTGACTCCAGTACCGGCCTTAGAGGCTGTTACAAAAGCTAGCGTTCCAAACGCAAACACACTGCATTCACGATGGATACAATGGGCTAATTCTCTCACTGCAACAGATATGGACTACAAATTTGATTCTACATTAAAAACTCAGGCATTTCTGCAGTACAAACAAGAATATCCTCTCCTGAATGAAATTATGCCTCTAGATCAGTATGAATACATTATTTACACTGACGGATCTGCTCAGCCTGCCGTAGGAAGTAAACAGCAGTACAGTGCAACATGTGCGATTGTAAAGGGTCGTATGTGAGACGGCAAGTTCCGTCCTAGCAATACACAGATGCAGTCTGTAGGAGATTGCACGGCTCAGCTGGCAGAACTAAAAGCCCTAGTACTGGCACTAAAATATACGGATCGAGAATTCCCCACACTTATTGTGTGCGATTCATTTTATTATGTTCAGTCATACAACGAATATCTTCACTACTGGGGTCAGAATGGTTTTAAAGACTCAAAACGTTGCACAATAAAGCATAAGTTACTTTGGGAACAAGTGGCAGAGCTGAAAAAAGGCTTGACGCGGACTCACGTGATTCATACGCTGAGTCATCAACGTGTTAGCATGCACGTTGAAGGGAATTCATTGGCTGATGAAGACACCAAGGCGACAGTGCAAACTTCTGCCGTAGCTGCAATCACTCGTTCAAAAACGAGGATAGACGGACAGATAATGGTTGCTGTCATCGCTTCACGCAAAAACAGCACAGCCTTGCCAAAAGGCTTTCCACTCAAGTACTCCTACAAGTTAGATGCGCAAAATATTCCGTATGCTCAAATTCCAGGAGTGGGGAATAGAGTGATACCAAACATGGATCGCAGATTAGGTTTAATTCTAGCTGCACACGAGGGTCCGGGCTCAGCACACGCAGGGATTACTGCGACAGTTTCATTACTGAAATAACGTTATTGGTAGCCAGGTCTTACCAAACAGACAAAAGCATTTGTTCCTTAAGTGCGACATTTGTCAGCAGATGAAGGGTTCCACGTAGCACGTCCAACGCAAACACCACTACTGATATCAGACAGACCTCTCGCTTGTGTCTATTTGGACTACTGCGGCCCCTTACAATCTGATGTGTTTTACAAGTATATCTTAGTGGCAGTGGATTCATGCACTAGATTCCTGTTGGTTTGGCCTCAGTGCTCGACTGATGCCCGAAATGTTATAAAGGATTTGCAAGTCTTTTTAGGGACATACGCAATTGGCACATTACATTCTGACCGTGGCCCCGCGTTTAGCTCTCTGGCTTACAAGGAGGCCATGGGAAGTTTGGGTGTAGCAGTGCAGTAATCATCTCCATACCATCCCAAGGGAAATGAGATAGTGGAAAGGAAAAACCGGGACTTAAAGCAATCCTTAACAGCAAGGGTATTAGGCTCGGGTGGTAGTTGGGTCAGTCACCTATATGGGGTCCAGAGGGCACTTAATAACATGCCAAGAAGTTCTCTAGGAGGCCGTACTCCATATGAGGTCCTATTTGGGACGAGAATGTGGGTATTGACCTCGATTGTGGCAGCACAGTGGTGGATGAAAATCTATTTGAAATCGATAACCGTTTGGCTGTTTTAGAGGAACTCAATGAATTCCGGGCACTACAAAGCAACGTCTAAGTAAAACGCACCGCCACTGGGGAAGTAAAATCAGTAATGGCAAGACCTGCCTGGGTCCCAAAAGTGGGGGATCTGGTCAGAGAAAAGATTGTGGACAAGAAAGAATGTGGGCCATCTTACAGAATGCCTGTACCTTTCCTGGCTGTCAAAGGGACAAGAACAGTACTTCTTCCACCTCTTGCCGGAAAAAAAGAAAAGAGATTCGTCTCCATTGATCTGATCAAACCACACTATGTGGCCGATACTGAATAGCAGGCCGCGTGGGCTCCTGGGTAGCCGCCGATCTCTCGCTACCATACAGGAGGTTCAGACAGAAAGACTAATAACGTTTGAAGATTCTACTCTACGAAGTAACGGAGTTACCAACAATGAAATGGAACTCGTACCTGTTAAAATTGAAAAGCAACAAAGCAGAACTGAAACACAGATCTCAATTCGGCCTAATACCGACATCTATGTGAATATGCCTCAAAACGAGTCATCTGCTAGTTCAACAAAACCTGCTGATCTACCAAAGATAGATCGAACTACATCTGGTTATTTCATCGATTTTGACACTTTCTCTCTGGATCTAAGTGAACCTGAGTCACCGCCAGCTCCAGTTTCCTGACAAAAACAACTTCAGGATTTCTACCTTTGGTTGAAAAAGACTTACCTTGTCTCTGGATAGCACTTGGTATACTGCCCCTGGATAGGTTTAGTGACTGTCTTTTTCTTGCTCGTGAATGGACATCATCTCCCAGAACGCTCCGCAGAATCACATGTGAACTTGGTCCTAAAACCACATGCGTCATCTCACCGTGAACAGAGAGACCTGTCCTTTGTGAACATTACAGCAGCTCCAGTTCCTGAAGGAATAGTTTGGGATAGGGTTTCATATGATGTATTTGGTCCCTCTGAACTTTTAAAAATACCGCATGTATTTAAAATTTCTTTGAATGATATCACCTCCAGTACATTCTCTGACGATTGGGATTCTGACACTGTAAATAGTATGGTGTCTGATTAAGAACAATCTGCTACATTCTCGAAAAATGAAATGTATGATGATACGTCTCATTTAGACACAATGTATTGTTACCAACATTATGGTAATCATTTTTTACATAAAGCAAATACCACACGTAATGTTTTCACATACAACCAATGGGAACATTGCCCTACACCACCGAAAGGTAGTTCACAAACATTTGAACAAAAGATTGCCTATTTTTCTGGGTTTAACAGATCAGATCCACGCTCATATTATTATAAGCTTGCACCTACATCTGAAAAGAAAAATATGCTCACCAACACGAAACAGATCTACTCTGCTTCTTTTATCTCCCAACTGTCTGAACAGAGTTTCGACTTATGGAAAGACACTATAGACATAAAAGTTGTCCGGGGGACTAAAGCATGGCAGGTTCCGGGAACTGAGGCATTATTTAGAGCATGTCTCATACCACAGCAGATTATTTTTCTGAACGACACTGTGCAACAGACTTCCTGTCTTGGGTTAGTCAAGATTCAGGACTTGAACACACCTCGTATTCCCTCACTTTCACACTTTGAGGGATGGCAAAATTATATAGAACACAATGAGGGTACACTAGATGACATCATGCATGATGTTTCATACAATTCATCAGACCCCAAATGGAAGGGATGGTTAGTTTAGCCTATCGACACAAATAGGTGTCAGTCAAGATTCAAGGGTACCACCGAAGGGTTTAGTATCCATAGGCCTGACCTACGCTATGTGCAACGAGAACATCCGGGGGTGGTGACATCTTACAGTGTTGGGAAGTTATGCCTAGATTGGCTAAGAACCTCAACACTGTCACAGGTGAAACAACACTTGTCCTTACTCTCAGATGACATGGATTTAAGGGATTTTTTGCTAGGTCCCCGGAAACCACGTCGTAAACGCTTCTTATGCACTACTTACAACGAAGTTTAGAAAATCTCTCAACAGGAAGCTGCTGAGAGATTGCGTGAAATTGACAGAGGTAACTTAGAAAAGGCTTTGACAGTGGTTGATAATGGAATGACCACACTAACATCCAGGATTTATTCGCTGGGCAACATTGTGTCTTCTGCTATAGATATAATGTAACAGGACCTGTCCATCCTACAACATGGGCAATCACAGTTACGATCCACTCTATTAATAAGCTGGACGCTACAATCATTGCGCTCTGGTTACGTGGCCTGGAGATATATTAACAGTACATCTTTGTTCTCTGCATATAATCTATCAGAAAGACAGACGAGAATGGCACAAAGAGATGCAAAATATACAATGCTGCACATTGAAAAATTAGACCAATAACCTCTCACTGTGGTAGAGTCACCGTCCACAGAATGGTTAATTCATGGCCATATAACATTGCCAGTAACAACTTTCCCATTTCAATATTTCTTAGAATACCACCAGGTAGGCAGGTATGAAGCAATGGCTAAGGACTTCATCCATGAATCTTGGGAATTACCTTATAGATTTAGATGCAGATATGGGGACACTGAAGTGTTTCTCAGCGGTACAGTCTGCGAGACTTCATTAAGTGGGTCTCTAATTTGCCAGGATATTATGCTTCACAGGGCCTGTAACGGTTCAATTGCAAACTTATCCAGTCATTTAAAGGGATCCCCAGCTGCCGTGGTTAATCCAGTGTTCAGGCTACTCTCGAATGAGAGCTACTTGATGCTGAATGATCAAGGTTGTTGTGGGATGCTTCCAGGCATCGCATATCTAGTAACCGTAAGTACCAGGGTTACTTGTTGTATGCAAGTATTGTTTCCACCGATCCACACAGTCAGGGAGGCGCCGTTATGGCCTTTGTTGAATGTTTCCTTTATACGGTTTGATTCTCTGAGCCAACTGAAAGCCATGCTTTTACAGAAGGATGTGCCCTTAACCTCAGCCTGAGAAACTTTTGATCTTCAGGTTGCAAGGTCCTCGGCTGAGATACAGGCACTAGTAGGAACAAATTGCCCTTTCCATTTTGGAGAAATGGTACAACGTATCTTTAACATGTCTGATACGAAGAGTATATTACACCTATTTAAGACGATTGGTTCTGGACTGTTAAGCACCTTTCAGACAGTCTTCGGAGTGATTCCAGCTTTTCTACACTCTGTATTGGGAAGTGTTTTTGGAAGGCTTCTGCTAATCCTGCTACTGGTAGTGGGTATCCTGATTTAAATTTTTCTGCTACGCAATGGATGTCCCAATCGCCAAAGAGATGGAAAAAGCGCTCTTGTAGCGACAATGCCGTGATTGCATGGTACTCCATCTGGGAACACCTCGACTTCGGGACCTAAGCGAGTCTTGGTTCCTATCATTCCGACCAGTCTGGATTGACTGTGTTCTGGCTGTTCTCCGCTGTTTATTCTGCGGACAAGAATGCGTGTTGGACCTCTGTCTAACATTTCCATCAGTTGCGCCTTCGGACATGGATGTATTGCTGGACCCGTTAAAGGCCCTCGTGGTGCAGTGTCTGCAGCTTATTTCCATGTTGATGTCGGCATTCTCAGAGCGACCACGGGATGTTTCAGCTCCTGTTGGATTGGACACTAGCTCTACTACAGGCTTTGGATGTTTCAAATGCTTCCTCAGCATCGGCTGTGGGAACTGAAGAAGATCACCTTTGCTCGATTGACCTGATCTGTGAGGTGTTACATGGACCGTTGTCTGCGAAGGCAAGCAGCAGTGATGTTGCGTCACCCACACAGGACACATAAATATTTGGCTCTCTGTGTGCTGGGAAGAATTCGGACTTTTTCCAAAACAACCAAAATTGGAATTTTAAAACAATTTTTTTCTCACTTTTACTGAGCACCATGGCTTTCAGACGTACTCAGTTGCTCAAACTATATATGAACATGTTTTAAAGGACTTATATAGCTTTTCTAACATATATAAAGGACTTACAAGATTTTTAAGTATTTTTATAACTTTTAGAACAGTTT
This sequence comes from Calotriton arnoldi, assembly GCA_963921515.1. NCBI lineage: Eukaryota > Metazoa > Chordata > Amphibia > Caudata > Salamandridae > Calotriton > Calotriton arnoldi. The sequence continues at coordinate 1,069,006 of CAWUFW010001245.1, forward strand.
ATTAACATTGTTTTTATGATTGATTATAAGGACATTCCATTTTAATTTTGTAGTATATCATCCAGTCGGATGAGGTGTTATGATTCGTAATGTACCCCAATATAGGCCTGGGTAGTCACCTAACGTTTCACCTACATTTACCTTGCCATTGTACTACATTACAGGTTTGGTGCTTTTACCTAGTTAGGTGCTGAATAAATATTGTGTGGTTTTCTCCTAAAACTAGCCTCATTTATAATGCATGAGGATTCTCAGAAACACAGCAGGATTACCATCTTCTGCATAATAACTATGTATAAGGTTCATCACTATCGTCGTCCTCGGCCGACATGACACAGCAAGGTAGAACCCCTGAGGGTATGTCTTGGGTATATAAACACCATATCTTTGCTGGGGCAGGCAGAGGAGAAAAATTTCCATGCTGACACGAGACGCTGAGGTCCCTGCATGCAGATACTCCAGCACGCAGTGGTCTGACATCCCTCGTGGGGTGTCCATCTCGAGACCAAGACGGGGTTCTTCATTCTCTCACTTCAGGTAATGGGGGTGACTCTTTCCTAGGGGATTCTTGGCTTAACACCTACGTACACGCTAGGTACGTTTAGGTACATCTACTGAGGGTTAGCATCGTAGGAGTACGCATTACTATTGTCATGTATCTATATACCTGCATATATCCATTGTTATAGCACTATGGTAGAATTCTACCGTCTATTTACTCTGTTGGTGCTTATAACCGTATACATATGTTTCTGTCTTATGGTTGTTGCAGCACACTTATTTTACTCTAGAATGACGCTGGCTCAATAAATGCTTATTGAAAACGTCCCCATTGTTTATTCTGTGTATCTCTCTGAGCCAAAGTTAGCACGAGTGACTGAGCGAAAAGTACTGTACTGTTTCCATGATCCCTGAAGGGACAGGGTTGCCATGTTCGATAGTTGCCAGACACTATTTGCTCCTTGGTAAGAGGGGTTCATAATGACACTGTGAGGTAGCTGGTATACAGGCGAACATATCCGGTGGGGGTGTCTGGAATCAGTCTGGACACTAATACCTCAGTTTATGTTGTCTAAACGCATAGATCCTATATAGATTTATAGGAACTACTACTGGGGCTTTATTGGAAGTATAAGGAAGAGCCTTGCACATCTAAGCTCCAAGGAAAAAACACTTGTCTCAGAGGCTGTTTTAAAGGACATGGGCTTTCCTTGAAGCCACATAATGCCACAAACGTTAAAATAATCAAGGACCTCTCCCATGCCCCTCCAAATGCACTTACATCCGTTACAATTTTATGTATATGTTTTGGTGCGGATCAGGTGCCAGTGGGAAGTCCATCAAGTGAGTGACCCAAATAATTCCCATGAAATCAAAATGATCCAAATAATGAATGGTTAACCAGCATATATCAATGGGTGTACTGTATGTGTATTGTTAGAAATGGGGGTCTCTAGTTGGCAATGGTTTGCACCTTTGTCCAAGTAGGGACCCTTCTTCTTAGTCAGGGTAAGGGGATACACTTCTAAAATAACCCCTTCTCACCCCCTTGGTAGCTTGGCATGAGCAGGCAGGCTTATCTCAGAGGCAGTGTGTAAAGCATTTGTGCATGCATACAGTAACAGTGAAAACACTACAAATGGACACCACACCAGTTTAGAAAAATAAGCAAAACTTTATCTAAACCAAAAAGACCAAATACGACAAAAACCCAACATAGAATATTGTAAAAATAGTTATTTGCAAGATAAGATTCAATTTGCAAGAATAGCTGAAAAACAGTTCTTCAGAGTCGGTAGCTCCTTCCGGGGTTACCGAGATGCTGAAAACGACAGTCTAACAGTTCCAGCCGACCGCGTTGGTACGGGCCAGCTAAAGTGTCCACAGACTTGTAGACAGTACCTTTCTTGTTGCGACCGATCTCGTTGGTACAAGTCGGTCGGGACAACCGTCACAGTTGCAATGTGAAGTGGAAGCGGTGCAGCTTGCGGTGCCCTCACGGCGTGGTGCAGGCAGCGGCTTGGTGACGGTCATCCAACGGCGCCAGTGAGGCCGAGGCTTACAATGCGGAGTGAGGTGGTGCTCAATGCGGTGCGGGCAGGTCACGGTGCAGGCGACGGAGCTGGTCGATGTTCGGGTCGGGCAGCGACGGTGTCGGTGACGTCTGGCCAGAGTGAAGCGAGGCGGTGCGAAGTGCGGTGCCCACAGGACGCGGTGCAATCAACGGCTCATTGACGGTCGCCCAGCAGCGTCAATGAGACCAAGAATACGGTCTGAAGTGCAGCGGTGCCTTCTGCGGTGCCTTCAGGACACGGAACCAGCGACGGACTCGGTGACAGTCGGCTGCTCTTTTCTTCTACGGCAACTAAAACCAGCGGTTCCAGAGACAGTGTCCAGAAGGATGGTGAAGTCTTTGCTGTTCCTGAGACTTCTTGAACAGGGGGCAAGCTCTACCTCAAGCCCTTGGCAATAGTTTGTCAAGCAGGATACACACATAGTTCCTCTCCATGGCAGAAACAGCTAATGCAGGCTACCCCAGACAGCACACAGCAAAGGGGCAGTGCTACTCCTCTAGCTTCTCCCAGCTCTCTCCTTGGCAGAGGTTCCTCTTGAATTCCAAAATTGATCTAAAGTTCATGGGTCTGGGCCCCACTTTTTATAGTTCAAAATCCTTTGTTCTCTGGAGGCAGAGAGTGTCTGTGCTCAGCAAAAACCAGTTCTGTCCTCTCTGGCCCAGCTTTCTGGCAGGAGGTGGAGACAGCATTGTCCAAGGCAGACCAGGCCCATTCAGGACTGAAAGAAATCTCCTCCCCCCTACTCTGAATGCAGCCCAGGTCTATTCAGCCCAGCCCTGACTCACCCTGGAAAGGCAGGACACACCTCACCCCCCAAGTGGCTGTCTGAACCGAATGCACATCCCCAGCCCCTGCCACTCCAAAACCAGACAGTCAATCCACAATCCTAGCAGAGGCACACTGGATTGGCTAAGCAAAAAAATACCTACTTTCTAGAAGTGGTATTTTCAAACCCAGAATTTAAAAATCATCCTTTCGATTCTGAGTTCAGGCATACTAAACTCCATTTTCCTATCTTGTTCCCATGGGTAGTAAACTCCCCATTCTATCCTATGGGACAGATAGGCTTTCAATAGTGAAAAACGAAGTTGGCAGTATTTCACTATCAGGACATGCCAGACACATCAGGGCATGTCCTACCTTTCACATACACTACACCCTGCCCACAGGGGTACCTCCGGCCTACCTTAGGGGTGACTCACATGTAAGAAAAGGGAAGGTTAGGGCCTGGCAAGTGAGTGCACTTGCCAGGTCGACATGGCAGTACTAGACTGCACACAGACACTGCAATGGCAGGCCTGAGACCCTTTTGCAAGGCTGCTTGTGTGGATGGCACAGTCAGTGCTGCAAGCCCACTAGCAGTATTTGGTTTACAGGCCCAGGGCACACACAGTGCACTGTACTAGGGACTTAACAGTAAACCAAGTAAGCCAATTACGGAAACACTAATCCATGACAACAATTTACAGAGGGAGCATTTGCACTTTAGCACAGATCAGCAGTGGTAAAGTGCCCAGAGTCCTAAAAGCAACACAAAAAAGGTCAAAAACAGGAGGCCCAAAAGCAGAAAGTCTGGGGATAACCCTCTGGACAAGCCAGGTCTAACATGTATTCTAATGAATGTATGCCACCACAACATTCTAGTTAAATTTAGATGACCCCATGTGGTGACAAATATCACTTATCAGTCCACTTCAGTAGTGATGGAATAATAGCCTTGGTTGAATATTTATTGCGGCATGTAAGCACAAACCGTGTTATGGCTGCTACTGTACTCATTATTGACTGTGAATCCTGCTATGAATCAGAAGAAGGCAACACACTGCCTGGGAACTACACATAGCCAATACACAAGTAATCACAGAGTGATGTGGAGACCTTATCATGGAAAAGTTATCATAAACAATTTTGCTATGAAAGGTGAGGACAAACAGACGAGGAATGTGAGAATCATGATCAAGAGGTGCTAGAGAGAGCATGCTATTTTAGCTGTTGGATTAGCAAATACACAATCAATGCCTTATTTATTGAAAACAGATCAGACACTCAAAGGAATAAATCACAGCTGATGCCAAAGAAGTAACTCCAAGGATACAATTCAATGTATATTTATACCCGACATCAGAAGGGTGGTACTTTACACCAAAAATAACAACGGCAGAATATATTAGTCTATAAATGAAATTCCTGGGTAGAAAATTATCTTCCCAGGAATATACGCCTTGGATCACCAGCACATTCTCTCTTATTGTGGAGATGCATTAATAGCCTTTAGGCGCCAGGTCTACTTCCTAGCAGTTTGCACCAATTTCCGTTAAACATATGAACAAAGACCACCAGTTTACCGGCAACCACTCTGAAGTAATATTAAAGGTTATTTTCCTCGAATTTCTGAAGTGGTAAGACTCCATTCCAGTAAACTTTTGCTTACATATCATAGCATACGCCTTTACAATGAACAACTGTCCCAAATCAAGTACACACAAAATGTTTATTTGTGTAACAGACCACTTAACCTTTTCAGCAAAAATTGTGTGGTGCCTCCAACTCCTACAAAAATAGATGCCATTCAGCTAATGGATTAGAATTTTCCTTGCCTATAGTTACATTTTTCAATCCGCAACACAAAAATATTGTTATTTTGCCACACAGGTTTATATTTCTGTATGGGTGCAGATTTACATACTTTTCCAATTTATAAACCTTCCTGGGAATATCCCTCCAAAGTGGCAGTAGTCCAGGTATGCTCCTGGAAAATCATGGAAATATTCTCTTTTGACAAATGTTGACATTTACCCAAAGTGGAATGTATGCATACGTCTAATCAGAATTGTGGAAAACTAGAGATACTCTCTTACCCCCCCTGCCTCCCCCCGAAATTTAAGTTGGAGTACCATGAGTGTTTTTTAACCCAGCCCTCTGTTGGAGTAAATGTCTGACCATTTACAGAGTGGGACAAGGTTTGAGAAGAGTTTGTTAATAGCCAAGAACTTGTGTTTGTGGGCGTTCACAAACTTTCAAGGCTCAGCAGGACTTTCAACACTCATTTACTCACATGCAATAAAATTGATATCATCATGAAAGTGAAGGCATAGCATAGGTGTTCTAAAGTTTCACTAGGGTTACCAGGACATTGTTCAAACTGTAGTGTTCTGTGATGTTCTTTCATTCCATAATTTGCCATCTGATAGAGACTTCTAGCCACAGATTCCTTACCTTAGAATTATCCCCAGGCGTCAGACTGAATCTGGAAATTTTCATGAGCAGTGCCCTTGCATGCTGGTAGGTGACGTCGTACGGCTCTGCATGGCACCGTCAGAATCATCTGCGCCGGATGTGACCTGCACAGTGTCTATATAGGCACCACCCCGCCTTGCTGACATCAGTTCTTTTCTTTCTGCGCCAATCGTCACATATCTGGAGAAGAGCTACCCCCATTCACTTTTTGTCTGACCTTTTTCGACCTTTTGTCAAAGCTTTTTCTGAGACCTAGTCTCATGGTGTGGCAGGGTTGTCCACTCAGAAGGCTAGTTTTAAGCCCTGTGGTGCCTGTCACTGGTAAATGGAGACGGACTCACACCTCATTTGCCTCTGGTGACTCGAGCATGACCACAACACCAAGATCTGCATTGATTGCCATGCCATGCATCCCAAGGCCTTGAGGGAGTGGTTCCCTCAAGATCCTTGCCGCTTGACATGCTTCGCCGTGACGGTCTCGATCCCTGTCGAAAGGAAGGTCCCAGGATCGGTTGCGGAGCAATCGATCTTTATCGCAGTCAAAGTCGTCCAGGAGTTCAGGTAAATCCCACAAAAAGGAGGAGAATAAGAAGTTGAAGAGGTCTTTGACTTCACCCTGTCTGTCGAAGTCATCAGATGAGACGAGGGAACGTCGGCATTCAAGGCCTGGCTCTGCGGTTGAGCCTGCCCCTGGGCCGTCTATGCTCCTCCCCGAGTTTCCTGGAGCCGGAGTGACCCCGCCCAACTTCATACGTTTTATGAGGCCATGCACCTCATATTTGGGCAGCCCGTCCCTCGAGGCCCTGCCTTCGGGCCTCTGGGTTCGGTAGGGGCCCCCACTGAATTTTTACCGGCTGGTTAGCCCCCAGTGCCAGTCGAGCCCCTTGGATCTGTGGCTGGATCCTTACTGGCACCGGTCGAGCCCGACCTTCCCAGGCTCTGATGCCGATAGCTTCATTCTCATCCCCAACTCCGACACGGAGCCGGATGGGTGTTCTCTGGCGCCAACAAGGGGAATTCTCCAAGCCAGAGCCTATGCCCTATTCCTATGGGCAAGGACTTTGGGAAGAATGGCAGGGGCCATTGGACCCTGAAGAATACCAGCCCCTAGATTACACCAAGGACACCTGGTGTGAGAATCTGGCAGACGCCAGTGAATTGGACACCCCTCCAGATACTGACTTGGTCTCTTCTCCTCCCGTAGCTACGAGGGGGGGGGGGAGCCTCATTTGCAATAATGGTGAGAAGGGCAACTGAGGTCCTCGATCCACTTTGACTGTCAAGACGAATGTCTTGATGGAGATTCTTCTGCCGTGAGTGACCCCATCTGAACCGCTGCTCTCCTTTAATGAAGCCCTAGCAGATGTCTTACTTAGGGCCTGGTCCAAGCCCTGCACAGGAGCTCTTGTGAATAGTACAATTTCCCGCCAACATCGCCCTACCCCAGGGGACCCTAGTTTCCTCACCCAGCACCCCACCTGGGTGAGCTTGGTTGCCCAAGCCTCCACCTCCAAAGTAAATCCTGGTGCATTCCCTACCACTCCACTGGACAGGGAATCTAAGAGGCTGGATACCTTGGGGAATGAGATTTTTTATCTCCAACCTGGCACTGCAGTCGGTGAACACCACGTGCCTTTTGTGCTGATACTCCCACTCACTTTGGGACTAGGTTGTGCAGGTGCTGCCTATGATTCCGGAGGAGTCCTGCGCCATACTCTCCCAGGCTATGGCTGAAAGGAGAGATGCTGCTAAGTTCACCATACTTTGTGGACTGGATACGACTGACTCACTAGGCAGAGTGGTTTCTTTTTCGGTGGCCCGTAAGCGCCATGCCTGGCTGAGGACTACTGACTTTTCAGGGGATGTCCAAGCTTCACTTATGGACATGCCCATTGATGGCTCCCATTTCTTCGTAGACAAGGTGGACTCAGCACTGGAGTGCTTCAAGGATAGCAGAGCTACGGCTAGGTCCTTGGGCCTTTCCATGGCCCCTCACCAACCCCAGACCGCCTTTCGCTCCTTTAATGGCTACAGAAGGATCTTTCCAGTTGTGTTCTTACCTGCCCAGCTACCACAGTGCGCAAGCTTTCCAAACCCTGCGTGGCCAAGGACACAATACCCACAGACCTCGTGGGTCAGGTAGCCAAAGGTGGGGCAAATCCACCCCCCGGCAGCCACAGTCTCCAAACCCCTTTAGTTTACCCTCCGGCCATCATGTGCACCCAGTGGGTGGCTGATAACATCCGACCACTGGGTTGTCCAGATTGTCCGAAAGGGCTACTCCCTCCCTTTCGTGACAACCCCTCCACCCATGCTCCCTACTCACGACAGGCTGATGGAGGATCATATCTCTTTAATCCACCAGGAAGTGACAGCTGTCTTGGCCAAGAGACCCATAGAGAGGGCGCAGACATCAGAAGTAGGTCCCTCTACTTTGTGGTGCACAAAAAGGACGTAAGGCTTTGTCCTATCCTAGACCTGTGTCCTCTCAATTTCTTCCTGAAAAGGGAGAAATTCAAAATTCTCATGCTTGCTCTAGTCTTGTGTGCCCTGGACCTGAGAGTTGGATTTGCACGACTCATACTTCCACATTCCCATCCTACTTGCCCACAGATGTTACCTGTGTTCACAATAGGCCATGAGTGCTTTCAGTTTGCCGTGCTCCCTTTTGGCTGTACCAGTGTCCCTCTGGTGTTCACCAAGGTGATGGTGGCGGTTGCAGCTCATATGCGGAGATCAGGGGTGCTAGTCTTCCCCTATCTTGAGACTGTCTGTTGAAGGCGGGCTCGCCCCAGGCGGTCGTCTCCCAGCTCCAGAGTACAGCGGACCTCCTGCACTCACTGGGGTTCACTATCAAGGTGCCAAAGTCACATCTAACCCCTTCTCAGGGACTCCCTTTCATCGAAGCTGTTCTGGACACCGTGCAGTTTCGGGCTTATCCGGATAGGTAGGATATACAGGTTATTATATTATACCAATGTTTCAGCCTCTATCCTGGAATTTGGTGAGACTCACTGTGAGGCGGCTGGGCCTCATGGCCTCCTGCATTCTGTTTGTGACACATGCCCGCTGGCATATGCAGGCTCTGCCGTAGGAGCTGAAGTTGCAGTAGGCCAGCATCAAGGCAATCTCTCTGACATGATCCCGATCTTGGAGCACCCTGCAAAAGATCTGCAGTGGTGGTTAACGAACCGCGTGTGGGTCAGCGGCAGATCCCTCTCCCTTCCCCAACCAGATCTGACAGTAGTGACAGATACGTCACTCCTGGGCTGGGGCGGCCATCTGGAAGAGGTGGAGATCAGAGGACACTGGTATCCGGCACAATCCGGACTCTACATCAACCCGTTGGGAGCTCTGAGGGGTCCAACAGGCATTGAAAGCCTTTCTACCCTTCATCAAGGGCTAGTGCGGGTGTTCATGGACAGCACCACCGCCATGTAGTACTGCAACAAAGAGGGTGGGGTGGTGCCGTGGACTTTTTGTCAAGATGCCTTGCGTCTCTGGACATGGCTGGAATGTTGGGCATTTCCCTGGTGGTTCAACACCTGGCGGGCTCCCTGAATGCCAGGCTAGACAAACTCAGCCGAAGATACCTAGCGGATCCGGAATGGCATCTCCATCCAGAGGTGGTGCATGGTCTCTTTCAGAAGCGGGGAGATCTTTGGTTAGATCTGTTTGCCACCGCCAAGCACTTCTGTGTGCTGGAATTTTCAAGGCAGCTCTCCTTTGGATATGCTTTTCATCTTGACTGGAACTCCGCATCCTTTCTGCCAATACCACTCCTGCTCAGAGTTCTCAAGAAGATCAGGAACGACCGGGCCCAAGTCATCCTTGTGGCTCTGTACTGGGCTCAGAGACTTTAGCATCCCGAGCTGGTGAACATGGCCATCGGTCCACTGATTGGGCTGCCCCTTCGGAAGGATCTTCTGTTGCAGCAACAGGGGAGGGTTCTACACCTGAACCTATCAACGCTCCGCCTTCATACATGGAGATTCAGCGCCAACAGTTGACAGGTTTCGACCTTCCACCCAAAGTCTGCAATATTATCTTGGCAGCCTGGCGTCCCTCCACCAAGATGGTATACACCCGCCATTGGAACAAATTTGTGGAATGGTGTCCAGCCAAACAGGTTGACCCCTTATCTGCACCCCTCTCCCAATTTCTTCTCTTCATCCTTACCCTGGCACAGCAGGGCTCTGCATTGGGCACGTTCAAGGGTTATTTGTCTGCTATTTCTGCTTGTCTGCTGCTGCCAGATCAGCCTTCCCTCTTCAAGTCCCCTATTGTAAATCGGTTCCTTAAAGGTTTGCAACACTTATTTCCCCCAGCTCCCTTCGTTATGCCTCAATAGGACCTTATCATGGTTCTTACCTTCCTAATGTATGCTGCCTTTGAGCCGCTTTATACCTGCCCTCTTAGGCTTATCACCATCAAGATGACCTTTGTGGTGGCAATTACATCTGCCTGGAGGGTCAGTGAACTGCAGATGCTGTCATCTCAGCATCCTTACCTCGCCTTCTTTCCAGGCAAACTGGTCCTTTAGGCCCGAGCATCCTTCCTGCCGAAGGTTGTAACCCCGTTTCATGTAGGCCAATCCATCACCTTGCCTACCTTTTATGTTCCGCCTAATCCCTCTAAGGAAGAGGAGAGACTCCACCGGCTGGACTCAGAAAAGGCGTTGTCGTTCAACCTTGACCACACAAAACCGTTCCGGGCGGACGCTCAATTTTTCATGGGATATGTCTGAAACAAGAAAAGGAAGGTCGTGCAAAAACGAACCCTCTCCCTATTGATCGTACTCTGCATTAAGATCTGCTACACATTGTCCAAGAAGCAGCCCCTGGAGAACTTGCGTGCTCATTCCACCAGAGCAATTACTGCAACCACTGCATTAGCGCATGTGGTTCTGGTCCTGGACATCTGCCAGGCAGCAACTTGGGTCTCGCTGCATACATTCACCAAACATTACTGCTTGGACAATCAGGCCTGTTGGGATGGGCATGTTGTCCATTCAGTCTTGCAGGACTTTCTGGTTTAAATCATGTTTGCAGACCCGCCTCCAGGGAGATATTGCTTGGCTATCTATTCTAGGGTAAGTAATCTGCAGCTAGAAGTCCCTATCAAATAAATAAGTTACTTACCTTCTGCAACGCCTTACCTGGTAGATTCTCTAGCTGCAGATTCCTAACCGACTCACCCATCCTCCCCACTCTGCTAATAGATTTCTAGGTTCCGGGCTGTTCCCTTTTCAGGGTCTTAGTTCCATACACCAATGTTCTTTGTGGCTTCACACGTTTGGCATGGAAAGTCACGAACAGAAACTGATGTCAGCGATCTAGGGTGGCGTCTATATAGGCTCTGCGCACAGCACTTCTTGTGTGGTCGACGCTGCGCGTAGGTGAACGATGCCACCTACCGGCACGCATGTGTACTGCTCTTGAAAAATGTCCAGATCCAGTATGATGCCTGGGAATAATTATAAGGTAAGGAATCTGCGGCTAGATAGAGTCTCTACCAGATTAGGTGTTACCAAAGGTAAGTAACTTGTTCTTCAGGCCTGTCAGTACTAATTCCTTTTGGTGCCAAATCTTAGAAACCCACTGAATTCCCCAATAAAGCAACATCACTTCTGATAATGAGAGCTTGCTAGCTGAAAAAAAAGCAATCTGTTATAGGTATCTGCTGTGATGTTACTGAATATGCAACAGTAAATGAAAACATAGACTTTTTCGTGAGGTTTTATCTTCCCGGAATTATGTAGTAATCACCTCTACATCTGAAATGTATAGTGGCTTCTATTGCTCACTAACAAATTCGACGATTTCAGAATTCATTTAACATGACAAGTGGCATATTCTAATTTTATTCAGAAGTGGACCAGCCATTTGTTATTATCAAATGGGAAAAAGCGTTGCATGTGTTACTGCTATTTTTATCTTCTATTCAAGATTCCTTGTCACTTTTACAATACATAAATTGAAAATGAAGAATGCGTTCAGATAACACTCCCCAAGACTCTTGTTTTATGCCAAAAGGCGGGGCAGCTGTGAAAATTATGTATTTTTGTTTTAATGTCGTGTGAATAAATGTAATGTTTTCATTTGAACGGATTAACTCAAATTAACCTCATTCTCGAGGAAGTGCACTCGGGGATAATGGTCTGCAGGTCATGAAGCAGAATAGTCCCTAAGGTTTCAGTCTTGTGATTTTTGTGACTTTTGACTTTTTTCTTTAACCATTAACAAGATTTTTCAGGTTAACTCCAAAGAAGGCGCATTATAGACTTTTAAAAATTCAGCACTGTTGCAAAAACCTTGAAGCAGCCTCTCATTATTTGTGTGACTATTTTGTATAGTGTCTTCGGCTTGCTGCGATTTATTAACTCACTTTTAGCAGTCTTACCAAATTAAGGGCCAGGTGTATGTAGGGAAAAGACTCATATTCACTAAATCAGAGCCTTTGTGACCGCAAAATGACCATTTGGTAAGTGCAAAACTCAAAATGCGATTCGGTAACATGTTACCACATCGCAATTTGGGTTTGTTAGTACATACTGAATCACTTTTTGGAAGGAGCTTGTTTAGGGCGTCCCTTCCAAACAGTGATTTGCAATGGGATGCATTAATGTTTTACAATGAAAATCCGGTCACAAAATATTAACTTTTTACAGACTACATAAAGATAGTGGTAACCCATTCGCAAACTAAAGGGAATATCAGAGCAACTAATTTAAAGTATTAGTTGTATACTTTTTAAAAACGAGAGATGCTTGATCATGAACATATAACTAAATCAATGATTATGCTCTATTTAAATATGTTTGCTAAAAAATAAAATTGTGCTTACAAACTTGATTTACAGTAAAGTGGTAATGGCAAATTTAGCAAAAAGTTCAGATATGGCAATTCCAACTGAAGAATTACTGTAAATTTTGAGCTGTGTCAGTTGGCAGTAATTCCTTCGCCCTCTGGTTTACCACTTTATTCGTTAAGAAGTGGGGATTAAAATGTCAAAAAGGTTAGGGGAATCTACCGTATGTAAAATGGGAAGTCCATCACACTATTGGTAGATAAAATTATCGGAATCTACAACATGAAAAGACAACAGACATGCCAGATAGAGTGAATATGAGAATCTTGTCATGCATGCTGATGAATAGCTAGAGCATGTGTTGAGGTATATGGATATTGAAGATGTACTGCCTTTTAAAAGGTGCATTTCCAGTACCTGCATATAAAGGTATAAATTCTGCAAGCACCATCACCATTTTTGGACCATCTGGTGATGGATTTACTGAATAATTTGCAAATCCACTGGTGGGATCAGCCATTGCCCACATTCAATGCTGCCAAGTAGAGGCATTAGATCCACCATTAGCAGAAGCAGCATCTCTAGGCAAACTCCAAATCAGCTCCTACATCTCCAGCTTCATAAGAATGTCATAAGAATGTCATAAGAAGGACATGAATCAAGGGCAAAAATCCCTGTGCCCATTCACAGTTGTTCTTGCTGGACCGCTGCTGAGGCACTCAAGCTGTACCGATGTGGCGGTTTGCACAACGTTGGCTTGACATTAATTGTCCAGAACTAATGGTGTTCAAATATTAAATTCACCTGAACTCCCCTTGGCTAACAAGCTCCGTCCGCATGCACTAGAGTCCAAGGCAGGACTTCAACATGCTAAACTGGGGCTTGCTGCCTAGAAGAATGTCTGTCCTCTGTATTCAACAACAAAGAAGGTGCTGCAGGATCAGATATACTTCAGCGATACTGCTGACACATACTAATCTTGATGCCCCTTATATCACAGTACAAAGATATATGGGGCTCCCTTCGTAGCCACTTATAAGAATAAGAAGTGTGAGAAAGTATAGCAAAAAGATATGTTTTAAGGTGTCATATTATCTTGTTGGCAAACACTTAACATGTATCAATCTGTTCTGTAATCGCCAGTGAAACTTTGCTAGCCCTGCCTCTGTAAACCTGTTGAAGTATATGGGAGGCAAGGCAAGATGTGTACCTCACCCTGAAATGGTTGTCAATAAGCAATGTTTGATGAAGAAGAACTCAATGTGTTTATTTATATCTAAGACCCGAAATGTATGGTGGGACTGATGTGGGTAGGAGGATGTGGCCTAAAGGCCAGAGCTGCCGACTTCGGAGCTTGGGGTTTAGGTCTGCGTCTTGGCGTAGGCTCAACATCCTGTGATTCTGGGCAAATCACTTAATATCCTTGTGCCTATGGACAGCGCCTTGATACCCTCACGGGTGATAAGCTATTTATGTGATAGTGTTTTCATCAGTGTTAAGAGTTCAAAATGGGACGAAATTGAGGATTTTCTAGCATAGTTTTTTTCGAATTATATTCGGTAAGAAGATATAGATTTCACAAGCAGTGCTGTATGTGTACTAATAAAATACTGAAACGCTACAGTACACAGGAGCAATATTTCTTTGCAGAATGAAACGATGTATATACCTATAAGAAAATTGTTTGACAGATGCAGAACCTTGGTGTGCAAATAGTTGTCTCTGATCCAAAACATTGTCTAATAACTGTATGTCCCATTGGAAAAAAATATCCATGTTGTGAAATAACACCAACTTTGTATATTGAGCAAGGAAATAATCACCATCCCTATTGCTGTGCTGGCCAATGGCACTCAGGATAACTTGGCTGGGAAATTAAATGACTTTGGAACAAGTTCTGCTGTATGCCGAGATGCTATCTTCATAAGTCAGCATACTTCTAATATATACCTGAGCATTAGTTACCCAATAAATCCATTGTGTGGCATATTGTATTAGGATGTTGCTCAATTATTCCAATGGTAGTCCTCATAGTAGGATTTTTAATATGTCACTATGCTAGAGATAAAATATTCAAAGATCTACTTAATAGGCCATTGTTCCAGTGGTAATAACTAATGTTGAGATAGTTTAGAGATGCTCTGGAGATAGCACCACTCTTCCTCTGATAATGTACTTCTGACCGATTGTCGCTTCAGGAAAATTAAATTAGGCGTCAGGAATTTTTCAAGGTTGGTGCCGGAGCTGCACATTACCATGCCACCTTCACACTGGCCCACAGTCCTTTCAGCATCTTCAACTTTTTCCAGCGTATAAATTACCTTGGCCAAGCCAGTAGTTCACATTGCACACAGGTTGTGAAACACTATTGACTTTCCATCATTCACATTGCCAGAAAGATGTCAAACTCTGTTGTAATGCTTGCCTCCTCATTGCCCCAGGAATATAAAACTCCATTGCAATGCCAGTATCCACAGTTGCCTGCGCACATTTAAAGCATCATTGCTATATTCGTATCCGTATTAGCAATATAAAGCACAATTACCTCTCAATATCTGCAATTTTTCCACCATGTAAAGCACCATTACAATTCTGGTATTAATAGTAAACCTCTAGCACCGTGCAAACGACTACGGGAATGGCAACATCTGTTTCACCTTCTCTGAATGGCTAGGGCGATAGCCATGCCAATATCAGCAAATGCTGTCAGCAGCATGTAACATGACATTGCTATGCAAGAATGCAAAATATTTCTAGCCTTGTGTAAAACACATTTGTCGTGCCATTTTCGACTACTGCTCTCCAGCAACATGTATAGCATCATTGTCCTGTCAGTGTCAACGGCTATCTCAGTATGGAAAACGCAAGCCATGTTGGTACGCGTACAACTGCCAATTTGAAGAATAATCTCAGTGTGAGGAGGGGTGGGGCCTCGAAGGGGGCGGGGCCTCGTGCCAAGAAGTACCTATGAGGCACTTTTGAACCCCACCCCGCCCCCAAACCCCCTCCTTCCAAAAAAGAAAAAAAAGTTTTCTGAGGCTGGTGCCGCTGTCCTGGGGTGTTTTCACACCCCTTAATGTATGTTGACAGTCCAAAGCCTCGGAAACAAAGCTGGAAAACCAATATTTACAGTGGTTTTTTGCTCATTTTCCCACCACCCTGTGAAATCGGCTCCTCACCGGGAGACCATGTGATGGGAGCCGATATTGTGTGCCACACGGTGGCACTGTGTGAGGTGGCAGGTATGCCAATGTGTAAAAGCACCTTTACCCCTCCAGAATCAGTAGTTGCCCCAGAATTGAAGCACTGTTACCATTGTAGTTTACATATTGTTCCGATATGTAAACCACCAGTGGCGTGTAAGTAGGTGCATTTCCCTAGTATGTGTAAGTGCTACGTCAGTAATACCAATTGTTGGCAATCATGTTAAGAATGCCGGTATCCACACATGTCGTGTAAGTATATAATATACTGGCATGCCATGACCTACCCTTCACCAGTGCTCCTGTATGTGGTGAGCTTGGTGGACTGCCCCCTTTGCTGTGTTTGCAAGGGACAGAGGATATGGGGTGGGGCATTAGGAGTCTGTAATGTTGTGTTGCACTGGCCAACTAGCATCCGACAAAATGCTACCTATCATCTACTAAATTGCTCATATTTCAATAGGTGTGTTATTGCACAGTTTCAGGGCAATGTACCGGTGGTTCTTTTTTTTTTTTTTTAAACCTTAGTTATTATTTTATTTAACAGTATACATAGGTATGTGATACACAAATTTGCAAGTACATTTCTCGCAAGCTTAAAAATAAAGGAGTCCAGTATAATGAGAAGAAAGAGGAGTGTACCCCTTTATTAATTATAGGGACGGGGGTGATTAGACTAGAGAAAGAAGAGAGTCCCTAGCTAAAATGTGGATACAGTGTTGTTCTGTCAACATGTACACTTAGTGGGGTTGTAAAGCACATTTAGTTAGACACAGCAGCAATTAACATAACGTATACCAATTTGTGCAGGGCAACACACTATTTTTTATGCTAGTCTTACAGAACCCAATATAATAATGCCAACAAACAATGTCATAGAAAATGTATAAAATCAAATTTTATTCATCATATTATTAAAACCATTCTACATACATTTCACAGCAGCTTTGATCATAAAATAAAAATAGATAAAAACAAGGTTAAAATTTAGGCAAGAAAACTACACAAAAAAGTCGACGCGGCGTTTTGGTGAGACTAGGATCAACCACCTTCTTCAGGACAGAGTTTTCTAAAAATGTAATATAATATATTATCAATTAATACATTTGTTACATCAAAATGATGACACATTATTACAAAGTTAGTTACAAGTTGGCATACAAGTTGACATATATTATTTTATTTACTCTACAGCGCCCCCACTAAAAAATGAAAACTTATATATTCTCTTTTCTAAAAAGGTCTGCGCATTCTGATTTGCTCTCTGACCCTCTTGACTGGATGATGTGTCTGATGTGCCTTGCAGTCGAAGATATTCCCTGAGGGGTTGCCATATATCCTTGGGTCGCGATGTGGGCGGCTGTAGTTCTGTATATAGTTTGCTCGTGGTGTCGCAATATGTCATGCTCTTACGCCAGCCTTTAACATTGGGTTTCTGCCTGGTGCCCCAGCGAAGAACTATTTCACGTTTCGCCAGTAACAGGGTGATCGCTATGAATGTGTGTGCGTTTTTGGGCAACGAGTCCACATAGCCCATCAATGCAATCAAAGGAGTTGCTGACACCTGTATTCCCCCCAATATGCTGTACTAAACTATATATTTCCTGGCAATAACCATTTATTATGCTACAGGACCAAGTCATGTGGAGGAAGGATGCTGCCTGTAAATTACATTTGGGACAGTGTGTCAAAGTGGTGCCCTTTAACCTGACCATCTGCTGTGATGTGACGTACGCCCTCCTGAGCATTTTAAATTGTAATAATTTGTGTCTGTGGTTGCATGAGACTAGTTTGATTTGTTTGCAACACCCTTTCCAGATATCATCTGTAAGTGGTTGTTCTATATCGGCAGCCCGGGCTTCTCTGACCTTAGCATCTCGCTGTGGCATCAACACGAGGCTAGCCTTGTACAGTCTAGAAGTAATGTGTTCTCCACCAGTGTCTGTTATTACTAACTTAAGTGGACTAAACTCTGCCAGTTCTAGTGGATAGGTTGGTATCGTGCCTCTAACTGCACTCTGCAAACGGGCCAATACAAAATGGTCCATAAATGTGGCTGCCGTGAAACGCGGGTCTTCGCTACGAGTAAAAGCGTGGCCTCCCGGGAATAAGTCCCCAATAGATTCTAATCCCAGCCGGGAAAGAATGTGTTTGGTCCCAGCTTCTACCGTGGGGGGGAGCCAGGGGTTCGTGGAGAGTGGCAGTGCTGGAGAGTATAATATTGACCCTCCTGTTTTCATGAGTAGCTTTTTCCATGCCCAGCAAGTAGTGGACAGTGGTTGAATATCGTGTGGGTCCCGTGGGATCCCAACAGGCAGGAGTGCATTCAGTGGTGTGGGATCAGCGAAATCTCTCTCTGGTTTGGCGTAGGGTATGCGTGCGTCAGGGTGATACCAGTGATATGCATATCCGCTCTGTACTACTAAAAAATAAAACTGCAGGTCTGGGACTCCAAATGCCCCTCTGTCGTACGGAAGCGTTAAAGTGTCCCAAATGACTTTAGGCTGTTTCCCTCCCCATACCAACTTTGAGATGTGTGCGAAGTGGCGCAAAAAATAGATTGGTCAATGGGATGGGAATATTGGTGAATAAATAGAGAAAGCGAGGCAATATCACCATCTTTATAATAGCTATACGTCCAGCCATTGATAACGGTAGTTTAACCCACTGTTCCACTTGGGTCTGTAAGCGGCTCAAAGCTGGTCCGTAATTTAAACGCAATACCTGCTGTCGGTCTCTATGTAAATATATTCCCAGATATTTGATTTCCGCTTCACACTATTGTACCGGAAACTCCCCACACTCGCGATTCTGAACGTCGGTCAGGGGGAATAGTTCCGATTTACCCCAGTTAATTTTGAGGCTGGACAATGCACCGAAATGGTCTATTTCTCTTAATAACGGTTGCAGATTCTCTTCAGGTTTCCTAACGTACAGAGCCACGTCGTCAGCGTATAACTTCACTAATGTACCAGTGGTTCTTCAGTTTCTGTTCCATGGCTGGAGGTTTAGAAAGGATCAGGTAGGCTCTGCTGTTTTGTTAGCCTTTGTGAAATGTGGGGTATATTTACTGCAAGATGCCTGTACATAGTGAGCTAAGTCCAGTCATCTTGTAAGTCCCCTTTCCCTAAGAGATCCCTTGGTTTCCCACTGGACAATTGCAGCACTGACAGTAGTAGTAACGTTAATACTGTTGGTTTGAGACTACGGCCCGATAACGAGTTGCTGTTACATCTGCACCTGTGGGAATTGATACTGTGTGGTAACACCTTGCCAGTATACTGTGGAGTTCCGAGTTTATCCCTATGGAATGGGGAATTAGAATGAAGATACGGTTTTATCAGGAGGATCTCCACAGAGTATTCTCTTTGCTGTTTTTGGAGGGATAAGAAAGACTATAGTTGGGAGGATGGGGAAGGGCAGGGGAGACAGTAGTCTGAAATGGGTGGAGCTTTAGGTGCTCCCCTGTAACGTGGCTGAGTATCGGACACAGGTCCGGACTGCAATGAACCATTCTCAGAGCCAATTTACTGGCTGGATTTTCCTGCTAGTTGAATCGGGCCGGGATTCCCACATTCAGTAATCCAGCTATGAGAACAGAGGGCCATTCACGATGAGGCAGGGTGCACCCCACCCATGAATTCCGCTACCCCTGGCTTGTAATCAGGCTCTCACAACTCACAGTTACTACTAATCAATTCAGAACCTCCCAGTTTAGGCTGTGTGGCAACATTTTTATCAATTTTAGAACATTTGAAAGGGAAAGAAACCAACTTCTACTCTCAGTTGACAGATGATATCCAGGATTTCCACGCTATTGCACCTTACAAGGTCTGATCGCCCTGGCTCCATAGTAGGATGTCCGCCTGTTAGGCTGTAGCAGGGAACCTTCCTTTGAGAATATTTCTGGGGAGATTACCTGGCTACTCCTTCTACATGAGCTTGGAGGGGGCTAGAAAAGGATTCATGTTTTTTTTTAAGTTCTGTTTATTAATTTGCAGGTTAAACTTTTGATAGTACGGTTACAAATTGAAGTCTCGATATACAAAGCACGCTTCATCTTACAGTGGTTCTTCTCTTAAAATTATACAGTTATTACATTTGACATTTTAGACAGTATTCGACATGTTTCTACACCCACTTATATTAGCTCGAGTCTGTGTCTGATTCGATCGGAGGTGGAGCACAAATGTTCCTTCTGTATGCATTCCACGTTTCCCACACTCTTTCCCACTTTTTGGGGCATCCTCGATGTATGTATGCTGGCCTTTCTGCCACCATAACACCATCCATATCTCCGATCCATTCTCGATACGTCAGAGAAGTTTGTGATCCCCAGTGTTTGGCTATGTTTCGTTTTGCGTACATCATACCCAGCGTGACCCAGTCCTGTGCCGCATGATTGAGGTCAGTTGGCTCCCATATATTTAAGAGACATCTTCTAGGCTCTGGCTCGACAGTCTCTCCACTAACTTGCATAAGGACTCGCATAATTGTTTCCCAGTAGGTCGCTATTTCTGGGTACTCCCATATTATATGGTAGAAGGTACCGATTGCCCCGCATTGGCTCAAGCAGAGTGTATTATCAGCCCTCCCTATCTTATGTAGGGTTACCCTTGTATAATAAATGCGATGCAGTATCTTTAGTTGCACTAGTCTCAATTTGGAGGACATCGCCACTTCGCGTGGGGAGGCGAGCACCTCTTGCCAATCTGTCTCGTCTAGGTCTCCCACTTCAGTCTGCCATTTTTCACGTAGAGATTTTGTGGGATCTGGTTGATTATTGATAATTTTTCGATAAGTGAGGGAAATGGCCTTCTTGTCCATATATTCTGTTAGGAGCCTATCCTCCAACGGGGAGGCCTCAGGAAGTATAGTGCCTGCTGGAATAGCTGTCGTCAGTGCATGTCTGATCTGGGTATACCTAAATATTTCGGAGGGTGCCATCTCGTATTGATCTTGGAGGTAGGGAAAGGTGACAACCTCTCCCTTAGTCCATAAATCGCCTACCGCTGAGATTCCAATGGAGTCCCACCGTTTGAAGCCCTTACTGGTACTGAGTCTGCCTAATTGTTGTGTTTCCCAAAGTGGGGTCTTCTGTGTTAGGACACCGGCCCATCCTAGTTTTTTGAGTGCTATGTGCCAAATTTGGACTGTGTGTGCTGTAGGTCCCATTAGTGGTGGTTTGCATGCTTTAGTATAAAGTGCTCTCATTACTCCTCCCTCTCCCAAGCTGTGTCTGTCCGAGCGAAACGCTGGGTCCGTTTGCGGGGTGTGTATCCAGTGATTGAGTACGATCAGTTGAGAAGCCCAGTAATAGACTTGTATGTTCGGAAAGGCGATTCCGCCATCGTACCAACCTTTTATCAATTTTTGCATGGCTATGCGGGCCGGTTTTCTGTCCCAAAGCAGATTGTTTACTTCTGCCTCAATTGCCTTAAAATAGGATGGGGGAACTGAAAAAGGGGTATTTTGCAGGGCGTAGAGAAACCTGGGAAGCGCCATCATCTTAAAGAGTGCGGCTCTTCCGAGCAGTATCAATGGGACGGATTGCCAATGTTTTGCATCTTGACGGAGTCCTTTCAGTGGCGGTATGAGATTTTGTTCCATGAACTCCTCAGGTAGTGGTGTGACATATATTCCCAAATACTTGAAGTACCCTTCTGCGATTTGCAGACTACATCCCTTTGGGAGTTGTGGTGGGGGGCCGTTTAGGACATATAGGATTGACTTCGTCCAGTTAATGGTGTAACCTGAGAGTTTGCCTTATACTTCACAGATGCCTAGGAGCCTGTTGATGGAACGCCTGGGGAATGCCATATATAATAGTACATCATCCGCATATAGGGATATGCGATCTTCCCATCCCTCCGCCCAGTGGAGGCCACGGATGACCGGGTCCCTCCTTATCCGTGCTGCCAGTGGCTCCAATACCAGAGCAAATAGGAGCGGTGAGAGGGGGCATCCTTGACGTGTTCCGCGCCCTAGGGGAAAATCTGCAGAGACATCGCTGTTTACAGCTACATGAGCTAGGGGATTTGTATATAGCAGCTGTATCCATGCACAGAATTTGGGGCCGAAGCCCAGATGTTTAAGAACGGCAAATAGGAAGGGCCATTCCACCATATCGAAGGCCATACGTGCGTCTAAAGACAAGATGACAGCTGCTTCCTGTATTGTGGGTATACGAGCCATGACACTGTGCAGTCTTCTCAAATTGAGGGCCGTATTCCTTCCCGGCATGAACCCGGATTGATCCGGATGTATTATTTTAGTAAGATGGGGTGTCAATCTAGCCGCCAGTGTCTTGGCTAGTATTTTGGCCTCTGCATTTAGCAGTGATATGGGCCGATAAGACGTACAGTTTTGGGCAGGCTTTCCGGGTTTGTGAATAGCCACTATTGTCGCCGTACGGTGATCCCTGGGGAGTTCTCCTTCTTCTAGGCTGGCTACATACATGCTTAATAGATGCGGCGTGATAGTAGTTGCTGTTTTTTTGTAAAGTTCTATGGGAATGCCGTTGGGCCCCAACGCTTTCCCTGATTGTATGGCTCCTATGGCTAATAGTAGTTCATCGACTGTGAGGTGTGCCTCAAGCGTAAGGGCTTCTTCCGGTGTTAGTGTGGGCATTCGGATATCTTTAAGGAATGCCTGTGCTTCCTCGATCGTTGTCGAGGAGGTTGTTGTGTAAATACTTCTGTAGTGCTCCGCTAGCGCGTTCACTATCCCCTGTGGGTCAGTTATGGTTCCCCCATCGTCTGTCTTCAATTGCGCCACCCATCGGCTAGCTCGTTCTCGCTTGTCTATCCATGCCAGAAGTTTCCCCGCTTTATCCCCTACTTCATATACTTTATGTTGTGTAGCTAAGAGCCTGGCCTTTGCATCCTCCTACATGTATTCTCTATAGCCTTTCTTTATCAAGTCTAGGTCCTGGGCAGTAGCTACGGTAGGGTTGAGGGCGTGCAACAGTTCTGCGTGGGTCACTTCTTGTTCTAGGGCTTCTATTTGTTTCCGTTTGTCTTTTTTATGGCCCGAAATTAATGAGATGGCCTGGCCTCGGAGCACTGCCTTGTCGGCCTCCCGGAGGATTACTGGGGAGGTGTCCGAATGCTCGTTTTCTTTGAAATATTGCTGCGTCGTATTAGTTATGCCTTTTAGGATCCTGGGGTTTCTTAAAAATCCCGGATATATTGGGAAGGTTCGTCGCTGGGTTACAACGTGCTGTGTATATTTAATCAGAACCGGGGAATGGTCAGAGATGCCTCTAGGTAGGTGAGTTGCTTCTGTTATCTTCCCCAGACTATCTGCCAGCGTGAATATGTAGTCTATCCTAGAGAGGCTGTTATGTGCTCCGGAATGGAAAGTGTACTGTTGCTCTAAAGGGAAGCAGTAACGCCAGGTATCTATGAGGCCGAGAGCCCCGAGATACTCCGCCAATCAGGAGTTTGTGTTGCTTTAGGTTCTAGGGGGTTTACGGTCGATCGCGTCATCCATGGTGGCATTGAAATCTCCGCCTATTAGGAGTTCCCCTTCTGGGAGTGTGAGTAGGAGTGCGCTAAGCGCTGGGAGCGCCACCGAGTGAAGTGCTGGAGGAATGTACACTGAGACTATATTATATGCTCGCCCCTCCCACTGGCATGAGATGGCTGCAAACCGGCCCTGGTCGTCTGTCCATGTCCGTTTAATAATGAGTGGGAACTGTTTCCGTATGAGAATGCCCACCCCTCGTGAGCCCGAGGTAAACTCTGAGTGTGCCACCATTCGGAAACCCCATCTATCTAGGGCCTTACATGAGGAGCCCACCAAATGCATTTCCTGAATTAGGGCTACTGCGGTGGCGTGACGTTTAAGGTATTGCAGGACCAACCCTCTCTTTATTTTGTCACACAATCCGTTAACATTCCAAGTGAGCAGTGAAAAGGGGGAGCTCATTCTGTGGGGAGCCGTTGGTGTGGTGGTCTCGCTGTCAAGCAATATTGTCGTCTGTCATGTCTTGTAACTATGTAATGGGAATCTGTAGGACAATGCGTTAGAAGCGTGACGTGCGAGTGTTGAGATTGGACGGTGAACTGTTTCTAACATGTTACAAAAAGTAAATATGAACTAAATAACTTTACCCCCCTGCCCACCCTCCTCCCTGCCTCCCTGCATGACGAGCCCAGAACTACCCGCCTCCCCAACTTCGCAGAGCGCTTTGTTCCTGTCCCTGGTACCTTGATGGGGGGGAGAGTCCTCCGGTATCCCCCCCATCCTCCCTCTTGTCTGTGGCGTACCTTATTGGCATATACACCTTCGGTGATTCACACTTTTAAAATTACTAACTGGGCAAAACAAAACAGGCATACGCTGTCCATTGTCCGATAGAAGTCTGTTTTCGCACTATCATCTTGAGAGAGGCATTTGCCTCAGTGTCTCTCCAACTGCAATGCGAGGGATCATTGCGTCACGGCTGAACTGTGTGCATCTTGTCCATTACCTTTCGTACTATTTCCTGAATCTTCGTAGCCTCTTTGGGATCGACTGATGATGTGGAACTCCTCACTCTTCTCCGCTCGTTTGCGATGATCGTCCCAGTGCTTCTGTAGACTCTTCTGAGGCCCCATCCTGCGAGCATTGACCGTGGTTTCTATCAGGGCGCCCGTAGCCCGGGGCCCGACGCCCTCCCTCCAGCCATTCCCCAGCCTCGTCTGGCGTAGTAAAAAACCATGTTTTCCTTCACTCTCAACTTTGCCCGAAATAACATTGAGTACTTGAGTTCCCGGTTTCGGAGCTCCTTTTTTATCTCTATAAAACTGCGCCGTTACTTTGTCACTGCCGCCGTATAGTCCGGAAAAATCGTGATAGTACTATGCTCGAGACGTATCGGAGGGGCAATGCGTGCCGTCTGCAAAATCACGTCTCGATCACGGAAATTAAAAATGCGAGCTAGTATGTGTCTTCCCCCTGGGACCCGGTGAGCTCTTTGTACGGAAAAATAGTTGGAGAGCCCTCGCAGCTGTAGTTGATTTTTTATTATGTTCTCCACCAGCAGGTCAAGTGCTGCTCCCCCTGCTCGCTCCTGCACGCCAATAAGTCTGATGTTGTTACGTCTCGAGCGTCCTTCTTGGTCGTCGAGTTTGGCGGCCATTATCTTGTTGTCTGCTTCAAGTTGGCGCATTTGTTTTTTGAGAGCGGTCGTATCGCTAGTGAGGGCAGCCGTAGTTGTTTCGACCTCCGCTTCCCTGGTAGACATTTTATGGAAATCCGCCCTGATCAGTTATAGTTCCGTCGAGATTGTACCAATTCGTGAGTCCAGGGAGGTATGCACATTATGCAAGGTAGTCATAATGTCCTGCAACGTGATTTCTGGTCTTTCCGCTGTTGTAGGGCTTACTGCTCGAACTTGATCGTGATCAGTGAGTTCTGGTTGAGTCTTGACACTGCTGGATTTGTCAAGTTTTGTTTGGTGCGTGCCACGCTGGCCTCTACCCCATCTCGACCAGCCTCAGTCAGCACAACTTGGAGTAGAGTGGGGCTGGGGCGGTACTCACCGCTGCCTGCCTGTGTGTCATGTAGGCACAAGCAGCCTTTCGGGTTTTTCACCCTGACCTGTCGCTGTGCTGATTTGCCATCACTGGGCTGAGTAATCTGGTGGGAGGTGTTTTTGACCGATTACTATTGCTGTCCTGAGCTGCCCTGTAGTACTGCAGTTCTTGTGGTGGGCTCAGCGTATGCAAGCCTTGCCAGGCCTTACGTTACGGAGAGCTCGTCCCGCTTCTCTTTTGAGGGCCTCCGGTGTTGTGCGTCCACTGGTCGCCGCTGCATATTCTCCTGGTGTCATGCCTTCCTCGTGGGCGCCGCGCCACAGGGCCTCCCCATTGCTTCGTCCGCCCCCCATGCGGCCTAAATGCTTTGCGTATTACCTCTTCTCGGCGGGGGGAGACGACCCACGACTCTCGGGGGGGGGGGGTCCCTGGGTGGTCAGGATTTTGGGGGTTGCCGTAGGTGGATCGAGCGCCACACAGCCTGGGTCGTCACCGGCCCCCGCCCGGTGTTCGCCGTTTCTGGAAAGGCCCCCCCGACGCCGGCCGACCTCGCTTTTCACCTGCGGTGTCTCTTTGACCGTGTTGCAGCCGTGGGCAGTGATCGTTGAGTATCAGCCACAAGGTTCATCCTAGCCTGTCTTCCTGCCCCGGGTCTGCTTCTCGAGGGATATGTGATCTCAGCCCGATCTCGCCGCTGGCCGTCTTCCGTGGCGCAGCTCGCGCCGTCTCCTGATCTTCTCTTCGCTGCGGCGTCTCACCGGCTCCTGCTTCCGATTCGTCTTGTCCGCGTCACTCACCGTCGCGGCCGGTCTTTGCTGGGCAGGCTCTGTCGCCAGTGCGGCTTGTTCTTTTCTATTCAGGTGGGTTTCAGCGCTTCCGGTGCGGTCGGGTATGGACGAACTACAGTCCCTGCTTCAGTTTCAGGTGCAGGCTGCACTTCTTCTCCTCGGTGCCATGTCGCCGGTGTTTACACGGCAAGATCCGCTCCTATCACATTGGACTCCCTGCCGTTTCCGACCTGTAGCCCTCTATTTTGGAGGTGTGTATGCCAGCAGATTAGTGATCGGATCGGTGGGAAGCTGGCTGGGTGTCGGAGCCTCCCTAAGCAGCGGCCATTTCCTTCGGCTGCTAGCCACGCCCCCTCGGATTCATGGTTTTTAACACTATGGGCCCGATTCTGATGCGGGTTGGAAAAGCTTCCCGACCGAGGGCCTGATTGTGATGCGGTTAGGAAGGCCTCCTAACGGCATTTGCTCCTTCCAAATCGGATCGGGAATGTGTCTTCCCGACCGAGGGCCCAATTATGATGCGGTTAGGAACAAATGTTCCCATTGAAGTCAATGGGAGTTCAACCAAATCGTATCTGGAAGCATCCGGATGCATCCTACTCCGCCGGTCGGACTTTCCCGATCCGAGTGGGTCGGAAACCATTTCCCAACCGATTCGGTCGGGAAGCTTTTCCAACCCGCATCAGAATCGGGGCCTATGTTGTTAAACTCTGAGAACCTGCAATCATGTTTGTCTGTTTCTTTCATCATTAAAATAGCTGTGTGGCAATGCATACAGATTATGCATTTTCACTTGATCCGAGGATCACATCAAATACATTCCACTTAAATATATAGCCTCATAGTGTAAGAAATGAGAGGAGGAAGGGGACGTGGAGAGAATGCTCATATTACTTTTGTGCAACTACCATTGGTTGTCTTGCTAAATTGAACAGAAGGATTGTGCCGAACGCACTTTATTTGTGGGCTTACCTCCTCAGGGCAGAGGCCTGTGAGAAGGAGAGAGAGTCATGCTTTATTTGAAACAAATGGTGTCTGTGGTGAGGTGGGAGCAAGTAGGGTCTTGGACAAGTACAGGAGAACCATAGTGTTGAAGAATTCCATTAAGTAACTTGATCATTACGACTTTGTGCGCAAGTATACACTGAAAAAAACCTTTATAATTGAACACGCAGGCTTGTTGGAGGACATAATACATACTCCTTAGGTTTTTATTGATGTTATATGAGGGCGTTCAGGTTCTATTTGCTAAAACGTGTTGCTTAATTGAATATAGATTAGGCTAATTTAGAAACGAAAGTGTAAACCCAAGTACCTTCTTAAGGTCTCCAAGAAGCTGAAAATTAATTTCCAAATACTTCTTGTCTACTATGTTGTATTCGATTACAACCTAAGACATAGGATGGTATATTCTGTTTAAATCATTGCCATTAATTATTTCTCATTATTATCCCCAAAACAGCTTTATCCAATAATCTTGGAGATTTCCTGCTAAATGGAGACTTTATCGTCAGCATGTTCAAAAGGGAAATTAAAGTAGGAAGTGCTGTGCTTGAATACAGTGGATCTGATCATTCTGTGGAAAGAATTAATTGTACTGATCGCATTGAGCAAGAAATTGTTCTTCAGGTAA
Organism: Calotriton arnoldi; assembly: GCA_963921515.1. Classification (NCBI taxonomy): domain Eukaryota; kingdom Metazoa; phylum Chordata; class Amphibia; order Caudata; family Salamandridae; genus Calotriton; species Calotriton arnoldi. Next base: position 1,096,276 of record CAWUFW010001245.1, read on the forward strand.
CATATACATTCTTGAAACTTAGTTCTATCGGCAGTACCATTTCTTTGCTTAATAGTAACCATTTCATTGTTTCGTAGGTATTGTCAGTGGGTAATTTGTATAACCCTGATGTTAGATATACGTTCAATGTTCCAATAGAAGATAAGCCCCAGCAATATTTCTGGAATCCATACGGCCCTTGGCAGGCCTGCAGTAAACTTTGCCAAGGTAGGAATTGTATTTCGTTGGAATCTTTTGTTACTGCGTATACCTTGCAAAATACCGTGAACATGATATTTTGTGCAAGTCTCTGTGTTCCTTTATTTTTTATGTTAACAAATCATCTCTTGTTGTGTTTATTAGAAGTATTAATTAAGTTTTGCATGTGCATTGTTTAATACAGGGTTCTGCAAAGTCGGTCCTGGAGGGCCGGATTCATGCCAGATTTTAAGATACCTACATTTATCTAAATGGCGATATGCTAAATATCTGGCATGGATTCGGCCCTCCAGGACTGACTTTGGAGAACTCTGGTCTAATATATTAAATTAACATTGGTGCTGTATAATGCTTTGTCAATTGTTCAGTTATGCATCATTTTCAATGGGTGACACCAATGCTTAATTTGTGCTGGTCTTTGCAGGTACTCACACCGGCACTTATTTCTTGACACAGGCACATATTTATGACGGTCCACCACATGGTGGCACTGCCTGTCTATTTTTGAACATCAGATGATTTGACAATACAAAATGCATAAAAAATAACACCTGCACCTCTGGGCTATTCTTACTTCTGTGGATGGCCAGGAATAGACAATATTGTCACATCTGCTGGAGTGTAATGAGAAGTAGGTTGGATTATTGCTTGCATTTGGCAGCACTGTCTGGGACAGTGGGTGGTGATAGCTGCAGTGACCTCCTAAGAAGTATGCTGTACCCTGGCACTTATTTGTCCGTAAATTAAGCACTGGGTGACATATTCCTGCCCATCAATCCTACTTATTTTGTGACTCATGTTCACTATTTGTTTTGTGTGGTAATGTCCCATGTAGTTATCCCTCCTTGTCAATAGTAAATGCATAGTCATCTCATTGTGCTGCATATGTTTGGTTGTGCTAATTATGTGGTGCATGCTTGGTCATTTGTGCCTCTAAATGTGGGGAAAATAATGTTGCTATTCTCACTGTTTGGTTACACTTAAGCATTCATCCAGTTCCTTACCACAGGCTTGATCATTCTCATTGTGTGGCATGTAGCACATGCTTTACCACTCTTCTGTGAAACGTGCATGATAATTCTCATTGTGTGGCAAGTGCTTGGTCATTCTGATTGTGTGGTACTTGCTTGCTCATTCTTCCCTCTAATTCTGCGACTAATAGCCGCCATTCTTAATGACATTTCTCATTGTGTAGTATATGCATTGTTGTCTATTCTATAACAAGCACTTGCCCATTCTTGTTGTTCAGTACACACGTGACCATTCGTCTCTTTTTCTTTGCAGAATGCCTTTAACATTCCATTGTACAATACATACTTGGAAAATCACATTGTATAGCCCATACTTAGTCATTTGTTCTCCTAATTTTGCAGTGCTTGCCTGGCTACACCCATGTAGTGGAACATGGTTTTGCATTCTCATTGTGTGCCACATGCTTGACCATTCTCCTTCTTTGGCACATGTTTGCACATACTCATTAGATGGCATATACTTTGTTGTTTTCTTTCTATTGCTAAATCATTCTATTACTCTGGCAAATACCTGTCCTCCTCTTTCTGTGATAACATGCTCAATTATACTCAATCTTTGACACATACAAGGTTATTCAGGTTTTGTGGCGCATTCTTCTTCATCTTCATTTTGTGGCACATTTGTGGCCATTCCCATTCTGTAGCATGTGCTTGACCCATTGTGAGGTACCGCCATGTCAATTTTGTTCATAACCACATGCTGGGCCAGTCTGCTTCTGTGTTGCATGCATGAAAAAGTTCCTTCTTTGATACTTACTTATCTAGACTCAGTCGGATGCATATGCTTGTTCAGTCTGTTGCGCATAATTGTCATTCTCTTTCTGCTGGACTTCCTTGTCCTTCTCATTTTTTGCATTTCTATTTCTGTACTTGTTTGTCCACTCTCAGTCTCTTACACGTACTTCTCATTCTCTCTTGATCACATATTCTTGTCCATTCTCGTTCTGTGAAGCATGCTTTTCTATTCTAAATTTGACCATGTGCTTTTCCACTCTCTTTGTGCCACATGTACCTGGAGGTTTGTCTGCAGCAAGTGCTTGCCGATTCTCATCCTGAGGTACATGCTTAGTTCTTCCTTTTAAATATTTTTGTAGACACTTGGAATACATATTAAGTGCTTTTGATTCATGAAAAGTGGCAATAATGAAAATGTGACTCCTGGCTTTATAATGAGGTTCATTTCTGTTTATCTCCTTGTGTCAAGTGCTTAACATTTTACTGACCAGGGTTGTGATTGTTGTCTGTGCATTAACATATTTGCTTTATTGTTCAGGGGATCGAAAGAAGAAACCAATTTGTACCCGAGACTCAGACCAGTTAGTGGTATCAGATCAAAGGTGTGATCGAATCCCCCCACCAGATGCGATAACCGAGCCGTGTAATACTGAATGTGAATTGAGGTATTCAGCCAGATAATATTGCATTTTTGTTAATCCTTTTTTTCTAATTATTTATGTCTCCAGGCATGTTTTAGACCCTCTTTACTGAAAAAGTACCGCCAGAGTTAAATTATCATTCTGCTGAGATTAATACTTCCCCATAAACACTAATGATGGTATAGCAAGTATGTTTTGCTGGTGGTGGTACAGAAAGACCATAGAGTTAATAACCATTAGCTGTAAGCATTTAAAAAACAGCAAGTGGAAGGCAGCTGTCCATTCTTATAGCAGCTACAAATGCAGCTGGGGTAAAATTTACTGCTTCGGAGTAGAATACTGCTAGTCGAAAAATAGATTTATCTTGGAGATCAGCAACTATTCCCTGCAGGACCAAAACACCTCCAGGGCATTGTGATCACACATAACAAACGCTTGTCGTGCAGAAGCTGGTTATACATTTGACTCATTTTAAGATCAGCTGTGATTATATTTTGGGTGGAACATTCCATCACTTCTTGTCAGTAGTTTTTATGTAATGCGGATTGGTGGCAATAATACATTTGCTGCCGGAATTAATGCATTTACCACGGTATGTAGCACCGCAGAGTGGATTTCGTTAAACACTCTATATGAGTGATTATAACCAATTACAGCTGGTGGTATTCCTAACTCACTTTCTGAAATGAGGCCCGTGATATGTAATTCATGTCAACTTTGATAACCTAAAATTTTCCCTGTGATTTCCATTAACTAATGTTAGCTTCCATTTTATTTCTCAGTGTCAACTACAGCATGTGAGAGGGAAGAGCACTACATGTATGGCTTTCAAGAAATGTTTAACGGGGTGCTATTTCTAGTTACACCTCAAGTGTACCGATTGAATTCTTAACGCAAGTTTATCTTTCTGACCCTTTTTTGAAAAACTTGATATTCTGGTTCGAAAAGCTAGTGTTGACCAAATTGGATTACATTAATTGTGTGGATAGGATGTTGTGGGTCTTCGGAGAGTGCACAATAATTTGCAAGTTAAAACGAATGCAGCCACCATAGCTAGTCTGCTAGACTGGTGGGAGTATGTTACTCGAACTCTTAAACTTATTCGGTGGTTGCCTGACTGGGCAATGAAAACCTACAATCCTGACAGCCATACATTTATCCCTGTCCAGTCCTCCCACTGTCCTAAAGAGAAGGCAAAAGTGCATGACCTTCTTCAACCCATTTAAATAAAACCTTACAATTGCAGGCTTCTGATATATAGCAGTCCTTGAAGGCTTTTGGCCAATTGTTATCCTGTATTTCCCTGTAATCTATATTTTAGAGCCTGAAAGACTTTGGTACTTATTTACAGTTTGAAGGGTACAGGAGTTCCACCAAAAATGCGAAGATCGCCCATCACCTTTTTAAAGTGTTTAACTATGTATACACTGTGTATAGGGTGGACAGGACATCTGCCAGTTCTTGCCAGATATCTCACATTTGCCAAAATGCTAAATGGCCCTAATGCCTCTTCACTGAGACATTCTTGAGACATTCCTTTACTTATTCTTGTTTGAGTTGTAGCCAATGTGTACTCACCTAAACCCAAGAGTGTGTGTTGTACACATTCAAAAATATAATTGAAAATTAAACAAACACGTCACTCAGTATCATGACCAAATAGGTTGTCAGAGTCATTTTTTTTTTGTTTTACAAAAACATACTCCCGCTTTGGGTATTTGTTTTGTAAAACAAAAAGGTTTGAGCGGCTGCATGAAACACGGCTTCCACTCAGCAAATTTTGAATGCTGTGGTGGCAGCTCTTTTAAAGGCAGCCAAAGATCTCAAATTACTATGGGTGGTAGACTGCCTGGGCAGAGGCACTCCCCTGTCTCACCTGTAATCTAGCCATTTCATAAATGCTATAGGAAAAATCACCAGGTTCCACATTTGCCAACTTGCAGAGCCAAAACGGCCTGAATCAATGTGTCCAGAGGCGTAACAAAGGCCCCTGCGGTGCGTGGGGGGCCCTAGGCTTACCCATACTGCAAGGGGCCCCCTCAGCCCCTGCTGATGTGAGTGTGATGGGCCCCTTCAGCATATCTTGCAGGGGGGCCCACTCGGGTTTTGTTATGCCACTGAATATGTCAACTTCCTTATTGCAAGATTAATTGATGTCTACACCGCCACTGTTCCATGATTGGCTAACATTCCCTTACCTGCCTATCAACAGTCCTCCTGTCAAGTTACTATTCAGGAGACTATTATGAGAGTTGAGGGTAGGTTGAGTTGGCATGGACATATTAATTGTCTCTTTCAGGTCCTCACTTGTTTCATCCATTATGGTTACATGTTTAAAGTGGAAATGGTAGAGTTGCTTGCTTCTCAATCCATTTTATCTGACACCAGCTCTACTTCTATGTCTGCCAGTATGTGGAAAGCAGGTATTTTTCTTACCATCATGCTAGAAGACGATATAGTGCATACCTAGCCCTTTAATCAAGCCCACCAGCTCCTCACCTGAGCCATGCACCAACTTTAAGTGCTCAGTGGGATCTGACAAGTTTAATAAGGTTAAAATCGCATCACTGTACAAAGAGATCAGCTTGACACAATTAGAGGGCAGTTCTCACACCTGTGATAATATTAAGGCATATTTAATCTCTGGCAGCCCCAGTTGTCACACCTTGGACCTACGATACTATTATAATGTTGTCAGAATATCGTCTGACATAATGATTGTGTCCTAAATATTGTTTACAAAATTAGCGCCCCACTGGAGTTAATAACTGAAAATCTATAACCAATTGGACGGTATTTATGTAAATAATATTTAGGACTCAGTATTTATGTCAGACAATATTTCTGTAGATGATATTCCGACGGAGACCCACCGAGAAGGCTTTTTTTCTTGATTCTTTGTCACCATTTTGCCTTCTGTATTTGAACTTTTGCTCGCATTACTTCTAGTCCACTTTGAATTGTCCAGGTTTTGATGTCTCCGTTATTCCTAGCCTAGAAAGATAATTTTTTTAAATGTGCATCAGTACCTTCTGAAACTGTGTTTAGTAAAGTGTGATTATAGCCTTGTCACATGAAACAACATTCGTGAAAAAAATCAAAGTAAACTATGTGGCTGATGTAATTTGCAGTTATGATAGCAGTTTCACACTGATGTTGTATTTTATTGATGATGGCCACTTATGGGCTCATTCTGAGTCCCTCAATTTTTCGATGTGCAAAAACTGCTCAGATAAAATAGTATCACACAGTGGCGTTTTTACCTTGGGAGGTTTTGTGTCCCTTTTTATGGTTATAAGTTTGGAACATGAGGTTTTACTTCATTTCGAAATTACATGCTTTCCTTTTTTTCAACATGAATTCCCCACATAAATATCTCCAGGTAATGACTGGATTGGTTTGCGCATAAAAGTTCCATAGGTCTAAGTGCAAATTTTGCTCAACTAAGTTCCGAAATCAGTCTTAGACTTTGGCGGGTCCCAGCATGTAGCTATTTAGTGAATTTTTGTTTAAAATGTATGTCAGCTTTAATAACTTCTCGCTATTTGCACCTTAAATGCCGGTGAATAGGGTTTAGAAATGTATTATTATATGATTTACTATGTACATTAGTTAACTGTAGTGATAGAAATTACCAGGATCCTTATAATTTTTTTGTCATCCTCAGAAAAGCATTCAGTTCCATATGTTGAACAAGTATTCTCTCTTTATTGCATGTAGGTGGCATGTTGCACGAACGAGTGAATGTACTGCACAGTGTGGAGTGGGTTACAGAACTTTGGATATCTACTGTTCAAAGTATATCAGGTCGGAAGGTAAAACAGAAAAAGTTGATGACCGATTTTGCAATGGTCAGACCAAGCCAAGTACTAGAGAGAAGTGTTCTGGAGATTGTAACATTGGAGGCTGGCGATATTCACCATGGTCAGATGTAAGTTAATTTTATAGCTACAAAATTACTTTGTCCAAGTTTCTAATGTGACATAAACTCCTGATTCTGAGGGATAGATTTTCCCGAAGATTCCTCCACTTATAAATATTATCCAGCTGCCAGACTGGGTCCAGAAACGTTTTTCCCTGGCAGTAGCTCTCCCCCACCACCAGGTAGCATCACACAACTCCAATCACAGCTCCATCCACCATGAATGTGATGTCATCCGGCTGTATACTGTTTAGTCTGGCACACTGGTGTCAGTTCCTGTTAGTAAATGACTCATCAACAAGAGTTTGCTGCTGTTCTTGTGTGGCTTTTTTTATACTAACAACATTTCTCAGCAAATTCAACAGTGAACTGGTCAAACATAATTTCCGATGATCTTGAAAACTCTGGGTAGGAGGTATTTCCCACACAGGGTAAATACCTCACCCTGGGAGTAATTGTATTTACCAGGTGTGCTAAGTACCCCACCTTATTCCGAAAAATGTGTAATGAGGACCTAAATGTTACTTTAACAATTCTTGATGTACAGCACAATACAGATGCCCATGCTGGATTATATATTAGTAGACTTCTTAGTATTTCTTTCTGTGCTATACAAAATGCTGTAATTTTCTCAAATAAATTGTCAAGTCATTCATCTAAAATAGTTATTGTATTTTTTTTTTTTCGGATATGTATGGAATAGGCCTAATCATCAAAACAGATGTAAACATTTTTTAACTATAACCAAGTTTGTTTATTTACAAAATTATTCCACACCAGATTGTAACTGATGTTGAGAGGTGTGTGAAATTGCTTAACTTTTTTGATGACTTTAATGCAGAAATCCATGAAGATACTGTGGAATTATACTCTGAGAGCAAAATGTGGTTTGCCTATACCATTCATGACATTTTTTTAATTAAATGCAGACCTTGTTTAAAAAAAGTTTTAAGAGATGCTGACAGGGAGATGGTTCAAGTATATAATGTCCACGAGGGAGCATTATGTGAAATTGAATAGACCGAGTTTGAGGTCTTGAGCTACAGATGATATTTGTATCTTATATTTGATTTGAATTCTTTTTTTTAGTAAATACCACCAAGGAAGCTTCTCCAATTTCTCAGTTATCTTAAGTAATTTATTGAGTATGTCTTTGTAGCAAATTTAATATTTATATCAAGCAGGAAATAGGCCAACACGTTTCGCAACTTCTAATGTCGCTTCATCAGGGCCTTAAGATAACTAAATACAAAAAGGGGACTAAACGTCTTCACAGTGTTCAATTATCCAGTTTTAAAAAGTGTGACACATAGATAAGCATTGAATTATTCAATCTTCTAAAAAATCATATGCCGAGTGACTTCAATATTGGAATGCAATTTTTTTATATGTATATGTCCATAGTTAATTTGCGGCATGATAACCAAGTCTACCTTGATTTGGCTCACAGTTACGGCATCAGAAGTCGCGAAACACCTGTTGGTCAATTTCCTGCTTGAAATAAACATTACATTTGCTGCAAAGACATTCTCAATAAAATATTTAAGATAACTGAGTAATTAGAGAAACTTCTTGAATGGTATTTACTGAAAAAGAAAGATTCAAATCAAATATAAGATACAAATATCATCTGTAGCTCTAGACCTCAAACTGCCTGTTTATTGTTCTTAGACGGTCGATGCTTAAGGGAAGTCATGATACAGACAAACAATGGTCCGATCGGAAAAAGCAACAAGAGGCATAGGAGAACTGAATATATCAAAAGATCTCCTGCCACTATATGGAAAAGAAGAAAAACAGTCTTGTAGACTCAGTCCACAGTTACGAGGTTAGGGCAGCAGACAAGATTTCAAAACCAGAACATTAAGACATATACACATAATTGCATTTCTGAAAGTTTAGTTACATATAAGTCAGTCTCAAACAACATTCTTATTTACACATTATATCGAAAACTCTTAGATCCACAAATGGATAAAGTGATAAAGATGAGTGCTCAGAGAAGGTGCTCGTGTGGATAAGGAGTAGAAAAAGGAAAAGAAAAAAGGGGGTGGGGTCCTTTAGACCTTTTTGCAAATCATATTCGCCTGTCCGGTATACAATTTCTAATAACATATATCACATCTAGAAGTGGTCCAGTTGTTAAGTTACTATTGCCACTCTGCACAGATATCCAAACGATTCAGGCTTAATGAAAGAGCGTCAACGTTTCGACCTGACACCTGGGGAGGGAAAGGTGCCACTGAATGCCTCAAACGCGGGTCTTCATCAGGACTTGGAAGGTGAATGCGCGACCTGGATGCTGAAGTCACCCTACTGAGAAAATAGACCAGGATAATTCCATGAGGCAAAAGGGCCGAAAGGCTCCACTCTGATGGGTGAACAATCTCCACTTTAATATGTGGTCGTACCAGTGACCATAATGGGGAGAACACAAGCCTTCAAATTCAGCTTAGCTGCGTGGTCCAGCCTTGTTTCCACTCAACTGGCCATGGCTAGGAAAAGATCCACAATTAGGGTTTGGAGAGGATGCATTTGCTGTAGCAGCTGCAGGGCCTGTGTGATTAACTCCATTTTGTGTGCCCCAAAACCCAATTGTGGATCTTTTCCTAGCCATGGCCAGTTGAGTGGAAACTAGGCTGGACCACGCGGCTAAGCTGAATTTGAAGGCTTGTGTTCTCCCCATTATGGTCACTGGTACGACCTCATATTAAAGTGGAGATTGTTCACCCATCAGAGTGGAGCCTTTGGGTTCTTCTGCATGATGGAATTATCCTGGTCTATTTTCTCAGTTGGATGACTTCGGCATCCAGGTCGCTCCTTCACCTTCCTAGTCCTGATGAAGACCCGCGTTTGAGGCATTCAGTGGCCCTTTCCCTCCCCAGGTGTCAAGTCGAAACATCGACGCTCTTTCATTAAGCCTGGATCGTTTGGATATCTGTGCAGAGTGGCAATAGTAACTTAACAACTGGACCACTTCTAGATGTGATATATGTTATTAGAAATTGTATACCAGACAGGCTTCCATGTACAATAATTTGATTTGTGAAAAGGTATAAAGGACCCCCCCCCCCCTTTTTACTTTTCCTTTTTCTACTTCTTATCCACACGAGCACCTTCTCTGAGCACTCATCTTTATCACTTTATCCATTTGTGGATCTAAGAGTGTTCGATATAATGTGTAAATAAGAATGTAGTTTGAGACTGACTTATATGTAACTAAACTTTCAGAAATGCAATTATGTGTATGTGTCTTAATCTTCTGGTTTTGAAATCTTGTCTGCTGCCCTAACCTCGTAACTGTGGATTGAATCTTCAAGACTATTTTTCTTCTTTTCCATATAGTGGGAGGAGATCTTTTGATATATTCAGTTCTCCTATGCCTCTTGTTGCTTTTTCCGATCGGACCATTGTTTATCTGTATTATAAGTTATCCAGTATTGGGGTATCTTTCATAGATTCACATGCCTGAATCATTCCCCGTCTTCGAGATGGGAGCCCCACGGTAAAATACACAAGCAGTGCCATAAATAATACATAGGCTAAAATGGCCCAAGGCCATCTAATAGTAGCCTATCTATGTCCTTTTTAAAAAAGGACCAAATGTTGGCTTCAGCCAATCAGCTGCTAGCACCCTCTAGAACACTCCCAGCAGAGGCAAGTTCTCTTCAGATTTTCACCGCACGTCGTCTGGAAGGGAGTCTCCCTGAGTGCCACTCAGTTTTCTTCTATTCAGCTAATTTTGACATCATGTCAGACAAGAAAGGGCTTTTCCGCCCTTGCAAGACCTGTGGGAAGAAGAGGGTCCATGTGGATGATCCACATAAAGAATGTATTTATTGCCTATATCCCAGGCATGAGGTGAAAGACTGTAAGATCTGTCGCACCTTATCTAACAAAACCCTCAAGGACAGAGAGGGAAGATTACTATTGTGGCTCCAAACCACAAAACAACAATCTCGTTCTTCTGATGAGGCAGAGGAGTTGGCTTCAACATCCCACAAGAGGGCTAGATCCCAGGACAGATCCTCAGGTGAGGGAAGAAAACATTTTAAATCTTCCCAAGAAAAGCCTGTAAGCAAGGAGAGGATTACCAAACATTCCTCTGAACCAACGATGTCTGTGCCCTCTACGCCTGTCAAGAAAGAAAGAGATTGTCCGAGATCTTCCTCTTCTGATACTGTGAGTAAAAAAACAGTTAAAAAAGCCATCGTCGACGACAATTTCTCTCTCGTCGACCACAATATGTGTAACATCGTCGACACCATCGTCGACGGCAACCGTCACGACGATGGCGATCCACCTCCCTATTCTGTCTACTAAAGTTTCTATCTCGACGTTGAGACCTTTGTCGTCGAAAACCGTCGATGCCTCAGCGTCTACGGCAGAGACACGGTCGACGAAGACACGGTCGACAAAGACACCACCGTCGACGAAGGCAACACCGTCGACGAAGACACCATCGTCGACGACACCCGCGATGACATTACAGTTGACGACAGCACCGTCGACAAAGGAAATCCCCTCGATTATAATTTCTGCACCGTCGACGCCCCCGTCGACGAGGATAACTCAGGTCACTACCGTCGCAAAGACATTTTTACACCTGTCTTTGCAGGACTATAGCAAGGTGTCACTTTTGCTTCCATCGCATCTTTTGGAAGGGTATATCGAGGAAGAGGAGGATGATGATCACGATGATGACGGCCTCTATGGGGTAGCTCACAGTCCATCTGAGCTCCATGTAAAATGCCAAGATGATGATGAGGAGGAAGATTATCAGGAGGCACGTTATTACCAGGAACAGTATATGGCTCCACGTCATAGCTACCAATTTAACCTCTGACAGGAACCGCGCCACAGAGAAATGGCTCATCTTCCGCCATCATTAATACAAGATCTGCAAGCCATGTTAGCGGATTACAGACAAAGATTCCCTCCTCAACAACGCCCACCAGAAGACCAGGTTCCTCATGTGGAAGAACCTACAGGCGCACCAGGCCCTCAAATGCCTAGCACACCTGTGAATACAACGGGCTCGGTGGCAGCCGACCCTGAAGGACAGAACACTTCCTCTTCGGAAGAAGAGGTAGAGGAAGGTGAATTACCAGACCCGGCATCTGTTCCTGATCCTTGGGATGATTATGTGATTCCAACACCATCCCCTCCTCCGCACTTGCCTTCAGACTCTCCCCCAGAAGATATTGGGGGATTTCACAATTAAATGCAAAGGGCAGCCAACAGGTTCCACTTACCCATTGCTGTAAAGTAAACAGAATGTTTTCTGTATGATTTTAAAGAGGACACAAAGAAGGTGGAACGCTCAATTCCTATGATCGACCATATATGGCAGGAGGGCATGAAGATTATGAAAACACCGGCATCCATACCCACCAGTACTGCCTCGTGTAGAAAAGAAATATAGGGCTCCGGATGACTCTCCATCTTGCCTTATTGGGCATCCGAAGCCAGATTCCGTCATCTCCCAGGCTGCACAGAGACGCTCCAAGAACCCGGCCACCCCGATTACTACCCCCCCAGACAAAGAAGGGCGTCGGATGGACATTCTGGGGAAAAACTTCTCATCAATGGCAGCTGTAACAATCCGAGCAGCAAATGCTCTAGCCATTATCGGCCGCTATGGCCGTCAGATGTGGCCCGATATGGCAGGACTGATAGACCTCATCCCGGAGGAAAACAGACAGGATGCACGCAAGATCCGATTGGAGGGTGAGCGTGCCGCTTCAGAGACAATTGACTGTGCCTTTGACATATCAAATACTGGTTTTAGGCAGTTGGCTGGAGCGGCTGTACTTCCACTCCAGGGATGGCTAAAAGCAACTACCTTCACACCTGAGGTACAAACAAAAGTTCTTGATATGGCTTTCGACGGAGAATCGCTCTTTGGAAAGCACATTGATGAAGCTCTATTGACGATAAAAAATGATACGGACACCGCAAAATCTTTGGGAGCTCTGCAATATAGAAGAGTACCATTCAGAGGTGCTAGAGGGCGAGGATTCGCCACTTACAAAGGAGGATATCAGAGGGCTCAGCAATATCAACCATACCAATCTCAGTATTGCCAATCTTACAACCCTCCATCGTATCGCCAATCATCGACGGCTGGTTTCTCTCGCCAGGGAGGCCGCAAGCGAGCACCCCAACAGGGCCGTGACCCAGGCAGAAAACAAAGAGTACGTCAGTGTACCAGCCCAACTTCCCTCCCTGTCCGTGGGTGCGAAGATTTCTGCTTATGTACAGCGGTGGCACGAGATAACATCAGACCGCTGGGTGTTGGACCTAGTCACCATAGGTCACACTCTAGAATGTATTCAACGGCCACCTATCACTCCACCCAGGGGTCCCCTTCCCCCTCGTCTTCACTTATTACGAAAGGAAGTCTTGACCATGCTCCTCAAGGAAGCAATAGAAGAAGTACCATTCGCTCAGAAGGGAAGAGCTTTCTATTCTCGTTTCTTCCTAATAAGAAAGAAGTCATGAGAATGGAGACCGATTCTGGACCTAAGGAAACTCAGCAAGTTTCTCAAGAAACAGACGTTCAGGATGGTAACACTCTCCGATATTCTGGGATGCTTAAACAAAGGAGATTTCATGACTTCGCTCGACATGGAAGACGCATATTTCCATATCCCAATTCACCCAAAGCACCGGAAATATCTACGGTTCACAGTGGCTGGTACCCACTATCAATTCAAAGTGCTCCTGTTTGGCCTAAAATTAGCACCACGGATTTTCACCAAGTGCCTGGTGCCAGTAGCGGCGGCCCTGCGGTCTCAGGGGTTTCAAGTCTTTCCATACCTCGACGATTGGCTGCTCAAAGCAGCAACAGCGCAGGAAGCCGATCAAACAACGAGAGCTTGCCTCCGTCTATTCAATACATTGGGACTCACCCTAAACAGGAAAAAATCAATTTTACGTCCAACTCAAGTAATATCTTTTCTCGGAGCATCCTTGGACACCGTTCAATGCAAGGCGTTCTTGTCTCAAGAGAGACAGATGCGTCTACAAAGGCTGGCAAAGACCATTTCAAGAAAAGGGTCAGTTTCTGTACGAATGTTCAAATCGCTCCTGGGGATGTGCTCTTCAGCAATAAACCTGATACCTCTAGCCAGACTAAAGATGAGAACTCTTCAGGAAGAGCTGCAGAATCAGTGGCAACAAGCTTTGGGATCCTTCGAAGATGTAATTCGAATCACAACACGGATGGTGGAAACACTACAATGGTGGTCTCAAGCGACAAATCTCGTTCAAGGCCTAACCTTTCTTCAAAATACCCCAGACTTCATTCTAACAACAGACGCCTCCATGGAGGGATGGGGAGGTCATCTGCAGGACTTGCAAATCCAGGGCAAATGGTCTTCGGTACAGAAAAGGCAGCACATCAACAGTTTGGAGCTTAAAGCCATATTCCTATCTCTCCAAGCTTTCCTGCCAAGAATAGCAGGTTCCTCAGTGTTGGTCCGTACGGACAATACGACCAGCATGTACTATATAAACAAGCAAGGAGGAACAAAATCCATTACGCTATCTCAAGAAGTGCAGGAATTATGGGAATGGACAACGTACCATGGAATCTCGTTGAAGGCCGAACCTGTCAGGGGTCTGCACAATACCCTAGCAGACACGTTAAGCAGGTCTCTGTCCAGTTGCCACGAGTGGGAACTAGAACAATCACAGTTGGACAAGGTCTTCCAAAGATGGGGGAAACCAGCTTTGGACCTCTTTGCAACGAAGGAGAACGCCAAATGCCAGTATTATGCCAGCAGGTTTCCACTGCCAGGGTCAAGGGGGAATGCCCTTTTAATGCGATGGTCAGGGATATATGCCTACGCTTTCCCCCATCCCGTTAATTCCCAGGGTGCTAATCAAAATGAAATCGGAAGGTTGCCGCCTAATCCTGATAGCACCACGTTGGTCCAGGCAATATTGGTTCCCGGAGCTGCTCCTGTTGTCGCAAGCGAGACCCATTCGTCTACAACCGTCCTCAACGATGTTATCGAGGAACAAGGGCCAAATGATTCATCCGGATCCACACTCTCTTCACTTGCACGCATGGCTCCTGAATTCCTAGAATTTAGAGATCTAAATATTCCGCAAGACTGTAGAGAAATAATTGCTAAATCCAGTGCTGAAAGCACTATCAAGACATATTGTTTGAAATGGAAAAGATTCTGTTGCTGGTGTGAAAAAAAATAACGTTCATCCTCTGCAAGCCCCTGCTGAGCAGATTTTGCCGTACCTCCTCTCTCTGGCTAAATCAGGTCTCACTTTCTCTTCAGTGAAAGTTCACCTGGCTGCAATTTCCCGGTACAGGAGATCTCCTCAAATTCCTTCTCTCTGTGCATCTAATCTCATAAAGCAATTCATGAGAGGCCTTTTCTGCGCTTTTCCCCCAGTGCGCGCGCCTCCTCCGGAGTGGAAACTCAATGTGGTCCTGGCGCAGTTGATGAGACAACCGTTTGAACCGATTCATAAAGCGGAGCTTAAATTTCTCACATGGAAAGTATCCCTCTTGCTAGCTCTTACTTCTGCAAGAAGAGTGAGTGAGATACAAGCCTTTACAGTCAAGGAACCTTTTCTACATTCACTGAAAATGACGTCACCCTACGGACAAACCCAACGTTCATTCCAAAAGTACCAACGCAATTTCACCTCAACGAGCCGGTAATATTACAATCTTTCTTTCCAAACCCATCTAGTCCAGCAAACGGGCTTTGCATACGTTGGATATCAAAAGATGCTTGAAATTTTATCTTCACAAGACAAAGGAAATAAGGAAAACAGATCAGCTCCTGGTAGCTTACGGACAAGGAAAACAAGGAACGGCAGTAACGAAGGCCACGATCGCCAGATGGGTCGCATCTGCGATACAATTCTGCCACGAAAAGGCTAACAAACCTCTGACAGTGAGGGCTAAAGCACACTCCACAAGAACAGTCTCTGCATCTGCAGCCTTGTTTGCAGTAGTGACATTAGACAAGATAGGCCGTGCTGCGACATGGAAGAATGTCCACACATTTACGAAACACTACTGCCTGCAATCTGCACAACGAGAGGATGCAGCGGTTGGCCAAGCTGTACTGCGTCATCTCTTTAACTAAGTTCAGCCTCCTTATTTACATAAGAGGAATTCTTTCTTTCTTTATTTTTAATCAAGATAAATGATCATGTAACTGTATTTAACAATTTGTACTATAATATGGTTTGTGATGTATCTTTGGATAGTTACTTCAACATTGCTGGTTTTAATATTTCAATATACTGTAACGGTTAGCACATGCAAGGATAGTGGATAATTATTGGGAGTGGAAAGTTACATGTCTCCCACCTTCCGCTAACGACAGTACAGTTATGGTACTGCTTGCTATTCTGATTCAGGCATGTGAATCTATGAAAGCTACCCCAATACTGGATAAGAAAACAAGTTACTTACCTGTAACTACGGTTATCCAGTATTGGTATCTTTCATAGATTCACATGCAACCCACCCTCCTCACGTGGAGTCAGTTCTCATTGATTTTGGGATACTTGCTTCCCACTTGTGCTTAGAAAATCTGAAGAGAACTTGCCTCTGCTGGGAGTGTTCTAGAGGGTGCTAGCAGCTGATTGGCTGAAGCCAACATTTGGTCCTTTTTAAAAAAGGACATAGGCTACTATTAGATGGCCTTGTGCCATTTTAGCCTATGTATTATTTATGGCACTCCTTGTGTATTTTACTGTGGGACTCGCATCTCGACGACGGGGAATGATTCAGGCATGTGAATCTATGAAAGATACCAATACTGGATAACCGTAGGTTAATTTTGGGTTACCCCATTGATTTGTGATTACTAATAAGGGAAGGCATGGCCATACGTTTGAGGTCTGAATTGTCTGATAAATAGTGCCTTTTCTCCCCTTGATTAGTTTTCACACAAATGTGATATTGCATAATGCAAAAATTCAGAGACATTTCGTGAATTTTGCATAATGTGAAATTTAGAAATTTCATGCATTTTGTCAGTGTAATTTAAATTTAACATAGGCCAAGGTAGTGCCACTAAGAAGAAATAGCATTACAGATGGCTACTCAATGTCTCCTGATCTTAAATATATATTCAGTTTCAAGAATTTGCCTGGCATCACCGTCATTAAAATATGTTCTAAAATGTTTTTTTTAAATCCCACATCTTTTTTGCTTAAATGGAACCCTGCCATTCATTGGGGCATGTCCTTGTTAAGTTGCTCCTTTAGGAACAGCATGACTACCTGTTATGTTAAGACCATATCATTATAGATAGATCTCTCAAGTTAGTTCCTGAAGCCAAGTTTATTAACTTAGCTTCAGTTTATCCTCAGTATTAGTTTATATTATTTAGTCTGAGCTAACTAATAATTAGAGGACTAAGATGAAGATACAGTACCTGAATGCAGCCAAAGCTGAACACATTTAAACTTAATTTGGTCTTTTGTCGTCAAGCAGATACTAATGTTTATCTATTTCATAGACACGCATCACATACTTTGGCAGTGAAAAGCGTGATAGCTTTTTAGCATGGTACTGTCAACAAATAGAACTGAAGTATTCTTATGAGCAAAGAGTCCATCGGTGACCCAGCTGCAGATGTTTTAGGAATCAAAAATTGCTAAGAATCCGCTAAATAAACTAGAATTGTTTGAAAGTGAAGAAATTGATAAGCACCAGTAAATTGCATTAATCATAGGTCATAAATTACTTACCATTGCATTTAACTTAGCTGGTCATACACATTCACCATGATAAGTCTTATAACAATCATAATGATGCTCCATTGATGAATTTGTTGTCTCACCCACAATGTGATCATAGGCATATTTGGTTCTATTGGGAAAAAATAAACCATCAAATGTTCTTTAACTAGATCAGTTACCTATAAAAATGCATATTTTTATATTTCTACAAGTGTTCCAAAAGTTGTGGTAGCGGCTCACGGAGAAGAGAAGCAATCTGCATGAACTCTTTGAATGAAGTCCTAGATGACAACAAATGCAGCATTCAAGAGAGGCTAACAGTTCAACGCTGTAGTGACTTTTTGTGTCCACAGTGGAAAACGGGTGATTGGTCTGAGGTAAGTGAGCAAGAACATGAGAACATTTATAAAATCAGAAACAAACTGTAGCAGGAATATTTATTTTCAATAGGGAATGCTATTCCTTTCCAGTTTCACTCCCATTTGACTTTTCACTACATCCTTTTTAAACCAGTTGAGTATTTAAAGGGGGTCACACTTTATGAACTAGGTATGTATCCGTAATTCCCAAACTTTTTAGCACCACATCCCACTTTTTAGAAAGACAAACTTTTGCGACCCACCTACCTTTAATGGGTGTGAGACAGGGCAATTTTTTTACCGACCGCATATTCTAAATTCAAATGGGCAGCAAGTTTGCACAGACATACAGTTTTACCGATAAAACTGTATAGCACACAAATGATAATGGGTCAAAATTGGGTTTCTGTGATTATTTATCATTTGTGCATCATCAAGTAAAGTGTCTTGATTTGTTTTGATCTTATTAAAATTTCCGTTTCCAGGACATTTCAGAATTACAAAAAAATGTGCTTCATTTTTTTGCTTTTCTAACTGCTGAATTCATATAGTTCATGTACAGGTATTTACATTTTGCTGTGTGTTGCAAAAAACAGGACATTCTACAGACTTTCCTTTTACACTCCCTGTACTCCAGCAAGATTGTCACATAATTCACTTTAAAAACTCCTCTCACTTTGTAGCCAGAGAAAGAAAACTAAATACCAATTTCCATGTTTAAAGAATAAGCAGCAATTTGTCAAAAGATAAACACAGAATTTAAAGTTTTTTTTTTTTTACTGCTCGTTCGGACTTTCCTAACCCATGAAAAATCAGAACACGACCCACAGTTTGGGAAACACTAGTATAGCTCCTATACAACATATGCTTATGTCTTTTATTGCATGTTATCAAATGTTCAAAATTATTTTTCTGAACTATGACAAGAAAACTACCCAACAATGTTGCAATGTTTAGCTTAATTTACAGAACCCTCCTTAGGCCTTAATATATAGACAGTGCCTGCCTGCTCAGTGCACACACTGAAGTAGCTATGCCCATCCCTGAAGTGGTCATGCCCAGCGCAGACAGGGATAGTGTGTACAAACAAGCATTTGCAATGCAATCGGTCTCGCCTTTGGGACCTTATATGTATTTAGCTATGCAGCACATTAGCCTGGGTGCTGAAACATCTACTGTTCTTTAACATGGAGGGAAAGTAAGCACCAAACTGCGTGACATGCCGGGTATGGGAACACATGGAGAGAAATACTGCCTTTCAGCGGGAAATGGTATAGTCCAAAGCTCTGTTTTTAATATAAAATCAGGACCTTCGGTGGTCATTTCACTGAAAATACAAGATTTGAAAAAAATATTATTGTCTACAGGTGCTCATGGAAGACAATTTCTATGGACTGGAATCTAGAGAATGCTTAAGTGATTCTGGTATTTTACTGACCTCTGCTGGTCGTATTCTATCAAGACAGTTAAATAAACGGGCAGTTGAACAGAGAAAATAAAAGTCCCTAAGCGGAAGCAGACAAGTCCTAGGGCTCATCTCCAGAGCCCACAAAGTACATACACATATAAGTATATAATAAGTATATACTAAAGTATATACAAAGAGGTCTCGAATGCTCGACCTAAAAAGTGCTTTCTTCAATGCTGGCATGAATTGTCTTCTACAGTGGGGATTGTACAGCATTGAAAGGTGGTCTGGTGGATTCTGTGTTAGTCCACCTTTGAATGGAAATGGACCAGCAGTGCATTAAGAAGGAGTTAGGGATCTCCCTGAATGTTATGCAGTGTGTGTCTGCGCCCACCTGCTGGCAATGCCTCAGCATTTCCTGTGCCTCCTGAAACTCTTCCAGGGGGCATCCTCTAGTGATGCACTGACTTTGCACTCCTTCATAAGTGACACAAAATCATTGCACCTCCTAAAGGCATGTTTACCTCTGTGCCCATATTTTTAATATCCCGCAGGGGCAAAGGTATTCCCCCATTTAGTAATTACCACCTCAGAATTGCATGGGTGAAAAATGTGTGTCCACATCATCCCTATTAGAGAAAGGGCAGAGAAGCTTATCCAGCCCCTTCTGTAGTGCGCAAAGTGGACCACGGTGCAAACTCCCATTGCACCCAAAGGGCATATTCTATATTGTGCATATTGTATATTTTTAGTGCCCCTGGTGACACCAATTTTAGCAGAAAATATTGTAGTGATTTTATGTGGCTTTGTTCTTGCATATATTTATCAGTTGCTTGAACATAATAATGCTATGAATCTCCAGATTTGAAATATTGAGAGAATAACTATGAATCATTTATGAATTTGGGGATTCACAGCTTTACACCAATGTGATTGAAAATGCTTGGTCAAAGAACGCTTCTACATAAATACCAACATCCGTAAATGAGTATTGAAACTGAGATCATTTTCTTGCAGTGCCTGGTAACGTGTGGTAAGGGGCATAAACATCGACAAACCTGGTGTCAATTTGGAGAAGATCGATTAAGTGACAGTGCATGTGATGTTACAACAAAGCCGGAGTCTGTGCAGATGTGTCAGCAACAAGAATGTGCAGCGTGGCAAGTCGGGCCATGGGGACAGGTATTGAAATTGATAAAATTAATTAGTTAAATTTCTGTTTAAGATTGGTACTTCTAACTGCAAATTCCTCACTTTATGAATATCCCCAGGCAACAGACTGGATTGGAGATTCAGCAATCTCCTTGCGAACCAGTAGGTGGTGTCATGCAGCTCCGCATCAACTCTGTCCCACCCTGGAAATGCCCCAGAAATAATGCTGGAGTCACATATATCTGCCACCCCTGCGAGCTGACGTCAGTGCCTTTCTTTCTATGCCTTCCGATGCAGATCCGGAGCTCGATCCCTCATTTTCTGTCCTTTGACAGAATTAATTTTGTCAACATTTTTTACAGTATGTCTCCCCGTAAAACTACAGACTTCATACCCTGTAAGGACTGCCATAAGCAGATGTCAGTGACGGACCACCATCAGGTATATCTCTGGTGTCTGGGTTCCTCACACGATTCGAAGTTGTGTGACGACTGTGCCAGAATGAACCCGAAAGCCATCCAAGATTACAAGGCCAAGCTCTAGGTCACTGAGCACTATCTTGAAACATGAAGGTGCTGGTCTCCCTCGAAGTTGAGCTCGAGGACACGTTCATACTTTTGAGCCCATTCTAGAGGTAAGTGCCTTTCCCACTGCAAGTCGTCAGGTAAGTCTAAGTCCAAGAAAAAACATAACAAGTTTAAACATAATTCCTCTTCTTCCTGCCACTCTCATCAAGACAAGTCGCGCAGATGTCGGCTTGCCTCCCAGTCTCGGTCCCAAGTCCCCTGCCATGGAGCCAATACCTCGGCTCGTCCTGATTCAACCTGAATTCACGGATCCTTCACTGATGCCACAATAGGTTGAATCATTTATGGAGGCCATGTTGCATATATTCCGCACCCTACCGGCGCCCCCTGGAGTGCCTATGGGCCACAATGATCCGAGGAGGCCTCCAGTCAGATTACTACCGAAGGATCCATCCTAGATGCCGACTGTGCCTCTTGATCCAGCTGCGGGGCCACCACGACTCCGGGGCAGACGCCTATTTTGGCTTCTCACCTGGTGCTGAGATCCTTGCTGATTCCCCGTCGGTCAATGCCGACACCACTAACGCCAGAGGAAGAACCGATTGTTCTTTTGGACTCAAGGGAGAATCCACCTGGACCGAAGTCACATCGACTTCAACTGCAGACACAGTACATGCAGCCACATTCAGACTTGGATGGGACATTGCCACTGCTGACACATTTTTCAAATATAGAACGCCATGACAGTGATGACGATTTACAACTGTATGAGTAAGAAAATCTGTTTTGGATCTTCAAGATGACAGTGATTTAGATACGTCCCCTGACATAGGCCTGAATTCTCAACCAGCCCTTCCACAGAGGAGTCAGCATCTTTTGCTATGGTCATTAGATGGGCTGCAGAAGTCCTCAACCTCCAACTGCTGTCAGGAGAGGTAAAAACTAATGTTCTCATAGAAGTCCTGCAGCCTTCAGAGTCAATTCTCCCATTCAAGTAGGCCCTAACAGAAACCTTAATGGGCACTTGGGCCAAACCTGGATCATGCCCGCCTATGAATAGGTAAATTGCCACATGGCACAGTCTACTCCAGGCCCCTCCAGCATCCTACTGCTGAGAACCTTGTGATGCAAGATTCTACGAGCAGGTTGAACCCTAACTCTTTCCATACTACACCCCCAGATAGAGAATCCAATTTCATGGAGGCCTTTGGGAGGAGAATATTCTCACTATATCAACAATGACCTGATTGTGCTTGAACACTTGATTTCTGAGGGTCCTATAGGCCAGGTAATAATATCTCTGCCCCACAAAAACTGGAATCTGAAGAGTACCAATAACAACCGGACCACCGTGTCCAAATTTCAATGTTTGTCAATCTACCAACTTAGTACCCCCAATAATTGGTGTGTACAAGATAAAGAAAGGAAAAATATGTGAAAGGTCAGAAAGTACATCACGTAAGCATCACCATGAGAGCTGCTGGTAGGTACTCACCAGTTTGCTCACGTTTTTATCATCATTGGTGACTTTCTTCGACAGTGAACAGGAAAATATGTGTTAAATGTGAATTTCGAAAGTGAGGAAAACAGATAAAAAAGGAAATGTGGACAGATGCACAAACAGTGCTTATTTTGTGCTGTCCCTCTGAGACCCCGTAGTGAAAAAAAGGAATAGACTCGCTTATCCAAGCTAAAATGAGTTAGGACTCACTGGCAAATAAGCCTGATTTATTGGATGCCGTGATCCCACTCAGGTTAAAAAGGAAACAAAATGTTGCGGACCACTTCGGTTATGGAAAGGCCAACATGTTTCATTGCCAAATACCTTGCGGCAATTTCATCAAGGCTTGGGGCCGGTCTTCACCTCACTGTAATTTTACTCTGAGCCTGGATTGATTGACAAACGGGGAAAAAAACAAGAACAATACCAAAACAGTGAGGAAACCTTAAAAAGATAAGTGTCACCCGGCAACTTCTGCCCTGACGGTAACACATGGTACTGAGCAGTCATGTTATAATTATTTATTTATTTACTTACCGGGTAGTTGCCATTATCGTTCATACTGGTAAACCACCTCGAAGGGTATTCTCCAACCGTTAATCACACCCCTAGAATCTCCTGCAGTTGCAATTTGTCAACCTGTGGATATATGCATAATTGTAATTGTAAGCCACTATGCGTCTTAGCTTTATGACATTATTCGCCTTAGTTCTTTTTCATATTCTATACCCCTTTTGTGTTTCGCTGCTACGTTCATGAAAAAGTGAGTGTGCCCAGATAACACTGCCATATCTAAAGTAATGCCCACCCACTTGGAGGTGATATCATCCACCCTCCGCGCCTTTTAACCGCCTCTGCACCCCGTTTCCCGTGATTAATTACACCCAAATAACAGGTTTCATGCCCCTGGCCACAGCGATTACACACCGCGAGCACCACTAAGTACTGCCGCATTTTTGTTTTAGAAAAACAACAAGCTTGCTCACAGCCCTGCACCCGGGCACGCTTACTCTTACCGCACATGAACGCGAGTCCGGCTTCACTCCACTCACGCTCCCATGCTGATCACGGTTTACTTAACTACCGGCTTGCGGAAGGACCCACAAAGGCCCGCCCTGTTATGTTATGTTATGTTATGTTAAAATAATTTATTAAGCGCACGTTCACCGGACGGTTTCTTGGCGCTGAGCGGGATTGGTTACTATTACAAAGGCAGTGGAATTAATTGTAAGCCTGGGCAAATAACCATGTTTTGAGAGATTTTCTGAATTGGGAGTAGGAGGTGGCCAGACGCAATTCAGGAGGAAGGGAGTTCCAGAATTGAGGTGCAAGAGTCGAGAATCTTAAACCGCCGTGTTTTTTCCGTTTGAATGGGCAGGGGTCAGTAAGTTCATGTTTGAAGAGTGTAGAGCACATGTTTGATGTCATATCCGGGTGGCAATTATCAGCGCCATCTTTAAATGGTATGATGGAACCGATTAGTTATTGATGGAAACTTTTGCCACACCGGGTTATATCTACATTAAAGTTCAAGTGTCAAAACATTTTTAGGAGAATTTTACTGGATGACGCATTGGGTTAAAAGAACGTTTTGAAACACACAAGCCTTTGGACAATTATCAATGATTGATGTAATTGCAGGCATAGGAAAGACACCGTTTTATGTTTATCTTCAATGAGTGAGCATAGAGGATTTTTAAATGGAATCATACTAGACTATTAGTACTAGACAAACGTCTCTCAACGTATATTTGACATAGTCCAGCAATCCCCTAGCTGAACGCCCTCCTTACACCAGCCAAGTACCGTTACACAATTGGTTGTCTTATTAGCAGTGGGTGCAACTATTCAACCAAACCACCCCCACTATTGCTGTATTTTAAATATAGGGGATGTATTTGAGTGGACTATACTCAAATATATAACACCACCACCATCACTGACATCGCAAAGTGTTGCTGTTTGGAGCAAAAACATAGTTCTGTCTTAATGAATTAGATATGCTTGATTCATTTTCTGGTCCACACTAAGCTACCTGCCCACTTTGTTCCACTCGATGTAATCATTCAGACCAACTTGGTCCACCTGCTCCGAAAAAATCCATTGCGCCTCTTTTCTAACCAAAGTGGCTTCTACATTGTTCGTATCTCCGACTACTTTTTCTAGCACTGTCCACCTCACGTCCCTGTGGTTGTGTCTTTTTTCCTGAAAATGTCGGACCAGGCATGTGGTCAATTTCCCTGCCTTCAGTGTGCTAATATGCTCCTGAATTCTGACTCTGATTTTGCGTGTTGTTAAACCAATATAATGCAGCCCACAGGAGCAGGTTAGTCTGTATATCACATTGGTGGTGTTGCAATTGCTAAACTTATTTAGATACCATGTCTTTCTGTTAGCTAATTGCACGCTTTTCGTTGTCTCTTTTAGATCACATACAGAGCA
This sequence comes from Calotriton arnoldi, assembly GCA_963921515.1. Classification (NCBI taxonomy): domain Eukaryota; kingdom Metazoa; phylum Chordata; class Amphibia; order Caudata; family Salamandridae; genus Calotriton; species Calotriton arnoldi. The sequence continues at coordinate 1,120,926 of CAWUFW010001245.1, forward strand.
ACCGCCACATGGATAATGGCCAGAAGGGATCCCAGATTCTTTAATACGTTGAATAGGCCGGGTGTGAACCAACCGATCTCGCAAGTTTGGTGATTTCCTAAATGCAAACCTCGGGCGGCATTCTAAAATCATTTGTATTCACCTTCCAGCTTAGACCTCAAATCAGTCCAATTGCCTCTTTGGATGTTGCTTGCACGTATTATGGGACATGGTGAACGAAATGTTACCTGAGGTCCCTGGTGAGTTTCACACCAATTTAACTCAGATCACACAAGTTGGGCAAGCAGCTGTGAAGTATATAATCAGATCTGGGCTGGACACCACTGATCGCTTGGATAGGGCAGTCGGCATCAGCATGGTCCTACGCAGCCACTCTGGATGAGATCCATGGGCTTCTCAATTGACATTCAGGCATCACTGATGGACATGCCTTTTGATCGCATCCATTTCTTTGGCCAATTTGGCCCTGGAGCTCTTCAAAGAAAGTTGAGCTTTCAGCACCCCTGCAGCAGTATCCGCAACAGCAGCACCCTTGCTGAGGCTTTGGAAGGAGAATCCTCCAGAAGCAATGCCAAGACCAGCCTCCACAACAACAGACTTTCCAATTCTTTCGAGGCAGAGGTCGGGGATCCGGCCAACAACATCCAGACCCTCAGGGGGTAGCATGCTACCCAGTGCCTTATAACCCCTTCCCCCTCTCGTAAACCCCTTTAGCTTTTCCTCTGCAGCACATTGTCCCCCTGTTGGAGGCATGACAAGTTATTACCTCCATGGGTGGCAAAGCATCACTTGACACAGATGGGTACTTCAAATATTTTAGGAATGATATGCCCTACCTTTCCAGTCCACACCTCTTCATTTGTTACCTACATCTCACTGACTTCCGGTGGACCACTCATCCATTCACCAAGGCTTTTTTTGGACAAGAGAGCATTGAGAGGGGCCAGCATCAGAAATTTGGACTGGATGCTGCTCCCATTATTTTCAGTATTTTTTGGTACTGAAGATCGACGGAGAACATTGTCCTATTTTGGCTCTTCACCCTGTGACCTTCTTCCTCAGGTCAAGATGCTCACCGTGGCCCAAGTTCTGTCTGGCCTCAATCCAGGAGACTGAGTGGTGGCGTTGGAGACTCTAGAACTGGCAGAATCATCAGGGTATTTCCATGATTGAACCCCACCTGACAGAATCTTTAAATGCAAGTGCGGACAAACTCCACCGGCAATGCCTAGCAGATCACCGAATGTCAGTTACACTCAGAAGTGGCGCCGGCATCTTCCATCAATGGAGAACCTTGGCTCGATCTCTTCACCACTGCCAAGAACATGCAGTGTCAGCACTTTTGCATGCTGAAGTTTCTAAGAAGGCTCCCTCTCTCTGCGACCCATTCTGCCTAGCCCAGAGCACGGGACACCTGTATTGCTTTCCACTGCTACCTCTCTTGTACCATGTTCTGAAGAAGATCAGGAATGACCAGCTTCAAATCATCCTAGAGGTTCTGGATTGGTCTACGAAGTATGGTATGTAGAACTTCTGGGCATGAGCAGCTGTACTCCGAGCAGGCTGTCTCTGCAGGAGGATCTTGTGTTGCAGCAGCAGGGCACAAACTTGGACCCAGGCCTGCGCAATCTACACCTTCATGTGTAGAAATTCAGCTTTGGATGTTGGCCACATTTTTTTTTTTTTTTAACACAAACTTTATTGGGTTTTTCATTTTTCAATACTCTCTAACATTATTCCTCTGTGAAGCATTGAATAAAAATCATGTGAGTTCTTCATGCATACAACATTAACACTCGTTTTGTTCAATCCAAACCAGGACCCCAAGTATGGTGATCTTTTCGCTACCAATAATGCCAAATCTAGGAATCACAACTGGACCTTTTGCACTGTTCTGCACTTACGGAGGCCCAACAGGCACTCCAACACCGCACCTCCTATGGTAAGATGGGTAACTGCCTCAAGTGTTTGTGTCACCCCTCCCCAGAACTCTCCTAGTCCAGGGCATGCCCACAGCATATGGAGCAGGTTGGCTTCCAATAACAGTAGAATGTTAATTTGGTCCTTACTTTTCTTAAGTACACCCCTTGTGAGATGATGCACAGCTGCCCTCTACGGTCTTTCTTGTTGTGATAACTGCAGCTCGTCGCATAAGTGACCTTCAGACTCTTTCAGTCCAGCTGTTCTACACCACCTTTGTATATGACAAGTTATGCGGAGGACTAGAGCAGCCTTTTTACTGAAGGTTAATTTCTCCCTTTTATGTTAGACAATCGATCACATTTCTGAAGTTCTTTGTTCCACGTCACCCATCAAAGACTGAGGTGCAATTTCATCATTTGGACTCCAAAAGGGTTCTGAGGTTTTACATCAAGCACACCAAAAATAGAAAAGGGCTTTGGGATCTGCTATGCGCTGGTCAAGAGGGAGCCTCCTGAAGGACTGAGGGTCTATTCCACCAGGGCCAAAGCCCTACCACTACATTGGCACGCAGAGTGCCTGTCCTGGATCTATATCAGAATGCAACGTGGGCTTTAGTGCACTCATTCATGAAGCACCACTGTCTTGACAGCAAGGTCGAATGGGAAGGACATTTTGGTATGAGCCATCCCCCAGACCCACCACCTGGGGAGATACTGCTTTGGTATCTATTCTAAAGGTGTGCAATCTGTTACAAGTATCCGTCAGAAAAACAAGTAGTAAACCTTCTGTAACACTCTTTTTGGTGGATATTCTATCTAGCTGCAGATTCTTCACCGCCTTCCCGCCTCCCCATTGTATGGAATGGCCTCTTCTCCATCTAAAAAGGTCACAAATTAGAGATCTGCACACTGGCACCATTAATGACTTTTTAGACTCCACGACACGCCCTAGGGCGTGGACAGTGTCATGAATGGAACTGACTTCAACCCGCTTGAGCAGTTTATTTATTTATTTGAGTTTTATATAGCGCTGGCTAGACCCGGAGGTATCAGAGCGCTTTACATGAGGATCAGAGTTACAGGTTACAAGTTACATTTGTTTCAAGAGCAAAATCAAACATAGGAAAAAAGAAAGCAAAGTTACGGAAATTTGTCAGGGGAGGGGGAGGGAAGGGGGAAAAAAACGGGGAGACGGGGAGAAACTGTGCCCAATGTCCGGCTGGGTAGGTGATGGCCGAGGGGATGAACCAGGGCCGATCTCCTCTATAGCTGAACCGAGCAGCTCCACCGGACATCGGACAAGGTGCTCGGACTCCGCTGTCAAGATAATGATCAGGTGCAATCAGAGAATGTCATAATAAAGCGGGGGAGTTGGAGAGATGAGATACCGCAGTCCGAACAAAATCCAGATGCCATCTTGAGGTCAGGCACTGTCCTGAGAGGGCTCTGTAAGGAATATTTCGGCTGAGAATAAAGTGTGTAGGGGGACCCCAGGCACCTCCATAGTGATGCCGCTCCACCACTTCCCGGGGGGTGTTCCTACTTCTTCAAAATAAACAATCCTGTGCCCCTCCCCAACACTGGGGACCAGGTTCAGCACCTGCAAAATCCAAAGCCGGCACCCATTCCCACCGTTGCACTTCTCGATAACTCGTAACTTAGCCCGCTGTGCAGGGGGAACACGGTCTCGTTCTCCTCTCATTGTTGTTACTGCCTCTGGTCAGGGAAATCTGCTGGGGGGGGTGTCTCAAGGACTCTCACAAGTATTCAGCAAAACGTTATGGTATTATATTGGCAGCCATGTCCAGGTCAGGCAGGTCAGGCAAAACCTCTGGTTGACCTCAACACTCTAGTGTGGCCCAGATCATCAGGATTCAGGTTGCCCCCAACACCCATTGGGTCACTATGTCCCGTTAGGAGGCCTCCCCTGCTCACCGCTCAATGAGGGGTCCGCTTCTCTTGCTGCCTTCCATTGCACCACAGCATCGCGGCTCCAATCTCCAGGCAGCTCACTCTTCAACACTTCTAGCTGCACTCCACCTGCCTCAATTGCGGCATGTAAGCAGTGCTTACATGAGACTCCGTAGAATCAACACAACTGTTCTGCGGGTCCCATTCATGTGTCGCCATGAACTTGCACTACAATAAGCTCTTCCATAGTGCCAACAATGACTTCTTAAATACATTCTTCAAATAAGTGGTTTGTAAATTACAATAGTGCAGACGGCACAGGGCTCATAGATGCAGTGATGTGAACAATCAAATATGATATTTGTATACAGTTGGGATGTCCACAATTTTATGAAAAAACACAATTCAGTACATGTCCTGATTTCTGTAGTCAAATATTTACACGCTGGACAATCCCTATTACAGTGTCTACGTTTCAATCCACACCCAATCTCCAAAGGGCCTCCTCAGGACATAACATGCCATCTGGTACAACACCTCGAAGCTGTGTGTATCTTTCACATGCTTGGGTGTGTCTAGTAGTGATGCCTCAAAGTCAGCTTCTCAAATTGAACTCAGAAAATAGCAGACGTCCCAACCTGATCAAGACCCTCAGAGACTGTGCAATGCACAAACATTTTGAAAGCCTCGGATGAGCTGACACGTTTAGTGCACCGTGCTGTCTATGCCCGTTTTGCCCCTGTCACCCATCCTCTCTTTACATGTGCCCCCCTCCACTGACCATAACAAAAATAAAGTGATGTGACACGGTCATAGCACTTTTTCCCCCACACCCTCCATTGTCTTGGGTGCCATTTCCTACTCCCTTTCTTCCTCCGTTTTACTTTGCACTACACCCTCCCTATTGCCAGCAATAAATAAGAAAAGCACTACGAGGTGGTCAACACTGGATATAGCATTTTTTTTAAACATCCAGCCATGCTGCACAGCCAGTATGCTGTTATTTAACATGGCTACAAAGATTGACTATTCCTATAACGTGCTTAGCCACGACGTATTGCTTTTGCCAAGGCTTGTGTTTTTGTGGGAATTTTTCAGTAAGCAAAGGATACTGGTTCAACTCCAGCCACACTCACTTCAGCAAGTGATTGCTTGTCATGATATACTCCATACTACATCATATGAACCACATCCACCCACAATAGCTTGGACATTTTGACCTTTTTTCAGGTGCTTCTATTTCTTAAAGTATGCAACCTTTACCCAGAAAAATAACAACAGATTTTCACATTCCCATATTTGATTTACCCGCCATTGATTCAGGTGAGCCTTTATATTCCTTTCATGAATATCTATGTTTTAGCAAAGGTCCATATGCTTTCTGTGTGCGTACTGTTACCTAGGTGTGATATTCTTCATCATAGTTCCTGTCTGTGTGTAAATTGACACTCTCTGCTGTTCCTACCTATTTGGTTCATTCTCCAACACCTCTGAAACTTCGATTATATTAGCTCCATGTAATGAAACTTTGAGTATGGTACTATCTACTCCAATGTGTGTGGAAGTATGAAAGCATGAGTTGGATTCAGGTCAATGATAACATGTGCTCAGTTAGAATTCATTTGAGCGTCACAAACTCCTTGCAATTCTCCACCATACATTTAAGTTGATATGAATCTTATTTACTAGCCTACGTGTATTATATATGATATAATTCCTGCATTTAGTATCAACTTCTTTAAACAATACTGTTACATTTCTGAGACATGCCCAAACTAAATGTATGTTCTATAGCATAAACAATCATATAATCCTATCTGTTAATTACATCTGAAGTCTTTTTCGGGAAGAAGTTAAAAACCAGGCTTTTTGACCTAAAGTAAAACCTTTATCAGCTTAGGTTCTCCTTATCTTGCTACATGTGAGTACCTTAGCGCTGGGACACTATAGTGGAGTAGCCATGTTCTTTATACATTTTAAATGATAAATTATTATACATTTTAAATTTGAGATATTTTCAGTGCTATTGCAGCCCAGTACAATACAAAACAAATACATAAATACAAAATAAAGTAAAGCGAGAAAATGTTTAATAGAGATCTTTCATGACCATAGCAACCAGTGAAATGTATTTTATCATGTATTCCCCTGATGGTATGTATTAATTTTTTTTATAGTGTACTGCAACATGTGGAAAAGGATACAAAATGCGAGCTGTGAAATGTGTTGCAGGAGCCTACAGAACAGTGGAAGATGACAATGAATGCAATGCTGCTACTAGACCCACAGACACTCAGGTGAATTTTGATATACTTGTTCTTCGTAATATGTGCTTCCTTCTCATTTATGTTAATGGGAATGGAAGTACAACTGTCTAATGTGTGTTTATTTTATCCCTCGGCGTTTTTGGAAATGTACAGAGTTATGGATTAGACTCGAACTGGCACAATTTCGGGGCTACAGTTTAGCATATGCAATAAGATGTATACATGGGTAATATGTTAGATGTGTCCAATTTGTCTTGAAATGCAGTTTCTATTTTTTTTTTATACCAAGAATCTTAATCTTTGCTAGGACTGTGAAATAGCACCATGTCCCGGTGTCCCAGAAACAAAGCGACTTTTCCACAGTAGGACACAATGGAGATATGGGTCCTGGACTCCAGTAAGTGTTTTTGATATTTATATGTAATGAATGTGTATATATTTTTTTGTAGTACGTTATTTCCACACATTTCTCCTATACTACAGGCGTAGTAATCAAATTGCTTTTGACTGTTACTGAATGCAGCTGTAGTTCATCTATGTCACAGGAAACAAATCAGTGTTGAGTCAGAAGCCATTGCCGCCAAGATGACTGTATCCTGAAATAATGCAAGTAACTCAGAAAAAAAGAAAACGTTTCTTTTGAACTAGCACCTAAATGGCTCAGTGCTTTCCTTACTGCTTAATCTTTACATAAACTATTCCTCTGTTACTTGCTTTTTCTTCCCTGTCTTTTCCTCTTAGTGTTTTTCCCTTTCCCTCCTTCTCTCTCCCCATCCATCTTACTTACCTCTTGTTTTTCATTTAAAAAATGTTCTGCATTTTTTATGACTCAATGGTTTCATTCACAAATAGTCTGGGACCCACCTCAGGTTATGTGTGTTTCTCTGTAAAGCACTCTGAGGGTAAAGTAGCACCAAATAAAAAGTCTTCCATAAAATAAACTTTAAATGGGTGGTTAATCACAGGTATATTGTTATGCATCTGTCTGGGCTTGTGGTGACTAATACAAGTCTTGTTATTTTTAATATGATGGATACTTCTTCCCACAGAGTCTTCGTCTTATAATTTCCACAGTTGTCTGACTTAATCTAGCAACTTTTTCCCTATCAGTAGCTCAGCAGCACTGCCAGATGGCAGGCATCTTGCAACACTAGTGGCTCTTTTCCCCTGGAAGTGATGACACTGGTTTATACAGTGGTGCCTGGCGCTCAGCCATAAGTCTCTTTTTTCCTCTACTGATATTGAGCTCTTCTTTCTCCTGACTGTTTTCACATCCTAAACAACACTTTTTCTGCAGTTTAGGTCAGATGTCACCTAAGTTGTTGGGGTTTAAACCCTGTCGTAACAATGTCATAAACAGGTGTCTCTGTCCAATCCTCACTTATCTGTATGTGGTGCCTAGTGCAGGATAAGGTTCTCTCGTTCTTCTTCATGCTTTCAAAGGCCATGACAAACCATGATACCCTCAAACGGTAACCCCACCAAAATCTCCTGATAGGAAGTCCTCCAAGATGTCCTTTCATAAAAACACAGTAGGAAGAGCAAGTTTTCTTCTTCCTCTTCTAGGAGACGTCCATATTTCAGGACTGCTTGGAGAGTGGACTACGTTCTTCTATGACACTGGCCTCCTCATCTTCTTTCTAGAAGCCAGTCCCTGCCCTTTCTGCGGATCCATCTAATGTGGAGTTTTTCAGCAAGGTAACCTGGACTTTTTCTGGGCTACACCTCCTCCCTCTGGACTCTTTCAACGTCTAAGGGCAGACCATGCCCTTTGGACCCGGCACATCCAATGGCTCCTCCCAAATCCACACCTTCTCCCCAGCTTCTGTGCCACCTCTTTGGAAGCTACATTCATCTACCAAACACCCATTTCACCTATAAAAGCCATCACATTCAACATCTTCCCCAGCACCTCTCTTGCAGACCCTTAGACACCATCTCAGCCCTGCAAAACAGAGGAAATTGTAAGAGTGGCTAACGAGAAGGTAAGTGCTTCCATTGTGGACCAACAATGTCTACCACTTGCCAAGAGGTCCCCCCGCATGGAAGAGCTATGTGGCTTGGAATCAGGCACATTGGATATGCAAAATTTGGAGTTCCAGTGCCCTGAGAAAGATTATTTCTCCATATGATGCTGATGCTTTACAATCTGTCTAGCTACGGATGCAGGGCTTTTTCTAGATCTTCAGAATGCTAATTAGCTTGATAATTCACTGGAGGGGCATAATCCCTATCCTCCTGGCCCTCATTTAAAGAAGATTGTCTTTATTCACAGCTATTGTATGTAAAGCAATGAAGGTGCTTGAATTGCCCATTCCAACTGCTGAGCCCATCTCCAAAATGTATACAGAAAGAGACACCTGTCTTCTTTGACTCGTGAACCTCTTCTTCCCTTTAATGAGAATTTGCTAATGCAGTGCTTGGGTGAAATCATCCTCAGGCCAGACAGTCTTTAAAAAGATTGCATGCACTGTCCAATTCAAAGTTTTTGTCAGCCATCCTTCGCCAGAGCCCAGTGGTTCACGAGTCCTCAGTAAAACTGACTCCACCACCTTTCCTTCTGCCTTTAGTCTTGCCCTACGCACTTCTATTGCCACATACCTCCTTGTGTAGTATATCCAGGGGTTGTGGGAAGTTACCAAACTATCTATCATTAGTCACCATGACACAGTAAAGTTTCCATTCTCTGAACTTGGCCTGGGCAGTTTTGATTTCAAACGTTGTCTGAATTTTGCAAATTCCTTGGCACATTCTGTTTTGATAGCAGCAACCTTATACAGGCTTGTCTGGATGCACTCTATAGAATATTCCTGAGATGCCCTGGCTGATTTCATGGGGATGTCCTTTGATGGGAAGAAGCTCTTTATAGAAAAAGCAGACTACTCCTTAAAAGAGTTCCTGAATTGTCCTGCTACGAGGCACTCTATAAGGCTGATGTCTCCTGCTATGCCATTCCACCAGCGATACTATCGCTTTTGCATTTTTTCGAGACTCCACAGCAATTCTTCACCATTTGTTGGCTAGAGTGAACAAAGGGTTGCCAGCAGGAACAGCGAATTCCTATCTCCTACAACAACCACTGGCTATGCTGTTTTACTGATTTGTCCTTCTCCCCCATCACCTTCTGGTCAGGGGGAAGGTCTTCTATTTTCTAATGCAGCAGGAGTCTTTCACCAGGGACTGCTGGGTGCTTCAGCTGGCCCCAAAGATTATGCACTTCCCTTTATCACTTCTCCACAACATCCCCTCTATGCCCTGACCCATTCTTTTATGTTCGATGTGAAACTCTTGGCCTTATTGAAAAAAGAAAAATAATAGGGTTAATGTTGCAGGAGAGGGGTAGGTGGTTTTACTCCCTGTACTTGTTAGTTCCTAAGAAGGATGGGGCCATCAGATCTTTTCTGGACCTGTGTTTACTGAACTTTCATGTCCAAGTCCACATTTTTTGTGTTATTTCCTCTTGGCCTTCAGCAGACAAGAGTGGATGGTGTCCTCCAGGACTCCTATTTCCTATCCAATTCCTTCCAGCCCATGGGTGTTACCTCTGCTTCACATTAAGGTCACAGCATTATCAGTTAGGAGTGGTGCGCTTTACCCTTCTGACTGATTTATGGGATTTCACCAAGGTGCTCTCAGTAGTGTCTACCTGTCTCAGAGTGTCAGGAGTTCACCTATTTCCATACTTTGATAACTTGCAAAGGCAACGTTCCCTGGTTGGTTTCAGACCACTTAACATGTAGCCCGGCCTTGCTTTATTACTTGGGATTTTCCATCAATCTGCAGAAACCCCCCCTCAATTTGAATCAACATCTAGTCTTCATTGATGTGCACCTGATTCTGACCTGCAGGAAGGTTTTATATTCTCTTCAGTGAATCTTGGGCATTTGGGATATGAACCCAATGTTTTGGACTCCAGTGCTAGTTCTACCGCAACAGGCAAGAGTTAGTGTGGTTGAGGATCTTGTTCTTTGTATTTTTACATTTGTGACGGCAGTTCATGAAGCCAGTACTTTTTCTAGTGGCTGCACAACCGTCAGGTGCATTGAAAGTGGGGGCAGATGCCCTGAGTCAACAGTACATAGAGAACCTTGAATGGACCATGAGACTAACTTTACTTCATGATTTTTCAAGCCTTGGCAGAAAAAATTCTGTGTGCAGGCATTTGGGTACATTCTATTAGTAGCTTCAGCAGCTCTGGTCACGAGTGTCCCAGTGACTAATATTTGCCACTGGCTACTTGCTCCTTGTTGCACACTTCTGGTAAGTATTATTGATTGGCTACTCAAGCATGAAATAATGGCTGTATTCAGTTACACCTCCCAGTGGGTAGTACTTTGCTACTCATTCATAAAGTGGAATAACTGCAGTAATAAGTATGCAACAAAATAATAAGTTGCTTATCTTGGGTAGTGCTCTCTCTGGTGGATGCTATTTCTTCCTACAGAATCCTCACTGCCATCCCACCTCTCCTTCTGAGGTAGTGCTGGTCCTAATAGATTCCAAGCAATCGAATTACTGTAACATTTACATTACTCATGCAAGTTCAAGTTCAAAAAGTAAGTTTATTTTTACCATAGGTCATTAAACAACATAAAACACAATAAAACACAGCATTTGATTAAAATATAAAAAAGCCATCATTGTAGTACAAAAAAGAATTATCACAAATTCATTATCTCCTTGCAACAAATAACTTAATTTTCCTAACATCACCCTTAATTTTGTTAAAACAATTTCATACACAATTTATGAGTTAAAACAATTTCATACTCAATTTCTGAGCACACTCTAAAACACATGTGATCTAAACATTTTACATTTCTATTTAAACCAATTAAAATTACCCAATTTAAAATTTCTCATTGTCAGTACACGAACGACTCCTCCATTCCCTATTCCATAAATAACCTTTTAACAGCCTGGATAAACTTCGCCACTGCTATTGCGATATCAAGATACTGCAGATCCATGAGGAGCTCAATTGCTTGCATCCGTGACCCAATCCCATACTTTAAAAATACTGGACGTAGGAACAATTTTAGTTGGTCTAACAATTTTTTGCAATCCATTAAAATGTGTAAACAATTGCATTTCATGCCCATCCCACATTTACACCTGCCATCGGTGTCCATCAGTAATCTTTTTATTTTATCATTGGCTCGAGCGGGATTAATGCCTACTCCCACTCTTAATAATTCCATTCTGAGCCAATGATTTGGTAGGGTGTCTAGGTAAGGATACCAGTTTTCATTCCTCCAACTATTTATCATAAATTGCACGGACCCTTTTTGTCTCAGATACTCCATATCATATAGTCTAGACTTTTCCTTCCCTAGGAGTTTGAGTACACTTTTGGTTCTTCAATGTACAAGGACTGAGGGTCGATTTTCACCTTCAAATTGTCACAGATGGAGTAGAGTTTCTTTCTTATTACTTTCGCCCACTTTAGTTCACTCAACTGTATCTCCTTCATACACCACAGTGACACTTTACCATCTTCCCCTGTCCCCAGTCGTTTCCAAAATCTGAGTAAACTCACTTGGACCTGAACATTCCATGATGTCAAGTCTAGCTCTAGCCTAATGGCCTGCATCATAGCTGACCTAGGCAATGACATCAATGCTTTTAAGCATTTCCCTTCCTCACTATCCCAGGTACTTTTCCCTCCTAAACATAGAATTTCTGCTCCATACTGCAATTGTGGGGGGATCATTGCATTAAAAGCCTTCAGTAAGGGTCTATGGGACATGGCACCATAATTACGATTAAATTTTTTCAGCCCACAGACCGAGGCTAAAGCTTTAGCTTTCTGGGCCTCTAAGTGCGTACTCCATTTCAAAGACCTGTCAAACCATATCCCCAAATATTTATATTCGTTGACAACTTCTAGTTTCGTATGCCCCAAAAACCAGTTCCATTTTTGATCTCTTTTCCCAAAGCACAATATTTTTGTTTTATCCATGTTCACTGTGAGGTGTTTTGATGCACAATATGCATCAAACGCATTTAACTTCCTCTGCAGACCCAATTCTGTTTGGTCAAGAATTACTAGGTCGTCTGCGTACAGTAGACAGGAAACATGCTTCCCATTTACATTTGGGCTTGCACTTCTCTCCGTCATTAATGAGGAAGGTAGGTCAGCAAGGAAGATTGAAAAAAGAAGTGGGGCCAGTACACAGCCCTGTCTTAGGCCATTATTAATCGCAATCTCCAGTGTCAAGCCCCCCATAGTATCTTTGATGACCTGAGCCCAGTTCTGGCTGTGCAACTCCTGAATTATTACTAGGAGTTCTTCCGGAATTTTATACCTTTTTAGCGACACCCAGAGACACTCCCTATCCACTAGATCAAACGCCGCCCGAAAGTCGACAAAACAGCAGTAAAGTCTACCTTGCTGTTCTAACGACTTCCGAGCTAATGCCCATAAGGCAAAGCAATGATCAATGGTTGAGTGCCCCTCCTTAAACCCTCCTTGTTCCACTGGTACAATCGAATGTAACTCTACCCAGTCCTTCAATCTGCCTAAGATTATTTTAGAGAATACTTTTACCCCAATGTCTAACAGATTAATTAGTCTGTAATTTTTTGGGTCCTTCCTATCCCCTTTTTTGTGCAGAGGCCTAATCACCGCACCCCTCCATGATCTTGGGATAATGCCTAATTCTAGCACCACAGAAAACATCTTTGAGAAAAATTGTGCCCACCAGTTTAACTCTGTTTTAATTATAACAGCAGGTAAATTATCTGGCCCGGCAGCTCGAGTGAGGTTTAACTTCCTTATGGTATCCTTCACTTTTTCTATCGAGAATGCAGGTATTAACTCTTTTGCCTCCCATCTCTTAGGGGCTCTTCCCTCGCTTATTACTAGCGCATTGCTAGCCATATATAGTTGGCCTAAATACTCCTCCCAAGATGCCTCATCAACTACACATCTCAGGGTTTCCGGTGACCGCCCCGAGGCGTCTTGGATCAACTGCCAGAAACCTTTGATATTTTTTGTTTCTATTGTTTCCAATAGGTTATCCCAGCATTTTTCTTTAAATCTCCTCTTCTTAGACCTCACTAACATTTTATAATCTTTCCTTAATTTAGTTAAGTTGGTAAAGCCCTCCTGATCATATCTTAGCCTCAGACGTCTTTCTTCTCTTCTTATTAACCTTTTTTTTCCCCTACACACTGAGTCAAACCAGCTTATTTGCTTTCTATATCGAGCTTGTGGATCTTTAATTCCCTTTCCATTCCTCTTTAGGTCAGCTCTGAGGCATTGTATGACCTGATTGATTTTTTCCTCAAACCATGAAATCGTCTGATCATTTGCCGACTCCAAGGTTAAATTTTGTTGAAAACTCGTTAGTTTTACTAGATATTCGTCTGTTAATTTTGTAGTCAGGCGTTTTGGGTATGCCATCGATTGGGGGAGGACTCTTTCACATGGTCTTGGGAGCCCTCTCACTAATTCACAAAACAACTGGTGATGGTCACTTTCTTTACGCTGGATTACTTTAAACTTTTTTACCATAGCGTAGTTCCAGGCATGTACAAACACATAATCTATGGGACAATGTTGGTTACCTCTTCTGAACGTTTGTTTAGCTGGACGATCGGTACCCGACCTACCGTTTAAGCTAATTAACCCTTTTGAACCTAGGAATTTCCCTAAGGCTTCATCTTGTCTACTCATGTCGCAAATGGGAAAGTGTGCAGGCATTATCTCATAAGCTTTTAACATTTCTTTAAGCCAGGGGTCTACTTTTTGGGGGTTTAGTTTATGGTTAAAATCGCCCATAAAAATCATCAAATCATTTCCATACTTATCAATCAAACAGTTCATATCATCTTTAAATAGACCCATTTCTCTTTCATATTCTTCTTGAGAACCCCATTGTATGTAGATGTTCACCACAATCACACGGTCATTTAACCTTTCAGGCCCCTGTAAGATTACCTCAACAACCAACACCCATTTACAAGAAGTGGTTATCGTATTTACTTTATTTGCAGTTCTTGTGGAGATAAGTGTCATTAACCCCCAGATGAACGTCCAAATCTTGATTTACTGGCAGGTTTATGAATCTGAACACACCCTTCAACCACTGGGGTATTGTCGCAGAGCCAGGTTTCCTGCAGGCAAACAATGTCTATCTGCCTTAAGACGTATTTTATACCATCAATCTTTGTTTGCCCTATGAAACCATTGATGTTCCACGAAATTATTTTTAGGCTATGCGACAACCCACTTCCCTAATCTATCTCGCTGAGGAGTCAAGACTCATTTGATGCCCATGAAGGTGTACTTAAGTTGCTTTCTACTATGCTCCAATTGCCCCAATTTTCACAGGGCTCTAAATTCTCTACGACTATGTTAATATTTGCTCTTTTCCCACAAGCCCCTGCTATCAATCTAGCTTGCCTTTTCCCCAATCCTGCGTGACATTTCAGGAAGGCATTCTCAGGCTGTTTTACCCTTTCTACTTCAAATTCGGGTATTATCCTTATTCCTTCCTTTAACATTTCTTTTTCGGCATTTAAGATTGCAGTTTTTACCATCCCTGAATAGACTTCAATTTTTGTAACTTCTTTGCCTTTGTTGTTAGGGATGAATCCTACCTGCCTCAGATCTTTTGATTCAATCTCTCTCAGGCTTGGACATTTTGAGAAAGAAAACAAAATTTGGGAGCGGTTCAGGGGTACAATTTTTCTTAGTTTTTTCCTCCCTTTCTCCGCTTCCAAAGGTTCAAAATAAATCCACTTTTTATCACTCAAATCTATTACCTTTAGGTCCCCATTTTTCTTTTCACTCATAAATTTATTATTCGTTTTTGATCTATTCCGCCCCCTCCCAGAATTCCTAAGGTGATCCTTCTCCTCCTGCAAGTTTACCCATTTTCCCAACCTCTTCTCCTCTCTTTCTACTACCCGGGTATTTTTTTGTTGGACCCTTTTCCCCCCTGTTTTCTCTTGTCTCATAGTTGAGTGACTCTCCAAAATCCTCCTTCCCCTTTTATTATCTGGGAAAATTCCTCTTTCTTTTAATGTTACGTGGGTCTTAACTTCATTATCCCTTCCTTTTTTATAACCCTTTTGTTTCCCTTTCTGCTGCATTTGTTTTCTGAGAGGGTATCTTGTTTTAGGGCGCCTATACCCGGGATAATTACTCCTTCTCCTAATTAACATTGGACATCTAGAAATATACACATCCTTGCAGATATTTATTGACTCTAATTCCCCCGCATCGCCTTGACAAAGGGTATCAGGCACTGATCTAACCACCGACGGCATTAAACTCCTAATGCCCTGTAATTCACACACTGTCTGTTTTAAACAGATTTCATGGGCCTTTAATATTTTATTATTTGATAATGTAACCTCTAACAGGCCTTGCAGTGTTTTTTGCAGCATTAACATTATATCCAGCATTGAGGCCGAAGGTGTTGCCGATATATCCAAGCCCAACGAGCTACTGCGGACCAGGTCTTCTAACAACCTGGAACCCTGATTTCCCCCTTGACCCAGGCTTTTATCTGCATCTAATCTTAAGCTTAAGTCCAAATCCGTAGCATCTTTCTGGCCTTCTAACTCCTCTAGGATATTTTCCTCGTATTCTCCATCAGCAGTGCCAGTCGTAGAAAATATCCTTGGCGATGAGGAAAGTCTTGGTTCCAGGTTGATATTTATTTGATTTAAGATGCTTTGATTAGTTAGTGAGTCTTCTATATTTCGGACACTGCATTCACTAACTTCATGAATCGATATTGATTTCCTCTCAAAGTCTTGATTTTTTAGGGGTGTTGGTTTCTTGATTAAATGTTTCCCCACAAAGTCTTTTATGGATTTGGACACAATGCCCCCCCTTTTATACTGACTTGTGATATCTCAAGTGACAATTTCTTCTTTAAGGGTTTTTTCTGTACACTCTTAATGTTCTCCTCCGGGCCTTCCTTGCTCTCCACTGGAGGACTGATAGAGTTGCTTAAAACAGTATTCGAAGTCAGGGGGACTTTTCTTACTTTACATATTTTTAACTTTTTAGGTGCCATCTTAGAAGAGCTCCTACTGCAACACGTATTTTTGTTTTGTAACAAATAAAGTAATATCAATAAACTTGCTGCACTTGGTTATTTTTTGTCCTCCAGAGACTAACAGTATCATACAGCCTCCACTTGCACAGTCCCAAAAGTTCTCGACTTACTGATAGAATCAAATCTTAATTTAAAACGGGGACTTGCACTTACCTCTGCTGTGGTGGTATATTCAGCTTGCCGTGTTTTTTACTAGCTTAATTAGCCCCTGCCCGAGGCTTTTTTCCCTTTTCTACACCCCCTACTGCGAGGGCCTTCCTACCCCCACCGGGGGTTCCCACGAGGACGCACTCTCTGCCTTTTTATCTCTTCCACCAGTTCCAGACCCCCAATGTGCGCGTTTTTACTCTCTTCCTCGATGTGGGGCAGTGTTAGTGCGGTGAAAGTACTACGTTGCAGCCTCCCGGCTGATCTCCTCCCGCTCCGTATTCCCTGCTCCTGCGCGACACGCCGATGCTCTCCAACCCGGAAATGGATGAACTGCGTATGGCGTCTGGCGTTACGTTACACGGCAGCTGGCAACCATGAAACCCACAGCAGGGAGGAACTCAGAGAACTCCTGCATTACTCATGCATTATGTTCTACCATCATTAAGTTTTTTTGGGTTCCTCTCCACGAGCCTTGGTTGGGAGCAAAAAACATAAAGAAATTGGCACCGAAGGGGCCAGGTGTTGCAATAAGTAAGCCAGTGTTGTCACTGCAGCACTGTGACTGGAGTCACGCGGTGACACATGGCAGCCCTGTAGAGCTACTGCCAGGAGAAAGGTTTCCAGATCCTGTTTTGTGCCTGTAGTTGTTTATAAGGTGAGGAATCTTCAGAAAAATATAGTATTAATGAGAAAGATCATTACCAGAGGTAAGCAACCTAATTTTCTGCCAGAGCTGTCTGACATGGTGAAGAAAAATGGGAGGAAGCTATTGAAACTGATTACTTGAACCCAGGTGTTAATTGTCATTTCCAGAAATACATAATCGATTTGGTGCCACGTTCTTGTGCATGTTTTTTTCAAACTCCCAAATGCGTGGGTTTGTTATTGAATAGCAAAAGAAGAAAAAAAAAGGAGCATATATGCGATGAAGATCAAAAAGGGCTTGTATGATTTCTTTTGTAGCTAGATTTTTTGAGTACAATGGGTTCAATATGCTAGTGAAACTTTTAAAACATTGAGTAGTTTGCTATAAACAGCAAATTTAAAATGTTTAAATGCATATTATTTTCTTTAAAGTGCAGAAATGGAATTGGTGAATGTAACTTTTCCAAAATGTTTACATAATATCATGAGATTATTTATTTTATTTGCATTTCTATAATATGCCTATGCAGCTAAGGGGCACTATAGACTAATGACAGTAGTGATGGTGAGAATACCGGCTCATTAAAACTTATTCAAGCGCAAGCACTTGGTCGATGGGGTGGGTCTTCAGTTATTCATAGGGAGTAGACTTTCTGGAGTAGAGAGCCCCGGGGGCGTCTCCTCCACTTGGGCGGAGGAGCGTCGCCCCACTGCTTCTCGCAGAAACATAAAATGGTAATAACTTTCCATTATTACCATTTTATGTTTGGTGGTGGGCGGGGCTGCTCTGAGAGCAGGGGAGGGGAGTAGTGGTGTGCCTGCCCATTCCCGAGTGCACAAAGACAGTTTGGTCGGCCCCTTGCAAACCAGTCATGCGCACTCTGCCTTTTCTCCATGTAGGCTGCATGCAGCCTACATGGAAAAAATGGCCTCCCCATTAGCCCCTGGCTGGTCGGCGTCCCAATCAATCACAATGCTGCTTGAGCAGCGCTGTGTTTGGCTTAGGTGAGGGAGGGAGCGTGGCTGCCTGCTTCTGCTTCCTGTTCCTGGAGAGCAGAGAAGACGCAGAACCTGGGACCCAGCCAGGTAAGTTTAATTATCTTTATTTTTTAAATTAATCACCCCGCGACCCCCTTTTCCCCCGCGAGCCGTGCCGGCCGCGACTGGTAGAGACTTGCCTCCAAACCATTTCACAGATCACCGAAAGGTCATATAAAGTTCTAAATAGCTCTTTGAACAATTTAGCAGATTGTTCTAGTATTGTCAAAAGGTCTTTGTTTTATAACTTAATCACATTAATTCAAATTATTTATAATGTTTGTAGAACACTTTGAATTGTATCCAATTTACCTCAGAATTTTAAACCTTGCAGGTGTCTAACAATTTGGACTCTTCTAGCAAATGTGTTTGAAATTAAATTTAATTTGCCTTTCGAGTTTTTTGACAAGCTACTTAAACCAGTTTTAAATTCCTAAGTAAGAGATATACAATCTTAGCAAATTGCTGCAACAAGCACAGTATTGCTAAACCTTTAACATAGTATTCCAACTGTTCATAGCCCTTATGACTGAATAATCTTTATAACTTTTCAACATCTTTTTTTTAAAATTCTTGTATAAAACCTTATATAAACCTAGTTTAGTTTTTAAACTATCAGAAATAAGGCAAAAAGATCACAAGCCTACTGAAATCTCCTCACTTTCATTCAGAAAACAAGCAATAGTGTTATGCAAAGTGACAGCATGTCTCCCTTTTTAGTTCTGTAGTTAATGCTACCCCCACCTCAATTTGTATGATAGGTATTTGTTATTCCGCCTCAGACGCAGCCGAGGTCCGTGGCGCTGGTCATCTCCTCTCGTGGCTGGGTAGAAAGGCTCCATGGTCTGACTGGCGGCAATCTGAGTCTGCAGGGAGAGCCTTGTTTCGGTGTGCTTCGTTGCCTCCTCAAAAAGGAGCCGCTTTGCAGTTTCTAAACTGATCATGAATGCTTGGCATTCAGTGGAGACTTACCTGGAATCCTGATGGTGCTCCACCATGTTGCTTTCCCTCTCTGCCTCAGTCCCACAAGAAGCAGAGGTGGAGCTTGCCTTTTCTACTGCCCTGTACAAGATGGCGAAATAGACACCCTTTCCTATGCTGCCTTTCCAGTTCAGAAGGGCCTCCAGGAAGAATCCTGAGATAGCTTCTCTGAAGGGTATATAAGGTTGAAACCAACATTGATCTGGGCATCACAGACTCTTCCAAAGTTTGACGTGTTCTTCACTCTATGAATTTCCTTTTCTCCTTGTCCTGCTGCCTTGCGATCAGTTTTCCTGTTTCTCTTTCCCAGCATCATTCCTTCTCTGGTCACCTTTCCATCTCCTTTTGGAAGGTTTTATTTCCTTTGGGATGTCATCCTTGCGTTTGAGGACTCATTCTATGTGGCACAATTTGTCCAATTGTTATTCAAGCACTGGATAGCACTGTGGCTACTAGAACGGGTCGCCCTTATCTTTAGCAGTCCCATTGGAAAAGGAAGATGTCACTGATTCAGCTCTTGAAAGTTTTCTTCATACATTTAAGAGTGAACATGCATGCGACAGAAACCAAAACTCAGGCTGCAATTGATGCAGAAAATATATGCAAGAAGTGTAAAGTTTAGGATGCTGAGCTAGTTATGTGCGATTCCTCACTTAGCAATGCCAAGCACAAAAGTGAGGCTGAATATGTCAGAAGGAAGAAAACAGAACCTGATATCTATAGCATGGGCCTAATTAGAAAAGCAAAGCAGCAGTAAATGAATCGGAATGGATTCAGCTATTACAGTATGTTTGATGCATTTGTAATGGCATTCGGCAAAACGAATTTAGTGCCTAAACACCTTGTTTAAAACATGTTTACAATGCATAAAGGAACATTGGAATATTTATTCGTCTACTTAAACATTTCTAAAGCCACCAGGAATTCACAAATGAAAATGAACATAGAACCTTATGGAAATGTGAATGTTTTTGTTAGCATTTGTCCCTTCAGGACTACTTCCGCTTAATGTGAATCATAATGCTATTCATTATGGTGACTGACATTACGTAGAGCATGTCCACCTGCTGAAATATATGTAAAACAAAAGTAAAATCATGGGAGAATCTCCCAGAGTGATTTCTGTGGAATTTCTGAGATGTGACATTATTTATTAGAAGTGAAATTATACTTGGGAACAGATCATTAATATCGTCCGATGAATGGCATTTTCAAAGCACTTACAGGCTGTTTTGGAGGAATGATAAACTGTGTGGCTGTCAAGATGAGCATGGCATTGATTCCTTATCGCATCATTTTATATTGACGTCTTGTCTGTACTTATGGGATGTAAGATTAGCTTACACTCAAGTTCCATTATTATGGAAATAGGGGTGCTAATATCTGTATTTCCAAGAGAAACCTGCACCAGTATTACTCACAGGGCATACTACCCTGTTCTCTTCTAGGGGATAGTAAGCACTGAATAATCCCCGCCCATGTGCGGGACCCTGGAGCATATACAAACATACATATATATGTGTATGTTTAGAACCACAAGTACATAGTACTATCCAAACATACATATATACATGTATAAACACATAAATATGCAACCTATTATATATCCAATAGGCTAAGAAGCCAAAATTACATGTATTTCTATTGTGTGAAAATAATATCACATACAAATACTGAAATAGAGAATATGCACTGCAATAGTGTTCCACAACAATCTTTTATTTTCAGAAAAGAAAACAGGTAATAGCAGGCAATTAGCCCAGAGGCTGCATAAATAAATAACATCACTGTATAGAAAAAACTGGCACCTTGCCTTTAAGGCTTCCAAGAACCTGGACACCGTGCCTTTAAGACCTCCAGGAGCCCCCTGCTCCCATCATGCATAACAGGTGACAGGTCAGTTCTTTTTTCTGGCTCCTTCTGTGAGGATCCTGGAGCTTGAGCTCTTCAGTTTTTGGCTTTTCTAGTCAGAAATTGTTTTCTAACAGCTTTATTTGATATTTTCTGCTGCTGGGATTGTTTTCCAGTATTTTTCTGACAACTTAACAGTTATTTTTTAGTCAGAAATGCCAGCTTTATTCTACAAGTGCCCTTCCTGTGGGAAGAAGATGGCTAAATCTGACCCTCACTCTGTGTGCATTGTGTGCTTGCCATCCTCACACAGCGCAAAGGTTTGTTATCTTTGTCAACAATTTTCTAAAAGAACTCTGCGAGACAGAGAGAAGATCAGGCTTCTTGCCTCGTAGGAGAGAGGAAAACACCATAAAAGTGGCCTAGAGAGTAATCCTACCTCTAAGAAGCCCTCCTCACAGGAAAAACAGAAGAAGCGGCGAAGATCTGCCTCTCCAGCCTCCAAAAGTAAGAAAATTCCTGAGTGCTCTCCGTCGGCGTCGAGATCAGCGTTGGAACAACAAGTGAGACACTCCTTAACGTCGAGGGACAGATCGCCGTCGACACGAAGAGAACCTCCGTCGACGAAAAGTAAAGCGACGTCGAGGCATACTACTTCGGGCTCGAAGTATGGTTACGACAGACCTAAGTCATCGTCGAAGCCTCCGTCGACGTCAAGACATCGGTCGACGTCGAGGTCTCCGCCTCCTTCCCGAAGGTCGGCGTCGAGAGCATCGATGACAAGATCACCCTCATGGACCCACAGGTGGTTGACGTCGAGGGCACGTTCACCGTCGAAGAAGTCGACGTCAAAGACGCCACAGGTAAACTGACGGTCGACGTCGAGAACACCTTCACGGTCGACGTCGAAGAGACCGACATCGAGAGCATCGCCGCAAAGGCGTGAATCCTTAAGTGGATCTCCGCAGCAGCAGTCGACGTCGATGGTGGCACATTCCGTGTCGTCGTTGAGACATCGCTCGACGTCAAGGGAGAGGAATCCTGCCATTTCTGCTGGGGACGTACCAGAGAAGCCTAGATCGGCGTCGAGATCCCTGCGCTCGACGTCGAGAGGAGCATCTTCATCACCTGGCATCACCATTATCCAGGTTACGCCGGAGGGCTCTCCGACTCCCAGAGAAAAGTCTCCTTCGATTCATATGTCACCAAGATGGCTGGAAAGCTTAAGGCACTGGAAAGTTCCTCCCAGGTCTTCTAAGGGACCTCCTCCTACAGAATCCTCGAGACCCTCTCCTTGCAGGTCTCCGAGACGATCTAGATCTCCATCACGAAGGCGTTCACATTCAAGAGGGCACTCAAGATCTCGCCATTCTCCTACTCCAAAGAGGAGACAGAGGTCTCCATCAACAACCTCATCTTCCAGATCTTCCTTTAGGGACTAATCACCAACCGTATCTTCTACACCGCCATCCAGGGTTTCCCCGATTGACGATATCAGGACTTTCAATGAAGTGCTTTGCAGGGGTGCCAGCAAGTTGAACATCAATATGACTACACCACCAGTTTCAACTTCCGACATATTTGAAACCCTGCATCATAGGTCTTCGGCCAGACCTCTTCTTCCTTTGGTCCCAGGTCTGCTAGAGCCAGCAATGCAGACTTTCCTGACCCCGGCCACGGTGAGCTCGGCTCCCACTCGGATCTCGAAGAAGTATAAGGCCCCAGACCAAGACCCGTTGTTTCTTCGCGCCGACCCACCTCCAGACTCTGTCATAGTGGCAGCGGCCAGAAAAGCACATTCCGCTACTTCCGCCTCCTCTGTTCCTCCAGAAAAGGACAGTAAAAATATGGATTCCTTGGGGAAAAGGATGTGCAACACCTCTGCGTCAGTCATGAAAGTGGCTATTGCTTTCGCCCTGCTGGGTCGGTACGACAGATCACTGTGGGACTCTTTGGCAAGGTTCACGGACAAGCTACTAAAAGAGGACCAACGAGATTTACAAGAAATCCTGCAAGAGGGTGGATTGGTGGCAAATCAAGTTATCAGTGCCGCTCCTGACACAGCAGATTTAGCGGCCCACGGATATTCCCATGGCATTTGCTCGAGGCGTTCAGCATGGCTTCGTCTCACGGGTCTCAAACCTGATGCACAGAGGAAGATTGTCAACCTTCCCTTCAATGGCTCTTCTCTGTTCGGGTCCCACGCGGATGACGAGATGTCCAAGATGAAAACTGAACTGGACACTCTAAAGGCTGTTGGTTTGGAAAAGCGGAAAGAATTTCGACGAAGGTTCCGTCCCTGTGATCGGCGTTCCTTTCAGCAGAGGGTTCAAACCCCTCACTGGACCACACAAAACCAAAGTCAGACGCAATCAAGGTCTCACTACCAACAGAGGAGACCTGGACGAGGGAGAGGAATGCAGAAACAGCAGCCAGCTGCGCCTAAACCACCAACAAAGCAATGAGGTGTGGCTTCCTCCAGGCCCGTTGACCACTCCGGTGTGGGGAAGTGTTTCTTTACATCTGGAGGAGTGGAAAAAGATAACAAAGGACAAGTGGGTTATCAATATTGTGCAGAATGGGTATCTGCTCAGGTTCAAATCTCCACCTCTATCAATCCCCCCGCGAGAGAAATCTCTCCACGACCACCATTTGTTACAAGAGGAGGTAAACATTCTTCTACAAAAAGGCGCCATAGAAAAAGTTCCCATTCCACAAAGGAAACAGGGGATTTATTGTCGCTATTTCCTCGTGCAAAAAAGAGGCCCCACCACAGAATACAGACCAATACTGGACTTGAGACTGTTGAACAAATTTATTCGCAAAGAAAAGTTTCGAATGTTGGCACTGCATCAAATCTTCCCACAACTTCATCAAGGGGACTGGATGTGCTCCATCGATTTGCAGGACGCATACTTCCACGTTCCAGTGTCCAAGAAACATCGCAAATTTCTAAGGTTTCGGGTTTCATTCCAGCATTACCAATTCACGGTGCTCCCGTTCGGGCTCAAATCGGCCCCTCGAACATTCTCAAAATGCATGGCTGTGCTGGCCGCTTTTCTCCGCAAGCAGAGGATATTCATATATCCCTACCTGGACGACTGGCTCCTGAAGAGCTCGTCCCCTGCCGTGCTGCAGACTCATCTCTCGTACTGTCTTCAGCTACTAAACCGGTTGGGCCTTCATGTCAACTTCAAGAAATCGATCTTCAATCCAACACAGAGGATCCACTACCTGGGTGCCTCCCTGGATACCGAAAAAGCAAGCGTGTGTCCTTCGGAGGAGAGGTTATCCTCAATCCACGAGAAATGTCTGAACCTCCTTCACACGCAACGTCCCACAGTCCGACAGGTGTCATCACTGCTGGGCTCAATGGCGTCATGCATTTTCATCGTACCAAACGCAAGGTTAAATATGCGTCCTTTACATCAATGTCTGGAAGACCAGTGGATGCAGGTATCCGGACGCTGGGAAGATCATGTGATTCTCCATCAATCAGCCAGGGATTCCTTCAGATGGTGGATGAAGCGATCCCTTTTCACCTGGACCCCCCTACTCAGACGATAGTCACGGATGCCTCACTCTAAGGATGGGGTGCTCATATGGGTCCTCTGCAAGTTCAAGGTCTGTGGTCAGAAACAGAACGAGGTTACCACATCAACCTCTTAGAGCTGAGAGCCGTGCATCTAGCTCTCAAATCACTGTACCCTTCGCTTCAGTCTCGGTCTATTCTGATTCAAACGGACAATACAACGACAATGTATTACTTGAACAAACAGGGTGGTACCCGATCGAGACCTCTTTCCATAGAGTCTCAGACCATCTGGACCTGGCTTCTCGCACGAGACCTATCGATTCTGGCCATTCATCTCCCGGGGACTCTCAACTCCCAGGCGGACGCCCTAAGCCGAGACTTCGCCGAAGCCCACGACTGGGTGCTCAACAACGAAGTCACTCAAAACATCTTTCAAAACTGGGGTGTACCAGACATCGACCTGTTTGCAGACGCGGTAAACGCAAAATGCCCCGTCTTCGCATCCAGGTTTCCCCAACCAGGCTCTCAAGGGAATGCCCTTTTGATAGAATGGTCTCAGACATTACTATACGCCTTTCCACCGATTCCGTTGATTCCCATAGTAATCAACAATTTCTACAGGACCAACACCAGAATGATCCTGATAGCCCCGGAATGGCCTCGTCAGGGGTGGTATCCGGACCTTCTTCAGCTATCGGAAGTACCACACAGGAGGTTGCCATGCCGTCCGGATCTGCTATCCAAGCACGCAGGGAAGGTTTTTCACCCCAATCTCTCATCCCTACGGTTGACGGCATGGCTCCTGAAGTCCTACAGTATGGACACCTACAGTTGACTTCAGAATGCATGGACATTCTCAAAGAAGCAAAGAGACCTTCCACTAGGAAATCCTATGCCTTCAAGTGGCAGCGTTTTTACCTATGGTGTGTGAACAATGGACATGATCCCATCTGGTGTCAAGAACAGGTGATTTTACCATATTTGCTGCATTTGGCCAAATCTGGTCTCCAGTTCTCCTCTATTAAAGTCCATCTTGCAGCTATCACAGCATATAGAAAATCCCCTACTCAGATTAACTTTTTCAAAATTCCTGTGGTCAAAGATTTCCTTGAGGGTTTGAATAAGGTTTACCCTCCAATCAGGGCTCCTTCTCCTCCATGGGAGCTTAACATTGTTTTAACAAAGTTGATGGGGGCTCCTTTCGAACCTATTCATAGAGCTTCTTTACAACATTTGACATGGAAAGCCGCTTTTCTAGTGGCTATTACATCTGCTCGCAGAGTGAGTGAGATCCAGGCGCTGTGTTGTAAAGAGCCCTACACTGTGTTTCATGCTAACAGAGTGGTTCTAAGAACACATCCGAGTTTTTTACCTAATGTAGTCTCGGATTTCCATATTAATCAGGCAATCACACTCCCTACATTCTTCCTGAATCCTTCAGATCCTCCGGAAAGGTTCCTCCATTCTCTGGACCTCAAGAGGGTTCTGAAGTTTTATTTAGACAAAACAAAGGAACTAAGAAAATCGGACCGTCTGTTTATTAACTATGGTTCCATAAACACCAGCTCTGCAGCTTCCAAAAGATCTATCTCTAGGTGGATAGTGTCTTGCATATCATTGTCATACCAACTGGCCAACAAAACCCTCCCGGGCAAACCTAAGGCCCATTCTACCAGGGGAAAAGCCTCTACCACGGCTCTCCTTAGGAATGTGCCCGTTGCAGAGATTTGTAAAGCAGCTACATGGCGATCAGTTCACACTTTCACTCGTCATTACTGTTTGGACTCTGACACACATGCGGATGCTCAGTTTGGGCAAGCCTCTCTGAGAAATTTATTTGGTTAATGCCATGTAACATGTTTTCTTTAACTGTGCTTGCTGCTGTTTGCTCGTCCGCGAGGAAGTGGGTATGGGCTTGCTACTCTATTCAGTGCTTATGACTATTGATGAGTATCCCCTGGAAGAGAAGGATAAGTTACTTACCTGTAATCCTAGTTCTCTTCCAGGGGTATACTCATCAAAGTCATAAGCAACCCTCCCGCCTCCCCGGACGAGCATTAACAGTGCTATACTGCGTTGCTTGCATCATATATGCTGGTTCCTACAGGTGTATACACCGTAAAAAAGAACTGACCTAACTGTCACCTGTGGTGCATGATGGGAGCAGGGGGCTCCTGGAGGTCTTAAAGGCGCGGTGTCCAGGTTCTTGGAAGCCTTAAAGGCAAGGTGCCAGTTTTTTCTATACAGTGATGTTATTTATTTATGCAGCCTCTGGGCTAATTGCCTGCTATTACCTGTTTTCTTTTGTGAAAATAAAAGGTTGTTGTGGAACACTATTGCAGTGCATGTTCTCTATTGCAGTATTTGTATGTGATATTATTTTCACACAATAGAAATACATGTAATTTTGACTTCTTAGCCTATTGTATATATTATAGGCTGCATATTTGTGTGTTTATACATGTATATATGTATGTTTGGATAGTACTATGTACTTGTGGTTCTAAACATACACATATATATGTATGGTTGTATATGCTCCGGGGTCCCGCACATGGGCGGGGATTATTCGGTGCTTATGACTTTGATGAGTATACCCCTGGAAGAGAACTAGGATTACAGGTAAGTAACTTATCCATCTGCGCCGTGGAGCTCATTGACCTTGATGTGCCAGACACAGGCTGGGTCACTGTACCCTATCACAAAGAATGCACTACGCCCCGCCTAGCAGCAAACTCACAACTGCCATGGGTATAGCACATTAGTGAAAGGAGGGATCGGTTGTTTCAAGCTACCAGTCCACCTTTCACTGTACAGGCAGCAGCAGGCCTGCAATTCACATAATGACAGAGACCCCTTGCAGGAGGGTGCAGTGAATGACTGCATGCATCTGCAAGGGGATGTCTGGGGTCCATCAAACTCCTTTTCAAGGGTACCGTCAGAGAGTCGCACTGACTCGCACATCAGTATGATACACAACCTAAATGTGGCGCACAGTCGGATCATCTTCTCACAGCTCCTGTTTCTCTGC
Organism: Calotriton arnoldi; assembly: GCA_963921515.1. Classification (NCBI taxonomy): domain Eukaryota; kingdom Metazoa; phylum Chordata; class Amphibia; order Caudata; family Salamandridae; genus Calotriton; species Calotriton arnoldi. The sequence goes on from CAWUFW010001245.1 coordinate 1,148,336, forward strand.
ACCCAAATCTGTCATATCATGCAGGTGCAAAGGAAATAGGCTACGTCATTTACATGGGGCCATGGCTCCAAGCAAGCGATGGACCACCCCCTTGAGATTGTGCAGGCGAACATATAGCACCGATGTGATCTGTATTGTAGAAGGCACCATGCAAACGTCTATGGTCCCAGGGGCACAGAAAGTAGGCATTATCTCCCGTTGGTCCCCTGGGGCAATTCGTCTAATACCGCCCCTAGTGTCTAAAACTTTATTGCTAATAATGGATATAATAACGATAATAGTATAATAAGAATACCATGTTATTTGTGATATCATACCATTTTGTTAAACATGCTTAAGAAATAGGATTTAATATCACAGATAGTCCTTGAGTGAATTTGATCATTCTTCTGCAAACAAAGCCAAAAAATACAAATGAGATCATCAACATAATCCTTTCTAAAATGGCATTGAAGAGTCTCTCAGGATTAATCCCTCACCAATCTCCTCTTCAATATCTATATGTTCCCATGGCTTGTGTATTAGTTCATCAAGTACAATTCCAGATACGCTGATAACACCCAGATTCACATCCACCAAGAATATATCAAGGAGTAGCTTGCTTCCATATTGGGGTGCCGAGACCGCATCATCTTTTGGATGAAGGAAAGCTTCTTCTGTCTGGACAGAACTAAAACTAAAGTTCTATTCATAGAAAGAATCTACTTGGAACTACTATAGTTCAATTGGCCTACAAAACTAGGCAATCTTCCTACCAACGTGTTAGAAATCTGTGGATGTTTTTGATTCACAACTCAACTTCAACCCACAAATCAACACTGACATTAAGGGAACTCATTTTCAACTCTTAATCCTCTAAAAACTTATCCAACTACTCCAAACTGTTCACCAAATAGAACCACCTCGAGCTCTGGTTATTACTCTTTGGAATATTGCCGCGTAATCTGTATTGGGCGCCCACAATTCTCTTCCAGGGGATCCTCATCAATAGTAATAAGCACTGAATATTCCCGCCCATGTGCGGGGACCCCGGAAATAATAAAAATTATATATGAAAAAACATATATATACAGCTCTATATATATATATACATATATCATTTTTTCTCATATCAATGCAGCCCCCATCTATGAGGCTAAACAATGTAATAACCAATAAAACACTGTTTTAGTAAACACATAATATATGCATAAAAACACATGAGAGCAAGTACTACTTGAACTCTGTTTTTAATGAGTAAAACTCATGAAGAAAAAACTGCAAAACAGTAGACATTGTTAGCCCACAGGCTACATTGTAAACCAATAGCATAGAAAATGAAAGCATTTTCACACAAAAACTGGCACCGTGCCTTTAAGGCAGCCATGACCCCTAGCTTCCCATCATGCCTCAGGGGTGACAGTTAGGTCAGTTGTTCTTTCCGGCTCCTTCAGTACAGGACCCTGGATTCGCAGCTCTTCCTTTTTTTACTTTCTGTCAAAAAAATATTTGATATTTTAGAAGTTTTTGACTTTCACTCGACGTTTTTTAGCCTTAGAGTGAGAGTGGAGCCTTTTTTGAGTTTCAGAAAAGGTTTATTTTTGTCAGAAATGCCTTCCTTGTTTGATCCTTGCCCTGTCTGTGGCAAGAAGAAGGCTAGATCAGACACACACCCTGTGTGTATCCTCTGCCTCCCTGATTCTCACTCTTCTGCCACTTGTCATCATTGCAAGAAGTTGTCGAGAAGGACCATCAAAGACAGGGTGAGGATTCGACTTTATGGCCTCTCTACAAGAGGTAGGTCTCCAGTGAGGCAGCAGAAGAAGAGGACTCGGTCGACGTGGAGAGGCAAGGTCCCGACCTGTTTTCCATCGGCGTCGGGATCAGCGTCGAAGCTGCCGGTGACGAAGAAATCGTCGACGAAGACTGCGGTGGTGCCGACGCACCATTCTTCCAAGAAATCGACGTCGCTCTCAACGTCGATGAAGGTAAAGGGCCCTCCGTTGTCGTCAAACAGGCGATGATCAACGTCGAGGAGCAAGTCTCCGTTGACGCTGGCCAAGCGTGTGACGTCGAGGCACATCACTCCGTCTTCGCCACAGCAACGGCGATCGACGTCAAGGCAAAGGTCTCCGTCAAGGTCCGTCCAAAGATCTTCGACGTCGAGGCACAAGTCACCGTCGAAGTCAGTCCAACGATCTTCGACGTCAAGGCAGAAGTCACCGTCGAGGTCTATGCAGAGATCTTTGACGTCGAGACACAAGACTCCGTCTCCAACGCCGAGGCGGAAGTCTCCGTTGATGACACCAGTTCATCGATCGACGTCGGGACATCGGTCTCCAGACCAGAGGCGGCTGGCGTCGAAACACAGTACCACGTCGGCGTCGAGTAGACGTTCGATGTCGAGAGGCCGGTCGACTGCAAGATTGAGTCCCCCGTCCAAGAAGAGAAAGCCGACGTCGAGGCAGGCTTCACCGTCGCCGAGACGACGTTCGACGTCGAGAAGCCAATCTGGTCGGAGACTTTCCAGATCAACGTAGAGGCCCCAGTCCAAACAGGCCTCACGTCCAGTAAGCCTGTCCACGTCACCGACGTCGAAAACAGGTTCTCCTAGCTATCACAGGGGTTCAATGTCAAGATCTCCGGATGTCGTGATCTCGACGTCCAGCAGTCCATTGTCCAGGGGTCATCAAGATTCGCCGACCAGGCCTGCACAAGAAAGAGAGAACTCTCCGCCTCCTCCACATGATCCTGAGGGGCGAGAAGGGCAGAGATCGCCTTCCATCCACCTTTCGCCAAGTTGGTGCAGACCCTTGCATCACTGGGCCACTACTCCAACCGCAAGGGCACAGCAGTACTCGAGCCCCCTTCACAGGTCCCCGTTGGCTCGTCTGGTACAGGAGGTGGATAGAGAACGTACTCCATCAAGAGCCAGGGATCGCAGTCGTACTCCTGCGCACTCGCACAGAAGAAAATCTAGATCCCGAAGCAGGAGGAGAAGGCACAGATCTCCAACACCTTCCTCCTCTTCCACACACACGTCACACAGAGACTATTCACCTACTCTGACTGACAGCCCACTGCCGAGGGTCTCTCCGGTGGATGATATTAGCACCTTTCAGGACGTGCTGGACAGGGGTGTGGCGAAACTTAACATCCCGATGCCAACTCAACAGAGTTCGTCATCTGTTATCTTTGAGACCTTGCACCGAAGGGAAGCATCTAGACCCCTGCTACCACTGGTACCGGGTTTAATAGAGCCAGTTATGGACATCTTCCTTATGCCGGCGACACTCAAAACCGCACCGGCTAGGATTTTGAAGAAATACTGTGCACCGGCGGAAGACCCACTTTTCCTCAGTAAAAAAGGCCCATGCTATTGCTTCCTCCTCTACTGTTCCTCCAGATAAGGAGAGCAAGACACAGGATTCGTGGGGACGTAAAGTATGTGGCACATCAGCTTCTATGATGAAGGTGTCGAGTGCTTCGGCTCTCTTGGGTCGGTATGACAGGTCTCTGTGGGACTCCCTGCAAAGATTCACGGAAAAGTTACCACAAGAAGATCGCAAGGATTTTGACGAGATCTTGCATGAAGGCAGCTTGGTGGCTAACCAAGTTATTAGCGCTGCAGCTGATGGGGCTACTCTTTCGGCTCATGCCTATGCCCATGGGATATGTGCTAGAAGAACTTCCTGGCTCCGACTCACGGCACTCAAACCAGAGGCGCAGTCTAGAATCCTTAATCTTCCTTTCTCTGGATCATCTTTGTTCGGGGCACACACGGATGAAGAAATGTCCCGGATGAAGACGGAACTAGACACACTTAAAGCCGTGGGTCTAGAGAAAAAGAAAGAGTTCCGCAAACGATTCAGGCCTTACAACCGGCGATCCTCCCAACAGAGGGTTCAAACCCCTCATTGGCAGAAAAACCAGGATCAGCAGGGACAGCAAAGGTCACAATACCAAGGTCGGCGTTCCTCCAGAGGAAGAGGGAACCAGCGTCAGTCTAACACCTCCGCTAAGACGCAGACCAAGCAATGAGTGTCAACTTCCCCCGTCGCCGTTCACCACTCCAGTGGGGGGAAGTATTGCAAACCATCTCGAAGAGTGGTGAGCTATCACGAAGGACCAGTGGGTGTTAGCTACGCTACAGAATGGGTACTCTACGTTTTCGACACCAACCACCCTCAATCCCTCTGGTAAAATCATCAGTCCATCAGATAAAGATATTGCAGAGCGAAGTTACCACCCTTCTGCGAAAGTCAGCCATCGAGAAAGTGCCAATATCTCAGCGAGGACGAGGGGTCTACTCAAGATACTTCTTGGTAAAGAAGAAGGGTCGAAAAGCAGAGTACAGACCCATTCTGGATCTGCGAACACTCAACAAGTCAATAAAAAAGGAGAAGTTTCGCATGGTGGCTCTCCATCAAATATATCCATATCTCAGGCAGGGAGATTGGATGTGTTCGCTGGATCTGCAAGATGCCTACTTTCACGTTCCGGTCAATCAGCATCACAGACAGTATCTCAGATTTCTAGTGGAATCTTCACACTACCAGTTCAAAGTGCTACCCTTCGGGTTGAAGTCGGCTCCCCGAGTGTTCACGAAGTGCATGGCAGTGGTGGCAGCAGCACTACGCCGCAGAGGCATCTTCGTGTACCCGTACCTGGACGACTGGCTACTGAAAGGTCCCTCCCCCCACAGCGTGAGGAATCATTTCCTACAATGCCTGGAGCTTTGTCACCGTTTAGGTCTTCATGTGAACTTCGACAAGTCAACTCCACAACCCACACAGAGAATCCATTATCTAGGAGCTCCGGTAGACTCCGAGGTAGGAAAAGTGTTGCCTTCGGAGGAGAGACAATTATCCATCACACAGAAATGCAGGCTCATTCTGGACAACAGAATGCCGTCAGTTCGTCAGATTGCCTCCCTTTTAGGGTCGATGGCATCCTGCATTTTCCTGGTTCCCAATGCCAGACTACGAATGCGTACTCTACAGCAGGATCTGGAGGACAAGTGGGATCAGCAAACGGATCGTTGGGAAGACAGAATAAGTCTCTCAAACGCAGCAAAAGCATCCATACCATGGTGGATGAAACAGGAGAATATGCAAGTAGGGATACCTTTTCATGAGGCTCCTCCCTCTCAGACACTAATCACGGACGCCTCCCTCCTGGGCTGGGGAGCAGTTCATCTGGCCCTCAGGGCTTTCCTTCCTTCGATTCAGGCAGGTTCAATCTTAGTACAGACGGACAATACCACCACCATGTACTACCTGAACAAGCAGGGGGGAACTCGCTCTTGCACTTTGTCTCTGGAAGCTCAAGCTCTCTGGCATTGGCTCCTGGCACGGAACCTATCGATCACAGCGGTACACCTGCCAGGAGAACAGAACGCAAAGGCAGATGCTCTCAGTTGGCATTTCGAAGACAGACAAGACTGGGTACTCAACGACGAAGTCGTCGAGGACATCTTCCATGCTTGGGGTCGGCCCAACATCGATCTCTTCGCGGACGACGAAAATACAAAATGCCAAGACTTCGCCTCGAGGTTCCATCGGCCAGGTTCGAAGGGGAATGCCCTTTTGATAGACTGGTCAGGGGCATTTGTGTACGCCTTTCCACCCCTTCCGCTCATCCCGAAGATGGTGACCAAACTCTCTCACTCGCACACGAGGATGATCCTGATTGCCCCGGACTGGCCGAGACAATGGTGGTACCCGGACCTTCTGCACCTGTCAGAATGCCCACACAGGAGACTGCCGTGCAGACCGGACCTGCTGTCCAAGATGAACGGGAGGATTCATCACCCCACCCTTCCCTCACTGAACTTGGCAGCATGGCTCCTGAGGTCCTCCAGTATGGACATTTAGAGTTGCCACAAGACTGCATGTCTATCTTAAAATCTTAAAAGAGGCAAGGAGGCCATCCACGAGGCATTCCTATGCGTGCAAGTGGAAACGTTTTTATATGTGGTGCGTTCAAAACAATTGTAACCCAACTAAGGGGCAGGAGGAAGTCATTTTACTGTACCTGCTTTATCTAGCTAAAGCAGGCTTGAAGTTTCCCTCCATTAAGGTGCACTTAGCTGCTATCACTGCATATAGACGCTCACCTTCTCAACCTTCATTTTTTCAGTTACAGGTTGTGAAAGACTTCTTACAGGGTCTGAAAAAGGTCTACCCTCCGGTCCGGCCTCCTTCGCCTCCCTGGGAGCTGAACCAGGTACTATCAAAGTTAATGGGTCCACCTTTCGAACCCATTCACAAAGCGACTTTACAACACCTCACGTGGAAGGTGGCTTTCCTGATAGCGATCACCTCAGCTCGCAGACTGAGCGAAATACAAGCCCTCTGCTCAAAGGAACTGTATACTGTGTTTCATCTCAATAGGGTGGTATTGAGAACTCATCCCTCCTTCCTGCCGAAGGTGGTGTCGGATTTCCATGTGAATCAGACCATATCTCTACCAACCTTTTTCCCTAATCCCTCCACTCCAGCTGAGAGGGCTTTACACTCGCTTGACCTAAAAAGAGTTTTAAAAATGTTATCTGGATAAGTCCATGAGAAAATCTGATCAACTATTCGTTAACTATGGGTCGATCAGAACAGGTTTTCCTGCCTCAAAGCGATCCATCTCCAGATGGATAGTTTCATGCATCAAGTTGGCTTATCAGCTAGCGCAGAAGCCCCTTGGGTTTACTCCCAAGGTGCATTCCACAAGAGGAAAAGCGGCTACGACTGCTTTCCTTCATAACGTGCCTATCTCTGAGATCTGTAAGGCGGCAACTTGGAGGTCCGTCCATACATTTACAAGGCATTATTGTCTAGATTCAGACACCAGAGCAGATACCCAAGTAGGCCAAGCCTCTTTGAGGAATCTGTTCAACAGCTGATTGTAGCTGTTTTGTTGTACCTTGAGTCATTCACTCTCATTTGCCTGCAGGTGGAAGGTGGGCTTGCTATTCTATTTAGTGCTTATGGATCCCGTGGAAGAGAAGGATAAGTTACTTACCTGTAATCCTAGTTCTCTTCCAGGGGTATCCTCATCAAAGTCAAAAGCAACCCATCCGCCTCCCCAGGCAAATGAGCTCATTTTATTATGAAGCAATATCTTTGTGCCCTGATCTTCAGGATTACGCAAAGAACAACTGACCTAACTGTCACCCCTGAGGCTATGATGGGAAGCTAGGGGTCATGGCTGCCTTAAAGGCACGGTGCCAGTTTTTGTGTGAAAATGCTTTCATTTTCTATGCTATTGGTTTACAATGCAGCCTCTGGGCTAACAATGTCTACTGTTTTGCAGTTTTTTCTTCATGAGTTTTACTCATTAAAAACAGAGTTCAAGTAGTACTTGCTCTCATGTGTTTTTATGCATATATTATGTGTTTACTAAAACAGTGTTTTATTGGTTATTACATTGTTTAGCCTCCTAGATGGGGGCTGCATTGATATGAGAAAAAATGATATATGTATATAGAGCTGTATATATATATATGTTTTTTCATATATAATTTTTATTATTTCCGGGGTCCCCGCACATGGGCGGGAATATTCAGTGCTTATGACTTTGATGAGGATACCCCTGGAAGAGAACTAGGATTACAGGTAAGTAACTTATCCATCTCGTCAGACTGCAATGAGTGCATCATCTGGCAACCAGGATGTGCCTACAATTACTACAATTATGAAAATGTGTGCTATTAAGCCAGCTATGAAAGCTCTCCATTGTCTTCCAGTCAAAATCAGTATCAAAGCACTCTATATTATGCATTAAGCATACAGCGGTAAAGGTATCGGGCTACTATCAAACACTAGCACAGCACAGTGCTCCAACCTGTAGCCGACATTCCTTCTCCGCTCACTTGATCGAGCAATGTTCCTTTAAGTGATTAAGGCATGGTGGAAGATCCTTGAAAGTCCGGAGACCGAAATCATGGAACAGCCTTAACCCTTCATATTGAATGGAAGCTACTTAACTACAATTCAGAAATTTAACTGGCATTTACTTATGTCCAAATCCATCGTCTAAGTGCCCAAAAATGCAGGACATATGACCATTCTACACATCTATTTGTACTTTAACTCCACTGTATTGAAAACTTCTTAATCTTCTTTTTCCTTTATCTTCTCCAGACTCTGAAGTGGCGTAGGTGAGGTGTAGTGGTGTACTTAAGATAATAAATATAAATAAATACGATTGTTTCTGTTCAAGTGGCAGTACACATATTAGGCAAAGCGTGTTTAGTAATATTGGATATTCTCAGAATTAAAGGGAGTTTTTAGAAAGAATCTCTGAAAAGTACAAGGTTGGAATTGTTAACCATGTGACCAGTGGAGTAAACAGACACTGAACTATATTTTACTTACATTTCTAGGTTGCAGTTTCTCCTTAGAATGAAAACCGTTTATATACGGTTTGGTCCAATGTTAAAGTTATGCTTGAGGTAGATGTCATGGCAATGGCACACTAATTCATTGAAGAAATGTGCAGTGACTTAAAGACACATAATTGGGAAGAGAAGAAGAGAAGAACATAACAACCCCTGCACAATGTAATTAATATAGCAATATTTTCAAAAGTTAAAGGTTACACAGGAAACTTGACATACAAGAAAATAAGTAAAATATCAACCTATGGTAAAAGATTTAAGTATGGAAAGTCCACATAAATCACTCTGTACTGCTAGAATTGACAAAGACTACTAAAAGAGTTAAGAGTAAATTCTGGAAATTTTAATCTGCTAAGATTACATAAGGCTGGTACAAGTGATTTAACCACTGGAGTAGATTAGAACTCATTTCATACTTCCCTTGTTTGTTCTTCACTTCTTTTCATGTTGTTTGTGGAAGGCATTTTCATTTCATTTTTTAATATAGTTTTAGCTGTGAGTTTTTTTAAATAATCTTTCATATAAAAATTTCAGTTCGTCTACAAATGGCGTGGCTAAATGATGACATTAATGTGTCTTCATTCCGTATCAAAAAATTAAAGGACCGTAGACCAAATTCAGTAGTCGACTCATTCTCTTGTTTTCTATTGGTTCCCCCAATTCCACTCAAGCAAAAGTCAATAAACAAATAAAATACTCTATATCTGCCCCTGGCTCAGAGAAAGTCAAAGCAGATGAAGTGGGATTAAAGTCCTCCAGCGCCTCTTGTTACAACTACTCAATAAAACTGGGATACTGATCACTATCTTGGTCATACCTTGCATGGTTTGATTGAATTTGCCTAACCATCTAGATAGCTGTTACTGAAACACTGCAATGCCCCTCAAACATCATTAGCAGCTTGGGCACATCCATAAAAGCACCTGAGATTCAGAAAATATTGTGAGAAGTGATCTCTGCTTTACTTTCTTGTCTTTTTATCGTATCCATGTTATCAACTTAGGTATTCCTTTCAGCTCTTGCAGTGGTGGGCTGTACCTTCACTTAAATTCATCAGGGGATAGTATCATGACTGGTAATCATACAGATAATTCAACAGAAAAAGATGACATTCAAAATCCAACTTGAGTTATTTCATCCAGCTTTATCACTCCAGATGAAATATTCCAACTCATAATGAGGGCCTAAGTCTTTTTGCAACTCATTTACTCAGAAGTAGCACAGCAGAAATCTACCTAATCCTGTCTCCTGTGCATGTTTGCAGTAAAGAACCCCTACAAAGACAGTGAGAAAGCATATGCAGTGGAGTGTGCATTCACTCTCCATTCATTAGCAAACCTTTTCTTTATGGAAGCATGTGATATATCAGCTATTCACATAAGAATCTTTGCAATACAGGCCTGATTCGGCAGTACAAAGCAGTGATTTTAGTTTTCCCATATTTTTGGGTCACCTTGTCAGCAACTGTTGGTTAGATGATAACCATCTACCGGGCCAGTCCTTGGACCAGGACCATGCCTCCTTCAGAAACGAGAATACAAGTTAACACAGCCATCACTGCCACAACTGCCCCACCATTGTAGACAGGTTAATTTTGAGGTCTAGAGTGCAGGATGTATAGTTGTATATTCTTTATTTAGGTGTTCTAGTCAGAAATAAATATTCATCAATAAGTACAGTTCACTATATAAAGCTTAGTTTCATGTTTCAAATGTTTGGTCCACATAAAATATACACATGATCTTGTATTTAATCAAACACAAGACAAATTCTTGACACATACCAAAAAGTGCATTGTAATACAGTACATACTTGAGTTAAAAAGTTTACAATCAACACAAGATTAAAAAACATTTTAAAAAAGTAGAAAATTCTGTAACAAAGTATTTCATTGGGAGGATTATAAAGTGCTTGCTGCATTTCCAAGGCGGTTTGTATAGACAACTGCAGGCAAATTGGCCTTAGCCAATTTCACCAATGTAGTACGAGTGCCGGACAGGCAAATGGGACATGATTCAAGTCTTGCATCCCATTCTAACAGATTACATTCAGCAGAGATTCCATACCAATTTGCCATTAGAGGATTTAAAGGAAGTATACATAATCGCAACAAAATCCAGAAACGCCACAATCCATGTCGAAAGCTCCATTTTATATAAGGTTATGATCTGTTCACTACGATTGAATTTAAAATATTTTGGAATCAACATTTTTTAAGGCACACCTCCCTATCCAGGCAGAAACTTGACTCTTGCATCGCCTGTTTTAAACTAGCTTTTAGTTGCATCATAGGCAATGTGAAAATTGTGTTAAGATCTAATCGAAGCTGATCTACAGCATATGGAAAATTTCTATAGACTAGTGACTTTTCCTTTTTGTCTGCCAGAATTTCTTTCTTCATAAGAAATCTCTGCGTTTCTTCATCACTCCTCTTCAGGAAAGCCAACCAACGAACCACCCCCACCAAACCCTTGGTGAAAGCACTTTTTAGACCAATTTTCAGCCTTAATGCCCCCACTGAAACCGCTGAGTTACACTGAGTAATGTTTCCTAATTCTCCCCTCTATTTTGTTTAAAAAGCCCCATTTAGCTACGTCAATAGTTTCCAACGCATAGAGAGCGAGGCGTGGATTTTCGCACAATAGACCTCTAGAAGATAGGAAAAATGTCTTCTGCCTGTCGCCCTGTACAGTGCACCCAACCCTCTAGCCTGAGACTGTGCTTTGCTCGTATTAGTTTCAACAGGAGCCTTATTGCTCAGGTTACTGCACATTATTTTCCCCAAGAAGGTGTAAGGCTTTTCTACTTCTATCCTTTGGGTCCCCAGAAACCGAGAAAATGTAACATGTTTGGGCTTCTTCCTACTATGAAAACACATTATTTTACTTTTAGAGATGTTAATCTTCAGATGATGCACAGCAGCAAATTGTTGCAAAGCCTCCAGATGACTATTCAGGCCTTTGGGGGTGAGGTCCAAGATTACTATGTCGTCCGCATAGAGCAAGCTAGTTACTGCTCTTCCACCAATAAATGGGGCAATACCTTTACTCTGAGTCGAGAGGGCAGGGAGGTCCGAGATGTATAGAGAAAAGAGTAATGGAGCTAAAGACACCGTTGTTTTAAACCATTTTGGGTTACTATCTCCTTAGACAGGCCTCGATCACCCCCAACAAAACTCTACACCAGGTAGAAGAGTGGAGTGCAATTACTAAATGTAAGAGGGTACCCAGCATACCCAATTCTGATAACTTTCTCCACAGCAGTGAATGATCAAATGTATCAAATACTGTGGAGAAGTCAATAAAAGCTGCATAATTCAGTCCCCCTCTAATTGGTACATATTTCTCATTGATCAACTGTAGGGCAGCAATATTATCGATGGTTTCGTGATTTCTCCTAAAGCCCATTCGCTCAAGGGGGATAATTGTATTTTCATCAGCCCACTCAGTTATCTAAGACAATAAGCATTTTGTAAAAACTTTACCCACCACATCCAGAAGGGCGATCTGGCGGTAATTTCCCAGCTGCTTATGATCTTAAATAGCGAGACTAGAACTCTTCCAGTCCAGGAGGGAGGAACACTTCTGTTCTCGTAGCAACTTTTAAAAACCGGGAAAAAAATTATACTCCAAACCGCATTAGCATTTCTGTAACATAGAACATGCACGCTTTCACTGTTTAAACATAGTCTTCATTGTCAAAGAAAAGTAATAGAAGGAATGTTAGCACATAGGCTGCATTGAGAAACCACAACAGAATAATACTGCCACCGTGCCTTTAAGACCTTCAAGACCTCCATGCTCCCATCATGCCCCACAGGTGACAGTTGGGTCAGTTCTTTTTTCCGGCTCCTTCTGTGAGGATCCTGGAGCATCAAGCTTGTCAGTTTTTTACTTTTCTGTCAAGAATTGTAATTTAGAAGTTCTTTTCTTGACATCTGGCTATCTTTTTAGCTTGCTTTCTGACTATTCAGAGAATTTATTTTCTCAGAAATGCCAGCATTATTCAGTAAATGCCCTTCCTGTGGAAAGAAGATGTCCAAATCTGATCCACTCTCGGTCTGTATTGTGTTTACCACCTTCCCACAAGCCAGATAAGTGTTACTACTGCCAGCACTTTTCCAAGAGCACTCTGCATGACAGAGAGAAGATCAAGCTGCATGCCTTGCAGGAGAGATTAAAGGTTAGATCCGAAAGTGGCCTTGAAAGTACCCCCATCAACCTTTCAAAGAGCCCTCCTCTCATTAAAGATCTGAGCACAGGAGCAGAAAAGAGAAAAAGAAGCATCGCTCTGCCTCGCCGTCGACGGAAAGGAGGTCGACGTCGCGACAAGTACCTGTTTGCTCCCCGTCAGCGTCAATATCGGTGTTGGAAAGGCATCTGCAGCATGCGGCGACTTCGAGGGATAAGTCGCCATCGAAACGATCAGTGCCACCTCCGTCGTCGAAGACCAAGTTGACGACGAGACTGCCCACTTTGGCACCAGGTTCGCAAGGTGTAAGATCTTCAACCGACAAAGCATAAGTCGACGTCGGAAAGCAGGATTGGGTTGGTGTTGAGAACTTCTCTCCATCGCCAGTCGGTGACAACCCAGAGGCACCGACGGCCGAAGTTGAGAACTCCTCCGACATCAGAGCATAGACTGTCAGTGTCGAGAACCTCGCAGTAGTACAGACACAGATTATCAATGTCAAGAACTCCGCCGGCATCAGGGTATAGACGATCGGCGTAGAGAGCATCGCAATCTACATCACCAGTGCCGAGAAGAAGTTCAGCATCGAGACGCCTGACGTCGAGACTTACCTCTCTGCACCTCTCACCGCCGGCGAAGAGACAGTGGGTGGCGGGTTCACCGTCGAGAAACCCAGCAACGTCAACAGCCATTATGACTTCGAGGCCCCCCTCGCCGCCGACAGAGATACAGGGCAGGACACAGATCGCCGCTGAAATCTAGACGATCGACAGAGACATCTTCCTCCCCAGTCATCAAAATTGTACAGATCATTTTTGAAGGCTCTTTCGACTTTTTTGTAGTTGTGGGATCAGACTTCTTTATTTATATCACCTGCTATGATGAGATTTTTGAATGGTTTGCAACATTTATTTACGCCAAAACCCTTTGTGATGCCACAGAGGGACATAAAATTACTTCTCACTTTTTTGACTTGCTACACAGTCTGCACAATTGTCCATTAAGACTTCTGAATTGAGGACAGTCTTTCTCATCGCCATAACATCAACTAGGCACGTGAATCTGCTTCAGGCTCTTTCTGTCAACCCACCTTATACAACATTCTTCCCAGTTTTGTTGGTGTTGAATACCGAAGCTTCCTTTCTGCAAAAGTAGTCACTCCACTTCATGTCGGACAGGTTATCACCCTTTCAGCATTCTTTTCTCCAACACATCCCCCTAAGGAGGAAGAGAGACTCCATCATTTGGACAGCAAAAGGTCACTAAGCTTTATATAGATCACATCAAAGAACATCATGTGGGCGAGCATCTCTTTGCAGGCTTCTAGGGAGCGAAGGAAGGCAAGCCAGTGAACAAATGGGACATATCCCAATGGATTATTCTCTGCATCATCAAAATCTGCTAAGCACTGGCGAAGAATCAACCTCCAGAAGGCTTACAAACTCAAACCACAAGAGTTAAGGCTAATGCTGCTGCACTTGCTCTCAGAGTACCCAGCCTGGACATTTGTCAGATGTCTTCATAGGTATCAGTACGTTTGTTCAAATAGCTCTACTGCCTCAAAAGTCAGGTCCGTTGAGAGGGGCATTTTGCCCACTCTGTCCTGCAGGACCTTTTGGTCTGACTCAGTTCACAAACCCACCTCCTGGTATTTACTCACAAGGTGAGAAATCTGCAGTTAGATGTATCAATCAGAAGAAAAGGTTACTTATCTTCAGTAATTTGGTGAATCTAACTGAAGATTCACATTGACCCATTTAAAAAGGTTCCAATTTAGAGATCTGCACACTGGTCATGCCATTCTGCCAATGAGCTCTGTATGTGAGGTTGTGGAAAGCCTAAGAAATCAACTGATGTCAGTGCGCATGGGTGGTGCTTATATGTGGCTCTGCTCGCCACTTTTAGAGAGGTACATCATTATTGCAAAGCCACACAATATCACTCACCAGAACGCTCTAAAGTTTCAGATCCAGTCTGATGCCTGGTGAGGAATTTCCAGTTAGAAAACAGTTACATAGAATATCCACCAGAAAGATCATTACCAAAGGTTAGTAACTTGTTCTTCTTGATCTGGGATGGAGGAAAGGCAGGTCGACCTACTCAGTATACAGAAGCATGATCTGGGTGCTAACATTAATTATGTGGCATGCAATCCACAACAGAACACGTTATGAACTGTTCATGGTAGCAGGTACATCATTCTACTGAGCTATCTTTCATTGTTGACCAGATGCTTGGCCTTTTGTGTTTCACATCTTCTTAGCTCCTACCCCAAAGAAAGTGAGGTTACTCCACTTCTCATTTTTACTGATGTGTGAAAGCTTTCTATTTCAAGGTTTACTCAACTGTATCTAAATCATATGTTGCTAATGTCATTATGATGGCCTCAGTCCAACCTCAATGCACAAGTAACTACCTAAAGTTCTATTAATGGCGGTTTGTAATTTACTTTATATTTTGCTGAAAGAGGCCTTCAGGGTGATACCTATCAGTCCTAAATACTCTACAGAACTAATTTTAAGCCTTACTAAGAAGAGACACTTTTAATGCATGACTAGCTGTGATGCTAAGGTTGCTGATGTGGACACTTAGTGCCTGCAAGAGAATCTGGGAACTACACAGTATTTTGGTGTTGAATCCTTGTATGGCTTCCACAAAGGTAAAGTAGTATATAATTCCCAAATTTATCTTCGGTTTCCGCACCAATCAGAAGTTAATTCCCCTAGTTTTCTTCCAAAGAGCTCATTTTAATGAGGTGGAAGAAAGACCACCATCTAGATTTTAGATGGGAAATGACATTCTACACCTCATACAAAACTGCAATCTCTCTCACTCAACGTATTTCCTGTTGTATAGCTGAAATTCTCCAGAAATGTAAGTTTCCTTTGCTATTCTGTTATCACTCTCTGCATTTTATGTTACTTATTTTACTGTTTCAAGATACAAGAGATTCTGTGGTCATTTCACTAGTTGTATGCCACTTAACGGGAGTTTTCCTATAATAAGATCATCAAGTTGGCTACAAGGTGTGGTGTGCTTCATTTATTAACGATGCTTCCTTTGACCAAGTTATTATTTAGAGCGTTTGGAGCATGCTCACTTGCTACCTGAAATAACTTAAGGCAGTCAAGGTTGCCCCAAAAAATTCCTTTTCTTACCTCAAAGTAGTAATAAGAACGAGCCAGAGAGACAATAAAATGAGGAAGATTTTACACCATTAGCTCTTGCCTTTTGGTTAACAAGACATTTTCCTTTGCTAAACATCCACCTCTATCCCTAGTTAAATATCGTCACGTGGAAGGGGTGCTTGTGTTAGTCTATTGGTCACACCTTTCATATCAGCTCTCTGAATAGTAATATTGTTTAACAAGAATAATTAAGATTTGTAGTATTTAGTAATGGGAGAATGGCTAGGAGCAGGTACGTGACTTATTGAAAAGCTAAATCTATTATCCATACTTCATAGGTGCTCAAGTCACCCCAGATTCAGTTTCAAGTGTTGCAATATTCGCCTAGCCTGCAGAAACAAGTCTTATTATTATTGCAGGCTTATTTTCTTAACCAGCGCACTGGTATGGCGAATTCCACACTATTGTAACGACATACGCTGTTGTAGCTTTGTTAATAGTATTTCTTATAAGTCGATGTGTATTTTATTGGACCATAATAAAAAGCACAAATGTGTTTTTTTGCACTTTGGTTTTTAGCAACCCAAATGCCTTTATTCACTAGAGTGTTTCTCATTTCTACAATGCCCAAGGCAGAGAGAGCTACCTCACTATCCATAGACAAAATGCTTAAAAGTAATATACAATACCATCTCTTTTGCTAGCCCAGTAGAAGGTGGGAAATGTAAGAACTTAAGGAAAGCAAATTAATATCCCAACCTTCAATCATGGTGGTTCTGTAGTAGTTTTATACATACATTTGAGTAGCATAAATGCACCAACAATGATACCGAAATAGGCATTCCACAAATTGGGATAGAGATAGGAACGTATTCTCTATACTTTCTTACCTTCAGGAAAGAGAGGACGTTTGTCTTGATGGAACTGTTTTCATAGTGTGGATGTATCAATACCTCTTAGCAATGATCAAACTTTTGTAATGAGATGTGATTAACTTTGAGGGATAAAGGTTTTAAGTTACTACCAAAGCTTATTTTATTTATGTTGTATTGAATATTTGTCAACAGCTTATATAATCACACACAGTTATAAAGAATCCCTTTTATATAACATGTCAACAGTAATGCAAACGTTTGCTCATTAGTCATAAATCCATATACAGAACAAGCAGCTCAGGTCAGCAAACTAAAAGAGAACAAATGCGCAAAAGTGTTTTTTGGGGGAAGAGAGAAACAGGGAGGAGCAACACAGCCAGGGGACTCAGAAACAATACAGGGGACCAGTGGGGGCTAAAGTAACACAGGGGTCCAGAAGCAGCATGGAGGGCGGGGCATAAGCGACATGGAGATTGTGGGTGGGAGCAAACGGGCAAGAGGGAAAGCAACGTAGAGTGCGGAGGATGGAAGAAAAAAGCAAATCGGCGTGAGAGAGAAAGGATTTGGAGCTGAAAGGTGTAGAAGCACTTGGTGTGCGAAAGCACCATGAGCATTGGGAGCACACGAGAGCAATCGTACCACAGAGGGGGAAAAGTACAAGCACATCTGCGTGATAGAGCTGTGCGGAGAGGGGCAGAGAAGCATATTAGACATATTAAACAGCTCTTGTAGAGTACTTCAACAAAAACAAGAAAAGGAGGACTTGAAAAAGCGAACAGTGTAAGGAAACAGCAATGCCTCCGACTTCCAGGGGAAGGAGAAACACAAGAAGAGAAAAGAAAACCCACACACACTAATGAATATGAAGCAGGGAAATGAGTGTGGCAATGAAACCAAGCAATGGTAAGTAAGGGCAAGCTCTTAGCCCACTGTAAGCTAAAAATACATCTCACAACAGACAGTGCATGCGCTGTCTAGTAGGAGAGAGGTAAACACCGTATATACATAACTGATAATTCAACCTTGCTGTAGAAATAATATGCTAATAACCACCAACTCAGTGCTACCCGTGATCCTCAACGACAAACTAATTCGCTCTATAAGATGTTGTTCCATAGTAGGAAGTCCACCATTGAAACTCTGTTTCACCACAGACCATATAACACAACTCCACCTTTCATTAAACATAATCTACCTCTTCCTGTTGGCTTACTACCACCAACTGCTAAGTGGCAACCACGCTTAGCACCCAATACACAGCCTAAAAGCTCCAAATAATCAAATAATTTCAATGCGTCCTCATTATGCATTCCTAATTTCTTTCTTTCATGAATGTTTATTTATGTTTCCATACCAACTTCTTTAAGTGTCGTACAACCTGGTGACATCCTTCTACTAACAGTGCTGTAAGAAAACAAATAAATAGCAAATCGGTTGGTGCTACACTATAGTATGGGATTTATAGAGCTTGTTTACTCAGGCCTGCTTCACAAATGGGCAGATGAAAGATTCATATATTAAACAAGTTAGCTATGAGCAATAGTGCTATATGCACTTTTGTTTAAATATTGGTGATTTCTTTCAGTGTTCTGCAACTTGCGGGAAGGGCACCATGATGAGATATGTTAGCTGTCGCGACGACCATGGTGCAGTGGCTGATGAGGCAGCCTGTTCTCACATATCAAAGCCTTCAGGAGAAGAAACTTGTAGTATAACACCATGTGGACAGTGGAAAGCCCGGGAATGGTCGACGGTAAGTGTTCATCCCTTACTCAAGCAAATTGTAAATGTTCATTGTTGTATCTGAGTAAACCCATTAAAATGTGTTATAGTTCTTAAATTCATTTAATCTTTTCTTTATTTTAAAGTGAAATATGCTTGCTCGGTTAATAATTGAACCATCAACGATCAAACGATTTTATTTTTTATTTGAGAAATAGCGCTTTAAATGATTCTGATGAAATAATTTTATTTTCAGTGTTCAGTAACATGTGGTCAAGGTAAGGCAATCCGACAAGTGGATTGCATAAACTACAGTGATCAGATTGTTGAAGCAAGTGAGTGTGATCCAGATGGTCTTCCAGCAACAGAACAGGAGTGCTCTATGTCTCCCTGCCATCACCCAAACCAGGACTATGGCAGAACTATTCATTCTTCCCCACACGTGGATCATCGAGTACGATCTAGTTCAAACCGAAACACAGGCCGTTCGCCTCTGGCAGGGGGCAACCAGTGGAGAGTAGGCCCTTGGGGCGCGGTAAGGGATTCTTTTCCTATTTTCATGTGTTTTCGTAGCTATGACCCACCTCGTTTTACCTTGTTACTTAGAAACTAGGGTCAGTTTAATATGGCAATTGTAATCCTTCCATTGTGAGTATGTAATAACACTACCACCTATTGGGGAAATTGTACCATATATATGTCATCTCTGTGGTAAGGGCCAAAGATCGGTTTATCGTTTGTGTTTGTCTTGCGCCTTTGGTTGCAATTAATTTTTACTTGAAACTGGGATTCCAGCTGCAGCACCCGTACCGTGCAGTCTGTCTATTTTAAATGTTTGATGAGGAAACAAGGCAGTGTGTGCCAGTATTACTAAATTATAATGCTGCCTGAGCAGTTTATTGGGCCAGGATAACTTTTTATGACCATCCAGTTAATAGAACGAACAGTCATATTAATAGGAGGCATCTTCCTAACTTCAATTAGTAATGGACTTGCTGGAGGAAAGTATGAAGAATGAATTACATATGACTCAATCACACAATGTTTTAGAGCAGCGTTTCCCAAAATGTGGGTCGGGACCCAATTTTTGATGGGTTGGGAGAGCAATACATAAAGATTCCTTTAAATCCTGTGTTTATCTTGTCACATTTGCTGGTGCTTCAAAGACAGAGGTCAAACGATGTGAAGCTATGACTTCTGACAAGTTGCTGATTATTTTAACCTGGGGGTTGGTGTGTACTTTTCTTTCTCTGACTGCAAAGTGAGAGGAGTTTGTAAAAGTGAATTATGTGACAATATTAATGGAGTACAGGGAGTGTGAAAGGAGAAGCTGTATAATGTCGTTTTTTGCAGCTCCCAGCAAAATGTAAATTCCTGTAAATGAACTGTATTTATTCAGCAGTTAGGAAAGCAAAAATGAACCACATATTTTTTGGGTAATTCTGAAGTGTGATGGAAACAGAGATTTTAATAGGGTCGAAACAAATCAGGACACTTTATTTGGTGATGCACAAATGATAAATATTCACAGAAACCCGATTTCCACATATTATCATTTGTGTGCTATTTAGTTTTATCCGTAAAACTGTATGCCTGTGCAAATTTAGTGGCCATTTCAGTGGAAAATGTGCCGTCTGTAAATGACAGTGTGCTACCACACGGTGCTTTAGTTACATTAAAAAATCGCCTCCCTCATGTCCATTAGGTAGGGGGGTTGCGAAAGTTTGTCGTTCTAAAAAGTGGGTCGTTCAAAAACAATTTGAGAAACACTGTTTTAGAGCATAGAGGATAAAGTGTATTGAGTTATTAATGGATTGTGATATCAATATATCATTGACATGAACCCAATTTAATGAGCTTTTTAACAAGGGATTTGGTTTTTATCTTAGCACAAAGCAATAAGTCCTGGGAACAGTAACTTGCAAATTTGAACAGTCAATGGTATATTTTAAATTATGTTTAAGCTTTTCTTCTCATTTCAAATTTTGTATTGTACACTAAATGCATTGATCAATAAGATTGTATGTAACATGTGCTTCTGTTTTTCACATGCTGTTCACACTTCTGCCATATAGTGCTGAACTCAGATGTTGCAAGTGGTTTTTCTTCGAGGTTTCATTTTCGAGGTGACTCCTTACACCGACCGCAAACTTCAAAATGCACCAGTGCACTGACTCCACCATAGAATGGTTTTATTGCCATCAGGTTCGATCATATCTTCCTGTGCTCCAGTACTGTCAAGGTACAAAAACCGAATACGTTGATGTTGGACAGGAAAACATTGACTTTCAACATGGGAGGACCTAGTAGTACCACTGAATGTCTCAGTGCTGAATTGTGCTGAGAATCCTGGGATAAGGTTGGACAGGAGCTACATGTGTAGGACGAGGGAATGGATAAAACACCTTATAACTTCTGCCCCAACTGTAAATACAAGTTCTCATGGTCAGACCAGCATTGGATCTGTAATCGCTGCCACCTGAGTAACCATGACAAGTCCCCTATCTGCCCTGAAAAGCCTTGTTAGCACCGATGGGATAGATAATGGGCACATTAAGAATGTTGTGCCCAGGTTCTCTGGAGCTACCGTCTGGACAGGGCATTGAAGAAGTTGAAGGAACTTAGACAGCGAATGGTGTGGGCCATCTGGAATCTTTTCTACAGAGATCCACCTCAACCAGAGACTCCACTCCAGGCAAGTAATGGCTGCAAGACTGCCATGCCTTGACACCCAAACCACCTTTGAAGAGCTATTGACAGGTCAAAGTCACCCTAAGTCCCTCGACCTTGAAAGGCAACTTTGCAGACTCTTCAGGGGCAGAGGCTTAACACTGAGATATCGAGATTTGAGCATGAGAGCCTGCACAGCCCATCTCAGCACTGAGATCAACCTTGTAGTTGACATTGAAGCCAGCCTCAAGCTCGACTCCAATCAACCTCTTCCCTGCCAAAGACAAAGGCAACCATCAAGACCCAATCTCCAGCCATATCCTTGCACGGCCACCTCCAACAGGCCAGCCACACGTTAAAAAACGCTGCCTCACCTCTGAGGAGGCAATTTCAGAGGAGCTTAGGGCTTAGCCCATACCAAAGAAGAAGCCCGCACCACCAGCTACATCATCCTCTGTGCGCTCACCATCAAAGGCCCATCTATTCACACAGACTCAGACCAGGACCCCTCTGCAGACTGCCCAAAACCTTATGGTGATGTAATGCCCAGACAGGACAATTGCAACATTGACTCTCCCGATGACTCATCCTTGGAGACATAGCACATCAATCCCTCTCTGCCTGATGATACAACTGTCCAGCACACAGTTATATAACACACAGCAAACCATTATGTGTAGGAAGATGACTTCAATATTGAGACCCGTTCGAAAGCAAAGCAGTATGTGCCATTCTGGTTCATGCTCAAGTGCAAGCTGAAAAGCTCCACTGAGAACTTCGAGGGCACGGTCAAGGTCAGAGTGGTGTCTAATACACAGCCGCTCTGCAAGATCCATTCTTCTTTCTGGGTCATTTCCCACACAGTTCTCTTGTCATCCACAAAGTTCCAAAAAGAAAATTCATGCAGGCTATGAGGGATACCCCGCCACCCGATGAGAAAAACAACAAGATCAGTGCTGGGAGGGTAAGCGGGTTGCTGTGGGAGCTGCCTTACAATGGCAAATCACCAACTCTGACTGCTTGTCCTCAAGGTACGATGGGCATAGTGGAAGAAATGTAGGAGCTTTTCAAGAACCTTCCTCAAACATATAGGGAAAAAAAAGGGAAAGAAATTGTCTAAGAGAGCAAAATAATTTTTAACATCAGGTGTGCCCTCAATGCTGCTGATACTGCCTCCCGTGAGACGAAAATCAGTATCCTACTACACCATTATGCTTAATTTGAGTGCCACATTCCTTCCTGAGGTGCTTTGCCCTGCGATGGTGAATACCATTTCGGCCCACAAGTCAACTTCATGCTGGAGAAAAATACAAGCACTGGCAAAGCAAATCAGTTTCTCTTGCCAATGTTCAGCGAGCAATTCGGCTTGACCAATGTCTGAGTGACTATGTTAAAAGTATAGAAAGTAGTGAAGACATTTGTAACTGTACTTTCAAGATGGCAGCCACGTTACAAAATTATGGAAAACAATGTTTTACTAGGTTCTACACTAGGGCATGAGAAAGGTCACTATGTGGTGTGCTGCCAAGAAGCACTGAGGGGGAAGGCAAAATTGGAGAGACGAGGTGGGAGTCCGAGATTAAAGTAAACGTGCTCTGAAAACAAAATGATGCACTCCGATGAATTGCTAAGCAATTAATGAAACATGAACAAAATAACACACATATGTTGTTCTGTGTCATCAACAGTGAAGGATTCACACATGGTAGTCAACCAATCAAAGTAAGGGTAAAAGAGCTGTGCTCCAGGGAAAGGACAAACACAAAATAAGAAGGAAAGCCACCAATAAAAATAAGGCAACTGAGATTGATATCTAATCATGAGCAAGGGTTCACTCTCTGTAGTATTGTATATCGTTCTGGGTGTGACAGACAGCTGGAACTGTCGATAGGGAGACCGTAAAAAAAGACACTGACACTGGGAGCACTCTAAAACCAGTCACAAAAGTTTGAGTCTCAGCACAAGCAAAGGGCTCATCACAAAGACCACCATACCAACTAGAGTAGCCCTTTCAGGAATGTCAGTCAGCCACGCCATACACTAGAGGCTGCTTCCATGGCAACATCAGCAAAAGTGCACAAAACAAGGGTTTTGCCCCAAGCAGTGACATTCCACACATTTCCCAACCACTCAACACCTGTCAGGGGATGCATCACGTTATAAATTCTCCAGAAGGGGGATATAACTTCGGACCAGTGGATGCTTTCCATTGTCACCTACATCTCCTGTGTGGAATTCCATACCACACCACCCACCATACCACCATGCCAGCACAGCATCAGCCGATACAACCAACAGCTGTTGCTAGAAACATTTTTCATATTTAAGCTTCTGTGTTGTCTTAGGTCACATATTTGTGTATTATTTGGCTATAGCAATACGGTTTTGATGTAATGCAGTATTGTGTCAATTTTTAAATGTCTGTTTACTAAGTAATATTCGTGTGCTGTACCAAATTTACAATAAGGATTGACTTGACGGTGCTACATTGTGAGGCCAAAGATGCATGCACTTTTCTTACATGCTTCTGAGCCCTGTCTCCAAGTATCTCATGTAGACTGAAATTCTACTGCCATCCAGTTTTACACATTGTGGAGAAGGCATTTCGTATTATTTCTCTACATGTACCTTGCACTTCAGTGTCATATTCTAGAGTTGGTTCACCCTACAGAATTTCAGGTGTAAGGAATGCCGGTCTTCAGTAATAAGTCTGCATGTCTTACAAACACAGAGACAGCAGTGTTGCCTCTTGCACTGGTAACATCTTTCAAAATAGACATCTTATTTGTGAACCGTGAGTTGAATTTTAGTTCATCAATTTGTTTTCAAATGTATCACCTCACCACACATCTCAGGTAAACGTGACCAGGAGTGAACCTAGTTTGGCAACAATCAACATTAATGGGGAGCCAAGACTGGTCCCTATTTAGGCACAGCAATATGTATAAAAGAGAATTCCTGCTGGAACTAGATGATTTGATGTTGTAAGATTTTATTCTAATACAGCAGTTCTGGTTAGAAACTAGCACTGCGTGGGTCAGGGGAAAGACACTCTGCAAACTCTTAATGTAAAGTTTTTCCAAAAACTGCTGGACATTTAGGTTGATCCAATTTGAATCTCTAAAACTTCAGGTTTCCAACTGCCTGTTCTAAATGAAGAAGTATCAATACTGAAACAGAATACATCTAAGTCAGAGTCTTCAGCAGCCACCATGTCTTCGATATCGAATTTCCTACCTTATAACGAGAACAGGCCTAATTTGAGTCTGCAATAATTGTTTCACTACCTTACACCTGTGGGTTTATTTGAGGGTGCTACAATAGATTTGACAATGCTCCATCAGTAACTTTCTTTAAGTGATGCTGTGAGGTAAGGTATGCAAGAGTGACATCCTGAACTTAGCAGTGAAGTAGGTTCTGTTCTTGTGGGCTCTTCCAGCAAGGTAGACTATAAGCCCAATAGTCAGTGATCTTGCCTTGACTACAGTCCATTAATCATGAATTTTCCAGTGGAAGTTGAACAAGCTCCTTCAGTGACTGCTTCACACCAATAGAAGACACACTGCTTTCTAGACAGATGTCCTACAGTAGATGTATGTTTTGTCATTAAAACACATTTAAATGTGTCTTGCACCAGGTTATTCAAATAGGTCTTGTACCAGGGTATCCAAACTGAAGAAACACAGCCACACTCTAAGCCTCCAGCTCTGCATTTTTACTAGATGATGTGATACTTTATAAAAAAATAAAATGAGCAATAGAGATGTACATGGAGCTTTACTCATGGAAACACTAGTTAGAGCAAACATGTACCCCAGCTGCACCCAGTGAGTACCAGCAGAGTGTTCCAGGCATTCCACTCAATATCATAGGAGCATTAAGCTCATATTAGAAGCCGTTGCCCCCACCAGTTATGTTGCAAAGCACTGTTAAAATCCATAACAGACAAGCCTCGTTCTTGTTTAGAGTCACTAGGAGCCATGTCCTTCTCAACTATTGCTCTGAAACCTGTTTCTCAGATACACCTTGTAGAACTCTTAGGTTGCCATGAGATACTGGATGCAAACTTAACTAAGACTGCCAATAGAATATGGAAAGAATGTGACTTTAAACAGAAGCCTCAGAAAGCCAAACAGTGCAGCAAAAGTGTGAAATGTCTGATTGAAATTGTGGAGCTCTGTCACATTTATACCAATGGTCAGATGGCACAGTCCCCAGTTCAGGCTTGATTCGCCTATTACATCACGAGTTGTTTCTTGTTCCCTCAATTTATAAACGTTTTATATTACAAATTCTAACATTGCCTCTCCATTCCCTGTCCTCCACCCTACAGAAAACAGATGCACTCCCCAGAGCTCTAGAAAACGCAAGGGCTTCTGCCCCATGGACCTACACAGAAAAATATTATACACAATCTATGTGCACAATATATCTACTGGATAAATGATAATCTTTTCCCAACTTGGCAAATCAGTGGCAACATATCGGTTATAATGGTAACTAGGGCCTCTTGTACAAATCGGCTTTGCAGCCACAAATCCTGCAATTCACAAAAGTACGGGTTTACGACTGTAAAAGGGCTTATGTGATCCTTTACAAATCACAGATTGGGGGGACGTGAAAGAGGTGTCTTAATTGGATTCACAATGGAATGTGTCCATGATTTGTAACTGCAATTATGGTCAGCAGCGGCCGGTGCAGGTAAGCGCGTTGGGCGGTGGGGCAGGATGTCTACAGACCGCGGAATAGGATTTATTTCTTTATTTAATTTTCCCTATTCCGTCATCTGTCGACATCGCCCCGCCCCACCGCGCTTACCTGCACCGGCCGCTGCTGATTATGGTGTCAAGTGATTAAATAATTACCGATCTTCGAGTTGGGGGTGGCAACTGATTCGCAAAAGGGTGGCTTTCCCCGTGAGACTGGTTCCTCTTTAGGAGTCATGTAAGCAGCCTCATTGGAGCAGGCAGTTTCACCAATGTGTCCCAAATGGGAAACCTTTTTTTTTTTAAAAAAAGCAGCAGCTGTTCCTTGGATATGGGCTGCTATAAAAATGTTTTGTTTTTGGGAATGCACATATAAGGACAGAGTTCTGCTGTGCCTTCAGGCCTCCATCGCTGTTTTTTCATCCAAACACTGAGGTTGCAATCTTCCTAATTAATATTAATCAAGCAGGGCAATTTGCAACCCATAGGTCGCATTACAAACTACCTTCAAGTTTGCAAACCACTCAGTGTGTAAATTGCACAACACTAAGTTGTGAATGAGAAAAGTACATCAGACCCTTCATTTGTTCACTACAGAGTTAGTGGCTGTAACAGTCCATCCAATCCTTCTAGACTCTCTGTGCTGCCTGCTCCCAGTAAAACATTATCAACATTCTTTGGTATTCTCAGTGAGTCATTCCACGTCATAACTTCAGTCATTACAAAAGGCTCCAATTCATGAAGGCTATCACTCACTACAGCCAATGGAGAATAGGACAGAATCTTAGCGAGCACTAGTTATTTCATTGCACTCAGTCAGCCTTGTGTTCTATGATGGCAGTAGGCCCTATTGCCTCTTGCATTTAGGTGGTCCATTTAGCAAAATACTGTTTCGAATATGAGGTGTAGGACATAAAAATTCTAGATTAACCGGCAAATTTCCAGAAAGCACTTCATAGACACCAATAATGGGACTTTATGCTGTTTGTCCAAGACAATGCTCACCTGATCCATTTTAGCCCTCGCTGCTGGACCTGAAATGTCACTACATGTTGGGAAAGGAGGAAACTAGACATAAAAGTAGTGATATGTTATTCTCCTACTGCAATAATTTCAGTATTCTTAGTCTCACTCCTCCTGAATTCACAAAGGTATATCCCTTCATTCCCAAAGCTTCACCTCATTCAAGATACCATCCCGTTGCACGATGGTTGTAAAAGACCTGATGGGCAGGACACAGAGGTAGGAGTACAGAGTGACTTTGCAAACCGGGCATTAGATTTTGGTCTCTATTGTGCATTGTCAATGGCATGGCTGCATCTGCCATACAACAGATAGTGGTGTTCTCACATCTTGGTTTGTAGGCCCCTATGTATAATTAATCGGTTTGCATACCACTCCTTCATGCAATAATGCACTACGTATGTGGGATTTACTTGTTCTGAGATCTCTTTTTCTTTCAAGTAGCTAATGTATACTAGCTCTAAATATTTAGCTGTGCTCCGTTATTATAGAAGTTATCCATATCAAATGAGTCTTATTCTAACCTCAATATTTTGAATACTAGAAAGATTTTAACCCCCCACGAACCTAATTATGTACGTAACTGTAAAGTTGTTGTTTTACGTTGGATTCCCTCTTTCTGAGGCTGCATATGGACTGTTCCATTGTTACGTATATGTTGTTTTTCATCCAAGTATTACATGAAAGGCACACATAATGTTTCACAACTGCAGTCATGACAGATTATCATAAATGTAAAGAGATTCTTGAGCTCTTCTTTTATGTATATATTCCTGTTGAGAACCAAAATATGCCTTGCACTGTCATTTCCTGATAATTCTATTGTCATCTTTGTATGAAGCATTGGCTGACTGCTTGCTTTTTACAGTGTTCCAGCACATGTGCTGGTGGATTCCAACGGCGTGTTGTAGTGTGCCAGGATGAAAATGGGTATCCTGCTGTCAACTGTGATGAAAGATCCAAATCTGCTGAACAAAGATCCTGTGAATCTGGTCCCTGTCCAGAGTGGGTTTATGGCAACTGGGGAGAGGTAATGCTACTTACCTTTGATGTATTTCCATTTACTAAATTGACAATGCTGTCCCGTGAGGAAATTGAAACATTAGATCATATTGGATGCTGACATCTTAAGATGATGTGCTCTACAAATTTTTGAACATTTTTTTTCTAGTGTACGAAGAAATGCGGAGGAGGAACACGGACAAGACTTGTAGTTTGCCAACGTCCTAATGGTGAAAGATTTAATGACCTGAGCTGTGAAGTGCTTGACAAACCACCTGACCGAGACCAATGCAACACGCAGAACTGCCACCATGATGCTCTCTGGAACACTAGTCCGTGGAGTTCGGTACGACCATAACTATTTATATCTATGTCAATAGATTACTGCTGAGTCATACTCTAAGCATACCATGGTCAAAGACACAGCAGTAATTTAGTGTCTTCCATGTTTTGTGTTGTTTTAAAACACTGCACTTAAAGAGTATTTACAATGTGTAGAGAATGAGAACACAGTCTGAACAAGCCCAGTTTGGATGGGAAATTCTTGAATTTAAGAAGCACATTCTATTGCCTACACAGCGGCAACATTTTATCAGAATGTGTAAACTCTACTCATTTCGAATCTAGGCTCTGGTTGATTTTGTGATGTTTTCCGGAACCATTTTCAAATTCTTCACATTGGATATATATATAGTAAGTACAATTTATAGTTTATAAGTATTAGCTTATATTTATTTGTTAATATTTGATGTATCAGTGGTAGCATATGACTCACATTCTCTGCAAAAAGCAAATTATGGAGAATGTTGTTGGTTGGGCAAGTTGTCCTCATTCAGTGAAACATTTCAGTATTTAAAAGGTGCTTTTGAAGTCGGTTTGGCTTTGTTTCCATAGGTTTTAGAAATATAACCAACACCATTTATATGCCAAGTTAAAATGGTGTGCAATTAAATGTAAAACCTCGTTGTACTTTTTAATCAATTTAGTCTATGGGTTTATTTTGGTATGTGATTCCAAAGCACTTTATATCAAATGCATTTGTAATATATTAAGTTTATGATTAGATGTGCTAAAAATCATGTAGTGAGGTTTTCACTTAATTGATGATTTCTGGTGCTGTTCCTGTATATTCTCATAATCTGTAAACATACCTCAGTGAATTACGCCAAAAACCATATGACTGCGGATCAGTACATGGTTCTTCATGTCTTCATCATTACAAGGGAAAGTACATTGAGGTGATAATATATTAAGTTAATACTGAGAGATCATTCAGAGCAGAAGTATTCTTCCTGTCTTTAACAGAAAAATGCTGCTATCATTTGGAAGGTGCCTGAATGTTGCATGCTCAAATATAGAAAGACTGTTACTTTTGTAAAATATGTTTCGCAAAGCATGCGTTTATGGCATAATTACAGTGAGTGTTCAATGACAGATCTCATTTTGAAATGTTTATGTGCACCTGCACGCTTTAACAAGTTTGCAGTAGAAGTCAGTATACCCGTTTGCAGGAAATTTGTGAATTACCCTTGCGTAAATTGGACCACTAGTCTACAAGAGGTACACTTTGGCTTCCCCAATGATTTTTTTTCCTGCATATATTACAAAGTTGTTGGGAACTGTTCTCTAGAGCTAGAAACATAGTCAGCGAGTATAACTTTCATTCATTGACTGATAGGGTGATAAAGATCCCATGCCTCCAATGTCTTCTTATAAATGATCTAGAGCACTGCTAACATGTCACTTACAATTAAGAACCTTTTAATAGAGCTTGTTTTCGCACATTGGTAGTAAATCTTAACGTGTTGGTTCGTGTTCAACCTTATAGGTGTTATTTAGTTTTCAAGATTTTCAAACGGAGCATTGGTAAAGTAAGAATTTGGGGTTAAAGTCAAGACAGTAAAATGTGCTAGGTGTACAAGTATGTCAGATTGAGATAATTGATAACATATTGGAATCATTCCATACATGTATGCTCATTTAAGGAATGCCATTAATGCTGGATTAATTCCTGAGAAAATTGTTTTGATGCCTTTTTGTGACAGCTAGGATTGAGAACGTGTCTATGACATTGTCATAACAAAAGTGAATATACCTATCTAGAGAGTCAGTTGCTGGTAGAATTGTTGTTGTAGTGGCTGTTATAGGTGGTTTGGGAAAGTTAGTTCATTTAAATTTGGTAAACTAGAAAAGTGTTGTGAAAACTAGGTAGCGTGTGCTTGAGTTGCTTGGAGGATGGCAGGTGGGTCTGTGGTGCTCTAGGTGTTTATTTTGACCCTTGATGTAGACAATAATTGGGAGAGAAAAAAATATGTGTTCTGGTGAATTGGTTAAACAGTGGTACTGTATCCATGTATTGGGTGGTCACTCCATTTACAGTTCTAAAAGTCTAAACATATTCACTACTAAATTGGTCATCGGCATTGACCATGACAGATTGGAAGGCCTACCAACATGCGAAAAATGAACAATCATCCATGCTAATTATTTTGTCTGTCTTCAAGTGGACCAGCTTTTGCGGGACATGGGGTTTAGAGCGTGACTATGAACAACCCACTGGCGGGGTAATAAAAGTGTGGAACACCTTTTAGAAAATAAAATAATATAGGAATAGGTGGTGGTGATGACCGAACATAAGTTTCTTTTATGATATTGTACGAAGAGCAAGGATATTCAACATTTCTCTAGATATTTTTCCAGATGAATGGAGCTTTAATATTCCTCGTTGCCTGAGAGAAAATGACAATATGCAAACCTAGCTCATCTGCAGTGTGGTAGGAGCTAAAAAATTATGCAAAAACCCAAGTCCTGCTCTTTAAAAATAGAACACAAACCCGTAGCTCTTAAGACGGAAGCTTGTTAGGTCAAGGAATATACATCCCTGGTCTTTTCCTGTAATCTGCGTTGGTAGATTGGTAAATTTGGATAAGGCAACATGAAGATATTGTTCCAGCAAATGCAATGTGAACAGCATGCATTGGAGCAGCACTAGAATGCAACACTTCATGTGAAGAACAATGACGGAAAATCACAATGTACTTGCCTATTTAAATTCAGTGACTTTTAGGATTCATTCTGAGAATCAAATAGTCCCGATTTAATTATGCATTAAACTTGTCTAGATGTTCTTTTTTTTTTTTTTTTTTTTGTCCTCATCTCACCGATAAGCTTCTGCAAATCTTAGCGAAAGCCGTGATTACTAGCTGGGCGCCCTACGGCTTGCTGCACTTGCTTAGGTCGGCCTGACCAGCCCCTTTTGATAAAGGCTTGGTGTAATCATTGGACCAAGGGAAACCAACCAGTACTATATTAATCTCAAGTCTCGGCCCCAACTCATCAGAGGCTGCCAGATGTTTATCGTGCTCTCTCCAATTCCATTCTGATCTAAACGAGCCATAGCAAACGTGGCTTTAAGCCAGTCCTCAAAATTCGGGGGCCGTGGATCTTTCCACTTCATGCAGATCTCTCTGCGGGCGAGTAGCAACAGATATAACAACAACCCTCTATGTGACTGCGGTAGATTCAGGCTAGACAGTCCAGACTCACCAAAGAATACTAGTGAAGCATTAACCTCGATGTGTGCTTTAAAAATGCCACAGACCGCATCTCCCACCCCCTTCCAAAAAGTTCTGAGTTCTGGACATTCATAGAAGATGTGGATATCATTCGCGTTGGGAATATTGCACCTAGGACATTTTGGAGTGGAAAACGGGGCAAACTTAGCTATTTTGGCAGGTGTATAATAAAGTCTATTGGTGACAAAAAAATGATTCTTCTTTAAGCTAGCCGGTTTGACATATTTATAAAGTAACTTCAAAGAGGGTTCATACAAATCTACAATGTTTGACTCAAACGGGGATTGATTCCAGACTGTATTTTGTGGGGGAAGTTCCATATCTTCTGCGTCCAGAAGCCTCCAATACCAAGTGGGTATCTCTTTCTTCCTTGGATGTACTGATTGGAGGGACTGCTCCATTTCCCAGTCTCCTCTTATATCTCCCTTTTCTGCTTCAAACCAAGATACAAGTTGAATATACTTAAACCTGGAAAAACTAGTTCCAATCTTAGCCCTTAATACCTCCCAAGGGTGGATTCCTTCAGCCGCCAACAAGTCTGACCAGATAGTTATACCTGCTCTTTTAATTGGTACAGCCAAACTATCTTTAAGGCAGAGTGAAGTCCCAGGGGAGTCCCAAATAGGTGCAAAATCTGAGTAATACCCAATCCCCCATCTGCTTCTTACTTTATACCAGGTTTCCAAGGCGGCCTTAAGAACCTTCAAGCGAACTCGCTTAAAGAACCTCGGAGCCCCAAACTTATACAGAAAACCATCACCACCACCTCCACCATCTGCCATAACCATTTCGCCCAACAACCTCCCCCAGGACGTCTCCTCTGGTTTTAAAAGTAGCATCCGAATGCTCTTAAATTGAAAGGCAACCAAATACCAACCAATATCCGGAAGAGCCAGCCCCCCTTTGAGCCTACGCCTCAGCTTCTTCCATGACAGCCTTGCTCCTTTATCTCCCCAAATAAAACTCCCAATCTTACTTTGGATCTTACAGATACTTTTGCTGGGAAAGACCAAGGGGACCGCGTTAAACAAATAGGTCAGCTTGGGGAGGATAACCATTTTCACCAAGTTGACTTTTCCAAAAATTGTCAAGGGGAGGTTCCTCCATCTAGCGAAGAGACGATCTATTTCCTTAGTGATTTTAGTCAAATTGATCAAAGGTATTTTATCCAGGTCTTTAACAATATGGATGCCCAAATATTTAAACTCTTTGCTGATGGTGCCTGCCCATTGATCTATGTTCCAACACATAACCTCTGTTTTAGAGGTATTAGCTAGATAACCCAAGAGAAAGCCAAATTCTTCCAGAAGGGCTTCCACCCGTGGTATAACCTCCCCTGGGTTACTCGTGTATAGCAGCAAATCATCAGAGTATAGAGCTAACTTGCACTGATACGATTGAGATTTAAAAGGATGGATTAAGTTGTCCAATCTAATAGCCTGGGCTAGTGGCTCTATATAAATGTTAAACAACAGAGGGGAGATAGGACAGCCCTGTCTTGTTCCCCTCTGAATATTGAAACTGGAAGTCAACACGCCATTTAGAAGGATCCTTGCAGAAGCTCCCTGGTAGCATTTCTACAAAGTCTGAATGAAAATGGGGCCGAAACCCATTACACCAAGAACTTCCCAGAGATACACCCAACAGACTCTGTCGAATGCCTTGGCCGCATCTAGGGCCACTATGGCCAGGGGATCTGATCTTACTATAGCCAGGTCAATATTGCCAATCAGCAGTTGAGTCTGCTCCTGAATATATCTCCCTGGTATAAAACCTTTCTGATCAATATTGACCAATTTAGGAACCAGTTTGGCCAATCTCCCCGCCAAAATACCCATAAAGATCTTATAATCGGCATTCAGCAGGGAGATTGGTCGATAGGAGTCAGCTTTAAGAGGATCCTTCCCTGGCTTCAGAATTAATACAATAGTTGCTTCCCTCCAGGAGCAGGGAATCTGACCTGTCGGTCTAAAGACTGAATTAAACAGTGTACAGAGTGCCGGGGCTAATTCATCCGATAGAAGTTTATAAACTTCATTCGGGAACGCATCCATACCCGCAGCTTTATTATTTTTACATTTATTTATTTGGTTTTTAATTTCTTCTAGGGTAATGGGAGCATCTAGACTGTCTCTACTGTCTTCCTTTAAGGTTGACAGAGATTTCTCGCTCAGCCAACTTTGAATACTTTCAGGGAAGGGACCAAATCCTCTTTATAGAGCTCCGAAAAAGGGAGAGAAGACAGGCTTGCATGTCCTCCAAACTACTTGACTTTTCACCGTGATTATTAATGATCAGTTCATTGATGTTATTCTTTGAACGATCCACTCTAGCCTTCCATGCCAATAGAGCGCCTGCCTTCTCCCCATACTCAAAATTTTGCATATTTTTTGTGAGCCATTGGGCCTTGCACTTCTGATCTAATCTAGCCCTATATTCCTGTCGGGCACCTTCCAATTCTTCTTATACTT
Organism: Calotriton arnoldi; assembly: GCA_963921515.1. Taxonomy (NCBI): domain Eukaryota; kingdom Metazoa; phylum Chordata; class Amphibia; order Caudata; family Salamandridae; genus Calotriton; species Calotriton arnoldi. Next base: position 1,182,073 of record CAWUFW010001245.1, read on the forward strand.
GTAGGGGCCTACCCAGACTCCTGTAGCTGAGTCGATTTCTCTCCGCCTCTAAGTGAAGGATTTTCCCCTCAATAATGTGTAGCTCCCGAACCTCGGCCCTATTCTTCGAACATATTAAGCTATGTAGTCTCCCCCTTAGGTTGGCCTTAAAGGCGTCCCAGACAAAGTCCATAGTCGTTGAACCGATATTTAATGAAAAAAAATCTAGAGAGGACAATTTAATGTCCTGAATAATCTCGGGGTCCGACAGCATAGGTCTATTAAGCGTCCATCTGGGTTGTAATATATGTCTATTCCTTAAATAAGAGAGTAATACTGGCGCATGATCGGAGAGATGACCTGGTAATACCGAAATTGCTTTCAGACCATCCAGGCTAAACCTGTCTATTAAAATATAATCGATCCTGGATAGGTGGCAATGCTTCTTACTATAAAATGTGAACCCCTGAGAGTCCCCCATCTTTGCCCTCCACGCATCCACCAAGTCCAAGTCGTGCAACAAGTTCTTCATAGCTCGACGGACTCGGGGGGCCCCTATATAATGACTCTGGTTTGACCTGTCTTTAAGTGGATCCAGGAGGACATTGAAATCACCTCCAATAATCAGGGGGGGGATAGCAGCTATCAATTTAGATTGTAGCTTACATATATAAGTCGGGTCATCAACATTAGGACCATAAAATGAGACACATGTTAACTCGAAACCTCCAAAATCCAACTGTGCCACTATCCATCTCCCTGTCTGGTCGGTCAACACAGATTTAAAAGAGCAAAAAGCCCCTTGCTTAACCAAAATTGCTACACCTCGACTATTTATTGTTTGCAGGGAGGAACAATAGCATTTTATCCAGGGGGTTCTGGAAAATATTATACGGCACTCTGCAGAAGTTAAATGCGTCTCCTGAATGAGACAAATTTGGGCCGATGATAGTTCTAAATATTTCAACACCAGCCCTTGTCTGCGGGGACATTTCAATCCGTTCACGTTCCATGAGATGAAGTTTACCACGCTATCCCTTGGGAGAGTTCCTGCCATCACCTTGTAAAAGCTCAGTACCTATCAAACAAACCATTCTAAAAATAGAGATGAGGTATTTTTTTTTATTTTTACCCACTGCTCCCCACCCAGTGCATCCCAACCCTCTCCCCCCCTTTCCCACCCTGTGACCCCCTTCCCCGTGGGGAACCCACCCTTCCATTAGGCTGTGCCTATTCGATCTCCACTCCCTCGGGCAAAATAAAATAACCCACTACTAACTTTTAAATCTGAGGTCTAACTAGCTAGGGGACCACGGAACTTCCATGCCCTCCCTCTCTACCCTCCTTTTCTGATTTGATCTTAACAATTAATGCGTCCACCTCCTCAGTCGTACGAAGCTGATGCATATGGTTATTCCACATGACACGTAGTGACGCAGGAAACCTCAACTGTGCCCTGGCCCCTAGACCATTTAACTCCTCTAACCTCTTCCCCAGCTCCCACTGTTTTGTAGCCGTAATATGGGAGATATCAGATCTTATGGAGAAAGAGAAGGGATTTATACCGGAAGATGTTATTGTGCCTTCCCTAAGAGCTGAAGTTAGAATTAATTCCTTGACAGTGTATGAAAAGTTGACCAAAATCTTCCTGGGCTTTTGCTTAGCTAAATTCCTCTTGAAGGGGTCACGATGTACCCTTTGTATCTCATGCGCAAGATCAATACTAGGCGAGTTCTTCAGGACTGTTTCCTGTAGCAGAGATATCACGAAGCCTTTTATATCAGACCCCTCAAGAGCTTCAGGAATGTTTAAGATTCTCAGATTGTTTTTCCTCGAATGGTTTTCCAACCGTTCAAGGTCATCTTTTAGTTCTCTATTCTGGTCTGTTAATTTTGCCAAATCCACAGAGGTAGTGTACATAACTTCCTTGATTTTAGGGATCTCCATCTCAATAACATCGGTTCTTAATGTGACCTCCTCCAATTTCTGAGCCAAAGCTTCACATGATGCTTGAATGGCCGCCTGATTCACCTCTGAGACCATGAATCTACTTGTCATCTCGGCCTGGTTCTTCTCTGACACGGTGAACCTACTTGACACCTCGGCTTTAAGAGCCAGTAATATATCGGCCAGTGAATGTGTCGTAGGATCTGATGCTGCACAGTCAATAGGAGCACTCGGCTGCGTTTCCTGATTGTCTTGGGGAACCAAGACAGTAAATCTATTTGAAAGACTAACTTCTGGATGTATGAGAGGAGGTGGGCCCTCGGAGTTCTTAACAGGCACCTTTGGGGGGTCTGATGTATTTAATCCCTTTGTATTGCTTTGCGAAAATGCCGACGTAATACTTGGCCCTGGAATTGGCTCAACGGGGGGGTTACTTATGGAGGTATCCAAAGAATCTCCTACAGCCAACCTGCAAGGGCTATATGAGCTATGAGAGCTAAGTGGACTATTTTGTTCAACATCCTGCTCAGCATCCCTTTTGGGGTCACGGGTGGTTGAAGAAGACATAACCTTATAGTATGTTTTTAGTGAGGGGGTTATTTTCGCTTTTAAAGGCAACACTTTCTTGCCCTTGCCCCTACCACTGCCCGGCTCTTTTCCCTTGATAGCAGTTCCAGTTCCACGTTCGGTGTTCCCCCCTTTCCGGCTGCTCTGTTTTGCTGACACTCTAACCCCTAAAATGGGGGGGGGAGACCCGGGGGGGAAAAATAGATTGAGTAATGTCTAAGTTAACAGAGGAAAGAGCTGCTCTGGCTCGCAGGGTGTATCTGCCAACTTTTGGCGGTGGAATAACCACTTTCCAGTTTTCACTTGTCTCCATACAGTAAAAAAACTCTTCACTCTCAGGAAGCCGGGAGATTACAAAGGTCCTCCTTTGATGAAACAAAGTGTCACTGCTGATGAAACAATCAGAAAGCAAAGCGTGCCCCTCCTTACCTCTCTTCAAGGCAGCAAGATTAGCCTCCTCATTTGCGTTGAAGCCCGGACACCCTACCTGAGGGCCAAACTCAATCTCCCCTTCTATTCCGGTCCTAAGGCTCGTGTAGGTGCCGTAGCTAGTGCTGACCCTGCCTCCGGTGATCCGAAGCAGGAAACGGGCGGTGTCCCGGCGCTGCCACTCGCGTGCTGCACCTTTCCAGCGCCAAGCCCCAAGCAGCAATGAGCCGCCGTGCAGGTCCGGAGCCATCCGCCACGCTGAGACTGAAGAGGGGGGGGCTCACCACCGAGAACAGGAAATCAAGGTAGGAGAGAGGAATGAAGGGAGGGGGGGGGGTGCTCAACTCAACATAAAGGCATCGAAGTAGCGAAGCGCCCCGCCAGCCAGAACCGTCAGAAAACGCCCGAGGGAGCGAGACCGCGGCCGTTTAGCTAGCGGCCGCCATGTTCCCCTCGACCTGCCACCAGTATTGAATACCCTAGATGTTCTTTAATAAATAATAGAATTGAGACATCATTTCCTGGACTGGCCACCAGTGGCAGAGTTATGTTTCTGTACATTTGGAAGATGTAATTATCACAACTAAGTTATAGAGTATGGAGCTGTCAGAATCATAATTTTTACCGAAGTTTGAATTTCTGTGCCACAATGGCTCAAGGTAATGTGAGTCAAATAATGTTAAATCCGTACCAAGAAGCATGCAATGATAGTCAAAGGTAGTTAAATCGTTCCTTTGGACATCAAATGTGTAAATTCATTCCACAAAACAAAGAAAGATCCAAAATCGTGGATCAGGGAACCTAGCTAGAAGGGAAGAGGAGGGGTCTACTAAATGAGTAAGACGCACCTCGAATAGGAGAAAAGAAAAACTCTTTTCTTTTCTTGAGTCCCCTCACTCACCAAAGGTTTCCCCTAGGTGACATGCTTCATCATTGGGGCCATCCCGAGCATCTACTGCTCGGGGCGTGCTGCGACTTGCGATAGTTACGTAGGAGCACTGTTTATTAATATATGACTATGTGTAGTGCAGTGATGGGGGAGTGGTGTGAGTTGTGATTTTAAAAATTACCTAACTAGTGAACGTAAGTGAGTTTATTCTTGCTCCTAGTTGGTAAAGGATAAAAAGGGGTTAGTAAAGGAGAAGAATTAAATGTTTATTTAATAATAGTCCCTATTACTTTTAGTCAACATGTTTCGAGGTATCCCCTAACCTCTTCTTCAGGACCGCATGGGGACCAGCCCCATGTGTACCACTCCGTGCACAACCTGTAATAAAGTGAAAAATAAGGAAAAAAGAAAGGGGCGCGCACCTATTGTGTCAGCGCTAATAAATTACATACGGTTACACTGAACACGTAGTATCTATTAAAGGAATAAAAACAGACAAAATTAGTATACACTGCCTGCCCATCTAAACTAGTGGGCAGGTGAAAACAAGGTTATTCAGCGATCAAATCAATCCAATAGTGATCGTGCTCTTGACTGTAACATTAAACTTGTACTTAGTTCTGTTCGATCTAGTAATCGTGTGTCTCTATAATGAAAAAACACATGTTAAAGGAGTAAAATGTAAGCATAAAAACACTCGTGGAAAAAACATCAGACATAACAGACATTACATAAAACATATAACATATAAGTGCGTGTTGCCTCATGGACCTACTTAGTAACTGGCAAAATAAAGCCCCATGGACCGCTCGGGTGGAGGAGCCTGAATAAACCCTAGAAAGGAAGGTAGAAGTCTTAAGTCAATTAGATCTATCAGAAGGTCGAAAAAAAATTCATTCCACACCATTTGTCATTGTTTTTTGTGACAAGTGGATCTACTTTTACATTGCGCTATGTTGAAAGATACACCTCTGAAGTTTGACTAACTAGACTATTGGACGTACCCTCATGGAGGGCATTGTCAAAGATGGAACTCCGTGATCACTAGCCCATTGCCAAGTTTAAATGGCAATGTCATGTATTGCTTTACCTATCACCATAGTCACTTTATGCAACACTTACTTTGCACGTTCACAAGACTAGAAAAATATCAGACCGTAGTGTATGTTGTAACCAAGTGTTAAGTGACACTGCACTCCTATCACAACAGTTAGGCTTGACCTAGCATGGTGTCCAGTACTTCTGCAATGAATAATCTTTGTGAGTAGCATCCAAGACAGATTCCTATGAATTTGTGAAAACATCCACAATGCTTAAAATGTAAAAAATATTGTCTCTCATTTGCAGCCATGACATGAAGACTATGTATTCACTCACCAATGCGTGTGAATCCCTTCTTTAGCAAATGAGAAGCATTTACTATGAAAAATGGTGAACTGTTAGAGAAATCAGTCATCTTAAAGTGGAAATCATCACCATTGTCCTACCGGACACAATCTTTAAAGAAAATAACCTGCAATGGCTAGGCTGTCATTGCGGCTGCTGTCCAGATACGGAAATGTTTACAGATGTAAGATTTATCTAACAATGGAAAATTCGGTAGCCCGTGAATATACAATAATGTTATTAGAATCCCTGACCCAGTCATGATTACTTGTATTGCTCCATACCAAATACCATCCTTAAAATACTTTAGAATTCATAACGAATCATTTTGTCCTTCAGGAGATGGAAAAAGTCTATAGTAGTGGACCTCTACAGCAATACTTTCAAAAACCACATTTATGTAAACTCACTCATGAAAAGATTATGCCATACCTTTCCTGAGAAGGGCATCTCCTGTAAAGTTGTGTAAATAGCAATCACATTAGGAAAGCCAGATGTTTTCCTGGTCCCTGTCAAAGAGAGTTAATGGAGGACTTAACTGTTTATTAAGAGACCTATTTTTATGCTGTGAAGTGCACAAATTATTAAGTGCAGAAATTTTTAATAGGTGTAGTGACTCCTTATATTTAATAGCTGGTGTACATAAATCTGTATTTGCGCCATCAAAATGACAGCCAATCCTGATAATGTCTTGGAAAATACTAAATTGCACGTATCAGGTCTGCTTTCTGTAGTGTGTCCCAGTTCAGTTGAACTAAGTTAATTAGTGCAATCAAGCTTTCACACTTAATGTTAAGCTTCTCCATTGATGAACGCTAAATATTTTTCATTGTTTTGTGTATAATCATAAGCATGGGACATGGTGTAACCAGATGCTGAGAAATGCAAAAGGTTAATTTAAAGAATTAGATGTTTTGATGAAGATTGATGCCCATTTTCTGAAGGAGAGAAACGCAGCCTCTTTGGCTTTAGAGTTTGTTATTTCACAATGCCCGCAGGAGACTTTATAAAAGGACATTGACTACTTTGTTTTCATACTCCAACTATCCTTGATTTGAAATGATAGAACTGCTAACTGAAAAATCACATGGGAAAAACTTCGCCAATGAGGTTTTGAGCTCACTAGTCATCTTATGACAATTTGAGAGCCTAATATAAAGAATGGGCAGTAATACTAGATGATTAATCAAACAGCCCTCATTAAAAAATAGTGTACTGCCTGTGAGCAGTATGTATGGACATTGTATAAATTCTACCTACTATAGATGTGTTATGCTGAACACTTTCAGTTGTATGCAGCCAACAATTTATGGCTTGTGTGTCAGAATACTTATAACAAAGATATATTTCGAAGTAAATAAACTAGCCTAAATATCACTTACAAGAATAATGCTCCATTTTATTTAGATTCTCTATTACTAACTTCAGTGGAGCGATATTTGTGTAATTTATTTTTAGGGCACCCTAATTTTGTCGACTATATTTTGGTCCCAATATTCTGGTATCATTTCCAATGGAGGAATATCTCTATAACCCCACCTGGAAATCAGAGCGCCGCCTCAGCTGCCTTCCTTATATTGAGAGGTTTGCATTATACATTAAAGTCTCATGGGTTGTTCTGAAGCAGACTTTTCTTAACTTGTTCCAGAGTCATTTCAGTGGGACAGAATTTTTTTATTGACAAGGGGAATGCGTTATACTTTTCTCTAGTAAACTATGATAAGTATTGATCTACCTCGTTTCGATATTACAGTGTGCTACTACTGTGAGTAGCAGAAAAACCTGTTTATTAGAAATATTGAATTCTCTCCAGCCATTTCCTCCGGCATTTATCACATACAGAATAGCTGGTTGGGCTTCATCTATTTTAATAGGGTGCCCGTACAACAGAGTATAGTGTAGTATTGGCTGTATATTTTCAGCATCATGGATTTTTGTATTTATGTAATAAAGCTTATTTATTTTTCCAATGCTGTTATTTAATTTTATATAACTGTTGCCTCATACAACGTTTAATGTTCATGTTTAAGAGTGACAATGGAAGACAAGTAGAATGTAACTATAAGTGTTTTTGTTGTAATGCATTATGAATTACTTTGGGTTATTTACTAAATAAAAGGTGTCATGCATTTTATGTTTTAATACTTTATAACATGAATTAGAGAACGTCCTACAAAAGGAAACTGTATTACATGATCTGAAAGTGGTTTATTCTGTACGGTTTTTCAAATGTTGATATTATTTTCAGATATCCGAAATGAAGTTTATAATGCAAATTGATAGTGTAAAAATAAATGTTCACTTTGTTTACATTTTTTTTTACTTTTTCTCCATTGTTATTTAGCACATACTGTCCTTAAAAACTTGGGGCCTGATTTAGAGTTTGGCGACTTACACTCCACCACAAACAGGACTGAAATCTGATCCCCCCCTTAATACAAGTACATTAGAATATAATGCTCTTGTAAGAAGGTGGACGTGAGATCTGTCAATGAAACTCTAAATCAAGCCTTTAAACACAAGTATAGACTAAACTTTGACTTTATATGCTTTATATCATTAATTTATAGTTTTTGGGGAGCTGCGAGCTAAGGGCCATCCCATTCCAGTCAAAAATCTATATTGATAGCAGTACTTTAACAAGCTAGCTGGAAGTCACCACAACCATATTTTTTTAAACATCAGTCTGTTCATAAATACACAAACGCAGTCTATTATTGCAGCTTGGATTAGGAAGCATGGGAAGAGAACAATTAATTCCAACTGGTCTCTAAGCATGGTTTGCCTCTGATCACCCAGCCATGCGAGTACACTACATCTTTTTGATTCTTTCTGAAATATTCATTGCCCTGTGATATCCAATTAAGTACCTACTATGTACATACTCAGGGAGAACCCAATGGTTACAGTGATAGCTTCAAGAATACTTTATACCTTTCAAAGCACTAACAATTCTTCTTATAAAGGTACGCTTCCCAAGTGAAAGTATACCTTCTTGTGGTTTAAACCACCAAAATACCTAGACCCTTTTGGGACTGCCTGGTCTAGATGTTAAGGATCCAAGCTGGAGTCAGGAGTTTTTTCATTTGGGGTGCCAACTGAGAGCTACTGTGAGCAGGTGCCAGAGAAAAACCCTGTACAGTTGGTTAACATACGGGGACTGGTACTGTAGTTAGACAGCACAGTACCTTTTCTTAGTTCCCTTATAAATGAAATGTTCAAAAAGTTACCGAAAGCCAGTGATCAAATATAACACTTTCCACCCCTTCCAATATGTCTTTTGTGGTTAGGTTGCAACAAAACTCTTACCTTGAACAATTTAATGTATTGTGCTACACCATGGTTTCTCAATAAGTACACAATAGCAGGCGTTGTCCCTTTCTAAAAGGGGAGATCCATAAAAGTTCTGGGTATGTGAGATATAAGATATGAGAAGTCCACAGTCCATTATGCAGATGTGCAGCATGATTTTGCATCCACTGAAGGCACTGGAGATGGTACTTGCTCAAACTGAGATAAGCGGCACTGGCATAGTCCAAATGAGAAAAGACTAGAACCACAACTGTACAGGCCCTCTGTGAGTAATTTAATATAGGAACACTTTCCGTAACACCCATGGTTCAAAGTAAATGGTCAGATAAGGCATTAAGTAAGTTGTCCATTAGGAACCCAACAGTTCTCACAAGCGATCTTGACCTAGCAACATTAAAATACACAAGTTGGGTTGGGTCAGCAGTAGACCAATTGGCCCCCTAAAAATGCACAGTCACCATAGAAGTAAAACCTCAGTTCCCTGGTTTTCCGACAAATTAAGACTGCAAAAACAGCTTTGTCGACGACAAAAACAACAATGGAGAAAAAACTATGATATCAATGAAAGGGAAAAATACAAACAAAGCATCAGGGATTATAAAGCTATGATCCAAGCTGAGAATACGACCTTTTATGTGGATAAAATTGAATCAGCAAAAAACTCAGTCAAAACCCTTTTTCAGGCAATCAATACATTAGTTAATTTTAAGAATAAAAATACTACAGGTGTCAATCACGTTTTTTGTGATAAACTTGCAAATTATTTTCAATCAAAATTGAAGAGGTCTATAATGAACTATCCTTAAATAAGCCAGCCATGCATGATGTTGCTAATGATGCAAAACTCCCAAAAATCATAGAGACTCTAAATGAATTCACACGCCTTTGGATTGAACAAGTAACTAAGCTGATAGAATCGGTAAAATTAGGTTCTCTATCTGATCCTTGTCCTCCAGCAATAATACTTGTGATCCCAGAGAAAATTGATCCATATCTTACGAGCATCATCAATGAGATATTTAGAACCTGATATTTTCCTTTAACGTTGAAAAAAGCCTAGGTACTACCCCTTACACAGAAACCCTTGCTTAATCCTCAGGAACCCAGCAGTTATCGTCCCATCTACCAACTTCCGACACCAGTAAAAATTATAGAGAAAGCGATGAATCTGGAATTATCATCCTTTCCAAATCATACTCTGGATCATTCCCAGTTCGGGTTCAGAAGCTATCACATCACTGAATCGGCACCGATTGTAGCCACAGAGGAAATCAGGAAAATCCTGGATAATGCCAGCAAAGCAGCACTCATACTTTTTGATCTGTCAGCCTCATTTGACATGGTAAACCACACCGTGCTCTTTGACCGCCTTAATAGCATTGGAATTAAGGGTACTGCATTGGCAACTTTAAAATCTTTTCTCTCTGGTAGAGAACAATCTGTAACCCTTAACAAGTTTGTATCTGGCATCTTTTCACTTCCTTGTGGGGTCCCTCAGGGGTCATCATTAAGCCCCACACTTTTCACTATTTACGTAACGCCTCTGGCCAGTCTGATTAGTTCCTTTGGTTTTTCCTTCGCAGACGATACGTAAATCGTCTTCTCTATATCAATCGTTTGTAAGGTAGCCAGCAGGTTTCATGACTGCATGATGGAAGTGGGCAAGTGGATGACTAATAATTGTCTTAAGCTTAATTCTGGGAAGACAGAGGTCTAACTATTTGGCAAGGACACTTCCTTCTGGTCCCCCATGTGGTGGCCACAGGCCCTTGGATATCTTCCAAAGCCCGTGAGGAAGGTAAATAATTTAGGCATTATGGTTGATGGCAAATTGAACTTTTGAGACCAAATCAATGCAGTTACGTCTTGCTCGTTCCACACCTTAAAGACAAAAAAAAACTTTTCCTTTCAATCCATTTGACCTCCAAAAGCCAGTCATGGTGACCCTTGTACTGTCTAAGATAGATTACTGCAATTCCCCTTACGTGAACTTCCAACATAGACTCGTAAATAAACTTCAAATTCTGCAAAACATAGCAGATCATATTCTTCTAGCATTCCTAAATTTCAGTTGGTGTCCCAGGCCTTGCAAAAGCTTCACAGGCTGCCAATCAGAAAATGTATTGCCTTTAAGGCCCTCTGGATTGTCCATAAGGTGCTCCATGAAGTTGGTCCTGAATACCTGGCAGCACAGCTCAGCAACAGGAAGGATCCCCCATTCCTTCCTTCTTTGCCTGTGCACATTTTCCCCTAGTAAGCAAGGACTAGAACGGTATTAATAAAAGTAAAATACTGTGTCTGTTCCCTTCAGATGCAGTCATACATGGTAAACATTTACCCTGAATCCGGAACACTGCATGCAATTACAACGCGGTCGTTACAACGCAAGTCGGAACGACGACTTGCCCTAGGGGTCAGAAGGTGTTGGATTTAAAATCCAACACCTTCCCTACTTTTGCACAGACTGGAGTTGGAATAGTAAATTATACTATTCCAACATCCAGCGCCGCCCCTAGAGCAAGTCGTTGGTCCGACTTGCGGAGTAATGGCATGCGTTGTTACAACGCGGTCGTTGTAATGACCGCGTTGTAATGGCATGCGGAAAAAATGCATGCGTGATAACATGGCACATTCGTCATACATACATACATAGATAGCAGCTAGCTTTTGTGAAGATTTGGATCAGAATATGATTCAATCTAACGCCACATAAAAAAAGAGAAAATAAATTACAAAAATGTAGCAAATAGAGTTACATAATCAAACAAAACCACTCAATAAATTATATTACAGCGATTACAATAATTTGTGTTTTCCTTTTATATCAGACATTAAAGATAGCCAAATATCTGCACCATTGTTTTGTTTTAGGAACATACTTACATTTTAGAAAGCAAGCTATACCGCCTTATACTCGAGTTTCTTCTTGAAGTGAATTGTTTCCCACTGCATTTATTGCTAATTGGAAACTATTTCATTCTATAAAATGAAGGGTGTTTACTTGGAGGCTTTGTGTGTCTAAATAATGAAATACTCTACTAGAAAATGTTTTTGCAGTGTATTCTTGTTCCTGCCCTATGCTAATTAATATAATTACTTGAAATATGCAGCGGAGAGCCCTATGAAAAGTGTAATACTTTGCACAGGCTCTAAAATGTTATGCGATAATTACTTGCTGAGTTATTCCTCACGGAACGAGTTCTTCTAATCCCTTTGCTTAAAGTACACGATGTCCATCGACTGCGAAGAAGGCAGACAGCCAAATTCCAAATAAGGCATTCGTTTTTCTTAATGAATCAGGATGGGAGAGCGCGCCAGATCGGCCCTGCTCCAGCGTGACAGTCGAAGTGTATGATTTGTAAGGCAGAAATAGTGAGCGGACTATTTTCAAACCTGGACAAATGTCAACATTCTCAGCCTGAATTCCACAACTGACAATGACAGTGTAAAGTGTTGCACAAATTGAAACCGGGTGGGTTACTGACTGCGCAAAGCACAGAGCTGCTCAGGCCAAGTGACACAGCTGCTGCTTGGGAGGGAATTCTCTTTAATAGCCTGTTTCTGCTAGCCCTCATCCAGGTGCGAAAAAAAATGACTTGGGTTGAAACCAGTTCTCATGTCGTGGGGGAAGGGAGGAGTAGGAAGTGGTGGACTTCCTGACCAAAGCTCACACAAGCTGTAACTGTCTGAAAAATTGAGTCGAAATTTGGAGGGTACGTTTTTGACAGAATCCATAGTTGAGCTATTGCTGTGTAATAAATCTTGAGTTGATATTGTTTATGTGCATAAAATATGCGGAAAGCAAATGGTGAATTATAGAGTGGTAAACTGTGACATTTTGAAATTGTTACATGGATTGATCGGCCGTAATGTAGAACTCACCCTGTGTTGACTCAGTTCTGCAATGGATACTTGTACATGAATGAGAGAAATCTTCATCTTGGTCTGCTAACACCTGCATCAAGTGCCACTCAGAGTGTTCGATTCAAACAATCCAACGAGAGTTCTGCTAGCCAAACATCAGTATATAATCATACTAAAATAAGTTCAAACTTTCATGAAGTCGATGTGTATGAATTTGCTTAAGTTAAAAGGTATTGAGGCTAAGGTCAAGTCAGCTGATATGGGCTATCCATTTCCCAAAAATATGTAGGCCCCTATCCTTAAACGTGTATGTGCATAAGTTCAACTTAAGCGTAAAAAAATAACAATTTAGGAGGGCAAAATCGTATTCCTGAACCACAGGGTCAGGACTAGTGGAATTTCACCATGCAAATGAGATTTTGAGTGGTTTACCTGGAACCGATAATCAGGAAATGCAAAATGTCCCAGTGAAAATAATCCAAATGGACTCACCAATTTGCTCTTAGAACAATATCCTCTCTTCTTAGAGTGTAGAGATGACTCATACCCATCCCTGACACCTGGAATGGAAGTAACCATTTTCAGATGTACCAAAATTTAATTGAGAAAAGCCTGTATTTCACTAATTGATATACTGAGCAAGTGGTTAGATGATGCACTCTGATGGCCTGATTCCCAAAGATTTTGGTATGACATATTCTTATAGTACTACTGAATTCCAGGAGAAAGCCAGGAGTACCCCAGCTTATTTTGGAAATTCATGAGTGAGCCAGGACACCACACACAAGTAATGTCACATCTACACATAGACCAGTCTTTCTGAAACTAGACAAATATATAAATCAGGATTCAGAAGCCTACTTCCACCTCGATGAATTGTGCTTCGCTAAGTGCTTTGTCCTCAGGTTCTTTATATCTGCATTTTATAAAACATAGCTCTTTATATGCTGATAATAGAACTCTGTTGCTAGAAATAGACACTTGGTCAAACTGAAAAAGTAGAACCTCAACCTATTCTTCTATTTTTGATAAAGCAACTATATTTCACAAAGATTTAGCAAATGCGTTCCTCTGTCTTTCTTTGTATGCGGATCTCTTTTATGTGTAAATTCTGAAAATCTGGCCTAGATCGGATCCTCCTGAACCTAAGTTAGTCACCCCTGCTGTAGAGGTCCCTAACTGGACCCAGCTTTAGAAGAGAAAGAACAGTAAGTGGTCTCAAGCAACAATGCATACTTTGTCCACAGCTTTTTATTCATATAGATACAATATTCCTTGTGCTTTATAAAAAGCAAAGATATTACCCAGAGGCTTCAAACTATACACCTACAGGTGTTTACAATTGAAGAGGAGTCTTCTATATTTAAAATTAATAATGAAGAATTCCTGGGGTAAGTTGCTTAATACGCATGCATTGGCATTGCTTTTGATGTTAAATTATGTTGGAAAGTAAATGTCGACTCGCAACCACTGGAATGTTTCATGTTCTTTCCCTGAATAAATTCAGCAAATGATATAGCCGTATGTTCTCCCTTTTGCTTCAATCTGTATACAAGAAATATCAGCCTTGAATATGCACTTTATCAATGCTATTCCAATTGAAGATTGAAAATTGTAAATAAAGTAAACTAGATAACTGCAGGAATGTTCTCAATCAGGCAATATCTAATTATCTGAGTGACAAAATCACAGACACTGGAAATTCACCCCGTGCGTTGTTTTTTATTAGAATGATTACTAATCCTCTCTGTGCGACTAGTATTTTACCATGTAGGCAAGTGTTTTCCAAACAGACGATCACCTTTTTTTATCACCAAATTGACAAAGATCTATGACAAGATAAAAGACTTGATGTTCTTAGAAGAACACTAGCTTTATTCTCCATGAGTGACCTGAACGAGATCATTCTGGGCAAACTTTCCTGGAGACACAGGTGGAGCTGCAATTACCAGTTGCGCATCTAGTTCCACAGAGGACACCTGCCTAACATCTATGTTGCAGGCTCTGGTCCCATTAATCATGTGCCGGTTTGCACAGATATTTAATGCTAGTTTGGGTGGTTCCTGACCCCTGAAATATTGGGGTGGTCTCTCTAATTAAAAAAAAAAAATCAATCTTGATCCAATTGACACCAGCAACTACCATCAAGTTATAGTCCTGCATGACTTTAGGAAGCTTCTGGAAAAGCTGACAGCCATGCAATATTCAAGCTAACCTTAGCACTACAACATTCTTGACCCTTGGCAGACAGAATTTCGCCCAGTGCATGGTACTGAAACCACTTTCGTGGTAGCCTTGGATGAAATTCGATCTATTATGGATAAGGAAGTGAAGCAGGAACCTTTGTATCTATGCTGCTTTTGAAAAAATGAATTATGATATCCTTGGCTTGATCATTAATGACAAAATGCTGGTGTAGTTTAAATCTTTTTTTGTTTAACCACTTATTTGCACCATCTCCGCTTCCTTCTGGTCAGACAAGATGCAAGTGACGTGGTATGCAGCAAGGGTCCTCCCTGTTGAATTTTCTCTTCAATATATGTGCATCTGCTGTCTGTCCTAATCAGTTCATTCAGGTGCAGAGCTACAACTTATGCTGACGTCACACAGCTAATTATCAAACTGGCATTTTATGCTCCTGCTTCTATTGCAAATTTGAATATATACTGGTGGCCAGGTCACACTCATTTATAGTTCAATGACAGTAAAACCAAGTGTAAGGAAATGCCTCTTTTTGCATGATCACCCCCAAGTTTTGGACTGACGCTGCTGCTTTTTTCGACTCTGAGAGTGCACTGAGGCCCGTTAACCAGGCCTCAATGCCAGTGTTCTAACCCATTACAAAATATGTGTTGAATTGGCTGCTCCTAATCAGCATAAGCTGACTTACTTATAAGTCCCTAGTATATGGTACCCAGGGCATGTAATACAGAGTATCTCCTCAGGGCTGCAGCAGTGGTTGTGCAACCCTTTGTCCAACAACATTCAAAATAGCTCCCAGCCTGCCACTGCAGGCTGGAAAAGCAGTTTTAGAATGCTAGTTCGACTTTACCATTTAACCAGTGGCAAAGCTCCCAGTTCCCTTCCCAATATATGTAAGTCTCCCCTATGGAAGGCCTATGCAGCCCTGAAGCTGGGAGCTGTACATTATTAAGTAGGGCATATATTTTTGTTATGTCCTAACAGCAAAGCCTCCAAATTATCGTTTTTGCTTTGGAAAAGTTAGTAGCCTCATTGACAGCTTTACTGACTGACCTCTCCGCCGGCTAACTTCTGAATGGGACTACTAAAATGGGTACTTCAAGGTATCAAATTAATTGTGGCATTAAACTTGACTTGGCATCTAAGTTAAATTTACTGTCACTTTTAAGGAAAGTTGTCACTCTGTTGCCCCGTTTGTCCAGCGGCCTCGCACAGTTGCTGGGAACCAGACTGCCTTATGCCCTCCTGGGGTGTTGTGTGCACGACTCCCAGGCTCAGGAACAATAAAAGCCTGCTACAGGGAGAGGTGTTACCTCCTCCTTGCAGGATGCCACTCAGGATGTTGTCCCAAAAGGCTAGCTTCAAAGGCAAAGCTGTCTGTAGTGGGCGAATAGCGATCACGCTCCTGAAGGGTTGCCCCTTTCTTTAGGTAGACAGACTGGTGGCGGGAACAGATAGGGGAGACCAGTGCCTGAAGCTCACAAGTGACCACACCTCTAGGGTGGCCTACCAAGCTTCTAACATTCAAGGAAGGGTTCAGAATCTTGGGAGTTGGCTGAATAGTGTACCCTGGGATTGCTAGATGGCCACACAGCTGGACGTCAGCACAGGGAGGCAGGGATCCTGGTAGCACATTGGCTAGTGACTACATCATCACCTCAGGGCGCTTTATGGTCATAAATATGTCACCCCTGGCACCCTGAACCTCAGATGATGACGGAAGTGGAGAAGGCCTGGAGAGGGACTGCATTGCTGACCCCTGAACCTGGCAAGACAGGCTGCACTGACTGCTGAACAGCACATGCCACACCTTGGGCTAGCAAAGAGAGGAATGTTCTTGTGTCTTCTGTCTTGGGGAAAAGTCACTCCTGAGTCCTAGACC
Source organism: Calotriton arnoldi (assembly GCA_963921515.1). Taxonomy (NCBI): domain Eukaryota; kingdom Metazoa; phylum Chordata; class Amphibia; order Caudata; family Salamandridae; genus Calotriton; species Calotriton arnoldi. The sequence goes on from CAWUFW010001245.1 coordinate 1,198,530, forward strand.
TGAGAAGTGACTCCAAGGGTCAGTCAGCTGACCTCCTGGAACCAGCACCAAGACCATTGAAGCTGAAGTAGCCCATTCCAGCAAGTCAGTAGCTAATTTCTGTGAATCGCCCCTGACCGCCGCAGAGAGACCCAAGAGCGATCCTTGATGGCCAAAAGTTGCACCCGAGTCTGCTCAACCTGGGAGTCCAAGTCTAGATTGGTTGCGAAAGAGGGAGACCAGCCTTCACCAAAGGGTAACGCTGGACTTGCAGTGTATGGAGATCGGTAGCATATCCGCAGTTGGCCTTCTACTGGCTCAAAAAAGACTTTGATTGACACTGACTCCTGTGGCCAAAGTCGCCCCATCTTACCCGTGGACTGAGGGGACGACCCCATCCCCATCCTCAGCATCATTCATCCCTAGCATCAGGACCACTCAATTGAAGTCTATGGCGGTATTGATGTAAAGTGTGGAACTGGACTTGAGACTGCTTTGGTGACCAGGTAACTGTCCATCTACTACTTAGAGGCCCCCAACCTTCTCCCTGTCGGATTTGGTCACGCCACTCTGTCCGGAGTAGTCAAACATAACTCTTTCAAACGTTTCCAAAGTTTCTAAACTTTATGGTTACCAGTGCTTGTTTGTGCTTTGGACTAAAAAGCTGAGATTTATGTTTTACTTTCCGGGGTCTAGAAATGCATAAAAATATCTATTTTTATAAATTGGTGTAAGATTTCTTTTGTGTTGTGTGACCTTATTTCTTTGTTTGGTGCTTCTAAATGCTTTACACCAGTTCCTTTGTTTAAGCCTTGCTGCTCAAAGCAACAGCTACCCAGGGTTGAGCTAAAGGTTTTACAAATGAGCCTGTCTAGACCGAAGACAGTTTTGCGAGTGTATTACACAGTAAGGTCACACAATCATACCATATAATACACCACAATCCTCACAACAAACTACTTCTCTTGGGAAATATCTCCTCATACTGGTATGAGATGTTATTGGCTGCCTTGTATGGTGCTCCTTCAACTCATTTGTAAATTCTCTGGAGGTAATCCTAGACCAAAACGCATCCCTAAATGCTCAAGTTAAGTTGGTTGCCAATGCTTGTGCTTTATTCGCTTCACCTAGATAGGACGATCCTTCCTTATTTCCCGGAGATAGACATGCACATATGATAGCTGCATGTCTGCTCTGAAAAATCAGTGTAGCTATTTCTATCTAAGTTACCTGCCCACTCTTTAAGAACTCTCCAACATGCCCAGAACTTTGCCATCAGACTAGTGCAAAGACTTTTCAAATTCATCCATGTGTTAGAGGCTAAGGTTAAATTGCACTAGCAAGCTGGATATCCAAGAGTTCAATTTAAGTGTGTCTTCATGGCACATAGATCTTTCTACGGGTGTGAAGAATCCCACTTGATGTAACAGTATTTTCCCAGTTATCTCCAGTCAGAAAATGAACACCAGTTTTTCATCCTTTGGGTTAAAAGGGGGAACACATAAGCACACTCCTGCTACCATTGTGTCCTCAGCTGTGGAGCAATCTGCCTTGTGAATGAAGGGAGATTGATAACTCTCTAGGCTTCTCAGTTGCTGTGAAACAAATTCTTTTTTTAAACAGTTTTTATTGGATTTTATGTGTACATATAATAGCATCAGTATACAGTACAGTTTCATTGCTTATTACAGATAGGTCTGAACATTAAATTGGGAAAAGGTATAACACTCAGACCAAACCCACCATGGGGGTAGAAAAGCGCCACATCCTAAACCCTAATCTATAACCCTGGCCCTTTGATATGCCTCCATAAAAAAATTGTTGTCCAGAGATTTTCCTTTTTGATTTGTGTTTTTGGATCATTAGAGAAGTGATTTAGCTTGGGTAGACATTGCAGATCCAGGTTGAATTTTCCTGGACGACATTTTTAAAAGTGGCGGATGTGTTGCAGTGATGATGTAATATTTCAGGAACCATGAGACCTATATAATTCATCTGGGTGTCAAAACATAGGTTTTGGTGGTCAAGTAGTCTTATAGAGACAGAAAATAACTCCTCCGAGCAACCCTTTTAATAGAGGAAGAAGAGACATATGTAGAAATAAAACAAATAATAATAATTATTATTATTAATCATTTATAGAGCGCAACTATCACCCAGCTGGCATCATGGCGCTAGTAATTTATCAGTACAGAAGAGGTTCTGTGAGTCATTTACAGAGGAATAATCGGTATAATGTCATTACCAGGGGAAAAGCCAGGTTTTTAAATTTCTCCTGAAACTCAGCAGATTAGAATCAGTTCTCAGAGAGAGATAGAGTATTCCACAGCTGAGCCGCTTTGACTTGGAAAGCCCTACCTCCAAGTCATGTCTTTTTAAGAGGGTACACAGACCAGGCGAGAAGAGGATGATCTCAAAGTTCGTGTCGGTTTACAGTAACCAACTTTCTGTTGTAGAGACCTGGGTCCTTTGCCATTCAGTGCTCTGTGCATTATGCACAGAGCCTTAAAAATAGACCTTTCCTTCACTGGAAGCCAGTGAAGTTCTTTCAGCGTGCCAGTTGCTGAGTTAAATCTCGATTTACTTAGCGCTAATTTGGCAGCCATCACCTGAATCCTTTGAAGCCGCCTGATCAGATAGTCTGGACGTCCACTAAGCAATGAGTTACAGTAGTCTAATCTGCTCAGTACAGTATACTGTACTACTAACTTTCTAGAAGGCTGTGGGAGCAGAGGGGCAATTTTCTTCAGATTTCTAAGAAGTCCTTGGCTGGCAGCTACAGTTTTATTGATGTGAGCCGCCATTGAGAGTCTTTCGTCAATTTGGACTCTAAGATTCTGCACAGAATGTGCTTTTTCCAAATCTGTATTATTGGGCCATGGCCAAAAGTTAACTGGGAGCTGCTGTTGTAAATTCCCTAGAGAGCATTGCAAACATTTTGTTTTCTCTCCGTTTAATTGTAATGTGTTCTCGTTGAGCCATTTGGCCATCTCAGACAAACATGAAGATTATTTAGATGACTTGGGTCTGATTTATCCAGCGATGTTATTGAGTATCATCTGCGTAGTTTACAAATGATATCCCAAAGGACTTAAAGTCAGCAATGGCCTTAAGTAAACATTGAACAGGATGGGGCTTAGGGCTGAACCTTGAGGTACCCCATGCCAGATTTCTTCGTATTCAGATACAAAAGGAGGAAGAGAGATTGCTTGTGATCTTCCAGATAGGTAAGATTCAAACCATTTAAGGAGTATCAAATACTTTCTTTTAGCTATTAGTTGCTTCAGGAATAGAGGTTTTTAAAAAACAAATTATTTGAGACTAGACCCGAAGATATCGGGTATCAGAGCGCTTTACATAGCACCAGTTTTGTTACATGAGTACACATTCATTTTTGTTAGGCACGGGGAGATTAAGTGATTTGCCAAGAATCACAGGATGTTAAGCGTCGTTGCCGAGACTCGAACCCGGTTCCCCAGCTTCGACGTCGACCGCTCTAGCCGTAAGGCTACATCTTCTGGTTGAATAAAAATTAGATTTGGCCTTCTTTATTTCAGTTTTATTTACCTTATACGCCATTTTCAGCGTGACTTTGTCACACTCTAAATAAGATTTACGCCTTTGCCTTTCGTGCCATCTACACTTTGTTTTTAAATCTCTCAAGATCTCGGTAAACCATGGTGCTATGGGTTGGGTTTAGGTGTGATTGATTTTATCAGAATTATTTTATCTAAGGTGTCTTTAATTACCTTTACAAGACCTGAATAGTTTACCTCCACCGAGTTTGATTCCTGGAAACACCCGGTAGTGTTACAGATTACTTCCCCATCAAGCTTCCTTAATTAAGCCCATGGTCTCCTCAATGATGTTGTTCTAATAGAGTTATCCCTCTTATACACCAAGCCAGGTCTCTTGAGGCAAAAGGTAACTAAGCAGTGGTCCGCCCAACTGATGGAGGAGGGGGTTTGACTGTCTCCATATTTAATGGTGCTAATATCAGGTCCAGGGTATGACCACCAAGATGAGTAGATCCCTTAACCTGCTGTGTAAGACCCATAACCTCACATGATTTTAAAAAGCCCACAGTTTGGTTCTGAAGGGCGTCTTCCGCCCAAATGTTAAAATCACCCAGAATTAGGCAGTTAGTATGGGTCATAACCAATTCAGCAGCTAAATCCAAAAAAGACTGAGCAAAATCCTTTGTCGGACCAGAGGGTGTATAGCAGAGTAGCACCGATAAGGTAGAGCCTTCTTTCTCTTTAAGAGAGGAACCAAGTAATTCTATTCCCTAGATTCTTCAACTTCAAGTTTTAGCTAGGTGCATTTCTCTTTAAAAATAATCACAACCCGCCCCCTCTTTTATTCACTCTAGCTTGAAACAGGGCTTTGTAGCCCAGTGGGCAAACATTTCCTAAGTCAACACTGGGTTCTTGTGAGAGCCAGGTTTCAGTAATAAAAAACAGGTCCCAGTTATTAGATACTAACAATAAATTCAACTCTACCGCATGCTTCACTAGAGAGCGTGTGTAAAGTAATCCACATGATAAGATGTTTGAATTGGTCCCCTCAGCTTTTTGATCTTTCCCTAAATTAATCGTAACACCACTTGGGACCTTCTCATGATCTGATTGGCCATGGCTAATCTAAGATACTTTTGGATTTAAATCATATAGGGGCACATGCATCAACATAAGGAATTGCGATTCCTTAATAGCAATTTTTTTAGAAATCGCTATTTAGGAATCGCAATTTCTTATGCATGTAGGAATCGCTAAAGAAATTGCGATTCCTACATATTCTTTAATTGCGAATTGCAAATTGCGATTCGCAATTAAGGAATAGCTTCCCATTCATTCCTATGGGCCTAGAGGCCCATAGGAATGAATGGGAATTGCATGCGCAATTTGCGAGTACCAAATAGGTACTCGCAAATTGCGCATGCAATTTCAAGGGTGCCAAATGGACACCCTGATGCACCCCTGAAATTGCCATGTGACCACATGTTGCGCACACACATGCCCCAAGGGCATGTGTGTGTGTAACATGGAACTTTGAAAAATGCACTTTAGTCCATTTTTCAAAGTTTTCGCAAATTACCATCAACTTTAAATTGATGGTAATTTTCGATCCCTAATTGCGAAATCGCAATTTAAACTTGCATCATGCATTACATTTAGGGAATTGCAATTTGCGATTCGCAATTTAAGTAATCGCAAATTTGGGATTACTTAAATAGCGAATTTGCATTTGGGTTGATGCATCCCAAATGCATAAATACCGGTCGCAAAGGGGCAGATTCTGCAAATCTGCCCCTCTGCAACCGGTATTTAGAATGATGCATGTGCCCCATAGTTCTTTGCTAGAATATGTAAGTCTCCTTTCATCTTGTGTGGGGTAAAGCCCATAATATGGCTGGCCTTGGCCGCTTCTGAGACGATGACGGGCGCAGATGGGCTTGCCTTTGGCACGTCTTCGGTGCACCATTGGCGCGCCCGCTGCGCAATCGCGCCACCATGCTGCTTTTCTAGCCCTCCCTCGTTATGTGTGTAAAACGGCTAGACCGCTCACTTCCCTGACCCCAACATGGCGGCCGTCAAGCGGTTATACTAAAATCAAAATATAGGTTTTTAATCCTTTTATGTATACACCAAACAATGTTTATGATCTGAATATAAAAAAAGATAATGTTTAACGCTCCTGTTTTAGACACATTTTCATAGTTCACTTTATTTATTTGTTTCAGCAATCACTCGTGGTACATTTGCAGAATGTTGAACATTTGAGAGAGCACATCAACAGGGACATCTTTTTGTATCACAGGTTTTGCAAGTGCATGTACGTTTAAGTTCTGTGGGTAGAGGCTTTAGAAATTTCGTAGGTTTTAGCACCCCATCAATATTTTCCCAACCAAATTCACACAGATCTTTCTTTACATATGCATGATCAAAACATTTACACATCTTCTGATCAAGTAGAATGCTCTTTTAATGTGTCGATCTGTCAGGAGGTAAAGATCCTCTGCTACCACCTGCTTCACTCATGTTTACGAAGTTGAATCAACGGAAAACCTGAAACAAAAACAATATTAATTTTTTTTCCCAAAATGATGGCTAAAGCACATCATTCTAGAGCCGCCATTTTCGCAAAATGGCAGAAGCGTTGCTCTGAGGAGTTATTTTCTGTCTCTATAAGAATACTTGACCCCCAAAACCTATGTTTTTACACCAAAATAAAGTATATAGGTCACATGGTTACTGAAATATTACATCATCACTGCAACACATCTGCCATTTTTTAAAATGTCGTCTAGACAAATTCGATCGAGGTTAGCAGTGTCTAACCAAGCTAAATTACTTCTCTAATGATACAAAAACACATATCAAAAATGAAAATTTCTGGACAACAATTTTTTTAAGGAGGTATATTAGGGGGCCAGGACTACTATGCATCCCTTCTCTTAGGGTGACTCGCTCTCTATAAGTCTCTACTCTATTCTAATCAGTCAAGATGATCACATCTTATCTTAGGACAGTGAATGTTTCATCTGAAGTAATATTATCAGTAACTCTCAACCCACCAACAAAAACAGAAAGAAACATACAGTCAGAAGTGTATATTCAAAAAAATAAGCATATATCTCATGCAGTCTAAAACAAGGAAACATATAAAAGGATATCATGGGCAAAGAGCTGGTTCCCATATAAGGTCAGTCTGTGACATCTGGTCATTGAACCTATAAACGCTCTTTTTCACAGGCCGCTATCCTGGCTATACCCAGTCATTTTCGTGTAATTGTACAGTGGATTTTCTCAAGTGCTACAGGATGTAAAATTTTGTGGTGCCCAATGAAGTTGCAACCCATCAACATCTATGATTATTTAGAAATAATACAGTCTGACAAGTTGTGAAGAATTGCCAAATGGTTCAATAGGATCAGATTAATGTCATCCGTGGATGAGCGAGTGCCCCAGATTTCTGTCCGGTAAGATATTGGGGCACTTCCAGAGGATTTGAAGTAAATCACAGTCAATGTGCCTACATCTCCCCTATTCTGAATGTTGCAGAATGCCTGCTCTGACTTGGTGCTAGGGAGTCCAAACCAATTGTGAAAACCCTTATTGTAAGCAAAGTTTAATCTCATGTCCTTTAATAATCCACTATGTTGGTCAACAAAGTTGTCAAAGCTTCTAGAGCATAGCCTGAACTTGATTTATCTTGCCAGTATTCTTTTGCTACTGATTGTACAGGCATAAAAAAAATATTATCTATCAACACACTATAAGAACTTGAGACTACTCCATTACACATTCCCAGTTTCTCAATGTATTTCCTAATTGGAGAAGAACCTGAGTGTATAGAATCACTGTCTAGTCAGCTACACAAGTAGAGCCCTAGATGACAATGTTTCTAGCTAAGGGGTGAGGAGAGATGAAACGCGTCTTCAATATCAGCTAGTGTTTTGATAGTGTTGTTGTCTGTGAGGTGATCTAGTCTGTCTATTCCTGCCAAGCCCATGTATTCCAAAGGATAGTTGACCCACCCAATGATATGCTCGTATTTCACCATAAGGGTGCTGAGGTATGGAACCGCAGGTCCACTTTGAGTAAAATGTGTGCAGTCTTTTACAATTGGAGCGTGCAGTTCAGTATAAGGTTATCTGTAATGTGTTGTGGTGGCCATTGATGGTAAAGTATCTGATAGGCAGTCACAATCTAGCATCTTACATTCCATGGATTCCCACCCATGGCAGAGGGTTCATCACTACACTACTATAAAATATTAATTGTGAGAGGTGGTTGGCAATGTAGTAAGTATCCGTAGGGGACATGCAAAGACCACCCGCTTCAGTATAAGCTTACAACAGCTTACACATTGTTAAATGTGACTTTGAGTTGCCCCGACAAAGATTTTGATGACAGTGTAAATTCGACAAAGTCGTGATTGTTTTAATATTGAGGGGTACCATTCCAAATAAATCGAGAGGCTATTACCATTTTTATAGCTTGGCCATGTCCCCACAATGAGAGATTTAATTTAGAACACCCCACAAAAGCTGCCTGGGCTTTTGTTAATAGTGGGAGAAGCGTCTATTTGACCATGGGTTCTAGTCCTCTATTCATTAAAATACCTAAATAGCAGAGATCTGAATGAGTTCATTTTATCTGAAAGTTTGTCATACAGGCTCTAATGGTTTGTCATGAGAGTGGCATTGCCTCACTTTTCCCCCATTCAACCAGGTAACCTGACAATCATGAAAAGGAGTCTCTCACAGGTATAAGATAGTTTTGTTTCTAATATAATTATAAGAATTTCATCCAGGTATAAAAATGACTTGATTGGGCCAGCATGATTTGGAACCCCTTCAATTACATCAGAGGATCACATATGTAATGCTAATGGTTTAAGAGCGGCAAGAAATACTAAAAGTGATGGTGAGCTCCCTGCCTTATACCTCTCTAAATATGTATAGGACATGATAGGAACCCTCTTTAACTTATCTGTCCTGCCAGGGACTGGTACATAGCCGTTTTACCTTGGCGATGAAGTCTATGCCAAGACCAAACCTGCCCAAAACACGAAATTTGTAACTCTGCTCCACTTTATTGAAAGCTTTATCACCATCGAGGGAGATCGCAAGCATGTCATCCTGCGTGGCTTTCGATTCCCACAACATGTGACCCTGTGTCCTCAGATGATTCCTGGATGATCAACCTGGGATGAATCCCACCTGCGACTGATGAAAAAGGGAAAGAATAACACTCTGAAGTATGGGCGCCAAGTCCTTTGCTATAACCGTAACATCTACATTAATAAGTGAGATGGGTCTCTAATTACCACACGTCAGTGAGTCTTTTATGGCCTTGGGGATGAGTGTTATAACTACCTTATTTGATACAGAGCCCAGAAACCCAGATCATCTGCTTCAAGGAAGGTCTTATGGAGCATACGGTTAATCTGAGTCTTATATGTGTAAAACATTTCCCTGGAAAACCATCTTCCCCGGGAGAGCGACCTGTGAAGACACGCTATTGTCTGTATGATTTCCTCCAGGGTTATCCCTCCACTTCTCGGGTCAGTGTTGGAAAGGCAATCCTTTAGAATTTACCTGTAATGAATCGTGCAAGCTCTTGTAATAATACATGAAGGTTTCTGCAGTGCCCTAAGTGTGTGTCAACATTTCTTCACACGGACCACATATTGCTGAGATAGCCATCTTGGCTTCCCTTTGTTGTATTTGAAAGTCTACTAATCTACCTGCCTTCTCACTTATTATATAATGTCTGTGTTTGAGTTTGACCAATGCTTTTTCTGCAGATGTAGTATATTGAGTTTTAAGTGCTAGTATCTCAGCTTCTAATTAGTGTCAGAGACTATGGGTGGGGTTCGCTTAAAATTTGCATGTAAGGCATACAATAGCTCATTTGAGCCTGCCTTGTTCTTTCCAGTATTTTCTCTTTACTAGTGCTGATTCTTGCTTCTTGATGCCTGTCCATAATGTTTTACCAGTGACCCACAGTGTTTGAGTGGAGCAGAATGAGTGTCATTCTCCTCTAAGTACACCCTGCCATGCGCATTCAGATTGCGTTTTTCTTCGGGTAGTCTATACTAAGATACCAGCATATGCCAAAATGCTCTGTGGTCAACAGCATGCCCTAACAATTATTCTTGTACTACTGGGGGCAATCTTATATTCCCCCAGCAATATATCATTATGGGTACCTGTATAAATTAGCGATCCTGAAGTCAGACAGTATTACCTTAATCAATTCATCCCATGAACTGATGAGAAAAATGTATAGTACTTTCCTGGTGGATCAATGATTCTCCACACATCCTTCAGATTATGGTCAGACATAACATCCCTGAAAACTGCCCTATCACCAACATTGCATTTGTTCACCATGTCTGCCCGGTCTAAGACTGTCTAAAATTGGGCTGATGGATAAGTTCCAGTCACCCCTGATTACAGTCCAAGTCTTATCGAATTTAGTAAATAGTCTAGATAATCTGGCCAAGAATTGGATATGTTTACATCAGGGCGCATAGATTGAGCCAAAAATCAAAATCTGGCTAGCCGTCTTAATTTTCGCAATCTCCCTGCTTGATTTGTCCAATTGGAGAGAATTGAATGTTGGAGGGTCTTCCGGATTAGTATTGCTACCCCACTCTCCCTATGTGCATTTGTAGTAAGGCCTTTCATGAGATTGTCCGAGTGGGCACAGCTACTGACTGTACTGCAGAATCTTTCTATGCTTCACGTAGTTAAATAATCCATTGATATTTAATGATAGGGTGAGAAGTGGTTTGTTGGAGTTGTGTCCTAGACACGTTGTTGTGACTGTGGTTGGTGACTGTCAATGGGACCGTGAGCCAGTATTCTCTTGATCTTGTAAAGAGTGAGACTACAGGGGCGATTCTGTGTGCTCACTTTACTATGGGTTGAGATATAGTGACCAGATGTGGCATGTTGTGAGCCAAGTTTTTAAGAGAGCTTTTTGTAAGTCAATAAATAGGCAATATCATTCAGCAAATTGTGAGAGATGAGTAAAGTAGTACTGCACTCAAAATGCAGCCGCTGGCTCAGGTCTGAGTCCGACTTGTTAGAGGAGAGTCCCAAGGCTGTATCAGAGAGCAGTGTCATGTTCTGGGGTAGTGTGACTATACCCCCAAGTGTCGGTATGGAAATAGGTGTTGTCACACATGTACAATTCTGTTGCATTGTTTTGGTGCAATATAAAAGCCATATAGAAGGCGGTGTGGGGCCAGGGATGAATGTAAAGGTGGGAAATAGAGGGGGGAGAAGCAGGAGAAAAGAAAGAGAGAGAGAGGACCCCAGCACACAGAAAACTGTGTAAATATCCAGTCCTAAAAAAGTGCCATTGTTATAGGAAATGGCCTGTTTGAGCTTGGGATGCTACAACAGACTACCAGGCATGTGTAAAGAAAAGTTAAAAGCTAATAAAAGCTCACGGATTGAGGAGAGGATGGCATTCAGTTGCGGTTCCTTTGTTTAGAGTTGTGGTCTTTTAGTGGGGAATGGCATTTGTCTCCGTCAGTAGTGAAAGCATCTAACACCTTGTTCATTCTGTACTTTCTAACCTGTGATGAGCACCTTGAGGTTCTGTTTCAGGGTAAGTGGATGTAGCACATCATTGTATAGGTCCTGCTTTTTCACCTTCATTAGGGTCTTGTTCGAGCGAAGGTGTCATATTCATGGATGTCGAGTAGAAGTTATCTAGAAATTTTGTTGTGGTTCTTCAAATTTCTGTGTTTTGCCATTGATGATGATTATCATTGTGACTTGTCCCTGGAGGCCGTATTTGATATTATTTTGTATACATCTGGGTCTCATGGCAAGGAATTTCTTCCTTTTGATGGGTGTTTTTTAAGGCTAGTACGCTGTTATGTAGATCTGATGTTCCTCATACTGGAAGGGGCCTTCTTTCTGTTTCATTGCCTGTGGTATAGCACTACCTACTGAAGATGTGATAGGCTGTAACAGGTCTTTGGGATCCTCATTCTTTGGGAGTCGCATGTTCGTAGACGACAGGCATTTTGAAACTCCAAAAGGTCGTAGAAGCATTTGCTTGTTCAGCAGGCGAGGGATAATGTCTTTGAGAAAAGAGATCATTTCCCTTGTTTTGGGATATCATAAAGTCCAATGCTCAGTTCCCAGGTCATATTGAGTAGTCAGCTGACATTCCACCTCCTCCATCTGGCCTTCCACCTCCTCCATCCTCCTGTCCGTGGACTCCATCCAGTGATGTATAGAGGCAAAGTAAGTCCACAAGGATTTCAACTCCATTGTCGCCTCAGACCTACTGCTGTCAAACTTGGGCATCTTGGCACTTATGGCTAAATCCTCTTTCATTGTTGCTTCACTTGTGGCTTCTGACATTTTGAGGGATGGTGTTCAGAAGTTTGTTTTCTGCCGGACATAGTCTCTAAAAAGAACAATTGTCTCTTTGATATTGAGGTAGACACAGTGGGTGATAAAGGCTACAGTAACTGAGTGCAACAAGTTTGCAGTCCACATGTCTGTCTGTAAAGCCCAGAGTGTGTCTGTGATACTCAGTCGGTACTTCCAGGAGGGTGTTCTCTTATTTCGGAGTGTCATGCAGTACTGACTCCTTATATTGGCTAGTTGCCCTGTTACCAAGGGCCTATTTAGGCTACTAGACAGATATTGGCAATGTGACCACGATTGTAATGCAGGAAAGAGTTAATGGGTGGCAGGCTGATACAGCAATACATTCAATAGCCTAGTGTTATGTCAGCAAGCAAAGCAAGGATGCAGTAAGATGGCCAATGTATTATAACCGTATGTAATTTCAGCCTAGATGCAGGAGCTGTTTAATTACTCGGGAAAGAGAACTAATCATATGTGAATTTCATCTATTTTTAAAAGAGAACAGCAAGTGAGTATAGCCTGATGATATGAAAGTAGATAGTCCCATATATGCAGTTTTTTAACACAATCAGGAATAGCTGAATATAGATAGGTATGTACTTGTTACTGGCCCAGTAATGTGCTTGTGGGGGACAGACACGTTAGAGCTACATTTATGTTCCATCACCGGTACTCTGCCTCGCAGCGTTAGGGTGCACAACACCCTGCCCAGCCCATCGAATAGTATCTTGACCCCAGGTTGGCATCTCACTGATTAAAAATAAAAAGGAAAATGTTGTTTCCTCTCCCTAAAGCACTGCTTCTCCAGTCTGACTCATCCAATGCTTCTGCCACATCTGATGTGATCCAGCCTCACAGTGTCTAGAGGGTTCTGTTGAGACAACAATCCCTCTCTTGGCCGGGTAAGTACGCCTGTCTGGCCACGCAAAATTCAGGGCCTCTATGAAATGTCACTTCAGGCAAAACTTGTCGGTCGGTTCGTCCTACCGAAGGTGTCCCTCGTTGCTGTGGCACCTCCTGAGCTTAACAGGCTCTTTTATGTTACCTATTTCTGGAGCACCACACCCATTTCCCCATCGGATGATGGCGCAGCTCGATACAACCCCCTGAGCCTGCCACGAGTCAACGTCTCCCAGGTACTGTGGACCCTCCCTCAAGACACCCATGCCTTGGGTGCCATACACACTTTGTGTTGAGCAGTTTCCTGGGTCGATCCATCACACCGGACCTGTCACTTGTCCTTAGATGCTCCCAGGGCCGACAGTGCTCAATACACAACCTCTTCAGGTAGTGTTGGCCTGTGGGTAATCAAGGGGAAGATGGCCATTCTGCAGCGACACTGGTGCCGCAGGAGCCCACACTTGCTCTATCCAGGCTCACACTGCTTCCTCCGACACCAGTGCATATTTTCAGAGAAAAGACCCTGATGCCATAATAGAAATGAGAATTAGAAAGTTGGGAATTAGAAAGTCGATCCCGTAGGTCTGCTTGTACATTCGGTGGAAATCCAAAGAATACCTGGAAATCTATGCTAGTTGCTTGTTTGTGGGAGAAATTATGTCTTAAATGTTTTCATTCAGAATTGTGAACTTTTGAAAAGTTTGCACATGTAAATTTTAAGGAAATTTTATTTTTCACATTTAGTTTTATTTTTGTTTTTATACTCGATAAATATTTTCCTCATGAATGAAACCCTTCCTTTAAATCTCCATTAAATATGGGGAGGTTGCATCCTCATTCCTACCCTGGAAATATATTTACTCATTCCCTTCACAGGAGTGCAATTGTGTGCATTTCCGTAATTGGAAACTACCTTCTACACATTGACCTACTTTTGCCAGTTGATTCACCTAGAAATGCTCATATTCATACCCTGACAACTAAATATGCAATCGTGAAAAAGTGAGCCCCCACTATGCACAGTGTTGTTATCTATGATGTCATTTCAAATGTGATTAAAAGGATGTTATCAATGTAGTCATTGAACACTTCACAAGTGATGTAATATGTGAGGGTACAAGCAGTGCATGACAAAGGCACGAGTTATAGTTACTTTAGGGAACGAGTTATAGTTAATTGAGATAGCTATAACTGGTGAATTTCAGTTGTTTTTTTTTGTTTCAAGTGTTGCGTGTTAACTGACATTTTTGCCTCACTATAACGTCACTTTAGCCTTTGTTTTTTTTTCAGTGAAATTCTAAGGTTTGTTTTCGACATAGCTAACTATAGCTTCATTTTAACATTTATTTTGTGAATTTGTGGGGATTTATTTTTAAATATAAGGCACTGTAAATATATAAAAACTAGGCCTATTGACTTTGTGAAAGTGTGACTACATCAATATACAAAACAAACAGATTGACTTTGTCAAGAGATCACCACATCAATATATAAAGGCAAGGATATTGGCTATGTCAAGGAGTCTGGACATCCATATACAAAGGAAAGCCTGTTGGCCTTATAAACAAGTCAGTCCCTTAATAAGAAAACGTTGGCATGTTAGAAGTCATCATTAAAATCATTAAATTTCCAAACTTTATGCATTGCAATGTTTATAATTAAACTCAAATAAAGCATTTTTATTCAAAACAACATTAAACGTGTCCGAGTCATTGTTTTAAATTTTTGAGGCTACATAATGAAGCCATAAGACCGACCACATGGTGTCCCTACATTCCGTAGCTAAAGAGCAAAAAGTCTAGTTCTGGAAATCCTTAAAAATATCATAAACGTTTCATGGGTTTATGGTCTATAGACCCTAGGAAAAATAGGGTTAATTTTTAAAAAAAAAGTATTTTTGAGGGGCTGACCCTGCCTTTATTTTTAATCTTTTAATTTTTGTGGGTGTCCTGTCCCACCCTAGACCCTCATGGCTTGTTTTGTGTAAGAAGGGGAGCCCCAGGCCCGCCGGGGCCTCACCAGGTCCCTGCAAGCAGCCCCATTCCATGGGACCACGCAAGAGGCAGCCACATTTTTTGTTTTTTGTTTTCTTTAAAAAATGGGGGCAGTCCCACATTCTTAAAGTTGGGTGCCACATGGGAAGCCCAAGGGCCCCAGCAGCTTTTCCGATTCCCCTGCCAGCATTCATCCTTTTGAGGTGAGTTGGTGACCAATTTAGCCTTGCCTACATCACCATCCCAGATGATGAAAACAATCAACCATATAATGGGTCCAGAGTTCAGTTGTGATTTCTTAATTAGGGCTCTGGGGTTCCACCCACACCCACCTGCTTTGCAAGTTATCATTTTAAAGTGTAACTCGGGCAGAGAGTACAAATGATCTATCGAATGAAGAGTGCAAGGCTGCCTTACACTCGTATGTAGTGAAGGTCAGGCAATCAGGCGCATCCTGAGGGCCCAGCATCTGACAGAAGTGACTTAATGGCGTTGGGCTTCCCACTGCTGCATGCAGCCCTTCATCTTCACTTTAGAGGGTGCTGTCGTTGAGCAGATGCGCAGCTGATTGATGCAGCCTCGTGCGTTGTAGGAAGAAGCCCTGCGTGAGGCTTCACATCACTTATCCCAGGAGTCTCTCTTGCTGATTGGTGTGCTTCTGCCAGGCTCTGCCTTCGTGGGGAATTGTTTGTGGAAGGAAGGAGCACGCCAGGAGGCTTTTTAGTCCCGGCAGGCTGATTTGGAAGCTTATTCGCCCGAATGAGTGGTGTGCAAGTTCTTGAAAAGCCCACAAGAATCATGACTTTGTCGTATTGAGTGCCATAGCTCCAGTGGCTATTTCCTGACAAATTTTTTAACTAAGGGCAAGCAGTGAAGTTGTGTCCTTCTTTTATACATACTAATCGCCTATCTTCAAAAATCAGCGCGAGAAGAGGCTATTAAGGGAAGATGTATACGCCCCTACTTTTATTCTACATTGTGTGGCTAGTCTGAGAAGGAAGCCGCTACAGGGGAAGAGATAGATCCCCCCATGTACTCCATCTCTCTGATGAATGTGTTGGGAGACTCGGCATTGTATTTGTAAGCCTGAAGAAGGTGGTGGATCACACTATACCACCGAAACGTGTTGCTTTGTGTTGGGAACGCACCCAAGAACTACCGGGTTCAATTAGGAGGAAAAAGAACGCTATTAAGCATTGAACCAGGGTTGTCAACTTTACTTTTTATGTATTTGGGGTGCTTACTGGATTTATCAGGTTGCTGATGTTTTTGTTGCTTGTCAAAATTCTCCCAGGTGTATGTATGACATATTTTTAAATTATGTGTATTGATGATACATAGGTTTTTAACTTTTTGTATATACTTTGAATTTATAAGGGTCCTAATAATGAAAATATATTACAGCATTTATACTACATTTCTTTGGTTTCTATTCGGTGTTGGTGATTGGGCCGTGAGTGGATGTCAGAAGTGTGTGTTCGTATGCTTTAAAGGAGCCCAAAGGGATCTTATCTTTGACAGACGAGGGGAGGACAACAGCAGGCAGTGTGTAACCGAAGATTCACGTGCAGCCGAGAACGGACTCTTACTCTTTTTGCAGGACACATTTAGAGACAGCATCTTTTGAACGACTTATTAGCTGGGAGGTGAACAGCCCTGGGTGGGAGTTGAATGTAGACTGACCAGATCTATCTGCAGCGGGCAGCCTGCAGCGCCAAGAATGGAGTATGTCGGGTATAGAAAATAAAATGCTGCCCTCACCGCTAACGTTTTGCCACTTTGTCAGATTCACCTAAGTTAACCCCGAGGCAAGGCACTAACAAGGTGTAGTGGATTGCTACCTACAATGTTGTATCCTTCTGTGCCCTTCGTTCCGCTGCTTCCCTTTCTACATGTTCACATTAATATTATCAGTAAAATTGTTCTCTTTTTAATTGGGCCGGTGTACACTGCATCAGCAAAATTAATCTTACATGTGTAGCTTTTCCGTGTTCATAGTCAAAGAATAGGAATGCCTGGTGCCTCTTCACCGACATGGAAGAGAGCCTAGACAAATAATTAAATTATTGCTGTTTCTGGAGTTATGTGTGCATTAGGGCTGCCCAGTGGCGTAGCTAGGCACTCTGCCGCCCGTGGCGGTCCCTGCCTTTTGCCGCCGCCGCCGAGCGCCTAAGAGCGGGGGGGGGGGGTGCTGGCGATAAATTTACCTGCCGCCCCCAAATCTCGTGCCGCCCGGGGCGTACCGCCCCCTCCGCCCCCCCCTTGCTACGCCAGTGGGGCTGCCAGTGCAATGACACGAGCGACCCAAGGTAGCAGTCAAAGCCACCATGCATTACCTTCAAATACGTGAGTTAAGAATGTACAAAAACCTCTCCTGTTTGATAGGGTACATATGACAGAGGACTTACCTCCTAGTTTACTAATGGTATTGTTGTAAGGGTGGGGGAAGGCAGGAATGTTTTTAAGTTCTTGTTTAAAAACTCATACCTCTCAATGCAGTAATGGGTGTACTTAGGTCTAACACTTCTGCATGTTAAAGAAATATACATTTCTGAATTTTGAAGGCAGTTTAATTTTTACATGGTGCTTGTTGCACGACTTACATTCTAAACTTAGACATGGCCTGGCTCGTGAATGGGCTCTTAGGGGCAATGCAGACCATTGGCTCTACTCTCCTCATTAATTTGTTATCATATCACCTCTCAAAAGGTAAGAGCCAGGGGGAAATGGTGCAAACAAACGCACAATTTGTTCTGTTACGAAAAATCTCAGGGAGAGAAATTACTCCTCTCTCAATGCATTTACCCAAAACACAGGATAAAGACTTGCTTCATGGTGCAAACTGGGACTGGGTTTATGCCTCACCACTTTCAAAGTTCACCAGCCACCACTGCCGGAGTTGGACATTCTTGGGTGAAGCAGGTGCCCATCGCAGTACCAGACAACTCTCTCTAGTATGTTTCTTCAAACAAGAAAATGTTATCCAAGCAGTCACATCATATCTAAAAGCATACCTGTATGTTCATACAGATTTATGGGTTTACTCCTCAAACAAGTGTCTGCAAGCCCTCAACCCAAGTACATGTTGAATGCAGGTGTATAAAGAATTAACATCAAGAGTAGTCATCAGATAAATGGGTTCCAAGATAATGTGCTAGTAGTACATGATATTCCCCATTCCAAGATGCATAACAACATGTGTGCTATTTGGCTGCTCAATTTGGGTGAGGTTTTACCAAAACCCCCAGTGTTTTGACACAAAGCTGGTTGCAAGCAGGATCCTCTACTTCTTGACAGATTTGTACAAAATCCTTCCCTCACTTATGTAGTACTCAGTTTAGGTCGTAAGAATGGGACTATGTGCCAGCATAATGCAGTGCAATGTTGTTGATTCCGCCTTTCAGTAGTTAGATTTTCAATTTAAGTATTATTCTTGAAAACGTAACAAATGAATGTGCTTTTGGACTATTAACATCTTTATCCACAACTTTATTGTGTTTGTTATGTTAATAAAATAATAGTGTCTAAAGCAAAGTTTGGCCTTTTGCAATTATTTCACCAGCTTCACCTACTGATATAAGTGATATGTCAGACATATCTTGCTAGTGGTACAGTGATGCATATTAAGTTTACTGTGCTGTCAGTGAACAACTTCACCTTAGTGATTTTGTTATTTATTGTCCAAGAACGAGTTATTTACTCCACAGAGTTTTAGATATTTATTTACATTTTGCCCAAATGTCTCGAAATTCATCTATCAATGTGAATGTTTTATCACAACAATTTCTGGCTTTGAATGGCTCAATGCATAGACTTGCAGCCGCTTCTCCATCTTAACTCCTCGCAATGCAACAAAAGCTGGCAGGAAGTCAGAAATGCACCGCTAGAAATGACTGTCATTTACAGTCATTGGCAACAGTACAAAATCACACTGTTCATAGAGCGGGGACATCTGAGGTTGGCATGGTTATATGTGAGCAGTTACATCGCGGGTGGAGGGAACTAAGGGAGCTCTTTGTATATTTTGCATAACAGCCTCACCACATTTCCTAATGTCACTGATGACCTTGTATAAAATTATTTAGCAGACAACACGTCTTAGCTGATAAGCCTATATATGGAATAAACTTAACAGGAAAGTACGGGAAATCTATTATCCTGCATTTTGAAAGTACACTTAACAGGAAAGGAGAATGATACTCAAATAATGAAACAATTAATTCAGCCACAAACTATAAATACCTGGGAATATTGCTTAACAATAACACCACTTTCGCCAGACAGGTAGACGAACCCAAAATCAACAAAAGCAATCTAATTTTCGCTTTCCTCAAATTAGCACACAATCTAACAGGCCCTTCATTAAAATCCTTATTTAAAGTCATCAAAGCCAATTATATGCTATCACTTTACTATGGCCGTGATATTATTTCCAGTCTGATAAAACATCTAGACTTGCAGCAATGCAGTCTGTTCAGACACCTGTTCCACTAGCCACATTCAACATCCCAAGCCCAATTCAGACTAGAATTCAATCTGGGCAATCAAACAATACATCAGGCTGGTCAGATTGCTTGCTTCTGGCAAAACTGCGAGAGCTCAGCTGGGATTGTTAAGATCTCTCCTATGGAAGGAGCTATGATCATACAATGAATTAAAAAAATTACATCTTGAGATCCTAACATTCAATTCAAACTTTTCAACTGATGGAATAATAGAACTCCACCACACCATGCCTGCACTTTAAAACCCAACTGCTGAAACAAGCGGGAATTTACTCCTATGCACTCGAAAATTTGAAATGTCTTCCACTCAAGCACACCGTCACTTTATTAAACCCTTATATCCAAGGGACAGGGGCATTTTATTTGCAAGATTCAGCATCGCTCGAACTAAAAGGCGATGTAGTGAGACTGAGATTTGGTCTGTTTGACACAGGCAAGGTAACAGAGGTAGACAGAAATGGTAATTTGTCCGCCGCATGAGAAACTGCCACTTTTCTCATTACTGGAAGGAATTGCTGAGTCATGTAATCTGCTGCTGTCAAGGCTTCTCGTTTGAGCGCTCTAAAGTTTTACTTCCTTCCTCTAAACAATAAATATTAGATCATGTCAATCAGTGATCAAGGCATGCTTTAATCCAACAAATATGAAACTGGCTAGGGGAATTGTCATTTTTTAAATCAGTTTTAGCAAAACAGTAATAAGCACAACCTTCTGTCTTGAAATTAATCTGCCTTGATATTGAAACTGTATAGTGTTTACTACCACTGGCGAGGCTTTGAAGCAATTTTCGGAGCATGCTACTCCAGAACCCAAGGTTATTGGTTAATCTAGTGTTTAATGTTGGCTATTGTGATAAGTCATGTGCTCTTATGAAAAAATTGCATGCACTTACTCTTTTTAGTTTGTGATATATTACATTAATACCAGTTGTATGATCAATAGTGGGGGCGATGTGGTTTCAGGTGAATGGTGGTGAGATAGATAGGCTGGTGGAGATTAGGTAATGTTAGTTTACAGGGATAGGGTTTTAAAGAGGAGAGGTTGTGATCTATGAAAGGAGGTATCAGCCAATTTCAGAATTAAAATATGAATGATTAAGGCAGGCATGACTCTGAGAGGAGGTTATACTCAGAAATAGAAGACATACTGAGGATGGGAGATAAGATGAGGGTCACTAAAGAAAGAAAGGACAGGAATCAAGTGGTAGTAAGTCATGCTCGTGTTTTCATGCAGGGTTTTAGGAGGATAGTGGGGGAAGTTTTTCTAAGACAGCAAGCAATCGGCGGATGTAAGCTGTAGAAACATTATACATAGTGCTCCATATCTGGGGCATACATCGTAAATATGCGATTCCGAGTGTACACATAATTTAAACATTAGGGCCCTTAGTCTGTTGTGAGCCAAGACTAGGGCAGCCCTTTTAAATATAGTCTGGAGTATCCCAGCCTTGGTACGGGGTCTTTACGCTGCACAAAGGGAGTTGGCGCAGAAAAAGAAAAGGTCTCATTTAAAGATCTTTACTCAATATTTTGTATCTCGCCAATGTGCTGTCACATTTATTTCCTGTTTTGTCACCTAATCCCATCCAAGTGTATGTTGCACATGTTTATGTATGTGGCTAATGTAGTATATGCATTGTACTTAAAAGCAAAACAGAGTGATGGCAGCCTCTGTGTTCCATTTTCAAAGTCCCAGGCTTGTTCCTGTTCACAAGATGGTGGTGATGTTGTTTTCCCAGACAGTGGAAGTGTATCACAAGAGCAGCAGGAGGGAGGAGACCTAGACAGTGAAGTGTGAGGACAAAGGAGAAAGGGCTCCCTACAGAAATTCGATTAGGTTCTTCCTGTAGCACTGCCACTTGGTAGAGGGTGGGTTGAAGGTGGCTGCAGTCTGTTGTTCAGAGTGAGAAAGATCTTTTAGGTTAAACCACCCTTTTGTCTCTTTCCTGATCACTATCTTGTGCCACTGCATAGCCAGGAGTAGATAGTTCACACCTCTTTATGCCTCTGTTGTGGGTGCTCCAGGATGGAGAGTAACCTGCTGGGAGGAGGATCACCCCACACAAAGTCTGTGAGTAGATTCTGCCACTGAAAGACATAAACAGTACTTAAGATGAAAGGACAAAAGGACACAATAGTTAATATTCAAAACCTAAAAAGCCCATGAATTTACTGTTCATGGTTAGCTGTGCCATCATAACTCCCTTATCGCATTACGATCCAACACTTGATGCCACTGATGACATCACAAATGGAAGTATCAATAATATCACTGGTAATATCACTTCTCCACAGACGTCATTGATGACATAATTAAAGCTACAAATGAATGCTATGTAACATACCTGTTGAATTGTAGAATAATCCCCTCTTTATTTCTATGTGATTCAAGAAAATAGAGTTGTTTAAAGGCCTTGGCCATGGCTCAAACTCAGCAGGCCGAGTGGCAGGTGCACTCAATGCAGTGCCTCATTGAAGGGCCCACATTTTGCCCAGATTTCACTAGGCAGATATGTTATTTCAACTACTTCTGACAATAGCGAGAGGTTTAATGGTTTTATCTGTGTTAATGTTTTAATCCTGCTCTTTCTAATTGTTTTATTAACCACACAATAAAGATTTCTCAATATTTATATATGGACTATGAAATATTATTGCATTTACTAACTTGGTTATGGCCTTAAAGTAATCATTTTCAGTGCAGTCTTAAATTCAAGAGAATGCCTTAGAAACATTTGTACATAAGGTTTTCTCATTTACCTTTGCATTTTTAAAGAATGTTGTATCAACATTATTAAGTATCTTCCCAGCAGTACCAAATGCCACAGAAATACTTTGTTTTGAAATTTAAAAAACTCCAAGATAAAATACCCTGGGCTTTTATTAAACATTCCAGAATGTACAGGCCCTATACATACTTTCATAATGCTTTTCATAGATATACAGCCTGTCTTCACAGATATATCCAATTTAAAATTAACTGGACAGTCCATTCAAAGAGAACTGCAGTACAAACCTCAGTAGAGCATATCCTACTATCCAGGAGCATTACAGTTACCTCCTCAACTCCTTCTTCATCACAGGTCCTCCTCTTCCCCTCGTTATCACTTTCTCCAAACTGGTTTTTATTTTCATGAATGGCAACATCTAACCCTCGTATAAACTCTATAGCTTCCCACGTCACTTTCTGTTTTTCTTTTGTACCCCTTTCAGTGGCTACTTTACTTATTACTTGAAAGTTGCTATGACACTTTTGTGCCTTTGAGAGTGTAGACGGCCTCTCTATTGTATACTTATATATTATCACAACTTACAATGGTGGTGCAGGTGCCCGCATTCAGAATTACTTGTAAATCAGAATATCCGCTTTTGTGTGCATTTTTGCAAACTCCCAGAGAATCGATTTTGCACGTTTCATCTGGCTATGATAGGCCCTACAGAGGCCTACTTTTTACATGAACTCAGTCTGAGGGAGATGTTGCAGGGGGTCTATGTTTCCATTAAAGCCCACCTCTCAGTGCAATGGCCCACTTTAAGTTTACTCGCAATTCCTTTCTTAAGCAAGGGAAACGCATGTGTTTATGTGAGATTTGATCCATGCTCCCCTAGGGTGCCGGGGGAGAGTGCCTAAGTTTTGGTGCTGCAGTGGCTCACTTTCTCTTTACTCGCACTAATCTCGTTTCGTGCATAGGATTTACCTGCTCTCCCAAAGGGTCTTTGGTGGAAATTGCAAATGTTCTGGTAGTGAAACGGCCTGTTTTCAGCTTACTCCCACTCCCCTTCTAATACAGGAGAAGCGCATTTGTTCATTTGGGGTTCCCGTGCTCCCCCAGAATGCCAGGGAGAGCACATGTATTTTGGCCATGAACTGGCCCTTTTTCAGTTAATTTGCACTCTAGATGGCAGTGCGAAGGGCCATCTCAGGAGTTTTTTGGGCTCTCCCAAGGAACATGTTGGAGGTGGGCAAGGCTTTCTAGCTTGGCTGGGGTGTCTCATAACAAAGTGGTCGGGCAGCGCGGGGGAAATAATATTTTTAAAAAGGACTTGCCTTCTACTGCTGCTGCCGGGGTCCAGCTTCTTCCACGAGCGCAGTTCCTGGGCCACACTGCACAGGCTCCCAGACTCCCCACCCAACCTGTTACCCAGCATGAGAGAAGCGTCAGGATTGGCCTGAGCGGGCTGGTTTGGTGCTCACTCAGGGATATGGAGCCTATGCCTCTTCTCCAACACAGCAGGGTTGGCGAAATGTTAGTGCGCATATTGGTTTGCCCATCCGAAGATGGCTGGCCAAACCGAAATGTGCACTTACAGTGCCCAACTCTCATCTTCCCTGCTGCTGTCCCTAGAGGATGGTCAGCCCCGCCCCAGACGCGGCCACTCAATGGACTTGGCTCAGCCAGGGAAAAATAAAATGAGAATAAATAGTTTTATTATCATTTTATTTTTTCATCTGCTGGCTCTGAGCAGTAGGGCTACGCTCCTCCGCCATAATGGAGGAGCCGCCGCTGCTCGTAACCTGCTCAGTGGGGGCCAGTTTAGCACTTACCTGAGTTGAGCAGAAGGAGACAAAGCAATGTGCTTAGCCTATTTCCTGAATTAAAAATAGACAAGTATGGGGTAAGCATTTTTCATTCCTTTCTTTTTGTAAATAAAATAAAAAAGACCGAAAACAGCATTGCTGTGGTGTTGCTTTTCCAGGTGTTTATTTTAATCCATTCTTTTTAATTAATTAATATTGTCCGGCTATTTTCAAATCCTGTGTTTTAAAGAAATAATGATACGGAAAAAAATGAATGAGTGGATTTTAAATATATTATGGATCTCTTCAAGGGCTGTGTAGAGGCTACAAGAGGTCCTTACATTTTTTGTCAGATGTAATACTAATGAGAGGAGGGCGTTGTACCTTTGTACTTTGCAGTCTCCTGTTGTTTCAAACAATTTTCTGTCTCTTCTCCCTCTTCGTGTTCTTCCTAGACTTTATCTGACTAAGATACTTTCCAAGTGCCTGCTGGGGAAAAACTAGAGCCAGTGGGGTGGGATTCCTGTAGTTACATATGCTACTTTTCTAGAACTTCCAGTTTTCCAGCTGTGCAGTAATTTTTAAAAAGATAGAGTTTCTCTCCCTCGGTTTATGGGTAAGCTATATCCTGATGGTCAACCTTTCCTGTTGTCAGAGGACATTTTAATAACTATTCTGGTTGAAAATAAAATAGAGGATGCTTTGAAAAAAGCCTATGCTAGACTGAGTATATCTATGAAGTCTGAGATCTATGCAGTCTCTGCTTCAATCCTTAGTTAAGGATTTTCTGAAATATTCATGAGAGTGTAGTCCTTTCTCAACTGTTCGGCTTTATGGAAATTCAGGCTAAACTTTTCTCAGACCTTGCCTTCAGTAAGATCAGCTTGCTCCAGCAGGTCATCCCTTTGGCTTTGGAGTGGGATTTCTCACCTTCACATCTGTTTATTTTTAATTATTTTTTTCTTTTCTGGGGAGGATTACACAAAGTGAATATATGTTTATATAGTACATTAATTTTACCTTAACATTTGTCCAGATCTGACTATTCACAAATTCTAAGCAAATCAAACACTATAAATCTAAGCAGTAGTTATTTTACTTTATTTTCAGATATATTAATCCTGGTGATACACTGACTTGATTACACATATTACTGCTTAATGGGGGGCGTGGCTACGGCGCGAGGCGGAATGGCTGCCTCTTGAGGGAGCTCCGCATGCCAGACTCTATTATCCGGCAAATACCACGAGTCCTGAACACCTGCGTGGCTGCAGAACTGCGTGCGACGGAGGCTGCAATGCTACGGTCCGATTGGTAACACTACGGAACCCGAGGGAGCGGAGTCACTGCCGAAACCAGAGAGTCGCGGACAGGGCCGACTGCAGCTAAAATGGCGACTGCCCGGGACCTCTAGATTAATGTACGGCGCAGCTGAAGGGAGGCAGGCACAGCGCACGCCTTGAGAGTGCCTAGCGGAGGAAGTCGGGCAGCGGCTCCCTGGAAGACGTCATCTGCCCAAAGACGGGAGATCCTTATGCTAATG
Organism: Calotriton arnoldi; assembly: GCA_963921515.1. Taxonomy (NCBI): domain Eukaryota; kingdom Metazoa; phylum Chordata; class Amphibia; order Caudata; family Salamandridae; genus Calotriton; species Calotriton arnoldi. The sequence goes on from CAWUFW010001245.1 coordinate 1,223,880, forward strand.
TGGGGATCGGAACACAACGGGCTGTGAATGAGGCGGAGTGAATCCCGGTTCCTGCAGACAGCCGACGCGGAATGACTGGGGCCCTGCTGGGAGCTGCGGAGGACCGAGACCGGAGAGCGGTGAGTGGGGGCGGGAGGCTGCATCCTGGGCCGGTGCACAGATCAGGCTGCGGGGCGCTTCTCGGACATCCCGGCTTTCGTGCACGGTGGTGCCTGGGAGGGCCGAGGCGGGCTGACTGGACTGGATACGAGGAGGCGGCGCTGCCTCCATTCATTGGTGGGGGGGGTCGCGTGGACTCGCCTCCTGTGGCACGGAGCCGCCGGTTGTGTTGCACGCATGGCTCCAGCCCACGTGTGAGGGCTGAGGTACGCGTGGCACTGCTGGTGCATCCGGGCAGTGGGGGGGGGAGATTGTGCACGGCCCTTGCTACACGCCAGGAGGACGGTGCGGCTCCGCAGGGAATGGGCAGCCACACACGGGGACACTGGAGGCCGCCTCGTCCACTGAAAGAGTAGTGGTGCCATCAGCAAAGGGCAGAGTGGAGACTGAGATCCCGCTGTGTCTTTGCAAAGGCCTTTTGGGACACTGGCACGGCCTGAGCCACAGAGGGGGCAATACCTGGGGCATGACTGACAAGATACCTGTGCAGAGGTGTGCGGAGGAGGTAATTTGGGGCAGGTCCCATACACACGTTGCTGCATAGTGGCGACCTGAGCCAGGTTCCTCATACGGTGATCACAGCACTAGCTTGTAGTGGAGTGTTCCTAAGACGAGCGGTCGCGACCGTAGCAGAGGCACACGCTGGGACATAGGCGCAACAGTGGAGAGTGACCTGCAAGGCATACTCAACAACAAATCTGGTCTCCTATCAGCATGGGAAAATCTGACCCTAAACAGCCGAAACTACAGTTTGAAACTAAACGTAACACACGGGCGAGTGAAGCCATGGGGGATCCATCTGGAGCGCAGGGACCCTCGATGGCGGCAGCTGAGACGGGAGACGACACCCGGACAATCCTGCTCGAGCTACGATCTGGGATGAAATCCATCGACAGCAAAATAGATGCGCTGGTGGCAGGGCTGGATGCTGTAAAACAAAAGGTAGACAAGCACGGGCACAGACTAGACGTCTTGGAAAACAGGGTGTCGGATACGCAAGACATACAGGCGGAGTCTCGGACTCAACTTCTTCACATGGAGAAGGTATTAGAGGTCATAAAAGCAAAAAACGAGGATTTAGAAGCGCGATCACGGCGCAATAACCTCCGCATAGTTGGCCTATCAGAAACCACCCCAATGTCTAGGATGGAGACCTTCATCGATGGCCTGCTGCGAGAACTGTTTGGACCGGTGCTGTCAACAGTAATGATAGTCGAAAGAGCGCACCGATCGCTGGGCCCTAGACCGCGACCGGGGGCGCCTCCACGCCCGATCATAGCGCGGCTGTTGAACTATGCAGACAGGGATGCTGTTCTGAGAGAGGCTAGGTCTAAGGCTCCCATCAACTACAAGGGAGACAACTTGTCCTTCTTCCCGGACTACACACCGACGGTGCAGGCGGCGAGACGAGAGTTTGTGCCGGCGAAGAAGATGCTGCAGACTGCCTCGATACAATATGCAATGCTGTACCCGGCCAAATTGAAGATTACACATGAGGGACAGGCACACTTTTTCACTGACTCAAAGTCAGCCTTGAAATTTTCTAAACACGTTTGCAAGACCAAGAACCGAAAAGATGCGGCAGGGAGCCCCTCTGCCTCGTCGAATTTAGATGACACAGACTAGGGGAAGATGACACTGACATTTCCTCTGAGTATAGTATGTTTGTAGAATAGGGTGCAGTTCCTATAGAGATGTGAGCATTACTCGAGTTGGTTGACTAAGGTTGGGGGGCTGCAGTTTGGGAATGATATTTGTATAAGTTAAGTTACATGGTCGCATGTCACTATATTGACTACCTAAGGGGCAGCATGGAGGCTGTCGACTACGTGTCTGAACTAAGCCACGCGGGTGTACCACACTGTTATAGTCTGGCAAATCTCACCACGGTGAGAGTGTTCGCTGCCGTTTCCTCTCCCCCAGCGGGTGTACCCCACTTGATGCGTAGTATGGATGTAGGGGTTAATGTATGGGAGGGGGGATGGAGAAGTTCTCGACCTAATTGGGAGGTTGGAGTGGGTGGGGGGCGGCGGGAGGGATGGAACAGGGATGTGTGTTTTTTTTTGTGTATGAGTGTTGAATTGATGTTGCTTGGAGTGAGAGCTGCTCATTTCGGTCGGTTGGCCGGCTGCTGTGCTGAGACTCCCCTTTTATCGTGGCTTGTAAGGTGCGGCTGGATGTTTAGAGCGCATAGACTCGAATATGGGTGAGCGGTATAGGTTACAGACATGGAATGTGCGGGGCCTTAATTCTCCCAAGAAAGTACGCCAGGTATTGGCTTATCTGACTAGGCATGATATACATGTTGCGCTGCTTCAGGAAACGCACCTGACCAGGCAAACAGAGTGCAACATTGCAAGCAGATGGGCGGGATATAAGTTAGCGTCATCATTCTCTTCATATGCGAGAGGCACGCTGATTTTGATTCGGCGAGGTATTTCATTTATATCTACCCGGACCTATATTGACGAGGGGGGACGATGTGCAATGGTACAAGGGAAGCTGGGTGGCTCTCTGGTCACAATTATTAATATGTATGGGCCCATAGCGGATGACCCGGAGTGTTTTTTGCAGGTATATGCTAAACTGAGGACATGGCCGGAAGCACATATTATATGGGGTGGAGATTTAAACACATATTTGAATCCTGAGCTAGATAAATCCAATCCATTGTCGCACCGAACTCCCAGGGTGGCACATAGTGTGAAGAGTGCTATGGTGGAATTTGGACTGTGCGATGTGTGGAGGGTGCGAATGCCCGAGTGAAGGAAGGGACACATGCGACACCAACGCACAATACCTGGTCGCGACTTGATTATTGGCTATTGGGAGGGGAGGCAACGAAATGGGTGCTGGAGGTTATGACCTTGCCGCTGACCTTATCGGATCATAATCCGGTCCAGTTGGACATACAGGTCCCGACGGCGGTGCCCCGTCCCTTCACGTGGAGATTCCGCTCGGAGGCACTACTTGATCCGGTGTATGAGGCCACAGTGCGTGAGGCAATTGAACAATATTTTTTATTTAATAAGGGTTCCGTGGACACAGCCTCTACCTTGTGGGAGGCTTTTAAGGCCACAATTAGGGGAGTTTGCATCGGCACTGCGGCAGGCATATTGAAGGATATCCGTGAGCAACTTCGCAGGGTTGAGTCTGCACTTCAGGCGCTTGAGCGTAGCTACGTGGAGGCCCCATCGCCTACCATCCTCGCAAGTATACGTGACCTAATAATAGAGTACAACACCCTAGCCGATACTGAAATACGATATCTCAGTCACAGACATACGGCACGTAGATATGGAGAGGGCGGGAGACCAGGGCGTACACTGGCCCACAAGATTAAGAATCACATGGAGCAGCCTCCTATAGACAAGATCACGGATTCCGGCGGGAGGGAACATTACCGCCCCTCGACATTACTGAGCAGTTTCGTGACTTCTACGCGGAGCTGTATTCGGCAAAGGGAGAGGCAACCACGGCTGAGTTTGAAGGGTACTTGGAGGATGTGGCGTGTGCTTGGCTATCGGATGCCCATAGGGCATATTTAAATTTACCTATAGACATCGAGGATATCAAAACCGCTATATTGGCCCTCTCCAATGGTAAAGCGCCGGGACCGGATGGCCTCACGGCTGAGTTTTATAAAGCGTACACTGACATGTTAGCCCCATATTTGTTGGAGGTATATGCAGAAGCTCATGAGACTGGGAGGCTGCCTCCTTCCCTGAGGCAGGCGTTGATAATTACACTATTAAAAAAAGATAAGCCGCCAGATAAATGTGAATCTTATCGGCCGCTGTCATTGATAAACATAGATGCCAAGATATTGGCCAAGATCCTGTCGGTGAAATTACAACCCCTGATGCAGAGCTTGATATTGCCTGATCAATCGGGCTTTATACCTGATAGGTCCACCTCTCATAATCTCCGGACAATATTCTCAATGTTCCACATATTGGAACCGGACATGTCAGCCGCGGCTGTACTGTTGGATGCAGCCAAGGCCTTCGACTCTGTGGAGTGGTCGTACATGTTTCTTGTCCTCCAGCGCATGGGGTTCCCACCTCTATTTGTGCAGTGGATAAGAGTGCTATATGCAGATCCATCGGCCAGGGTGAGGGTTGGTGGGTTGACGTCTGACTCGTTTGATATACAAAGGGGCACTCGCCAAGGCTGCCCGTTGTCTCCGTTGATTTTTGCTATCATGCTCGAGCCGTTGGCATGCGCCATCAGGCAAAGACATAGGGAAACAGCACTCAACTTTAACTACCGCCCAGTCGCCATTTCGCTATACGTGGACGACATGGTGCTTTTTGTGCGTGAACCCTCTAGATACTTGGCACAACTGCTGAGGGAATACGTGAGGTTTAGTCGGCTGTCGGGCCTAGTAGTTAATTGGGATAAATCGGTGATCATCCCACTGACGGAGTCGACAACACGACCAGATATGGAATTCCCACTGGTGTGGTCTGCTGACCCAGTAAAGTATCTTGGAGACTGGATTCACCGGGACCCGGACAAGGTCCTGTGTGAGAACTATGGCAGAACGCACGCAAGGCTAGATCAACGGGTGAATACGTGGGTGAACCTGCCGCTGTCACTGGCGGATCGAATTGCGCTCATCAAGATGGTGGTCTTGCCGCAGTATTTGTACCTGTTTAATAACATCCCGCTTGTACTGACGAAAGCGTTTTTTGATACTTTGAGAGGTACATTGCTTCGGCTGGTCTGGGGTGGCAAACGTGCCCGTGTAAAGTGGTCAGTTCTTACCAGTGATTATGGCAAGGGAGGATTCGGGGCGCCGGATTTCTATATATATTATCTATGTGCGCAAGCTCAGTATGCCTTTTACTGGATGAGACCGCATGCGTTCACACCGCATGTTGCGGTGGAAGAAGGGGATGTACACCCGATACCATTACATAGTATGATCACTCATAAGGCACGCAGGACCCAGAGGGCGGAGATCAACGCTGTAGATTCGACTGTGGCTGCATGGCAGATGTTGGGGCGTCTGGCGTGCAAGTTGCCGTTGTATGCACCGGCTATGCGTATAGAACATCATGCTGCGCTGTCGGTGACTCATGAAACTCCATCGATGCGATTGCTTGAGGAGGCAGGTTTTCAGCGGATGCACGATCTTTACCCAGAGGGATCCTTTATTACGGCAGACGCTTTGCAATATATTAGTAACCCATCACTGCTGTTTAGTTTTGCTATGCACAGGCTTCGGCAAGCGGTCAGGGCCCACTACGATACTTACCTACTGGAGCCGCCGGCGTTGCTATCCCTCCAGTTTGTGCTCACCACCCCCACCAATAAAAAACTGATCTCCCGGTTATATAAGATGGTCAGGGAGGAATGTGGGAGTCAGCCTGATAGGAGCTGGGAGAGATGGAATGCCTGTCTACCCGAACCATTATCAGAGACAGATTGGACATATGTGTGCGAATTGACGGGCAAACTCACCATGAACGGAAACCTGCGCATTATACATTTTAAATATATACATCAGGTGTATTATACTCCTGTACGCTTGCACAGGTTTGGATTGCGTGAGACTACCTGCTGTGTGAGATGTGGACAAGGGGTGCTGACTTCCTGCATCTTGCTTGGGGATGTGGGAAGGTGGCGGAATTCTGGGAGGCTGTGATACGAGATCTACGGGCAATGACTGCTGTTGAATTGCAATGCACACCGCCTGTGTGTTTGTTGAGCTGTGTTCCCCATGTGAGAGGCGTGAAGGGTAGATTTGTGCGTTTGGCTCTGCTTATTGCAAAGCGGAGGGTGGCCATTACTTGGGGTGGGAGACGAGCACCGACAGTGGACCACTGGATAAATGATTTGGTCTATTGTAATGATAATATGGCAATGTACGTGGAGGAGCTGCCTATGGTTTCAAGGCCGAAGGACATTTGGGAGCCGCTTCGGCTCTTCCTCCTGGCAAGGGTAACTGCGACCGAGCGGGACGATGTGCTTTAGGGATCACGGGGGGGGGAGGCGGGCAGCCAACTTGGAAGCTCTGAAGGAATAGCTGGAAGTAGCTCTCCTGCTCCAATGCAACTAAATGAATAATGTTTAGAATGAATAAGGGGGTTCGATGGTCTGTCTTTATAATTTGTTGTTTTTTCTTTTTTTTAGTTTTGTTTGAGGATATGGTGGGAGAACATGAGCCTTTGATTATACATATATTGTATCTGTGTAAGGTGGGAATATGACGGTTTGATTGTTGTATTTGTTTTGTGATGTCCCTAATTTTGAAAATAATAATAAAAATAAAAAAATAAAAAAAAATATTACTGCTTAATAAAATAGATTTTTCCATAGTGAACTACTGACCTGAAATCATAAAATCAAATTCATGGTCATTTCTCCTCTACTGTCTTAGGCCAGTTTAAAAATGGTGCCCAAATATTGTTCCCTCTTTTTCTTGCTCTTTTCCTCTTATGTTTATATACTCCTACCTTTTGTTGATAATTAGATATATAGCAGGAAAACCATTGTATCTAATATGGTGGATTGGGCCTTAACCATTTTGTAGCGATACAGATTCTGACGACAACCATCACAACAAATACCGGAGAATACATATCTAATCAGATAAGTTGTGAGGTAAGATTTACCTCTGTGCGCAAACCTTTCCCCTGGAAATCAGCGTTTCCCTGCAGAATTCGCAGAATTTCACGCAAGTGACAAATGTGTACAATTTCTGTCTCTGTAGCCCTACAGCATTGATAGTTTGAATTTGGCCTCCTTTCCCAATCAAAAAATTTGGTTGTGGTGTAATATAATTTATAAATACTTTAAAAATATTGAACCTTTACTTATACAGAGAATAATTCCATGTGTTTAACCTTTAAAGAGGCCTGAAATCGGATCTCTTGTTTATCTAAACGGAGTCTCTTCCCCCAATTTGTAGTCTGAAGATGTAAGTCATCGAGGTCTAAATCTACGTTATCGTTAAATGCAGATTATTCATTTATTTGAATTCGTTCTTTATTATCTTATTTAATAATGGATCATAATTCAATGAAATTATCTTATTCACTGCAGCTGTTATTTTTACACTGAGGTAGATAGCAGTATTAGTCTTAATGGAGTCTTCAGATTGGACTTTCTTATTACAGATTATCTGTGTTTTCCCACTATTTAAAAGATAACTAGAAACTTGACAAAACAGATTGCTTCAGACTCAGTTTTTGTCAGGAAGCTTTCTAAATTAGTTGTGGTTATTGAAACATCATCAGCTAGTAACTTGGTTGTTGTTAGAAATAGGGTCCCTAGTTGACAGTGGTTTGCACCCTATCAAAGTAGGGACCCTCACTCTTGTCAGGGTAAGGGACTTACACAGCTAAGATAACCCCTGTTCACCCCCTTGGTAGCTTGGCACAGAGCAGTCAGGCTTATCCCAGAGGCAATGTGTAAAGTATTTGTACACACATACGCGCACACGCACACACGCGCACACACACACACTGAAAATACTACAAAAGGAGTCCACATCAGTTTAGGACAATAGCCAATATTTATATGAATAAAATAAGACCAAAACAACAACAATCCAACATACACAAGTCAAGATATGAATTTTCAAAGATTAAATAAAGTTCAGTTCTTAAAAATCAATTGTTGCGCTTGATCAGGACGTATCTTAGATGTGTCAAAGATCAAAGATGATGCGAGGCGCAGGGGATGCATCAGTTCCTTACTGCTACAGGGAGGTGAGACATCTGTTTCTTAGTGCTAGGCAGGGGAGGTGATGTATTGGTTCCTTACTGTTGCAGGGGAGGTGATGTGCCGTTTTCAGACAGGCAGCCTTGGTTCCTTACTGCGGTGCGGTGTTGATGAAGAAGATGGCATCCAGGTATGATGCCTTGGAAGTCAAGTTGCGCTGCGTTGAATCCGCAGTGTTGAAGCAGTCTCTGCGTCGGGACAATGCGTTACGGACTTTGGTGAAGAATTGATATCTGATGATAAATTTCCGAGACATGCCTTATGCAAAGAATAAATGAGGCCAATAAATGAGGCCAAAAAATAAGCAAGTCTGAAATATTTTTTATGAGAGTGAGAGAAAAATGTTAATCCAAAACCTGGGTATTTTAATTGGGCAAACACAAAGGAAGACCTGACTTGGCAGTTCGGGCTGGACTGTTCCCATGAGGAACAGGGTTAAGACTGATTTCCATATGGCTGGGTCTGAACTGGGGTGGCGAAGTGAGCTAAAGAACAATGATGGATTCAACCCAGATCTGTGACTGGGGTTGAGTGTCTGAAAAGTTTCAGTGCTCCATCCATCATCTCCTTGTGTTTGCTTTGTTCCACCTAAGTTGGTAGGGAATGCCCAGACGTGGGTCCCTTGCTCACTTTGCCACTGGATTCAAGCTCGCCTGGCTGATGAGGGATGTTACCCCGAAACCGGTCCCAGGTTGCTCGTTTCCGGTCCAGGGAAGACCTGGCTTGACAGTTCGGGCTAGACTGTTCCCATGAGGAACAGGGTGAAGACTGATTTGCATATGGCTGGGTCTGAACTGAGGTGGCGAAGTGAGCTAAAGAACGAAGATGGATTCAACCCAGATCTGTGACTGGGGATGAGTGTCTGAAAAGTTTAAGCGCTCCGTCTATCATCTTCTTGTGTTTGCTTTGTTCGCCCTTAGTTGGAAGGGTATGCCCAGGCGTGGGCCTCTTGCTCACTTTGCCACTGGATTCAAGCTAGCCTGGCTGATGAGGGGTGTTACCCCGAAACCGGTCCCAGAATGAATGTTTCCGGTCCAGGGAAGACCTGGCTTGGCAGTTCAGGCTGGACTGTTGCCATGAGGAACAGGGTCAAGACTGATTTGCATATGGCTGGGTCTGAAGTGAGCTAAAGAACGAAGATGGATTCAACCCAGATCTGTGACTGGGGGTGAGTGTCTGCAAAGTTACAGCGCTCCGTCCATCTTCTCCTTGTGTTTGCATTACTTTATATGGGCCCAAGCTCCTATCAGTCTGGGAGCTTTCATAAGGTTGCGAATGGCCCCTTGGACCTTAGGTTTCCTCCCTTTATAAACTGGTACTTCAAAATCATCCATGTGACAGTTCAAGTCCCCATTAACCACCATTGGTGTAAGCCATTGTGCCGCTTCAACAGTTAAAAACTCAAAGACCTCAACATCATCTAAATTAGATCCATACACTGTGCAAACTGTGAATTTTGTTGTTTTAACTAGACATTCAGCAGTAGCCCATCTCCCCAAGAGATCCAACACTTTCCTTTTAATCATACAGTGACTCCCTCTAAATAAAATGCCCATACTTCTAATTGAAAAAGTCTTTCATATGTAACTGTAGACAATATCCCAAAGGTTTGAGTAGCTGCCTATATTATATATGTGGCTCTTGGTAACAAATCATATCGGATTGAAATATTTTGAGCTCTTTGCTTACATATGCTCTTTTTGCCCTGTTAATCAGCACCCTTGTGATTAAAGACGCAATTCTCAGTTTATTCATGCCATATTAATCATTCCCTTTTAGGGGACAGTAAATATATATGAAACAAAAATAAAACTGTGTTCAAAACGGAGCATTTACCACCTTCCTCAGTTTTTGCCATGTCTATCCTCTCACCTTTCTTTTCCCTTTTTTACCAGACCTCCATTTTTCTTTAAAAATCTTCCCTCTGGCTTTCAGTGGTCCCACTTATATATCCCCACCTGTTTTCCCACAACCTCAAACCCTGTCTGCTCCCACCCACCTTAAGTCCTACAGCCCATCCACCCACAGCAGGAAGCGAGAACAAGCAACACGTTGGTGGATAGGAATGATGGGCATGCTTGGTGCTCCCCCCTAACTCAGTGTACTATTAGTATAGTAAGAACAATAGATGTGAAGTCTCAAACATCATTGTTATTGTGCCCAAAAATCATTTTGCCCTGATCACTGAGTTAAATAAAAGTGTTTTAGCATTTTTCATAACTTTTAGTCGAGCTGGACTCTGCAGGAATACTTGACACCCTTTGTCTTGCAAGGGTCTTATAATTGTTAAAGCCGGCACCTTCTTACAACCATTGCATGGCAAATGTCTCACAAAGAAAACATGGTCATCGGCTTCCTTCTTTGAATCTGGTCGAGCCTTCTCAAGCACCTTCTATCTCAACAAAAAATTGCCGGAAACAACCAAAATTGCCCTTGTTTGTGTTCAGGGTCGGAGATTGCTTTAATAGGCTGTGTCAGCATTTGTGGAAATCTCTGTGTCTGCTGTGTCTCATGCTCCCAATCCCATTCTGTGAGTTTTGGAAAGGCAGATTTAAATAGCTGTATCACAAACCCCCTAACATCATTCCTCTCAGCAACTTCCATTACACCAAGAATTCTCAGGTTATTCTGATACTGTTGGTTTTCAAAGTCCTCAGTTTTCATTGCACGTCAAATAGTTGTGCATTATGGCCTTTAGTTGTTCTTTTATCCCTACAATGTCTGTCTCTAGGACGGAGGTGTGTTCCTCAAATTGGGAGATTTTCTTCACAGTTTTGGTACATGTTTTGGAAATCATTCCTTAATGCGGCTTGTGCCTTTTGGTTATCATGGCTTATTTCTTTATGATGGGCCATATTGGGATGGCCTCCAGGTGGCACATCACCTAGTTCCAGCGTCTCTTGCGCAAATGCAGATTTAGCCAATGGTTTTTCTCCCATGGCAGAACAATAGAGTAGTGTAATTCCATTTTGAGGCATTCTTTGCTAGTTTTACCTGCCATCCACTCTGCCGTCTTGTGCACCCCGTGCATACCAGCTTAACAAAGTCACTTCAAGATGCTGAGTCGCTCTCAGATTCTCAAGTTTTGCTCTGGCCTTTATTCTTAAAGAGGTCAATGACATGTCAGAGAGTGAGGAAAATTGTTCAGCAGTTTCATGATCATGATCTGCAAGATTATTACTTGCACACTGCACTTTTCTCCGATCTTCTGCATTTTGCATGTTTTTTTCTCTTTACAGTCTTCTAGTTGTATATTTCTGCCACCCTCGAAATTCATTGTTGTTAAAAACAAATTTCCCCTCTGGATCCTGGCTGGGGCTTGATTGGCCTTCACTGCCTCCTGACCCGTTCCTTTAACTGTACCCATATAAACAGCACTATAAACCATCATGCATTTCCTTCTTGAATATTGCAGCAAGAGAGTCAAGGTCCTTCAAATTATCTTTAAGTTCTGGCACAGGAATTGCAATATTTCTTCCCCCAGCGCTACCATGTACTTTAGTTGAATGACTAGTCTGCCACTCATGAGTGTTGGTGCTCCAGCCAGGGGTCGACTTGGCCTCCTTCTGGTTTTCCAAGATCATTAGTAGCTGAAGAATCGCAGATCACCAAATTTGCCTTTCTTTTTGGTAGGACATGGGCCAGTGTAGCAACATTTCCAGACATAAAAAAGTTCATTGATGTGGGACACTTATCTCTCTTTTCTTAGGCTTCATCCATTCTTGCGGATAAACTAGATTCTCATAGCCTTGTGAAAACGTCTGTGACAGAGGCCTTCACCTCACTTGCCCCAATGATATATAGGGTTGGTTGAGCTGATTCCAGTGGATCCTCAGTATTTACTGGTGGTAGTAACATCCTGTATCAAGCTGACTGGCCTGGAGCCTGTTGTATTGTTGAACCTGCTGATTGCATGGGAGGGTTGCGCCGCTTTGGGTGCCATCCTCAGACCAAGTTGTTGTGACCCAACGCACTGTAGTTTGAAAGCCAGTATTCACTGAGTTAGCTCATTCCTACGGCAACAGAGCAATACATATGTGTCCAACATCTCCAATCTGTGAATCATTTCTCCAAGACACACGTTACCAACGAGAGACTCTTATATAAGAGGAGAATGCTCTACACGGTCGATCAAGCTACTGTCATCTTGCTGCCCCAGCTCACAAAAATATGTTCACATCCTCATTGTAGATTCCCCTCCAAGGTTGCTCGGTTTCAAAGTAGGAGAGGAGCACTAGCAACATTGAGGCCTCCCTTTTGGACTAAATGGTGCTTTGAGAGTCTTTGCAAAGTTCTTGGCTTCTGTGATATATTTACTTCTCAATCATGACTTCAGAGTTCACCCATACCTGAACAACCTTCTAATTCATTTGTCTTCTAATGCTCAGAGTTTGAAGGGCATGGAGTTGGTGATGGTTTTGGCTTCTTGGTAAATTGAAAAAATACCCTCTTTTTCCTGTAAAGAAATTGGAATATATTGGGGATTACTGCAGAACCGTTATGGGGAAGGTGTTTATTACGATTACCCAGAATAAGAAATTCTGGAATCACCTCAGCATGATGATATTATAGAAATGAGCTGTAGTGAGAGACTGATTTCACATCCACAAGGATATTGCATTCTCTCTGCTCCTTATTCTTTGGACAGGGATTCATTTAGGGAAGATAGTTCCCACTTCCTTCTCTGGTGGTCACCAAGTTCAGAGGAATATGAGTTCCTCATCCTGTTCACACAGACTGGTTAAGATCAATTGGCTTGTTGATTGATTCCCTCAATTCTGGAGTAATGTTCTTCGTTATTCTTTCCTGAATACCATAATTCTGACAGTGGATGCCTGCAGCAGGGATTGAGGGAGTGAGGAGGGGATCCTCTGTACTGGAGGATCACTCAGCCCAGTGTCGGTGGTTTTACCAGTACGGACTCCGGTCCTCCAGTGGGAAAGAACTGATGGTTGTATGGAAGGTTTACAAGTATTCTTACCTAAGTTCAGAGAATAGGTGTTGATGGTCTGCACAGACAACATGGAAATGAAGGCTTAGCTTGAACTGGTAGTTTAATGCGGGCTCTCTGAGTCTGTATTTGTTAACCCAGAAAATGTGCTCCTGGGCAGAGGTACTTTTCTCTCTTATAGCAGTTTTCATTCAGGGCGCTCACTATGTCTGGGCTGACCATATGAGTCCGGTTTTTCGTTGTTCATTGAACTTCCATCTAGTTTATGGGAAATTCTTCTTCATTGGCTGAGAGGGACATGGTTTCCTCTCCTCTCCTCTGGTGTCTCTCATTGGACGATCTTTCCCTTCTTACTTTATTTAATTTTTCGCTTCCTCTCACTCCTTGCCAGAGCCTAAATTAATTGGTTGAAAGCGAAGATTTCATGCCTGCTAAAACAAGAATCTCTCAGTTGACATAGGGCTTGCAATTAAAGACTTTAGGTTCTTTTGAGGTGACACTTTTGTTTGTTAAAATCTTGCTATAAAGGCTTTTTAAGGATGCTTGATTTGTTGAGACAAAGCCTATGATCTCGTTCCCGTCTTAAGATTTGCCTTCTATTATTAGAGAAGGTTTATAACTATAAGGGATTTTTTCATAGTTATCATCATCGCAGTAAAAAGGATCAGATAGGTCAGTTTGTTACTTTGCAGTCATCCATATCTAAGAGATTGTGATGACAGAGTTGTTCTAATTTTGAGTCCTAAGTTTGTTCATAAGGTTAGTTTTGCATTTTACAAAGGGCAGGGGGTTGTGCTTCTTTCCTTAAGGTCCAGCTCCTCCTTAGATTCTGAATCATTGATTCATGTTTTAGATGTTGTAAGTTCTAATAAGTTTTAGTGTTATTTCAAACAAACTGTTATTTTGTGTATGCATTTTGAATCAGCTAGGAAAAGCTGTAGGTTTTCTAAAGCTACTCTCAGGAAGTGAATATACAGTAAACTTTTTAGACTTTGACTTAGGATTTTCCTGGGTCATTTCAGGCTCATTCTGCTGGAAGTATGTGGTGTTTCTATTATAAACATTTGCAGAGCTGTCACTTGGGTACTCCTTCTAAATTTATGTCTCATTACAGGCTAAATGTAGCCAAAATAATGATTGGAATGGTGTTTTGGCAAACAGATTCTTTCTAGGGCAGCTACTTGGAATAGGTTTTTAAATTGATATTGGTAGCAATTGACTCATTTTTTTGTTCTCTCTAGGGTGCGGTACTAGAGGTTATTTTTTTCTGCTTTCATATATCCTCAAGAAAATAAAGAATGGGTTGAGGCGGAGATGAGGAGGTAATGCAAAGATTACTTGCTAGTTATTCCGATTCTTCTTTCCTCGTCCCAGTACTTCAGACCTACCCTCACACCCTACCTGTGAGCCTTCATCAGCAATCTGGTAAGAAGCTTTTAAAGTGCTGGACGTAATGCAGGAAGCTGTAATGTTCATAGGAGGGTTAACTGTCTTCATTCATGAATCTAGAAATTAGCTTGGGGAAAAGTGGTAACTAGGGGGAGGAGAAGAGGATAACCTGCAGGGAAGTAAGTACTGGGATGAGGAAGGAAGAGCTGGAATAAAGGTTAGCAGTAAGTAATCTAGGCATTACATGTGAAACTAATATGTGGATCACAATACCTGCACGGATAAGAATAATCGAAAATCACCCTGAATCCCAGTGAGCCATTGGGACATTTCTCAACACCTAGGGGCCGATTCCGATTCGGGCCGGAAATCTCTCCGACCGAGCCGGACCCGGAGAGATTTCCGACCGAATCGGACCCGTGCAGCCCGACCGAACGAGTACGATGCGTCCGTATGCTATCGGACTCGAGTCGGTCGGACTCCCATTGAAGTCAATGGGAGCCGGTCGTACAACGCGTATGCGGGCTCCCATTGACTCAATGGGTGCGAGGCGAACAAGGGCGCCCCCTACAGCGGGTACGCGGCGAAGCGACTCGCGCCGTACACGCACAGGTAGGGGGGACCCGTGGGTCCCCCCTGTGTGCGACTCGCGCGGCTACACGTACAGGGGGTCCGACACGTACCCCCGAAGTACGTCTCCGACTGCTCTTTCGAGCCGGGCGGCGCGTGTCGGTCGGACTGCTCGCGGCGCGTATCGTACTTACCCGGCCGGGGAACGTCTCCATTGCGCGGTGCGAGTCGTGTCCGAGCGAGTCGGTCGGTGCGGTTCGACCCGGGAACGAGTCGGTCGGAGCGGTTGGGACGCCCAAACGAGTCGGTCGGCGATTTCGCATCGTACTCGCTCGTCCGGACGCGCGTACGAATCGGTCGGGAAATAGGGCTCCGAATCGGATCCGGTTATGCCGAATCCGAGTCGGAGCCCTACCGGCCGAGATCGGAATCGGCCCCCTAGTGCGCATCTGTGTACACCACACCAAGGGGGATATTTCCAATTAAAAAAAGGGATGCGCCATATTTAGAAAAATATGGCACACACCTGTGTTTCCCCTAGCGCTGGCACTGCAAAAGCTGCCTAGCGCCATGTTGCAAGGATGCTTGCCCTGCAGGGGGGATTGTTTATGTGCAGGAAGGAACACCTTCCTGCACATAAATAATCTTTAAAGGCGATTTGCTGTTTCTATGTGTGTTGCAGAGTGCAGCACACATAGAAAGAGCAAAATATGAGGAAAAACTAATAATTTCTCCTCGTAACGCCATCCTAAGACCAGGTTTTTCCTGTCCTTAGTTTTTAGCGTTGCCCCATCCTTGTAAATATGGGGCAGCGTTAAAAAGAAATGGGTGTTGCGGGGGATTGCCTACTGCAACACCCATTGCACGCCTGTTTCACGCTAAGTGAAGCTTGAAAGGGGGCCCTGTTTGCAAGGTGGCATTAAGTGGCTTAACATCGCTTTGTAAATAAGGAGAAGGGAATATCACCACCAGAACGTCACTAAAAGTGACGTTCTGGTGGCGATATCCCCTTGTAAATATGCCCCCATATTTAAAGCATGGTTTGAAACGTCGCGCACCTCACTCCACAATCCTTATACAGAACATACTACATTCAATATCCTTCCAAACATACTCTCCGTAAGGGTGCTCAGAAACCCAATGCAAATAGGAGCACTTAGTGGCCTCATCGGTATATGTAATTCTTAACAAATTTCACAATACAATGCAAGGAAAGAAATGTAAACTGTTAGTGGTGTGAATTAGCACCTCGCTTCCATGGTTTATTGTGTACTCGCCAAAGAATTGAGTAAGCACGGCCTGACTTTCTATAGCTGGCTGAATAGTGTGGATTGGTTTGACATTTCACATTTGACTACTGTTCAACAACATGGACAAGAGAAAAGCAATCACGATAAATCTTTCCTCTTCAGCAGTCCTTCGGTAATTGTTCACATGGTGATGTATCTCAGAGCAGACAATTTTCCAGCCCTGTATTTTTAATGCCATATACCTCATTTTATTTTGTTCGGAGATAAGTTTAGGATGAATTACGCATGACCGTGTAGACAGTTCTTTTCTCACAAGGTGGCCCTAGAACATACCTTTTCCAAAGTCCCCTAATGAAGTATAGCCAATGTTACTTTAAGATGTGTGAGCTGCTTTGCATGGCATGTAGTACTGTACACAACTCCAATTTCTTTAAATGGTTTGAATCACTATACCCTTCTACCACAGACTAGGATTTCAAAACAGTACAAATTTTTTTAATTTGGAAGTTTTGTAATAAAACAAGAAATTAAGTAGAAAGAAGGAAGACTTTTATAAGTTAATATTCTGCCAACTACAATTTTAAATCTGAGCACATAAATGTAAAGAAAATTATCTTAGGTAGACGAAGTTACACAGGCATTGGCAAGGATGGATGGATGCATCAATAAGTAAATGAATCCAGGATCTTTAAAAATGTGTCTCTTCAAACCGCATTACTTAAAGGAAGAACTGCTAATAAACTCTCCCAGAATCAAAGTAGAGATCTAGAAGTTACAATGCATGTAGCATCTGTCCAGAAAGGTGGGTCGATTTTTTGACAGGTTGACAATCCATAACTTGGGTAAGAAGCGGATTTAAATTGTATCAACCTCATATGATATCTCAAATAGTGATACACATGGAGAAGAAACTCTAGTCTCTGGCATGCAAGTCCAAGAGTCCTGAAACCCCTGAATTGAATTATTGTGACTCCTTTGTTGCCTTGCTGGCGAGAGAGTGAGCACTTTGTATATGAGAACATTGTCACTTGATATTCTGTTGGGAGAATACCAAGGTTCTTGGTAGCTAGGATGCATTAGTAGCATCTGATTGTCATGCTTGCGAAATGCACCATCATCACAGTCCTTGGTTGGACAGGTGACTTTAAGGGTATGTTAACTGTACTTCTTGTCTTTCTGGCTGGCATCTCCTGGTAACCCTGTAACTTCTTTCTGCCTGTACTTCAGGAGCTCCCTGGCTATGCATTACTGGTATCCCTGGCATTGATGGAAGCATCAGATATGTTTGGAGAAACCAATGATTGCTAGGAGTCTCTTATGGATGGATGGTTTTGTTGAAATGGTGGGGATAATCATGGCCACTGACTAGTAAAATCCTCCATTGGTTCAGAATCTTATGAGCAGAGCAACGCTATTGATATTCATTTTGAAGGGGTGGTTAGTGGTTTTGGTCGATTCCACCTAAACATGGAGGATATCATGTCTGCAGGGACAGCAGTCTCCATCGCTTCAGGACTCTGTTATTAAAGCTACCTTCATATTTGTGCAATCATGCATCAAGTATATTCGTATGTTCTAAGTTGCCACCTTATGTATGATTTCTGTAGTTTTTAGAAGCTTTCCCGTGATCTGCATTTGCTACTCTGGCAGTCAGTTGAGTGCTTTAGAAAGGATTACATGCTGGAATTATGTGCCACCTTATTCAGTATGTATAGTATTTTACCTCTCTTCTGCACTTTTTTTTTTGGACACAGATGGTTCTGTTATCTAAGGTACTGAATTTGTTGTAAGCTCTATATATTTAAATATTGATTTGTTTGAGTCGGAGCATGAATGTCTGGACCACTGATTGCATGGAAGAGAACCTGGGTGTCAAAGTGTACAACGATTCAATGTCATCAGCATAATTACTTTTCTGATCCCAGCTCATTATCAACTTTATGAGTATAAACCTAAACAATCAAGATGATAATATCTATTCCTGAGCATACCGTGCATTATTCCCTGATTGGCAGAGGAGAAAAGGGTGGAGGATGCCATATGCTCCTATTCATCAGAAAAGGCTTATCCAATCCAGTTCTGCATTGGGAATATCCATATCAGAAAATCTTTGCAGTGGAACAGATTGCAGATGACATAGAAAGCTATCAACATGTGTTATACTATCAATGCTTCAACACCATCCTTGTCGGCAATAGTTCTGATCAGCCTTCCTGAATAGGGTGAAGTAGTCCCTGATGTAAAATTCTTAACTCCGATGTACCTGCTCTCACTGAGTTTTGTTGAGAAGAGGATATTTAACGCTGGGTGATAAGTCCTGGGCTCAGCTAGACAAAGTGAATAACTAGCTTAATTACTTCTTGTTTTGTTTAGTATTCATATATGTTATTCAGATTAGGCACTCCTATAAAACAACATTGTTTCAACAAACTTCGTTTAAACCACCCCAACAGAAGAACATTTACCCTCACAGAATTGAATCTTTGTGTCTATTCTCTAGCACCCCCCATCTCCCAAGAGACAAAGAAGGTTGGCCGAGGAGTGGGGGAGAAAATGAGAATGGAGAAAGTCTGTCCAGAAGCACTCCATTCGTCCTGTGGTTCCATGAATATTACTGCCACCTCACTGGTCAAAATATTAGGGACCTATTACTCCCACTAACAATTAAAGAATGTTCCGCAAACAACATTCCAACCAACCTTCTTGTGAATCTAACGAACAGAAACCATAGCTACACCAACACTATTTATGTTCTTTTCCTTTTTGCCTCCAGGAAGACATCTGCTGCTTCTACTTGTTAAAACACGTGACATTTTACTATAGGGTGCCATCGCCCTGAGGGGAGTGCCATAATGATGCCTCTAGTCCCAGTTTGATCAGAGTGGCTGCAATCAGGAAATATAAGAAAGCTCTTGCCTTCAATGGTGACTTTTCATCAGTTGTATGCCTCTCTCAGAATCTTTTCCCTGTCTTGTGTACTATTCAATTTTGCAATCAAGGTACTTCTAGAGTTGGTGTATTAGCCGTGGATCTTAGATGGAGGCACTAGGCTTTCCTCGCTATGGACTCTGTTAGTTTGTCAGCGCCTAAACTCTCTGTTTCTAGGAAACTTTGGAATGTGACCCCCAGTGGTTCTTTAGTCACCTTTAGTCTTTAGTCTTGGTATTCCCACATTCGAATGGTATTCACACATCTCTGGTCCTGTAGTTTTTCCAGTTTCTGCTCCATGCGGACATGACCGGGACCACACAATACTTAAGGTCTTGGAATACTTTATTTTCACCTTGCAGAGCATTAGTCAAGCCTCCAACCTTGTATTGGTAGAAGCGTTTTCTTATCCTTTTGAAGAAACATGAAGTGGCAACATTTCCAAATATGTTGGTGAGCCATTCTATGTCTGCAAGCCAGTAATTTTGTTTTTCAAGTTTTTGGGATAATTCCATGCTGGTGGCCTTGGTTCCTGGACCTTGCTTCTTGAGGTCTGTGAACATTGAAAAAGTGATGCACTGAGCACAGCCAAAGTATATGCATAGTTAGTATTGATGGCATGGGGACCAGGCACAGGGCTTGTCCAAAGACCATGGCTCCTTCACATTCCCTTCTATACAAAGCCAAAGGTGATGGGGGTCATGGAACAATATATCTTTGTAGTAACTTAACCTTTCTTAGATAAAAGATAAAGATACTCAGCGCCTTCTTACTTGGACTAGAGACCAAATTATACTATAGCAAAACCAAACAACTTCCCTGAAAAATCTTTGTAATAGCTTCTTACTCAGATGTGAAAATACGCTCTGTATCAAAACCATATACGTTTCAATAAAAATTATCATTTGAAAGGGTATGGGTATGACCTAAAATATGCAGAAGGTTACCATTTAACGTGAGTGATGCTTCAATTCTGTAGTGCCCATGGCCTCACGTTTGATATCATTTATAATATTAACAATAACATAATTGCTAACTTCACTGATAACGTCACATATCACATCGCCATTGCATCATCGATCACTGAAGCCACTAAGGAGGCAGGAACAATAATTGCCAAAGGCAATGCTCTGCACAATTGGTTTGAACCTGCACAAATTTTGCACATACCAAAGAACGAGCCTAGTACTCTGCATGGGAAAGAGTGTTCAGTACAAGTTCTCAGCTCAGGGTTAGCAGTCAGTGCCCATTGCCTGTTAGTCACAGTCGAAAGCCATTCCCAGTGAGCCCTAGAAACTGAGGTGCTGAGTGTCAGGCCTACGTAAAATGCCAACCTTGGACAAAGCAGAACTATATGATTTATGCAGCAAATAGCACATTCTACTACTTTTTTGTTTTCCCCAGCACTGTAAGACGTCATTACTCCATAAGATAGTGAAGGATAAATGAGGGGATTGTAAACATGTTTTGTTTGGTGCTGTCGAGAGGAGGGAGAGATGGCTGGAGCCATGAGGTGATATAGAGAGATGAATGCTCCTTTCCTTATGTTGTACTGTGTGGGTCTTCACAAAGGTGCCGCCCTTTCTGTCCACTCACAGACTATTTGTGATTTTTTTATTAGACAAAATACAATCATCTTGAACACAGCACAGATAAAAGACACTTGCTAGGTGTAAGGGTAATATCAACATGCAGAGGTTTTCTCACGCTGAGCATGCTACCCTATGTTATGGCCACTGTAGGTGGATCTGAAAAGAGGAGATTCAAATTGTGAAGTTAAACTGAGGTGATTCTAATTGAGTATTTATGAGGACATGCAACTTGTCAGATAATTGGATCCAAATGACATTTGTGCAGAAATTGGATGAACCGCAGTATAATCAAACCAAATTTTTGCATGGTTTGCTGGCCTCTGTTTTCAGTACTACTTCTGTCGGATAGATTATTTTACCACACGAGGTTGCAGAGAGTTCTTATCACTAGCACACACACAATTTGAATCTTAGCATTAGAGTCATTCTGTACTAAACCCAGAAAACCAAATACTGAGAAAACAACAGACACTATCAAACAATGGTGTCTCCATTTCGGATGATAGCCCTGCCAGATCCACATGGAGAGATACCCAGACAGCAAATACAGTAGTATGCCATAACAATGATGGATAGCAGTATACAAATGCTACCATTGCATAACATCTAAGCTAATAAAGAAGATGTAATAGGAAATGCTCTTGCACCCCTTAAAATGGTTGTGCAATGGGATATTTGTATCACTGCTCAGGGGAAGTCTTAAGGTTTACAGTGTAGACGACCCTTGTTATTGTCTATAAGACATATTCTAGCATTGCAGCTCACACTCGTGGACATGGCCATTGTGGCCAACTGATGGGTAGCCAAGGCTGTTAATGTCATAGAAATTGCACCGGATTCTGTGCAGCAGATGAAGTGCTCTGCCTTTTGACCCCAAACGTAGTTTGGAGGTTTAGATAATAGACATGATTCCAAACCTACTTCGAGTTCTGTCATTCTGGTGAGAATATTAAAATAGGTTCCATTTGATCTAAATATTATCAGGTTCTTATTCAAGTGAGCATCTGCCTTCTGCAGCCTGGACTGAGCAACCATCTAATTTCATGTAGGGCAACTGGTTACCATCAGACCATAATGATTACTCTTTGGCTACCATGTGCTAGACCAGAATCAGTAATTGTGGGCCTCCAATTTGCACTTGAATCACAATTTGCGGGACATTCATAATCCTGGTCTGAGGCTATCTAACCAAACCATCTGGCGATCATTTTACCTTGTTCCAATTATTGTGTGTTGTAGTACAGAATACAAAGGTTGCACCCCTAAAAGGTTTTGTTTTCAAAGGCAATTCAAATAATTTTAGTTGTTATGGTAGAGGAACTGTAATGACCTCAGGTATCGTTCGTGTTTCCAGGGGAATGCCTGTAGACAGCAAGTTGCTTGTTTACTGGTTGTGAGCTGCACTTTGAAGCTTGCTTCGAGTTGCATGTTAAGGAAAGACAAGAACACATTAACATAATATAGCAACATATTACTGTCAATTAATGGTAACGTGATTGATTCTTTGTCCCCAATAATCAAGGATCTTGAATGACTGCTGCTTGAAGCAAGTTGCTGGTAATCTCTCCAAATGTCTCAAATATATAGTATTCTACCCGAACATGACGAAATCCTTCTAAAAGAACGAAGGTATCAGGAGGTGTTCAAACTTCTAGAAGAAAGAGTGGTCTATGGCTCAAAGTACCAAAAATTCAAAACAGAAGAGGCCCAATGTACTAAGATACTGGTCACAAATTGAAACTCTTCTTTTTGCGACCAGGAGCTTTGTTTGTGGCCTGACCTACATATTAATAAGTCGTTTCACAAAATACTGAATCATAGTGGGTTGCAGAACGACTTGCCTCTTGAATAATAATCAGGCAGGTCACAATTTGTGATCACTACGATTGGTTACAGTCACACAGATGATGGTCTGCAAGGATCAGCAGACTGCTATCCCTATTACTGCTTTTAAAAATGAAACTTTTCTTCTTTCTTTTTTTTAAAAGTAGTCCGATTTAGCTTAATAGGAAAGTGGGCTGCTTTTTTTTTTTTTTTAAAGTTTTCATTTTTGAAAAACTTCAGTGAGAGTTGGAAGTGGTAGTGGTCCCCCACAGTGGCCCTCTGGACCACTGCCTAATCAACCTGAAGCTGTTACCTCAATTTGCAAATGGGAAGGGGTCCAAAGGGGGACTCTGACCTTTTCGAATGTGTTACTACCCCAACTTGGGAATCAGTAGTTTACCAACTCCTAAAAGGGGGATTAGTACTTTGAAAATAACTTGTTAGTGGTCACAAACACTCTGATTTTGAAAATGGGATTGTCTGTGATTCTTAAAAAGATTGGTACATTTGGCCCACACATCTTAAAACGGGCTTTCCCTGTAGCAGCCCCAAAATTATGGTATTAGCCATCCCACGCCTGCAGAAAAGCACCTATTTCAACTTTTAAAATATTTTCTGATAAAGAAGTACTTTCAAGAAGCTAAATCTTACCTTGCTATGGTCAAACTGCCCAATATTGCATTTAGTACATGTATGTTCGTGGAGTGAAGGTACATATTTTCAACCTGGCATATTTACTCTACCTCTGGACATATGTTTTTCTACTGCACGACTCACTGTGATTTTGTTTTGCCCAAATATGCATCTATGAGCCATATTCACAAATTGCATTTTGTAGTTTGTTTAGTATTACCAAAGTAGTAGTACTAATGTACTACAAAATGTTATTCACTAACCGATATGCAGAGGTTTACATTTCCACCTATCCTATCCCAACTTCTGAGATGTTCCACACATGTTGGTATACATTTTAGTTGTAAACGTGGGTCCCACTGGGAGATTAGCTGAAAGTGGGGAATATTTACAATTAAACGGGAGGGGTTAAAGAAGGAGTAAGGAGGGGTTAAGGCAGGGCTAGGGTGGGGTTTTGGGGGACATGTTCCCACCCCAAAAGAGTAAGGGACATATGCACTAAAGCATTTTTCCAGAGACACAGAATGGGTAAAAACCCTCTGATACATCTGGCTCTAAGTCTACTTCTATTCACAAACTGCACTTCTATAGTTACTACAGCACCAAAGGGCCCAGTCGTAAAGTACTCCAGTTCAAAGCTGCAGTAACTCTAGCACCACTCATGGCCGACTACTGGTACTGCAACACTCTCCCACTGAAAAGCCTATAGGAAATAATGTTAAATTAAATTAACTTATTTTAACTTTTTTAAAAACATAAATCAATTTAATGTTAAAACACTATATATAAATAAAACATAGACATTGATTTACTATAAAATGCTATTAACACTGTCAAAATGTAAACATTACTATAACTTTACTTTAAAAAATAATTTAAATTAATTCTATACATACCGTTAAATATTTTTTACTGCACAATAAATGAGCTTCATACACACAAAAAAGGGGGAGGGGCGCCATGCTCAAGAAACGACAAACACTCATGCAAGTAAGGCTATTGGTGAAGATGTCAAAAGGAGGAGAATCTCATAATAGTGGTGTGTCGTTCTGTCCTCTAGGATAAGAGAAAATAAAAATCATAATTTGAAGGTAGGGCCTTACACACTGACCCGGGTGTCAATCTTCATCACCGACCAACCTGCACTCGCCCGATCATTGTTAAAAGGAGGCGAGTAGACTCATCAGCATTAAGCGAGCGCTCTTTGTGAAAAAAGTGTATAGTGCAAACTAAATTTCCAGTGGAGTCCACATAAGAAGTGATTGCAATTTAAAAATCCTAACCTCAGGTGAGAGCATAAAATTTTAATTAGGACACATCTGGGTTGTGATATTAAAATAGTGTGGGGAACTCAAGGTTGATAATGAACCCAGTTCCTAACAGGTCAACATGTTTCTGCCGCTATTCTGCCCTAATAAAGGTGCTTGGCATTCGTCAGTACCACAACAATTGAAGTCACTGCTAGGTACACACTCCTTGCTCAACAACTGAACATACTCCAACGTGAACAAAAAATATAAGAAAAAAGAAACAGGAAAAAGGGGACCTAAAACGTAAAGTGAGGTCCTCAGAGGGGCATAAATCACACCATGAATGGAAGGTAGGGGGGCGCGCCCTGTGGTCACACAGTCCTCAAGGTGCCAACGCCTGCTCCATAAACTGTATGGTCTGCCGTCCATTCCCGCAACTGCAGAATAAATATACATTTTATAAATTAGGTATACTTTTTAATTAAAACTTAAGAAAAACAAATTTAATTTAATGCAATACATAAAAAATAAGTACACATTTAATTAGAAATTAGGCTACTAATGCTGTAGCATTTTTAATTTTGTTCTGCATTTAAAATAAATATGTTAAAATAATTTACATTAACATTTAACTTTAATATATTTTTAGTATTTTTTAAGTTTAATAAACTTTTAAAATGTTCCCTATACCTTCTCAAAGGGAGATCTTTGCTCTGGTGGTGGAGACCTCCGCCTAGATGTGAAAAGTTTCAAATGGTAACTTTACACTTATAAGTTAGACTCCACACCCTGAATTGAAGGGGTGGGGACAAACAAGTCAATACTTTTGAATAACTTTACACTCATAAATGTTGAATAGCCAAAACTAATATTTACTCACGTGTGTTAGAGTAAAATTACACTTGTAGATTTACTCATGTGCAAGTTTACTTTTATGAATAGCCCCCATAAATATTTTCCTTTCTAATGGATACTTCTGCCTGTGGATTCCTCACCTTTTGAATACCCCTTGCTCCAGCAATTCCGCGGAAATTCTTTTCCCAGCTCTCCCACGTCGACGAGGACGTCACAATAGAACGGCTCCGCTCGCGACTCCGTATGACGTCATCGGAGCCATAAGAAGACCTCGTCGGCGTGCTGACGTCAGTTAACTTTTTTCCGCGCCGTCGACGCGTAATGGTTTTTCTAGGGATTCTCCATTTTCTACTTTGTTTCTTCGTATTGTTGGAATGGCTACTTCTAGGAAGTCCGGGTTTAAACCTTGCAGGGAGTGCGGAGGACATGTGTCTATCACGGATCCGCATGAAGACTATCTATGGTGTCTTTCTTCTGACCACGACGTCGAAGAGTGTCGTTCCTGCAGGAAGATGAACCCGAAGGCCCTTAAAGAGCGTGAGGCTAAACTTTTTATGGCCAGAGCCAAGAAGGAGAAGAGAGGTCGAAAGCGGGGGAAGTCTTCTTCGTCTCACACATCAAGGTCGAAGAAGCACAAGAAGTCGAAGAAGTCCCGACGTCATTCGTCGAAGTCTAGGGCTTCGAGATCAACTCCACCTCCTGAGCGGCTTCGGAGAAAGGACTTTGTCTCTCCGTCTCCTTCTCCGAGAGCGGAGTCGGTTCATTCTCCGGCTCCGATGTCGCCGGCCTCGAAGGGCTCTTCGGCATCGAGAGGATCACCGGCGCCTTGTAAGACTCCGACGCCGGGGGAGTTGTCCCCAGTACCTGTGGCTTCACCTGAGCGGGCGCCGTCTCCACCGGCTCCGCAGGACCCAAATCGGCCTCAGGAGATCCCCGGGCGAGAAGGTACGGATCATTATCCTCCTTTTCCTTTGCCTGGTGCGGACCCATCGCAGTTCCTGAACGCGATGTTTGGGATGTTTTCAAGGGCCAGTTTTCCGTTGGGTGTGCCTTCAGGTCCTTTAGCTTACAATTTGGGTGTTCCACACCAGTATGCCCAGGCGCCCTTTGTGCCCTTTATGCCATCGGCTCCGGCTTGGCATTTCCCGACGCCGAGGTCGTCCACTCCGGCACCTCGAGCTCCGTCGGATGTGGAGTCGGCGTCGTCTCGAATTCGGGCGACGCAGAAGATTGTTCCGGAGGGGCCGCCTCCTGCTCCGTTGCCATAGTCACCGGCGCCGCGGTCGGCGCCGTCGACTCCGTTTCCAGCTCCGCCGACGCCGGTTCCGGCGACTGTGCCAAAGCAGCGCTCCAGGAGGGATGCACAGAGGCTGCTAGAAGAGGAGTATAGGCATGAACAAGAGCATGAGGAAGGAGAGATTTTGGATTCACTTGATGACTTTGAGGGTCGGCAGGAGGCCAGTGGATTAGACACTTCTCCTGAGTACGACCTTTCATTGCCAAAGGCTGGTCTACCTCTGGAAAATTTGCCCTACCATGTGGTCGTGAGGAAGGCGGCTGATTTGCTGGGTCTTCAGTTACCAGCATCTGAAGTAAAGGCCAACATCTTGACTGAGGTCCTTAATACTTCTTCTGTGGTTTCAGAGCCTCTTTTACCATTCATTGACGCTTTGACTGAGCCAATATTGGAAGTGTGGCAGAAGCCATTGTCCGCTCCTGCTGTCTCTAGGGCTATTGCACGGAGATATAGGCCGGCCCCTGGGATCCTGCCTTTCTGTCTACTCATCCGACACCCGCGAGCTTGGTAGTACAGGCTTCATGTTCGAAGCAATCTTCGGGTGCTTTTCCTACTACTCCGGGAGATAGGGACTCAAAAAAGATGGAGCAAGCAGCTAAAAAGATATTTTCATCTGCAAGCATGGCGTTGAAGTCGACTAATGCTACTTGTCTTCTGGGGAGATACGTCCATGCTTTGATGGATTCTGTGAAACAACTAGCTCCTAAGCTTCCAGAGGATGATAGGGCAAACTTTATGGAGGTACTCTCTGATTCGCAAGCAGCTGCTCGTCAGGTGATTCAATCTGGGTTGGACACGGCTGATTCTGTTGCACAGGTGATGGGCTCTTCTGTGGCAACAAGAAGACAGGCCTGGTTAAGGTCTTCTGGTTTTTCCCCTGATGTCCAGGCGACTCTGTTGGACTTACCTTTTGATGGCACAAGGCTGTTTGGATCCAAGGCTGACTCTGCCTTACAACGATTTAAGGACAGCAGGGCGACTGCTAGATCTCTGGGCCTTCAAACACAATCCAGGGGTTATGGTTACAAACGCCTTCGTGGGTTTGGAAGGGGTTCTTCCTTTCGTGGCCGTCAACAGTATCAACGGGGTCAGCAGCAACAGCAGAACCCTTTATATAAGTCCTACAGGGGCAAGAACAGAGGCCGTTTTAGGGGCGCCACACGGCAGCAGTCCTCCTCCTCCTCTCCTCCCCTCACCGTGGGGCTTCAGGGAAGCAGCTCTAGATCCCCCATCTTAGAGCATGTTGGTCCTGTTGGGGGTCGGGTGTCCCATTTTCTACAAGATTGGAAACTGATTACAACAGATTGTTGGGTTCTGAATCTTGTAGAGAATGGGTATGCCCTTCCTTTTCTAGAGTATCCACCTCCTTACCCTCCTCGCCAAGGTGGTTGTTCAGAAGACCATTTGTTGCTTTTGCAACAGGAGGTTCTTGTCTTGCTACAGAAAGGTGCGATAGAGGTGGTTCCAGAGCAGGAAAGGGGTCAGGGGTGCTACTCCCGGTATTTCCTGATTCCCAAAAAGGACGGACGTTTGAGGCCGATCCTGGACCTCAGGGTTTTGAATTTTTACCTCAGGCAGGAGAAATTCAAAATGTTGACTCTGGCTCAGGTTCTTCTTGTGCTGCAACAGGAAGACTGGATGGTGTCCATCGATCTGCAGGATGCATACTTTCATCTTCCCATCCTGAAGTCGCATCGGAAGTATCTACGTTTCACGGTAGGGTCGCAACATTACCAGTTTGCGGTTCTACCGTTCGGTCTGACTTCAGCGCCGCGAGTCTTTACAAAGGTGATGGCAGTGGTAGCAGCACATCTCAGAAGATCAGGGGTTCCTGTCTTCCCCTATCTGGACAACTGGCTGTTGAAAGCCAAGTCTCCGGAGATGGTGTTGCGTCACTTGTAGATGACAACGCAGCTGTTGTTCAACTTGGGTTTTTCAATAAATGTACCCAAATCTCACCTGGTGCCTTCTCAGCGCAGCCTGTTCATAGGGGCAATACTGGACACTACTGTTTGTCGTGCATTCCCGCCTCCACAGAGGATTCTCGACATTCAGGAAATGATTCCCTTGTTTCACAA
Source organism: Calotriton arnoldi (assembly GCA_963921515.1). Classification (NCBI taxonomy): domain Eukaryota; kingdom Metazoa; phylum Chordata; class Amphibia; order Caudata; family Salamandridae; genus Calotriton; species Calotriton arnoldi. The sequence goes on from CAWUFW010001245.1 coordinate 1,252,390, forward strand.
CGGAGCGGTTGTTCCGGTCCTGAAGGTCCTACGCCTGCTCGGTCTGTTCGCTTCCTGCATACTGTTGGTCAGTCATGCACGCTGGCACATGAGGGCACTGCAGTGGTGCCTCCGCAGGCAGTGGTTTCAGCACGACGGAGATCTCGGGGAGAAAGTCAGAATCTCCAGAGACGCTGCAGCGGAGCTGACTTGGCGGGGTGTGCAGGGCAACCTGTCTCAAGGAAAGCCCTTTCAACTTCCTCCACCGATGGCCACAGTGATCACGGATGCCTCCACTCTAGGGTGGGGGGCTCATCTGGGGGATCTGGAGATCAAAGGTCTTTGGTCTCCAGAGGAAAGGTTGCTTCACATCAACCTTCTGGAATTGCGGGCGATACGTTTGGCACTAAAGGCTTTCCTTCCTTCCCTTCATGGTCGGTCAGTTCAGGTCCTGACGGGCAACACGACCGCGATGTGGTATATCAACAAACAGGGAGGTGTAGGGTCGTTTCGTCTCTGTCGAGAGGCTCTGCGACTCTGGTCCTGGGCTCAGGGCCAACAGATTTGTGTGTTTGCAAATCATCTAGCCGGAGTGCTGAATGTTCGTGCGGACAGTCTCAGTTGGCATTACTCGGCCGATCACGAGTGGAGGCTTCATCCGAAGGTGGTCCATCACATCTTCGAGATGTGGGGGTCTCCTCGTTTGGACCTGTTTTCCACTCGCGAGAACGCACACTGCCCGTTGTTCTGCAGTCTCCAGTTTCCGATGCAGGGAGCGTTGGGGGACGCATTTCAGTTGAGTTGGAGCTCTCAACTCCTTTATGCGTTTCCTCCTATACCCTTGACCAAGACCGGGCCCAAGTCATCTTGATCGCTCCGGATTGGCCGAGAAGGGTATGGTACACAGATCTTCTTCACCTCTCTTCGCACCCTCCGCTCCGTCTCCCTCTCAGGGCAGACCTCCTCTCGCAGTCGCAGGGGCAGGTTCTTCACCCCCACCTCCAGAGCTTGCACCTTCATGCCTGGAGATTGAACGGGGCAACCTGAGTTCGTTCTCTCTCCCACCAGATGTGGTGGATGTTATTTTATCGTCCAGGCGACACTCCACCAAGTCCATTTACTCTTCCCGTTGGTCTGAATTTGTTAAATGGTGTGGGGAGAGATCTATTGACCCTTTGAAGGCTCGTTTATCTCATGTTTTGAGTTTTTCACTTTCCTTAGTGCAGCACGGTTATGCTGTATACTGTAAAAGGTTACTTATCGGCTTTGTCGGCTTTTATTTGTTTGCCGGATCAGCCGTCCTTATTCAAATCTCCGGTGGTGATGAGATTTATTAAAGGTCTTACAAACATGTTTCCTCCCACTCCTTTCATCATGCCTCAGTGGGATTTGAATCTTATACTTACTTTTCTCATGGGTTCTCCATTTGAGCCTCTGCATAGTTGCCCTTTGAGGCTTCTAACTTTTAAAACGTTTTTCTTAATTGCCATTACCTCGGCTAGGAGGGTAAGCGAGTTGCAGGCTCTTAGTTCTAAGCCTCCTTTCCTGACCATTCATGCAGATTAGTTGGTTCTAAGGACCAGGGCTGCTTTCCTTCCCAAGGTGGCTACTCCTTTTCATTTGGGGCAGTCCATTACCCTTCCTACCTTTTATCCTCCCCCTCACCCTTCCAAGGAGGAGGAGAGGCTTCACCGCTTGGACCCAAAGAGAGCGGTCAGTTTTTATCTGGACAGGACCAGAGAATTGAGACTTGATGACCAACTATTCGTGGGTTATGTTGGTCGGATGAAGGGTAAAGCTGTTCTCAAGCGGACTCTGTCAAGATGGATTATCCTCTGCATAAAGATCTGCTACGCCCTGGCCAACAAGGAAGTACCTGAAGGTATCAGAGCTCATTCTACTAGAGCAAAGTCTACAACATCTGCTTTGGCTAGAGGTGTACCAGTGCTTGATATTTGTAAGGCAGCAACTTGGGCCTCCCTCCATACCTTTGCAAAGCATTATTGCCTAGACTCTGAAGTTAGGAGGGATGGCCATTTTGCTCGTTCTGTTTTGCAAGATTTTTTGGTTTAGTCAGGTGGACACCCTCCTCCGGGAAATGCACGGCTTGGGAAATCTATTCAAAAGGTGAGGAATCCACAGGCAGAAGTATCCATCAGAAGAACAAGTTACTTACCTTCGGTAACGCTTTTTCTGGTGGATACAATATCTGCCTGTGGATTCCTCACTGACCCACCCGCCTCCCCGTTGTCTACCTGTGTTTACCCAAAAAAAAATACAAAAAAAAATGCTTTAACAGTTTCTCAAATGTTTAGTTTGCATTTTTCATATTATGCATTATTGATAAAATGCTTTGTGTACTGCATTTGAAAAAGTTATACTGTGTATACGTGTGAAAATGTGTTGGTCCGCCCGTTTGCCTCGGTGGCACGGAGAAAAGATGGGTGGAACTGACGTCAGCACGCCGACGAGGTCTTCTTATGGCTCCGATGACGTCATACGGAGTCGCGAGCGGAGCCGTGCTATTGTGACGTCATCGTCGACGTGGGAGAGCTGGGAAAAGAATTTCCACGGAATTGCTGGCGCAAGGGGTATTCAAAAGGTGAGGAATCCACAGGCAGATATTGTATCCACCAGAAAAAACGTTACCGAAGGTAAGTAACTTGTTCTTCCGGTCTTTATGTAATACTGGCTCGTTATCTGATTTAAGAATTTATTTAAGGATTCTTATAATGTATTGTCATCTTTCTGATTGGTATATACTGCTTGTCGCAATTTGTAACATATTGCATCTCTAAATGTATATTGTTTTTTGCTCTGTGATGCATTGTTGTGTTCTTGCTCCATTGAGTCTATCATTTATTCTACCCTGTAAATGATTCTTCTTGCCTCTTCTGTAGAGCACTCTAACACCACTGAAGCCTTGTCCACTCTTTAGAAAGCCATGTAAACAAACAAAGATAAACAAATATGCCCATACATCCTTTTCTTTTAAGAAATCCAAAGTGCTCCTGATGTCGTCATTAGTTGAAGAGAAGACAGGATGGCTTGTCCTTACTCTAAGTTAGGCGAATTTTCTTTTTATTTTTATGAATTCTAATGAAAGAGGCCCAGGGTATTTTCTTAAGTCCAACTACGCACAAAGATATATTTTTCTACATAAGGAGAGTATAAATTACTCTAAACTGGACACACTTGGTAGGAGAAAGGTGGAACGCATGCCTATAATCCTTATTTATTTCAGTTCCTATTTATAAATAGCCCAAACCTTTACAGTAGAAAATAGTACGCAGATGAACAATGAGCACTGGGCATTGACACTGTGTCAAAGAAATGAATGATAGCAGATGCTGTCTGAAAATGTTTGACCATTATCAGTTGAACAGGCAAATCAAATAGAGTGCAGCCAGCTTTACCTCAGCGGGGGTGTCATTATTGCCATGCCGCGGGGGAGGTATAATTAACTCAAACTGTAGTAAAACATTGTCTGACACAGCACAGTCAAAGTTGTTTTTTGGAGGTTGGGCAGGTCTTACAGTACTTATGGAGAGTTTTCATAATAAATGGAATGTCCAAAATAACATTGATGTAGACTTTTACAAGTTCTTCTGAGACATCTTTTTCAGAAACAATTTAACGTTTAAATTCTTAAAAGCTTGTTATTACGATATCATAAATTACTTGCGATAATATGTGGGGGGTGTTAACACTTAGGGCCATATGTATGAAGCCAATTTGCGATCGCAAAAGCCGAAATTCGCAGATTTTCGGCGTTTGCGATCGCAAATTAGCAGTGTGCAATGTATCACACTGAAACCCCCTCGCAAAATTTGCGATTGCATTTAAGGAATCGCTAATTGCGATTCCTTAAATGCAATGTAAGAAGCACAAAAAAAGTGCAATTTGGGCTTAAAGAATCGCAAATTACCACCAACTTCAAGTTGGTGGTAACTTGCGATTTCACTTAAAAATGCACTTTTTTGCATTTTTTAAAGTGCCATGTGGCGCACATACATGCCCTTAGGGCATGTATGTGTGCCACATGTGCACACATGCACATTTCAGGGGTGCAACAGGGTGTCCTTTTGACACCCTGGCACCCTTGAAATTGCATTCTCAATTTGCGATTCTTTAATTGCTAACCGCAAATTGAGAATGTCTTCCCATTTATTCCTATGGGCCTCTAGGCCCATAGGAATGAATGGGGAGGAATTCCTTAATTGCGAATCGCAATTTGCGATTCGCAATTAAGGAATATGAAGGATTCGCAAAATTTATTGCAAATCCTACATACATCTCGCTTTGCGATTCTCAAATAGCGATTCTCTAAAATTCGCTATTTGAGAATCGCAAAACCAAACTTTCATACATATGGCCCTTAATTACCAATTCTTGGGGGATATTTACAAGGAAATGGTGCAGCGCGGCGATGCATGCAATTTAGCAGCACCACGCTGTGTCATTTAAAAAATTCAGGGATGCGCAGTATTTACAAGAATATGACGCACCCCTGTGTTTTCCCTTGTGCTGGTGCTAAAAAAAGCTGCATAGCGCCAACATAGACACCCTTGCGCAATAGTGCAAGGATGCCTGCATTGCAGGGATGATTTCCTGCAATGCTGGCACCCTTGCACCATGGTGCAAGGGTGTCTGTGTTGTAAGAAATGATTGTTTATGTGCATTAAGGGACACCTTACTGCACATCAAAAACCTTTAACGGCGATTTGCCTTTCTGTGTCTGCAGCACGCATAGAAAGAGCAAAAACGAGGAGAAATAAAAGTATTTCTCCTTGTTGTGCCAATCTAATGCCTGCTATTCATTGGCGTTAATTTTTGACGCTGCCTCAGATTTGCAGATCTTTGTAAATCTGAGGCAGCATCAAAAAGCAATAGGTGTTGCGGTGGAATGCCCACAGCAACACCCATTGCACATCCCTTTCACACAGATACCTGCGTGAAAGGGGACGATATGGAGCAGGGCATTGCGCCACCAGAATGTTGGAAAAAGTGACGTTCCTGTTACGCAATGCCCATGTAAATATGCCCTGTAATGTCTTTAAGTAGGATACTATTAGGATAGCTGGTAAGATTGTTCAGGAGGTTCAGGATAGACAGTGCAAAAACTTTAGGTTACCTGTAGGTTACAAGTTCAAACCTCGACAGCCTGTAATGTGTGAACAGTTCATAAAATACGTACAGCTCTATCGGAGAAACTCCTCTCTTGGGCGCTGTGTAAACAACCAGTTATTATTTATTTCTATCTAATGCGATTGAGAAATCTGATAGAGACTTCTTGCTGCAGATTCCTTACTTTGAATTTCCCAGGCATCTGGTTGGATCTGGAAACTTTTGCTTGAGCAATATCCCTTGTGTGCACCGTTGGGTGCCTCCAATCGGCTCTGCATGACGTCGTTGGCGTCAGTAGCGTCGGTCATCTATATAGGCGCCACCCAGGCACGCGGACGTCAGTTCTTTTCTTTCTGTGCCAGGTAAGTGCCGATCTGGAAAGAGCTGCCTCTCTGTCGCTTTTTGAAAGGCCTTTTTTCGACTTTTTGTCGACTTCGACATTTTTTCCAACTTTGTGTGCGAGGATGTCTTTGAGAAAGACAGGGTTCAAGCCGTGCGGTGCCTGTCACCGCACAATGTCGGTTACCAACCCCCATCTCGTCTGTCTCTGGTGTCTTAAGCACAACCACGATTCGAAGTCGTGCTCGGTCTGTCGGGCTATGGCTCCGAAGGCCTTGCAGCCCGACAGTCGACACCATCCAGTGAGACTCCGCGGAGGTCTCGGTCCCGATCGAAGAAGAGGAGGTCGCGGGACGGCTCCCGGAGCCCAAAATCCTCTTCGTCCCACTCGAGGTCTTCACGACACATGGGCAAGAGGCACAAGAAGAAGTCCAAGCGGACTTCATCTTCCCCTTGACTGTCGTCTGTCAATGAAAGCGGTAAGGAGCAGCGACGCTCTAGGCGCGGTTCTGCAGAGCCGAAGCCAGGGTCGACTTCGCACCCCCCTCCCTTTCTGGAAGCCAGAGCGACCCGGCTCAAATTAAAGATTGTTACGAGGCCATGCGTCACGTATTTGAGCGGTTTGACCCCTCTAGTGAGACCTCCGGCCCCATGGGGTCGGAAGGGGCCCTATTGCATTCGACACAGTTGGCTCCAGCCACAACACCGGTGGGTCCTCAGGTATCTGATCCTGGATCCGGTTCGATGCTGGTCGTGCCATCGCGACCTACCGACGTCGGAACAGAAGTCTGTGCCTTCGGTCCCACCAGTGCCCACCGGCAATGCCATCACCCTCCTTATCCCCGACGTCACGTAGTCGGAATGGCGTCGCTTGATGGCATTGTAATCGGCGATTGAACCCAGAGTTTCTATGTTGTCGCCTGAACACTTTGAAGATGTTTTAGGCTCGGGAGAGGAATGGGAGGGGTCTATGGACCCTTTGGAACACCAGGATGACTCTGCGGAGCAGATGGACTGGTATGGGGAACTTGGGGAAGCCAGTGGACTGGACACTTCCCCAGATACTGGCATGCTCTCTCTGCCAACTGTGGCTATGGAGGAGGGGGCATCTTATGCCATGCTGGTTAGGAGGGCGGACGAGGTCCTGGGACTAGAGCTGTCCTCCATGCAGATCAGGACTAAGCTCCTGACCGAAGGGCTTTAACCTGATGCTTCCACCGCTGAACCCCTTTTGCCCTTCAATGAGGCACTAACTGATGTCCTTCTAGGCACGTGGTCGAAGCCTAGCACAGGGGCTCCTGTGAATAGGACGATTGCACGCCACCATCGCTCAGCTCTGGCCGGCTCAAAGTTCCTCAACCAACACCCCACCTCGAAAGCTTGGTGGTGCAGGCTTCTACATCCTCATGGTGTGTTCCCTTCTGCCCCTCTGGATAGGGAACCAAGAGGCTGGATTCACTTGGTAAGAAGATGTTTTCTTCCTCCAGCCTGGCATTGCGGTCTGTGAATACTGCATGCTTATTGGGCCATTTCTCCCATTCCCTTTGGGAGACGGTTGCGCAAATGCTGCCACAAGTCCTGGAGGAGTTCTGGGCTGGGCTCTCTCAGGCAGTTAAGGGCAGAAGAGATTTAGCAAAATTCCCCATAAGGTGTAGCCTTGACACAACTGATTCGCTGGGCAGATCGATTTCCACTACAGTGGCCTTGAGGAATCACGCCTGGTTTAGGACAACTGGCTTCTCGGGTGATGTCCAGGCAAATTTGATGGACATGCCATTTGATGGAACCCGTCTTTTTGGGGAGAATGCAGACTCGGTCCTAGTGAGGTTCAAGGACTCTTGAGCTATGGCCAGATCCTTGGGCCGCTCTTCTACACCTCGTGGCCAGTCTAGTTTTCACCCCTTTCGTGGCAACAGAAGGGGTTTCCAGCTGCGTCAACCCTATCCCAGCCACTGTCCCGCGCAAGACTTCCAAACTCGTGCGGGGATGTTGACGCGGTTCATTCCGACCTAGGAATGGAAGCCAGAAGTCGTCAGCCACCCTGCACTTGGCAGCTGCAGCCTCCAAGCACTCCTAGTCTGACTCTGCAAGACCACAGCACTCCAGTCAGTCGGAGAACCCATCATCATCTCCCCCGCTGGAGTCCATAACATCGGACAAGTGGGTCTTGCAGATCATTCAGGAGGGCTATTCTCTGCCTTTCCTTTCTTTTCCTTCTCCAATTCTGTCAAATCAAGAACGGCTGACGGAAGATCATTTGAAATTGCTCTAGGAGGAAGTTACAGCTCTCTTGGCCAAGAGAGCTATAGAGAGGGCCCCGAATTCAGAAGTAGGCAGTGGCTGTTATTTCCGCTACTTTCTGATTCTGAAGAAGAACAAACGGTTGCGGCCCATTTTAGATCTTCGGACCATCAATCTCTTCCTCAAGAAGGAGAAGTTCAAAATGCTCACTCTAGCTCAGGTCTTGTCTGCCCTAGACCAAAAGTACTGGATGGTAGCGTTGAACCTGCAGGATGCATATTTTCACATTCCCGTCCTGCTGAGCCACAGACGTTACCTGCGGTTCAAGGTAGGCCGCCAGCACTTTCAGTTTACCGTGCTCCCCTTCGGCCTTACTAGTGTCCCTCGGGTGTTCACCAAGGTGATGGAAGTGGTCGCAGCTCATACCTCGACGATTGGCTGTTGAAGGCGTCCTCGCCCTAGGCTGTCATCTCCCACCTTCAGACTACTGTGGACCTCCTGCATTCGCTGGGGTTCTCTATGAATGTGCCAAAGTCACACCTGACTCCTTCTCAGATGCTCCCTTTCATCGGGGCTGTTCTGGACGCAGTGCAGTTTCGTGCCTATCGTCCTGAGCAGCAAGTCCAGGATATTCAGGTTATGATTCTGATGTTTCTATCCTGGATTTCGGTGAGACTGACTCAGAGGCTGTTGTGTCTCATGGCCTCCTTCATCCTGTTGGTAAAGCATGACAGATGCTGTATGCGGGCTCTGCAGTGGACCTGAAGTTCCAGTGGGCACAGCATCGAGGAAATCTCACCGACGTGGTCCAGATCTCGGAAGTAACTGCAAGAGATCTGCAGCGGTTGTTGACGAACTGCGATTGGGTCAACGTCCGAACCCTCTCCCTTCTCCAACTAGATCTCACAGTCGTGACAGATGCGTCACTTCTGGGATGGGGCGGCCATCTGGGAGAGGTGGAGATCAGGTGACAGTGGTCTCTGGCGGAGTAGGGGCTCCACATCAATTTGTTGGAGCTTCGAGCGATTCGAATGGCATTGAAGGCATTTCTTCCCTCTGTCAAGGGGAAGTTAGTGCAGATGTTCACGGACAACACCACCACCATGTGGAACTGCAACAAGCAGGGCAGGGTGGGGTCATGGATACTTTGTCGAGAAGCCCTTGCATCTCTGGACATGGCTGGAACAGCAGGGCATAACCCTGGTGGTTCAAAACCTGGCAGATTCTCTAAACGCCAGGGCGGACGAACTCAGCCATCGATGCCTTGCAGATTACGAATGGCATTACCAGTCGGAGGTGGTGCAAAGTTTCTTTCAGCACTGAGGAGATCCTTGGTTAGATCTGTTTGCCTCTGAAGGGAACGCGCAGTGTCAGCAAAACTGCACGCTGGAGTTGTTAAGGCGGCTATCGCTCGGCGACGCCTTTTGACGCGAGTGAAGCTCAGGCCTGCTGTATGCCTTTCCGCCCATACCACTCCTGCCCAGGGTTCTGAAGAAGATCAGGAGTGACCGGGCCCAAGTCATTCTTGTGGCTCCGGACTGGGCGAGGAGAGTCTGGTATCCAGAGCTTCTGAAAATGAGCATCGATCCTCCGATCAGGCTGCCCCTTCCGGAGGATTTTCTGTTGCAGCAGCAGGGGAGAGTCCTCTACCCGAACCTGTCAACTCTGAGCCTCCATGCGTGGAGATTGAGCGATGACAGATGATGGTTTTTGATCTTCCGCCTGAAGTATGTAACGTTATTTTGGCGGCCAGGTGGCCCTCCACTAAGACGGTATATGCCTGCTGTTGGCAGAAATTTGTATTATACTGTACAGAAAGGTCTATTGACCCTCATTCTGCTTCTCTTTCCACTGTTCTTCTACTCATTCTAACCCTTGCCCAGCAGGGCTCTGCGTTGGGCACTCTCAAGGGTTATCTTTCTTCTCTATCTGCTTTTTTGCGGCTGCCAGACCAACCTTCTCTCTTTAGGTCTTCACTTGTACATAGGTTTCTGAAAGGGCTAGCTCACTTGTTTCCACCCACGCCCTTTGTTATGCCGCAGTGGGATCTAAATTTGGTCCTCATTTTCCTTATGTGTGCTCCCTTTGAGCCTTTGCACAACTGTCCCCTCCGGCTGCTTACCATCAAGAAAGTCGTTCTGGTGATAACATCTGCCCGGAGGGTGAGCGAGTTGCAGGCACTATCTTGCACACCTCCCTACATGATGTCTTTTCCAGACAAAGTGGTGCTTCATTTTTGCCTAAGGTTGTAACTCCATTCCATCTGGGTCAATCATAACGATGCCGACCTTCTTTGCTGCCCCGCATTTCTCTAAGGAAGAGGAGCGTCTCCACCTTCTGGACCCAAAAAGAGCTTTGTTGTTCTACCTTGACCGCACAAAAGAGTTCCAGGTGGATGACCAACTCTTTGTGGGGTACGTGGGAGCTAAGAAGGGGTGGGCAGTGCAGAAAAGGACCATCTCTCTCTGGGTTGTTCTCTGCATTAAAATATGCTATGCCCTGGCTAAGAAGCAGCCCCCTGAGGGATTAAGAGCCCATTCCACCAGGGGAAAGGCTGCAACTATGGCCTTGGCTTGGGGTGTCCCAGCCCTGGACATCTGCCAGGCGGCAACGTGGGCATCTTTGCACACGTCTGCCAAGCACTACTGTCTGGACAGTCAGGTCCGCAGGGACGGGCATTTTGCTTGTTTGGTCCTGCAGGACTTCCTAATGTAAGGTATTGGTCCACAACCCACTGCCAGGATGGTATGGCTTGGGTATCTAATTCAAAAGTAAGGAATTTGCAGCTAGAAGTCTCTATCAGATGAACAAGTTACTTGCCTGGGGTAACGCATTATCTAGTAGAGACTCTTATCTAGCTGCAGATTCCTTACAGCCCCACCTATGCCTCCCCGCTTTGCGGACTGATTTTGTTAGGGCAAGGGTTACTCCCCTTTTCAGGGCCTTAGTTTTGCACATGACTACGTCAGTTAGTTCGTGGCTCTGCACTTCTGGCGTGGAAAAAATGAAAAGTACTGACGTCTGCATGCCTGGGTGATACCTATAAAGGTGAATGCGACGTCATAACCGACGCTGCCGCCGACGTCACGTGGAGCCGAATGGAGCCACCTGACGGCGCACGCAGGGGGTATTGCTCGAGCAAAAGTTTCCAGATCCAGCCTTACGCCTGGGAAATTCAAAGATACGGAATCTACTGCTAGATAGTCTCTACCAGATAATGCGTTACTGAGGGTATGTAACTTGTTCTTTAGGTGCCGTTCATCAATATTTAAAGTTGCATCAGATTTGTATACAGTAGTGATAATAATACACCACATTATAGATTTGCATTTCTAACTGTTTCTTCAGCAATACTGAAATAAATATCAATATATAAAATCATCTAATGCATGTTTTGTAATGTATATTCGGCTACGGAATATTTAGGAGAAATATATTCTGACGAATGTGATAGTGATAGCAGTAGGTGAACAACTCACAAATGCAAATTCTGCAGTATGAAAACGTTTGGAATTAATGAGGGGCACCAAAATCACTCAGCCTGTGTATAAAGCAACTTGACCGGAGGCATAATTGTGTGATAAATAACGTTCCAGGTCTCAGAGATCAACTGATTCCTTGAAATGGTTTTTATATGACGTAAACATATCCTGGCTATGGACGAGTGGAAGAGTTGCTAGATATTTTTGTATGTGGTGAAGCTGAGCTTCCACAACACCCAGGCAAGGCAGACTATTGTAGAAAACCAACTTTTTGATTGTAGCATTCTTGACTCACCCTTGGGTAGCAAGGGCCGAGCTCAAGGCTTAATTTAGGGAGGTGCTAAGATTGGCACTTCCTGGGAAGTCCAAATTATGGTTTAAATTTCTATAAAAATAAACAGCTCTCTCCCAATGTATATATAATAAGTAAAGTAATTCCCTGACAGAGTTGTCACCGTACAAATATTTGTAAACAAGTAGAGGTAGCTATTTCAATAATAATACATTCCGAGCAACATACTAGCAGGCCTACGCCCCTGCAAATCTATTCCAGCAGAACGAAAACAAATGAGTTAGGAGACAGAAAAAGAGGCCTTAGTCCTCATTCATCGATGGAGGTTAACAGATGAGAATATTGCTAGGGAAAAAAAATCTGTATTTTACATTAAGCAAATGAGAGTCCTCAAATTGAATCAGCTGATTGAAAAAACTGAGACTTTCCTTTGAAGAAAACTTACTTGCAGTGAAATAACTTGTATTAGAACATTGGAATGTGGAGCACTCCATTGAAGACAATGGAGTGCTCCGTGCTTCTACGGGCCGGTAAAGGGCCGCAAAGCAACATTCCAATGTTGTTTTCACAAAGGCCTCTCGGAGCCCGAGGGGATTTAAACCCCCTCGAACTCCGAGAGGCCTTTGTTTTATTTGTTAGAACATTCTGCCCTCTGGTGGCAGAATGTTCTAATAGCCTTATAGCCCTTCGTAGCTGGGCTATACTGGCTATTAAAGTCCCGCTCCCTTGTTTTTCTAGAAATGTGCAAATTCCAATGAGAAATATTTGTATTTTTTTCATAGTTGTTCTTGCTAATGCAATTAAGACATCCAAAATTGACCTCCAGCTCCTCAAACATTCTAACAAAATAAAAACCCCTGCTCATTTTTACTGGTGCCATGTAAGTACTAATTGATTGTATAAATTTAACTTCTTCTAGTTAATGATTAAGAAACGGATGTGGCTGCCAGACTAACACCGGGATAATACAAATGCGAAAACAATTTTTTGTGTTATGGTCAACGGTTTCCCTAACAAGTTTGGTTAATGTTCGGTATGGCCGAGGACATTTTTGCAGTTTAGGTCACAAACTAAGCATCTTATATATGATTTGCTAAGGGATGGAGTTGCACACTGGTCCAGGTTTGTCCCAGTGCATCATGAGAAAAGCAGTTCAGGGCAGTTCGTAACTTACAATGTTTCTTGTATCTAACATTCTCTACACTGGTGGAGGGAGCATCTTAATTTCCAGGAAGCAGCCTTTTCTCAGTTTGCAGCATCTGCCTTTGTAGACTTTAGCAGAAACACCCTTCAAACAAATAGGAAAACCCCATCAGGAATAACTCTACTTCCTAGTCAATAATGAGCCCCCACACCTCCCCTCAGTCACAGAGCGTACTGTAACATTGCAGCATCAAATCGGACACTTATTATACATGCATGTGTTACTGATTAAAGGTACATTTTAGAAGCTCTATACGTCAAAGTTGTACTTTTATTTGTATTTCATTGTGTTTTTTAATCACCTGTTTCTGTTGGGCATCTCATGCTTTTATAGACCACTTCATTTGATTGTGTGCCACGTTTACCAGGAAAAAAAAACGTAAAGTTGAAATACATTTAACATTTCCTTACTAGTTATTTCTACTTGGGGCTGCTACCACATCCTCTAGAAAAAAATGATGCTATGCATGTGTCAGTATTACCCTCCATCCACCCATCTACTCAGCCACCATGAACTCACCTCTTTGCCCTTCTGTCTACCACTGCACAAACATCTACCCATACCTATGTACCCTTCCAACAATTGCTATGCGCCTCTGCCCTACCCTTACCTGAGCACATATCCACCCACATAGGAATTCATCTATCTACCCACAACCAAAAATTCATCCATCAATCCACAACCAAGCATTCATTTTCCTTCACACACTTGCATCCTTCTATGTATTCACCTAAGGTCACCCAATAAGACAGCCATAAATCCACCCATCCATGCAATCCACCCAACATGTATGTGTGTTTTGTTTGTGCATCCTAAGATATCACGTGCATCGTTCAGCTAATACAACCTAAAACAAGCTAAACCCATTGGCCTTGCTAATAATTTTTTAGTTAGGATTCACAGCTTTAAGAGCTTTACTGCACTAACCCTATGATTGTGACTCAAACAGAGCGTTCGCTGCAGCTTCAAACAAAAACTGTTCACTTTGCTGTGTCTAGGCTACAAGTCCACAGCTTTCGCATGCGTTGAGTACATTATTAAACATGTGTTCTTATAGTGGAATCCAAAAAGTCATGTGTGAAGGTTTTTATATAATTGGTCCTGGGAACCATTCACAAAGATAAATTCGGGTGTGATGGTATGGTCACTAACAAATTTGCCTTTTATAACTTCCAGGCATGCACAAATGGATTCCTGGCATTTACTGGGGTGGAGATCTTGTTTGCTATGGAGACCTCTACAAAGCAGGAATAGAACCTGCTGCAAAAGTCGCATGGCCTTCCCAGAAGTACGTCTGGAAACCTATGCGGATGGAGGCAGAGATCTGCCCCTACCTTTGTGAAGTCCTTTGTGACTAGGCCTCTTTATGTTTAGTGTACAGACCGTGACAAGAGAGTTCATAAACTATGGAAGGTCCATAAATACTTACCATTTAATCATCCTTAGCGTGTGATGTGTATCTAGGCCAATAGTTTGTTTTCAGCTGGCAGAGGTTGCAGGTATATTCTTTGATATCGTACTGAACATAAAAACAGCTGCCCTGATTTTTTTTCCCTTTACATTGCCAGGAAGGGGTATTTCAGAATCCACACTCGATTATTCAATGAATTTAATCTGTCGACAGATATATGCGCTTGCTATGCGTGTTTATTGTGCATGTCATTTGTGGAGACAAAAGACATAACAAACATTTTCATGTTTGAGCTTAAGATAAGTTCCCACCCTGAACAAACACTGTACCATGCTTTCTATGCCATCATGGCAACGAAGAACACATTTTCCAAGTGAGTGGCGGTATTCGGCCCCCACGTTTGCGATTGCTGTTTATGTTTCTTTGTGGTGTGGTAAGAATGTCCCCTTGTGGGAAAGCAGCACTCTCAGAGCAAGAGCCTGGCTTGGAGAGAGCTCAGTCTCACGGCCCCTCTTGTGTGCCTGGGCAGATGCCAATGAAGTGCCCGCCACCCTGTACTTCAAAGGCCCGTGTTATGTCTCGGTAGTGTTTTTCTAAGGTGTTGGGGGAGGGAGGGGAAGGAAACCACAAGAATGCCTTCTTCGTCTACTGTGTGAGAATGTCACCGCGAGAGAGGACGAATAATGGAAGCAAGTAGCAATTATAAGGCTTTTCCTATTTCCCCGAGAATCTGGCGCTGCCCCCAGGCGGTGAGATTAGTCACAGGGTTACAGAGGCTTTCAACTCTTTGTCACTGCTTAAAGCGAGGCGCAGGTTAGCTCTGACCAACGTCATTACCATCGTCTTGTGCTGAGGTTATCTTCCTGAAACGCGTAAGGTCCGGTTCAGCGCCCAGGTGCAGGAACCCACCACATCACAGGATTCTTTGTCTAGGTTGTTTTTCAGCACTGTGCTATCACCTAATTGCCTCAAGAGAGGGAGAGAGAGGTAGACATTAGCACAAGTCGCAGATGAGCTTGATACTTACAAACCAATGCATTAATTGTTTTGTGAGTTATAAAGTCTTCTAATTTTTCGCTTTCCTTTCCAACATGTTCATACTTGGTCAGTGGTCATCATGACAAAAGCACCGCTTAGAAGAACCGAGGGTCTTTGGCAGGAATTGCATTTTCAGATACTTACTGCAAAGAACAGGGCTTCAGAGTAGAGTGCAAAGAACAGGGCTTCTGAGTAGAGTGCTACTTCTTAAAGGCACAGATCCTTCTATACATGTAAGCATGACCGTGGTGTCTGCTGTGATATCAAGTTTCCATGGACCTGTTGTTGGGCCAAAATCACAAAGACTTCGTCTAGAGAGAATTAGGAGATGCGTTAGCAACTCAGTACTTGCGCCAGCTGTTTTAGACTGTACTCTCAAACCTAGAAATGTCTGAAGCATCTTTGAGATGCACACCTGCAAATGCTAAAGTACATTTCGAGTTACCCTCTCCACAGAGGCCATTTCGGACTCTGTTAAACCATCCCATACATTAGAGTGAGGAATGACCATGACAAGTCAGGGCGGGCCAGGAAAGGGAGAAGGCCTCTTTTATGTCTTAGAGTTAAGGTTGGGGCAACACAGAGTGGTGGTGAGTGTGACAGGAGCAGAGAGAAGCTGGCAGGAATGGTAATTGTAAGTTTAAGCATATCAGGAAAAGGAAGGCTTAGATCTCGGACAGATTGAGCCATATTAGGTGAGGGAAAGGGGATCATGTGCTTTTCCTCATGTTAGTAATACACAAAATGGGAAAAGCTGATTTTCACAATGGTCTTCCTTGTGAAACAATGATGCACCAATACCAACATCAATTGGAAGCGTTCAGTCAGTAGATGTTCATCTTAATGTGGAAAGCCTTTTAGACAGTGCTTAATGTTAAAAAAAAAGAAAGGTGTTAGGACCCTCATCAGGAGTCTACTGCAGCTTGCTCTACCCGTTGTCATGGCAGCGCCGCCAATGACAGTGCCAACCCGATTACTAACCATCACACTCTTACAAGTGTGACAATTCAGACTATTCCAGGCCCCCAAAGCTATAAGAATGGCTTGTCTGGCAGTAATTTTTTATATATATTGAACAACTATTTCTTATTCTGGTGACCAGGCTGTCACCGAATGTTTTGAACGTTTTCCCTCAAATTTGTTTTTTGTTAATTTAAGAAATGCAATTTTGATGATGTGTGTGTAGACACAATATGATGTCAATCTTAGAAAAATGAAAATATTGTTTGGCCACCTTGAAGTGTTATTTTCTGTAATACCAAGATGGCTGTCACGCTGGGTCCACACACAGTGTGGTGGCCATCTTGGAAGTGTAAAAGTAATGTTCCCAGAAAGCTGAACATTATATTCTATACTTTTAAGATGGCTGCCATGTTGCGTCTGCCTGCAACATTACGGCCATCTCGGAAGTATAGAAAATAAAATTCCTAGATGACAAGCTGCTGCTATTGGCTTTGCAGTGTGTGCAGGCTCAGCTTTAGAAGCAAATTAGCAAAGCCAATAGTCGGGGACAGCAGAGTAAAAGGCAGGGTTAGGGTCAAAGAGAGAGGAAGACACTGAGCCACAGCAGTGCTCTGGTGTTGGGGTGATAATAGAGCAAACACTGAGCCAGTGAGGTGGAGTGGGAGGGAAGCAGAGGATGATGGGGTTGTGAGAGAGAGGAGGGTGGTGCTGTGGGAATGAGTGCGCAAAGAGCATTTGTGCTAAAGGGACAAATAGAGAGAGAAAGAGAAAGGTGCAGGACATGCATTCCAATGGTTTGCTAAGCAACACATGATTAGAAACAAGCATTGGCATAGCCAATAGGTCTCGCCTTTGGGACCTTGTAAGTAAAAAAAAACCTGAAGTGTAAGACTTCACGTTTACATTTACTGCATCCTAAATACGAAGTAAATGTAAGCGTGAAGTCTTATACTTCAGTTTTTTTACTTACAAGGTCCCAAAGGCGAGACCTATTGGCTATGCCAATGCTTGTTTAAGTTTGAGGCACAGCTCTGTCAACATGTCAAAACCGTTTTTCAAACGTGTTTTTTTCTTCAAAAAGTACATCCTAAAGTGGGATTTTCTTTTTGAAATTAAAAAAAAAAAAATGCGCCCCTCGCCATGGGAGCTATCTCCCATGGCGAGGAGGGCATCTGATAGTTTTCATTGTCACCTCCCGCCAGAGTTTTCCTGGCAGTGATGCGCAGTGAAAACTGACCTGTTTGTCTATCCATCTGAATTAGGTGGGCGGACTTAGAGGTCGGCCTCCGACGGCCCTAAATCGGGCTGTCAGAGGGGCCTAACCATGACGGAGTAGTCTCCATTGTGATTACACCAAAGATCCATCTGCATTTAAATCGGGCGTGAAGTTAGGTTGTCAGAAAGGATACTCGGTCGCCATTGTGACAAAGCATCTTTACTCCCATCATATACATCAGGCCCTAGGTTTCTTGATCTACAGAGCCGGGAGCGTACAGCATTATTTGGTTCAAGCTGGCTATACAAACCAAATTCTCGCTTGGTATTTCTTTTAACTATTTTAGGCCTTTTTATATAACACAGGCAATTCCAAGACGCAGCTAAGCCATATAGAGAGTTGTTATTGTGACAGGCATACTTTAAATATTACCTGATTACCTTTCATATGGTGGGCTCAAATTATGACCCGTACTCGAGGGCAGAATGTGCAGTTTATTATTACATATTGGCATTAAACACATTTCCAATTTTACCCTCGTAGACACAGAGATTTAGCGCAATTTGTCTAGAGTTACATAATGTAGCTAAGTGCCGATGCCAAGGAACTCACGTCGGGGGTCTCAGGTCAGCTCAGGAGGGTCTTTCCCAAAAGTTGAATCATACATTTCTAAAACAAGCTGCCGACGTGCCTTCAAGTGCGCAGTGCTTTGAAGGGAGCGCCCCTGCCTGGAACCCGTCTTCTCAAGTTCAGTAACCCTCCTTCTGTTTGGATTCGATTTGTGTCCTTTAAATGTCTGACGAGTTCGCCTTTCCGCATCACCAGCTGCGGCAGAATTCCTTTTTTTAACAATTCAATAATATCATATGATTGATTGCAGTGTCCGCCGTGTGTAGGTGGGCGGCGTGGGGTCTGCCGGTGAGTGCGTGAAGGTGAGCCGTCATGGCCTCACCATCCATATGTAGGCAGGTGGGCAGTGTAGGGTCAGGTCGCCCTCTGCCGGTGAGTGCGTGAAGGTGAGCCGTCATGGCCTCACCATGTGTAGGTGGGGGGTGTGGGGTCACTTCGCCCTGTGCCGGTGAGTGCGTGAAGGTGAGCCGTCATGGCGTCCCCAGGGCCCCAGCAGGGCATCACCCAGTTCCAGCCCCCTCCCAGGCGAGCGATGGCGGCCAATGTCACTCCAAGGCAGGGCAGCAGGTGTGGGCAGAGTCTGCTTTCAAGGGCTTTTCCTAAGCAAGAATCCGAGCCCGCGCTCGGCGCCTTGAGGCCTGACAGTGATTTATGGAGGAGGTGCGGGGAGAGGCCGTGCTCTCCCCGGGCGCCAGGGCGCAGAGTGCCACCTCCTGGGATCGCAGGTAACATGAGTGTGAGCCGGAGCAGGTGGTCCGGGCACGGGGAAGAGAGGCCAGGCGAGGGTGCGAGGAGGAGGTGTGGGGGTGAGCAGTGACATTGTGTTAAGGCGCACACACAGGGAGGGAAGGACAGGTACTGAAGGGTGAGAGGAGGAAGTGGTGAGAAGAAAGAGTCACATTGGAGAATGAAGGATAAACAAGAGAACAGTGATTGGAGAACAAGGGAGATAATAATGAAGATATAAGAGGAAGAAATAATAACAATGGAGAGAGCAGGGAGTGAAACGGGGAAAAGCAGGGAGAATGGGAACACGTGGTGTAAGAGAGGAAAGATGACCTAGAAATACCTAAGGTCGGCGGCGAAAGTGAAAGCGCCGCGTTTGTATCAAAAGTGCACCAGGGCCAGCGCGACCGCCATCTGTTTCCAATTAACGCGACCGCGAGACGCGGGCGCGATAATTGGAAACAGATGGCGCTGCTGCTCACTCCCGAGCTCCCTAGGCCAGGGGAGAGACAAGGCGGGACATGCCCCCGCCTTTGGCCAATTGCGTGCTGTCTTTCTTAGAAAGACGCATGCAAAGGCCAATAGCGGGTCATGGAAAAAAAAGCACACGCACGAGCGTGTGTTCAGAGTTTAAAGTCCTTACTAAAAGTCTCGCAGAGAAGCGCATGTGCGCTGGCTCAGGCGAGACCTGAAAAAGAAAAAGTGGTTCCCGGACACTAGCAAAGGAATGTTACACTGAACCAATCTATCTGCTCCAGGGTCAGAACAGACACAAGAATATGAAGGAAATCATCTAGGAGCAGGGGATTGAAATAGATAAGAAAGCCTCTGGTCAATGAAAAAGGGCTGGCCCAACGCCCACTCTGAATCGTATACTTTTAGTTTTAGCTGCAGCGCTCTCTGTGATATATAGCTACAAATGTCTGCAGAGAAAACACAATGAGCTATGGGTGAACTGCTAACACTCGACTTGGGGCAATTTTAAGATCTTTCATGACTGCTGTCATTTTATGATAGAAGCCAATTGATATTGACGGCAGATACCAACAAGTAATTGATTGTAGAAACTGAACTACAGAATATGGAGCCTTGGCTCACTGCAGGCCTCTTTTCCAGAAGCAAAACTGAGGTATTGGAGTGCTATCATACCTATGGCTGTCTTTGAATCAGTAGCACATGGCTTGATTTCATTTCCTAGTCCTATCAATCTGAAACTTGTCAAAAGCAGAACATGTAGTTTTCTACCAATATGCACCAGCTAAACAATCGTGATGAAAAAAATATTTATTTCATTGTTTTTCTGACATAAGTGTAATATTACAATTCAGTTTGGGTTTTTAACGCCAAATTGCGACTCCTCTAGCTAACCCAGTGACACAGCTGTAGCCCTGCTGGAGTGAGCTTTTAAACCTCGCTCACATTACTGGACCCTCATGGAAAACAATTCTGCCATGCGACGAGTCAAGCATCTACATGGGCATCACGGCACAAGTTTCCCAAACATTACTGCCTCTAGAGTCAGGTCCGGCGAGATGGGCACTTTGCCCTTTCGGTTCTCCAGGACTCCTTAGTCTAAGACAGTACGCAGACCCACCTCTTGGGAGAGATTGTTTTGGTATCTATTCTAAGGTAAGGAACTCCCAGCTAAATGTCTCTATCAGATGAACAAGTTACTTACCTTTGGTAATGCCCTATCTGGTAGAGATTCTATCTAGCCACAGATTCCTTACTGACCCTCCCATCCTCCCTGTTCTGTGAACTGTCTTCTCACATTAAGAAATCCTTCAGGACCTCACAATGGCACACTAGTAATTCCTCCTCAGCTTGGCTCTGTGCTTCTGGTGCGAAAAACAGTCAAAAACTGAGGTCAGCGCTCCAGGGTGGTGCCTATATAGGCACCGTAAGACCTGGCATCCTTGGCGTGGCTTCCCACGTCTTTTTGCCTCTGCCTTCTGTATTTTTGCTGTGTGCTGGATTTTGTTTTTGCTGGTCTAGATGCTTTGGGCACTTTGCCACTGCTGATCAGCGCCAAAGTGCAAGTGCTCCGTATGTACATTGTGGTATGGATTGGTGTTTCCATAATTGGCTTATTTGATTTACTAATAAGTCCCTAGTACAGTGCACTGTGTGCGCCCAGGGCCTGTAAATCAAATGGTGCTGGTGGGCCTGCAGCTCTGATTGTGCCACAGATCAAAGCAGCATTTCAAAGGGTTCTCAGACCTGCCACTGCATGCCTGCATGCAGTTTTAAACTGCTATGTCGACCTGGCAAGTGGGCGCCCTAACCTTCCCTTTTCTTACATGTAGGACACCGCTCAGTTACGCCCAAGGTACCCCCAAGGGCAGGGTGCAGTGTATGTGAAAGGTAGGACATGTACTGATGTGTGTGACATGTCCTGATAGTGAAATACTGTGAATTTAGTTTTTCACTATTGAAAGGCGATCTGTTGCATAGAGTAACATGGGAGTTTATTTGTAATATCTTACAAGTATAACTTTCTATTGGGACAAGGTAGAGGAGTGGAGTTTAGGCACTCTAAACTCAGAATTTATTAACACATCTTTTAGTAAAGATGGTTTTTAAATTGTGTGTTTGAAAATGCCACTTTTAGAAAGTGGAAGTGGGCATTTTCTTGCTTAGCCATCCTATGTGCCTCTGCTGGGTTGTGTATTGACTGTCTGGTTTTGGAGAGACAGGAGCTGGGGATGTGCATTCACTGTAGACCGCCACCGGGGGGTTGAGGTGTGTTCTGCCTTTCCTGGATGACTCGCAGCTGAGCTGAATAGACCAGGCTGCATTTAGAGAAGTGGAAGGAGTTTTCCTTGCACCTGAATAGACCCTGTCTCCTCTGCACAATGCTGTCTCCACCTCCTGTCAAAAGGCTGGACCTGAGAGGTCAGAACTGACTTGGACTGAGCTGAGAGACTTTTTGCCACAAGAGAACAAAGGAAAATGTGGTATAAATTGGGGCCCAGACCCCAAAACTTCAGATTACTTCTGGACTCAAGAGGAACCTCTGCCAAGGAGAAGAGCTGGGAAAGCTGAAGGAGAGGTACTGCCCAATTGCTGTGTGGATGCTTTCTGGGTTGGCCTACAGTGGCTGCTTCTGTCAAGGAGAAGACAAAGACTGAACTGTGCTTTGTATCCTCCTTGAGGAAGATCTCCAAGGGCTTGGTGTAGAACTTGCCTCCTGTTCTGAAGTCTCAGGGACACAAAGACTTCACTCCCTCTGTCCTGCAACTGGAGCTGCTGTTTCAGCTGCCACAGAGGGAAAAAGCAACACCAATGCTGGCAAGTGACGCCGCAACCTGCAACGAAGCCATGGGCACCGCTTGTGAAGTGCACAACACACCGCCCTGACTTGCACCGCAGCACCGCTACCTGTTGACGCCTGCACCGTATCGACTCTGACACAGTCACCGAGGCCGCTGCCTGCACTGGAGCCGAGGGCACTGCTCTTGACGCCCACGACGCACCACCCCGACTCGCACCGCTTCCCCGACCTCACCGACGCTGGCGCTTCCTCATCGCGAAGCTGATACCTGACGTGGGTGACCTCCCGAATCCATCGAACCCGCACCGTCGTAAGGAACCGATGCCTCGCTGCCATCGCAATGTCACCTTACCGGCAACAGTAAGGAACCAACGCCTCACCTCCCCTGCATCGTAGTAAGGAACCGACGACTAACCTCCCCCGTGGTCGTAAGGAACCTACGCCGCCCGGCGCCAACGATGCATCACCTCCCACAGCCATGCACCGTCTTTGATTTCATTGTTTGCAAAGGTACTGTTCTTGGGGATCCGTGTGTCTCTGACGCCCGCACCTCATGGTCCGCGCCACACTTTGGAATTTTCATCTGTTACGACGTCGTAATAGCCCCAGGTGGAGCTATTTGTTGCTACAAGCTTTATTTTTGTCAATAGCCTATTTTTGATGATATCTTGATATATGTATGGTGGATTTTTGTCGTTTTGGTGTTTTGTTTAAATAATGATTTCCTATTTTTCTAAACTGGTGTGTGGTTCATTTGCAGTGTTTTCACTGTGTTACTGTATGTGTACACAAATGCTTCACACATTGCCTCTGAGATAAGCCTGTCTGCTCGTGCCAAGCTACCAAGGGTGTGAGCAGGGGTTGTTTAAGGGCATAACTCCCTTACCCTGACTAGAAGTAAGGGTCCCTACTTGGACAAGGGTGCAAACCATTGCCAACTCAGACACCCATTTCTAACAGGCACCATGCACGTCACTTCTGGCATGGACAACACCAACAATGCAATGCAATGTAGAGCATACCCATACCACCTGCGAGTACACAATGGGATTGCTCTAAAATTTCCAGATCCAATCTGACGCCTGAGGACTATTCTAAGGTAAGTAATCTGTGGCTAAATAGAGTCTCTACCATAAGGCATTAACGCAGGTAAGTAACTTGTTCGACATCACTGATGACATCCCAAATGGCATAATTGATGGCATAAACTGATGACATGACTGATTATATCATCCAATGATTGCAACAGTATGCTACAGGTTTGTTCAACCTGAAGTAATTCAGCAAGCTACCGGTGTGCCTAATCTTCTAGAAGCAAACAACTGATAATTGACATAACCTTTGGCAACATGCAGGACACTTTAAATATCAAGTCATCCACATTTGGTGGTGAATGTCATCCTCTTTTTACTGGTACTGACATGCCTAACAAACAAAATGCCCATGCAAATGTATAGATGTGTGTGTGCATATATTAAAAATAAATCTAGGCCAAAAACAAGAAATTTAGAGCAGTGGTATTCATGAACACACATTTATATATTTATATTTAATACTACATTGCAAAAGTCAAGTTTCATATTATCACCACAGTACAGGAAAATTAACATGAGAAAAACACTGTTCACTCCCTCACAAATTGCAAGTTAAAATGATTTTAAACATGGAAACAACTCTTAATAGCCATTGTTCAGTGTGGTTTCACCTTGCTGCTCAAACTATAATCCCTTGCATCCTAGTTTTGGTTAAACACCTCTTTGTAAATTATATATATGTGAAAAAAGCCAAGTCAAAAGCCAATGTGCAGGGCGAAATATGCACATCTGCAGTTAGATATATATATATATATATATATATTAGGCCAATGCGAGTAAAAATAAATGTGGCCCAGTAAAACATGTTATTCTGAGCAAGTGTCATTATATCCACAGATTCAGCCATTAATGTCACATTTCAAATGTCAGATTCCATGTTTTTACCATAGTACAGCTGAGTCTTCGGGGTATCCTAGATCATCATACTCTTGACCTTCACTGTTTCAATATATAGCTTGAATTAATGCATTCAGACTTTATTATCATGTGACAGCCGGAAGTGATGTTCAGTGTGAACGACACAAGAGTGCTGGTTGCAGTAAGTGCAAACATACAAATCCCACCAAAGAAAATATGCAATATAAAAATGCTTGATGGGTAACGTGTAATATAGCCCTGTTTACCATCTTAAAGTTCTGGTGCCATTTACAAATCACTTGGCCATCGGCCTCATGGTTAATGCTGTCGCCACAACCCTTTTATAGTAATATAGGACCATACTACATTATAACCCTTTGAACATGAGTTCTAGCCTACTACCCAAACTTGTTTCACAGAGGATCTTTTAGTGGATTGCAGCACCCTTGTGTACCAAGTGACTTTGGTCTCTTTTCTTTTATGTTATGTTATGTTAAGGAATTTGATAAGCGCGCGAATACCCAAGGGTGTCTTGGCGCTGAGCGGTGCATTATGCCAATATCTGTAAGACGAAAGAAGAAAATGACTATTGTTCAAATAGCCAGGTTTTCAAGGCCTTCCTAGAGGCAAATAGAGTTGTAAGGGTTCTGATAGAAAGAGGGAGTGTATTCCAGAGTTTGGGGGCAGCTGCCCTAAAGCTACTGCCACCCCATCTGGCCTTGAAAACTCTCGGAGTTGCTAGCAGTTTAGCTCCTTCGGAACGCAAATGCCTTTTTGGGACATACCAGTAGAGTAGGCGTCTCAAAAACATGGGGCCAGTATTCTGAAGTGCTCTATAGGTAATGCAAAGGGCTTTGAAAATAATGCGGTTCCTAACCGGGAGCCAATGAAGCTTATGTAAATGATTTTGGACTGACAAATGCCTAGGGATACCTAACAGAAGACGTGCAGCCGCATTTTGGTTCATTTGCAACTTATTGAGTTGTTTTTCAGATAGGCCAACATAGAGACCATTACAATAGTTGAGTTTTGCCATGATCAGAGAAGAGATCACTGTTTTCCTGCTGTCTGTGGGGATGAAGGGTAGTATTTTTTTAATGGTTTTCAGCAAGAAAAAGCTCGATGAAACGACAGCATTTACCTGTGGTTTAAATTTTAGTTTGTCATCGATAATCACACCAAGGTTCTTAGCCTTGGTGACTGGAATGGGTGCCGATCCCAGTTCGTCCGGCCACCAACTCTGGGACCAGTTAGGCAGAAAGTTACCAAAGGTAATTACCTCTGTTTTGTCTGAGTTTAATGTCAGACAGTGGGAATTCATCCAAGAACTGACTGCCAACATACAGTCCTTGAAATTTTGCATAGATGATGCAGAGTTTTTTGATAGAGATAATACAATTTGTGTATCATCTGCGTAGGATGTCAGCGCTAGACCAAAAGATGTTATGAGTGCAGGCAGTTCTGATACATAAATGTTAAATAATGTAGGGCTTAAGGATGATCCCTGAGGAACTCCACACGGGAGGACGAAAGGTGGAGACTCGTAGCTTCCAAGGCTACTGATTGTATTCTGCTTGACAAAAAGGATGAAAACAGTGCAAGTGTTTTGTCTGAAACGCCGATGGAAATTAGACGACTTAGCAGGCGATCATGGTCGACAGTATCAAATGCTGCCGATAAATCAAGCAGAATCAAGGCAGCTGCTCCCCCTAAGTCCAAAGTTGCTCTAATTTCATCTAAAGCTTTCATTAACGCTGATTCCGTGCTGTGTTCTGCTCTAAAACCAAACTGTGTTTCATCTCAATAATTATGTTTTAGAACAGTGATACCCATAGTACGTCCGTAGGGGCGCATGCGGCCCTCTCAACCTTTACATGCGGCCACCCTGATCTGCTGTTTACTCATTCAGCACTAATGCTAAAAAGATGTGAAACAGATGGGCAAGTATTTATTTTAAGGTTAATTGAAGGTAAAGAAAAGAAGTAACAAGGGTGCTTGCACTTGAGGAGCTTCTTCATTTTTTACGACATCTTGCATCAAACCTGTAAAAAAAATATGATAAGGTCTCCTGAAATTTAAAACGTGTATTTCTTTGACATGCAGACCCATTTCACTTTAGTACATCAGATTATATCAGTGCATTGAGAAGTATTGTTTGAAAAGTGATAGTTTTCAAACATGAATTTAGAAACATTCATGCTTCCTTCCCTCCACCCTGACAACAATGCCAATAGTGAACTAAGAGGGTTGTCAGTTGTTATGTGCACCCTTTCTGTGGCATGGGTTGCTATTATACATGAATATATTATAGTTTATTAAATCAAACACAGGACAAGGTTTTGTACAGCGCAAATCATGCATTTCGAGGTCCTATTATATATGGTAATGAAAAAATAAACGGAAAGTGAAATAACACAATTGTTTACGATCACACAATTTGATCAAGTGGGGAAGCTGGAATTAATCGCAGGATTTCTGTTTTCACATTGTGCATTTCTGCCACTAGATGCACATGCTTCGCTTCCCTTACAAAAGCACCACCCCGCTGGCATCAGTGCAGCCCTTGGTCACACCACAGACCAAACTTTTTGGCCCCTGAAAAAATGTTTGTGAGTACCCATGTTTTATAATATAGTGAAGATATGGTACAGAATGCCATCAAGGGGCATTCCTTGCAAGTTCAAGGAAGAGAATGCATAGGAACCGACTTTGACAGAAATACAAAGTATAAGTTGATCCCAAATGGACTCCCACCCTCCATAGTCGCAAAATTAATGCATTAGTAAACTAAAGCCAATTTGAAAACGGAAATAGAAGTTACATACGTGTTGTGTGTGAACAATGTAAGCTTTAAAGTCGTAGTTGGGGCACACTTAAATTCCAAATCGACTTGCTTAAATGATGATTTGCTTAACAGATGCCCAGGCTTTACTTTATATATTTCTCTCAGTACTCCTGATCCAATCTGGAATATAGCAGAATTTTTCACCTTGTAAAATGTAAGGAAACAATTATGTCTCTTTTAATTAGTATTTCCTAAACAGACAATTCTTGTCCCATTTGTAAGTGCAAGAATACATTTAAACTTTTTTTTTTTTTTACTTTGGCCACGTTCAAGTTTTTGGGAAGTGCTTTGGCTAAAAGCTATAGATAGTTCTGAGCCCATTCGGAGCCATGCAAAATGTGCACACATAATCACATTTCCCGGAGAATCGGTCAGTTTGTCATCGGTAACATATCCCAAGTATCTGATAAAATGCATTCGAAATAACATACGGAGGTTAGTATTTTATGTCACCATCATACTAGAAATCCAGACACTAAAATTATCTTCCTTTTGAAATGAGAGCTTCAACTATCGCCAATTTGCTCCGCTTTGAAGTTTTTACGCGCAAACAAAACTGCACAGGAAGCCGCCGTCTGCGGCTGTGATCTCCTGCGCTCTGAGTGCTCAGTGCAAATATTGCATCGACGTTAAACTGTGAGTTTACATGAAAGGAATAGTGCTGCCCGCTCGTCCTGCTCTTCCCAGATATGAAAGGAATGGCCGTGTTCCCAGAACATACTTGGTTTGAGCAGATGTATTTTGGGCATGAAAGCGTGGCTGGAGCCTCGTCTCTGCTATGTTCCGCATATATCACCTTTAAGGCCACAGGCAGAGAGGCCTGAACTTTCTTCCACATATGGCGGGCATATGCAAGTACAATCCTCAGCCTCCACCACCCCGCCCCCCAACAACACACAAGTGGTACAAGTGGAAATATCCACTGCATTTATCCATTCGTTTGGTTGACTTGCAGAAAAAAATAAAGCAAGGCTTGTGTCTTTTATCAGGTGGCTCGCCCTTATGGTCACAAGTAAGGAAGAATCCCACATCATCATTTTAAACGAGTATTGTTATGTCTTCTGAAATGTGCGTCGCACAATTCTTAGACAATACACTGTGATCAAATGTTAGCTCTGTTGTCATTAGGTACATGAGCTGCTGTCAGCCTGGGTTCAACTGTCTGTAGCCCAAATATGAGTTAAAATAAACGCTATACTACTAATCACTACAGTATACTTTTTTCAATCAAGAGTTACGTTTCCTGAGGTTGGTACACAGTTTAATAATCAAGCCTCATGTGCTCCCCTGTTGTCCCCCAAACAGCTGTTTGTAAGCTGTCCTGTGCCCCTGACACCACTCATCTTCAGCTATCCCTCCTGAATGGGGCTGCATGCTTATTTTTTATTATAAATGTACAGTTCAGAATTAAATATCTGGTTCAAATACAAGCCATTTCCTTGCATTGTATTATTATCAGCATTAGCCTTTTCAGTGGCGGCCGGTAATTTTAACAGGGAGGGGGTGAGGTGAGGCACACATACACATCACTAACCCCCATGCATTCACACATACCCATTCACAACACTCACTAACAAATACACATACATTCATACATACATGCACGCATGCACCAAACATTAAAAACCATAAAAGTTACCTTGCATGCAGATCTCTGAGAGGAAAGTAAACGATTTACAGAAAGAGGCGTAGACTCTCAATACTGCACCTATCTGGATGTAGGGTACATTATATCAGAGTGGTGCTATGATCAGGGGAAGACTGCCTCTTGGTTCCCCATAAGTGGATATAATCCACACACTTGTTCATCAAATAGATCAGCACTCACTGTTTGTTATTGTATCAGAATGTTGTCTTTTACAGTCTCAACCTCATTACAGAGTGGGATGGGGTCATTGAGACTCTGGGCACTTCAGGGCTTAAAACTGAAATGCCTAGGCACAACGCAATGGCTGACACTCCCCCTCATCATGAGGGAAAGAGCCTCGAGGCACTTTTGCCAGGCTGTGAAATCCTCAGCCTGGCCAAGTTCAGTTCAGGCAGTCAGGAGCCTGTGCATTTAGCGCATTTCTAGCTCCTAGCTGTCTGACCTGAACAAGAAGAGGGTCTGCCAGGCTGGCCTTTGTTCAGCCTTACAGACACTCTTCTTGCCTAGAAAAAGGTGGAGGGCATGCCCCACAGCCCGTACAGATGGGCTGCTGCTGAGCCTTTTCCTCATACCGTCAAACCACCATGCAGAGCACTGGTTCAATCCCACCTAACTTATTCTGAAATCATGTATGAAGATTTCCAAGTAAAAAAACGGCTAAAGCCTCAAAGAATCTGAAAAACTTGAACTTCAGCTGTAGCGTGAAATGTTTAGATAGTGCCGTAGAGTAGAGCAGACTTCTCTAGAGTGCACTGGCAAAGAGTAGAGTGGTGTAGATAAGAGTGGCTTAGACTGCAGTGGTGTATAGCAGAGTGGGGCAGAGTAGAGCAGAGTGACATAGAGTACAGTGATACAGAATAGAGTGTCAAAGAGTACAGTGGGGTAGAGTGCAGAGTTTTCAAATAGTGCATTGGCAGTGGTTTAATGTAGAGTGGAGTAGAGTAGAGTGATGACAGTAGAGTAGATTGGCGTAGAATGCAGTGGTGTAGCTTGGAGTGGCACAGAGTGGAGTAGAGTGACGTAGAGTGCAGTGGTTCAGAGTAGAGAGAAGTGGCGTAGAGTGGAGTGGTGCAGGGTAGAGTGCAGTGGCATAGAGTAGAGTGGTATATAGTGCAGTGGTGTAGTGTAAAGTGGTGCAGAGTAGATTAGAGTAGCATAGAGTTGAGTGGTGCAGAGTAGAGTGCAGTGACGTGGAGTGGTGCAGAGTGGAGTGGCGTAAAGTTAAGTATGCATGATGTGGTAGTGCACTCCAATTACCGGCCACATATTTTCAATTGAAATGACAATTACATTTGCACATACAGTTTTACTGATTAAAATATACAGCGCACAAACGATAATGTGTGGAAATAGCATCACCTAGTTTATTGATTTGTTTTAATCGTATTAAAATATTTGTTTCCACCACATTTCAGAATTACAACAGCATGTGCTTCATTTGTGCTTTCCTAATTCTAATATATGTGAATATATTTGCACAGTTCAATATCAGACATTTACATTTTGTTCTGTGCTAGAAAACCTGTTTCCTTCCCTACCCCTAGCATCCACCAAAATTGTCACATAAATTCACATTTGCTTTGAAATCAGTGAAAGAAAAGTAAATATCATGCTCCCTTGGAAGTCAGAGCCTAACATTTGACCTCTGTTTCTGAATGCACATGTGACAGAACAAAATGTAAAGGCCTATTTACTTAAAGCGAGCACTCACCGAAGAATTCAAGAAGTGATGGTGAAGAGGCTATACTCCACAGGAGAGACAAAGACATGCTAGACAGCATAAAACAAGTAAAGCCAGTAGATAGAAAGCAAGCAAATGTGAGTTACAGAACACAAAGCCACTGTTTCCCAGGGAAGCTTTCTGAATGCCCCCAAGACATCTTTATCAAACCAGACAGCTGTGCTGTCTGGTAGGTTTAGACGTAAAATGCTTATAAGTTGCGGCCCTCTTGGCCAAGGGGGCCATCGAGCGCGTTCCGACCCCAGAAGTAGGGCGTGGTTGTTATTCCCACTATTTTCTGGTGCCCAAAAAGGACAAGGAGGACATGCGTCCTATCTTGGAACTCCGGAACGTCAATCGCTTTCTCCGGAAGGAGAAGTTCAAGATGCTCACCCTAGCTCAGGTCTTGACTGCCCTCGACCCTGGAGACTGGAAGGTAGCGTTGGCATTCCAGGACGCATATTTTCACATCCCCTTCCTGCCGCCCCACCGGCGTTACCTGCGGTTCACGGTAGGCCTCGAGCACTTTCAGTTCACCGTGCTCCCCTTTGGCCTTACCAGCGCCCCTCGGGTGTTTACGAAAGTGATGGCGGTGGTCGCAGCTCATCTGCGCCGGGCAGGGGTTCCAGTCTTCCCCTACCTCGATGACTGGTTGTTGAAGGCGGGCTCGTCCCAGGCAGTCGTCCCCCACCTCCAGACTACGGCCGGACTCCTGCACTCGCTGGGGTTCTCCATCAACGTGCCGAAGTCGCACCTGATTCCTTCTACACAGCTCCTTTTCATCGGAGCAGTTCTGGACACAACGCAGTTTCGGGCCTATCCTCCCGAACGGCGAGTCCAGGATATTCAGGCTATGATTCCGATCTTTCAGCCTCTATCCTGGGTTTCGGTACGGAGGACCCTGAGGCTGCTGGGCCTCATGGCTTCCTGATGGTCGATCATGCCAGATGGCATATGCGGGCTCTGCAGTGGGACCTGAAGTTCCAGTGGGCGCAGCATCAGGGGAACCTGTCCGATTACGTCCAGATCTCGGAGGGAACTGCACGGCAGTTGCAGTGGTGGCTCTCGAACCGGCAATGGGTCATGGGCAGATCCCTCTCCCTTCCCCAGCCAGAGCACACAGTTGTGACGGACGCGTCCCTTCTGGGATGGGACGGTCACATGGGAGAGGCGGAGATCAGAGGCCTCTGGTCTCCGGCGGAGTCCCGGCTCCATATCAACCTTCTGGAGCTCGGGCGATCCGACTTGCACTCAAGGCATTCCTTCCCTCTGTCAAGGGGAAGGTAGTGCAGGTGTTCACAGACAACACCACCGCCATGTGGTACTGCAACAAACAAGGCGGGGTGGGGTCGTGGACCCTATGTCAGGAGGCTCTGCGCCTCTGGACATGGCTGGAACATCAGGGCATATCCCTGATGGTTCAACACCTGGCAGGTTCCCTGAACGCCAGGGCGGACGAACTCAGCCGCAGGTGTATGATGGATCACGAATGGCGTCTTCACTCGGAGGTGGCGCAAGGACTCTTTCGACAGTGGGGAGAGCCTTGGTTAGATCTATTCGCCACCGAAGAGAACGCGCAATGTCAGCAGTTCTGCGCGTTGGAATTTCCAAGGCGGCACTCGCTCGGCGACGCTTTTCGTCGCGAGTGGAGTTGCGGTCTGTTGTACGCCTTTCCGCCTATACCACTTCTGCCCAGAGTGTTGAAGAAGATTCGGCGCGACCGGGCCCAAGTCATTCTTGTGGCTCCGGACTGGGCTCGAAGAGTTTGGTATCCGAGCTACTCAGTATGAGCATCGATCCCCGATCCGTCTGCCTCTTCGGGAGGATCTTCTGTCGCAGCAGCAGGGGACGGTCCTCCACCCGAACCTGTCCAGTCTCCACCTCCTTGCATGGAGATTGAGCGGCGGCAGTTGATTCCTTTCGACTTGCCTCCCGAAGTTTGTGATGTGATTCTGGGAGCCAGGCGTCCCTCCACTAAGGTGGTATACGCCTGCAGGTGGAACAAGTTTGTGGCATGGTGCACAGCAAAGGATGTGAATCCCTTTCTGCCCCTCTTTCTGAGGTTCTTCTGTTCCTTCTTTCTCTGGCCCAACAGGGTTCTGCCCTGGGTACCATCAAGGGCTATCTTTGTGCCATCTCGGCCTTCCTCAGGCTTCCTGATCAGCCCTCCCTTTTCAAGTCCCCTGTTGTTAACAGGTTTCTTAAAGGCATTACACACCTCTTCCCTCCTGTTCCGTTTGTGATGCCTCAGTGGGACTTGAACTTGGTTCTTACTTTTTTAATGTGCGCTCCCTTTGAGCCTCTCCATAACTGTCCTCTTCGTCTTCTCACTCTGAAGACAGCCTTTCTGGTGGCTATCACCTCCGCTAGGCGGGTGAGTGAGCTCCAGGCTCTTTCTTGCAAGCCCCCCTTTCTGTCTGTCCATCCAGACAAGGTTGTTCTTAGGACGCGTCCGTCCTTCTTGCCAAAGGTGGTCACTGCCTTCCATATTGGGCAGACCATCACTTTGCCCACCTTCTTTCTGCCTCCGCATCCTTCCAGAGAGGAAGAGAGGCTCCACCGTCTGGACCCAAAACGTGCGATTTCTTTCTATCTGAACCGCACACAACAGTTCCGGGTGGATGACCAGCTCTTTGTTGGTTACGTGGGCGCCAAAAAAGGTCAGGCGGTACACAAGCGGACCATTTCCCGCTGGGTTGTCTTGTGTATCAAAGCCTGCTATTCTTTGGCTAAGAAGGAGCCCCCTGTTGGGCTACGTGCCCATTCCACCAGGGCGACAGCCACCACCACGGCTTTGGGACGTGGTGTCCCATTGCAGGACATTTGTCAGGCAGCTACGTGGGCCTCGCTGCACACGTTTACCAAGCATTACTGCCTTGACAGCCAAGCCCAGTGAGACGGCTTCTTTAGCCGTTCTGTTCTCCGAGACTTCCTCGTCTGATCTTTGTTCGCAGACCCACCACCGGGGTTGTTATTGCTGGGGTATCTATTCTAAGGTAAGGAATCTGTCACTAACGTGTCTCTCAGATGCACAAGTTACTAACTTGTGTAACGATATATCTGTAAGAGACAGTAGTTAGTGACAGATTCCTTACCGCCCACCCATCCTCCCCGTTCTGCGAACTGATTTCTAGGGTTAAGGTCATCAATTTGCTTTATTTCGATTAAATCAATCATAAAAGCCATTTGCCGCAAGTTACAGTAACCAATGAAAACAAAGATAATTGTATTCATTAACATTCCCAAAGTCAAAATAACAATTCATGGGTTGACAGCACTGTACACATTTTACAATAGACAAATATCTAAAATACAATAAGAAGCTAAAACTTTTGGTCTTAAAACTAATAAAATCTTTGTTTTTAAAAAAATAAATATATATAAAATCATGTTATTCCTATTAAATCCTTACATGAACTCTATTATACTTCTTAAATTTCTTACTATATACTTGATTAGGTAAGGTCCCTGACAGGGGATATGTCATCCTCAGTACTACCCAGGGGCCTGGTCAACTATGTTTTTTAAAAAGTTTGCGCGAATTCTCCATGACCAACCTAAAAATTTAGCAATAGCTATTACATATGGCTCATTAGTGTTGGTCTTAATGATGCGCAGAGCTGTTGCACTGGACCGCGTAACCCATGTTAACACAGATTGGTTTCAGCCATTTTTACGCGGAATTTTGTAAAGAGGACAGGCAAATAAAATATGTAATACTGTTTCGTCCTGTTCGTTACAGTGCAAACATTTACTTTTGTTCATGCTGGACCAATTTCTGGTGAAAAATTTACCGGGAGGCTCCCTACCCGAAATTGGAAGTATAATCTCCTTTCACATGGTACAGTTATAAAATCCCAAAAATTTTCATATTTAGGAGCAATCTTATGCTCCAAAAACAGGCCAGTCAATGAGTTTACCTTTGTGGAATGTAGATGGTCCGCCTTGACCATCGACCAGTATGCCTTCTTAAATTCTTTTTTGATGGGAACTGATTTACAGCCGGGTCCTCCCAAAGATGCCTCATGCCCATATCTACCAGTGTAGCCTTAACTTTTGCAGCCAGACAACCTTACATGATTTATCTGCATCTACTACATCCTTCGCTGCCATTGCATAGTGTAGGAGTTCAGGAGTAGACCACAATCGGCGGCCAAAAAGCTACTGGTCTAAAACGTGCTTCCTCCGCCAACAAGCTACAACCCAAATCTGATAACAGAGGTGTTAGTGGGGTGCTTTGTGGTAGACCAGTCAAAGCTCTCACAAATTTGTTCTGGGCAAGAACTAGGGGGAAAGATCATTAAAGCCCCAAAGCTCTGCTCCATACATTATGGAAGACCTGATCTTTGTATTGTATATTTTAATTGCTGGACCTATGGGCTTAGTGTGGGAAAGATTAAATTCTTTTAAAAGAACCCCCGCTAGTTGACTATGTTTAAGAGCCATAAGATCAATATGAGGCCTCCAGTTTAATTTTCTGCTTAATGTAATACCTAGATATGTAAACACATCAGTCTGTTCGAGTTGCTTCCCATTCATTTCTACCCTCCCACTAACTACATTGTGCTTATGTAAGACCATATATTTTGTCTTTTCAACATTGACCACCAGGTCGTGATCTTGGCAGAACCCTCA
This sequence comes from Calotriton arnoldi, assembly GCA_963921515.1. Lineage (NCBI taxonomy): Eukaryota > Metazoa > Chordata > Amphibia > Caudata > Salamandridae > Calotriton > Calotriton arnoldi. Next base: position 1,287,112 of record CAWUFW010001245.1, read on the forward strand.
AAGCGCCTGAGTGCCCTGTCCAACCCAGCCCGTGTCTTTGAGATGATCAAAGTATCATCCGCAAACATAAGTAGCGGTATTTTGGTGCCAGCAAGGGATGGAGCATCTGTCATGTGTGTATAAAAATAGTTTACTACCTCATTGATATATAATAAAAACAAGGTTGGAGCTAAAACACACCCTTGTCGCACCCCTTTAGATACCGGAAAGCGTGGAGTTACACATCCCTGTTCGCCCCAGCGCACCTGGGCGAAGTTATCCTCGTGCAATCGCACTATCATTGATAGAAGTTCTGCGGGCATCCCTAGACGGTGCAGTACTTCCCAGAGCTTCTTACGTGGTACCATATCAAAAGCAGACTTAAGGTCCACAAAGGCTGCATAAATGGTACCACCTGCTATTACAACTGTGCGCCAATAAATCAATATGAACCGGAAGACTTGGTCGACAGTGCTTGTGTGTGAGCGAAATCCTGCCTGTAGGGCGGATAGTATTTCTTTAGATTCCATCCACTCCTGTATCCTACTCAGCACTAGTCTTGCAGTAATCTTTTGTATGGAATCGATTAGGCTGATCGGCCTATAATTACTGGGACAGGAGCGGTCCCCTTTTTATAAATAGGGAGGATTTCGGCGCCACGCCAAGTCTCTGGAATGGGGGCTCCATTAGCTATAGCATTTGCTAACCAAAGAATGTACCTTATCCAGTTCTCTTTATCATGGACAAACAGGTCTGTAGGGATGCAATCTAGACCAGGAGCTCTCCCCTGGGTACTGCCATCAAAGCCTTCTCCACCTCGTCCTGAGTAAAAGACAGGGCTGGTCAGCCATGGGAATTTGAAATTGGATGTCATCATTTTTAGCCGCAAATTGCTCCTCAAAAAGGAGACCCACATGTCCTGGGCAACGTGGTTTTGCGGCTTTTGTCCTGACCCAGCATTCCCCCATTTGACCATATTCCAAAAGGACTGCATGTTTTTACCCCTGCTAGCCTGGAGGAGCTCTAACCATCTTTGTTCGTCCCATTCCTTTTGCTGCTGCCAATGTTGACTTATATGAGGCTCGGGTAGTTCTTATTCTCTCCATATCTTTTGATTTAATGGCTAAGGACAACTGCCTGTACGCTTCTCTACAGCCTTTATTATACCACCTTTCCTGCCTCGCTATTCCTTTGCTGTGTGGTTTGTGTATTTTAGTAAAATAGGAATTTATTTTTACAAACAGAACATCATGAGCTTTGGTAATCATAGCACTATTTACTCTTGTTCAGACATAGTATAAAAAACTGCTAACGTGCTCTCCACCGCTGCTTTCATTTGTTTAAGGGAACTAGCGTTAGTTACAATCCTATCCCATTTCACCCTCCTTTGATCGTTACATATTAGGGTTTCTGCAGTTTCGCTCACAGGTATTATTCGCCGAGGCTCTTTAGTACCCGGAGATAACATTGATAACACAAGCGGGTTATGATCACTTTCGTTACGCTCACTTACCACCATATCAACAAGGGCTGGCCATTGTTCGACATTGACAAGTATATAGTCTATACGACTGTTTCTCAACCCATTACTATATGTGGGTGAACCCAGTCTGTCTGACGGCATTCTTCCATTAACAGCCCTGAGGCCCTTCTCTAAGCATAATGCTTTTAGTTGTAAGGCGGCCTCGGTCCATTTCCTAATTGGTGGCAACTCTAGTGATGGTATACTCCATTGGGCATCTTCCTCTTCACTAAGGTTGCCATCATCCCTGTCGAGGGGTTCAAAGGTAGTATTAAAATCTCCTGCGATCGTCACATGATTTGCGCCTTTAAGATCCTCTAAAAATTGCTCTAATTTGGTAATTGTAGTGGATTGCCTTCCTCCTGCAAGCCCCTAGCGTACACATTTATCAATATTAGATGACGCTTCTTTCTTAAGCTTAGGGAGATGGCCATGATGTCGGGGCTATCAACATAAACTTCCTTAATATCATAACTTAAACATTGTTTCACCCAAATGGTAAGGCCTCCAAAAGATCTACCCTTCTGCCCCCTTGTGGCTGGTTTAAAAAAATTTAAATAACCTGGAATAAAAATCGGGTTTGGTGACCACGTTTCTTGGAAAACACAAATATCATGTTTATCTATAAAGTCCAACCAATCCAAAGATAATACTTTAGTGTGTAAGCCTGCAATATTCCATGTGACTAGGGACAACTGATCAATTGTTGATAACGAAAGAGTACTAACTGTAGGTGGGGGTACACCCTCTGTCACTTCCCTCCTACACTGAACAGAAACTTCACTGGAACTGAGGTCAACTTGGGCCTTCCTACTACATTCACTCACAGATGACACTTCACTAACCGACCCACTCCTAATGCTACCAATACGTGCTTGCGAAGCGTTTTCTGCCATTACCACTGGGAGTGAGGTTGTCAATTGTCTTGAAGGGGAATTGAATTCCTTAAACTTCAATCTATACTTGACAGACATGATCCCCCGCTGGCCAATAGACTGGGGGCTGTGGGATTTTGCATTATCGATGGAATTGGGGGTTGTATTTCATTTTTATTTGTGTTGCAATCAGATTTGATGTCCTGATCTCAAAGGCCACCAAATTGTCCACTAGGTCAAGGGAAACCAGGGAAAGCCGAATAAAATCTAAATTTGAACCTTCTACCGAACACCTTTTTACCGAGGAGATATCCTCCCTTATGACAGATCTGCATTTGCGCACCTGTCTAAGCCAATGGATGCATTTATTAATCAACGTGAATTCATCCTCTTTTACTAAACTAGAAGATAACTTTGGCACACTGGTTAGAAATATCTGGTTCCTCGAGGATCGTAATGTTACCTTGTCCCACTTGCTATTATCTTCAATGTTTTCCAACCCGGAGAGTGAATGTAATCTCGGCAACATATTGTGGACCCTACTTGCTCCCACATTTTGGCTCTGAGGGCCCTGCTTCCATAGTATGTTATTTGAGGCTGGGGGTTGATTGGAATTCGTACCTCTATGATTTTTATGCTTATCATTAATTATTGTCAGAGGGTCGGTAACATAGTTAGCTATAAGTCTCTCCCCACTTCCCAAATTATCACTTATAGATGAACTCTCGTGAGGTTGCTGAGGCAATAGAGTTCTACTTGTGCCAGCAGGAATAACTTGCTGATATTTTCCCAATAACTCTGTAAGCTTCCCTACAACACTTTTGAGCGAGGTAACTTCCTCATTGAGTTTGGTCATTTGTGATTTCAAATAGGTCAACTGCCCACGTAGTGAATCTGAGCATGAGATCTTGCACAGACAAGATGGAATAACATCATCTATTACATTTATAGCCTCCTCAGTACATACTATAACAGGACCTTCATCATTCGGCGATGTTAACACAGCGAACATATTAGAACATTCAATAACGGGTTCCAATTGACTATTTATGCACAAAGGTGTAAGTTGAGAGTTTCTAGAGAGTGCTGTTTCACTGCCCACATTTAATCCCTCAGGGACCACCTTTTTCTTAAACATGTCCGGTACATGTAGTGATGATTTTACACATTTAACACTAGTACTCGGAGACGATAGCTCTTCTGTCATGCTGTTAACTGGACACATGGGATTAGGCGTTGTTAAAATCGCCTCACATTCATTGACCAAGTCATCAATTCGTGCTATTACTTGATTACTGCTATGCAAAGATGACCGTTTCCCCATTTTTATTACCTTCTTGCCTTTCCCACTTTGTCCTTCACCCAAAACGTCATTGGCTTTCCTTTTACCCATTATGCCCTGTGTTTCTATTGTTAATAAACCACCAGTAGGTCCGGACTGAGACGTGAGGACAGTACCTTAGGGCTGAGAGTATCTGATCAGTAGGCAGAAGTCAGGGGGGTGGCCCAGCCCAGCCTCTTCCGGGCGATGACGGGTGTAGACGGGTCCGCCCTTTGTCCGGGCTTGGTCCGCGCGCGCGTCCGCGTTGCGGGAGGCTAGCAGGGATTTTGTAGCGCCTCCAGGCGCTGTCAGGATTGATGGCATCTGTGCGCCTCGAGCGTGAGGCAGGCTGGGTGTTGTGGTCCTCCGGGACCAATCGCCACAGAACAGGAGCGAGAAGGAAGGAACCCGCGCTGCGGGAGGCTAGCAGGGATTTTGTAGCGCCTCCAGGCGCTGTCAGGATTGATGGCAGCTGTGCGCCTCGAGCGTGAGGCAGGCTGGGTGTTGTGGTCCTCCGGGACCAATCGCCACAGAACAGGAGCGAGAAGGAAGGAACCCGCGCTGCGGGAGGCTAGCAGGGATTTTGTAGCGCCTCCAGGTGCTGTCAGGATTGATGGCAGCTGTGCGCCTCGAGCGTGAAGCAGGCTGGGTGTTGTGGTCCTCCGGGACCAATCGCCACAGAACAGGAGCGAGAAGGAAGGTCATCCCTTTCAGGGCCCTAGTTTTTCAGACACCAGTGTCAGTTTCTTGCATGGCTCTGCGTTTCTGGCGCGGAAAGTCGTGTACAGAACTAACGCCAGCGCGCATGGGCGGCGTCTAAGTACTGGCCGCGACATCATCCCGGCGATCACGACGCCGACGACGGACGCGGAGCCGCACGACGCCGCCTACCGACGCGCAGGGGTACTGCTACGCAAAACTTTCCGGATCCAGCCTGACGCCTGGGGATATTCTAAGGTAAGGAATCTATCACTAACTACTGTCTCTTACAGATATATTGTTACACAAGTTAGTAACTTGTGCATCATAACCATAGGCTTCGTATCCTCATTCAACAAGAGTTTGGTAAGTCATCTTCAAAGAAGACTTCTCTGACCATACATACATAGCATGACAAAGGTACTAAGTTTAGTTAATCAATAACCGTTTTTTCATCTATAACCAGAAACTTCCCATCCTGTTACAGGCAACAACTAGATAGAAAGCATGGCATCTCAAAATGTATGTTTGTTTATTTGTCTCTAATATGGTTTCAACACAATTGCATAGGATAATTTTGGGTCTTCCAATTGTCACAGCCCTGAGCTCACGCTTTCTTTTTATCCTTGGTCCGTCTGTCTCTCCAAAGACCAATACATGATAAGCCAATAGGTTTGCTACTTGGTTTGTCTCATCTATTCATGTGGGTTAGCTCTGAATCTTACTATCTTACTACTGGATGAAGTCAATACACCCTCTGTAGTAGTGCATATGGTGTGATGTTTGGGTTGTGACCTCAGTTCCCGGTAGAATGTGTGTCTGGACAGCCACGCACATTGTAATTTATCTCTACACAGTGGGGGGTCACCAGGAGCGTGCATTACAGAGATGTAGTGTTTTATCCCAAAAAGAAGGAAAATAAGACAGGAAAAGTAGTGCTAAGCAAAGTTTATTTTATGTAGAGCTGCCACACCAGAAAAGCATCATTAGGCAGCCACCATACCAGCTCAGCTGCCAAAATATTCTTAACACAAACATTCCAGCATTGATCTCATAACATTTTAAACAATGCTAATGCTAGCCTATTTACATTAAACACAAAAATAACAAAACATAGACAAACCCACTACCAGGAAACATACATACCATTATCAGCTACATTATTCTGCACGTTGGCATCAAACAGTTCCAATGCCACACCAAACTGTACCCATTTACCCATCTAACTCAGGCAAACCTTGGTAGCAGGCTTCCTGCCTCTCTGCAACTCAAACAGAGATACCTGGGTAAAGAATGAGGACTGGTACGATAAAACCATAACATGAAGCGTACTGCGTTCATACCCACACACCTGTTGGTAATAGCCCACGGAATACACTGAACCAACATGCGGTTCATGCGTTCCACTTGACCATTGGTTTGGGGATGGTATAGTGACGTTTTCAAATGCTTAAAATCCTCAGATTTTAAGAACTCTTTACCTTCTTCATTGATAAATTGTACACCATTATCCGAAACCAAAAACTGTGAAAATCCTTCCTGTATGAAAACGTCTTTCAAAAATTGAATCACGATCTTGGCAGTAGGCTCAGATAAAAATGTATCTCAGGCCACTTACAGTAAAAATCAACCATAACCAACGCAAAGTGCGACTGACTTGGTAAAGCATTAAAAGGACCAACCAGGTCAATTCCAACTTTCTCCCATGCTCTGGATGGGCATTCAATAGGCTATAAAGGAGACTTCCTTAGCACCAACATTTTCTCATAATTAGCACAAATTATACACTTACCAACAAAATGGTCAACCTCTTTATCCACAGAGGGCCACCAGAACGTTTGCCACAATGACGTTTAGTAAAAGTGTATCCTAAATGTCCCTCGTGTGCCACCTTTATCGCCTGTGCCTCAAACCGACAGGAGGCACCAATTTCTCTGCCCATACCAAAAGACAATCTTCCATTGATAGCTCATCACAGACTTTCCAAAATGGTTGACAAGGACACTCAACCAACCTTTTTGAGAGCCACTCTTTAGTCACATACGTGATAACCTGTTTGAGATTTTCCTTAGGAAGTATTTGTGACCTCCATTCCAGTCCCGAACTCGCACAAATGTCCTCCAAATTAAGTGCTGCAATCAAGCAACTCTCTTCATATGTGTCATCAGCATTGTCTACACACAAATCTAGAAAGAAAATCAGTTCTTACATTCTTTGCCCCTTAAATGTGGACTATATAAAAATGATACTGGAACAATCTCATAAACAATCTTGAAATACGAGGGGTTTGGTCTTTGATTTTGTCACCACTCAAAATTGCGAATAGGTGTTTATGATCAGTTTTAACAGTGAACGTTGTGCCTCTATATATGGTTTAAATATTTGTAGGACCCACAAGCAGGCCAATAATTATTTACAATGGTGGAAAGATGAATATCTGCATCTCTCAACACCCTAGAGGCATAACCACTTGTGTTCTCTGCATTACTATTACATTGTGTAAGTACAGCCCCCAGACCATAATTGCTTGCATCTACAGTATTGCAACATAACAACCAGGGATCATAATGTTTGAGAACTTTAGAACTTTAGAACTTGCTAACTGTTTCTTGATCCACTAAAAGATTCTTGACATGTTGCATCCCAACAAAAAGGTACATCTTTCTTTAACAACACTGTGAGTGGCTTGATATGTGATGCATTATCAGGGATAAACCGGATGTAGAATTCACACAAGCTCATAAAGGATTTGCGACCCATTTTATCAGTGGGTGACAATGCATCAGTTATAGCACTAACTAATCCAGGCCTTGGTTAAATCCCATCTCCCGAGACAACATGACCCAAATATTCCACCTTGTTTTTATACAACTCACACTTTTCTTTTTTCAGTACCAACCCTTTTTTTGCAAAATACCCAATACTTGGTTGAGAATATCATCATGCTCCTCTTTAGTTGCTGCAAAAATCAACAAGTTATCTTGAAATGCAGATATCCCTGTCATAACTCTGAACAACTGGTACATAATTCTTTGAAAAACTGATGCAGCCGAGGCTAGCCCAAACAGTATCCTGCATGTACCAATCAGTGAAACAAGTGCTGTATAGTTTCTAGATTCTTGTTCCAAGATCACCTGATGATAAGCAGAGGCTAAATCCAAGTTGCTAAATCAATTCACTCCAGAAACTAGAGCCAGTGAATCCAATATTTTAGGAAGAGAATGGGAATCAATCCAATTAGCCTTGTTAGGGCTTCTCTAATCACTCTTCTTCTCCTGCACTCTTCCAGTGTGCAATTGCACATGTCATCCCCTAAGACTACAGATTTTAAACTTTGTAGGGACTGTCGCAAACAGATGTCTGTTAAAGATCCCCACATGGTGTGCCCCTGGTATTAGGGTTCAGTTCACAACTCCAAGACCTACAACGACTACACCCCGATGAATCCAGAAGCTATTTGAGGTGAAGCTCTAAGTGGCAAAACACTGCAGGACTCCGTACAGGTTCTACTCCCGGTCGAAGCCGAGAATGCAGACCTGCGCCCATTCCCAAAGCTGTTCTCGTGGCAGATCCTCTTCATGGTCAAAGTCTTCAGGTAAGTCCAATAAGAAATGCAAGAAGTCTAAGTGGGACTCGGCCCCTTCCCACCACTCTTAATATCCAGAGAAGGCGTGAGTGTGTCACCATGCCTCCAGGTCTCACTCCTGTTTCACCCAAGATTTGATTCCACCCAAGATTTGATTCCACCCTTGACCCAAATGCACCCTGAGTTCTGGGTCCATTGGCGACGTCGCAGCAGATCGAAGCCTTCAGAGATGCCATGCTGCTCATCTTCGGCATGCTTCCTCTCCCTTTAATTCGCCTGCGGGCCCCAAGGTTCCGCAGGGGCCTCTAGTCAGATTACCACAGGCAGTTCCCTCTGACTCCAGCACTATACCATTGCCATGTAGTCACGCCCAGACACTATGCCAACTTTTTGTCTCAGAATTCAACCAGAGTCAGCCATATGGAGAAGATAATGAGGGTGGGGTGGACAGTTTTGACCCACTCTATGATGAGGTTAACTGGTACATAGATCTGCAAGATGACAGAGGATTGGATGCCTCTCCTGATACTGATCCAGCAACTGAGGAGAGTACATGCTTTACTGCAGTGAATAGGAGAGCTGCTTAAGTTCTTGACCTCCACTTACCCACTATGGAGGTAAAGACTAATGTCCTTATTGAGGTCCTTCAGTCTGGATAGGCACCAGCCAAACAACTCTACGCTTCAATGAGGCCCTCACTGATACACTCATGAAAACTTGCACTAAACCATGTTCTGGTCCTCCGCTCTGTTGCCAAGTTACACACCGCAACAGACCAGCTCCAGATGACCCCAATTTTTTTTAGCTCAGCACCCCTGAAAATTTGGTGGTGCAGGCATCCACCTGTAAAGAGAACCCTAAAACCGTTCCTACTACTTATCCTGACAGAGAATTCAAATGTGTGAATATGTTTGGTAAGAAAATGTTTTGGCAGCCAGCTTTGCTGTGAGGTCAGTTAACATCAGCTGTCTTTTAAGTCGCTACATCCATGCACTCTCTACCACGATTGGTTAGATCTTAACAGTGGTTCCAGAAGACTTATCGTCTTCCATGCCCCAAACCGTTCAGGATGGCTGTGATAACTCTATATTTGTCATCTGATCAGGTCTAGACATCACCGATTGTCTAGAAGGGCAATTGGCCATGCATGGTGCTTTGGCACTGTGCATGGAAGAGATCCACAGGCTTCTCCAGGGAAGTCCAGGCATCCCTATTAGACATGGCCTTTGATGGTACCCGCCTGTTTGACGAAAAAGCGGCCTCAGCTCTGGAGATTTTTGAAGAGAGATGAGCCATGGCATGGTCTTTGGGCCTTTTGGCATCAGTTCAGAAATTCCCCTAACAGTTTCGCCCATTTTGGGGATATGCAAGGCACTGCTCTTATCACAGTCTCAAGCCTCACCACGCACACAACAGGCATCCCAGCCTGTTATAAATGGGATTCCTGGTTGAGTATGCACCCAGGTCAGGCAGGAACCACCACTCTAGACAGGGTAAGCTAGATACACACTAAAAGATAGCCTGTGCTCACCCTCTGGTTGTTTGGCAAGGAGCAGTCAGGCTTATCTAAAGAGGCAATGTGTACAGTATTTGTGCAACACACACACAGAGTAACACAATTAATACACCACAAAAAGACTCCACACAGGTTTAGATAAATAGATTATTATATTCTGAACAAAACAAGACCAAAACGACAAAAATATAAAGTACAGAATTTGAAATATTACATTTTATAGAAATAAATGCAGTAAAGCCCTTAGAAGCAAGCATTGCTAAGACGGTTACTCTAGGGCGCACTGAACCGGAGCAAAATCAAAGTTCCGGCTGACCGCAATGGAACCCAGCCAGCTACAGGACCCAAGAAGGCCCCCGTGGACAAAGTATCTTTCCTGGTCGCAAACAACAAGATGCATCAATCTTCTCCAAGCAGTGAAGGCGATGCGTCACGGGTGCCCAAGTCAAGAGGCGTTCAGTGATGCTCTGGATCCTGCCATGTAGTCGAGGGGATGCGTCAATCTCACCAAGCTGCAGCAGCAGTGAGACGCTGTCCGATGTTTCTCTGAAGGCAAAGCACTGGTTCTGATGCACCCGTTTTACTCCTGTAACCGAGTTGATGCGCTGGTTCTGTTACACACAGACAGGAGATACGTCGAAATCCGTGTTGTAAGTTTCTAGGCCAATTCCAGTGAACCAGACACAGGAGCAGGAGTAGAGTCTTTGATATCCAAGCAACAGGAGGCAAGCCAACAAGCCCTTGGAGATCACTTTGGGTGAAGGCAGAGTCCAGCTCTTCTTCAGCAGAGTCAGAGAGCAGCAGGCAGCAGGGCAACAAACAGAACAGCAGGCCTTCCAGATCAGCAGTCAAGTCAAGTCCTTTAAGCAGCACAGCAGTTCTTCTGTCAGAGCTTCAGTTACAAGTCCAGTAGTGTCTGATTTTATGGGGTCAGAGACCCAGTACTTATACCCAAAAGTACCTTTGATGAGGGAGTGATTTCAAAGCAGCTCTCTAAAGTGCACAAGTATCCCTTTCAACCCAGTCCTGTCTGCCAGGCTATTTATAGGGGTAATCAGTCCTTTGTGTGGAGACAGGACATCACCTATCCTATTCAAATGAAGTTTTAGCCCCTCCATTCCATCCTGCCCAGGCAAGGCCATCAGAATGCAGATGTATATAGATGGGTACTCAGATACACCTATCCTACCTGTGTTGCAGCTGTCCAGAGGGAATGCACAAAGTGTAGCTGTCACCCAGACGTGTATTGGAGACAGGCTGCAAAGCGCACAGAGAAATGTCCACTTTCTAAAAGTGGCATTCCTAAAACAGTAATGTTAAATCCAACTTCACCGGTAAGGAGGATATGTCATTACCAATCCAAACATTTGAAACATGAAAAAGTTATTCTTCTCTGATCAGGAATTACAGGTTAAAGGTGTATTAAGGAATTCCCAAAGCTAACCTATAAAAGGAGTTTGTCACTACCAGGACATGCAAAAGATACCAGTACTTATCCTACCTTTTATTTACACAGCATCCTGCCCTTAGGGCTACCTAGGGCCTACCTTAGGGATGAATTATGTGTAATAAAAAGGGAATTTCAAGCTTGGCAAGTAGTTTTAAATTCCAAGTCAATGTGGCAGTAAACTGCACACAGGAACTGCAACAGCAGGCCTTAGACAGGTTTGAAAGGCTACTTCTGTGGGTGGCACAGTCAGTGCTGCAGGCCCACTAGTAGCATTTAATTTATAGGCCCTGGGTATATGGTATACCACTTCACTGGGGACTTACAAGTAAATCAAATATGCCAAACAGGTGTAAACCAATTATACCATGTTTAGAGGAGAGGGCACATGCACTTTAGCACTGGTCAGCAGTGGTAAAGTGCCCAGAGTCCTAAAGCCAACAAAAAGAAGGTCAGAAAAAGAGGAGGAGGAAGACAAAAAGTTTAGGGTGATCCTTCAGAGAGGGCCATTTTCTAGCACAGCACGTTTGAGGTTGAGCCAGGGCCCCAATAGACAACAACCAGGCCATCTGGACAGCATACATCCCAATCACCCAACCCCTCCGGCAACAACTTCAAAACCTCTTCAGTGCACCCCTGGTGTCACACAACAATCCAGAAGGATACAGGGTCAGCTACTTTCTTCAGGTGGCAAAGCATCAAATCTGATGGGGTGGGCCCTTCAAATTGTCCAATTTGGCTTCACCTAGCCATTTCTTTCTCAACCCACTGCACCTGCCACTACATCAAAGCAGCTTTTGAAGGAACATCAGTCCGTTTTGTGCCACGAGAGAAAGGCTTATTTGGTTAAAGGAGCCACAGAAACTGCACTGGCTCAGAAGTGTGGACCGGACATTATTCCCTCTACTTCCTTGTGCCGAATAAGGGGAGAGGTCTTCATTCTGTTTTGGATTTTTGCCCTCTCACTGCCTTCCTGCAAAAGGACAAATTCAAGATGCTCACGCTGGCCCAGGTTCTATCTGCCCTGGATCCCAGACACTAGATGGCTGCATTGGACCTGCAGGATGCCAATTTTCATATCCTTATCCTGCTGGCCCACAGGTGCAATCTGTGGTTCAAGGTGGGCTACAAGCACTTTCAGTTTGCCATGCTCTTTTTCTGCCTCACCAGTGCCTCTCGGTGTTCACAAAGGTGATGGTGGTGGTCGCTACCTATCTTTGAAGGTCAGGGGTACCCTGACGACTGATTATTGAAGATGGGCTTGCCACAGTCATTTGCAAACCACCTCCAGACAACGGCGCACCTCCTGACATTGTTGAGGTACTCAATCGACCCACCAAAGTCACACCTGACTCCGTAGCAGAAGCTCCATTTCATCTGAATAATCCCGAATGGAGTGTGTTTTTAGGCTTTCCCTCCGGATCATTGCGTCCAAGGCATTCGGGCTGCGATCCCAATGTTTCAGCCTCAGTCCTGGGTCTCAATGAGTATGGCCCTGGGACTTCTTGGTCTGCTGACCTCCTGCATCCTTCTCGCTGACCATGCCAAATGGCACATTCTAGTTGTACACTGAATCTGATATTCCAGTGGGCCCAGCAGCAGGGGAACCTTTCGGATTCAATCCAGGTTTCGGAGGAGACTGCAAAAGATTTGTGGCGGTGGCTGCTCGACCACAGTTGGACCAGTTGTAGATCCCTCTACCTACTCCACCCAGAAATGGCATGCCACTGCTGGGCTGGGGAGACCATCTGGCAGAGATCAGAGGATTGTGTTTTCCAGGAGAGACCCACCTCCACATCAATTTGCATGGATTGCAGGCAAATCACTTGACATTGTTGGCCTTCCTGCCAACCATCAAAGGGAGGCTGGTACTGATTCTCAAGGTTACCACCACCAATATATGTGGTATTACAACAAGCAGGGCTGGGTTGGGTTCTAAGTCCTGCGCCAAGAGGCTCTGCACCTCTAGTTTTGGTGGCAACAGAAGCACCTACCAGGATCTTTGAACACCAGGGCGGACAAACTCAGCTAGTGATAGCTAATGCAGGAATCATGGCAACTACATCTGGAGGTGGCACAGGGCATCTTTCAGCAATGAGGAGAACCTTGGCTTCATCTTTTCACTACCGCAGAGAATGCGCATTGTCAATACTTTTGAGTGTTGGCGTTTCCAAGAAGCGTCACACTAGGAGTCACTTTTCACATAGAGTGGAACATAGGACTCCTGTATGCCTTCCCACCACTACCTCTCCTGCCTCGAGTTCTGAAGAAGATCAAAAACGTTTCAGCCCAAGTCATCTTATTGGCTCTAGATTAGGCCAGGAGAGTGTGGTGTCGGACATTCTGGGCCTGAGCATCTCTCGTCCAATCAGGCTACCTCTTCTGGAGAATCTTCTATTGCAGCTGCAGGGCAGGTTCTTGCACCCAGGCCTGCGCAGCCTGTACCTCCCATGCGTGAAGACTTCAGATGCTAATTTAATTGTGGCAGCCAGGTGCTCTTCAACTAAATCAGTGAACTCCGGGTGCTGGGATAGGTTGCAAACCAAGATGTCTTGCTGTTTGTTTTGTTTTTCCCTCAGCAAGGACTTGCAGTAAGAACTGTGAGAGGCTACTTGTCAGTCCTCTCAACATTTCTTTTTACATTTGTCGGATCAGCCATCCTTTTTCAAATCACCTGTTTGATATGTTTACTTAATGGTTTGAAACAAATGTTTCCGCCAAAGATCTCACTTTCCTAATGTGTGCCCCTTTTGAGCCAATGCACATTAGTCCATTGTGCCTCTGACTTTAAAAACTGTCTTTCTGGTTGCAATAACATCAGCACGTTGTGTGAGTGAGTTTCTGGTCCTCTCGGACCAGCCATCACATACCACCTTTTTTCAGGAAAAACTGGTGTTAAGAACTCCAGCTGAATTCCTGCATGAAGGTAGTGATGCCTTTTCATGTTAGACTAGTCGTCATTCTTCCTACCGTCTTCCCTCCACCTGATCCCTCGAAGGAGGATGAGAGACTCCATTGCTTGGACTACAAGAGAGTGCTGAGCTTTTACATTGATTGTCCCAGGGAACATCCAATGGGCGATTGGCTCTTTGTGGGGTTCTCTGGCACAAATAAGGGCAAGGCAGTGCAGAAGCAGGCCATCTCATCTGCTACTTTTTGGTTAAGAAACAACCTCCAAAAGGTCTGAGGAGTCATTTCACCAGAGCTAAGGTTGTTACCTCTGTGTAGTTAGTGCCTGTCCTGGATATCTGTCAAGCTGCCACGTGGGCATCAGTGCACACGTTCAGGAAGCGCTATTGCCTTGAACCGTCAGGGTGGGCACTTTGCCTGTTTGGACCTGCAGGACTTTTTTTATCTGAGCGATTACACAGACCCACCACCTTGGGAAGTAGTGCTTTGGTATCTAGTCACAAAATGAGAAATAAGCAGTTATAAGTATCCATCAGAAGAACAAGCTACTTGCCTTCGGTACTCTTTCTGGTGGATACACTATTTAACCACAGATTCCTCACCACCCTTCCACCTCCCCCTTCTGAGGAATGGACTCCCTTTCCATCCAAAAAGGTCTCAATTTAGGATACGGCACATTGGTCTTTCTCATCTGCTGATTGATTCTGTGTCTGAGGGCATGGACAAGCTTCCAAAAGAAACTGACATCCACGTGCATGGGTGGTGATTCTCCGATCACCACTTCTGGAGCAGAACTAAGTTGTTGTCAAATTGCACAGCACTACCTAGCGACATGCAGGCGCACTGCATTTTGAGTTTCTGAATCCAGTCTGGTTCCTTGGGGATAGTCACAAGCTGAGGAATCCCAGTTAAGAGTATCCACTAGTAAGAGCATTACAAAAGGTAATTATCTCATTCACATGAAAGATTGTACTCTTTTTAGTGCCACCTTGCTTCAATGAACACTGGTTTCAGCTACTGTAGATCACATTTGTAGGACCTGGCCCTCTCTATAGGGTTATCCCCAGATTCTTTTGCCTTCACCCTCCTGTTTTCTGAACCCGTTTTTGTTGGCTTTTAGGACTCTGTACACTTTACCACTGCTACCCAGTGCTAAAATGTTTGTGCTCTCTCCTCCAAACGTGTAAAAAGTTGCTTATACACAATTGCCATATTTAATTTAGTTATAAGTCCCTAGTAAAGTGGTACTACATGTTCCCAGGGCCTGTAAATTAAATGCTACTATTGGGACTGCAGCACTTGTTGTGTCACCCACTTAAGTAGCCTTGCAAACTGCAGCCTATGTGCCTTTTTGAAGTGCCATTTTGACCTGGCAAAATAAACCTTTTAAGGTCAAGAAGAAAGTGGAATTTGCGCACACCTTGCTATGCTCGATATGTTCAAATTTTAAAACTGTTTAACTATGTAAACGTGCTGCATAGGACCGGAAAGCTGCCTGTCTTCCGTAGTCTGAACTCAGTGTGTGAATCAAGTGTAACTATACTTGAATACCTACGCACACGGCAAGAAGTATTTAACTTTCGTTTTTTACATCATACACATAAACATTATTTCTCTTTTGTCAAAACAAATCTTCTTGTGATTTTGCGAGTTCCTCAATATTTGATGTATATTCTACATCACCTTTCAAATTATTTGCAACACTAATTTTTAAAACACTATTACAAATACAAATGCAGAAACAAAACGTCTTGTTTTAGAGAGTCCACTCTGTTCTTGCTTTGCCCAGTGCATTTCGGAACATTTCGTCCCTTCGTCAGGGGCCTCAGTGTGAATTTAAAAAAACATTATATTAACCAAAACTTTCATTACAACACGAACAATGTCAGAATATACCTATTGTTAGTCCGCTGTCACCTGAAGTCCTTCCCCTTCATGCAATAGTGAATCACTAATATAATACAAACAGAAATGAACGTGCCACAACCTGTGTCATTATCATCACAAGTGCCTCCAGTTCTCACACCTTCACAACACAATGGACCAAGATCCAATACTTTTCCAAAAAGAAATTCGAAAGAGAATTTCCATAGATCCCAGAGATGTAACCTAATTTTTATTAGTGAAGCACACCCTAGGCGTATGAGCTATATACTCACAACTTCACGGAACCATCAAACAAAAAATATGCTTCATATATTGATCCCTCTGAAAATAAACGTCGAATTGTAGCGCTTAATTCATGTTGTCTAAAGGCTGTACTTTCATCACCAATATTTACATACCTAAGTGGCGAATATGATAACATCCACTTCATGTAGAGAAAAACCGTTTGCTGTTCGGACCGGAGAGTAAAAGTGCATCAACCCACCTCCTCTGCCTTCGAAATCAATCCTAAACCAAAACATCAGCAAAGATCAAAGATCTTTCCCCGAGCAAGTTTCGAATTATCAACCCGTTACTCTGATTTCACATACTGTTTGATTCATCCAAACTGCCCCCTCTTCATGCCCTGCCGCCGGCGTCGACAGTAGCTCACTCGTTTTGAAGTCAACGACTCACGATACTGATAACGGACTATTAAACCACACATGTATCCGCCCATAAACGGTCGCCATCTTATCATTGTGCTATGTGCCACCTCAGTCTTTAAATTCATGTGATCCTTACCATTTTTATTGTGAAAACTCACAAGACGGTACACCTTAATTTATCGTCCCGATCTTCTCTTTAGCTCTAATCACTGGTTGTACAGCGAAAAATAAATGAACTAACCTTACGTCGTCAGTCATTTATCCGTTGAACATTTGTGATGTAGAATATTATTTTCACATGTTCTTGCATTATATGAATACAGATTCTAAAATGTACATTCGCCTTTGTTTTAATAAACATAAAAATGTGTTGTGATGCATCTCTCATAATGAGTCTGTTCCATAAGTGGTTTTAACCCGAAGGGGTGTTTATTTCTGCTTTTACTACTGGGTTTTTATGATAAATGTGGAATGCCACTGAATATGTATTTGAATTGTGACTTTTTGATCAAAATGAATGTTATAGAAAACAGCTCATGTCCATTTTACCATTGAGTCCAAGGGGAAACATGTATTGAATTCTTTTATCCAATAAGTCTCTCTTTGTAACAGTGTTTTTGTGACAGCCTTCTATTCTAATCACTGTCTCTAAGATTGAAAATCTCAACTGAGCAATGTTGTGTCGATTCTCCAACCAGTGTACTGCCAGGTTAGAATTGGTATTTCTATTACAGATCATACTCTTGTGTTTAGTGATCCTGATTTTTATTTTTATTTCCGTTTTCCAATATACAACATCCTAACATTCCACATGGACACTTCATACAATAAATTACACCTTTTGCCAGGCTCAAACCTGGCTTTTTAATACATGTAAGTCACCCCTAGAGTAGGCCAAAAGAGCCCAGCGGGCAGGGTGCAATGTATTCAAAAAGTAAAACATACGAATTTTAAGGTTTATATGTTCTGGTAGCAAAAAACTCTTTGATTCGTTTTTGACTACTGCAAGGCCTGCTTCTCGCATAGGTTAACATTGGAATTACCTTATTACATTTAATAGGCTGTAACTTACAAATGGGAGCAGGTAAACAGTTCATGTTTGGTGTCTTTGGAATTGTAATGAAAAATCCTCTTTTATGGTCAAGTCAGATTCTTAATTACAATTTTGAAAATGGCACTTTTAGAAAGGGCCTTGCAAGGCTTCTCTTAGCAGCACCAGAGGGTATAAAGTTCCCCATGACACGTCATCTTTACATGGTACCCAATGCATTTCGGGATATCTCCCTTCCTCAGGGGCAACTGCGAATGTGAAATAGTAAAAAAGACACCCATCAGTAATACCCATTTAACATAAACTAAATACAATTCTTCAAAAACAACATCAATGCTTAATGCCATAATTCCTTCTGGTGTATGATGTCTATTTTTTGGCATAAATAACTTTGAACTATATTGCCCATAATCCCTTCTTCATGAAGCCCGCCAACTTCTTTTCAATAATAAACAACCAAAAGCATATTGATTAACTCCCCCGTGTGGGCCTCACAAAACACTGTAATTCCAATCCCTACATTTGCGAGTAAAATGTATAAAGAATAAATACATAGGCACTATGTGAAACCTGTGCTGACTAAAAACAACCGTGGATGACTATCAAAAATCAAACAGCAATGAAATAAAAATGTGACTGTTTTCTCCCAAAATACCCACGAAATTCACCTGTGTCTCATGCCGCGACCAAACCATCAATTCCTTGATTATGTGAAGCATTACAAACTGTAAAGTCTCCATATTTCATGCAGTCTGTGGAGTGGCTGCGTGCAAGCTGTCCTGCTTGTAGGTATTTTCAAATGGAGCCATATACGCTCAAAGGTTCTTAAATCTCTTACTTAATTGGTAGATAAAAGTGTGATGAAATACTGATGAAAACAAATGAATGGAGTACATAAAACTATTGGATTAAACGCGAAGTACCTTTGGAATAAACTTATGAAAAAATGGTTGAAATTCGTGGATTCATTATTCATTTGGCTGTGCATCTTGTTTTGGGGACCTGGCGAGGCTCCGTTTTGTGATATACACACAGCGCGCACGGACGGAGCGCGAATCAAGGTAGCACGCCTCAACACTGTTGAGCATCCTAAACATTGGGTTACAATTATGAGTGCATTCTATCATTCCTTGTGTGCAAACTTTTAGAAAGTTTCCATTTTCCTGCCCATGTCATTTAGTGCTTGCAGCCTCTCTCTGTGTTATATGACTGGTTGTAGTGGCGAGGTGGACTTTGTGCATTCCTCCTAGACTGCCATACACAATAGATAGCTTAGGTGTGCCTGGATGGGCCTTCACTAGTAAGATGGGAGTGCGGAGTTAGGTCAGCCCCACTTACATCTGAATAGGCTGTATCCTGCCTTCACACAAAGAATTGCAAACCCCCTGTAGTTAGTCTCGTGCCAGGGCTGGGGAGGCAGGAAACCTGGGCACTTCAAAGGGAAACGTCTAGAATCTTCTCCCACTTCAAAGGAGGCACAAGATATAAATATCGGACCTCAGACACAAACTCTTCAGTACACTCCTGGACCTGTGGATATTAAAGAAGGATTGCTGTGCTGCTTTGCTGCCAGAAGGACTGCCACTCTGCTGCCCTGCTTGCTGAAAAGGAAGATTGGACCTGCACCCTTCATTCTAGCCTGAAATGACTCCCAAGGATCAGTCAGCAGACCACCTGTTCTGAGCTTCTGGGACATAACAAGCTCCAGAGGCTCCCAGCAACTGCCCAGTTGACCTGCTGCCTGGACCTGCATCTAGACCTGCAACTGGATCTGCCTGAGCCCTGTTGGTGTAAGTTCCTGACCCACAAGTGGTGACCCTCGGGTCCTGGACCCTTGGTGTGGCATCAGTTGAGCTCCCTTGAAGTTTTTGGACTCTCCGCTCCCACCACCAAAGTTCCAGAGAACCAATTTTTCACGCTACAGAATCGACCGCCGCAGGGTGACCGCCAATGCTAAGCTCCAGCCACGACCATCCATATAGCCAACGGGATCTTTGTTCTACTTCGACGGACACCCGCAACGCTCTCCCGGCTCCTCGCGGGCCCTTCCACTGCAAACGGAACTCTTGGTGCTGGACTTAGTTAACTCTTTCAGCGGGTCTAACCTGGTCCCTGTATCTGGCACATGCTCCGTCGCAGTTGGCCTTAACTTGTGACTTTCACCCGGTCTCACACGACCTGCTAGATGCGGTTGGCGCTTTGTGATTTTTGGTGCTGTTTTCATCTAAATCTTTAAAATTGCATATCGCCGGTTCTACTGATTAGATATAGTGGTTTTGGTCTCATTATATTTATTACATTTGCCTCTATTTTTCTAACTTAATGTGGAATTTTTCTTGTATTGTGTTTTCACTTTATTACAGTTTGAAGAGCTGCATAAATACTTTATACATTGCCTCTAAGTTAAGTCTGACTGCTCTGTGCCACACTACGAGAGGGTTAAACATATGTTAACTTGGGGTTTGCTTTTGACTTCACCCTGATAAGTGATTGTGGTTACTACTTGAGTAGGGTTTCACCCTCAACCAGTAACCCAGTTTCTTACAACATTGTTAACACCAAAGAACTATGCTTTGTGATGAATGTAATGAGAAGCTAAGTTAGTACACTGTGTTAAATAAATATACCCAACATATGTTCAATCAACCTTATAATCGAAGACTTTCTAGAAAAAGGACAAAGTTAAAGGAAGGCATTTTATGTTGATATCATGCTACTTCTCTGACTTAACAAAAAGCTTGATTTCAGGACAGGCTCAACACTGGTTTTAAAACAGAAGAAAGAAGGATATATTAATCCAAGGGCTGAAGTTCAAAAGGTGTAACCAGGAAACCTGGGTTCAAATCCGGTCTTCCCGTTTGACCAAGTTGTTTGATCCCAGTCAATTACATTACTCCACTGCACCTCTTTTTCTTTGATCACGTATGAAAGTACCTTGAAGTAATCAAGTTCAGAATGTGCGTTATACAAACGCCTTTCTCATAAAAGATTTAATAGCCTATAATAATAATGTTGTTGTTTGTCCTAGCTAGGCTTGCTTGGAACAGAAATTAATTTAACACACTAGTTCTTTGCACGCCCACATGTATGTAGGGTTATAACCTTTCTCAAAGATAATAGAGCTTGTTTGTCTACGTTGGATCCCGGAAAGATGAGGAGCTAGTACCAGAATGAGAAATTGTATTGCAACTCTCTGTAGGCACTTCTGCTATGCAAGGATGGGCACATACAAACTTTGAAGTAGCAAAAAATACGAATCTAGGAACAAGAAATAAAGAGGGTTAGGCTAGTGGAGTACATCACAAATTGACTGGATGTTTCTACTCTGCTGATAGCCACCACTACTTAGAAATACACCAAAAGAGTTCCTTTAATGTGAAGGATAAGCAGTGCGTCATTGACAAGTTTAAGTAGTATAGACGTGTGGCTGGTTACAGTTTGAACTGGTTTCAGGCAGCACAAGAAATGGGTAGAAGGTATGTCACTGGACCAAAGCAGTCCAAGTGAACTGATGGAGCAGGTTGGATGCAGGGTGAAGCACTTAACTAGACCTCAGTCACAATGGCCAATAACATATACAGTGGATAATCTAATTTGGTAGAGAAGTCAGATTAAAAGGCACAGGGAGTTCTTGCAGAAATTTCCAGCTGCAACAGGGCTATTAAGGGATGACAGTCAGCAGCCTGCAATTTGGGACTTAATAAGTCAGTCCATGCTGTTTCTGAAGGTCCAACAGCAGACCTTTGCGATCTTGACTCATCAACAACACAGAATAATCTGATCCAGTCCTCCAGGAAGACCCTATAAAATACCCCAGGGTACTCTCAATACCTTTATGAAGCAGAAGTACTACCCCAGCTTCAAGGTGGAAGCATGTACAAATGCCACAATGCCTACAATTGCAAATATACACAAAGCAGTCATAGAAACAAACGGGTGTGGTTCAGGGCTCTCCTAAATACGTACCTCAAGATGTGGACAGGGAATTTCATTAAAGATTACTTTTTGAAGGCTTCTGAATCCCCAACCTTTGCCCCATAACAAGGAGCTTATGGGGAAATTACTGAAAAATCCTGTAGAAGTATATTATGCAATTCTCAGCCTCAGAGAAATAATACTTTTGGCTGTGGAGGCATGTACTGGATTATTTAATGGGTCTTTCCTAACATCTATCACCTTTTTTCCGTCAATACTGTCAGAATAACATTTAAAATTGGACTTTTGGCCTATCTTGTTAAAAAATTAAAGAGATGTTGCTATCTACACGTGCAACGGAGAGAACTCCGTCTCCAGTGTCGGCGTAGATTCCACGAATAGTTCGGACGACTTCCAACACATTGGAAAGAATACTTTTCATCGATAATACAGTGCTGTGTTTTAAGACTCACATTCTGACTGGGCACTTTTTAGCTTTGACGACAGCTCCTTATCGTCTTAGACAGAGAGTATACATAATCTTCAATCTTGTGGAAATATTTGGCCGCGCCCTGAGGAAGTCTTGGGTGAATGCCCATTAAGACGAAACACGTGTTGGCTTTGTGGCTATCTGTTGTTGAAAAAGAAAATAAGAACTGAAGTATTCACCTTATAAGATCTGGCAAAATAAAACACCAAGAAGAATACGGGAGAAGACTACTGTGTGAATTTATTGATGGCGTTAATATATGAGCGTTGCTCAGGACATTGACTCTGTGGTAATTAAGAAAACTAGATGCCAGAAAATGTGTACTCAATTAGGTAATTGTGGTAGCTATGTGCAAATGCTACTCCATTTCTCACACATGTTTGAGCTGCACACCATGCTCAAGAACAGGTTTGGAGTACAACTCTGAACGATGTGCACCTTACTACAAAGACCATGCTAAAAACAATGCCAACCTACAAATGGAGTAGCTCCATATTCCACCACTTGGAAAACTCTTTCGACTCAAGGAGAATGTAAAGTGCTGTATAAATGCCAATAGACAAGAATACATATCAGACATCATGGTGATGCTAAATTAGTCTTTCCAACATAGGAAGCAATGTGCCCAACCCCCTGCGGCAGACCAACCCTACATGGGAGGCCAACCGGCCCATCGAATCCCAGTGAACAACAACACCCCCTTTTAAAACAAAAATAGTTTTCCCGATCCCACGGGGCTCTCCTGGGAGCCAGGGGGCACGCTGATTCCGGTGGGACTCACGCAACAGTCTAGGGGCCAGTGTTGGCTCCAGCTACCGTTGTATTCCCTTAGGATGGTGGCACCCCCAAAAAATACTTTTTTTCTATTCGACCCCAAGGATGGTCCTTCTGGGACACCCACCCCCCACACATACGGTCCAGGGGGTCAGGGTACCTACCCTGACTCCTTCTAGTCTATTTTATTTTTATTTTCAGGCCACACGTACCAAGTCCCTGAGCCCTGTAATGGCAACTGCAACTATTTTGTTCAGGTTGCGGTCAGCCAATCAGAGCGCGAGCTCCCTCTGGACTCACGAAAGCCTCTCAGTCCAGTAGGAGTGACAGCCACAGGAAAAAAGCCCTCTCAGCCATTCAGTTCGCTTTATTTTTTAAAGTTGGATGCTGGCAGAACTCCCGCAAGCTTCTCGCGAACCCAACCATCCAGTTATCCATACATTTTAACACTTAATTTCTTGAAAACTACTGAATAAATTTACACCAAATCACAAAAAGCATGTTTCTTGGGTAAAGATCTAGGCCCTTTTTACGAGTTCGGCAGTCCAATGAACCGCTGAACCCATGGTGGCGATCCGCAGACCGTCAGACTGGCAGTCCACCCACCGCATTAGGACTGTGGTGGTTGGACTGCCACGGGACTGCTGCTGCCACCAGGGATCCATGATCCTTGGATGTGGCGCAGAAGTCTGAGGCCCCTACTATGCTGGCGGTGCTGCTGAGGCACCGCCAAGCATATTAGGAGTTTCCTCATGGCCACACTTTTCATGGCGGTGTGACCACCATGAAAGGTGTGGCGGTGAGGTAACAAAGGGGGTTCTACAGTTCCCCCTGTTGCCTCTGCGCCATGGGGTGCATGTAGGGGGCGGGGACATGTTGTGCCCCCATGTGTGTATGCACCCGAGTTACTGCAGGCCACGGACTTGACAGCCCATGCCCTGCAGGAACTGCCTTTGACGCTCCTATTGTGGTGCCTTTTCCAAAGGCAAGGCACCGCAGTGGGACAGCCAGAGAGCCACCCGCTAGTGTAAAAATAAGTTGTACTCTGGCGGGCGGTATTTAATGGCTTTAGTGGTCTCAGAGCATGGCGGCAGTGTGGCGGCCCCGCTCTGAGACCGCCAAAGTCATAATAAGGCCCCTAGCTTTTTGCCAAATTTGATTAAATTCCGCTCAGCCATTTTGGCTGTGGCACTGTCCAAAAATCCATATGGAAATTGTATGGGGAAATTGTGTTTTGGGACACCCCTTTTTCTCGACCCCTGCTTGGTAAATCACCCTAAAGCTTTCCAGGAAGGAGCTGAGGTGGATGAACTTTTGATTTTGGAAAGTTTTGTGGAGATTCATCAAACTGTGACAAAGTTATTAGCAAAACAATAAATCAATTTCCTATGGTAACTATAATTACACAGTGGCAGCTCTATATATCTCTCTCTCTCTGTCTCTCTATCTCTCGCTTTTTATAGCTTCCTGCACTCACATAATTGTAAGGCTGTGTGCCTGTGCCTGCTGATATGAAAAGACTTTTCTCTCTCCACCTATATTGTGGGCTGAGAACATTTCAACAGCTAGGCTTGATGTGTGCCCTATCATTAGATATTCAGGAAGGAACAAGAAACCAAGAACACTTGCTCTGGACTTAGTGCTTTGCCACAACACGCCTTCCAACAGAGAGACCTGTATGTTGTGCCATAAGCAAGATATGCATTACAATGCGCAAATCATCCTATTCTTTAAATTGGGGTTTTGGGGTTTGCAGAATTACTTTACAATGCAGGTTCTTGTTTTGGAATTCGTGAAAGTCCTCTGCTTTAACTTCTTGCAAATGTGTTTAATCTGTATTTACTTTATGCTGCCTACCAACAAAATTGAGTCACTTCAGTGACTTAAAGGGAGTTGGTGTAAGTAACCACATGAGTCCTGAATTTGTTGTATGTGACTTAATTCTTCTCTTCTATCAAATACCCTTGGATATCACAGTTAGCAATTCATGTGAATAATTTTTCTTAGGCTGAGATATTTTCGTTGTACACATCACTGTCTTCCAGAGGTAACAGGAAATGACAAAATCAATGGACTATATAATTCACGTCCTATGTCTAGCAAATGTATCAATTCTCTGTGTGTCGGTTATTTATTTTCCAGTATTGATCAAAAGAAATGAGTCATGTGTTTAAATCTTTGCCACATAATTTGTCATAAATTATTCATGCAAATCAAAGGGACTATCAAGGCAAATTTCATATATTTAGTGCAAAAAGTATGAAAAATAATATATTAAAAATAAATGTTAAAAGGAAGGGATGCAGTCCAAATTAGATTAGGGTGAAAAAGGAAGTTTTACATGACGCACATAAACTCATTGTTGTAACTTTGTGTTTGAAATTGAATTAAAACGCAATTTACCAAGGCGAGACCTCAGTTCTCATATGGGGTCCATGCAATATTTATATCAGCCCAACGTTTAACTTCGCTACACGTTAACCATTACCAAACACGTTCGAGGTTTCATTAAATCATGTATTTTCTTATCTTTTGAATTTAAATCTGATAAAGCCTGTCTTTGAAATATAATATTTAAGTCCCAAGATGAAGGGCGAATACTTTCCCACCAGGGGTTAAAGGAACACTTCAATGGTTTCTAAACACGTATTTTTATCTTGACATCGAGACGCTGATAAATTTGAATATTGATCACTAGATTTATAGTAGCCACACACACTGTCTTTTGATGAAGTTCAAAAACATTTGCTTAACCACAAAAACTTCTCCACACACCATTGCATCACTGTTAGGGGAAAAAAAACGTATTGAGTAGGAGTAATGGTTCGCCCAAATATCCTTAGGCTTGTCATTTGGTCACAGCTTTTGTAATAAAGTACAGTAGTCAAACAAAATCTGATGTCAAATACTCTGTCTCCAAGTGCTTTGTGTGAGCAATCTGTCATCCAGAGAGTACAGGTTCACTTTCAAATATGAGTTTCTATTTATGATGCTGTAGTGATGATTTTTTGTGCCCTGAGATGTAGTCAAGGAACAACAGAAAGTGCCAGAAAACAAAATAATACAGTATAATACAATGTATTTTAAAAATCATCATTAGTTTACTCTAAACTTTCACTTTCCTGTGTAGTTCCTAGCTTCCACCATATCACATTTTGTCAATCACTAACCTTATTGGGGGTCTTACTGAGAACTTTCCAATTTAAAGGCCTAGATCTGTTGCATATAATATGGATATTATGAAACATACGTTTCCTTTTCATTCCTTATTTGTAATGAACAGGTGTCAGCCATGGTATACTTGAGATATTGACTCTGTAATGAAACGTTTTGATTATTGTTTTATAACACTTTAGATGTGTGCTGGCCTAGCAGTAATAGCCTAATTAGAAAGGAAACCCAAAGAGGAGTCAATCAATCAATCAGTGGATTTATATAGCACGACTAATCACCCAAGAGGGTCTCCAGGCGCTTGAGTGTCATGATGGGACTGCTTACTGTAAGCAGTGTAAACAATATTTTAAAAAAATTGTAAAAAAGACCACCAAGAGAAAGGTAGTCTGGCCAAGTCTCTCCTCTATCTCTACTGAATCTTCTTATCTTTTGAATTTAGGCGGAAGATGATATAGAGAGCACAGTGTAGGGGGCAAGAGGCCGAGAGGATGCAAGGTAAGGAAGTGCACCAGAAGAGCATTAGCCCAAGCAACAAAACAGCTTGGTAGCTGCTGACCAGTAGGTGAGAGCGAAAGATAGAGGGCCTTGTAAAACAGAAGAGTCCGAAGACTGGGATTCTGCACGCGCCTTGACAACAAGGCACGCTGAAACTAAGCCTCCAACGTAAACAGTTGAGCTAGGTGGGTCCAGTGAGTCTTGCTGCAACGGTGGCTCAGCTTGCTATGCCGCTGGACGCAGTGGCGTCACTAGGGCTGGTGTCACCCAGTGCGGTAATCTCCGAGTCCGGGGTGGGGGATGCGGATCGCATCGGGCGGGTGACACCTTCACATGGGGTGACACCGTGAGCCTCTGCTTTAAAGCAGAGGCTCACGGTGTCACCCCATGTGATGGTGTCACCCGGTGCGGTCCGCACCCCCGCACTCCCTAGTGACGCCACTGGTTGGACGGGCGGAGCTGAGTTTAGGCGTACAGCCTAACGGGAGTGCCCAGCATTCCACCTGAAAAGCATAATGTAGCTGTACACTTTCACACATTTTGCAAATTAGGTCAAGACTGTTTGATACTACATCTCACCTAGCACCCTACTGCAGTTTCACGATATTGTTGATTATTATACCTGTAACACAAATTTTGTAGTTACTATTGTAACCTCAGCATGAGGTGCTCTTTTTTCCCCCCAGTGTTTCAGCTGGAAGAGAAAGGCTATTGTAGAATATATTCTTCAATACATATTTTATGGAACAAGGAATGTGATTTTTATGTTGTGAAAAGATGGAAACTAAATTGTTCTTCCATTTCCATCTAATAATTAACAAAAAAAAACACTTGCCGATCAGAGAAACACGGCTTTTCTGTCTTCAGCCCGCAAAGACTGCACACAAAAGATATATAACTGGCCAAAGCACATCAAAAGCAAGTCCTGCTTGGTCGCCAGGAAGGGTCTGCACATATGCAAGGTTTACATCATCCTGTGATCTTACAATACTTTTAATTGGCGCAGTTCAAACGCAGCACGCATTCTTTAATGTTATCTGGCTTAAACTTTAATGATGCCCTCGCGGTCTTCTTTACGTATGTGTAAAGATTATTTAAACATGCCACTTATGGTTCCCATCTGTCCTGTTTAGGCGGATTTTCCATAATTAGTTTTTCCGAGAACGTTACAATTAATGATTGTATGCACTGACCAGAGCAGAGAATGGCGACGACAGCGATTTAGAGATAAAAGCGCTGGCAATTAGTAATAAGAAAAGCACAACTTCTTCTGCGCGGAAAGGGTGGTCCCACGAACGTGGGAGAGTTAATTTCCTCCTCCGCTCGGCACAAATTTGTCTGCAGGAATAAAGAAAGTATACAATTATTTTCAGAATTCGGGGAGAATCTCCTGCATAGGAGCGCGAGCGCGCTTTACATCTGTGACATGACACGGAAGGTCTCGCGGCGCGCCAAACGAAAACGCTGAAATGCAGCGGCCCGCTGCGCCAGGGGCCCGCTCTGCAATAAACTGTCATTTTCAATCTCTGTCCTGATTGCTGGCTTCTTTTGATTCCCCTTTCTTTCGGAGGAGCTTAAGCTGAAATCAAAGTGAAGTCGCCCGGTGCCTGCATGCCAGAAACTGTCAGGGTTGTAAAAGTTCAGTGAACCTGCAGGAAGAGGTTGAAATTAGTCGACTCACTACAAAGCCTGCAGTTCACACACCTGCTGATGTGCGTGTTTTGCTCTCTGAATCTAATGGCATGCTTTCATGCCTGCTCTCTAAATGTTTTAGATGTGCTGCGGCCTGTAATCCTCAGTCTCATTTCACAAGCAGCTAAAATGTACATTGTAATGTCCTTGCACTTTAATCGTCTCTCCTATAATTATTTCACCATTACATGCATCAAATAACGTGAAAGAGTGTGAACGTACACAGGTGTGGTTGAAAAATGTTAATGGTACACGCTTTAAAAATGTGTATATAGGGGCCAATGCACAAGGGCATTTTGGAGTACATAAAGTAGTACTCACGCAGTACTTTTTTTTACACACTCATGCCTTTATGAATTTGCCCCAGAACTTCTAAAAATAGAATAAAATGGGGCTATTCGGGGAATATTCTTATAGACTTATTATAAATAGAAAGGAATGTGCCCTCATTGCACTTTTACTAATAGAGAGTTGGACGTTTTGGACCGATTCACAAAGCCATGTAAGAGTTAGTGAAAGGAGTAGTACTCGCCATTATCATAAATGCTTTAGTGAGGTGTATTTTGCTGCAGGTACCCCTTAGTAGTGTATGTTTTGTATAAAACTTAATAATATGCCTATATAACAGCCAATAATGTGACTGTTCAAGAGAAGTTTTAAGCTTTCCTAGTTTTATCGGATAGCTGTAGATCTCACACATACTACTGAAGTAAAATAAAGATACTAAAATACTAAAAAGTACAACAAACATTACAATTAATGCTGAAAGGTGTTAAGTTTTTCTACAAATTGATATGAGAAACTACTCTGTGAAGCAAAAGGAGGAATTATCTTCATGGCTGGTGTTCAGCCTCTGGTGTTGTATCATCCAGAGCCCAGAGACTGAACATAAGGCAAAATAAATGCACATACCTAAAAGCCAGTGCATGGACATACATGAAAAGCCAATGGAATGCAGTGTTTATTTATCTTACAAATGCTCAATGTAGGACAGAAATGCCAGGGAACTATTGACAATGATCACCATATGACTCGTGATGTAGTCTCACATAAAGAGATATACAATATACCTTCTGGATTCACCTAAAAGGGGGGGGGCTACTTGCCCCAGCAGTGACATCTGGGACGCTCGCATAATGGCGAGAAAGGAGCTTAAAAGGGGGCTACTTGCCCCAGCAGTGACATCGGGACGCCCGCACAATGGCGAGAAAGGAGCTATTATTAGAGCTCCTGAAGGTACGGGACCTACCCCGTGTCTGGCCGTCATGGCATTGTGCAAGCGTCCCGGATGTCAGTGCTGGGGCAAGTAGCCCCCCTATTAGGTGAATCCAGAAGGTATATTGTATATCTGTTTATGTGACACTACATCAGGAGCCCAAATAATAAGGGATGGCACCTCACAAACACACCTATTCCGTCCCTATTTGAGTAGACAAGGATCCTTTGGTCCTGACAAAATGCCAAGATCCCTTGGACTATATTAGGCATGAAACATGTTGACCCGCTTCACTGCACACACACTAATTTGAGCTCGAGAGGCTGAAATTTCCTCTCTCTAGCCACGACTTTACAGTCCTTTGTTTTTACTATAGCATAGGAACACAGCCAATAAAGGAATCCTGTGGGATTCCTATAGCTATTTTTATCCTACACTTACCCTCTCCCACCTCTAATCATATTACTTTCTACACATCTGCCCCTCCACCCCTCATACTGCACATCAGCAAAAAGAAAAGACCTCCGGCAAAGAACCCCCTCGCGGGGACCGTTACGCATTGTAATGCCGGCCCAACGAGGAGCTGCCCGATGATGAAGCATGACACCACTCGGGGTGTGTGAGGGCCCTTGCTCCTAACAGGAGCTACTCCCCCTCTATTTTGCCTCCATTTTTGGACACCTGGTACATAACCACTCCTTACTAGCGCTCGCCCGCGCCACTTCCGCATCCTCTAGGAACTGCATACCCCTGTTCTTGCCACCTATATCACCCAGTCATATGACATAGTTCATGCATTAATAGTTAGTTGATGATCAGCTTCTGAGATTAGCGCTGGATACCTTAATGTACATTGGCTGACGTTCATGTGCGACGGAGTGTCTGCTGGCTGTGGATGCCTGTTGACTTATACTTTTTAGGTCCAGCTTGACTGCCTAGCTGTCTGCAAGACCTATTATTTCCAAAATACTCTGAGTGGACTTTGGGTCAGCCCCTACATTCACTTCCTTCTTTGGGCCAGCATAATTCAGCCATTGATTTGAGACTTTGGGCCTCATTTACATCGTGATTTAGAGTTTGGCAGACAGGCTGCTCTGCCCCAACAGTGACAGAATATCCTGTTGGCCAAGCTTTCAGTCCGCCCATGCTATTTTGAGCCGTGCCGACTACCAGGTTTAAGCCAATGGAATAAAATGTACTCCATCTGCATAAACCTTCCTCTGATGGCCCAAGGGAGTATGTGCAGCTAATTGGCACTCCTACCAACTTATAAATAAAGGATTTGCCACAGCTCTCTGGAATTATTTGGAAAACAAGAATAGCTTTTACTCACAAATGATTGACTTTGACAATTTCACTTAACAGAGGAACACTCCCATTCACGTTCCTGATGCAGGAGAATTTGTCAGTATTCGAATCAGTGGTTTATAGATTGCATCCAGATATCTACAGCGGCACACTAGCCCAATATATTCATATATATAATTTGCTAATTTTGCACCTTGAGAGTCACCAGATGACAATTGTCGTTAGCACATTAACATGAAACGTAGTGTGCTGCAGTGACATTGTCCCCATCTTCTCGAACCAGGCTCTCCCACTCTGTATTCCATTTACTCTCATTATCACCCATAACAATGTATCAATATGTGTTTGTGAATGCTGGAATGTTCCTCCCATAGGACAGTGGCACATCTTGTCCTGCAGTATTACCTTTTGCAGAGAGAGCTACCTGTCCTCCCCCTTCCACCCTACAAATGGGCCTCTGTGGCTTCTGAAAAGCACTAATACTTCTGAAGCTGAAATTACAAAGTCATGATTAGATCTTGTTATCTTTATTTTACTGTGAGACATGAATCTCAGGGCTCAGGGCAATTTGCCCCTGCTACTCTGCCCTTGTGATGGTCTTGCTGATAGCACTGTTTCACCATCTGAATCAAACACTCTTCTGCACTTCAAACCACAGAAAGATTTAGAACTGGACCTTAGTGACAGTATTATGTATAGGGTGCACTGCCCCGGTCTGCGACACAGCAAACGTTTCACTCAGTGTTCTGGGAGCTGAAGTGGACAGTGCACCCTATTACTGTGAATGCGTTGTCCACGGTGCAACCACAAACTCCTACCTACCTGGGGTCAGTGCATTTGGAAAGCCATACCAGATGTTTGAAGTAGCCAGTTCACCTTTCGCTGTGCAGGCAGCTACCAACCTGTACTTCAAAGAGGGACAGAGATACCCAGTAAGTGACTGCACCTGCCTAGAGAAGGATGTTGGGGTGGGACGTGGGGGAGGGGGGTCATGGAACTCCCTTTCCCCTCTTTGAAAGATCACCTTTTGGGGGCACACTAACCATCCACCACCTCTTTGTGGCACAATTTCAGTGTGCCTCCTGACAGTTCTTTTGCCTCTGAGCCCGTGTCGTAATACAGCAGTGGTGCAGAGACAAAGTGTTTCCTCTTTTGAAAGGGGGCATTCCCTCATGCAAATCACAGAACACGCTCTTGAGTTCATGCCGGCACTACATGAGTGCTGGTGCGATCTTTATTATAGAAGGGGCTATGTAAGCATCTGTAGCACCTTCTTCAATATCGAATGTGCTCCGGAAGCGCATAAAATGGGTGCACATGCCCGTTGCATCCCCAGGGCACTTTGAATAACATGGCCTGTGGAGTACCAAATACAGATTGTGTGCTATGGAAATGAAAATAAGATAAAACAACATAATATGCGTTCCATAGGCTTTTACTCAGCATGTTCAAATTGATGTTGTTTTACAACTAGTGTAGTAAAAGTGAATTATAAAGAGGGCCAGCTATTTATTTGCAGAAAGCATCATCTTTGATTCTTTCTGGCAATAAAATTCCAAGGGACAATAATTAGAACTGTGGCTAGCCTGGGTATTATTAATTTGCCCATGATCATTTCTTACCATTGTCAATTAATTCTATTTCACAATTTTGTTTGCCATACAATTCTTTTAGAACAACATCTTGGTAGATACATGTAATATAATTTATTCTGAATCTTAATTAACTTTTTTTGTTAAGCTAAGTCCAGGGGTTCTATTCACAACCAACAAGCATGTAAGTTGGGTGAAGATTTACATCCTTGCCTGAATATATTTTAGTTTACTCCAGTATTGGAACTTTCCTAGATTCACCTGCTTGAATCATTCCCCGTCGTCGAGATGGGAGTCCCCGGTATATCAAAAATGCAATGCTTAAATCTATACAAAGCAGAAAAAAGGCCTAGGCCCATTTCAGTTTTGTAACCCATAACTCTCATTTTGGGTTAAAAGAGACCAAAAATATCCTTGAACCAATCAGGACCCTTCACCCTCTAGAACACTCCTGAGAGAACCTTAGACCTTCATATTTTCTACCGCACGTTGTGCTAGGGAGTCTCCTCTGAGCTCTGCTCAGTTTTCTCTTGTTAATTAGTGATTTTGGACAGTATTCTTAGCTTCATCTTGGATTTTCATCTGCAGGATCCATCTTCAGTGCTGTTTTGTCATCACTCTGACTTTATTATGTCAGGAAAGGAGAAAAAGGGTCTGTTTAGAGCCTGTGCTACCTGCTCCAAGAAAAGGCTTTATACTGATGACCCTCATGAGGGCTGTATTTATTGCCTCTATCCAGACCATCAAGCAAAGGACTGCAAGGTATGTCGTACCTTTTCTAGTAAAACCTTAAGGGACCGAGAGGGACGCCTTTTGATATGGCTTCAGAAGCTAAAAGCCAGAAAGAAGGTGATTTCTAGTGACAGCGATGAGGCATCCTCTTCCTCATCCATTAGGTCCCATAAGAGGAGAAGATCACCACATGCCCATTCTTCTGAGGAGCGTCCAGGAAAAGCCCTTAAAAAGACCACTCAATGGTCTCATGGGCGCAGTCCCTCAAAATCTCCTCAAAGACATGAAAAGGAGAGGAAGGGACATGCTTTGGGGGATAAAACTGCAAAAAAGACGAGTTCTGAGCCGCCTAAGACACCCCCTAAGGTCAGGCACTCCTTCAAAAAGCCTTCTTCAGTGCCTCATGAAGTAAAAACGTCGACGAAATATTCATCGTCGACGGTACCGGATTCGCCTGCTGCCAAAGAAGGCCTCAGCGTCCACGGCGGAGTTGGGAAGTCCGTCGACGAAGGTTTTGTCACCGTCGACGAAGATTTCAACGCCGGTATCATCGACAACGATGTCGACGACTATTACGATGTCGATGACAGCGCCGACAGTGGGGTCGACTACGACGACGACAGTAACGACGTCGTTGACGGCGGTTAGACCATTGCTGATGGTTTCCATGTTACCACCGATGACTGCAGCATCGACGTCGGTGTCGTCGGCGATCTCGTCGACAGGCTCGTCGACGAGGGAAAAAACACCAGACAGGTCAGAAAACACTAGGAAGAGGAGAATTACACCTGAGATCACATCTAGCAAAGTTACACCTCTTTTGCCATCTCACCTGCTGGAAGAGCAGGATTCTGAGGAAGAAGACGAAGGGCCTTATGGCTATGTGAGTAGCCCATCCCAGCTGCACGTTAAGTGTCAGGAGGACGGCTTTGATGAAGAATATGGCGAATATCAATATCCTCCTCAGGAACAATACCACCAGAGTTATCAGGAGGAAGTGGTTTGCATGCCAACCTCTTTGTTGACGGACTTATATTCATGTTAGCTGACTACAGTAAGACATTTCCACCAACTCCTGTACCTCAGGAAATGCCATCAGCAGTTTCTTGTCCACGCTCTATACCATCTACTCCAAAGAGGGGCCAAACTGTGCTGGCGGAACCCATACAGAGATCGCCTCCACCAATCCCTCAACAAGATCCGGTTACTACGGATGATGACCAAGAGGAAGGAGAAATTACAGATCCTAATAGAGAATGGGATGACTACCTCATTCCCATGCCCTCTTCTCCTTCTCCGGTACCTGTTGACTCACCACCAGAGGATATTGGTGGGTTTCATAACTTGCTTGAAAGAGCTGCAAAAAGATTTGACCTACCTATGCTGGCTATCCAAACGGAATGTTTTTTATATGATTTTAAGGAGTCATATAGAAAGTCGGTGAGGGCTATCACGATTATAAGTCATGTATGGGGGGAGGGACTTAAGGTCATGAAAACACCAGCGACAGTAACACCAATACTCTCCAGGTTGGAGATGAAATACAAGGCCCCAGAAGACGCTCTGGCCGGTTTGGTGGGCCATCCCAAACCGGATTCCGTTATTTCCCAGGCAGCTCAATGGAAATCCAAAAACCCATCGGCACCCATTACAACACCTCCGGATAGAGAGGGCAGTCGCCTATATAACGCCGGTAAGCGTTTTTCCTCAATGTCAGCTCTGTTGGTCAGAGCGGCTAATGCCCTTGCCATATTGGGCAGATATGACAGGAAGATGTGGTGTAACCTGGCTCCGTATATGGATCAGCTTCCAGAGGAAAGTAGACCAGAGGTGAAGAAGATTCTCCAGGAGGGAGAGAGAGCTTCTGCGGAAGTAATAGATTGTGCGATGGATATCGCAACTACAGCTTTCAGATCGCTGGGGGGTGCAGCAGTTTTGCACCGTCAAGGATGGCTCTGAGCGACATCATTTAGACCGGAGGTCCAAAATAAGATCCTGGACCTTCCTTTCGATGGAGAGGCTTTATTTGGAAAGCACATAGACGATGCGCTGCAGGAGATCAAGAAGGATACCGATACAGCGAAGGCTCTAGGGACACTACAATATCGGAAAGTGCCCTTTAGAGGAGCTAAAGGAAGAGGCCTTCCATCCTACAGAGGAGGATTCCAACAATACAGATACCCCTCGTACGCTACATCTTCCCAACCATACCGTCAACAGTATGTTCAACGACAGCAACAGTCGGGGGCGTATTCTAAATCTGCCCCCAGAGGAAGAACAGGGCGTCAGAGAAAAGACAACTCACGACGTCAATGACGTGTTTCAGGCTCTGGCTATTTGTATTCCCTCCTCTCCAGAAGTTCCCCTGGGAGGACAAATTTCTTTTCATCTTCACCAGTGGCAGAAAATAACCACGGACCGATGGGTCCTCAATCTAATACAATTTGGCCATACATTGGAGTTCCTTCAGATCCCTCCTTGTACTCCACCAGGACGCCAAGAAGTCAAAGATCTACATCTCATGCGTTTGGAGATTCTTTCAATGCTCCAAAAAGGAGCAATAGAACCGGTGCCAGTCTCCCAGAGGGGGAAGGGATTTTATTCCCGTTTCTTTCTGGTTCGCAAGAACTTTCGTCAATGGCGTCCGATCCTGGATTTGAGAGCTCTAAATACTTATCTCAAAAAACAGTCCTTCCGCATGGTTTCCCTTCAGGACATTCTTTTGCTCCTAAACCCAGGGGATCATATGACCACCTTAGACTTACAAGATGCATATTTTCACATCCCCATCCATCCCTCCCACAGGCAGTATCTTCAATTTGTCGTAGCCGGAAGCCATTACCAGTTCAAGGTGCTGCCGTTTGGCCTCAAGTCGGCCCCAAGAATTATCACAAAATGTCTGGCTCCAGTAGCAGCTGTTCTGGGGAAACAAAGGCATCGGGTATTTCCGTACCTGGACGACTGGTTGATCAAAGCATCTTCACACGCGGCTGCTCAGTCGTCCACGGTGTCATGCACAAGACTGTTTGCCGAATTAGTCCTGACTCTGAACAAGGAGAAATCATCTCTCCATCCTTCCAAGAGCATTACGTTCTTAGGGGCAATTCTGGACACCACAATAAACAGGGCGTTTCCTTCTCTCGAGAGATAGCAGAAGCTTATCTCTCTGTCCCAAGCATTCGCAAGAAGAAAGTCACTTTCAGTACGCCGCTACAAGTCACTCCTGGGGACAATGTCTTCATGCATCCCTCTCGTCCCTTTCTGCCGGTTAAGGATGCGTCCATTACAGGAGGAACTGGATCGGCAATGGCGTCAAGCTGTAGGATCCTTCGAGGATGTCATCACAATCACACCAGGTATGATACAGGCCGTGTCTTGGTGGACCCAACGTCAAAATATTTCCATCTGCCTTTCTTTTCTCACAATGCCGGCTCCACAGGTCATCACCACCGATGCTTCCCTGGAAGGTTGGGGGGGCCTTCCTTCAAGACCTCCTGGTCAGTGGACGTTGGCAGAGTCAATACCAACAACTTCACATCAATCTATTGGAACTCAGGGCAGTGAGATTAGCATTGCTGGGTTTTCTGCCGAGGATAAAGAACTCGGCTGTGCTGATGAGGACAGACAACACAACAGCAATGCATTATCTCAACAAGCAAGGCGGCACGAGATCTCTCCCCCTGTCCCAGGAGGCCCAGAGAATCTGGAAATGGGCTGTTCAAAATGGAATCTCGCTAAAGGCAGAACACCTTCTGGGGGATCAAAATGTCAAGGCAGACACATTAAGCGGACTCAAGTCAACCTGCCACGAGTGGGAGATCAATCAGGGAACCCTAGACAGTATCTTTCTAAAATGGGGCAAACCAACAGTGGACCTCTTTGCGACAGCTCAGAACAAAAAATGCAGTTTCTTTGCAAGTTGGCGTCACCAACAGTGATCCTGGGGGAATGTGTTTTTGATGGCATGGTCAGGCGCGTTTGCCTTTCCGCTGATTCCCCTCCTACCATGTCTTCTCACGAAGATCAAGAGAGAGCCGTGCAGGTTGATCCTGATAGCCCCATGGTGGCCCAGACAACATTGGTTCATGGAGCTTCTCCTCCTGTCGGAGACACAACCGATTCTCCTTCAGCCCATTCCATCTCTCCTGACGATGTCGCGGGGACAAGTGCTTCATCCAGACCCCAAGTCACTACATTTAGCAGCATGGCTGCCGAACACTGTGAATTTCAGCATCTAAAACTACCATCTGAATGCAGGGATATTCTCTCAAATGCCCGAGCACAGAGTACGAATAAGACGTACAAGATGAAATGGAGAAGATTCTTTTTATGGTGCCAGGAGTCTAAGGTTCATCCTCTAAGATCTGCGGCTCATGAGATTCTTCCTTACATTCTACTTTTGGCAAAATCTGGATTAGCACATGCGTCAATAAAAGTTCATCTAGCCACTATATCCCGTTTTAGAAGGACGTCATCAGGACCATCCTTATGGTCAGAGAGAATCATAAAACAGTTCATGAAAGGATTGTTTTGTACCTTTCCCCCAGTTAAGCCTCCCCCACCTCTCTGGCAGCTGAATATAGTGTTATCGCAACTCATGAAACATCCCTTTGAACCCATTCACAGGGCGGATCTTAAGTTCTTGTCTTGGAAGGTGGCTCTTCTCCTGGCACTCACATCGGCTAGGAGAGTTGGGGAGATTCAGGCCCTGACCATACAGGAACCTTTTCTACAGTTTAAAGAGGATCGAATAGTCCTTCTAACTAATCCAAGGTTTATACCCAAAGTACCATCAGACTTTCACTTGAATGAGCCTCTTATCCTTAAGGGGTTCTTTCCTCAACCGACTACTGCAGCGGAAAGGACTCTTCATTCGCTGGATATCCAGCGTTGTCTGAAATTTTATCTACAAAGAACAAAAGCTTTTTGGAAATCGTCACAGCTCTTTGTGTCCTTCAGTGCACCCAGAAAGGGCTATCCTCTTTCCAAAAGAGGAATTGCTCGATGGATCTCAAGTGCAATCTAATATTGCCATGAAGCAGCAGGGAAACCTTTGGGAGCACGGGTTCTTGCTCATTCGACAAGAGCAGTATCTACATCCACTGCGTTGTTTGCTGGAGTAACTATCCTGGATATATGCAGGGCTGCTACCTGGAAGAGTAAACACACCTTCACCAGGCATTACTGCCTGGATGCTGCTGCTAGCAATGATGTGGAAGTGGGACAGGCGGTGCTGAGGAACCTTTTCCAGTGACGGTGATCTCTCTTTCATCCCTCCTTCTTTTATACTGTAAGAATGTGCACATTTTATTATAAATGCATTTCTCATTGTGTAGAGTTTATGATATAGTGGTTTCCAAAAGAACTGTTTTTTTTCTGGGATGTTTACAATTATAGAAGTTAAACATGGAATATTTAACGATTGGGGGTTCTATGGTTTTTTCAGGTAAAGCTATTCCTCCCTACAGATGGACAATTTAAAGCACACTCTTGCATATGTTCATGTAGATGCAGGATACAATGTGCTACGTACTGCTAGCTACTCTGATTCAAGCATGTGAATCTATGAAAGTTCCAATACTGGAGTAAGAAAACAAGTTACTTACCTGTAACTGTAGTTCTCCAGTATTGGAAGCTTTCATAGATTCACATGCGACTCGCCCTCCTCCCCTGAGAGGCTCACCTTTGGATTCTTGTACAGGGTTATCTTGGGCACAAGTGCTCTGAAAATCTGAAGGTCTAAGGTTCTCTCAGGAGTGTTCTAGAGGGTGAAGGGTCCTGATTGGTTCAAGGATATTTTTGGTCTCTTTTACAAAACAAGAGTTATGGGTTACAAAACTGAAATGGGCCTAGGCCTTTTTTCTGCTTTGTATAGATTTAAGCATTGCTTTCTTGATATACCGGGGACTCCCATCTCGACGACGGGGAATGATTCAAGCATGTGAATCTATGAAAGCTTCCAATACTGGAGAACTACAGTAACAGGTAAGTAACTTTTTTTTTTTTCCTTTTCGCGAACGTTCCCAGAAATATGCCCGGGAAACTGCGCCAGATGCGAGTGCCTAAGCATACTTTTGTAGTTGTCATGGGATATATTCCTTGGACTCCTGTTCCTGCTGTGGATTTCTGCATAGAGGGCATGAACACCCCTGAGCATGCACGTTTTCCTCTGGGGGAAGATAAATACCTTCTGCTACACCCCAAGCATACCTGAGGGTGATCTGTTTCCCTTCCCACCCTAGGAGTGACTAGAGTAACTTAATGGCAATTGCTAAAATCGGAAGTGGGTCTGATTTCAGTTTGGGAATGCTCACAAACTACACATTTGGTGGGATTTGCTCCTGCAAATTTCTCCACACTAGTGAATTTACACCTGCCAGGAATCCTTTTGTGAATACCTAGCAGGCACAACTGAGGTCCTTTCAACCAAAAACATCTATATATGACCGAACCTAACGCTGTGAATACTGCCCAGATGTGGAATCTTGCACACTTGGTATGTATGTGAAAATACCTCCCACAGTAAATTAGTGCTCAAGAATCTTGAGAAGAAAATATCAAGATAATAATCTTGTGCTGAACATTATTCTCTATATGCTGAGGTACAGATCTCATTACTTTTCCTTTTCCCATTTTTATTAACATTCTGAAGTGGGGTTATTAATTCTCACACCTGACCTGTCACTTTTGGACCTTAAGTGAGGACACTCTTGTAATGTGCCCATGTGCTCCTCTCTATACTTGGGGGAAGGCCCAAGCCCACCACACTCCTACACTCCATTTTACAGGGGCAGTAACCCCCTGCCTTTTGCCTGTGCTCTATCGCCATTTCGTTGAGGGGATTCCACTCCATGGCTCCGATTGGTATGCAACAGTCACATCTAACAGGCTTTTTAATCGCTAACTCTGCATCACCACTTTTATATGTATGCCTCTCCTCATTGCTTGGCAGTCAATTCAACAATAAATAGTTGTACTTCTTTAGTCAACACTGGCTCTTATTTATTCAACAGGAAAGCATGGACTGTGGTAGTTCAGGATACAGGCCAATGTATAGTCTGTCTAATTCCAGCTCTGTTTGTTGATGAACTCTTTGCACATACCTTAAGTAAGCTACACTATTATATTATAAACTATTTGCCATTATGAACAATACAATAATGTAGTTGAGTACTGGTCAGAACATGCACCATTGTTACTTTGTCTTGTAATAGAATAAAGGGAAGAATCTGTTTAACCGAGTACAGTGGAGAGAAAATACATTTTACAGTGGCATTAGCTTGAGGCACTAGAGCGTATTCTTTGTCCATTTCAGGACTTCACCAACATGCGTATCTGATCCTATAAAACAATCATTGTCCCAAAAAAAGGCAGTTGTAAAATAATTAGATGGGTTTTCTCTGCTACAGACAAAACCACTTTCAACTTTGTGATAGTCAATTGGAGTCAAGTAGCTATCATTCAACCTTTAATTATTATATTGGCCTAATGTAGAACCAACCATGATGTACAGCTGAATATCAGCAGCACAGGTGTAACAACCCAGCTAATTGTGAGTTTATTTGTAGTAGAGACCAGATCTATGTTAAAAACAATGGGCGATCGGCAGGTATTATCTCAAACATAAGTCCTGAGCAGTTAAATAAGAAATTTCCTGAATTCACAGCTTATAACCTTTCTAAGTAAAAGATCTTGAGCTCTCCAATTATTGGTTTGGAGACATTTGCGTCATCAGATAATTGATTCACTAGGGTGTGGTGGTCCACCATATAAAAGGCCACAGAAAGGTTTAAGGATACCAACATAAATATGTTCTTAGGATCTGTGATTTATGCAAATTAATCAATATTTTAAATAGGGTTATGTTCTTGAGTCTGAGGAACAACCAGAAACACAAAGGAATTTGAGGGCAAATGGGGGTTAGTTATCAGTCTGTATTTTCATAATTCTAAAGCATAAAAATTATGACACTATTCTCATTCAAACTACAAAATTATGTCAGATCTCCAATGATACTGTGATATATGGTGTTCGACTTAAGTGGTACATGGCATTTTTGTGGCCACTGTGGTTGGTCAGTATAGCATTATGCTGCACTGGAAGTGCTTTTGCCTTCTGAATATGGAGTATGGTTGAGAAAAATGTATCAGATGTTTGTTAAAGAAAGAGCATTTTCTAAATTGAGGAAACAAGTAAGCAACTTTCAGATATTTGATATTTTTTAATGTCCTAGAGATTCAATAACTCAGTGTGTATATTTATACACACACATTTGTGCGTCAGTGTGTGTCAAAAATGGAAAATAAATAGTTCCTCCTGTTGCTTTGTCTAAAATGTGTGTCGCCTTTGCTTTGTGAAATAAAAAAAAAAAAAGATTCAACAAGAATAATGTTTAAGGGATTCGATCTCAAAAGTCCTTGCTTAAAGATGCAAGTACTGTTACAACCTGCATGGATTGATTGTAGGTGTCCAGCTAAAAGAGGATCATACCTGTTCCATGTTGCTTGATTATCAATGAAAAAAATCAGAAAAATAAGGGGAGAAAGAGGGATATGCTAGGTCCACCCTCCAAAAATGATCAAGAATTACAAAACACCGAAATCTTGGTTATGGAAACCTAGCCAGTTTTTTCAGAAAATTAAATTTATTAATATAAGATTCAGAAAAAATAGTTAGTAAAGGAAAAATGTCCTTTCTTGAGTCCCCTCACTCACCATGGTTTCCCATGGTGACATGC
The DNA here is from genome assembly GCA_963921515.1 of Calotriton arnoldi. NCBI lineage: Eukaryota > Metazoa > Chordata > Amphibia > Caudata > Salamandridae > Calotriton > Calotriton arnoldi. The sequence continues at coordinate 1,328,677 of CAWUFW010001245.1, forward strand.
TTCATCATAGGGGCCATCCCAACCCGCTACGGGCTGAGGCGTGCTACGACTTGCGACACTACGTAGGAGCACTACTTGTGAGTGACTATGTGTGGTGCAGTGATGGGGGTGGAGTGGGTGAGACTAAAAATATCTAGCTAGTGGGCAACAAGAATTTATTCATGCTCCTAGCCGATATATTAAAAACGGGGTTGGTCGCTAGGGTGTCTGTTTTTAATTAGTCAGGGGTCCCTAGTGAACGTCAACTAGTTTCGAGCTACCCCAGTGCTCTTCTTCAGGACAAACAGGGTCCAGCCCTACGTAGTGTCGCAATGTTGGTATTGGGCCTGGTTCATAACACAACAGAGTAAATTTGCACCTCAGGTAGTACTTCTTCAAACAGATACCAACTTACTATTTCCAGGGTGAAAAAGGGATGTATAATAGTTTGTGAATGTCGACAAACTCTCAAGTGGGTGTTCACAAGCTATCAAGACAAATGACAACTTGCTCTATCCTTTCCTCACACTTAGCATGGGATTTAGTACTACAAATTTCCCCATGCCCAAGAAGGAGAAATCTGTGGGAGTAATATTATTTATTCCTGTTAGAAATCCTCCCTTGAATTCCAAAAAGTTAGAAAGGGAGCCATTTTCAGGCATAAACACATGTTTACTGCCTAAAGTGGCTATGTGAATCAGGCCCATTGTATTAAACTTGGATCTGGCAATGAGACTTTCATTTCTTGGTGTTCTGATGCAAAAAAAGGTACCCCTTATGAAAACGTATTTACTCTGGAAAGATTTTCCTCTAGTTGTGTTTCCACTGCCTAATCTTTCATTTGGGTACCAGGATACGAACCTTGTAGCGGAGAAGCTCTACACTATACAGAATGTTAGTATAGAAGGCACATTAAAATGTTGTATCTGATAGAGACATCTAGCCGCAGATTCCTTAACTTTAGAATGTTCCCAGGCGTCAATCTGGATCCAGAGAATTTTCAGCAGTACCTCTGCGTGCCGGGGGACCGCGTCGCATGGCTCCGTCCTGACGTCATCCACGGATATGACGTCAATGGAGCCATAAAAGTCCCTCCCGGCACGCGGACGTCAGTTTTCTTCTTTTCCGCGCCTCAACGCGGATCCAGGAGAAGCGGTTCCTCTAGCCTGTTTTTGTTTCAGGCCTTTTCGACGTCGTTTGGCGTCCGGGAACAGTGTGCGATGCCTTCGGGCTTCAAGCCGTGTAAGACTTGTACGCAGCAGATGTCGGTGACGGATCCACATGAGATCTGCATGTGGTGCTTGCGAGAGCACCACGACTCCGAGGAGTGCGACGCCTGCTGGCAGTTGAAACCGAAGTCCCTGCGGGAACGTCAGATGAAGTTGTTGTCTGCCCAGATGTCCCGTTCGGAGTCCTCGTGCCGCCGGTCTCCATCTCGAGTTAAGGCTCCTGTTCGGGACAGGTCACGGAGTCGTTCCCGCGGACGTCGCTCTTCTGACACGGGTAAGCACAAGAAGAAGTCACAGAGGTCGTCGACCTCACAAACGTGACGTCGAGGCCCGCTGCTCTCGGTCTTCACTCGGACACAGGCCCCCAGGAGTCGACCCCCACCTACCCTCCATTTCCTGGTGCTGGGGCGACTAGGACCCAGATGGAAGCCTATTCTCGGGCTTTACTGGCCATCTTTGGGTCACCCCCTCTCCCTGGCGCACCTTCGGGCCCCACACAAGGGGTAGGGACTCAGGTCAGGACTTCGCCGGCAGGTTCGCCCTCGGTGCCGATCGAGAACCCGGACTCCGGTTCCGGAGTCGCCGCGATGTCGGGGCACGGCCGGAGGGGCATCCCAGTCTGACGACAGGCCTTCCTGTGGCGTCTCTGCACAGCCCTGTGAGGCTCTCTGCACCCACACCAGATGCGGCTGGAGTGCGGAGCTCGACTCCGAGTCGATGCCGTTCCTCTCCGCAGTTCCCCATCTCGGTGGAGGTCGAGTCGACACCGGCCCGATGCCGGGTGGACAAGTCTTCGGTGGTCGTCGATGTCAAGGCGACTCCGTCTCGACGTCGGTCGACGCCGGTGCCGTCCACTGCTATTCCTGAAGAGGATGAGGCCTCTGAGGGTTCCCCTCCACCAGGGTTGTTTTGATGCTTCTCGGAGAAGGTGCCAATGGGGCACTGGCAGGCTTTTGGTCGTCCTCAGGCTGTGGAGCCTCTACCGTTGGGTGGACTGGTTAGCCTACAACCGTCCCCTACAGATGGCTTATTGTCGCCTCCTAGAATGACCACAGAGGCTAGTGCGGCGTTTGCGAGGGCTGTTCGCAAGGCTGCAGATATCTTACAGATGCAGCCTCCCTCAGTCTCTCTGCCTTCTGATCCCTTGTTAGATCTACTCCACCAGGACGCTGTGGAGGTGGAGCCCTTGCTGCCCTTTTGTGGGTCATTATATATGACACTCTTCTTGGGGCTTGGGCGAGGCCCTCATCGGGTGACCCTGTGGATTGTGCTATTGCACATCGTCATTGCCCTGCTCCGGATGACCCGGTCTGTTTGTCCCTCCATCCTAGGGCTCAAGGGCTGGTAGTCCAGGCTGCTTCAGCTTCGCTACCCTCCTTCCCTCCTCCGCTGCTTCCTCCCTCTAGGGAGTCTCGCTGGTTGGAGTCATGTGGCCGCAATGTCTTTGCGTCCACTAGCTCGGGCCTTCGGTCCCTGAACACATCTTGCGTGTTTGCACAAGCTACTTTTGCCCTTTGGGACTCGGTCGAGCGTCTCCTTTCTTCTCTTCCAGAGGGCCCTTGAGCTGACCTGGTTCGGCTAGTTCATGATGGGCGGTAAATGGCACAGTTTTCCATTCGGTCGGCCATGGACACTTTTGACTCTGTGGGTCGGGCTATGGCCAGGTCAGTTGCTCTGCGTCGCCATGCCTGGTTGCGCGATGGCAGTTTCTCTGAAAATGTTCAGGAGCGTCTTAGGGATCTGCTCTTTGATGGGGTCAGTCTTTTTGACAGTCACGCTGACTCAGCGGTTCAACGCCTCATGTCTGGGTTCCTATGACTTCCATGGTTTATAGTCCTCATTGCGGACTTTTAATTTCGTTTGCAGTATTGTCACTGTTTTTCTGGTAACCATCTATAGGTTCAAGATGTTATTTCCTGGACGGACTGTACGGCTTATCAGCTGTTTTTGCCCTTATTTGGTACAGCTAGCCAGCTGTTTTTGCATTTCTTTTTGAGTCCTCTGACTACGAGCTCGTCTCAAGAGGTGTCCCTTACTTTTTATAGGGATGTGACATACCCTATGTGGGGTTTTCGTTGGCTATTACATAGCTGCTCTTCCTGGTACGGGAAGTTTCGAAGGCTCCGGCGGAGTCTTCTTAGGATGGTTGTCTACTGTCCCTTTGAGGAATTGTCCGATGGGTCATACTGTAGGCTTCTCACTTCGTTCCGCTCTTCCTACTGTGTGGGTCGTCCTCTTTGGTGAGACCCACCTCTCTCCTGGAGCTTATGCGTTGTCATCTATGGTTGGTCCGTAGCACTCTCCTGCCTCTGTGGATGCAGTCTTCTCCAGGGTATTGTGGGGTTTCTGCCACGCCTGGTTCACCCCGGCGTGTTCACGTCTTCATTTCTTGCTTTTGGCTGTTCTTTCAGCCTTTCGCTGTACTCTTTTTGCCTACGTCACAAGTGTCCCTTGTGGGCATGTTGTTCTGTTCTGCTACGGGACGGTTTCTTTCCGTGTTTTGTGCGGAGACGACATGTGAGTACACACTGGGTATGTTCGCTATCACTGGGTGCCTGCGGTATACCTTGCGCCACTATTCTGGTGGTATTGTCTACTCTTCAATCCCTGGTGTGGGGAAGTGCTTAGGTCTTCTCTCTTGGGTCAGACCCTGACTGGTTTTTGCCTATGGGCAGTGGAGTCTACGCCAGACGCGCCACTGCTGCACGTTGCATGGTGCCCTATTTCTCTGTGCACTTTCCAGGCAGGGGCTCAAGTCCCTCTGCTCATTGCCGCGCAAGGGCTCAGGTACTTCTGCTCCTGGCCTCTGCTGATGTTATTGGTGGAAGTATTCTTCTTCAGGATACTCATTGTCCTTATGCAGTGTCTGTATATGGCTATATATACATTCTTCGGACACTCTGTATATGTGTATTACTAACTCTTTCCTCGTTCATGTAGTGGTCAGTATTTCCGCCTGTCTCGCGGGAGACCAGGTTTCCTTCCCCGACGGAGAGGATGATGTTACTTTTTAAGTGTCTTGACATTGTTATGTCCTGCTATGCTTCGCAACAGTGCTGTTGATACCTATTATGCGGCCTCCTATTATCTAGGGCATGCTCTTCGAGATCCCCTTGTCTTTTATTTTTCAATTTTTTTTCATATATATGTATATATGTCTTCTCTCTCTCTCATGGGAGCGAGCCTTATGTGTGTGCCCGGCTTTTGCCGGTATCCCTTTTTCCTTTGTACCTTTGGGTACGGTTGGCTGGTTGGCTACCTGGTGATGCGCCCGTTTCTCTCTGCTGACGCATATGTGCTATTGATGCTATATTTCATTGGGCTTTCGCATATGTGTGGTGTAGTTCTCTCTGTATCCACTTTCTGCTTATGTGTATCCCTGTCATCCACATACATATATATCTTGGTAGTCATGGTTTTGTATATCTCTGCATGGTGACATCTGTCCTCTCACATGTCATTTTTGGCATCCACTGTGGTGCATGCTCAGTTTGTATGCTCTGACTCTGTTTTGTCCCTTCTCTGGGACTTTGTCTTTTGCGGATCCTTTGGATCCTGTGCTCGGTTTAACTTCTTTTTGCAGAAGTTTATGGATTTTCTTCCATTATGCACTGACCAGTCTGGTTCTGTGATTTCCTTTCGTCCCTGTCTGGACAAGAGAGGTCTCGTTCCGTCCTCTGATGGATTGTGGTGCCTTTGCCTCCCCTTGTTAGTGTTCCTTTACGGAGCTTAATGGGTCTGGTGTCAGCCACGCTGGCTTTGTTGTCCCCACTGTGTTTCCGTCAATGTTATTGACGGATTAGCTCACTTTGGAACTTGGTGGGTTTCAGTCGCAGATCCTCCGCCAATGGGGTATAGCTTTGGTCTCTATTCTAAAGTTAAGGAATCTGCGGCTAGATGTCTCTATCAGATGAACGAGTTACTTACCTTTGGTAACGATGTATCTGGTAGAGACACAGTTTAGCCGCAGATTCCTTAACGCCCACCCATCCTCCCCGCTCTGCGAGGACCTTTTCAGGTTGGGTTCTACCCACTTGCCTCCTTACAGGTGGCCTTCGTCTTCTGGCGGGGTGGTCTACTTCACCTCCCTCTGGGGCAGGATGTCTCATTAACTGTTTTATCTGTTGCTTCTCCACCCTTTTCTCACAATTGGGTGGTGGGGTTTTATGTCCTTCCATGCTCCTTCACCCTAGTTCTTCCAGTGTGGGGGGTTAGTCGTGTTCTTCTACCCTCCCTTCCACCCTCTTCTATTTTTACCCGTTACTTTTGGGTCTCTTTGTCTATGCTACAGTCGATTGGTTTGGGGGTCTATTTGACTATGCTACAGTCAGTAGGTCGTTTATGGGGTGTGTAGTTGCACATTTTCTGTTGTTGCAGAAATGTGGTCAAATACCATGAGTCATGTTGTTCAGGTCTTGTTGCCCTTTACAGTTACATCCTGTGGATGCAGACTGCCTATCGTTTGTCATTACATTCATTTCCAATGCCGTTTTGCCTCTTAGGAGGGCATGGCTCTTCGCTTCGTCGAGACTGTTTCTAGGGGCGGGTACTCTGTTCTCTCCCTTCAGTCTCTTACAGTATAAAGTACTCTTTTTCTAATTTACATGGTGATGTTTCTCATCGTTCTATGTTTCTTGTCAATGTTGTTTCAAAGATCTTTGATCTTTTTTGGCACACTGTTCCCACTCTCTCTCACAGTTTTTGTAGTGGCTCGGAAAAGTTTCACAGTAGAAAACTGACGTCCGCGCACCGGGAGGAACCTTTATGGCTCCCTTGACGTCATATCCGTGGATGACGTCAGGACGGAGCCATGCGACGCCGTCCCCCGGCGCGCAGAGGTACTGCTGAAAATTCTCCGGATCCAGACTGACGCCTGGGAACATTCTAAAGTTAAGGAATCTGCGGCTAGACTGTGCTCTACCAGATACATCGTTACTGAAGGTAAGTAACTCGTTCTTCAAAGTGGAATCCAAATTGGTATGCAAAGTTTCACAGTTGCTTATCAGTTACGGGTATTTTTATGCAGTAAGTTTTGTGCCGCCTGTGAAGTAAACTGTTTAAAATTAAAAGTATGTGGTGGGGTGGGCAAATGAGTATCACTGTAAAGACCTTATGTGGCTTCAAGGTGGAATGGAGGAAAATAGGCTTTGCCATATATGCTAATGTCCATTATGTGTACAACCAAAGCGGATATTTTCTCTGTTAATTTCTTTAAAGGGTACCCTAGATCTTCATAATTAATTACATTATGCACATCCTTTAACTTTAGGCACTCAGGCCTCTATGTAGACTTTGGCAGGAAGAGGCAATAGCCTCTGCTCACCAAACACTTTAGTTCATGCTCTAATCAAAATAATTTATAGACAGGGACCAAGGTGGGGCTTCCTACACCACCCTGGTTGTAGAGTCTACTCCTCTGCACCTGGTGTGAACTACCATGCTCATGATAGGCTTGGAGTGGGTAGTAGTGCTTGCAGCTTGATTTTTATATTGGAAGCCAAATATGAAGGATGACAAAGGGGTGTTGGTGAGTTCCATCTGCTCAGAGCTAGCATTCGCCTAATGTATGCCACCATTATTTTAAACTTCACTGAGATATAAAAACATGAACCTGTTCTCAAAGTCTGCCCAATTAGCTTATTCATCTTTATTTTGTACATTTGTTTCCAGGAGCCAAAGGTAAAAAAAATAATCATAACACTTCAAGCAGGCAATGCAGGGTCTATGGCTGCTGGGAAGTATGATAAAAATGTTAAATAAATGCCGGTGTTCACAGCATAGTGATTTAAAGTCAGTCTTCTTAAAAACTAAGGGCCTGTTTCACAAAGGTAAACTGAGACGAAAGTCTAAATTTACGACTTTCGGTATTCACAAAGGTCATTTACGAGTATTAAAGTTAGACTTTTGTCTCAGTTAAACTTAAGTTTTCATCTTAAGTTCAACTGAGACCAAAACTGAGACAAAAGTCTAACTTTACCACTTGTAAATGCTGTTTGTGAATACCGAAAGTTGTAAAGTTAGACTTTCGTCTCAGTTTACCTTTGTGAATGATTAGTTTCTTTGGGGCTGTGCTGAGACCCGAGGTACTGTTTTTGCCTGCCTTTGCTGGGGTGGGACTAGGTCCTCCAGCAAACATAACTGCTTCCTGGAGGGAGGAGTAGCCTCCCCGACGCTTCAAGAGCACCAGCAGACACCCGCAGCGCAGGACACATTGTTCTTTGGGGCTGTGCTGAGGCCCAAGTTACTGTTTTTGCCTACCTTTTCTGGGGTGGGACTCGGTTCCCCAGCAAACATCACTGCTACCTGGAGGGAGGCGGAGCCTCCCCGACGCTTCAAGAGCGCCAGCAGACTCCCACAGCGCAGGCCGCGCACCGGTGCACCAGGCCGAGCCCAGGCGAAACCTGGGCTAAGGGCGGGCCTGTCTGCGCCCGTCCGCGGCAGGACAAGGCTGGGCCCCCTCCATTTAATCCTTCATATTTGGATCAATCTGGATCTTGTACTCGGTCAGCAAGACAGAAGATCAGGTAGGACTGTGTTTTCATTTAACTAGTTTTTAACACTACCTTTCAAATTTCTGACCTATTTTCTTCTGTATATTTTAGACTATGGGCAAGCGCAAACTAGCTCATGTACCTGGGAAGGGGCCAACAAAGCCAGTAGCCTCTAATAATGCAATTACTAATTATTTAACCAATGCTATGGGCCTACTGAATAACGAGATTACCAACGCAGAGGAGAGACTGGCTGCAACCAAATCTGCCCTACATAGTGCAATGGATAATGCTGTTGAGGAAGATATCCCAACAGATCTAGCATTCCTACCCAATAAGAAAAAGGTTGTGACACCATGTGTCTCTGACGATCCCCTCCTGATCACCGAAGATTCACTTATAAGTGAGTCATCCTCTCCCCCAGCAAAAAAGTTTTGTCAGCCAGCGGATTCATTAGCCTCAAAACTAAAAAAGGGGTGAATAACCACAAGGGTGCACGGAAACAATACTGTCCCCAAGACACCCAGGGTTATCCATAAAGAAAAGTCATTAAATTCAACTAAACTAACAGACTTGACATTAAAGAAGCTACACAGTAGAATGGAAACCCTGGAGGGCTCGTTAAAGAAGGAACTGGAGGACATTAAACTTGGGATGTCCAAACTGGAAACATCTGTAAAAGAAGTGCTGGTCCTGATTAAAAGGCAACATGGGGACATTGTTATAAAGAAAGTGGCACAAATTAACCTACCAGCAACTACAACAACTTGTGCGGCCTCTCCACATCCACCCCCATACCCTAATGAAAGTAACACAATTTTGCACCTCCCACCAGAAGCAACGCCCTATGTAATCATACTGAGAAATGTTCCTAAACTAATGCCTCGTGTCATAGAAACATGGGCCGAACTAAAACACAAGGTGATACACTGGCTGGCCAAACAGTTTTGGAACACAAACTGCCTTTTCCAAGAAGTATTAATGGTAAGAAGAGTTGATTGGTTAGCCCCCTCTAGAAAAATTGGCCAAGGTGACTGTATCGTCACGAACATTCGATCCCCTAAGATGGTAAAATCTCTGCTCTTTGGTTTGAATTGTAGACTGCTTTCTGAGAATGTTCAAGGGAATATTTCAACTGAACACCTTGGCTTCTTCTACAGACCAGACATGTTCCTTGACATGGGTAGTGCCTCCGCCCAAACAGGGATTCCAGTGAACCAGAATACTATCCAACAGCAATTAAAACCTAATCCTAGAACACTAATAACAGTACCAACTACAAAGAGGTTCTCCCCCCTCTCCAACTGTGATGAACAAGATTGACAATTGGGTGGGAAGGGGAGGAAAGATAGTAAACCAATTGAAGCACAGAACGTAGTCTGTGAATTACATGAGGTAGATAGGGGAATACTGAGCTGCACAAAAAATGAAAGTATTAATCTTGCAATTAGAACTTGGAATGTCGCGGGAGTAAAAAATAAATTAGGGACTTCAGAGTGGCTGGAGATAAGCAATCAAACTCATTTAGCCTGCCTACAAGAGACTTAGGCAATTGATGATTTTTATGAGGAATGCTTTACCTGTTTTCTAACCCCAGCAAGCCCCTCAGAGGTAGGGTGGGCCAAGTGGGGCCTAGCCCTATTAATTTCTACAACTATACCACTAAACTTGATAAGATCGTACATGTGCTCCCCCTATTTCCAACTTTTCCAATTGTAAACGGAGGAAAAGCTAAATCTGGTTTCAGTCAATTTTTATAATAATGTCTTTGACAAAATTAGAGTTAAACTTATTTTGGACTTAAGCAGGGAGATTGAATCACTTACAAATTGTATTAAGGACGATTGCATACTAATATGGTTAGGGTATTTTAATATAAGCCAATGCAATAGGATGGGATCTAAAAGCTGTGGCTATTTAAAAACCAATGGGGAGGGGATGCCACACTTTCTGCACAACTCATATGGGGAGGCAATAAACGAAATTAATTTTAAATATAACATGGAACTACTAGAACACCCTAAAGGGTCAGGGCCACAACAAGTACCTACATACCATGGGAATGGTAGAAGCACCATTATTGATCAGTTCTTGGTTACCAAAAATGGCTATCGACTAATAGACTCTTTTGAGATGACCCCAAGCGCCTTTAGTGATCACTCCCCTCTGACAGTGGTTTTTTATATAAACATTGCACGGCCAAAAGGCCTACATATCACAAATCAAATTGAAACACAGGATAGAAATGGCATCAGCCTAAAATGAACGAATATAAACGGTACCGCTATTATAGGGAAAATCATGGCGGAAAATCTCAGTGACTTTAATATATGTACTGATCTGAGGTCTCCACCGCTGTGTATTATGGCAGCCTTCTGCAAAATAATGGCAGAAATATTGGAGAAGTTAAGACATACCAACAGAAGCATAAGAGGCGGGGATGGTTTGACAAGGATTGTTCTCAGGCCAATAGAAAACTGAGATAAGCCCTACTGGATTCCCCAAGAGACAGGGACAAAATTAGTAATCTGAGAGTTAATTGTAAACCAGTGGCGGTTCCTCCTCGGAGGCAAAAGGGTGTTGCCCCCCTACTTAAAGCAGCCACAACAATCGTAAAAATTCCCCAAGACTTACTCACGCTGTATTTGTTCATCAGGGATGGGGGCGGGGCCAATCTCCTTGTTTCAATGGCATCCAGCTGAAGTGCAGCGCGCATGTCGGGTTGGACAGGTTTCTGACTGTGTTCAACCCGTCATGCGCATTTTGGACTTCTCAAAACCTGCTCTGTTTGGCAGACACGGGAAAGACAGAACAACTCCCCAGTCTCCTTTGGAGCGCTGGTCTGACCTGCTCATACCAATCCTGACTATGCTCCCATGCAGCTTCAAGTAGAACAAGCATTGGCATAGCCAATAGGTCTCGCCTTTGGGACCTTATAAGTGTTTAGTTATCCAGCGCAATATCCTTGGTGCAACAACATCAACTGTTGCATAGCTAAACACTTATAAGGTCCCAAATGCGAGACCTATTGGCTATGCCAATGCTTGTTAAGAATTAATGCTCAGGTGATTTTATTGTTTGGTGTTATGCGTGAAATAGCTTTTGAATATTGTAAGTTGTTTTTTATAACTTAATTATTGCTAGTTTTTTACATGATGTCTTGTTATTGTATTAGATTTTATGAATTCTTCTTGTACCTGTACTTTATATGCTATGAAATTAAATAAAAATTAAAGAGTATTGACTGACTGACTTATTAGTACATGGGATGCATCCTAAACAAGGTGCTATTAACACACCCCTGGACTGTGAATGGCAAAAAGACACTATGCCCTAATTGCTTTATTCAATACATGGTGGCAATGTTCACCCACAGCCTGCTTAGTTGGTTATTTCGCCGCATCATCGCTTATCAATTGATCTTGATTTATATGTGACATCCTAAGCCTAACTGTAAAAACTTCTGGCATGGTGCAATTGCCCATAGCCTCTACTAATTTGCATGGAGATGCTATTTACCTCCATGTTATATAGTTGTGAGAGAGGCGCTATTTTGCTGCATTACTTTCTGCTGAGGTCTGCTCTGTTTTACTGAGGCGAATACCAAAAAATGTATTTTGGCAACACAGGTCCTAAAAGCAACATGGCCAAAGCAGTTTATGTAGTGAGGCCTATTTTGTACACAAGAATAAATCCCATTCTTCTGATTTCCAGTTTACTTCAGGAATTAAAAAGTGGATAACACAAGTGTGTGTTTGCAGTGTCTAATACAACAGCACAAGTCGTTATGTACCTCTGAACACCCATTTCATCCTCACAACCCTCAAAACGAGTTCAGAATATGTTTTTATACATGTTGTGAAAGGGTTCCTGTTTTGTGAATTTGCCACCTCAAACAGAGATGTGTTTCTCCTGGTGAAGCCGACACTGGAAATGGCCGCACTGGGGCCGAGCAGCAACTGAGCACTTGGGAGGCAGCGAGAAGACGACATCACAACTCAAGGCCGGGTGCCAGAGCACTGAATTTGGAAACGCACTGGACTATTTCCAGTTGGTAACTTGTGAACGAGAACACTGCTTGGCAAGCATTACTATCCGGCGACAGTGAGGTCGTTCTCAGTGAAACTGCTAGTAAATCACGCCGATTGCTGCCGGAAGCGATGCGAGGAATGCTGAACTTCTGCATAGGCGCGAATATCTCCTTTCAGGCTGTATATTATGTGGTGCGGGGGACTTGCACGTGCCCTTAAACTTCTCTGCCTATTTCAGTATTTGCACACTACAGCTGGTTTCAGACTGCAGCCTCATCCGACTATTTCTGAAAAGTGACGTCAAACAAAGAGCTTGAATGCAACTCATTTGGTGTGGTGTGCGCGCGCGGTTGCGAGCAGCAGCATATGTTTCCAATTATCACGCCCGCGTCTGGGCACGATAATTGGAAGCATATGCTGATGCTGCGCGTAACCGCAAGCATTAGGCCGTGGGCGGGAACATGGGGGACAAAAAGGCGGGACAAAAAGAGCCTTTGGCCAATTGCGTGCTGTCTTTGTTAAAAAGACGCACGCAAAGGCCAATAGCCCGGGACAAAAAAAAAAGCACACGCCCGAGCATGTGCGAGTGTGAGGTGAGCTTTCTGAAAGCCCTTACAAAATGTCGAGCAGAGCAGCGCATGCGCGCTGCGCTAGGCTCGACCTAAAAACAAGCAAGGTACGGTGGAGGACTCCTTTTAATGCGACGTGTACCATGCGCCATAGCCGTTACTAAAGCAAAACAGAAAAACATGCCCGGTTTGCTTCGCTGCAAAGGTGCAGTGATTTTATGATTATGCGGCCAAACCGTATGACAGAAAAAATTAAAAACAGTTAATCGGCCAGTCCATGGTTTGCTTAAACCACAAAAATGAAAACGAAAGCTACCCTGCATAGCCCACATTGTTGACCTAAGCATCCTCGATACAAAGTAGCGCGCTGCTGAGAATGTACTAATACACATTAATGTGCCACAATACGGATAAGATTAAAGTGAAAGACAATTTCCCCGATTTAAAAGGAAGTCACCTATCGAGAACCAGACCCCGCTATAGGCGTGCTGACCGTGCTACCAAAAACAAAGTGTCACGGAACACGGAAAATGAATGCAAACAGGAAAAATCAACTATGCAAAGCGTAAGATGACTATGCCGCACAGAACCCGTATTGTATCCTCATAATCATGCGCCATTAAACAAGTGCCCCTTACCATAGCAGCGTGGCGGTATGCCCAGTCTCCGGCCGGTTAGTAATCGGCTGGCCTGGCGCCAAAAGGCCATATTGAAGGTCGCGAGCAACAACAGAAAAGACGGTTTTAAAACTCATAGGCGGCGTACACGACAAGCATTGGCCGCGCGACGCGCTTGTAATAAGAGAAGCTGACGAGGAGGGAGTGGGAGAAGGGAGGGGGTAGGGGAGGGGATTCACGCGCTGTAAGGCTTAATGAGCCATTACAGAAAGCCACATGGCGGCTGCGCGCGTGCATGCTCGCGTGAACGCAAGCTGATAGCCAGCAAAAGCCTCTCTGGTAGCACTTCAAAAATCCACTTACTAAATTTCTCACAGAGCAGCGCATGCGCTGGCTCAGCGAGACCTAAAAAGCATGAGAGCATGGTCTGGATTGACTGTGGTAACATTGGCCTGTCCCTGTGGTCCCGTACTTGGAGGCAGTGTAGGGAACGGCCAATTAAAGAACATGACCAATCACTGTGTGGCTGTATTATGAAGCCATACAGTGATTGGTTATGCTTCCTTAAGAATGATGCAATGCTTTTTCCCCCGTGATTCTAAATACATGTTGCATTTTGTAACTGGTGATTTCTTGCCACGGTGGACGATTACCTCAGGTAAGAATCCACCTCAAGTTATGTGTGAGTGAGCGCATGTTTTGTGTTTATATTGTTTATGGCTGGGTCTGTCTGCGAGCGTATACATCCGTGTTTGCCAGGTATCGGACTCAAGCTTTAGTCACTCTCCCACGTTTAGTGTTTTGGGCGCACGTTTTTTGAATATGCTTGTCATGATGGTGTGAACGCGGAAGCCTTCACCCCAATGCCCTCTTTCAACACGCGTCAGTACTTTAGACATCAGGCGCACATGCTATCTTGCAAGTGATCTCAGTGGTATGCACGTTTTATCTTAACTTCTTTCATTTTGAGGACAGTTCTGGTTTTGCATTGAAGTATACAAAACAGCACTGTGTAGGATTAGCAGACTGCTCATATATTTGCAATGCTTAATTACACACTAAGGTTTCATTTAATCATTTGGTGCATTCTTGGAGTTGTAGTTTTGCTGCACTTGTAGTTAACTTATTGGACTATCACGAAAAGGACCATAGCTATACAGGGAATGTGTGCATTTAAAAAAAATTATCTTAATCTAGAACCCCCCCCCCCCGCCTCCCCTCCCCATGTAACCAGGCAACATTTATCTGATTTGATACCATGTTCACTAAAGTGGAAGGTCCTCTTTTGAGGGTTTACATAGAGCAAACCTTGCCCAAGGACATAAGCGTCACAAAAGACACAGACTACATTTCATTTTCCGGCACAGGGAGATTTGACAGAATTCTAAAATACTTCCACAAGTCTTATGGTTGCCAGTTTTAGCCACATCACCTCCTGTGCTTTTAAACATGAACTTGGAAACATCAACCCCTACCAACAACAATGATGATATTAGTGAACCAAAAGGGATGTCTGTTGTAATGCGCACCCTTTAAGTGGCCTAGTAGAGATGTAGTTCCTTCTCTTCGCTGTCTTGCTTAAGTCAAAATCGAAGACTTTATTTGCGCCTCACCACTTTCTAAATTCACCAGCCGCCACTGGTATAAACATGCCTTGGCTAAAAGAAAAAGAGAGATGAAAGATAGGATCTGGGATGATTTATTACAGGCAGCTGAGACAAATGCTAATATGCTTTTTTGGAAGACAATAAATAGGCCTTTCCCGAAAGATATAGAGGATATAGAGGATAGAAGCACTTGTACAACAGGGGGACTGGACAGAACATTTTGGTACTATTTGCAAACCTGATAACTGTGTTATAGAGCTGCCCACCTCAACTGTATATATCACTCATGATGTAGGTAGTCCACCAATAAGTCTAAAATAGGTTACCAACGCTCTAAATAAAGCTGTTAACGCAACAACTCCTGGACCTGATGGGGTCCCAATAGATACTTTCAAGACACATGTCATTCTATGGGCCCCTTTGTTAACACAAGTGTGTAATACAACAGATAAAGGTTTCCTTCCTGCTACTTGGACAGAAAGTTCAATTGTACTACTATTCAAAAAAGGAGATAGAGGGGACCCAAGATGCTACCGACCAATATCCCTCCTGGATTCTAGTGCCAAGTTAATGAGCAGAATTCTTTTGGACAGGTTAGAACAATGGGTAGACGATAAACATATCCTTACGATACTCAGTATGGGTTCAGGAGGAATGTTGGTACAATAGAACAATGTGTTAATTTACACCTGCTTATTAACAAATATACAGTTGCAAAAGAGGGGCATATTTACTTGTGCTTTGCAGACTTAAGCAGTGTGTTTGATCTGGTAAATCGACATGCTATGGAACACTCTCACGGACATGGGTGCCCCGACGGGTATTATTAATTATTAGTCACAACTGTATTCCCATCTGACTGCACGGGTACGCTATGGACCGAAAGGAGAATGTACCCAATGCTTTAAGGTCGCCGGGGGATCCAACAGGGGTGTGTTCTCGCCCCCATGCTTTTTTTCACTCTATATAAATGGGGTGGATCAGAAGTTACAAAAAGTGAAAAGTCCTTGGTTTGATCCCACCCAGTTCCAATCCTAATATATGCAGATGATGCTGTTCTATTATCTAGAACCGCAAACGGGCTGCAGCTTCTGATTGATAATTTTGTCACCTTTATGGACGACAAAGACATGAAAATAAATCTAGAGAAAACGTATATTATGGTGAGTAGACAAGGAAGGCCAAAAAGAGGGCACACCATATTAGGGGAGTGAGATTAGCTAAGATCCCATCATTTTCATATTTAGGAGTTCAAATCACTGCAGAAGGGCGCTGGGAAACCCAACTGAACACATGCAAAATTATATTTTTGAGAGCCATAGAATCCATTTTTAGAATTGGGCTAAAGTAGGTCATAAACTGATCAGGGAAATATTGATGCAATATAAAAGCAAATGCCTCCCAAGTGTTAGTTCGGGGCTGCACGGAGGGGGTGGGTAAACTTTGCCCCTTTACAAACCTTCGAGAATTTGTTTTTAGATCGACTGCTGGCTGTGCCAAAAACTAGTTCATCCTATACTATACATAAGGAAGTGTCAGTTCCCTTTTTAGAGGATGATCAACACGCCAGCCCTGTTCTATTTTGGTACAATATATGGAGGAAAACTGGAATAAAGCTTACGAAGGAAATAATATTAGATTGCCTATCTTTAGACGCCAGGAATAAGATAAGATGGCTGGCATATATAGATAGCCACCTGAGAAAAGGGGATAACAGCATCGGAGTTAAGGACACTGTTAAAATCTTACAATATAGCAAAACTGAGATAAAATCCATACTCAGGGGGGGGGGGAGAGAGAGAGAGGCAGAAAGAGATACTCGCGAGTGCAAAAAATCTACGGTGTGCAGATACCTTCCAGGCCCGGTACTAGCTGACCTGCAAAATTACCTTCTATTGGTGAAGAACACTCAACATAGATTTTACCTCACCAGATTACATTTAGGAACATTGCACTTGAGGGTTGCTTTTCCAAAAATGGGGGCTTGGGCTCACACATTACTAAAATGCCCAATTTGATGGCAGATCCAGTCAAAGCACAATGCACTTTATTTTGGTTTGTAATTTTTATAAGGATCTTAGAAAACAATATTTAGTACCAATTTTTAAAACTGCCAAATATATTTATTATCAGGATGCTTTTAATTATTTATGTGCATTAGAAAATATGGATATTTGTTTCTCTGTTACCTCATATATCATATCTGCTCTTGGTAGAAAGAAAAATCTTGCACACTTTTAAGCTTTGACCTATGAGGCTACATTATGAAATGAAATGAAATGAAATGAAAACACATTTATAGAGCGCATGGCTACCCGGAAGCATCCCAGCGCTAGGACTGAACACGGGAGGAAGGCGGAGGGACTGCGCAGAGCTAAGGAAACAGAAAAGTTTTCAATTGTTTGCGGAAGGCAACATGGTTGGGCACTATACGAAGATAGAGTGGAAGAGAGTTCCAGAGTTTAGTGGCGTTATAAGAGAAGAGGCGTCCGCCACTCCTAGCCTTCTTGATCTTTGGGACCTCGGCTAGATGAAGATCATCTGATCGAAGTTTCCTATTGGCTTTGTAGGGGCGGATCATGGCTGAGTTGATGGGGGGGCCAATCCCCTGCATAGATTTCTGTACTAGGCATAGTGCCTTGAATCTAATGCGTTCCTGGACTGGGAGCCAATGAAGAGACGATTGCCGGTTTCGCCGATTGTCGATTGGGGACTCCCATTAGAAGCCTGGCAGCGCTGTTTTGCACAGACTGTAGTTTAGAGACTACTGTTGTGGGGGCACCCAGGTACAGTGCATTGCCATAGTCCAGTCTGGAGAGTATAAGTGATTGAACCAATACTTTTTTGGTTTGGATGGGGAGGAGCGGGAGAACTTTACGGGCCATTCTGAGCAAGCCCTAGCAAATGGCTGCCGTCTTCCTAGCCTGTACTCTAAAGCTCAGGTCCTGGTCCAGCCAGATGCCCAGACTCTTCATTTCTGATTTGGCGACCGGGGGGGGGGCGGGCCCATGCCGACTGGCCACATAGAGCTGGATTTGTAATTGAGGGGGTTGCCTAGTATCATGAGCTCAGTTTTCCCACCATTAAGCTTGAGCTGGGACACGTCCATTTAACTCGAGATGTCCTCTAGGCAGGGGTAAAGGCTGTTAGTACTTTGATCCGCTTGGTTTAACGCCACCACCAATTGTGTATCATCGGCGTAGGTCACCATGCGAATTCCATAGGGGGCTACGACAAATGCCAGTGGGGCCATATATACATTAAAAAGGGTCGGGCTAAGCGAGGACCCCTGAGGAACTCCGCTCAGTAGTGGGGTAGATTTGGATGCAAAGTTCTCCTCAAATACCTGAAAGGATCTTCCCTCCAGAAAAGAACACAGCCATTGAAGCGCTGTGCCTGTTACTCCTATATTCCTGAAACGGTGAGCCAAGATCCTATGGTTCACCGTATCAAATGCTGCGCTCAGGTCAAGGAGTATAATGGCAGTCGAACCTCCTGAATCTAAAATGTTCCTACTTTCCTCCACCACGGCTAACAGGGCCGTTTCGGTGCTCTGACGCGGGTGGAAGCCTGTTTGCGAGGAATGAAGCAGGTTATGGGTTTCGAGAAAGCCTGAAAGATTTTAATTTACATGTTTCTCTGCCATCTTACCTATTCCTGGCAGGAGAGATATGGGGCGGTAATTGCCCAGATCTGCCGTGTCCAAATTTGGTTTCTTCAACAGGGCTTTCACCATGGCCCCTTTCCAGGAGGTAGGCACAATTCCTGTGGACAAAGACGCGTTAATCAGGTCTGTCAGATTAGGGGCTATTATCGGAGCTACCTGTTTCAAGATGTTAATCGGAGCGGGATCCTTGGGTGATCCGCTCTTTACCATGGAAAGCAGAGTGAGGAGAGAATCTTGCGAAAGGGGGGGGAACACCTCTAATGTGTGTTCTGAAAGGCGTGAGTCGGGGTCCATCTGGTTATAGGAAATCTCACCTGTGTCAAACTTATGCGGCAGAGATTTAAGGATGTTCTGAACCTTAGTGGTGAAATATTCTGCCAATTTATTACAACGTAAACCAGAGATGTCAGGTACTAATCGTGGGACAGGGGCTTTAAGTAGTTTTTTAATAATACTAAAAGTTTCTCTGGGAGAGTTGGCGGCTGATAAGATCTTACCCTCATAAAAGGTAGCCTGGGCTTTTTTTATTTCTGCTTTATTTAGCACTAATAGCTGCCTTGTATTCCAGTTTCTTGCTGGATGAAAAATCTTTCCTCCAATGTCTTTCCTTGACCTTACAGCGCTGTTTTAAGATACGCAGCTCAGAAGAGAACCAGGGGGACTTATGAGGGCCCTTGGTCTTTTTTATCCTAGTTTTTGGAAGGACCACATCCAATGATTCCTTTATCCAGCTAGAAAAGTCATCATTAGCTATAACTGGACATGGATCAGGTATGGGTCGGGTCCTTTCCAGTTCTTGAGTCCATTTTTCCAGGGGGAGTTTGGGCCTTGGGTCCATATAGATTGAGTGGGAGGTTCAGTGACCTGTGGAGACCAGGAAAGGGAGACTAAAAAGTGGTCTGACCATGGAAGAGGAGTAGGCTCTTCCCCTTTAAGGTCCTCTAGACTAGAGAACACCGAGTCAAGAAGGTGTCCTTTAACGTGCGTGGGCTACAGGATTTTTTGAGGCCGTTGGAAGGCCGTGAGATCTCTGGCCAGTTCAATTGCATTTATCGCTCGTGGATCGTCAAAATGGAGATTAAAATCTCCGAGCAGAGTGAGATTAGCCGCTGAGCTTGCCAGTTTAACCGCTGCCTCCAGCAGGGATTTATTAAATGTTCCTACCGCTCCAGGGGGGCGATAGATGAGAATGCCTGTAAGAGAGAGCAGTGGCGAGAATTCAATGACAAAATGGGCATTCTCACAGTCTGAGAGGGGGTTCCCAAGCAGGCGACAGGTGAATTGTTCCTTATGGATAATGGCAATCCCCCGCCTTTACCTGTTGTTCTGTCTACCCTCTGCATCACGAAGCCAGGTGGGAGTGCTTGCACCAATATCTGGCTCAGAACTGGTGTTAAGCCAAGTTTCCGTTAGGAACAGCACATCCGGGTCAGAGTCTTTGAGTAGCATCCAGATCTCTGCAGTGTGTTTGGGCAGGGATCTGCAGTTTAATAAAAAGATTTTATACTGGACTTTAACTGAGGTGAATACTGAGCTATTGATAATAAAGTTACAACTACAGTAGGGGCAATTTCCGGGGAACTGTTCCGGTGGGAAAACGTGGGCACAGGCAGTCCCTACAGAGCCGTCCAGCTGTTTAAGCTGAGGGCTGGAGTAATAAAGTCGAGTTGGGGGGAATAGGAGCAGGGGTTCTGCCCCTGGGCGCGGACGAGCGCAGACGGGCTTGCCTTAGGCACGCGGCGTGTCCGCTGCGCGGTCGCGTCATCACGCGCTTTTATCTAGATGAGACTTCGCTGGGAACAGCAACTAGACTGCTGACCCGGCGTTCGACGAGGAAAGCGGAAGTGAGTAAGCCCCTTCACCCCCAGCGCATTAACACAACTTTGTCCCCACCCCACACACAATAAATATTTAAAAAAATAGAATCACCGTTTTAAAACCAATTTAAGAGCAGTTTTTAAAACAAATTCAAAGGCAGTTGACTAGCAGCAAATGACGCTAATACGATTTAGCCAGCAAAGTCACTCTTAACACACGAGTGCTCTGCCTCCGGTCTTGTGTCAGCCCAAGAGCGGTCGCGTCATCACGCGCTTTTATCTAGATGAGACTGCGCCGGGAACAGCAACTAGACTGCTGACCCGGCGTTCGACGAGGAAAGCGGAAGTGAGTAAGCCCCTTCACCCCCAGCGCATTAACACAACTTTGTCCCCACCCCACACACAGTAAATATTTAAAAAAATAGAATCACCGTTTTAAAACCAATTTAAGAGCAGTTTTTAAAACAAATTCAAAGGCAGTTGACTAGCAGCAACTATAAACCTAGTGAAGAAGTTTATAGTTATATTATGATGTTTTTTGATAGTCCTATCTGGTAGAGCTTTATTTAATTCTACTACAAAATGTATAGACATAAATACAGTGTATCTGTTGCCTTCGTAAATAGAGACGCCTTTATTTAGAGCAGAGAAATGGTTACTACATGTAGCTTTCGACATAACTACAGTTCGACTACATGCAATTTGTTCAGATTTCGATAAATGAAATAAGAAAGAGATTGTAATGTTTATAAAATGAAATTAATGTATTACTCTTTATGACTCGTTCATGGATGTTATAATATTTGAATAAAGTGATATTGAATTGAATTGAGTGCAGTTTTTTTTTTTTGTAAACGGAGTCAGTGAGTATAAAATACCTCATCCACTTTCTTAATGACAGAAAGTCCATGGCACATGTCATGTGAGATTACATATATACCTTCCAGAGAGTTCAGCCCTAAGTCACTGCGTAAGTAAAATCAGCTTCTGGCAGGAGTGGGCCCCTGACCACTTGGAGTATAAGCACAAATATGACACTAGATCTAGCAGGTTGATAAACCTAGGAGTGGTAATTGAGAAGACTCAAAAAGGTGACACCAGAAAGACTGTCAACCAGTCTTTGATCATGATCAGGTTAGACTACGGCAATGCACTGTACTACGAAATACCTACCCACCTGACACACAAGCTACAAACCATCCAAAACGCTGCTGCCAGACTTGTTCTCAACCTAACCCGTCACACCCACATCATGCCTCATCTCTGGGACCTGCACTGGCTCCCCGTCCAGAAACGCTGCCATTTCAAGATACTCACCCTCGCCTACTAAGTGCTTCATCAGAATAGACCCGCCTACCACAACCGCCATCTGCACTTCCACCAGCCAACCTGCATCCTCCGATCCACCTCGTTGTCCCTCATACACACTCCCCGCATTTGCATCAGTAGGTCAGGCGACCACTCACTCACTCACCTATCTAGCTGCAAAAACCTGGAACTCCCTCCCCATGACATCAGAACAGCCACGCGCTCACAACATTCCACAAGAAACTCAATACCCGGCTCTTCGACTGAAGCTCCAAACCTCCTGCACCCACTCAGCACCTAGAGACCCTTACTGGTGATTAGTCCACTCTCTACAAATCCTTTTACATTACATTACATCACAGTGGGACTTAAAATGAAAGTGGGCAAGAAAACGAGAAACAAGGTAGATGAGAGTTGATATTGAATCAGAAATTTAATACGTTAATAAAGGAACAGGAAGGGCATCAGCACCTTTTTAGGGGATTGATTCTGTCGACTGCCTGCTACACTGCAACGATTCTCTCCTGGTCTTGGGCTGGCACGGGGCCTCGCGGAGCCATGTGTAGGTGACGCTCGGCAGCCCCTATCTCAGTTGACTGTTTTTGAGGCGACAGGCGCTCTGCTAGTTTGGGATGTGGGTAGTTCTACGCCTACGCAGCAGGGTAGCAGGGAGGGGCGTTGTGGCTTGGGGGGGGGTTAGTATGTTTGTTGTGTTTCATTTGTGAGTTAGGAGGGTGGACATCCTATTCGTGGCATTTATCTGTCATGGTTGCAGGGTGGGGGGAATGTTATGGGGGTTTTTGTGCTGCTTCTTGATTTCTTGGGTTGTGGTTGCTTCAGAACAATTGCTGCGCTCTAGAAGGGATGAGATCCGTGATTTTATGTTCGCTCTGACTATCCGTAGGAGAGAGGATCGGGCCGAGGGTGGGGGTGGAGGGGACGGAGGGATCACATAGGACACCCTGCATGGCGACACGACATATGAGGAATTTAACAATTCTCTCTTGGAACGTAAACGGCCTGGGGGATAAGATAAAGCGCACCATGGTGCTCCAGTACCTACGTCGACACTCCACGGATTTGGTACTCCTCCAGGAGACTCACCTCAAAGGCACCCATTATTTGGTGCTGAATCGCTATGGGTACACACTTAGGGCACATGCCGGATTTACGACTGGCTCCAGGGGCACTGCTATACTCACTAAAAATTCACTCCCCCTCATTATCAAACGGACGTGGCACGACCATCTGGGTCGCTATGTAGCCCTCTCGGGAACGTGGGAGGGACAGGCACTAAATGTTTGTTCGGTCTATATTCCTCCGAGGTTACATGACACTACATTTCCTGAGCTTAGTAATCTGCTCCTTGACTTACCACAGGGGGCCTTGATCCTTGGGGGGGGGACATGAATGATACTATGTCTGCGGATGTAGACAGGGAGACACATTCATCCAGGGCTAGGGACTCCCGGTCTCTGTCCACGTTTGCGCATGCACTAGGCCTGACGGACCTCTGGAGGAGTCATAACCCTGACCTGAGACAATACACACATATATCTGCGGCTCACAAGAGCAGCTCGCGCATAGACTACATTTTCACACACTCAACATCGGTGGGGTTCTTCCGGGGAGGATGCCACAGGGCGCGTGGTATCTCTGACCTCTTGCCGGTGGAGGTTCAGTTGTGCGGGCCGTGGCGAGAGCGCCGACTCCCGCCGAGGCTGGACCCCACCCTGTTTAGGGATCAGGACTTTAAGGAACAGTTTGAGGAGCGCACGGACCAATATTTTGCTGAGAATGTTGGCTCAGTATGGTCAGACTGCATACTTTGGGAGGCATACAAGGTTGTGGCTAGGGACTTTGTACAGGCGGCCAGTGGCATCAGACGCAAAGAAAAGCGAGCACAATGTGATGCCCTTGAGCAGGAGATCCTATCTCTTGAACGAACGCTAGACTCGAGTCCTGCGAACACTGCCAAACGCACACACAAACTCAAACATAAAGAGCTAAGGGACCTGGAGGAAAACTCTGCTCGCGCGCACGCGCTGGCAATGCAGAGGAAAGTTTATGATCTTGGGGATAAGGCCAACAAGCTTATCGCGTGGCTTGAATGACAGGATAGGAGCCGTAACTGGGTCTCTGAAATTAGAACTGGGGAGGGCATGCGTGGCGGTACCGGAGCCGACTTGGCGGAGGTGTTTGCAGATTATTACGAAACTGTCTATCACCCGCAGATTGGGGACGACGATAGAGTAATGCTAGACTCCGACTTGACGGTAGAGGAAGTTGAAAATGCCATGCGCGATTTGCAATCCGGTAAGGCACCAGGCCCCAACGGGTTCCCGACGGAAATGTTTAAATGTGTAGCGAGCAAACTTGCCCCACACATGCTTGCTATGTTTCAGGGAGCGAGAGATGAAGGTGTGCTCCTGGAAGATTTACACATGGCAACCATAGTGGTCATTCTTAAAAAAGGGAAGCCCCATGATCTCTGCAGTTCCTACAGGCCCATCTCCCCTTTGAACTTTGAGGCTAAAGTTTTAGCTAAAGTCATAGCTACCCGTCTAAGCTCGGTCATTCAATCCCTAATACATCCGGATCAATCCGGATTCATGCCACACAGGAGCACTAGGCTCAATCTGCGCCGCCTATATGGAGTGATGCAGATGACTAAGAAACGCACGGACACACCGGCTGCACTTCTGTCGCTCGACGCGAAGATGACGTTCGACAGTATTGAATGGGCATACCTATTCGCGGTCCTGGAGAAGATTGGTCTCGGCCCTAATATTCAACAATGGATACGACTCTTGTATACTGACCCGATGGCACGAGTTAGTGTTAATGGCAATATTTCTAGATCCTTCACGCTTCACCGGGGCACCCGGCAGGGATGTCCTCTATCGCCGATACTGTTTGCCCTGGCTGTTTGGATACGAGGGGACCCACTAGTGAGAGGTATAGATCTAGGGGGCGGTTGGGAAGAACGTATTTCTTTATACGCAGACGACATTTTGCTGTATGCCCACAACCCAAGTCAAACATTTCACCGTCTCATCCATATGATACAGTCCTTTGGTACCTACTCAGGCTATTGCGTTAACTGGGATAAATCCCTGGTGTTCTCATTGGCGGGAGTGCTGCCGCCCTTAACGTCGGCATGTTCGGAGTTGGTCCCTAGGGAAACGTTTAAGTATTTGGGTCTCTGGATCACCAAGAGTGAGGATGACTTTATGTGGCTCAATGTACCGGCACAATTGGTACGCTTGAGGGAGGACGTTGCGTATTGGAGACGGCTCCCAGTCTCCTTGATGGGTAGGGCGGTCCTCCTTAAAATGATGGCCCTCCCTCGACTATTATACGTAGTCCAGAATACTCCGTACCAGATCCCGGAGTCGTTTTTTCGATCCATTGAGTCCGAGCAGCGTCTATTGCTATGGGGGGGGAGGTAGCCCCAGGATTGCACTGAAGAATCTCCTGAAAGGTGTGTATTACGGGGGCCTCGCTGTTCCTGACATTAGGAAATACTACTGGGCATCTCAGCTCGTCAACATTAATGGGTGGGCTTTCTCCCTATTCGAGGAACCGGCGTATAGGGTGGATCGTTTGGCCTTCGGCAACAACAGTTATCTCACCAAACTATACCGGAAGGGGAGAGCAACCAAAATGACCGGGTGGGCAAACAAACTTACAGCACAAACTCCTCTATGGGAGGGTGGCCAACTGGGAGAGTTAACGCGCCTTGCGGGCTTCCGGAAATGGAGCCTTATAGGGATTGACCACTTGGGGGATGTCTGGAAGAATGGGAAAATGTTAGACTTCGACACACTGCAGAGACAGTTCCAAATGGGAAGGGGGGAGTATCTACGATACCGACAGATGCGCTATGTGCTCCATTGTCATTTGCAGGAGGGGGTCCCTATTACCAGAATATTCGCCACTCGAGGACCGCCTGCTCCTGGATCCCATGATGATAAGGCCATCTCCCTGACTTATCGGAAATTGATTAACAACACCCCAGACTGTTTGGGCCCACTGAGGGAGGCTTGGGAGTCGGATGTGGGCCTCTTAGAGGACGATGACTGGGCTGGATCACTACAGACACCCCGGGAAATAGCCATAAGAGCACGGTTCCGACTGATTCAGCTCCGAATCCTTCATAGATCCTATGCTTCCCGAATAGCTTATGTTCGAATGGGCACCTGTGAGTCCAATGAATGCGTGCGGGGGTGTGGTGAGGCAGGGTCCTTCTTCCACATACTTTGGTCCTGCCCCAGGATTCAATCGTACTGGGCAGGTATAACGCGTGTGATGGCACAGGTGGTGGGTGAGAGTGTCCCGCTTGACCCAAGGTGGCTCATCCTGGGAGTGACTGGAGAAACGACGTGGCCGCAATGGGCCAAGACTTGGCTGGCCCTTGCAGGTGGGGTGGCCAAGAGAAACACTGCACAAGCGTGGGGAGCAGGGGCAGCCCCCACACTTACAGCCTGGAAGAAAGACCTGGACTGGTGCTATGGGGCGGAGCGGGTTATATACCAGAGCCGGGGCTGCCCACGTAAAGGGGAAAAGATATGGAATGCCTGGGCCGAGTATAGAGACCTTTGATACAGGCCCTGTGAAATGTTCTGTGTTGATGTGGGAGACATGATGCTATGGTTTACGGCGAGAGAATGTGGGTATCTCATAACAGGAATTGCCGACGGGGTACATTTTAAGAACTGTGAAATTTGTCTCGGCTGTCTCTTCTAAAATGTCATTTATTTATGGGTGTTTAACTGAAGCCTGTTGATGTTTAATAAAAAGATTTTTTTTTTTAAATAAAGGAACAGGAAAAGAGATGGGAAGAAAGTTAGGATATTTAAATCAAAGGAAGTCTTTTTGAAAGCAAAAGAGTCACATAGAAAGAGTGGTACGTTATTGAAAGATTAGTAAGGCAGAGGAATATGCCATGTGAATATTGTGTCAGACGGGGCCAATGTGGGTTGATGTGATAGTGAACAAGCACTTTAAAAATACAATACCATAGATCATTAGGAACACAAGCTAAATTTAAGAGGTAGGGAAGAAGCAAAGTGATGAAAGTGTTGGGAGCAGGACTCTAGTTGTTCTATTGGGTAGTCAAGTGAGATACGGGAGAGAAAACAAAGCAAAGAATGGCTTTTTCAAAAATGAATAATGGACAATGGTAGTTCCAGAAAGGGAATACCAAAGGAGATATCTGGGAAGGAAGAGGAGAGATGAGCAGTAGATTAAAAATATAATGTAGGTGGCTAGGCCCAAATGTGAGGGTTAGAGTTTTATGCTAGGATTATTTAGCAAGGTTATAGTGGTGGATTAGACCTGGAAAAGATGTTATAAAGGAAATCTGAGAAAGCTACTTTCACATTCCCAAGCGAATATGGACTGTGAAGTCAAAGGGCAAAAAGGTTAACTAACAAGAGCAACAGTACCTTCTGACCTCAAGTCTTGGCAAAGAAGGTTAGGTGTAGAAATACATGTGGCAACAATATTCAAAGGTAGTTGAGCGAAGGGAAACAGAAAGGAAATTAGCGTTCAAATGTATCCTAAAGGAGCTATTGGTATGTTGGTACAGTGACGGATGTTAATGTTGGCTCATCACCATACTTGTAAGAACACTGTAGGCCCTAATCCCATTTTTTTCCCTATATGTTTTTCTAATTAACTGTTGTGGGCTCATTCCCACTTATTTATTGATATGCTTTTCTTTTAAGCATTAGGATACTCATACAGTTTGGAGTATTTGAAGCTCCTCATTGTTCTTCCAGATTCAGTTCACTATACTACCACTTAAATAAATCTCAAAGTGTAATTCCACCTGGTTGTCTGCTTAAATGGAGATTAGCTTGAGTTTTTCTAGGTGATATCTGCATGAGAGTGGTGCATAACATATCCAATAAAACAAAATAAAGAAAAAATATCACGTACTAATAATACACCTTGACATAAATAAGTGCTTCAATCTATTAAAGATCAGAGAACAATTTAAGAATGATGCAGGACAAAGATCACCTAGAATTAATGTAAGTCATTTATCAGACCCACGCTCCATATCAGTCACAGATATGTAAGGATTGTAAACAGTAGGACAGCACCCTCAGTCTTCCTTGCTTGTTATATATTATTATCTGTCAGCGTTTACTTAGATGGTTGTACTCTATAATGAATTTTAAATGTCTACCTTTTCTGAAATGGAGTTGTGCATATATGAAAATATGCAATAACTAAAAATAGCCTCATATTTCTCTAATTCATACCTTTGTGTACGGACTTAAGGAAGGAAATTAATTGCTGGTACATTGGGACAAATATCCACAATTGCTAGCCATCTCATAGCATTCTTTCCTTTGACAATGTTAACACGCATTACAGCTGACCACACTTGACTTACCCATCAAACATTTGCTTAGACCTGGTTCGATCTAGGGAAGCTAAATGCCCTCTCTTGAATTATTTTCTCTGCCCTGGCCACCCAATTCATGCAGTTCTTTCGGCCTACTGCCCTCCACACAAACTGCAATATAACTAACAAGCCTTAGCGTTCAAAATTCCAACAATTTGTAGAAAATTAGAAACTGACCTTTGCAAACCCCCTGAAAGGTGTCACACCGTTACATTCTACAACAAATCATCCCCTTTGTTCAATACCACGTTTACCCTATTTTCAGGGCTATTGTCATATCATGAACCAGCAGAGACGCCCACTACAAGCCCAGCTAGTTCATCCTGGAACTCAATGCAAACAAACAAAAGAGCTGAGCCTTGTCACGTGGCTTTCAAATACCACCCACTGCTTACCTTTATTTCCTTCTATGCTTCACATTTATTGACAGTTCAGGGACAGATGTGAGTGGCAAAATTTGAACCAAATTCTCTACTGTTTGTAAAATGTTCAACACTTAAAACAGAGTAGTGTATGGGAAGCAAGAGTGCCTTAAATACTCAGTCATATACCGATACACAAAATCAGCAGAAGCAGAACCCTTCTCCAAGTTTCATCACAGAGATGGAAGAAAATAATTCATGAACTAATCAGGAAGGCTGGGGAAGAGCTTGTAGTTCAAAAAGGCAAGGTAGCTTCACAGAAATCTAAGAATAAGTCAAGGTTCATAATTCAAAGGATGAACTCTACTACAAGGACTGAAGAGATTCTTGAATTTAGATGGACCACACAGAAGTATAGAACTGGAATGACAAAATACCGTATCGAACAGAAGGTAGACTAGAAAGAAAATACTAACAACGCTTCAAGGTAAACTGCTACACAGTTGCAAAGTGTCTTCGCTCTGGCGGGGAGTTCTTTTTATAAAGATTCCCAGACTCATCCATGTGCTCTCTTCTATATCCCTTCTTGTTCCCGTTGTTACCATTAGTCCCCATGGCATCCTTCGGCTCAGTTGGCATGTGCTAAGAAAGATGTATACTTTTATGGCATGCTGAGTGTCTTCATGTTTGAATTTACTTGCGATGCAGTGGCAACAACTTTGAAACCGCCCACCTGTTTATTCTTAGTCGTAAAATTACATTTACACTCTACCACCCCACCTCACTTGATCAAGAATCTTCGATGTCCACTGCACTTTTCCTAGGCTAAATGCGATGCCATCCCCATACTCAGGAGAAAAGAATGGGACAGCATTATGGCCAAACTTGTAGTTAAGCTACTCGACCCATTCTTCATATAGACCTGAATTCCCTTGTCCTTCAAAGAATTTCTCTTTAATTCGAATTCAAAACAGTTATCCCATGACAGCATCACATCTGCTTCAAATTGCAGCATTTCATCAGTTTACACCACATTGTACATGCATTAAAGTCATGGGAACATCAGGCATGGCATCCAGTTGAGCCTTGCATGCTTCCTGGGCCAATATCCTGCCCAATGCTGATGAAGGAAATCTATATAATATCATTTGCCACGATTTGTCAGTGCGCTTTGACATAATAATCTCATCCACTCAGCTCAAACACATTTCTGCAGTCCCAATGATCACCTTCAATTTCCATTTATTCTATTTTTATATATAGATCTCTAACAGGTTACTTTACTCTACTTTCACTCATAGGACAAAGACATGCAGAACTCTGTGCATATTGCAGACCTTAGGAAGACATATTAACAGTAACTATGCAAAGGAGTCACTTTGGTGGGAAGAAGCATCCGGCTCCTAGATCAAAAACACAAAGGGCTTCTACTGATTTTGCAACCATTCCCGATATATATCCTCACTACGCCTCCTTACTCTCTCTTTTGGCACTCTGTCACCTTTGTCAAATCAAGTAAAAAGATGGGTTTTTTTTTCAAATGGGCAGTGAAAAGGCAATCAACTCCCTGGACAGTGTAGTCACAAAAACGACTTGCTTCCAGCCCAGTCACTTGTGCAAATTCCTCCCCCTCAAATTCGCTTTGCCTCATGTTCCATACAGTGGCTATCTTGATACATTAAAAAGTGTTGAATGCTGAGTCCTCTTTTGCCAGTGTGCCTGTAAACCAGCGTAGTTGATCATAGGCAGCACTTTGTGCCATTGACCACCTGATGTGTGACCCGAAACGGAAGAAACTTTTTTCTCCACAGGCTTTCCCTAAAAGAAAAAAAGCATTACATTCAAATTCATATGAATCAATTCAGGAGCTTAGACATGACTATCTACTGGGTCCATCTACAACAAGCCATGCAAGACTATATAAACCCCTACTTCACCTGCAGGAAGAATTCAGTTTAGTAGATGTTTGGAGGAATAAATAAGATCAGCAAAAGACTATTGGCTCCTAACCGATTCAATCACGCATTGGATTAAGGAGGTAATATACGCTCCTCGCAATTTGTAGGACCACTCTCCGGTGTTACTGAAGATGTAGGTGCCAGTGATATGTCTAACACTTCTTAATAGGAGATTCACGTCTAGAACCTTACACAATAGGATATTCTGAAAGGGATTGCAAAACCTGGTTAGGGTCTGTAGACATCTATTTAAACACAAATAAGGCTGTCCCTAGTAAGGCTTCCTACAAGTTCCTACAGAATCTCTAGAGATGTATATCCTCTAGGGGCATCTCACAAAAGGTGAAGGACTGGCCTCACACACCACCTGGTGTCATGCTTCATCATAGGCCGTCCTCGCCCTCTAAAAACTCCGTTTGATAGAGGGCGGGCATACACCTGAAGACAGGGATGCACTTCTAAAACTAAGTGGTGGCCCGTAAGTGAGTGAAAGTGTAATTTAAAAACCATTAAACTTGTCCCCAAGAAGTTTAATTAAGGGGCAGATCTATGGTATTAAAACAAGTGAACGGTAATCTGGGAATTCATTATCCCTTTACCGAAATAAATGGTAAAAAAAAAACATGTTTCTGCTCTGCGTCCCATATGGGTACATAGCATTCGTCAGGACCGAGATGGATATTGGGCTCTACCTTTTTACACAATGTGTATGAAAGGGTTTCCACTCTAAGAAACGGGGTGCAAATACCAACTCCCCATATAGTGCAAAATCTAAAATATGAGAGTATCTAAGGACACTATCCTATAAGCTTCATGGGAGGTCGAGGGTGGAAGAGCCTACTGTGGCGGCGGGGAGGCGAAGCGGATGAACATAGATGGAACTGCTGGAAGCGCTGAAAATGACAAATAAGCCACAGTAGGCTCTTCCACCCTCGACCTCCCATGAAGCTTATAGGATAGTGTCCTTAGATACTCTCATATTTTAGATTTTGCACTATATGGGGAGTTGGTATTTGCACCCCCGTTTCTTAGAGTGGAAACCCTTTCATACACATTGTGTAAAAAGGTAGAGCCCAATATCCATCTCGGTCCTGACGAATGCTATGTACCCATATGGGACGCAGAACAGAAACATGTTTTTTTTGACCATTTATTTCGGTAAAGGGATAATGAATTCCCAGATTACCGTTCACTTGTTTTAATACCATAGATCTGCCCCTTAATTAAACTTCTTGGGGACAAGTTTAATGGTTTTTAAATTACACTTTCACTCACTTACGGGCCACCACTTAGTTTTAGAAGTGCATCCCTGTCTTCAGGTGTATGCCCGCCCTCTATCAAACGGAGTTTTAGAGGGCGAGGACGGCCTATGATGAAGCATGACACCAGGTGGTGTGTGAGGCCAGTCCTTCACCTTTGTGAGATGCCCCTAGAGGATATACATCTCTAGAGATTCTGTAGGAACTTGTAGGAAGCCTTACTAGGGACAGCCTTATTTGTGTTTAAATACTATATAGGAGGCTGGCTCGTCCCTAAGCCCTGTGCCTCTAGTTCCCTCCCCTAGTTTTATACTAGGGCTAGTGTGTGTGTCTGTAGACATCTATGCCACAATGACATAAAAGAGAGCACCATTCACATGGGTAATAACGTTCCCCTCCAGATATATATTAATTTCTCTTTACATAGATGGTATCCTTCTTTTGGTCAAGTGCCCTAATAGAAATGTAGCCCCCTTGTTAAGTGAAAGTAATAAGTAAAATATTTTGGACTAAAACTGAGATGTTTCTGCTGACTCTGTGCTTCACTAACCCCTACTAGACTATCAATTGATGTGGTGTGACTCTTCGATCAGGTATCTTGGCATAGAAATCAGCTCTTTAATAAGGAAAAAGTAATATTGGAGAAATATGGCCCATTAGCGAATACAGTTAAATCGGAGATTGAAATGTGGTTTAAGTTACCACTATCAATGGTCGGGGGGGGATTGCAATTATAACAAGCATTGACAAAGTCAATATGTCTCGCATATGCAAGAGCTATTGGTTTTGCCAATGTGTTTTAGCCATGTTTTACACCAGCGTGTTCAGCATGGCTAAAGGATAGTGGCACAGAAGAGGGTGGTGTGGAGTGTCGTAGAGTGGAATGTCAAAGAGTGGAGTAGAGAGTTGTAGAGTGGAGTGGCAGAGAGTTGTGTATTGGAGTGGCATAGTGTGGAGTCACGTAGAGTGACATACACTGGAGTGGCGTAGAGTGGACTGGTGTAGAGTGCATTGGTGTGGAGTGTTGCAGAGTGTAGTGGTATAGAGTGCAGTGGCATTGAATTCAGCGGCATACAGTGCAGTGTTGTAGAATGCATTGGTGTAGATTAAAGTGGTGCATAGTAGAGTGCAGTGGCGCAGAGTGCGTGGCATGGAATGGCACAGAGTGGAGTGGCGCAGAGTGGGGTGGCATAGTGTGGAGTGGTACAGGGTTGAGTGGCGGAGAGTGGAGAGGCATAGAGCTGAGTGATGCAGAGAGCAATGGCGCAGAGTACAGTCGAGTGGCATAGAGTACAGTGGCGTAGAGTGGTGCAGAGTAGAGTAGCATACAGTGGTGCAGAGAAGAGTAGAGTGCAGTGGCATAGAGTGGAGAAGCATAGATTGTAGTAGGTCAGAGTAGAGTGGCATAGAGTTCAGTGGCGCAGAGTGCAGTGTTGCAGAGTAGAATGTCAGAGTGCAGTGGGCTACAGTGGAGTCGAGTGGAGTCGAGTGGCGATGAGAGCAGTGGCGTACAGTACAGTTATTCAGAGTAAAGTGCAATGGCATAGAGTGCGGCGACAGAGTGCAGTTGTGTAGAGTGCATAGCCGTAGAGAGCAGTTTTTAAGAGTAGAGTGGTGTAGAGTGCAGTGGCATAGAGTGGAGTGGCACAGAGTGAAGTAGAGTGGCGTAAGTATTGTGGCATAGAGTAGAGTTGGGCAGAGGAGATTGTTGTGGCCTAGACTGGAGAGGTTTAGAGTAGAGTGGTGAGAGTGCATTGGCATAGAGTAGAGTGCCACACGGTAGAGTAGAGAGACTTAGAATGCTGCGTAGAGTGAAGTGGTGAAGAGTGAAGTGGTGTGGAGTGGTGTAGAGTGGAGTGGTGTAGAGTGGAGTGGTGCAGAGTAGAGTGCAGTGGTGTGGAGTGGTGCAGAGTAGAGTGGAGTGGCGTAGAGGGGAGTATTCACGGTGTGGTAGCACACTACCAGTACAGACGACACATTTTCAAAAGAAATGACCATTTCATTTTCACGGAAAGAGTTTTACTAATAAAACTATACAGTAACAGACGAAAATGTGTGGAAATTGCATCACCTAGTGTAATGATTTGTTTTGATCATATTAAGGTATTTGTTTCCAACATACTTCAGAAATAACAAACAATGTGTTTCATTGGTGTTCCTAATTCTGATATATTCTGACATACTTACACATTTCATTTAAATGTTGTCGTGTGCTAGAAAAAAGCTCTTTTCTACCCCCAGTAACCAGCAAGATTGTCACATAAATCCTCTCACTTTGAAATCAGAGAAAGAAATGATTGTCACATAAATCCTCTCACTCTGAAGTCAGAGAAAGAAAAGTAAGCAAGCGCCCTCAGAAGACAGCACCTGACATTTGACCTCGGTCTCCGAATGCACAGCAAATGTGACGAGATAAGAACAAGATTTACAGGCCTATTTACAGAAAAGGAGCACCTGGACGGATACTGTAAATAAGATTTGGACAAAGGAAGGTACGAACACAAGCTGGACAGCCTAAAACAAATAAAGCCAGCAAATGGAAATCAAGAAAACGTGAGTTACAAACACAAAGCCATTGGCAAGCAACGTGCAGAATGCATTCCTAGGTCAACTTTCTGAATGTCCCCAAGATGTCTTTAGCAAACCAGACAGCTGCTACTTAAAAATGGTTGTCTTGCCTAAATTCCTCTACCTCTTTGCAAATATCCCTCTCACCCTTCGTTCTTTCATAAACTTAAACTTCTTACAA
Organism: Calotriton arnoldi; assembly: GCA_963921515.1. Taxonomy (NCBI): domain Eukaryota; kingdom Metazoa; phylum Chordata; class Amphibia; order Caudata; family Salamandridae; genus Calotriton; species Calotriton arnoldi. The sequence continues at coordinate 1,362,741 of CAWUFW010001245.1, forward strand.
GGTTGATTTGGGTGGGAAAACAGCCTAGAACTGAGTAGACACGTTAATTAGACCGTTAGAGAAGGGAGAAATGGGAGACCCAGATTTTCAAAGATAACACATAGTGGCACAAGCCCATTTTCCCATATACTGATTGAAGGTGGAAGCTCATTTGCCTCATATAGTAGCAGAGGAGGATCAAGTAGAATTGGGCTCGCTGATGACCATTTTATCTACCAAACAGCCTAGACCCTCCAACACTATCCATACTGTCAGATGTGCACACTGGGGGAGGCATACATTAGTACCTAAGGCACAAATTAAAATATTATACTTTCTGAATGTCCACCATGCAGATAATCTTCTGCTACCACCCACTTAAGAACCTACGATAAAGACAAACCTTCAGAAAAGAGAGATCAGGTAACTGTGTCACCTGTTCCCAAATGGGGCTTTTATATCTTTAGATAAATTTAAATCATGCTCGGAGTTCAGCCCACAAGATCGCTTCATAAATTTCAGACTTCGACATGCAACCAAGGCAGCAATCCCCACATTGCCATTTGCTCCTTCAGAGTTCAGACTCCGACCCAGATATTAGCCTCAGCTTGTATTAGGAGATGGGTCTCCAAACTGTTTAAGCTTTGTTCTGAAAGGATGGAGCAAACTGACCTCGCTTGAAAAAGTCTATGGGAAAATGATCATGGGCTGACTATTGATGATAAAACATAGACATTTTGCTGGGCACATGTTCGGCTGGTCCCTGTGAACCAAAGGCATAAATTGTTACAATGTAAGTTTGTAAATCTTCTGTATTACACTCCAGCAATGGGTTTGACCCTAATATCCGTGTAAAATGCAGGTGTTGCCGCTGAGATGGGGCTGATTTTATGCATTTAGACTGGCAATGTTCTGTGGCAGCTTAATTCGGGGACAATGTGAAAGCAATTCTTGAAGGCATTATCGAGCAGCCGTTAGCCTATGCTCCTCTTGTAGTAATTGTTAAGCTTGCAGCTTTATTACTATTGACAACATGAAAAGTGTTAATGGCTTGGTTCAAGGGGTCCCCGCCAAAGACTAAGCTTTAGATGCAAGACGCAGAATACTGAACAGATGCAGCTCATGGATTTGCTCTAATGCAGCCTACCCATAGCATGCCCAATCACATGTATGGACGTCTTTGGAGATGCCTAAAACGACAGACTCAGTCAGAAACGGATGAAGTTGAGGCTCCAAAGTATGATGTAAATGAAACAGGATATAACGAATCGAAACACTGCTCATGTTCACATGATGCAACTGTTCATCTTTCATTTATTGCAGACATATGCTATACTACGCTTTGCTTACATATATATCCCTATGTGAGTCACTGATTCTTTTGGTTGTTTTTGACTAGATGTACAATTGAGGTGACGGTCCTTTGTCGGCTGTTCAATTTCACCCATGATATTTTTCTGTATAAGTAATATACTGCTTAGCTCAATTGATTTGGATATGTACATCGTGTTTTGTTCCAAATGAACAGGAAATCTATAAATAAAATATATATATTTTTAAAGACCAAGGGGGTCATTACGATGGCGGACGGACTTTAGTCCCAGGGATAGGGACCACCCGCCTATATGGCGGCGGACCCGCACCACAAATTACAATGCGGCCACCACCATGGCAGCCGCAAAAGGCAGTTTTAACATTGCAGCGGGTGCTGCTGGCTGCAGCACCTTCCGCAATGTTAAAAATGCACGTTTTGTTTTTCCCTGCACTACGTGGCAGGCACCATGCGGTGCCTGCCACCTGGTGCAGGGAAATGTAGGGTGCTCCCCAAGTACAAAACGAAAGTGCCCCTGCACAAGGGGGGCCCGCAACGGGCCCTCAAAGTCAATCCCGCCAACCTTTCCATGGCGGAGAAACTGCTATGGAAAGGCTGGCGGGATGCAGCATGCTAATGTGGCGGACGGTACCTGCTAGGCACCGCCACCATTCTTGGGATGCGGGCCGGGTCTGAGAGGCAATCGTAACGGACCCGTGGCGGACGGGCTTTCCGCCCACCAGCACACCGCCCGCCATCCTTATCTGGCGGGCAGAGAATGGCCTTACGATGACGGGTTCACCGACATCGTAATCAGGCCCTAAGTACCAACTTTCTGTGAGAATACGGTTCCACTTCCCAACGGACTGTCCTACCCATGAATCACTTTCTACTCTGTCACTTCCCTTAAATGTGATGAGTAGTTAGTAGGTGCTTTACTGTTTGTAAATAGCGTCCATTTCACACTTTCTGCTCTTTTCACCTGCAGGATAGTCTTGAAATATGAACTCTTTAAGTACCTCCCGGTTCTCTGCTCCTTCTACTCAAAGTCACTGTGACTAGAGATGTTTCCATTTGAACTTTAAGAATTAAAGTCTTATATATTAATGACTTTTGGTGGCTGTCCTAGACCATGGCTACAGTCTGTATATCATACTGCCACCCTGACACACAAGTAAACCCTCTGACAGTCCCACACAATGATACCCATATTCATATGGGTCTAGTTTGTTACAGCTCCACAAAGCCAGCTCTCGGGTGTGTCTTTTGTTTACAGATCCACTTTTACGATTTCTTTACTATAAAAAATAATCTGTACATTGCAGAGTGCCACGGTGCCTTTTTATTTGCAGAAATCCATGTATGCAGCCCAAAAATTGGTCCCTTCAATCCCATTCTCTCTGCCCATAAGGAATACCATTTGCTGTAAAAGTGACTCTTCTTTGGAACTTTTCATCTACCCCACAATACAGATCATAACTAGGGTGGGATGAACTCTGCACAATTCTGCGGAGTTGCATGAAAACTCTCTGAGATTCCGTGGAGACCCGCAGGCAGAAATCAGCATGTTGCGCTGCCCGTGCTGATCTTTAGCCCAGGAGCTTCTTTTGCATTGCAAAAAATCAGCACAAATGGCACCACGCAGCGCATGATAGGGTGCTGCTTCTTTGCTGCTGCTTGAGTGGATTTTCTACTCGAGCAGCAGCTTTCTCTCCACAAACGATCGCAATTGCCCGCGTTGAGAAAATCTCCCAGGTGCCCTCCTAGCGCCCGAAAATGGTGCTGAGGACATCAGTTCTCACTCATGCCGTGTGCGAGAAAAAACTGCACCACGCGGCGGGTGGCGGAGTTTGGCCGGATCTCCGAATTGGCCAAACTCAGCGAACACCCCTGGTGGAGCGGAATTTGTTGCTTACCCCCAATAATAAACACCTCTCATGACACCCAGAAAAAAGAAAAAACATGCCTTTCCGTAAAGCACACTTGTTAAAATGCCGTTTTCTTGTATTCGTATTCCAATCTTCATTCAAACGAACATTGGCCCCTTTGGTAGCTATAATAGTGCCAAAGTAGGCTTTACTATTTTTTGGTGGCTGAAAATAATCATGATTTCTAATAAATAACTTCTGTTAAAACTCCCAGATCCTGAGCATGTTCCACTGCCCCGTCTGTAACCAGAACCAGGTTAGAGAAAATAACCTTTTCTTTCCTAGTAGTTAGATTCTGCTATTCGTTGTATTCCAACTGAGAAGAAACAGCAATCCTCTCAATTTACCAAAGGAAAAAGCTTGAATATTTATCCTTTACTAACATAGTGGACCCATGTTACCAAAACTAAGTCTAGGGTTCTAGGGTTTTTAGGTTTCGCCTGCGAAGAAATCTATTGTTTTTAATATAAACTTAAAAGGGACTTCTCTTTCCTGGCTTCTCATTGGTTCCTGTGCAAGCCACTTACCGTTCCTCCATTTCTATTGGCTATAGCATATTTTCCTGCATTTACCAATGCTTGTTCCCCGTCTGCTTCTCTTATCAGTTTCCCACCACCTAAATACTGTTCACATCTGCTTTGGTGGAACTATATTTTCATAAAATGTTGCCTTTTATCTTGCAGAATATTTATAGAACAATTGATCATCCAGAGAGAATAAGTGATTTGCATAAAATCACAGGATGTTGCACAGCGCCGCCGAGACTCGAACCGGGATCTCCAGCTTTCGAGTCAGCAGCTCTGGCTGCTGCACCTTATTCTCTCCTATGTTATCTGTCAGGAAGCTCTTTCCTTCTCCCGGACAATGATTGATGAAAATAGCTCTTTATTCATTACATAGGCAAAACCGATGCATTACCAATGCTTGTCCTATTAGACTGTTACTACAAGCCATGGCTTTGTTGCTTTGGCGCAAGGCAGAAAATCAGTAAACTAAGATTCAATTTTCTTGCTGTTATTTCACTTTCTCCCTAACACTAGCTAATCAGTGGAGTTAGTCCTTTATAAAATATGAAGTTTAGTATTTGACATTTTTTAAGCAAAATATTAATTGTACAAACCCCATTAAACAGAGGGGTTCACAAGGGCCGTAGCCAAGGAGATTCTCAGGCTAACCACTGTCTCGATTTAGGATTCGCAAACCCTGCAGATGTTTCATAAATCCTATAATAAAAGTTGTTTTTTTCAATCTTCATTTCATTGCTAGGTGTCATCCGTTTGGGTCCACCCAAATATGGTTTAGAGGGGGGTGGGGGGTCAGTGTAGGTCATCCTGCCCCATTATGCCATTTATGTTTTTATTTTTCCCAATAGAGTGCTCAGTGTACCGTGTTGGGTAAAAGTGACAGCAACAGACATTTTTCTGTGATAGCGAGCAAAAGCAGTGCTGCAGATTTGTGAATCAGCAGCTAAATTTGCGAATCTGCAATGCATGATGAAAGAAAAAGCTCCATAGTCCAAAGATGTGTTTTATTTCTTTAACATGACGCACAACATAAATCACAACTTTAACATAATTCACAAATCATCACTGGATGAGCAAATCCACAGAGGATCTGTGAATTAAGTGTACAGATAGCTCTAAAAGTTAATCTCTTCGTGCCCACACCAGAAAACTGAAATTCACCACTTATAGTTTACTGAGCTAATTAGAAGTTCTAATAAGCTCAGTAAATTATAACTGGTAAATTTCAATGATTATTTTTAGTTTAAAATGTTTTGCTTTAATTGACATTTTCAACTAACTATAACATCACTTTAACCATTGTTTTTCAGTGAATTTATGAGGTTTTTTAATGCTAAGTAAGATATCATATCTAACTATAACGTCATTTTAACCTTTGTTTCTTTCCAGTGAATTTCTAAGGGATTTTCTTAACTTAAAGTAAGATCTTATTACCACACTCAACCCCCAGCGGGTGGCCAAAGCCCTGCAGTGCATGGCCTTAGGCCACCATGGTGTGGAGTTGGGCGCAGGCTCCCCCCCCTCCCCTGTGGGCAGCTAACTCCCTATGGCCACCCAGCCCACATTTTTATTTTTTGCAATTTATTTTTGGAGTCCCTTGAAACCCCCTCAGAGCTTGATTGCTGTGTCCCCTCCAATTCTTGTTTTTATTATTTTGGGCCCAGGGACGTTTCTCTGGGAACCCTCCACAATGACTAGGAGGTCAGGGGACCTGCCCCCCACCCCCCCCCCCCATGTCCTTTTTAAAAAACCTTTTCAGGACAGCAGACCAAGTCCCCGAGGTCTGTAATGGCTGCAGCAACATTTCTTTTCATGTTGCAGCCACCCAATCAGAGCGCACTGAAAAAAACCCTCAGCCAATCAGAAGGCTTGAATTTCAGCCAAATCTTAATTTCTCAAAAAACTGCTGCAAAGATTTACACTAAATCACGAAAACCTTAAGATATATCTTTCTGCCAAATGTGGTGAAATACCATTAAGTCTATTTGGATGTAGCACTGTTCTGAATTCCTGTGGAAATTGTATGAGCAAATTGCATTTTGGGACCCCTTTTTTCTCAACCCTTGCGTGACGGATCATGCCAAAACTTTCTAGGAAGAGGTTGAGGTGGATGAACTTTATTTTAGAAAGTTTCGTGAAGATTCATCAAAGGGCGCCAAACTTATATACATGCATATTTTCATATACTAATAAACATTCACGTTTATTACTTAAGTACAAAAGTAAAATGCCAGTTTATTACCACCGTACAACATAAGTGACATGACAAAAGCACTTTTTACTGTCTCACAAATGCAGGTAACCATTACTTTACATAGGGAAACAAATCTCCTAATAGTCACTGTATCTCTTAAGTGTGATTTTGCCTTCCTTCACAAATTTAACCTCTTGCATCCCCTGGCTTAGGCCTGTACCAGGAGCAGGGGTTTTGAAAGGAAGTAGTGCCTACAATTACAAGGGCTATGGGCATAGAGGTCCCTCTGACTCCAATGGTTTGCCTCTTCGGAGTGGTGGTGAGTCCTAGAAGACGAAAAAATCCCTTATTAGCTCACCCAGCTTGTGCTTCTCCTGGCCAAGCGGGGAATAGCCATTAGTTGGTTGGGCACCAGAGGCCCGCTGACATCATCATGGCTGTGGGATCTGCTTGGATGGGGAGTAGTGGAGGAGAGCTACATGCACCTTTCTCGTACTGATGAAGGTGCTATGGAAGCGATTATGACATGGGGGGCTTCTCCTCAACAAATTCAATGATGGGAATGATTCTAGCGCATACGATAGCTCGGATGGTGGAGTGTGACTTCTGCGTAATATGTACTATTGTATAATTGATGTGATGGACAAGTGTGACATTAATGAACCTCTCACTATAAGCCGCGCTCAATGACTTGGATTAGGCAAAATACTGTTCCTCACCGGGCATTCTCTGGTGCCTAATTTTTGCCAAGCATGATGCAGTCTATTATTGAGATGTCATATCATATGGATGTGGTAATTCTCATAATGTGTACTTGGGACTTCGCACTGCTTGTTCTGTTGTGTTTCTTATGAAAATCAATAAAACAAAGTTTGTTTGTTTTTTAAACCTCTTGCATCCCGTTTTGGTTATATAACTGTTGTTAAAACAAATACACATGAAAAAGGCCACGGCATAAACCATGTATGCATATGTGCAGAGTATAATAAGCAATTTATTTCTATTGATGAGGAACGCAGTGGGCATCATGACTCAACTCACTCATGCATCGCTTTTCGTGAGTTATGGTCCCTTCCCACACTCAGTAGCAGTAGTAAATAGCATATTACACTCTGTGCATCTATATTTACACAGTAATTATACATGTAGATTGTATATATGTACGGACCGAGAGGTATTTTTATTCAATGTTATGTTCCTATATACATTTTGTTTTGCATACACTATTTCTTAATTGTCGATATTTGCATTCACATTACACAAAACAATATATAATAAATATTGAAATAATGAGCATGTAATATTGGCCTTTCCAACTAAGATGCTGTGGAAGATTGTCTGCTTCTACAAATCAAACACCGAGTGTAAATTACACGAGCACTATGGCAGTCCCATTTAGTCCCTTTTAAACTCTGCAGAAGTGCAACAAAGAACATATTGAAAATCCCAACCTAGTCAAAGCCAAGTCTCAAGGCTCTGCTTCAACCTTCAGAAAGCTAGCCATGTTACATGCTCTGTAAAGTAAATCTGCTAATTTCCATAAGAACAGAAAATACAGCTCGATATCCCACGTGTCATGTACAAAGTTTAAGGGGAAACAGAGCCGAATTTAGTGCATGGAAGCGAAGTTCACACATTCCTTTTAATATCTATTTGTAAAGATTTCGAACTAGTACATCTCTTTTTTGCCTCACTGTTACTGCTGTGATCATAGCAAAGTGACTCATCTGATTCCTTGCACTCTTCCTAGAGATGTGTAGATGTTTTTGTTAGCATCAGCCAATCAGAAAAATAACACATTATGCAAGTAACAAAGCAATAAAAATGTGTAGTAGGTAGAACGGTGGTGCGATGTCAAGTAAACATGCACATTGTTTTCAAATTGCAGTGTTCTGTTTCATGTGGTCGGGGAAATAAGTCCCGCAGTGTCTATTGTGTTACCAAGGAAGGAGTGCAGGTGGAAAGTGAATACTGCAAACACCTTGCAAAGCCAAACGTACAAAGAAAGTGCCGAGGCGGAAGATGTCCAAAATGGAAAACCGGAGACTGGGGGCAGGTGAGAGACAGACTGTGTTTTATGCTTTGAACATTATTTATTACTTTTGAATATGTATAATTGTATAAATTGAGATGCTATGACTTCCTTACGGGCAAAGACTGCAGTCTCGGTTCAGGATACATAAACATTTAAGAGGTTTTAAACGTTTAGCTCTTAGCACATTAAGTACAAAGTTAACCAATATCTTTGAAGGTATTTAAATCTTTGGAACTTGGGCAACGTTGTATCAAATAGTGAACCTTCTTAAGGACAAGTAGGATTTCTTAAAACATTTCTTGGGTAAAAGCCAACATTCCTCCTTATTCGTGGAGCCATGATAGGAACAAAAACACCAGGCGGTGGATCTTGAAGGTTGCCAGATTAAGAAAAGACATATATAAAATAGTTTTATTCTAGGGTTGGTCTATATGTAGACGTTGGTGGCCACCCACAAATCTGTGGATCTTTGGCTGTTAACACACTTATTTATGGTGATTTTGCACACCTGAAAACTGATGTAGACTTACACCAATAAATGGGCAGTAGTAAGTCTATGTTTAAGGTAGGAACAGGGATGTAAAATTTCAAGAATAGAAGGTTTTTTTCCTTAGAGGAAAATTGTTTACATCAGATAAACAAAAACAGAAATTAACTTTATTATCACAGCTGGTATATAACTCATCAGAATATCCCAATATACGAATAATTTGATTAATTTCAAAGTATGCAGTCTGCAAATACCTTCTGAGGCCCCTCCATCAAAAACTGTCTTTCAGAAAAACGACTAAATACTCACCTCTTTCAATCACCCTATGGACCCTAAGCCTATCCTTAAAACTTTGCGCACTTGATGACTTCCTCGTCTCCTTTGCTCCACCTCACTCTGCTTGCTAGCTCCAAGAGGCAACCACTCAGGAAGAGCTTCACTCTACAAGTAGCCCAAGTAAAATTAAATGAAAAATATGCAACAAGTTGTTGTCCTAGAACACAGTCGTAGCACAAGCAACACACCATTTTTTGACAGAGAAGTTTAAAGAAGTCTTGGTAAGTTGAAACTGAACAAAGTTGATAATAACCAACTTAAAACAAATATAACTACCTCTATGTTGGTAAATACAACTATAGATATCAAAAAGCTAAATTTAGTCATAATATTGACTATTATGACCGGGCACGTTGCGAATCACTGAGAATTAGCAACGTTTCTGGAGCCTTTGTTAATGTATGTTCATCAAAATACATAAAGTACATTATCCAACAAGACCCTGGTTGTACACATTCCATACAATTTCAGGATAGGTAATAAAAAAAACTAGTTGTGCTCATTAACAAATGAAAAACTACTCTAGAGCCTTTGTCAATAAAGAATGCCCATTAGTAGCTATGTAAATATGTTGCGATATACTTCTACCTATCAATTTTTCAAATGAAAATGCAAAAACCATGTTCCAGTAATATCTCGACCATCTAATTTCTTTGCTCAATTGATTGATTACAACCATTGATTGATTACAACCTTTGTTGTCTCTCACAAATGATATGCTAGAGCAAAGTTCCTATCCTTTGGGCGCAAATCAACCATCCACTTACTTAAAAGCTGCAAAACACAAGGCAGGCACATGATTTAACTCTGCATTTATGTGAAAAGAAAGAGCTTTATAGACCTTTTTCTGCAAACAATATTGATTTCCTAGAAGCTTAAATAAAGGAATGCAGGAATGTAGTGCATCTCACAAATCATGAAATATGCACTTGAAGCATCGATGAATACAACCATTAATATTAAAACCCAGTAGAATTTCCAGAAAGAGAAAAGACGATTTTACGCACGTTCACATGTAGCAAAATGCACTTCTTGTGACACACTGAAGTGTGCATATACATTCACGGAAGGTTTGCACTAATTTCCACAGTCTCCACTGGCCTCCCTTCCCAATCGTGAGTTCTGAAATGGCACATTGGGGACTCACAGGGAATGGAGCAAAACAGGCAGAAGACACATAAGACTCCCGTCTGCATTGCCAGACCATGCATAGTGTTGATGTACAGGATTATGTGCCCAACCTTAAATTGGGACTATAAATGAAATTTTGCTCCTTTACCTGAATAGGAGTTTTAATGGAGTTAGATGTGAATAGAGGCTACTTATGAGGTTTACTGCCCCCATTAAATAAAAGATAAACTAAGATTGTGGCAGTTGTAGGGTCCTCTGTTATCTGGACCAGTTTCTAGGACTTAGTTAAATGTCCTGATTTTATACTTGACGATAATTTGTCTTTTAAGCCACAGAATAATACTTTATTCCTGGATGGTTTTAAAATCTTTAGGAAAAATCTACTTCCAGGAGCCAATGTAATGACTATGGTTCAAGCAGTGATTGTTGCATGCTTGGATCATTGCAATTCTCTGGGTGTTGGCCTTCAATTCAAAGTGCTGCTGCTCAACTGATTTTAAATTTCAGAAGTTATAATTATTTTCTTTCATCATCTTCCAAAATTGCACTGGCTCCTTGTTTCAAAACAGGTTTTATCCTGGTCCATTGGACTGGGAGATATAACTTCCTTGTGATCTAATCCTTCCTTCCAATATCATCTACTATGTGAGCTACCACTAGTACCAGGAAGCCCCTTTGGCTCTCTGTTAAATTAAAAATAGGGCATCTCTAAGGAAATGTACTTTCGAGCCCATTGAGTGGAGGTGTGTGAACCTGCTGACAGCCTCTTCCTCCTCCCACATGCCTTCTCTGTGCCAATGAATACTAAAGGTTGGTGCTTGTTGCTTTACTTTTTATTGTGGGCAATAATGCACAAGGTTATTTTGCACTTGGTCGGCCTCAACCCTCCTCATAGACGTATGTATGTATGCAGGTGGTATTTCTATAGTGAAATTCCTGTGTATTGGTGCAATGTGCAGGCACATATGTAGTGTGCAGAATGTGCATCCCAAGTATATGTTCATCATTTCATGAATCGACCCCAATATGACAGAGCCTTCCTCAGCCATTTGCTGATAGAACTGCATAACCCTACAAGGGAAGAAATGAACGGAAACATGACAACACCCTTTAAAACCACTCTAACATCTGTCCTTTGCACAATAGTAACAATGGAATCTGACCTTATAACTATTAAGACGCTGCAGGAAAGGAAAAACATTAAAATTTGAAATGTTTATTTCTTCATATTAAAGTGGTGACAAGATAAATTAGGGCGTGGAAACCACTTCTAAAGCAAGGACAAACAACCCCTAACCCGGGTGGCAATATGGCTGAATAAAACCAACTTCAGAGTAAGTATTTCCAACCAAGGCTCATAATATGCAGGCTATTTTCTGAAAACTTTTTTAAATAGGTTCAAATATTAGAGACCTTCCACTACTACAGGCTTTACTCAATATTTTGGCTATATTTTCAGACAACAAGCATTGGTAAATGCATTAGGTTTTGCCTATCTGATTAATAATAAGCTGCTTTTTGTTGTGAGTTGTAGCTTGCCGAAGTAGTTGTACAATATAAGTTACAGAAAGTCTGTTAAAGTGTTATGACTTGTTTATGTGCAAAAAGGCAATATATTGTGCTGTTACTAGTGGTATAGTGCGGGTAAGTAATAGCAAAATATTGAAAAATGAAAATCAAGAGGGAAATAAGATTAATTGATGAAATAGCAATATTACATGTTTAGAGAAGTTCTGACAACTTTTGGGCCCGGGGCCACTGCACACGCTTCACCATTCAAATCATGCCCCTGGTGCCTTCAAGATAGCTGCACTTGTGACTTCCTGTTTAGTAGTACAATACAGCAATATTTGGTATTTAGAGGAGTTATGACAACTTTTGGCCCCAGTGCACTGCGCCAGCTGCAACATTCAAATCATGACCCTATTGCCTGTAAGGTAACTGCACTTGTGACTGTCTGTTTAGTAGTAAAATATTGCAATATTTGGTGCTTAGAGGGGTTCCTAGAGCTTTGGGCCCCGGTGTCACTGCACCTGCTGCACCATGGAAATCATAACCCAATGCCTGCAAGGTAACTGCAATTGTGACTGCTTATTTAGTAGTTAAATATAGCAATATTTGGTGTTTAGAAGAGTTCTGACAACGTTTGGCCCCGGTGTCACTGCACCTGCAGCACCATTGAAATCATGACCCTAGTGCCTACTAGATAACTGCACTTTTGACTGCCTGTTTAGTAGTAAAATTTAGCAAAATTCTGCATTAAGTGGGGTCCCTAGACCTTTTGGGCCCGGTGCCACTGCACCATTCAAATCAAGCCCCTTTTCACTTCAACTGTACTGCAATTGTGTCTGCATGTACAGTAGTAAAAAGGAGCAATATTAGGAGTTCTGACAACTTTTGGGCCCAATGCCCCTGCACCTGATGCACCATTCAAATCATGACCCTGTTGTCACCAAGGTAACTGCACTTGTGACTGCCTATTTAGTAGCAAAATATATCAAGCAATATTAGGTGTTTAGTGGGGTGCCTAGAGCCTTTGGTCCTGATGCTACTGCACCTGATGCACCATTCAAATCATGACCCTAATGCCTGCTAGATAAATACACTTGTGACTTTCTTGTTTAGCAGTAAAATTTGGAAATAATCTGGGTTTAGTGGGGTCCCTAGAGCTTTTGGCCCCAGAGCCACTGCACCTGCTGCACCATTCAAATCAAGTCCCTTTTAACTGCAAGGTAACTGAAAATGTGACTGCCTGTTTAGTAGTCAAATATAGTAATATTATGTGTTTGGAGGAGTTCTGACAACTTTTAGACCTAGTGCCACTGCACCTGCTGCACCATTCAATTAATTGCCCTGTTGCCTGCAAGATAACTACACTTGTGACTGCCTGTTTAGTAGTAAAATATAGCAATATTTTTTTTTAGTGGAGTTATTACATATGTTGGCCCCGGTGCCACTGCACCTGCTGCACTATTTAAATCAAGCCCCTTTCAATTGCGAGGTAACTGCAATTGCGACTGCCTGTTTAGTAGTACAATATAGCAATATTAGGTGATTAGAGGAGATCTGACAACTTTTTGACCTGGTGCCACAGCACCTGCTGCACCATTCAGATCATGACCCTAGTGCCTGAAAGATAACTGCACTTGTGACTGCCTGTTTAGTTGTAAAATATAACATTAATTGGTATTTAGAGGGGTGTCTGGAGCTCTTGGTCCTGGTGGCACTACACCTGCTATACTATTGAAATCATGACCCTTGCGCTTGCTAGATAACTGCACTTAAGACTGCCTGTTTAGTTGTAAAATATAGCAGTTTTAGGGGTTTAGAGGAGTTCTGACAACTTTTGGGCCCAGTGCCGCTGCACCTGCTGTACCATTCAAATAATGACCCTGTTGCCTCCAACATAACTGCACTTGTGACTGCCTGTTTAGTAGTAAAATATAGCAATATTAGGGGTTTAGAGGAGTTCTGACAACTTTTGGGCTCGATGCCACTGCACCTGCTGCACCATTCAAATCATGACCCTGCAGTCTGCAAGGTAACTGCACTTGGGACTGCCTGATTAGTTCTAAATGTTAGCAATAATCTGGGTTTAGTGGGGTCCCTAGAGCTTTTGGCCCCGGTGCCACTGCACCTGCTGCACCATTCAAATCATGACCCTGTTGACTGCAAAGTAACTGCACTAGTGGCTGCCTGTTTAGTAGTAAGATATAGCATTGTTCTTGTATATTAACTTTATTTTTACTGCGCAATGTTTATTACAACATTTAGAATTTTACCATAATGACCGAATAGATTAAGTTGAAAAAAACAATCCTATAATGCTTACAAAGTGCAAAGAAAAGTACTGAGGCATGAATAGGAAATGTCACAAACGTTTTAAGGCTAAAGCATCTGCTTTACACAACCAGGTTATAAAAAGCAAGCATTCCAGCATACTGTTAGAAGCTGTCTGCCTTTTCCATGGGAAGAGATCTTATCTTGATAGTGAATGGGGCTTAAACAGTGTGAACAGCTTCAGTAGAAGTATCGTAAATGCGTGCAGCCAGGGGAAGGTAAAAAAAACGTTCCACACAAAAGCGAATGAACACAGTAATTCGGCATTTGGAACTGATAAGAGCTCCCTTTTAAGATATAGCAAATACAAGAGATTTCACAAGCACAGCTCAAGCGCTGTACAGGTGAAACCTACAAAGGACTGCAGCTCTTTGTGAAATCACACAAACGGACTAATAAAACAGACTAATATTACCAATTTATTATATGGAAGCTACAGAAATAAAATATTATAAGCGTTATCTCTGCAGGCAACAATCAGTTTCATAATTCTAAATTGGGGATTAATTAGGTTATTGCATGCCAATTAATATTCTACCATTAATTGCTATCCTTAAAAAAAATTGGATTCTCAGTATAGTATTTGATGTACAAGCATGGAAAATGGAGATTATTCATCAATTGAAAGATCACATACACTAAACAAGTATTCACTCGTTTTACATATCAATGCCCGAGTAAAAACTGAAAGAAACTGTAAAGAGCCACATAGTCATTTTATTCATTTCACTTTTTACAGAACTCAAACCACAAGATACCATCTTAGATTGCTGGCAACGTGAATGAATGTACATGTGATCGCTTCCATGAAGTGAGCCAAAAGGGATGATTGCTTTTTAGTCCTGGTGGAGGCTAATTTGTAATCGCAGGCAAGCATTGTGGAGAGTAGCAAGTCCACAGAGGATTGCACTTGGACAAAATCTCTTCAGAGCTTTGCCCATTTGTGTCATGGTGAAGAGGTTTTCATTGAGCCATTTGTTGTCTTCTCTGTATTTTTGTCTGTTTGCGGGTTTTCAAAGGGAACAATTGCTTGAGCACATTGGCAACATTGTATTCCAGATAGATGAGTCTGACATTGACTACTTTAGAGGGCTTGCACTTCCACAAGAAGACTGCTGAGTACTTTGCGGCAGAGCTCATCTGTGATGGAGACGTGGATGCCTGAGATGCCAAACTAAGAAAACAGTTTTTAATCCAAGATCTGTAGGTCAGGGAAGGAAGAGAGTAGGTGATCAAGAAAATGACCTTGTCAGTGGGTGGGTTGGCTTGAGACCTGTGTGAAGCCAATGTTGTGTAGCACGTTTTTGGATGAATCTTCTGTCCAGCAAGATTGAAAAAACTCCTTGGGGAATTAACTAAAATTTGTGTGTGCAGCTTAATAAACTAAAGGACAGATTTGAGGAAGGGCCCTAAATTCCTTTGTATTGAATAGAATTGTGTTATATGATGGCATCTCCACCTCATCTGCTGTCAGGTCTCTTTTAGGCAAGATGTTGTAGTAGTCAAGTAGGAGGTTCAAAATGTGAGGTGTGAAAGAGTCTTTGAAGGAAATTGCTGTGATAGTTTGGTGATGTGGGAATTGGAAAGCAAAGTCATGTGTTAAATTGGTATTTTTCACAAGTGATCTGGTGTTAATTAGAACACTTAAAATCTCCATTTGTGTCAGGAGTAGTCTCAGGGTAGACTACTGATGGTGAAGGAGCTGAGATAATATTGCAGGATGGAGAGTTTGCGTCAAGCCTACAAAAAAGAATATGGATGTGCCTAATTTGAGATGGTGCACACAAGTGGGGGCCACCAGCACTCATTTATGGGGTCCTGCACTTATTTTTCAGACATTGGCAGAGAGCAAGAAAGGGCAAAACAAACACAGGGGAAAGAAGGTATAAGAGAAAGATGGAAAAAAATGTCACAATGGGAGAAAGCCACTTCACGCCTTGGAAGGATCTTCTAAGGCGCAATCCAGTGCCAGTTGCATCTTAGATCAAAGAACTTAGATGCCATCTCGAGTTTTGCACCGCAGGAAAGGTGATACTGATTACCTGACATTGTGGTACTACATCCACCAGTGGATCCTTGACTGAGTGGCGGTCCACTCCAACCACTGGTTTTATATATCATCACTTTCTCTATGGTTTCATATTTTTATGATATGGGCAATACTATCCTTTTCTCACGTCGTTCTTGAAGAAAGCCACCACACCTCTATGGAGGTTATGAGACTGAGACATGTCGATCCTCACTGTTCTATGACAGGTTGAATACCCCCCTGTCATAGGTTTGTTTTTTATTCCTATCCTTGGGATGCCCCAATAAAGTTATTGGCGTACGTTGGAGTTAGTTTTATCTCACATACACTTCTTTTCTATTCCTCACCACACCCCCCTCATCTACAGGTTTTAGGATACCTCTTTCTCGTATTTAAAACATCCCTCAGCTCCTCCCACTCAGAGAGGGGGTTTTAGCCCGCATTGCGACCAGACTTGCAATGCGAGGAGGTTACCCTACGATGAAGCATGCCACCTATGGGTGGGTGAGGGAAACCATCCTATAAATGGGACACTCTAGCACTGCTCCTTTCTATTGAGACCAAGGGGCGTTATTTGTGTTTTTGTTACGGTAAAGGGGAGTTTGTTTTTTTGTTACGGTAAAGGGGGGTTGTCCCCTGCTGGTCTATGAATCTCATCAGGCCCTTTCTTGTTTGATAATAAATTAATTTCTAGCCAATAGAAGGTCTCAAGTGAGTGAAGGACCTTTCTTGTCGGAGACACAGATGCTGGAGTGTGGAGTGCTGCAGGGCTCCTCCTTGAGCCTTACGCTCTTCATCATATATGTCCAACCTCTGCCCAACATCATTTGCACCCATGGCATCACTATGGTGTCTTATGCAGATGACACTCAGATCATCATCTCCCTGTTACCAGACAGTAATTACACCTCGGAGAGACTAACTACATGACTGGAACAGGTGCCTAGCTAGATGGCGGCAAGCTGTCTTACGCTGAATAGGGACAAAACAGAGTTATTAATGGTTGGCAACAATCCATCGCTCTGGGGTCAACTCCTCTGGCCCTCTTGTTTGGGCGAATCCCCCATCCCTATACCAGAAGTTAAGAGCCTTGGTGTCAACCTGGATAAAGTTCTGACCATGGTTTCCCAGGCAAAGAAGGTGGCAGGAATGTGCTTTGGCCTGTTGAGATCCCTCAGGAAAATGCTTATCTGGCTTCCTATAGAATGTCGGAGGACGGTGGTCCAAGGTCTCATTCCCTCCCATCTTGACTATGGCAAATCATTGTATTTGAGCAGCCCAACATATGCCACACTAAAAAATTCTGGTCACCCAAAACGCTGAAGCGTGAGCCTTATTGGTTCTGCCCAAAATGAACTCAGCATGCCCAGCGCTCGCCAACTTCACTGGCTACCGATCAATAAAAGAATAGAATTCAAGGCCCTATGCATTGCTCATAAGATAAAATACTCATCTGGTCCACACATCCTTTAGCACCTCATTACCCCATATACAGCTCCCAGACCACTGAGATCGAATGGCCTCTCCCTTCTTGCTGTTCCCAAAATCAAGTGAGCAAGAAGAGGGGGGTCGCTCATTTGCTTACTTAACCACAAAACTATGGAACTCTCTCCCTGTTCAGCTCAGATCAAATAAAAATCTGCTAAGTTTCAGGAAGCAACGAAAATAACTCTATGCTTCTTTTCAACTCATCCTGTCAGCGCCAGGAACCTGTGTTGGGTAGCTGTGTGATCTATAATTATAAAATTGTTTAACATAACATTTTGTTTGTGCCAGGAGATTGATAGACATCTGAGTCTTGAAATGGTTGTCATCCTCCTTCTCATCAAGATTGTACTTTGTAAAAATGGATTTATTCAGATCATCTACCCTACCTCTGAGAAGTAGAATGCCATGTTATATCAACCCTATCTCCTTCTTTATTCACCTGCAGAGATTGGAAAACTAGAATAACTTTAACATCTAGATAGCTCACCCATAGAAGTACCCTTTGATAAATCGCTGGACATCATCATTGCCCAATGTGTAACCATGTCACCTTGCATTTGCAAACTTCCAAAAACTTTTGGGTAACCTCAAACTCATTTTACTCCTGCCCTGGCTTTCAGGGTCAATCAATCAATCAGGGAGCTTTTAAGCGTGCTACTCACCTGTGAGGGTCTCAAGGCGCTGGGGGGGGGGGAGGGGGGGAGCAGATCCGGTCAGTCGAAGAGCCAGGTCTTGAGGGTCTTTCTGAAGATGTGCAGGGTGGGGGCGCGTCTGATGTTGATCGGCAGCTCGTTCCAGGTCTTGGCAGCGATGTAGGAGAAGGTTCTTCCACCCGTTCTTGTTCTGCGGATGCGCGGGGGTTCGGCGAGGTCGGCAGATCAGACGTTCCTCTTGGGTACGTGGAAGGAGATTCTGTCGTTGAGGTATTGGGGTCTGGTGTTGTGGAAGCATTTGTAGGCGTGGGTGAGTATCTTGAAGGTTACTCTTTTCTCGACAGGGAGCCAGTGGAGGTTACGCAGGTGCTGGGTGATGTGTTCATGTCGTGGGATGCTGAGGACGAGTCTGGCTGCGGTGTTCTGTATGGTCTGGAGTTTGCGGAGCAGAGACTTGTTGATCCCGGCGTAGAGGGCGTTTCCGTAGTCCAGTCTGCTGGTTATGAGTGCGTGGGTGACGGTCTTCCTTTATTCAGGGGGAGATCCATTTGAAGGTCTTTCGGAGGATGTGGATGGTGTTGAAGCAGGTGGAGGCGACGGCATTGACCTGTCGGGTCATGGAGAGGGAGGAGTTGAGTACGATGCTGAGATTTCGGGCGTGGTCCGTGGGGGTGGAGGGGCTGCCGAGGGCGGTGGGCCGCAAGGAGTTGTCCCATGCAGAGGGGGAGGGTCCGAGGACGAGGACCTCTGTCTTTTCTGAGTTGAGCTTCAGGCAGCTGCTGCTTATCCAGGATGCAACGTATTTTATTCCTTCCTGGAAGTTGAGTCTGGTGGTGATGGGGTCCTTGCTGAGGGAGAGGATGAGCTGGGTGTTGTCGCGGAGGATACTATGCTGAGTCCATGCTGTCTGACGATGGCGGCGAGGGGGGCCATAAAGATGTTGAAGAGCGTGGGGCTGAGCGACGATCCTTGGAATACTCCGCAGTTGATTTCTGTGGGTTCGGAGAGGAAGGGAGGAAGTCTGATTCTTTGGGTTCTGCCGGCGATGAAGGAGCGGAGCCAGTCGAGAGTGGCTCCCTGTATGCCGGCTTCCGGGAGTCTGGTGGTGAGTGTGCGGTGGGAGACGGTGTCGAAGGCTGCAGAGAGGTCGAGTAGGATCAGGGCTGCGGTGTGTCCTTGGTCGAGGAGGGTGTAGATGTCGTCTGTGGCGGCGAGTAGAGCGGTCTCAGTGCTGTGGTTGCTGCAAAATCCGGATTGGGAGGGGTCGAGATGGAGTTTTCTTCGATGAATTTCGTTAGTTGGACGTTGACGGTCTTCTCAGTGACTTCAGCCGCGAAGGGGAGGACGGAGATGGGTCGGTAGTTCTTGAGGTCTGTGGGATCTGCTGAGGGCTTCTTGAGTAGGGGGTCTGACTTCTGCGCGTTTCCAGTTGTCGGGGAAGATGCCAGTTTCGAAGGTGGCATTGATGGTGCGTCGTAGTTCGGGGGCGATGGCGGCGGTGGCTCTGTGGAAAATGTGAGGGGGCAGGAATCCGTTGGGGCTCCTGAGTGGATGCCTTTCATGGTCGACGTAGTGTGTTCAGTGGTGACTGGGGTCCAGGAGGAGATGGTGGGCTGGTTGGCGTTGCTGGAGGATGGAGTAGTTTCGGGGTCAGGTGTCTGGTCGTTGAAGTTGTCGTAGAGGCCCTTGATCTTCAGGTGGAAATAGGATCCAATCTTGTTGCAGAGGTCCTGTGAGGGGGTGATGTCCGTGGTTTCGCTGGGGGGTTTGGTGAATTCCTGGATGATGCTAAAGAGTTCCTTGGAGTTGCTGGCGTTGGCGAGGATCTTGTTCTGGATGAAGGTCCTTTTGGTGGATTTGATGCGTTGGTGGTGGTCTGTCATGGCGTTCTTGTAGGAGGTGCGGTCTTCCGAGGATTTGCTGTTTCTCCAGTTCTTCTCACATCTGCAGGTGCATCTGGATTCTTGGAGGTCAGCAGTGAACCAGGTGGACTTCCTGGGGCATTGTCTGTCGGTGTTATGTAGGGGTGCGAGCTCGTCTGCGCAGTTGGTGATCCATTTGTGGAGTTCTTTGGCTGCAAGGTTGGAGTCGGTCGAGGTGGCGGGGCATCGCGGTTGAGGGTGGAGTTGAGCTGCTCCTCGTGATTTTGCTCCAGTTTCTTCATGGAGGGCGGGGTGCAGGTTTGGGCGCCGTGGGTTTGTTGACGTGGAAGTGTATGCAGTGGTGGTCTGTCCATGGGGGTTGCGTGGTGTGACTGAAGTGGATGTTGTTACCTCCTGCGAAGATGGGGTCGAGGGTGTGTCCTGCCTTGTGGGTCGGGGTGGTGACGAGTTGTTTCAGTCCGAGGTTGGTGAGGTTGTCCAGGAGGGTGGTGGAGTTGGGGTCGCTGAGGTTATCGAGGTGGAAGTTGAGGTCTCCGATGAGCATGTAGTCCATGATGGCGTGGGGTGCGATGAGGTTGGCGATGGTGGTGGTGAACGTAGTTCGAGGTCCGGGAGGTCTGTAGGCGAGAGTGCCTCTTAGGGTCGTTCTGGGGCTGGGCTGGATCTGGAAATGGAGGCGCTCGGTGGTGGGCGGGCTGTGGCTCGAGCTGGAGGTCGTGAGTCGGAGAGAGCTCTTGTGTGCGATGGCAAGTCCTCCTCCTGAGCGGTTGGGGCAGTCCTTCCTCTGGATCTTGTATCCGTCCGGGATGGCGGTGGCTATGTCGGGGCGGAGGTGGAGTTGGTCCAAGTTTCTGTGAAGAAGGCGACGTCTGGCAAGAAGGTGTCGAGGAGGTACCAGATCTCTACAGCGAGTCTGTGCAGGGAGCGCACGGGGAGGAGGATGCACCTCAGGGTGTCGGAGGTGTTGGAGTTCGGCGTGTGGGCGTGGCCGTGGGGGTGCGGATGGTGGTGAAGGTCTGGCGGCAGTGACGGCAGGAGAATTGGCCGTGGGTGGTGCTCGGCATGTACAGCTGGCAGTTGTTGTTCTTTCCAGGGTTGAGTGCGAGGAGGGCAGCTGAGTCGTAGCAGAGGGTGGTCGGAGATCCAGAGTCCCTGGCGCTGGTTACGGTCGCGGACGGGCGCAGACGGGCTTGCCTTTGGCCGCCATTAAATAGGGAAGGGGGAGGGAAGCGCAGCTGGGAGCGAGAGTCGGCAGGGGGAGGGGCCGCAGGGGGGTGGTCAGCTGCGGGAAAAAGGGCGGCGATAATCTGAAAACCAAAATACAATGTCAACAGGCAGACAAAAGGGCAAAATAAGGCACAATTACAGGCACAATCAGGCACAATAAGGCACAATTACAGGCACAATAATGCAGGAAGCAAGCAGGGCACAACACGTAGGCAGACAACAGGAGGGCCTTGAACACCTACCAGGAGGAGGTGTTGGGGGCAGCAGCAGGCTAAGCACAGCGGAGCTGCTGGGGCAGACAGCAGGACTCTGTCCCGGAGGTCAGATGTCCTGCTCAGCGTTCCCCACAGTGGCCGCCATTAAATAGGAAGGGGGAGGGAAGCGCAGCTGGGAGTCGGGAGTCGGCACGGTGGATGTAGGCACAAGTTCTTTCACACTTACACCGCTACAATCATCTAATAGCTAGGCTGCCTCAATCTGCCCTAGCGCCTCTGAATTACATTTTCCACAGATTATCTTCCTCTTGATGTCAGAGTCTCCTTCAAAATGACATGAATTGTGCACAAAGCTTGGTATACTCAGCTATCTGGAAAATACGCTCTACACCCCAAGAAGGTAAAAAACACACAAGACGCAAGTTCCACCTCCTAATTTAAATCCTGAAAACAAATCGTCCTATGGTCTGATCGAGGGCTTTTCCTACCAAGATCCAAGAATATGTAACCTTTTAGCCAAGGAACTCAGAGACTTACATGAACTTGCAATCATTCAAAAGAACCTACCAAATCACCTATTCAGTGTCTAACGATCGTCTAGCTTTGTTCTTGCTACACCTGTAACCTAATAATGTTGCTACTCTAGATGGTTGTACACCCTTGTTGCATGTGAAGTGCTCAATTGTTCTTGTGACTCGATCTGAGCTATGCAAATATTAATATATAAATAATATTGCCTCCTTGAATGATATGGCTGTGATATGGGTTTCCAACAGACACCACATCTGTTGCTACCTGCACTTTTAGAGATGTGTGATCTGCTTCCAAAGTACCCCAAAAGAGTTCCCTCACTCTCTTTACAGTGTCGTCTTCTACCTCTTATTCTTTACTTTGTTTCTGTGCGTTCAGTTTATAGTTTATGTAGGATATGTTGCTGGTCAAGTGTAAGTTAATTGGCATCCCATTGAAATGAAATACCTTTTTCAAAGACGACTCTCACCTTTGTACTATTTTTGGGGCCATTTTTACTGCTTTATGTTGATAATCTTGGTGTATTCCATTTTGTTGCCAATTTTTTCACATGCAATCAATAATTAATTTCTGAATTATGCTAATTACAGCTCCACTGATGTGGAGACGTATATTTGCATCACTTTCTCCTTGTTGAATGCACACTTGCACGACTAGATTGGGATTAAGCCTAAAAGATTGGCGATGCTGAGTCTTTGCAAGCACAGCGTCATTTTGAACCCAAATGGGGAAGTGTACTTGGTGTAGTTACACGTTGATGGCAATCACATATGTTTAAATTGGTTGTTTATTTTTCTATACAGTAATTGTCACATGTCCCCCATAAGTAAAATCACATTTGTTCTTTCCTTGGTTGCTTGTGCCAGTGCACACACTCTTAAATAAGTGAAAATAATTTAACGAATATATTATGATGTGACTTTGGGGCTATTAGAACTTCATTTTGTATTTCTGAAAGTGTGACTTCCTTCAACATGGCTCTGACAGACTTGGAGTTGTTGTTCTTATGTGGTTAGGCCCTGACTAGAGCTTATTTGAGTTGCTATTTCAGTTGTGAATTTATTGAGCCATATTTTTGTGCCTCACATATAAAGAAAAGATCAAAGTGTGTGGCTGTTTTATTTTTGCTACAATGTTTCACTTTAGAGGCTAGTGTGTTACATATTCAATTGCTCTTGGGTTTAGTTTTCTTTGGAGTAGAACCAGCATTCTGTTTCTAAGATACATTTTCTAGGAAAGAATGCTGGTATAGCGATGCCATTGGCTATCACTTCACAAAAGAATGCATCCAGCACAGAGTAGTGACTGCTGGCATCCATTTTTTAGGTCTCGCCTACGCAGCGCGCATGCGCTGCATAGGCAAAAAGACCTTTTGCAATCAATTCGGCTTTTCAGCCAAAAACGTGCACGCGTTCCATTGCCTTCAATGGCAACGCGTGCACGTTTGGCGATTCACTTGCGGGAGCGAGCAGCTGGCGCCATATGGTAGCAATTATCGCGCCTTGCTGCTCGCTCCCGCAAGGTAATCGCGCAGGCCCCCTCCTCTCTCCCCTCACCCCTGCTGCCTCACGGGGTCACGGAATTCAAACACCGTTCTACTGAACTCTGGGACATGAAGTTCTTCTTTCCTTTTAAACACACTAGACGCACCAGCAGCTCGAGTTGCAGGGACTGCATGGCCCATCATGCCAAGTGTCTTTTCACCGCCGCGTTGACGTCACCACCATCCCAGCTGTGCGTGCCGGCGTTTTGAATGAGCGCTGGCGTTGTTGTTGACGCCATGTTGTTACTGGCGCCGCAGCAGAGGATCACAGAGGAGGTGGCTGAGGCCCAGGAGCAGCACAGGGCGGCAGAGTAACACAGACCGGCGCTCGCCTGATCCTCGCACACCCCGCAGAGCAGCGCCGGAGCAGTCCCTGGGGGCAGAAAGGAGCCGCGGAGCCCCCCGCAGGCAGCGCGCGGCCCGGGCATGGCCTGCGGAGCGATCCTCAAGCGGACTCTGGACTTTGACCCTCTACACAGCCCGGGGTCCCCCAAGCGCAGGCACTGCGCCCCTCTCTCCGCGCCCTGCACCCTCATCCTCTGGGGCCTCTCCGCAGAAGTACCTCCGCGTGCAGCAGCCCTCACCCTTTGGAGAGGTGTCGGCCAAGCTTACCACAGGTGAGCACTTGGCAGTAGGGGTCTGGAGAGGCTCGCGTGGTGAGGGTTCTTGGATTGATCACCTCATTGTTTCTTCCTATGAGTTGTAGACAATCTCAGGCTATCGTATGTCAATCTCCCTGTTTCTTCCTATGGGTTGTAGGCAGTATCACACTATCGTATGGCTGAGTTGAGAGCAGCGCATGTGCAGCTGTAAAAGACCACCGGGCGTTAGTGGTGCTCCGCGCCCCTTGTGCAGAGGGTGGGCTTTTACTGACCCGTTTTTAGATTGGTGGATGCTGTGCAGTTTCATCTGATCAAGCCCTTTTCCCGAAGCTGTTAACTTAAAAAGCCCCCTACATAGTTATTGCCAAACTGGGAGTGGTGTGACCAGTATTTCATGGTATAGCACTTTGCCGAAACCATCACTTGGCCAGATTGACTTACACAGGGAGAGAACCTCCCCCTGTACATGTCCAACCTCGACTTTTAGAACGAATATGATGTTTCGGTAATGAAGTGTGTGAAACAAGTGCAGTGTCACGCACCCTAAAATGTGCTTGTTGATGCATCCCCGTAGAGCGTACACTTTTGTTACACCCTGCTGCGTTGCATCACTTAATTGCACGCCCAAAACAGATCCCTTGTGACTGTTTGGAAGCGGTTGCACCTATAAAAAGGTGCCTTTGATTTTACAGTACCCATGATTCTGTCATTTAAATATATGGAAGGAACTTTAACATATGATAACCTTTGAAATTCCGTTGTCATTTTCTTCCTGTTGAAATTAACTTAGTAGGCTCAACGGGCAGTGTTGTACTTTGTTTTAGTCAAAACTGAGCATTGTATAACATTAGTCTATTAGCGTAACATCACTCCTTCTGTCTTGCGTCGTGGGGTTTGTAAATTACTTTGACCCTGTTGTAAAAATAACCAGCTGGACAGTTATATTTCTTGAAGGCGTCATTGATTACATTCTAGATTTTGTTAATTAACTTAACGTTGTCATTTCTCAACTGACAGCTAAACATTGTTACAGTTGAAACCCGTAGGGTCTTAACAACATTTGACATTTTTGATGTCTCCTTACCACAGAAAAGTAACCGTGAAGCCTCGTTGAGGCAAATCTCCACTGCTGGCAGTGCATGGTAGCTGGGTTCCCAATGAGGGAAGAATATGTTGATTATATGGCGTTAGTGAAAGTGTAATCCAAATACCTGTCCATGTGATAGACAAATGTTGAAGGTGATGTTCCTGGTTGTCTCGCGAATAACACATTCTAATTATCGCTCAGTAGAGAAGGTGATCAACTAAGTTTGCGTATGATTTTCATTCTCAAGTGTTTTAAAACGCAAATATTATGAATCGGAGTATTTCTTACACGTTTAATTTTTTCAAACTGTATAATCGTTGATATTTTAAAAAAAGGTTTGCAACATCACTACTCCATTAATGCCAGATGCCCACAATTCAAACCATATTCTTATGACCTTTCTCTGAGAGGTATCGGTGCTGAAACGTGCTGTGGTTTGGAGGAGTAGATCTTTTTGTCTATCTTGGTCATACAAAAAAGCACTTCATTCAGCAGTGTGGAAGCTGCGATTGCAGGATATCTCTTTTTATTGTAATGGCATGGCTCAAATGAGACGAGGCAATGTATCCCGATAATGTACTTGCTAAACGTTACATAATGCGTAAACGAGCCTTGCCACGAACCAATGATAAAACCTACAATTTCTTCATTTCACACTGACTTTTAGATCATCTGGAGATTTGACATGCTTGGTGCTAAAGAGGCATTCGAGCCATACTTAAAACATACCTTTAATACGCTTGGTTATCCACCAGGCCTAGTACCCGGACTGGAGTGCTTGTGGGGGGAGGAGAGGGATGTTAGATTGCTTGCAACCAACCACAGCTTTGAGACTTATTGTTATTATTTTTTATTTTTGTATGTCTGGCCTAAAGACAGCTTTGTGTCTTTCCAGCCTCATGTCCGCCCCCACCCCCCAAAAAAACATACAAAAGTACATACATGTATAGAGGCTCCCAATCAAAACACCTTTGTCACTGATCTGCTCACGTCACTCAAATAATGCTCACTCCCGCCACAGCACAATTTATAGGTCAACGGGCAAGCCAACTTCAGTCTTTTAAATGCCTTCTCTTTGAGGGACTGCGTTTTCCTGTTGCACATTTGTACATCTAAAATAAAAATAAAAAAGTTCCCAAAAATAGAACTTTTAGGCACTTGTACTTCCCAGTGACTGCTAGTCCCTGTTTATAGTCGAGTGTCAACTATTTCCATAGCACACAAGACATTCATTGTAAGTTGCAATGCTGACTCGTCAGGATCAACCAGCTTTGGTGTGTTTTTATCCTTTTGAATAACGAGTGCAATGCATTAGAGTAGTGAGTGCATATGCAGATGTCTAGGTTAAAGCCATACCCCTTATGCATTGATTGCCATTTCAAGCAATTGCTTCTGAGTTGAGAGGGACACCATGTCACAGTTTGAGGAACCACAGCAGTTGTATGTATTCACTGGGTGCAAAAATTCCAGGATGTTAGTCATCCTGTAATAGTTGTGCAGTTGGCATTCTACATTGGGGTGATCATCCTAATGCCTAAAAAAGTTTGATAGTGGAAGTTCGTCACGGCAAATGTGATCTTGCAGAAGTTAATGTTTGTTTATTGCACTTATTGAGGAAAACTTGGACCTAGGTGCAAAGCAGTGTTGTGTGAGTTTTTTCAAGATGACAATGCTCTCGTTTGCATAACTTGCACTGCCAAAGTGTAAGGATGCACACAGGAAGGGCTATGACCCCATTGCACTCTTCCGTGGTGACATCTGTTGGTAAAGTGCAACTGCAGCTTTCCGTCTCCATTGTATTAGTATGAGGCCCTCTATTTTTAGTAGACTGCAACTTCATCATTCAAGCACCCTTGTATCCTCTGAGAACAACTGTTTGTAGTACATTGCAACAAGCTTTCATCTCCATTGTAGTCTCCTGTGAGGACATCTGTACGCTGCACTTGTCTGAGGCCTTGAAGTGCTAGTACCTATATACAGGGCAGTGCTGTATACGTTTTGTCAGATGTCAACTGGGAAGAGGATGTGGTGGTGCGGCCGGACTTGCAGACTTTGCAACTGAGGAACCAGGTTCGATTGTGGGCAAATCACTTAATCTCCCCCACCTAAAAAAATATTTAAAAAATCTGGCCTTGTTTAATGTTACTGGGTGGTCTTGTAAACCGATCCAATGCCCTTGGGCTGAGTTTGCGCTATATAGAACAGCAAACAATTGAAACAAGCATTGGCATAGCCAATAGGTCTCGCTTTTGGGACCTTATAAGTATTTAGTTATGCAGCACAATATCCTTGGTGCAACAACATCAACTGTTGCATGGCTAAACACTTATAAGGTCCCAAAGGCGAGACCTATTGGCTATGCCAATGCTTGTCTGAAAGAGTATTCATTCACATATGTATTAACCTGTAACTAAGTCAGCTTTAGAAATGCTTGAGAAAGGTCCTGCAAGTTAACTTTGTAATCAATTTCTGACAGCTATCCTCTTGTTTGCCCCTTCATTAAAGTATCCTGGGATCCATGGGTGTAATCCACTGTCTGAGAGTAATAATTTGGATTTTTTTATAGAAGTTAATCTGCATCCATCTGGATGTTTCTTCACAATATTGTTCAGGTAACCGTGAATTAATAGAGACACATTTTAGGATGCAATAATTAACCTTAATAGGGGCAGGTTTGTAAATGGACTGGATGATTAGCGATATTTTGTACTGATTTCCTGTTTTCCCCCATGATCTACTCGGTTTACCTTAAATATATTCACCACTAAGAGGCCAAGAAATGCATTTTCTATCTAAGTGATCTAGATTTATTTCTCAGATGTGAAAATTGTGTTCATCTTCAAAGAAGTTAATGTGGGTAAATTTACGGACCATGTTGAGAATCTAGGTGGACTGTTGCCTGGGATTGTTTCAATGCTAAGCCTATTGTATCAGATGCTCAGTAGACAAACGTTGTGAGAATATAAGCATGTTAAGCCACAGAGGGACTTGAGAAAGGGTTCAATCGATGAACATCATCCAGAGAACTTTTACAAACAAGTAAATGTATTCGTACTAAAATTGTATATTTACTACAGAATGCTAGAAAGGAGAAGTTCGAATGAAACTTTAGGATGTGTTTCATATAAGAGTGCAAGAAACTGCCTTCCTCAAGGTGGTGAAATATTTTAATGGTAAGGCACACAGGGGCTATTGTGTTAAAGAAGATAACGTGTTTCCAAAATCCAAGTATATCTCTTCCATACAGTTTGTATTCCTTTGTTTCTTGAATGTAGACAAAATGGTGATCTTTCTTCTCGATATCAAAAACCTGCCATAGGGTAAACTTTGTTACAGGAATGCTGTTGATGTAATAATTAGACAATGGATCTGGGTCACACAAATGCTACTGTGTGGTGAACAGCATGCCTGCACTGTCTCTAATTTCAGGATTTGTTCTTACCAGTAACACAAAACATCTTGAGACATATTCTAAAATGATATCCACAGTCACATATTGCAAAATGCAATGCACTATACAATAACGATTTATTACATCTTTTCAGGCTACATGTTTGTTTTGTTTTAGTTATATAATTCAGGACAGACCTAGCTTTAATAGACAGTTGAGCATTTCACAAAGAACCATTTTAATTGTATCTCAGGCATGCTTTACTATACCCAAAGAAGGATTCTGAGTGGGGTCCAGTTAAGATAGACATATTGCTGGTGCGACAGGGGGGGAATTCAGAAGCCTCAGATGACAGTTAGTGGTATATCACAAACATGTTGTTAAATTATGTTATACAGCAGAAATGTTGCCATTGGTTTGAGCTCAAAGCACCCGTTGCTTTCTTATAGACTGAGGACGCATAGATGTTAATGAGTGTTAGAACTGGGGGTCTCTAGTTGGCAGAGATAGGTACCTTTGTCCAAATAGGGACCCTTGCTTCTAGTCAGGGTAAGGGGGTACACTCCTGAAATAACCCCTGCTCACCCCCTTGGTAGCTTGGCACGAGCAGACAGGCTTAGTTCAGAGGCAGTGTGTAAAGCATTTGTGAACACATACAGTAATCCAGTGACAACACTACAAATGGACACCACACAGGTTGTATTATAAAAATAAGTATCTTTTATATAGATTTACCACAAGACCATAAACGACAAAAATAATCCACAATACTGTACTTTAAAGATGGTAGAATTAGCTTGAGTCTCTTAAAATGGAAATGCGACACTTTGCGTTCAATGTACCTGAGATGCGTAACGCGATACAACAAAAGGTGGTGCAGGGAAGGTGATGCGTAGGTTCCTTACAAGCTTCTGTGACGATGCGACAAGCAGCGCCGTGATGCGACGAAGATCTGGTGCAAAGAAACAAAGTGGCGTCTTCTTGAGGTTGCGACAACAAAGGGGTGATGTGTGCATGCCCGTCGGCCGTGCGGCGATTTCGATGAATCTTTGGAGCCACGACAGGCCCTGCGACACGCTTCCCTGGCGATGCGATGGCGTCTTATGCAAGGTCGACGATCTTCTCCTGGGATGCGGGGCGCCTCGTGTTGCGATGCGTCGGCGTCTGATGTGAGGTTGATGCTCTGCCCCGGGGATGCGACGGCATCTGATGCGACGGTGACACTTTTCTCCGGTGCTGCGAGGCGCTTCGAAGGATGCGAGGGTGTTAGCGGCGCGCTTCTTCGGGGATGCGCCGGCATCTGCTGCGACGTCGACACTCTTCTCCGGCGATGCGAGAAGCAGCGGCTGCGGCGACACGCTTCTTCGTCTTGAGTCGAGCTTCCAGCTCCCAGCGACACGCAAATGTGTCAGAAGGTCCAAATTCCCAGCAAGGGAATACAGGGGAGCTGGTGGGTGAAGTCTGTTGTCCCTGAGACTTCAGCAGGAGGCAAGCTCTGAAATCAAGCCCTTGGAGATCCTTCACAAGTTGATGAAAGTACACACAAAGTTCCCTTCTCCTTTCTTTGGCAGTCAGGCAACCACTGCAGGCAGATCCCTCTAGCTTAGGGATAGTCTTCTCCTCAGTTTCTTCTCGGTTCCGCTCCTCAGGAAAGGTTTCTTCTTGTTTCCCAAAAGTGATCTAATTTCCTAGGGGTCTGGGTCCCCTTTTTATACACCTTTTCTCTTTGTTCTCTGAAGGCAGAGAGGCCTTTGCCTAGTCCAAAACCAGTTCTGGTCAGTCCTGGAGCACTTTGTTTACAGGACTCCTTCTTTCCTTTCAGAATGTGGGGCAGGGTGCTCAGCCGCCCAGCAGGAGGTGGAGCCAGCATTGTGGAAGGCAGGCACAGCCCTATTCAGACCCAGGTGCAACTCCTCCCTCCACTCTGGATGCAGATCTCTGTATTCAGCCCTGTGCTGACTCACCCTGTCTCCTGGAGCCACCCCCAGCCCCTGTCACTCAAACTCCAGACAAGGATACACAACCTAGCAGAGGCAGGCTTGGATAGTTAGGCAAGAAAATACCTACTTTCTAGGGGCCTGATTCACAGAACTAACTTACGTCAAAAACGTAAAGTTAGTACTTTTTGGTATTCACAGAATACACTTACTCATTTTGGTATTCACAGAATGAACTTACTCAATTCAATTCAATCAGCTTTATTCGATTAAGTGTAATAATCATAAAAGCACAATATAATATCAATATATTACAGATCCAATAACATTTAAAAGAATTTGATTACACCATGATTGAATTCCTACATTTTAGAACATACTTTAAAAATATTAAAACTGATACAATCAACTGTTCTTCTCCTAATATTTGTATAAACAAAAAGCGGGGCGGCACTGTCTTAAACCACTTTTTTTTTAAATAGGCAAAATCCACCTTTTCCTATTACAAGAATAAAATTGACAAAAGAACAAAACATGGATAGTCGATTGAGCAGACACATCATCACATGGGCATTTCTGCAACTCCTTTGACCAATCATTCTGAGTGGGAAAAGTAACAAGCCTGTGAAAAATACCCAATCTCAGACGG
This sequence comes from Calotriton arnoldi, assembly GCA_963921515.1. NCBI lineage: Eukaryota > Metazoa > Chordata > Amphibia > Caudata > Salamandridae > Calotriton > Calotriton arnoldi. The sequence continues at coordinate 1,393,745 of CAWUFW010001245.1, forward strand.
GTCAACAAAAATCTATCATAATCTCTTGTAAACATACCTAAGTAAGGCTGAAGTCTATCAATTGGGGATATTAGCTGGTGTGCTTGTACCGAAATTTTTTCCAATTCCATATTTCTTCTCTTGTTTTCCAAGAAGTTTAAACAGCTAAATTTAAGTTCTTTCCAGCAAATACTGAAAGTCTTAAAGTTAGGATTTTTCTCAGTTTAGGAGTAGTAAAGTCTCCTAACTTTACTACTCCTAAACTGAGAAAAATCCTAACTTTAAGACTTTCGGTATTCACAGAAGGCATTTAGGAGTCCTAAAGTTAGGACTACTAACTTCTGTGAATACCGAAATGAGTAAGTTCATTCTGTGAATACCAAAATGAGTAAGTGTATTCTGTGAATACCAAAAAGTACTAACTTTACGTTTTTGACGTAAGTTAGTTCTGTGAATCAGGCCCTAAAAGTGGTATTTTCAAACACAGAATGTTAAAATCAACTTCACTAAAAGATGTATTTTATCATTCTGAGTTCAGGCATACTAAATTCGTTTCTCTACCATGTTCCCTGGGTCAGTTAGGATTATAAGGTGTAATAATCAAAACTGCCCATTCTGGCCTATGGGGAACAGGTAGCCTTGCAATAGTGAAAAACGAAAATGGCTGTAATTCACTATTAGGACATGCCACACACACCAGGGCATGTCCTACCTTATACTTACAATGCACCCTGCCCTAGGGCCTACTTTAGGGGTGACCAACATGTAGTAAAGGGAAGGTTTAGGGACTGTTAAGTGGGTGCACTCACCAAGTCGACATGGCAGCCCTAGGCTGCCCACAGGCTCTGCAATGGCAGGCCTGAGACACACTTTACAAGCTGCTTCTGTGGGTGGCACAACCAGTGCTGCAAGCCCACCAGCAGCATTGGATTTACAAGCCCTGGGCACACTCAGTGCACTGTACTAGGGACTGACAAGTAAACCAATCATCCAATCATGGAGTCACTAATCCATACATCAATTTGCAATGGTGAGAGCCTATGCACTTTAGCACTGATCAGCAGTGGTGAAGTGCCCAGAGTCAGAAAACAGCCAACAACAGGTCAGAAAAAATATAGGAGGAAGGCAAAAAGTTTAGGGATGACCCTGCAAAAAGGGCCAAGTCCAACAATGAGCAATAGGTGCATTGGTGTAATGTGAGAAATTCTTGCATGTTGGTCAATGCCCACCTGTTCAGGAGTGGTGTTCGCCACTGAAACCTCTTCATCTCTTCTCCTATGTTTTCCTGTTAACCAGGTTGGTTCTAAATGCCACCTAATGAACTGTACACATTGAAAACCAATATCAAACAGCGCTAAGGCCAGCCTTTATGTGCATTTCCATTAGGAATAAAGCAATAATTGTAATTCAAGCTTCTTTTATTGTGCCTACATTTAATTGAACAACATGTAACAAGGAGAGCTTTGGGTGTCAATTAGGCATTTAGAAGCAGAGGAATTACAGCGATCAGCTGTTTTAAGGTGCTGTTTTGATATTTTGAGTCCAATGGTTATCCTGAAGCTGTCTTAAATCTCTGACAAGGTACAGTGCAGCATGTTGCATAAATCCAACATGGTGTATAGCCCAAAGTGAATAATGTCCTTCCTAGTACATTGATCCCTTCATGCTGCAGTAGGAATGACTGAAAATGGGAGTTGCATGATACCCTTCTTCTTCAACAAGGGATAGTTCTGTTTATCTCTTTATTCAGTATATTCTGTCTGCAAAATCTCACCAGTAATCTCCAAAATGAATAGCACACACTGTAAAGAATTATGAAACCTTATGTTGCACACACCAGCTTCTCTAAAATGCTGTATACACCCCATCGGTAGCATAGATATTCTTCAAAGATATGTAAGCTTTGGTCACTGAAAACTATGACCATCAAGTTGATATATTTTTAGTTGTATATTTTCTTAAATATGGCCATTAAAGGGGGTGGTGGTTGCACTGCAATTCGATTGAAAAACCTTGATTCTGCCAAACGATATCGCATTATAGATAAGGATTCAATCTCATCCAGCTTATAAAAAAGATCCAGGGCACATGACTAGTGTACTGACTTGGGCCCAAGGCCGCCTCACTAGAACCCTGCATGTGTGTGTTTTTGCCCAAGTACATGCACTCACACATACATACACACTTCGCAGGCACACACAAATATTCTTATAGTATTCATTGTACACATACACCTTTTACTAACTTTGTAAAGCCTTTTCCATGCTACACACAATATTGTGCCCCAATATGTATAACATACGGCATTGCATGGTTTTCAACTTTTCAATCACTTTGTCTAAACTACACAAAGAGAGAGAGGACACTGATTAATTGAGATATAGGCAAATAATATTTGAGACACTTTTGCCTATATATCCTAAAAATTATAACTATGAGTAGTATCTGCCATGATAATACACCGAAGTATACAGTTACAAATGTATATATCAAGGAGCTATAATACCTATCCTGCTGACACAATTTCATCTCACTCAGCCTTATGGGAAGTAGTGATAACCGAATCCAGTACTGATGATAACCTTCATAACGACACCTCCATCTTTAAAACAACCTCCAAACCTTACACATAGTTGGCACATCTGCTGTGTAATATCCTCATTTAGTTAATTGAGCCTGACTAACATGGTTGTTGGTCTCTTTAATGAGTAGTTAATAACTATATATAATCAATTACCAGCTCATGTGAGTACCATGGAGCTACAGTAAAAGAAAGTCATACATACAAACCAATAGATTTAGTGATGGGCAGTCTGGTGTATATCCAGTAGTTTTGCACTTGATAAATACTCAAGCTATAATTCAAAATGAATGCCCCATTTGTATATAGTGCTTCATACTTAGAGCCTGATTACGAGTTGCTCGTAATATTCTGACCCATGCGTAAACTCCTGTTTGATCATTATCGGATGCATTAAATAACTCAACCTTCATTAAACTTAGGCAGTTCAAACCTGCCGAAATTTAACAGGAGAAAACATTCAGTATTTACTGTATCATGCAGATTTTGGTGCATTAAACATCAAAATCTGCATGTTATTCCCCATGGACTCATAATAGGTGGTATTTATCGCACCTGATAAATAAAGTACCCTGTGGTATTGTTATTTATCAAGGGCAATAAATACCGCCTTAACTTATAATCAGATTCTTAGAATCCTTGTTGTTGTGTCTCACCCTACAAAATGTAGAACCAACTGTCTTAATGCATCAAAGTTCTCCCCATATTTCTCTTTTTCAGAGAATCTATGAGGACACACCTCTTGAAGTAATTTCCTACCTGTCTGTATGGTTGCCTCTTGTTGTCTTGTGCCTTCAGGCTATTTAATGTGGCTATTATAATCAAGAAATTCTAGTAGTGTACTGGAAATAGGACTCAGTACGCATAGCCCATAAGGTGCCAATACAGTCACTAGAAAAAATTGTATAACCTGGTTTATAAGGCAAATGATGGGAAAAGTAGCCCAATGGGAATTTAAAATATATGCCCGCTCTACCCTGTCAAAAATTCCAGCGTAGTGCTGAGTCTGCATATGAAGCACTAAGCCATTACGCCATTGTATTGGTACATACACATCTCCAGTGCTTAATTTGTAAAATATTAAGTGCCAGGGCTCTGACCAGGAGCCCACTGCAGCTTGCACCACCCATCGCCCTTGTCATCGCTGCCAAAAGAACTACTAACCATCTCTCTCGCATGTAAATGCGACAGTTCAGATTATTTCAGGTCCCCAAAGCTAAAGGAATGGCAGGGGAGGCAGGTATTAGCAATATTAATGTATATTGTGTTCATAAACTTCTGTTGTTCTGCTCATTTCTAAATTAGATGAGCAATGCCACCATGTGGCAGACTGTCCTAAGTGTGGTGTTAACAATTAAGTCACACACAGTAGCCCTAGTGTTAAACTAGGGAAGGGAACTAGAGGCACAGGGCCTAGGGACGAGCCAGCCTCCTATATAGCATTTAGACACAAATGGGGCTGTCCCTAGTTGGGATTCCTACAGGTTCCTACAGAGTCTCTAGAGATGCAAGTCCAATGGGGCATCTCACAAAAGTGAAGGACTGGCCTCACACCACCTGGTGTCATGCTTCATCATAGGCCGTCCTCGCCCTCTAAAACCTTCGTTTGATGAGGCGGGCATACACTGAAGACAGGGATGCACTTCTAAAACTAAGTGGTGGCCCGTGAATAAGTGAAAGTGTAATTTAAAAACCATTAAACTTGTCCCCAAGTAATTTAATTAAGGGGCAAATCTATGGTATTAAAAGAAGTGAACAGTAATATGGGAATTCATTATCCCTTTACCGTAAAAAGTGGTCAACACCACTTTTTACGGTAAAGGGATAATGAATTCCCATATTACCGTTCACTTCTTTTAATACCATAGATTTGCCCCTTAATTAAACTACTTGGGGACAAGTTTAACCCCTTCGATGCTCGTGACGAGCTCAGCTCGTCATGCTGCGCGGTAGCGCTGTGCGCATGACAAGCTGAGCTCGTCACGACCACACCCGTGATCGGAATGTCCAGCACACGAGCGGAATTCCGATCGCGGTCAAGGGGTTAATGGTTTTTAAATTACACTTTCACTTATTCACGGGCCACCACTTAGTTTTAGAAGTGCATCCCTGTCTTCAGGTGTATGCCCGCCCTCTATCAAACGAAGTTTTTAGAGGGCGAGGACGGCCTATGATGAAGCATGACACCAGGTGGTGTGTGAGGCCAGTCCTTCACTTTTTGTGAGATGCCCCCATTGGACTTGCATCTCTAGAGACTCTGTAGGAACCTGTAGGAACGTTAACAATTAAGTGCCAGTGCCGAGCCCCGGAAACCAATTAAGTGCCGGTGCTGAGCACCGGAAACCACAGGTTCAAATTAAGCACTGCATGACTCCCAGTTTATGGTTAAACAAAACTCACTTTAGTATGCCTTATGTATGGCACTCACCCTATCCATCTGTATACCAATAATTTTAAACTAGGAGAGAGGAAATAAGTAGGGAAGGGGAAATTCTGAGAGAGCGCCATTGAGAGACAGACTTAACCGGAGAGGTGAGTAATAGAGAGGGAAGAGATAGCGAAAGAGAGAGAATAAGACCATGAGAGAGAGACCTAAGGTGAGAGTGTGAGAAAGAAATGTGGAGAGCGGGATGTGTATGTATGTATACCGACGTCATAATGGATATATAAATATATAATATAAATGCATGCATGAAGGTAAGAAGATGTTGAAACGGAGAAAGAAGGAGCCGGTTTGAAGTCAAATAGAAAAAATGCTCTGTTACCCATCCGTTTTATGTTATTCTTCCAACCACTGCTCACACAATTGTTTTCATTCCCAGTTACCTTGTCTTTTAAAATGTATTATAACTGTGACTCCCTCTTATGAGTGGCGATAAAACCATAAGAAAGGCATGCTTAGTCTGCCGGGAGTGCTGCGAGGCCATATGAATAACAGGAACGCTCTATAGTAAGTTGGATGACGTGACGTACCGCAATTTAAAAAATGCAAAAAAAAAACCTTAACTTTCTGCTTCTAAAACTATGCACATGTCATTATTAATCTATTAATTGTATATTTTACTTTCTATAAAAACGTATTATAAGAGTGCAATATTGACGATCAAACACAAGGAATGGGAGGAAGGTTAGGGCTGTGAATGAGATCTCGGTCTCACCCTTGTCTGAAATCGTTGCCTGTTATCAAGAGAAGCGGTGCAATATTTGTGCTATAATCTGAACATGTGTTGTCTGTTGAGGAAAAGATGGTCCTTTGAGCGAAGTGATTATTTACACTGAAATCTGACTCCGAAAGTCACACTTGCATCCTTTGTTTGGTCTAAGATACAATAGTCTTCCCCCGTGTGTACTCACTCACACGTGCTTATATAACATCTCAGAAACCAAATAATATAATACGTGAACCAACCTTCGAATGCTCAAACTTACTTTGTGTCTCTCTTCAGTGCTCGGTCTCGTGCGGACGAGGAGTTCAGCGGAGAGCCGTGTTCTGCGCCTCTGGTACCCAGAAAAGCGCCCGGGAGACTGGCTGCAAGCAGTCTACCAGACCCGTCTCCGAGCAGCGCTGCCAGGCTGCAGAATGCCCGGTGTACAGCTGGAGAGCCGAGGGCTGGCAGGAGGTAAGCAGGGGCCTGCGGTGGGATCCTCGAGTTCTGCTGGAAATGCGCGCGACCACGGCATTCTTTCAGCCGCCCCCCCTGCATCGCATTATTCTGTGAGGTGCGCGCCGCGAGCTGCACGGGATGGCTGACTGCGTCCCATACATTTATTCTCTGTCAGGTGGCCAAGATTTCAGCTAGATGCGGGGGTAGAGTCTGTGTCTGATACGAATCAGATGCTGCAGAGAGCGTTTCATGTCTGCTGGCTGCCAGGGGAAAAAAGCGCGCGCTTTCCAGCAAAAAATGTGGGGTGTCCAACGTCGCACGCAGGTGTCGTGTGGCACAGTGCCAACTGACATGTACAACTGGCACAGCCTCCCTGCTGATTACCCTCGCTAATTCTCAATATGTATGAGACCACGACCGGCAACAGAAACGTGGAGGGATATTTTGGAAACTGTAAGCCCTGGGGCCTTAGGTTACTGTGGAGGAGGGCAGTAGTGTGCTGATAACGAAGTGTTATGTCGCAGTTACTTTTCCAAAACAGACAGCGCCCTCACAAAGACAAAACACACACAGATGTGCAAACCACCGAGCATCTGTGCTCTTTCTAATGTCCAGCCACTGCAGAGAAAGTAAAAGCAGGGTGTGAAATTTACACTATTGTAAATCCGTTCTGCGGTGCTTTGATGCAGGAAGTCATGCGTTTGTAGTACTTACCAAAGAGAACAATTATCCGAAAGCTCGGCTCTGCTTTTTGTCTCTTTTTTAATGGCTTTCCTACAGCTGGAGGTATTTACAGGCCCTCTCTTCCCCTCTCGGCTTGTCGGCCAGCTTCCCCTTTTCCACTCCTCCTCCCTCTCTTTCTCAAAGGTAGGTCTGCTTGCTTCCCTTTGCTTCCCTAAGAGTTTTCTGGGTACTAGGACGGATGGAGCTCTGAAAATGCAGACCATGTGACAGACCCAATTCCAAGAAACACTCGAAGACATTCCTCCCATTAATTAATCTTGTTCTAGACAATTCTTTGCAGATGTTGCTATTCTCTGTTCATTTTTTTTGCATGGCTTTGGCTCGGGTTTCCAGTTCTTCTTCAAATGAAATTCTTCCAAATAAAATATCTGCCAAACTTTCCTTCAACTAATTCTAACAGTAACGAAGCTATAGTGTAGTGACTGATGCATTAAACTTTTACCACGTAAAGTATGACTGAGACTTCGAATGACTCTAAACGTTGAAAATTGCGCCGAATTAGTATGACGCAGAGCCTAGAAGCAAGTAAAGTAGGCGCTATAAATATTTTCTCAGAATTGTAAAATAATGCCATTCTTAACAAGGCAGATGATTTCTGTATAAAACACCAGAGTGAGGCAACAGTTTGCAAGGTAATCATGCACGATTTCAAATCTCAGATTAAAAAAAATAAAATTGTAAATGAGCATGGCAAATGCTAAAACAGTGCAACATACGTTTGACAATCCGAAATGCGAGACCATTGCAGCATAACGTTTAGCAGCATTTTCAAGTCAAATCTGCTCATTTTATTTTGTTGTAAGGGATCAATTTCTGTTTGCTCTCTAAGCGCGCTTATTTTTTGATCAAACGCAAACTTATTCTTTCAGCAAGGGCAGTGAAGAATACTTTGAGGTCAACAATACGAAAGGTGCATACAGTTCACAAGAAGACAGACCCTTCCATAAATTGCTTCCTCCAGCGCAATGTCCATGACAACCAGATGGGCTACGAGAAGCCAACGTTTTTTGTTGTTGCAGTTTTATATAGCGCAAACTCGACCAAAGGTATTTGAGTCCTTTACATGAGCACCATTCATTTTTTTGTAGACACAGGTGATTTGCCCAGAATCACAGGATGTTGAGGCGATGCTGAGATTCTAACCTGGTCCCCCAGTTCCAAGTCAGCAGCTCTGGCCGTTACGCCACCTCCTCCCCATAACTTCCAACTTTCCCTGGTTGAGGGAGGATAGAGGAACTGTGTTGTAAGGTAGAAGTGACATTGTCAGGCCTAAAAATATATGTGGCATCTAAGAGGCCATTGAACAGATTTGAAAGTAAGTGCTTGAAAGCTTGAGACATGATACCAAAGTTCTTTCAACACACGGACTCAGCTGTTAACAACAAAAAAAATACTCAGGATGTCACTACAGGTTGGTATTTTACACTCTAAGACACTGAATTGACTAGGGAAAGCATGACCTGATTCCTCTGCTAATGCTCCATTTTGCCCCAGAGTCTCAACCGGACTACTTTCAGCACCCAGAGAGTCTATGTGCAAAACGATGAAACCACAGAATTACTGGGATCTTATAATACCGAGTTGGCCTTTAACCCCGGTGACCAGTCAAGATTAACATGGGACTTGAATGTCGCTCAACCTGCGCAGCACAATAAGGAATGCAGAAAACAAGCACATCGGCATAATGCACACAAGGCCCAGACTAATATTGACGGTACACATATTGGCTGCTTTTTTTCACTTGTCTGTGCTTTCCGAGGTGTCGTGGTTTGGATGGATGCAAATTGTTTAAAATGAAATGCTGACAAATAGGAAGTTTTGGTTTTTAACCAAAATGACCCCCCACCACCTTCCCTCTGGTGACCTGCTGAACTTAACACTCCTCTTAATCCTACCTAGCCGTTAGAAATCTGGGTATTATCTTTAATTCCACGCTCTCCTTTGCGGCGCAAATTAAACAAATGTTGTCTGTCTGTTTTATGAAGATAGAAACTATAAAGAAGTATCTTGACCTGGTTTCTCAAGAGACAAGGAAAACAGTAGTTCATTCCTTTTTCAAGTCCCGCTTGGACTACTCTAACAGTCTCTACCTTGGTCTTCCTGCATATTTGATTCGCTGACTTCAGTTAATTCAGAATGCAGCGGCAAGACTAATTAGGAGAGTCCCGAGACGCCATCATATCTCTCCACATCTGAGACACCTGCACTGGCTCCCGGTGGAACGGCGTATTAACTTCAAAGCTCTGATGTTGGCTTTCAGATTTTTCCACGGTGATGTGCCGCACTATCTGTTGAATAGACTGTCTCCATACACTCAAAAGAGGGTACTTACAGCCAACAGGAGTCGCCTTCTGTGGATCCCTAAATTTGTGAAGTCTCGTCATGGCAGCAGTTGCTTTACTGTGCGGATCGCAAAATTATGGAACAGTCTTCCTTTTAAACTACGGCAGGTTTAGTCTTTGTCAGCCTTTAAAAGGCAACTCAAAACCTGCCTATTTGACCTCGTTTAGTCCCCTGTTATTTTTGGCCCGCCTTACACTGTCTGCTAGAGCACCGGGATGCTTCTGTTGAAGCAGTTGTGTGCTCTTAAGTGTCATTTGATTTGATTTGAGTGATCTATCTCTTTCTAGCTGTCATTCCAAAAACATGTTCTGCCTGTCGTAATGGTCTCTGTGTTGTTTTCTTTTAATCTCGCTCGAGGCCACCTGAATAAACTGATTATTGGTTGATACAAGCAATTTTATTGTAAAAAGATTAAATCCCACTCAGCATTCAAACAATATCCTCTTCATTGTGAACCAAAGATGATTTCTAAAAGAGCCCTTCTTCTATAAGTCCATTCAGACAGACAGCATGTATGCTCTGGATGAAGAGGGACCCATGATAAAGCATGCCACCAATGGTGGGCGACGGCTCCACATCCTTAAAAAAAAGATAACCATGGTGATCTAATTAATCTTAAACTACCCCACTTTATCAAATTGTTTGATGCTGGCAAAGCACTTCATACCAACATTTTAAATTTCCCAGTCTTTGTTATGTTTCCTGGGTCTAGCTTTAGGGTCCGTCTGGGGTGTCACATTCTCTGTAGATAGACTTTCTCGGGTTGTTAGTCAGGTACTAGGACTCCCAGTCTGCTGTGGCAGTGTCTGTGTTGGATTACAAATGGGATCAGCAGCCTTTCCAAAGGGACATGTTCACTTGAGCCAGGGAAGTTCTTATTCTTATACAGCCCCTAGTTGATCCCATAAACAAGAGAACAGGAGGAATGAAGGTGGGTCATTAATGTGCATTAAGAGCTGATTGCTCTGTAATGACCGCTTTACAGAAACGTATAAAATTTTAAAACTGTTCTCCGCCCAGAAAACTCTTCACTCGTTTATTTTGCCATGGGCTTCTAGGGGTCCCACTGACACATCCCAAAATATCTTTGCTCTGGTGAGGAGGTTAAAAAAGCAGAAATACAAATAGTTTTTCATGTTTGGCAGCTCTTCTGTTTATTGGGAGGGAAAAGGGAGTTGGATTGGTAGGGAGGGAGAAATGTAAACATCATCCCACCTTGTATGCTTATGTTTTATTGGTGGAAGGCTCAATCTCCAAAAAGCATCAACATACAGTTGCAGTAGCAAACTGCACAAAAATAAGCCTCAACAGGGAAATAGGGAAAACAGATGCAGCAGTAGCTACACCCGTCAGGACCGAAAGGTATAATGTAGTGTAACCTCCAAAGTGGCAGGCGACACTAGTAGCCGTCAGCAGTAGCTTACAGCAAATCGCATATCGTATAAAGGAAAAGCTCTGGGTGCAGGGGAAAGTGAGAGTCTCTCTCATTCTAACTAGAAACATGCACTAATATAAAATACAAGAAAACATGTGGACAACAATGTTGTGGATCTGGTCACCCTAGTCCAATGCAAAGACATCTTTCAGTGGTGAGCAGCTTCATTCTTCCTTTCCCACAGAAAACACATGGAGTTCACAGTCTGCTATCAAATATGCAACAGACATCACTAAACATTTGTATATCTGGAAACGTCTAACCTTGGTTCCCAGGGAAGTTTACCGCAGTGTCTATTCTATCATTTGTTGATATTGATTTGTTTTTTTAAGCGCGCAAATGCCAATGGCGTCTTGGCGCTTATGTCAACTGCACTAACAAGGGAAAAATCCTAAAAATGGAGCCAACTGCTTACATCTTATCACATTGGGCAGGAAAATAACCAGGTTTTAAGCTGTTTACTTAAGCTAAGAAAATTAGACTGGCCTCTCAGGTGTTCAGGTAGGCTGTTCCAAAGATGTACTGTGGAGTTGATAAAACTCCTACCTCCCCAGTTCTTTCTACTGAATTTGCAGACATTGACTGCCCTGGAGTTAGTTGAACTTAACGTCCTGCTAGGTCTATACCAGGAAAGATTTTTCTTCAGGTATGCAGGGTTTTATGAGCCAGGCATAGCGCCTTAAACCTAACTCTTTTCTTCACAGGAAGTCAATGAAGTTCTCGTAATGTCCCAGACATTGGCTGGAACTTTGGAATTCTCGCCGCTGCATTCTGCAGAACCTGCAATTTTTTCAATGAGCGCTGGGGAGCGCCTAAGTATAAGGCATTGCAATAATCCAGCCTCGAAAGCACCAAGGCTGTGACCACTGATTTTTGAAGTTCAGAAGGGATAAAAAGGAGAATCTCTCTAATCTTACACAACAGGAATAAGCAGGAGGATGTGAGTTTATTTATCTGTGCGTTAAAGAACAGACTGTCATAAAAAATGATTCCCAGATTCTTGACAGAAGATGCTGGGGTGGGAGGAGAACCAAACATCTTGGGCCACCAGGAATGGTTCCAAGAGACTGAATTCTTGCCAAAAAGGAGAACCTCAGTTTTAGACAAATTAAGCATAAGGCTATTATCATTCATCCATTGATTAATGGCTACCATACATCATTTGAAATGGTGTGCCGTCTCATCAACATCGTTTGAGATAGATATAACGATTTGTGTGTCGTCCACATATGCTACTGGAGCAAAGCCAAAAGACCAAATTAATTTAGTCAGGGGGGGCACGTAAATATTAAACAGTGTGGAGTTCAGTGATGAAGATTTATTCAATGTTTCACTGAGTAACAATGAACTATACTAGAGACAGAAACATCTATTTGAGATTTCTAGTTAAGTAATGGCTTTCGTATTTCTAATAAGTAAGCATCTTTGCTAAATTGTGTGATTCTCTATTCAGTATTATGTGAACATGAGATAGATAGGAAGATCAAGTTTGGCACATCTAGAATATGTAGCTTAAGAAAGGAATACATTTTATAAACTCGTAACTTTCTGCAGCTATGACAAAATCTAAGCAAGTCACGTTAAGTCACATTAATGTCAAGCTATCAAATACATTTGTGCATGGTTTAGAAATTCCTAAAGCCTCTGTTTGTTAAAGGAAAATCTAACAACAATCGACCAGTGAATATGGGTGTTTGGTGCATTTTGCACATTTAAACTACGTGTCATTTTTAAGTGCATTTTCATGTTAATACCCAAGGCAAATTATTATTTTTGTTCATACATTTTTATATACATTTTCTAGCTCTATCAAATCCAACATGCCGACCTTTTCTATCTGTATGTATGTATGTACGTACGTATGTATGTATGTGTGCGTGTAGTATTTGTATAGTGCAAATCTAGTCAAAAAAGCAGTGCAGCTCTGTACAGCGTGAAAAGGAAAAAATGCAGTCAATGAGTTATGGGCGAGGTAGCTGGGTTCTGGAAGCATATGTGCACTGTTTCTACATTGTGCTGGAGTGTTCATTAAAGAGGAGCATCTTCAATTCTTTTCTAAATTGGAACAGCATGGGGTCAGTCCTGATGGATACAGGGATGTTATTACTGATGCTGGGTGCATAGATGAAAAAGGCGTGTTGCCTTGATTTTTTTCTTTTTATCCCTTCTTAGTCTCCAGTCTGATGGTGTCCTGGGTGTGGGTTTGCCAAGAGCCACCAGAAATTGTGAGTTTATCTGAAAGATAAGCTGTGGTGGTGGACATGGTGGCTTTTTAAATGATTTGGTTGGTATTGAAGATGGGGCTGATAAGGGGAGCCCTGAGAGTTCTATCATTCTCAAAAAGTGGATTATTAGTGGGGGTGGATATAATCACTATTCTTGCTATATCTAGTACAGGCTTCAGTAATTTAAAACTGAGCTCAGCCCCTAGTAGCTATGGGACAGAGCAGACAGACTTAACTTAAGAAAATTTGTAAAGCATTTATAAGTATCAACCGGTTAAAAATTCACAGCACTATACACATGCTACTCCAATGTATGAAAATAGAGAATAATTTAATTGCACCAACACAACACAATCCAGTAAAGGGAACTAGACATGTTAAATTTTAAAAAATTTAATAAAAATAGTGACAAAAAGTGTTAAGTGCAATATCTTACTGGCATTGGAACCTTTGTTCTGCAGTTTTAATACAGATTGCTGAAGTAGAAATACAACCATCTGAGCTATCTCATTGGGCTTGGAGCCTGTAACCTGTAGGTGCCACACTTACTGTGGCATTTGCTCATCTCATCGCTCTATTACCTTCCTTTTCACAAATATTACATGCCAGAAGGGGATCTGATTCGACTCTGATCCCTGCTCACTTTTGTGCACCCCAGCATTCAATTTTGTTACCACTGCTATGTGTAATCGTTTTACGGAGCAACTGTGCGAGCTGTTTCCAGATTTGTGGTTCCCCTGAGGAAATACACACAACTAGACATGAAGGTTTCTCCTGTTGATGAGCTATACTTTTTTTTTATGACTTCCTAATATTGTAAATGCATCTAATATCATACATATATCATATATGTAAGTGGAATTTAACAAAATGTGCAGGTATGTGAAAAGTACTGTTGCTGTTACATTTTTGAATAAATAGATTAAAACAGTTATTGAAAATCTGCCTCCAGGATCTAGTTGTGGATGTCCAATAACTTTTTAAAAGTAAATATTTTTAAACCCAAATTCCTGCTGTTTGACAAATATTATAGTACTGTTCCCATTCCATCATGCTAGAAGGCGCTGGCAGATAGTGGCTCAAAAGTAAATAAAGAGAAAAAAAAGTGTGCAGCCGCCATTTGTTTTCTAGTTGCTTACTTTTGTAGCAAAAGCAGCCCCGTGCTTTAGCTTTAAACATCCTAAGCTAAAGCACAGGTGCTGCGATTGCTTAAAAAGTGAAGGAATAGAAACATTTTTTTTTCCATTTCTTTACTTTTGAAGCAATCGGGGCACCCTCGCTTTATCTTAAGATGTTTAAAGCTAAAGCGCGGATGCCGCAAGTGATTTGCAATGCAATAGCTCTCGCATTACTGAAAGTTTAAGCTACTGGCATTGCATTATTATTAGCAACGCCAATAACTCAAACTTTCAGTAATGCGAGACCTTTTGCATTGCAAATGCTTGTTTTCTGTTCTGCATGCCTTGCCTAGAACACTCAGTTTCATATTGTTGGTTTCTGTTATTCCAAGCCTGGCTGATATTCAACAGAGGTTTATGTCTATAAATTATTAATTGTTTTTGAACTCTGTTGCTCTCAAAGTCGCTCCACTTACGTTTAATTACCCTATAATGTATTTTCGTCCAATGGTGTTTTCCCCAATGTCTTTCGGCGATTCATGCATTAATTGTTTGCTTTCATGATTTCCTGACATGTTTTGTCAGTGGAAAGACTAAAGCTTTTTCCTGGATCTCGGCAACTTCTCAGTAGTGAGGGAAGTTTTACATTACTTGGTTAGTGGAGGAACAATAGCTACAGTAGCAAATGTCTTGACTATCTTTTCAGCACTCAAGCCCAGTGCTGAATTTAATGAAACTATCCTGACTTTTAGCAGAAGTTCATCTTCAGAAACTGGAGCAAAGACTGAAATGTATGGCAGACGGCTCTATCAATAAAGTAGGGAAGCATTTAATAGAGGAAGTGCAAACTGTAGAGTTTGCAGAAAATGATCGGAAAATCTTTTCAGTTTAGAGTGAGAATAATCAGAAAATTCAGAGCATACTGACGGGCAAGTTGTAGTAGAAGATGCACATGAAGTCAAATTTGCCATCTTATTTAAGGTGGAGA
This sequence comes from Calotriton arnoldi, assembly GCA_963921515.1. Taxonomy (NCBI): domain Eukaryota; kingdom Metazoa; phylum Chordata; class Amphibia; order Caudata; family Salamandridae; genus Calotriton; species Calotriton arnoldi. The sequence goes on from CAWUFW010001245.1 coordinate 1,408,763, forward strand.
GTAATAGCTTTTATAAGATTAGACACATTCTGAAAGCTCGACTGATAAAATAGCACAACACTGTTGTAGGGATTCTATGTAAGTATGGTGGTCCTCAACATAAGTAAGCCTAATCTAAGGTGAGTAGGAAGCAAACCAATGCTGTTCAAGTTTTTTGCAACATCTTTTGGCGTCTGACACTTTGACCATTAACCAAGGGCTGAAGGTTCGTTCTTGTGAGGTTTCATAGCTAAGAGAATGAATGTAACATCTAACAGAGCAAATAAACATGCATCAGAAGACTTACAACAGGTTTCCACATCAGCAAGGGAGGAGAGGTTTGCATTAAAGCAGGCACATTCCTATTCCACAATTTAGACCAGGACCTGCATAAATCTTTTGATTGGGCATCAGTAACAGAAGACTAGGAAGTTGAGGGATTAAGATAAAATAGACCAGTTTTATGATCTGACTAATTTTATGGAAGTAGATGTTTTCTAGAAATTAACTTCTAAAAGTTAGGAACTTTCCAAATTGAATACTTCCTCTATGTTTATGTCCTACGATGTCGAAAACACCAAATTGTCGATGAGGATAGTAGAATAGTTTTGTGGTATTAAGAAACACAGAAACAAATTATCTAGTAGTCAGACACCTTAAGAACTGCCCCAACAGTGATAAGAGTTCATGATGGTATTTTTGTATCGGTTGTGTACCCTCAAAATTCATAATTAGCACATCACAAGTGCAAACTATGACAACATGCATCTAGATATACTTAAGAACTAGACAGTCAAATGCCAAAGGAACTAAATGTAGAAAAAGAATTACACTCGTACATAGTTGAAAATGATACTTACTATGCTAAGAACAGCTATACAAGAAATTGTAGCCCATGAGCAAGTGTCGGAGAATGAAATTTAAATATTAAGTGATGCTGTACATAAGGAAGGAAGGGATGGTATTATACATTGCTATGTAAATTGATAAAGTAATGAATACTGCATTTCCCAATTGAGTCATGGTACATGATGACATAGGAGCTGTTATGTAAATTGATTTATACTACATATTTTATTCAGGTGTCTGAAATATTTATAAAACTGTTTTTTAATACTGGCAGACACAGTACTGTTAATATGTCTATTGAGTCGAAATATGAGTGACATAATTTCTACCTGAGGCATAATTGGAAATAAACACACAGTGTAGTAACACGTAATAAACTCCCCCTGGATTTGCCAACTGGGTGAGACAAACACATAATTAACTCCAGGTGTCAAAGTGTAAACATTACAGTGCTGAAATTCTTGTCAGTTTGTAAGTGTCTAAACTGAGGCAAACTTTGAAAGCGATATGAAGATGCCTAAATGAAAGTTGATCATAAGTATCACAAAAGTTTGATAAATGTAATGGTGAAACATAGTATTGAACGCTCAGTCACAAGGATTCACTAATAATTTTTAACTTAAAAAAATCAAAAACATGATTTTAATATGATATATATGATAATGAGATATATATATATATGTGTGTGTGTGTGTGTATGTGTATATATGTATGTGTATACATTATATATATATATATAATTACCTACTGGAGGTCGCCAGTAGGGAGTTATAGTATGGACCTAGCTTCCATAGGCAAATCGTTTTTTGTTTTGCTAATAACTTTGGCGTCATTTGATGAATTTTTACGAAAGTTTCAAAACTAGTTTGCCACTCACTTCAGCTGCGGTCTGGAAAATGTTGGGTTGATTCATCAATTGGTGGCCGAGAAAAGGTTGGGGGCCCAAAACACATTTTCCCCTTGCAATTTTCTATAGGGATCTTGAACACAACTGCAGCTTGAACCGCTGAACAGAATTACACCCTCAAGGGGCTGGTTCTATGGTTGCGTTTTATGTAGCCTGAAGGTGTATAAAGAAGATATATGGAGTGTAATGCCCTCAAAGAGCTGAATCTGTGGCTGCATTTTATGTGGTCTGAAAGTGACGCTCTCTAGGGGCTGTTTTTATGATTGCATTTTATACGGTCTGAAAGTATATAAAAATCACTCAAGCGCGTTATGTTAATTTTAAAATGTTTTATTGAAATCATAATGCTGACAGTGATTACTGATAAAGGTATTTACCTTTATTGACATTAATAATTGAATTTACCCATGGTTATTATTGATCATTGCATTCATGCACAAAATGATGGTGTTTTGAGCATGTGATTTGTTCTTGTAATATGGTGAATCCTTGATAATGCCAGTAGGCCTGTTTTATTTAAAGTGATGCCCCCGCTAAAAGAAAAAAGCAGTGACTGAAAAATAAGTCACACAATAGCCATGCAAACTATAACTCACACACCTATTGTAATACTCATGACCCACCCTTTATGTGACTTAACTCGCACTTTAACTATAATGCTCATGACTTCACCCTTAATATGGCATATCATTTTACCTTTAACGCTGTGTGTTAGAAATGGGGGTCTCTAGTTGGCAGAGGTAGGTACCTTTGTCCAAATAGGGACCCTTGCTTCTAGTCAGGATAAGGGGAATACTCTCCTAAAATAACCCCTGCTCACCCCCTTGGTAGCTTGGCACGAGCAGACCGGCTTATCTCAGAGGCAGTGTGTAAAGCATTTGTGAACACATACAGTAATACAGTGAAAACACTACAAATGGACACCACACCAGTTTAGAAGAAAAAAAAGTAATCTTTATCTAAACCAAAACAAGTCCAAACGACAAAAATCCACAATACAGTAATCCACAATACAGTAATAAAAATATGACTTTCAGATGGTAGAAATAGTTCAGTTCAAAGCAAATTGCAGATGCAACACTTTTCTCACAAAGTACCTGGGCTGCGTCACGCAAACAAACAAAAAGGGCCGCAGGGAAGGTGATGCTTCGGTTCCTTGCTTTGGGGGAAGTGATGCGTTGGTTCCTTACTGCAGCGAAGGGGAGGTGATGCGTCGGTTTCTTACTGCGTGGGGAGGTGATGCTTCGGTTTCTTACTGCATCCCCCAACGTTGCAACAGACTTGGCGCCTCGATGCGATGCGACAATCCGGTGACGATGCGTGAACTTGTGCAGCCGCACAGCAGGCCTTGCATCGAACTCGGTGCGATGATCTCGGGCTTTGGAGATTGGTACACTCGATGCGGCGTGCAGCAATTTCTCGAGCCGCGGCAGACGCTGTGACGATTTCTTCGGCGATGCGTCGGAAACAGGTGCGGATGTGTCTCGCTTCTTCGAAGTTGAGTCGATTTTCCAGCCCCCAGTGGAAAACAAGCTCTATAGGTCCAGAACAGCAGCAGGCACCTCTTTGCGGATTATAATTCCCAGCCAGGAAATTCAGGGAAGCTGGTGGTGAAGTCTTTGTGTCCCTGAGACTTCAGAACAGGAGGCAAGCTCAGTTTCAAGCCCTTGGAGATCTTCTTTCAAGCAGGTGACAAAGTAAACAACAAAGTCCTTTTCTCCTTTCCTTGGCAGCAAGTAGCCACTGCAGGTCAACCCCAGACAGCAAACAGCACAGGGGCAGTATTCCTCCTCAGCTTCTCCGGCTCTTCTCCTTGGCAAAGGTTCCTCTTGATTCCCAAAGTGATCTAAAAGTCTGGGCCCCTCTTTTTATACACAAAAATCCTTTGTTCTCTGAAGGCAGAGAGTGTCTGTAGTCTGTACCCAGCCAAAACCAGTTCTGTCCTCACTGGTGCACATTCCAGGCAGGAGGTGGAGGCGGCATTGTTGAAGGCAGACCAGGCCCATGCAGGTGAAAAGAAATCTCCTCCCCCTACTCTAAATGCAGCCCAGGTCTATTCAGCCTAGCCCTGACTCATCAGACATCTGGAGCCACTGACCCTCTCCAGCCCCTGTTATCCAAAAGCCAGACATGCAATACACAAACCTAGCAGAGGCACACTGGATGGTTAGGCAAGAAAATACCTACTTTCTAAAAGTGGTATTTTCAAACACAGAATGTAAAAAACACCCTCACTAAAAGATGCAGTTTAACATTCTGAGTTCAGGGATACTAAACTTTATTTTCCTACCTTGTTCCTAGGGCCAGTTATGTTTATAAGATGTTATAAAAAAACTCCCCATTCTGTCCTATTGGAACAGGTAGCCTTGCAAGAGTGAAGAATGAAATTGGCAGTAATTCACTATCAGGACATGACACACACATCAGGGCATGTCCTACCTTTCACATACACTGCACCCTGCCCACAGGGCTACCTTGGGCCTACCTTAGGGGTGTCTGACATGTAAGAAAAGGGAAGGGTAGGGCCTGGCAAGTGGGTGCACTTGCCAAGTCGACATGGCAGTACCAGACTGCCCGCAGGCTCTGCAATGGCAGGCCAGAGTTACATTTACAGGCTGCTTCTGTGGATGGCACAATCAGTGCTGCAAGCTCATCAGCAGCATTTGATTTACAGGCCCCGGGCACACATGATGCACTGTACTAGGAACTGACTAGTAATTCAAATAGCCAATCATGGAAACACGAATCCATAACAGTAATTTAAAAAAGGGAGCACTTGCACTTTGGCACTGAACAGCAGTGGCAAAGTGCCCAAAGCATCTAGACCAGCAAAACGGAGCCCAACACACAGCAAAAACACAGGAGGCAAAGCAAAAAATAGAAGGGAGACCCACGCCAATGGTGCCAGGTCTAACGCGTGTCCCCTCCAGCTGAAATGTGGGGAGAACTACCCACCCTCTTGGGAGTTCTCTTCACTAAGGCGGAAAAGTCTGGACAGACCATTAGCATTAGCGTGTTCTGTAGAAGGGCGGTGTTCCACCGTGAAGTCCATCCCCTGTAGGGAAATGGACCTCCTCAACAGCTTTGGATTCTCACCCCTCATTTGCATCAACCATCTGAGGGGCCTGTGGTCGGGCTGAACCCGAAAGTGAGTCCCAAACAAGTAGGGCCTCAGCTTCTTCAGCGCCCAGACCACAGCAAATGCCTCACGATCAATCGCACTCAACCTCTGTTCCTGTGGAAGTAATCTCCTACTAATGAAGGCTACAGGTTGGTTTAGGCCCTCTTCGTTCAGCTGTGAGAGCACAGCCCCCACACCATGCTCTGAAGCATCTGTCTGCACAATGAATTCCCTTGAGAAGTTGGGCGCCTGACGCACGGGCGCCGTGCACATGGCAGATTTCAGGGCATCAAAAGCTTTCTGGCAGACGTCAGTCCAGTTCACTTTCTTGGGCTGCTTCCTGGAAGTCAGCTCTGTCAAGGGGGCAACACTGGTGCCCATACCCCTTGACAAATCTCCTGTAATACCCTTTGAGTCCTAAAAAGGCTCTCACCTCAGTCTGGGTCTTGGGGGGGTTCCCACGCCAGAATCAATCTTGGGCTGTAGGGGCGCCACCTGGCCGCTCCCTACCTGGTGTCCCAAGTACACCACAGAACCCTGCCCGATCTGGCACTTACTCGCCTTGATCGTGAGTCCTGCCCTCTGCAGAGCCTTCAACACTTCCCAGAGGTGGTTCAGATGCTCCTCCCAAGTGGCACTGAACACTGCGATGTCATCCAGGTAGGCGGCACTGAAATCTTCCAGTCCAGCCAACACCTGGTTGACCAACATCTGAAAGGTGGCAGGGGCATTCTTCAACTCAAAGGGCATCACCCAGAATTGGTAGTGCCCCTCTGGCATTGAGAATGCTGACCTCTCCTTTGCCCCATCAGTTAAGGCAATCTGCCAGTACCCAGACATTAAGTCAAACGTACTGAGGTACCGGGCAGCTCCCAACCGATCGATGAGTTCATCAGCTCTGGGGATGGGGTGTGCATCAGTCCTGGTGACCGAATTGAGCCCTCAGTAGTCCACACAGAACCGGAGTTCTGGTGTGGCACCGGGTGCGGCAGCCTTTGGGACCAAGACCACTGGGCTGGCCCAAGGGCTGTTTGAGGGCTCAATCACCCCTAGCTCTAGCATCTTGGAGACCTCCTCCTTGATGCAAGCCTTGACCCTGTCAGTCACTCTGTAAATTTTGTGCTTTACAGGAGGGCTGTCCCCAGTGTCAACATCATGGACGCACCACTGAGTGACACCAGGGGTCAGGGAGAACAGAGCAGCAAACTGTCCCAACAGTTGGCGGCAGTCACTCTGCTGTTCAGGAGTCAGGGTGGGGGAGAGTGATACACCGTCCACTGACCCATCATGCTCCTTTGCATACATGAGGTCAGGAAGAGGCTCAGTCTCCTCTTCCATCCCAGCATCTGTTGCTAGGAGCATGCCCACTTCGGACCTCTCCAAGTGGGGCTTCAGGCGGTTCACATGCAGGACTCGCAAAGGGTTCCTAGGAGACTGCAAGTCCTCCAAGTAGGTGACGTTACTCTTGCGTTCCACCACCGCAAATGGTCCGGTCCACTTATCCTGGAGCGCACAAGGCTCCACGGGGGCCATGACCCATACTTTCTGTCCAGGCTGAAACTCGATCAGAGTGGCTTTCTGATCATACCAACGTTTCATTTCCTCATGGCTGGCTTCCAGGTTCGCCTGAGCGAGTTGCCTGAAGCGCTTAGTCTGGTTTCTGATGGCCAGCATGTAGCTATATACATCCTGGGGAGGTTTACTGGGAGCTTTCTCTCAGCCTTCTTTCACCAGACTCAGAGGTCCTCTTACAGGATGGCTGTACAGCAGCTCAAAGGGACTGAACCCTAAGGACTTATGTGGCACCTCTCTGTAAGCAAACAAAAGGCATGGTAAGAGGACGTCCCACTTACGCCTCATGGGTTCACCAAGACCCATAATCATGCCCTTCAGGGTCCGGTTGAATCTCTCAACCAGCCCATTACCTTGGGGGTGGTAAGGAGTGGTGAACTTGTATGTAGCACTGCACTCCTGCCACAGGGACTTCATATACTTCGATATGAAGTTGGTACCCCGGTCGGACACCACCTCTCTGGGGAACCCCACATGGGAGAAAATCCCCATCAACGCACAATCCACCACGGGGGCCGTCACAGTACGGAGAGGGATGGCTTCCGGGTACCAGGTTGCATGGTCCACCAAGACCAGGATGAACCAGTTGCCCATGGCTGTCTTGGGATCCAGAGGCCCCACAATGTCAATTCCCACCCTCTCAAAGGGGGTGCTGACCACAGGGAAAGGTTGGAGAGGAGCCTTACACTTCCTCCCACTCTTACCACTTGCCTGGCATCTCTGGCAAGACCTACAATGAGTATCAGAACTCTTGCGCAGTTGGGGCCAGTAAAAGTGGGTGACAAGCCTTTCAAATGTATTGTCTTGCCCCAAATGCCCTGCCAAAGGCACATCATGAGCCAGACCTAGTAGGAAGGCTCTGAAGCGCTGGGGTACCACCAGCACACGGGCTGACCCAGGCTCAGCAACCTTAGACTCGCTATACAGGAGACCATTCTCCCAGTATATCCAATGTGATCCAGACTGATCACCTGCTGCCTGGTTTGCAGCCTGTTGCCGCAAACCAACAAGAGAAGGGCACTTCTGCTGCTCCTGGCAGTATTCCTCCCTAGTGGGGCCTCCTTCCTGCTGCCAATGGGTCAGCTCAGGCAGGTCCCCCAGTTCAGCCACTTGTTCCCCGGTAGGCTCCAGGGCATCCCCCTCAAGGTTTGCCTCCTCCTGGACTGTGGGAACTTCGGGGGCCGGTTTCCAGCGCCCCCTGACTCCTCTCTTTCAGGCAGGCACCTGGGCCACTCTTTCAGGCGCCAGGTCCTCTTGAATGCCCTTACCGGCTGCCATTGACCGAGTGGTCATACACGCCCACTCAGGCAGACCCAACATCTCTAAATGAGACCTCCGCTCCACCTTCGCCCAAGGTGAGCTCTCTAAATCATTGCCTAGCAGACAGTCAACAGGCATGGCTGGCCTCACAGCTACTTTCAAGGTACCTGAGACCCCCCCACTCAAAGGGAACCTGTGCCACTTTGCAGAGGCACTCTGAATTGTCAGCGGCAACTACTGGGTAGAATGCGTTGGGGACCACCTGCTCTTCAGATACCAGCCGACAACTGATAGCTGTCACACTGGCTCAGGTGTCTCTCAGAGCCTCCACACTATGGCCATTGATGGTCACCCACTGCCTGTACTTCTTAGTGTTATCAGGCAGATGAGCTCTTGGGACCATCTCACTGTCTCCTAAAGAGACCAGGGACATCTCTGCGGGACCCCACCCATCTTGGGCACCCGACTCCTCCCCCAAGGCTACACTAGCCATCTGCCGGGGCGGTGCACCAGTGGGTGCGGTGGTAACACTTTTGGTACACCTAGGATCCCCTTGGAAGTGGCCCACCTGACCACAACAATAACACGCCTTGGAACCCCTCTGAACAGGCTTACCTTTCGGGATCCATGGCTTCTTCTCAGTGGGAGGCTGGGACCCCTTACCTTGGTTCCCTTGGGGATTACTTTGTGGCCCTTTTGGAACTCCTTCTATTTACCCTTGCCCCCCCCACTCATCTCCTGGGGACCCTGCGCACCTTTGGCGGAGTCTCCCACATGACCTTTGGACCCTGGTGCTGACCCAGCGGTCCGTCTCCACAGCAAGCTTTCTGGGATCAGTCCGCTTACTGTCAATCAGGTGCTGGCCTAGCTCTCGAAAACAATTATCTGACAAGTGCTCCCATGCAACCAAATCATAGAGCCCCTGCAAATCATTCACCTTGCTACCCTTCACCCAACCATCCAGTGCTCTGGAAAAATAGGACACATACTCCACCCAAGTACTTGACTCCAACTTCTTACAGTTTCAAAATTTCTGCCTATAAAGCTCTGGGGTCAACCCATACCTGGCTATCAAGGCTTCCTTCATGGGGGCATAGGACATCTGATCCTCAGTGGGCAAAGCTAGCAATGTCTCCCTTCCTTCACTGAAGAAGCGGCCCCACAACCCCGCTCCCAATCTCTCTCAGGGACCTGGTGGGACCTCATCGCTACTTCATAGGCCTTGAACCACTGCCCAATGTCCTCATGCTTCATGAAATCCTTTATAAGTTCTTTGGGAATGTATACCTTTCCTTCCCTAGGCACTGACGGTGTGCTGCCACCAGAGGGATTGATCTCTAAACTCTTTGCTTTCAGATCCAACTCCCTCAATCCGCTCTCAAGCTCTTACAGCATCTTCATTTCCTCCATGGCCAATTTCTTGCTCTCCAACTCCAATCTCTTATTCTCTATGTCACCCTGGCTCCCCAGCTTGAGCTTAGCAAGCTCCAATTGATGCACTCTGCTTCTCTCCCTGTCCTCCAACTCCTCTGGAGACAGACCCTTTGAAGACACACTGCTGCCAACCCTGGAAGGCAACTTCCCCCCATTCAGGCCCAATAGCCTCTCCTGCTGCCCATCTAAATTCTCTCCCTCCACCATAGGCTCCTCGGTATGCTCACTGGCATTCCTTGATTCCAACCAGGCCCTCAGCACCTTTTGATATTCCTCCTTTCTGGTGAGGCCTCTCACAGAGATTTAAAATTTTCTGCAGACACCTTTTAGTTGTGGCACAGTGTAGGTATCAACCCTTTCCTCCTCAAATTCGATATCCCCAGATCCAATGGATGCTGGTTTACTCATGGTGAAAATTGGCAGTTCTCAAGATGCAAAACAATTCCCAGGAAGAAAACTCTACCAAATGTACGTGGTTGCGTAATGGTCTGCACTATGCTAGTAGTGTACACCAATCACTGTATGTAAGACACAAATGCAAGTCCAGATCCTCACCGCTGACCACCAATTTTAGAAATGGGGGTCTCTAGTTGGCAGAGGTTGGTACCTTTGTCCAAATAGGAACCCTTGCTTCTACTCAGGGTAAGGGAGATACACTTCTAAAATAATCCCTGCTCCCCCCCCTTGGTAGCTTGGCACAAGCAGACAGGCTTATCTCAGAGGCAGTGTGTAAAGCATTTGTGAACACATACAGTAATACAGTCAAAACACTACAAATGGACATCACACCAGTTTAGAAAAATAAGTAATCTTTATCTAAACAAAAACAAGACCAAACAACAAAAATCCACAATACAGTTATCAAGATATGCTCAAAGATAGGTTTTCACTGAATTAAAGTTTGTAGCAACAAATAACTCCACCTGGAGTTATTACGACGTCGTGACAGATGAAAATCCCAAAAGAACGGCGCCGACCGCGAAGTGCGCAGCGTCAGGCGTGGAGTCAAGCAGACCCCCAAAGAACAGTACCTTGGAATTGGTGAAAGCAAAGATGGGGCACGGCATCGGGGAGGTGATGCTTCGTTGGCGCCGGCCGGCGTTGGTTCCTTACGACCCCAGGGGAGATGAAGCCTCGGTTCCTTACTGCGGTGCAGGGGAGGTGAGACATTGGTTCCATACTGTGTCGGGGATGTGACGTCACGGTGGCGGCAAGGCGTCGGTTCCTTACGACGGTGCAGTGTTGATGGATTCAGGAGTCACCCACGTCGAGTATCGGCCCTGCGTTGATGAAGCACCGGTGTCGGTGAAGTCGGGGCTGCGGTGTGAGTCGGGACGGTGCGTTGTGGCGTCAAGAGCGGTGTCCTCGGCTCCGGTGCAGGCAGTGGCCTCGGTGACGGCTTCAGAGTCGATGCGGCACAGCGTCGGCAGCCGCTGGGCCTATGGCGCAAGTTGGGGAAGTGCGTCTTGCTCTTCACGAGCGGTGCCCACGGCTTCGGTGCAGGTTACAGCATCCGCTCGCTGGCGTCAGTGTTGCAATTTTCTTCTGTGGCAGCTGAAACAGCAGTTCCAGATGCAGAGAGACAGAAGAAATGAAGTCTTTGTGTCTCTGAGACTTCAGAACAGGAGGCAAGCTCAATTTCAAGCCCTTGGAGATCTTTTCCTCAAGCAGGTGACAAAGCAAACAGCAAAGTCCTTTTCTCCTTTCCTTGGCAGCAAGTAGCCACTGCAGGCCAACCCCAGACAGCAAACAGCACAGGGGCAGTATTCCTCCTCAGCTTCTCTGGCTCTTCTCCTTGGCAAAGGTTCCTCTTGATTTCCCAGAGGTGATCTAAAAGTTTGGGGTCTGGGCCCCTCTTTTTATACACAAACATCCTTTGTTCTCTGAAAGCAGAGAGTCTCTGTACCCAGCCAAAACCAGTTCTGTCCTCACTGGTGCAGCTTCCTGGCAGGAGGCGGAGACAGCATTGTTGAAGGCAGACCAGGCCCATTCAGGTGAAAGGAAATCTCCTCCCCTACTCTAAATGCAGCCCAGGTCTATTCAGCCCAGCCCTGACTCATCAGGCTCTCTGGAGCCACTGCCCCTCTCCAGCCCCTGTCATCCAAAAGCCAGACATGCAATACACAAACTTAGCAGAGGCACTCTGGATATGGCTAAGCAAGAAAATACCTACTTTCTAAAAGTGGTATTTTCAAACACAGAATGTAAAAGTCACCCTCACTAAAAGATGCATTTTAGCATTCTGAGTTCAGGCATTCTAAACTTTAATTTCCTACCTTGTTCCCAGGGGTAGTTATGTTTATAAGATGTTATAAACAAACTCCCCATTCTGTCCTATGGGAACAGGTAGCCTTGCAATAGTGAAAAACGAAATTGGCAGTAATTCACTATCGGGACATGCCACACACACCAGGGCATGTCCTTCCTTTTGCATACACTGCACTCTGCCCACAGGGGTACCTTGGGCCTACCTTAGGGTGTCTGACATGTAAGAAAAGGGAAGGGTAGGGCCTGGCAAGTGGGTGCACTTGTCAAGTTGACATGGGAGTACCATACTGCACACCGGCTTTGCAATGGCAGGCCAGAGTTACATTTACAGGCTGCTTATGTGGGTGGCACAATCAGTGCTGTAAGCCAAATAGCAGCATTTGATTTACAGGCCCTGGGCACACACGGTGCACTGTACTAGGGGCTGACTAGTAAATCAAATAGCCAATTATGGAAACACCAATCCATAACAACAATTTACAGGGAGAGCATATGCACTTTAGCACTGATCATCAGTGGCAAAGTGCCCAGAGTCATAAAACCTACAAAAACAGGTCAGAAACAGGAGGCCAAAAAGCAATAAGTCCGGGGATAAACCCGCTGAAAAAGCCAGGTCTAACACGACCCCCTTCCAGCCTAAAGCCAGGGTAGACTAATCAATCCCTTGATGGGCTTCCCTGGTTGAGGCGATAGAACCTAGACCTGGCCCACAACAGCGGGGGCACGTTCTGGTTCTACGCCTTTCTGAACCCAGTTGGATCCCTCTGTCCATACTCTCAGGGCCCACTAAGCTAACCCATGGGCAACCCTTCTCATCTGTGGACACCATCTGTGCAGCACCTAACCTTAGCTTGCTCACAGGTGTGTCCCAACAGGTAGACAGTACCCACATGGCCAACACAGTGGTGTGGCCCAGTCCACCCCCGGGAGGATTCTAACCTTTGCCAGAATATTTGATGCTCTGAAACAAAATTATGCAAAAGGAACACCTATAATCACAGGTGAAACTACCAGCGAATCAGATGTCAGCGAAAATGAAGGAACAAATATCGCAAGCTCCTCAAAAGGGATCACTTTTTTAGAGTAGATGAGGTTGATGCATCTGGATCAGACCCTAACGAGGGGATGGGGAAAAGGCAAACCAAGAGGCAGAGGGCGTGGAAGAGGAGATTTAAAATCTTCAAAGGAAATAGAAAAACAAGACGATCAAGGAGAAAGAAAACAATACCCCTTACGGAATTTGACGAGAAGGAAATGAAAGCAACAAAAGAAGAAGAAAATATTTTTGTCAACCTCTCAAATCATACGCTGACTATAGATGAACAAACTCTGCTAAACAAAGGACTATCTTTCTGCCCTGAAAAACACTTCGATTACACAGACACGAAGATAGACACCTACAAATATGTACGTAAATTGAAATTGGCAAAGATTTATGCCAATCGACCGAAGACAACAAACAAAGCATCTATAATGGAAGAACGATCGGAAGAACAACTAGAAGAAGGAACCAACTTGACCATTGAACAAATTCTGGACCTGAAAAATATGTTCGATCTCATGTACAACTTAGAAGGAAACAAACTAACGGAAAGTCAGGTGTTGGAGGAGCTGTCTTTAGATACTCAAAAACATGCCCCAAGTGGATTGAGAAACAAATCCAAATTCTATCCATCACTTTCGGCTGGGAATAAATTTGACATTTTCTCAGAAGCAATCATGAAAGAGCTAGAGCACTTGGAGAAAGTTCAAACTAATAATAAACGGGAGAATCTTTCCAAAAAAGAACATGCGGCTCTGAAATTATTGATGTAAAACAGCAATTTAATCATTAAACCGGCGTACAAAGGGGGCAATATAGTTGTGCAAAACAGAGCATACTATATAAAGGAGGCATACAGACAACTTGACGATGGAACCAAATAGTTGGACCACAATCCGATCAATCAAATGATCTTTGATCTTAAGACAAAACTCAATGAATGGCATGCTATGAACCTGATCAATGACGAAGAACTACGCTTTTTGTTTAAAGAGCAACCAACCATACCAACCATATACTTCTTGCCTAAGATTCACAAGACTCTCTGTGATCCCCCTGGAAGACCCATTGTATCCTCCTGTGAATCCCTCTACGAAAATATCTCTACGTATGTGGACCACTATCTAGCACCCATGGTACATAATCTGAGCTCTTATATAAGAGATACAGGAGATTTTCTTCACATTTGGCAGATACCACATGGAACTCAAACTATATAATGGCAACAATATATGTTGTGTCGTTAAATACATCTATAGAACATAATATCGGCCTTCAAGCTTGCACACACTTTTTGAAGCAGCGGAACATAACTGAGCTCCAACGTTCGGCCATGCTACTAACAATGATTGAAATGTGCATAAGGAACAACTTCTTCCTCTTCAACCAGGACTTATATCAACAACTATGTGGCACCGCCATGGGGATCTCATTTTCACCGAACTATGCAAATCTTACCATGGGATTGGGGGAAAAAGAGATAGCATGGGGACCAGACAACCAACAAGCACTGGAAAAGATCGTACTTTGGGTCCGATATATAGACGACCTATTTGTAATCTGGAATGGGAAAAAGAAAGAGTTCATGAATTACTTCAACAAACTCAACCAAAACAATATTGGCCTCTCTTTTACCTGCTCCACGAGTCAAACTAGAATAGACTTCCTGGATACTTCCATATACATTGATAAAGGGGAAATACACTCAACTCTCTACAGGAAGGAAACCACCACGAACAGTATCCTACATGGAACTAGTTTCCACCCAAAGCCCCTACTGAGAAGTATCCCGTATGGGGAATTCATGAGAATGCGTCGCAACTGCTCCAAAGATACAGACGCAAACGAAAAAATATGGAAAGTGCAGCAAGACTAAAAAGAAGAGGATACAAAACGAAGGATTTGCGGGAAAGTCTACAGAAAATACAAAAGGTAACACGTAGAGAAACCTTGACCTCACAAAGAGACAAAGCAAGAAGAATGCCTGAATCAGACAAACAAGAAACACCGAGATTGATCCTAACGTACAGCAAGGAAAGCTCAAAGATTGTAAGGACAATACAAAGGTTCTGGCATCTAATAGCTTAAGACCCTGACATTGGCAGCACTCTGGGGATGCGACCATTGGTGACATATAGAAAAAACAAATCGCTAAAAGATCAATTAGTCCAAAGTCATTTCCAAGACAAGCCCAAGAAGAACTGGTTAGAGGAACAGCCATTAGGGTTCAAAAAATGCAACAACTGCAAGACAGGTAAAATAGGAACAAACACAAAAGAAATATTGGACACAGAAGGGAAAAGAATCAAGATCAACCAAAGGATCACATGCACAACTCAATTTGTGGTATACGTCATCCGGTGTGCATGTGGCCTACAATACGTGGGCAGCACTGTCTGCATGCTGAAAAAGAGAATCCTAGAACACATCTGAGCCGTGAAGATCAAAGATCAGAACTATGCAACTGCGAAACACATAGCCCAATGCCAAAATAATGATTGGAGAAAGATGGAATTCTTTGGACTAGATACTATTCTACCTAGCGAAAGAGGGGGCGATAGGAAGAGGAAGCTGAGACAACTGGAATCATGCTATATCATCAGGCTGCGAACCAAGATCCCAAAAGGCCTCTACAATGATGAGGAACTTTATGTACATTTAGGAAATTAGAGCAATCTGAAGTATTAACTAACAGTAGAAATTGTCACTTATAGTGTAGGATCCCCAATGATCAACATCACTGTCCTTAGGGTACTAGACCCGGAATTTGGTTCTATACCGTGTATCACACCTGTGACAACAATATGTATGTATAAATTGAGGTGCAAACCGTATCCACACAGGATGACCTTAGATGTATAAAGATACTAAATCTACATTAGGGCCGAATAAGCAGCACTGACAACTGTATCAACCTGCGGTGATCAGTAGCCAAGATACCACGAAAATGATATAGATACAGGTATCATGATATATAGGCAAAATATAAGTGCACTAACCAAGAAAAATGATACAATGTGACTTGCATAGCCATGTGCAACTAAATATGTCAATAATTTGAAAAAGGACATAAAACACTTGTGACATCATGTATAACCAGTTCAGTAACAATATGGTAATAGTCTGTCTTTTGTGTTATGACAAAGTAAAAATAACATTGTAAAACTTCAACTCCCATAAGGCCGCATTGTGGGCTGAGAGGGGAGTGGTATAAAAGTTTGACAAGTGCAACGGTCCTCCAACCGTGAGCAAGGCCGTGTGAGGCCGAAACGCATCTGTAAGACAGACTGGCTCTGTGTAAAGAATAAAATCGATTGACAAGACTCCTGAGTGCGACGTACCTCTTGGTTGTTAATAATCCAAGGCCATTGGTTCGGCCTCACGTCTGCACCCGCTGCTGTGCGTGCCGGCAGGAACCACATTGTTATATATATATATATATCAGATTGTAAGAATGAAAAACCGGGACCCATTGGAATAGGACCGATAGATATTACCTACTGGCTCTTGCCAGTAGGTAGTTATAGTTAAGATGTAGTTTCCAAGGTAAGAAACGCACTTTCCCTATGTTAATTTCCTTAGGAACTTTACACAAGTCCACAGCCCACACTGCTGAACTGAATTATACCAAATTTGGCAGAAAGGCACCTCTTGGTCTAGAAAGCAACCTTTTTGTGAATTGGTGTAAATCTTTTCAGCAGTTGTGGAGTTATTTAAAAGTTTTTCAAATATACAACTGGGGATGTGAAGGGTTTGTGACCCTTCCCGATCTCGTGCTGAGATCTGATTAGCGTCCAACACTTCAAACCAGGAAGTGTTGGCAGCAATCTGTTACTCGGCTTGAGCCGAGTCACAGAAAAAAAGTTAAAAAAAAGAAAGGGGGCAGGGTAGAAATACCCTGACTACTTGGGCCTCTTGGCGGGGTCCTTGCCGGGACACTGCAGTGCCCAAAAAAGCATTTAAAAAAATTCAGCGGGACCGCATATCCGGCTGAACATTTAAAAAAAAATAAAGTGCAGGCTCCTGCGATTTGTTGGTTAATGGCCCCCGGGTGGGCCAGGTCCCGGGGCATTGTTATAATAAGTGAGGGGGGCACGCTGGCCCCCTCCTGGGGCTGCTTATTGCCTTGGGGACCACCACCTCCCTGGGGCTTATTTCTTAAAAAAACAGGGGGCCTCTCGGACCCCCAGGTCCTGGAGACTACCACCTCCCCGGGGCCACATTCAAAACTTAAATCAGGGGGCCTCTGGGACCCACTTCCCCCGGAGACCACCACCGCCCTGGTGCTTCAGCTAAAGAAAATGTGGGGTTGCCTGCTGGCCAACCCCCATGCCCTGGGGACCGCCACCTCCCTAGGGCAAAATCTGCAATTAATGCAGTGGGCCCGTGGGGCAATCCCGCAGCCCCGAGGACCACCATCTCTCCGGGCAACTCTTTACAATTAATGTAGGGGGCTGCACGGCCCCCCCACAGCCCCGGGGACCACCACCTCCCCATTGTGGGATTGCTGAGAGGTTGTCGGAGGCCAGGCCCCCTTTCTCCACCGTCCTGCAAATGCACCTCCTGGCACACTGCTGATTGGGAGATGAAGTCCCCTTTGCTCCAGAGGTTCCTTGGGGGCCAGCAAGCCCTCCTACATATTGCAATTGCTGAGAGGACTTTAGAGGCCACGCCCCTTTTATCCACCACGGTGCCAACATGCCTCCTGGTGCATTGCTGGTTGGGAGATAACGTCCCCTTGGATGCTGAGGGTTCTTGGGGGCCCAGAATCCCTTCTGTTACCTTCAGTAAGTCTGATGCAGCAGGATTCCTGAGAGCTGTTTGGAGGCCCGCCCCCTTTCTCCACCACTCTGCAAACGTGACTACTTGTTAAAAAACCATATAAATTCACTTTAAAAAAACAAAGGTTACAGGGGCATTATAGTTAGGAAATAGAATTTGAAAAACCTTAGGAATTCACTTAAAAACCAAAGATTACAGGGTCGTTATAGTTAGGAAATAGAATTTAAAAAAACTTAGAAATTCACTGAAAAAAACAAAGGTTACAGGGACCTTATAGTTAGGCTCAGATTTCACTCATACAAAACCAGTGAAATGCAGCAGTTAGTTACCTGAGCTAACTATAACTTACGCCCCCGCAATGCACTGCTATAAGAATAACCTTTATTGCATGATTACTTATGATCTCACATATTACATCACTCATGACATGGTCACTGACATCACTGATGATATCTCAAATGACAGTACAAAAGGTAAGGTCACAGTGGAAAACAGTCACAATAAATAACAAACACAACAAATGATCTGTGTGTTCAATAAAAGTCACACACCACCATTAACTCGTTGCACCAATGATTATGATTTTATTTCATCACATTATTGAGATAAATCAAATTATACGGTACAATGTATTACACATTTAAATTATTAAAAGGCAGGTGCAGACAGGGTGAAGTGACAAGTGCATAGGAGGGATTTGTGGAAAGTGATGTGAAAGAGGGACGGTAGTGCACATACATACATCAGCAATCAGTAATAACAGCCTATCCCAAATAGCGGACCATTTGTGAAAATTCTGAGTACGTTTTTTGGTGAGCCTCTGCTCTATTTCTATACTCCATATTCCGCTATTTGGGATATAGATCCTAGCGGTCTCTTCTTTGTCTCCTCTCTCTCTTAGGAGCACACAAGGCCCAGCTTCAAAAATCCCCAGCCTGAAGTTTTCTCGCTGCTTGCTTTAGGTAATTTTGCTTTAAATTACATGACTGATTGATACGCACACTCATGACGCTCCACCCTAATGTCATTATCCTATTGTTTATAGGTGCCCACTACCTTCCCTCACCTCAGTCCTGATGAAGACCCCACCCCCAATGCGCAAAGTTTGCTGTTTTACATAGGGGTCGAAATGTCGACAGTATTTTGTTTTATTGTCAAACCCAGATGACAGAGCGTGTATATCTGCATCTACCCAATTGTGTTATGATTTATCATTTATGTGTATGGCAGACATCTGGCTGGATAGGCTGTTATTACTGATTGCTGATGTATATATGCGCACTACCGTCCCTCTTTCACATCACTTTCCACAAATCCCTCCTATGCACTTGTCACTTCACCCTGTGTGCACCTGCCTTTTAATAATTTAAATGCGTAATACATTGTACCGTATAATTTGATTTATCTCAATAATGTGATTAAATAAAATCACAATCATTGGTGCAATGAGTTAATGGTGGTGTGTGACTTTGATTGAACACACAGATCATTTGTTGTGTTTGTTATTTATTGTGACTGTTTTCCACTGTGACCTTACCTTTTGTACTACATTTTACCCGGGTCCAGTGGCCTATCGGGTTGCCCCATTGTTCCATAACTCGATATCTCAAATGACATCACTGATGACATCATCATCCAGTGAGTGTAAGTGTTTTCTAAGAGTTTATGATTGTCAAACATATATACTAATCTACTTAAAGGTCTAAATGCGCTTGTGTGCGCTGTGATACAAGTAACAAAGGCATAATCAAAGAAAACATGCAAATTAGAGACTGTTGGTTTATTCAAACAACAAGCTGCTGTCAATGTGTGTGATCACAGTTTAGTTTGACAGGCTGGTGAGATTGCACATGTTACTTGTCACTAAGTGCTTACATACATATTTCAAAATATACTGCGTGTGCGCTCCTCGGTATATATGACAGGGAAAATGAGAAATATCATACAGGACAGATTGCATTTCGTCAAAACTCTGATCTGTTTAAAAACATGGCTAACAAATCAAAACTACACGATATACCGTCAAATTTCTTGGTAGCATAGTATTTGGCAATTTTGTGGCCATTAAATAGTACAATCAAAAAATACATGTATACTGCGTTAGTGCACGATACCAATAAAATAAAGCATGTACAATTATAACAAATCAACAAAGGGGAAAATTCCTACAATTGCTTCATGTTGCCAAGTGGCAGAAAATGAGGTTCCCCCATAGATTAAGAAACAGACACATCCAGTAAAAAATGGAGTGACCAATCCCTTGTGAGAGATCCTTGATAGTGGAAGGATAGCAGATAAGAAAACACACAACAAAGATGTGCACACAAACAACTGTCATGAACTTCGGGACCAAACACATGATATACCATAGTTGAGAAACCAATCAAATGACCAAAAGGTAAAAAAAAATAGGCAAATCCAGATTCTAAAGTTTATGAAGAAAGGACTAGGAGACTGATCCTATGAGTGGCATCCCACAAAAGATAAAATAAAATAAAAATAAAATAAACTTATGGCAAACAAAGAGGACGACACAAAACACCTCACATGCACCAAAAAAGTAAGCAATCAACACAATAAATAAGCACAAGGAGAGGACCAAGAAGCCTTCTAAGATGTTAACCACTGTTATAGAACAAAACGGGAGGGGCACTCATACACCAGGAATGGTCGTTCAGTTTCTTTACCAATCAAGAAAAAGAAGAATTCCTTTCCAGAAATCCTTTCCAGAATTCACATCAGCCGATGTGCATGTGCAGTTCCTCACTCTCGTCACGGCCACCAGGGGACTTGCTGCCCAGCAGTATGAGATACTCTGATTCCAGAATCCTGAGTCTCTTTTCTCTGTCTCCACCACGGGTGTCCCTGGTGATCCGGTCAATATCAAAAAATGATAAAAGGTCCGGTGGTCCAGGCCATGCCCCTTTTTTACACCTCTCTGCAACGCAGCTCTGTGGCGCTTACTGGAGGTACCTAGTGGGCTAGTTGGACCCCAGGGACCCTCAGGATTCAAGGGGGCTTAATCTCCCAACTTAAAACGGCCACAGGGCGTGTTTGCACACGTCACCTCAGGCCCCCCCCCTCCCTTCACCACTGTGCAAACGCGCCCCGTGGCGCGTTTTAAGAGGTAGTTTTAATCCCCCTGCCCTATTATGCACTAGGGCCTTACAGAGGAGGTCATGCTAATCACAGGGGTACCCCAACGCATAGTGTTCCCTAGTGTATGTAGGTGTTTTCACTGTATTCTAAGTGTCTTTTAGCATAGCACTGGCTCTAGGCCTGGTTAGTCAGAGTCAGTTACCACCAGTACCCGTCTGAAAAGTTGTGGGCACAGGATGATTTTGCAACAAGGCCTCTTTCTGCTCCTCTGTTGGTTCTTTCTGCACATGTCTTGCTTCTTCCTGCTCTTTTCTTCGTCTTTGGGACTTCTGTTGCTTCTTTATGCATTTCTTTTGCTTCTTTCTGTGCATTTTTCTTCTTTCTTCACATGTCCTACCTCTGTAGGCATAGTTAGAAACTAGCATTTAAAAAACCTTTGAAATTCACTGAAAAAACCATAGGTTTCAGACACGTTATAGTTAGAAATTAGCATTTAAAAAACCTTTGAAATTCACTGAAATATGAATAATAATACAAGAGGGAAGGTGTATATGTGTGTATATATATATACATATATGTATATATGTGTGTATATATATATATACATGTGTATACGTATGTGTTTATGTATATATATATGTGTATCATGCACATATGTATATATATGTGTGTATATATATATATATATAACATGCACACGCACATATACACCTTCCCACTTGTATTATTGGAGGAGACCCAGGAGCAGGCTGCTAATGATTCTGGCTTGGGGTGATTGGACACCTATTCACCCTTCATTAAATCCTGCTGTGGTGCATGAGTGAGGTGAGGCAGCAAAGTAGGCAGCTTTTTAAGCAACCAAACTTCTTGTTGTGGTGTGAAGACAGAGCTCTTTAACAGCTCAACTTCTGTTCCTGGCATTAAGAGAGGGTCAGAGGAAACGTGAGCCTGAGCCACACTGTGATTAATGTGCCCGCTCACCCAATCCTCTCTCAAAAACCGGGACATATCTTTGTTTCAGCACAAAGTGTTAGGACACTGGGACAGTCCTTGAAAAAGTGGGACTGTCCGGGCAAATCTGGGATGTCTGGTCATCCTATGTATATCGTTTTTTTTAATCTAGCCAATAGGCTCACAAGTATGGCCTGTGCAGCGGGAGAGCCTGCACAGTGGCAAGCAGTAGGCATCACAATAATATGTTTGTAGTATGTTCTGCTGTAGATCAGGTGCTCTGCATGCTCCTGCAATTTAGCACTGGCATTGGAAGTTGTTTTTCTTCGAAGTAGAATTTTTCCAGTCATTGGGTTCAACCAGATCTCCGAGCACTCTGAGACTGTTGTGCTACGGAATGAAAATCTTTGATTTTGACTCACTGGAATTGCTACCCTAAAAACAGAGAAACAATGTACATCTTCTGACCATTTTGAAACCAAATTGGGCTGGACTTTTTCCAAGGCCAGGTTGTATAAGAATGGCTTCTGAGGGGAGGGTTATAGAGAATACACCATTCCAGTTCTGCCCTAATTGCAACCTCAAGTTTCTGTGATTGAACCATCATCATATTTTCAACCTCTATCTCCAGAAAGACCAAGAGGAATCAACTTGTTTGGCCTGTCAGGATTTTAGGTGTAATAAAACTATCTGGCACTGAAGAGAGGAGTTCTGGTTGCATTAGAGATTGCAGAGCCGAGGCACTTCTGAGGCGTCAACCACACACAACGTCAAAGATGTTGAGGGACCCTTCTCAGGTGGAGAAGGCAGGGCCCTCCGGTACTCTGGGGACCCATGGAAGTCCAGAGCATGTACCACCCGATGACTCCTACTTTGGAGAAACTTCTTCTATAGGGACCTCAGTGAAACCCACACTTAAGACAAAGGCTACACCTTGGGTTACCCAAACACCTTTCAGGGATTCTTCCTTCAGGGTTTGACATTGAATGAAGCCTTAGCTCCTGGAAAGACATGCTTCAAGCCTCGATCCACCTCCTAAAAGGCTTTGGCAGTCTGCACCTACCACTGTTCCAGAGCCAACTCAGTCATTAAAGACAGCCTCAGCTTCAGAAAAGCTATGAAACCAAGGGCTCAGACTTTGATGCCGAGAGGTTGAATCTCGTCCCCATGAACATGGACTGCCTACCTTGGAACCGTAGTGGGATTTGAGAGGTTTATAAAGCACATAAAACCGAAAGGCATTGAATCACTGTCACCAAATAAGGCATCAGAAAGAAGGGGGCCAGCCTATTAGGAAACATTCAGACAAACAAGGCTGGGAGTCAGCCAGGCCAAAGTGTTAAAGAAATAACCAGGTTTGCACCTGCTTGCGGAAAGTGGCGTAAGATTCCAGTCTCCTAATATTTTCAGGGAGAGAGTGCCACAACCTTGCAGCTCCCACCGTAAAGGCTCGTTCCCCCCACCTTCCTTTCCGGAACCTCGGAACTATCACTTTTCTCTGTCCTGCCGATCTCTGCAGTATCCTGGGAGTGTGCCAATTAAAGGCCTCCCTAAGATAACATGAGTCCTGTTGATGAAGAGCCTTATGTACCAGGCACAGGGCTTTAAAGGACACCCTCTTTCTCACCGGCAACCAATGGAGAGTCTTCAAGCTCTCCCTCACTGAGATGTGTTTAGGCAGCCCCAGGACCAGCTGGGCAGCAACATTTTGGCTGACCTGAAGCTTTTATAGTGAGTACTGATCGTCATTTAAATAGAGAGCATTACAGTAGTCAAGGCGAGATGTAATAAGCGCAATGACCACTGACACCCATGGTGGTGGACTGAATGAATACAAGCCGTCTGAAACTAAATTCAGACAAGACTGAGGTGCTTTTCCTTGGTAATAAGTCCCCCCCTCCACTCAGTCTTTGGTGCCTTCGGTGCTGCACCCCCACCCTCCAGCCCTGCTCCCGTGGTTAGAAACCTTGGGGTGAAATTTGATTCAGGCCTGACCTTTGAGCCCCAGGTTGAGGCTCTATCTTCTTCCTGTTTTCTCACGCTGAAGTCTTTGAGAAGGATGTTGCATCTCATCCCAATAGAGTATTGCAAGATGATTGTCCACACCCTAATAACGTCCAGTCTGGACTACTCTAATAGTCTGTATTTGATTTAGTGTCTTCAGACTATTCAAAACGCTGCTATTTGGCTGATTTTGAAGATTCTGCATCGATTTTCGATGTCGGGTCACTTACGTGGCCTCCACTGGCTTCCCGTCAAAAAAACAATCCATTTCAAAGCTCTTACCTTAGCTTTCAGAGCCTACCATCATAAGGGTCCTTTTTACCTTAGGAGCCACTTTTAAACATATTCGCAGAAGAGATGTCTGAGATCTAATAATCTCAAACATTTCCTCATCCCCTGCATTCACAGGGCCAGAAGCGGGGGCTGATCCTTCGCCTTTCTGACAACTAAGCTGTGGAATGCTCTTCCTCTTAACTTGAGAAGTATCTTGTCTGAAGCTGCTTTTAGAAAATCATTCAAAACGTTTCTCTCTGATTCTTGCTAATGCTGCCATCTGCCCTTTTCTACCCTGTCTCTGGGTGATCCTCACCACTAGTGCCAGGATGCCGCTTCGAAGGTAGCTGTGGGCTTTATGAATGTGACTGTATTGTATTGTATTACCTACTCAGGAAGAAAGGGTAGAATCTTTTTCAAGGTCTTAATGATCCAAAAACAAGAACTCACAATTTTATTGACCTGGGTGTTAAATGTCAAGGAGTTATCAAAGATCACCCCCAAATTTCTATCCACCAGAACAGGTAGAGCTCCACTGGTTTCCAGCCACCAATGGTCGGTCCAGATCGAATTTCTTTCTCCAAAAACAACACTCCAGAGTCAACCTCGGTACTCCTATCAGCCTTGGTGCAAAGTGACTCGACAGTACAAAAAAAGCAAGGTGAGCAGCCTGATGTGGGGCAAAGGAAGATCTGCATTGACCAATTTCAGGCCACATTTTAGCTCGTCCACCTCAAACTGCACCAGTGTCATCTAGCCAACCTCACCAAGAAGAAACATTATCTAACATTTGAGGAGATGGTCTTGTGGGAGCTCCAGGCATTTTCTATCCCTAGGAAGACTGTTCCTAGGGAGAGAATCCCACCACTAGCCCAGTCACCTACACAGTCCGCCCAACACTTTTCACACAAACTCAGATCTGCATCCTACTGTGTATCTCCCAGATCACTACTAAGAGGCAATTCCCAAAAATGTTGGAGATGACTTTTGCCATGATTATAATGTTGATCCCCAAATCGACCCATCCTTGGAACTATACCCAGTCAAGCCATCTCGATCGGACAATACCACCTTTACCATAAATGCATCTGGCATTTTGCAGTCTATCACAAGATGAAGCTCAATGTGGTACAAGAAGAGTAAGACTTCCTCAATGAAGCACAGTCTAAAACAGAGCAGTTGGTACAATATATGCTGACGATAGAAATGCATGGTTGAATTGTAAGCTGAAAACTTTAGAAACACTGTCAAAATCAGGGGTGTGACACTGAATGTTGACAAAAGTATAAAGGGGTGTCAGAGGACCCCATACATACGTCACCAGATTTGCTTTTGATCCGTACTGCTCAAAAGAGAGCTTTTGCAGAGGATACTGGAACCCCCTCTGTCTGACAAAGAAAGAAAATAGGTTAATTCTTCTGGTAAGTGGGTAGCTCTGGAGGCACATCCATTATGATACTGTTAAGGCATGGTAGATGGAACAGGTAACAAACCAACTTCCAGAGGCTTAAAGGAGGTTCCCCAGGGAGGTCATCCAGGAGGGAAAAATCGTCTACAATGCAAACATCAGGTGCAGCCTGCACATAGCTAACACAACCTCCAGAGAAACAAGCACCATCGCCTCAGTGTGCTCTCTGATGGAGAACACCGTTTTGGCATTCAAGTCGACTAAATGATGGAGAAAATAAAAAAGACACAGAGACAGCCAAAGCTATAGGGAAACTCCAGACCCAGCCTACACGGTCAGAGCTTCAGAGACAACAAGCGTGAGCTGTAACCCTGTCAGCAGGCATCTCACAATGCCCTCCATGCCAACCACAATTGACCTTTCAAGAGGGTCAGTCTATCTAGACCTGCTCCAGTGGAGGGTTCTGAAGAACCGGCCGGAGGCACTGAAAACTAAGGGCACCCCTGCATCAATCAGTCAGTGACCTTCAATACAACTCCTGATCAATCAACACCTGTCAGGGGACATATAAGGTTATATCTTCCCCAGTGGAAAGAGCTACCATTGGCGAAGTGGGTACTTTCAATCTTCACCCACCGATACTGCCTAGAGGTTCATATGATACCACCTGATATTCCACCAGAGCATCAGCCTAGGAGGCATTAAATGGAGCAATGAAGTCTATCATAACAGCAGGGACAAGGCTTTTATTCTCTGTACTTTCTTATCCCCAAGAGAGACATTGCGGCTGATACTCGACCTCCAAATACTTAGTTGATATGTCATGTCAGAGCACTTCAGGATGACAACTTTACAAGACATTCTGCTGCTCTGTGTTGGGACTACATGTCAACCCTCAATCTTTATGGCGCCTTCTTCCACATCCTAATTCGCTTAACATTCCACCAGTACCTCATGTTTGTGGGAAGTAGAAAGCAATATCAGTTCAAAGTTCTACACTTTGGGGTCACAATACCCCCTTGGTGTTTACAAAATGTCTGGCACTGGTTGCAACACATTTTCGATGCAATGCCATTCATGTTGTTCCATTCCTGAACAATTGACTGGTAAAGAACAACAGCCAGAGTAATGCCTCATTCACTCAAACTCTAAACAAGCAGTTTCTCTCCTTCATATGTTAGTATTCAAAGTCATTGCAAAGAAATATCATCTCTGACCCCAACAAACATCCGTTCTTGGGAGCCAACAGGCAAAGCCTAAATCAACATCGAGATGGCATTTCAGGGACTAGCGGTCCCCTTTACCAGACATTATGTCCTCTGACAGTGAGAATGAGAATGAAACATTTGTGGATGATTGCACCGTGTATTGCAATAGTATTGAATGCTCTATTACACGTACACCCCCTGCATGATTACCTTGTGACACAATGGTCACAAGCAACTGGTCAGAGTATCTAGTGCTGGTGGAACCCAGTGTTCAGCACAAAGTGTTGGCTGCCTCTTGCATATAGTTGCTCTTTATACCAAAACTAAAGAGCACAGCAAAAGATCATATATGAGGTCAGATTGGTAGCAGAAAAAGCAATTTATTTTTGCAGGGAGGATAAATACCTAACACACAATCATAAAATGTATGTGATTTGAATAAAAACATCTTGGTTTCTCAAAAATAAAATAAATACAAGTAGGTGACTAAAGGGAGTTCCCTTTACAAATGATGACTGTTGGTAACCTATTGCACTGTCACGGATCTCCAAAAGAATTTCCAGATGCATATTATTTAGCAAATAGGTGATGGGCTCACATGCAGAAGCCTCCTTTCTGCATGAATTTTCCACCTTGTGGATCTTACAATGCATGTCCACGAATAATATTAGTACTAACTCATTGATGTAGCTTTTCTAGGTTAAGCTAACACTTTTTGTTCTTGAATCAGGAAAGCTTTTCACTGTGTTAATTCAGTCTAGCAATACACCTTTTTGAGGTTGTGTGTGATGCCTTCAGTTGGGCTAATGGAAAATTTTATTATGGGTCCCACATTACAAGTTGCACAGAATACCACGCACTAAACTTTTGTGTGCTCATTTTGACCAGGTCTGATATGCTTCACATGGTAATCGTGGGTATGAGAAATACCGCTCCTAAATAGGGTGAGCTTTGCAATGCATGGTCCCACTTGCCCTGTGGCAGATGGCCCACTACGTCATAGGTTTCTTGCGAAGGTCCAAGCTGAGACTCTGCTATCAGAAACCTGGTCATTCACCCACATCTAAATGAGGTGAGGAGCTGTAGTTTTGGCAGGGTAAGGTAGGACCTTCACAATTTACGGCATAGCTCATATTCTGCCCTTCGCTTCACAACTCCCTACATGGGTAAAGCAGCTATACATTGTGCAGTTTGAACGTGTTTTGCCATCTGAAAGAGTGGGATTTCAAAAGCCCAATGTGATTTCAGTACAGTGAGACCTGAAATTTTTAGTTTCAAGAGAAGTAGGTCAGTTCCACGATTACTCAAAGTTTAGAAATTTGGCCGATAGTGGATTGCTACCGATAAATGTTTTGGACTCTTCGTTTGAAGTCAGTTGATGTTGCCATTCAGATTTTCTTGATTGCTGAGAGATGAGTTTTTAGCTTGCAGCCCAATTGTGCATTACGGCCTTTTGCAGCTATGTAACATACACTGTGCCGCAGAGCTGTTATTAATGTGTAGAATTAATAAGATATTGATTCTTTTTGTATTTTATCCATGTGATTGTGCTTTTCTATCTGTTTCTAAATAGAGCTCTGGCTAAGGTATTAAAAACCTTTGCACTCTTCATCTGTTCTTGAGCCATGGTACACATATGTGAATGATTCACTAAACGAGGTAGCAATAGGTACTCCTCTTGTTAAGTGTGACACTCTAGATCCCCTTGGACTAGGAAGGACAAACGTCCCACATTAGCCCACACAGGTCCATTTTGTGGAGTCTGTGCCAGCATCTCAACTCTTTTCTATAAATAAAAAACATGATAGGGCTTCATGAGCTTGCTCACTGTTCTCCTGCTCAACCTTCCACCAACTTTATCTTTGGTGAGATTACTCACACGTATAGCTGGAATATCTTCAAAACAAAGCTGCAGCCCCAGGGGGTCATATAATCTTTCTATGCCTTGGTTCTCTTATCGTCACCTGCTCCCTTTGTCCATGATCACTGCTATTCCTACATCTACGTCATACCTTCGTTTTTAATTTAGAAAATCGAGTCACTCTACTGTGCAAGGAAACTGTTTTCCTGCTTAAAACATTTCTTTTTAAATTACAAATATTTTATTGTTTACCCAGATACTCTCAAACATTCAAATGCATCTCCAAGCCTACTCTGGAAACATTTGACTAACAAATTTGTGACTCAACGTCTGCAGCAATATTGGGTAGAGAAGGGGAGGAATATAGAGATTCAGTTAAATCTAGAACGGTAGAATCACCCCGTTAGACACTGCTGTTCCATGGCTGGTGAACACCTGGACCTGCAGAGTAATCAGAGTGAAAAATTCTATGAAGCTGGCCAGAATGACTGTATGATGTTTATGGTCCTTGAGGAGCATGCAATGGTTTTGGCCCTCAGGGCTTCATTTGCAGAGCTGCCAAAACAAGTGACAGCAATGTTCGTGGGGCTTGTTCAGCACCATCTGTGCAGTCCATCATGCTCAGTCTGTCAAAGGCCCCCACCAACAGTGCTGTTATGGTGCCAAGATCTTAAACAATGCTCTACGAAGGAGCATTGATAACTGTCCCTCAGAAAAGCCATATGACAATAGCGATTGAGGGTGCACTACCCATAGAAAGTAAGCTACGAATGACAACAATGTTGCCAGGATGCAGCTGCAGAAAATTTCTTGAACTAAGTGGTCCCCCTACTCCTCTCGATGACTATTCGCGTGGTATGTTTGGTGAAGAGATCTTCCTGTACTTTTCAACTAAGCTGAGAGCGACCAAGGTGTGTGTTATACGGAACAAGGTAGCTGATATTATGCCTAAGAGCCCAGAGGATGTAAAGCCTGTTCTGTGAATTTCAGGTTCTTTTTTGATTGTTATTATGGCTATCAAGGACATGTCTGCTTTCTTCCTATTAATTTCTAGACTCATTCATAGGAAATATAGACTTATAGCAGGTGGCCATTTACACCTGTCCGATCACCCAGTGGCAGCGTGTTTGCTGGTGAATGCTGCACATTCCAGCCTTAGGCTACACAAATATCCCACACATAGTGTTTCTAAGCATAGACGTGCTACAGCCAAACACAGGCAAAAAACAACTTGCACTAAAATGAACACATCTCCTTCATGAAAAACTCCCCAAAGGAACCGTTTAAAATCCATAAAGGGCTCATTTTACCAAGTAACGAGCACATCTCTGCACCAGCCCCCTAACAAGCTGTTTGCCACCAGGGCCAGCTCTAGGACGGTGCGATCGGTGCCACCGCACCGGGCGCTTACTTGGGGTGGGGGCGCCATGTTCATTGTTTTAAAAGCACAGATTCCATCACAAACTGCATACACTATAAATAGGTCAATGGGTTATCACTTTTGCCAGAGAGATCCTTTCCTTACTTGCAGTTTAAAAGTTAAAATCCTAATAAAGAGTAGTGAGCTATTAACTGTTGCCAAAGAGCTGCATGCAAACTGCAAGGAATATATTACAGCTACATGTTTTTTTGCCCAGTCTTTCCTTATCCTAATATTGCAAAAAGGGTTCATTTGGGTAGAAATCAATTCTTATTATTAAAGAAAACCCCTAACGATGGTGTTACATTTTAAATTCTGAATTTGTGCTTTTCCAGACCAAGGACTCTTAAACTATACTGCCTACCAGTATGGATGACATGTGACTCCTACACCTTGTAGGCCTCTGTCTTATGTAACATTTCCTATACACTGATTTACACACGTATGATTATCTCCGTGCAACGTATGTGTGATGTAAAGTGTTCTGACACCTTAAACTGGTCTGAGTGGCGCTATAAATCTAACGGAATCTAAGAGACAGTGGTTATAGAGACTTGGGGGGCATTGTCAAATGGTGGTAGTAAGAGAATCCGTGGAGAGAGGGTCATTGGGGGGGGGCGCCAACAAACATTGTCGCACAGGGCGCCACCAGTACTAAAGCCGGCCCTGTTTGCCACTATGACTATCTACTCCCCCTGAAAATATGACAGAAAATCAGCACACCTGTATAC
Organism: Calotriton arnoldi; assembly: GCA_963921515.1. Classification (NCBI taxonomy): domain Eukaryota; kingdom Metazoa; phylum Chordata; class Amphibia; order Caudata; family Salamandridae; genus Calotriton; species Calotriton arnoldi. The sequence goes on from CAWUFW010001245.1 coordinate 1,438,932, forward strand.
CGTTTACTGGACTATTGCCATCTCCACTTAATCATCAAAACAAGCTACTTTCCATCAATGTAAAGTGAAGAGTATCACAAGAGTAGCCATAATGAGTCCATCAAGCTAGATCAAAAATGCATGGTTTGCCAAAGTAATTAAAGTAATTATTGAAGCTTTGGCAGACGATATCTCTCCTGCATTGTCATAGTCGTTATGCCCATACCCAAAAACCTAATCCGTACCCATCCACTCTTAAATAGCTTGGACCAGATTCCATGATTCCCTTCCTCAATAAGACTAGAGAAGGAGAAATAGCAAAACACCCACGAACTTACATGGAACTGACATCCTGCTATCCAGTGTCCATTCAGGGAAAATACATTCAACCCAAGGATCAATGGAAATCTGAAGAACTAATACTTTTAGACCTCGACAGCCTTTGATGCTGCGATCACAAGACTCTTCTAAATTGTGTGGAAAGGATGTATGATGGAACAGCGCATGGCTTTACCATGCATGCCTTTACCACGCATCATTTACCATGCAATGCCTTTACAACGTAGTGCCTATACCCTTCATATACTTTTAACACGCATGTCTGGTAAAGGCAGTGCGTTGTAAAAGCAGTGCATGGTAAATGATGCCTGGTAAAGGCATTGTGTGGTAATGGCTGCGTTGTAAAGGCTGTTTCCCACGTGGAAAGCGTGGGACTGATTTAAATCCTTCCATTAGGAGAGAAAGCAGCAATTCAGAACAGGAAAATGCTCCTAAGAGTTCACCACTCTGAAATAGGCAGTCCATCACACCTCTGCTTGTTCACTACTCCTCTTGAAACTATATATAATTGGCAAGATTATGATCATAGAGAGGGGGATGCATTGTCAGAGGTAAGTTGATGGCACTGCGGGGTGTAGATTTACTAAAAATTCAATGCAGTGTAGCTGTGCTCTCTTGTGTGAGAGGGAGTGATAAGTGATAAGTCAGATCACCAGCTCTCTTGCTAGTGCTGGCGCACAATCAGACTCTTTAGCGCCACATACACATACCTTCCTACTATAGTGCAGATGAGTCTGCATCATATCTAACATAGGTGTTGTACTGAAAAGGTACACTTCCAGTACAAAATACTTGTCTAGACAAACTTTAAACCGTTTATCACTTTCCATGTGTGCTGTACAGTGCAGCACACATCCAAAGTTGGAAAAGTTTGGAGAAATAAATTAATTTTTCCTTTTTAACACCAGCCTCAAAGAGGCAGGATTTTTTGGCATGAAGCCGTGTCTACAAATATTAGTAGATGAGGTATTGCCTCAAAAAGCATGTGTGGTTGCATGTGAACACACAAGTACCACCCATGGAGCGCCTTGTTGTTGCTGCTTTGTGTTACTTTCAGGCATCTTTCCAGCGCAAAACTTGTAATTGCCAAATAAACATTTCTCTCCCATTTGCCTCACTTTGGTAACGCAAACCCGGCGCAAATATTTAGTAAATCTGCCCCGAAGTTCATTGTCCATCTATGCAGCAACTCTAAAGAGATGCTCATATTGTCTGTTTAGCTATTGACAATCAAAACCTTTCTGTTAAACTGTCTCCTGTTTTTTAACCCACTGATACACACCACTGTGAAATCTTTATTAGAAATCTGTCCATTGTTGACAGTACAGTAGGGCAAACTACTTACACAGGCAGTAGTTATGTCCAGACTATGTGACTCTGTGTCCGCGTGCTTAAGGGTCCTTAACAGATCTATCTAGAAACGTCTTATGTCATAAACTGAACCATCTGCATCATCTATGGTCTGAGGAAAAATGATCAAGTGCCCGCCATAAGATCCCAGTTTTCTTTACAAAACCTTGATAACCAGTCCCAAGGCACAGAGCTCTGCCTGATTTAAAAAGAATTCAATGGAAAAGCCTCAAAATACATGCCAAACTATCCCATTTCCACCAACCATCCACAGCCTATCGCTCGTGCACTGACCACCAGCTTTTCATCCCAAAATGACACGTGTTCATATCTGGTAGCAAATCACTAAACGTTTCTGGAGTAAAACTCCAGAGCAATCTCCCCAAAGACTTGAGACTAGACAACACCTTCACCAGCTTCAAGCGTAACCTAAACAATGCTGGAGAACATGAGCAACATGATGACAGCAACTGATCTTTGTTTTTTTATTTGTTTTGCTTTATTTTTGAATTTTACATTGGCTTAAGCAGTATGTCAAATAGGTACAGCAGCGTTGCAGGAGAGATATTAATTAATTTGTTTTGCATAAAATCTACGTATGAGTACATATTATTATGGTTGCATCCTAGCCTCTTTGTATTTAATGAATTTAAACTATGTCTGTTAGTTGCAACAACAGTATCTATAATATTCCTAATAGATCATAGTATAATCATGAATTAATCATTATTCAAGAATGAGTCTATTTTATGTTTTTGTTCCTTGTTTTAATAGTTTGATGTACCTAGAAGCTGCCCCTGCCTTTTGAACGTTCTTTGCAAATAATAAAGAATATAATACAATACAGTTATAGTGTCTTGAACACTTCATTTGGTGAATTCTGTAAGGACTCTTGCAAGCTGTCACCACTCATGTTACCAACTACATTAAAACGCCAGATTTCGTTAGCCTGACTTTTTTTGTAAATTCCTCATATTGATAGAATTCCATCATAATGCATGTGTTGTGACGCCTATGCATATTTTTAATTTATCGTACTAACATGGCATATGGCCATGTTGAAATGCTAAATTAAAATATAAAAAATGAAAAAAGGTGATTAAAGGACATAAGCAGCCTGGCAGCACTTGATAGCTGCCAGGCCTTTATAAAAAAAAGTGAAGAAAAAAAGTTAAGAACACTGAGAGCCGGGTGGGTAAAATGGAAAATAAAGGGAAAATTAGTGCATGGTGGGGAAAGAGTCGAAAAGGATTCAAGTGACCCTGCACCACTTAACATTTGCTAGTCCATCGTAAAACATTTTTTTTTTTTTTTTAAATTAACATTTAAACATGGGGAGAGAGATGTGGAGACGAGTGGAGAGCATAGAGGATGGTGAAAACTGCACACAAGGGTTGAACAGGAGTAGGAAAGTAATAAAAAAAACAGGCGCAGCCGGAACAGGTAACTGCGGTGTGGCGGCAGGGCGGGGCGGGGGGGAAGTCGACAGACGACGGGATAGGGAAAGTAAAATAAAAAAAAATAAAAAACACTTATCTTGTGCTCGCCGCATAGCTGACTCAGCAATGCGGCGGACGCAAGGTAAGTGGTTTTATATTTTCTTTTTCTTTTACTTTCCCTATCCCGTCGTCTGAGGACTCCCCCCCGCCCCGCCCCCGCCACACCCCACCGATGTTACCTGTGCCGTCCACACCTGTAAATAAAAAAGAGAGAGCAAGGAAACACATGCTCTTAGATGGACATGGAGTAGCTAGAACTAAAGAGAAAAGGGTCCCTTCGAGTATGTGCTCGAAGGATATAACTCATCCATTCAGAAGAATACTATGAGACCAAAGTTCTCCTCAGGGGGCAAACAAATAAATAGGGATGACAGCCATTGAATCAAGAGGAGGCAACCGAGTCATGCAGCAAAGCCATCCAATCATGAGCAAGTGGATGACCCAAAGCCTCACCATGTATCAAATCCCGAGAATACCAGCACTCCGGGCCTCCCAAAAAGACACAAGAGTTTTCTTTTCCCGTCCCATGGTGCTGGTGCAGAGCAATTGGTGCCAGTAACCATGAACCAGATTAAGTCAGCAAATCTTTGGGTTTGAAGTGCTCACACTGCACAATATTATAACTCCAAATGAGAGCCACATAACATCATGTACAATGTTTAATTGATTGATTCTTGATTATGAGATGTTTTATTGCACATGATGTTACATGGAACTCCTCTGCTGTTGAATTTTTGTTTCGATCACTTGAAGCCAAGAGACTTGCTGGATGAAAATGGCTCACTCTATGTATAATGGAAACAACAGGTCTTCCTGCAGACAGCTAAATCCGAGAGTAGCTGAGGCCTAAAAAGGACGTGCATCAAGAACATGTTGTCCATCAAAACCACAGTTATCAAATCTTCATACTTCCTACTATCTTGCAAAATAATCCAAGCCAATAGCCCAATCAATCCAGAGTAAAGCATCACATTGTTACATCTGGCTTGATAGTGCAGCTGCCTGCCTAACCTATTGATACCAATTCTGTAAAATACCCATAGAGTACTCTCTCACTTGATGCTATTGGCTGTTGATGTATCATTTCACCTCCTATGAAATGCTTGCATTGTAAGGAGGTGCTATTTTACATGTCAAAAAGTATATGAATCATCACAAATTAAATTATTTATATCAAAAATGCGTTGTAAACAGAAAGAAATCATTTTGACTGCAGAAGGCTGTTTTTAATGTTTCTATTGGGCCTCAAATGCTAGGTAGACCAATTGGCTTTGCCAGTGCTTCTTTTAATCTCTGATGGGAATATAGACCTTGACAGGGCTGTTTTTGTTTAAGGTATTGATACACCCATCATTTTAGCAATTGAGAATATGATGGTAGCCTAGTAAGCATCACAGATGTAATGTACAATGAAAGTATTAAAACAAGTACATTTTGACCTTGACATTTGCATAAGGAGTCTGTAGAGCAAGAGTGGTACTTGTGCGATTGTGCCCGACTCAAAACCCAAATCAGCCCTGACAAAAATGTTCAAACCAGAGCCTTACAACAGAAGACTAGGAGTGGAATAGAGCTATTGTGGAACGGATGGGTGATGTCCTCACCCCAGCCTCCATCCCACCGAGAAAAAGCCAGAGTATTAAAAGGGCCATTCCGTGCTGTATCCCATACCACTCTGACAAATGCAGTGTGCTGATATGCTACAAGGGGACAAGGAAAACATGCAGGCCTGTAGGAACACTTAACCCCAGGATCTCTTAAAGGTATTGTCAAATCATTAGTTTTATGAAAACGTATCAACTTTCCAGCACAGTCATTCATTGTTGAAATGTAATGAGAAAGTGGTTTGGTTTCGCACTGATTTATAATCAAGAATGGCTGCAGTGGGAGAGGTTAACAGGAGCGGCCCGTGCAGGTAAGAGCGGTGGGTCTGGGTGAGGGGGGGGGGATTTTGACAGACGACGACAAGGGGAAATTAATTATTTATTTCATTTTTCCTCGTGGTTGTCTGTCGAATCCCCCCCCCCCCAGTGGCGTAACAAAGGCCTCCGCAACCACCGCAGTGCGGGAGGGCCCCCAAGCTCCAGGGGCCCCCTCAGCACAGTACCCTTGCCTATGAGCTCCTCAGTGTGTCTGGAAGGGGGTCCTGCCTGTACTTTGCAGGGGGGCCCCCTCAAGTTTCATTACGCCACTGCCCTCCCCCCCCAACCCAGCCGAAACCTCTCTTACCTGCACATGCCGCTCCTTGAGGATAATATATAGGTAAACCCTTCAGAAGTAAATAACGGTAATATTTTAGCTTGGCAAATGTGTGAAAACGAGATTTTTGATAACTTTGAGGAGACACCGTATTGCTTTAACTTGCCTCAAGCAACTATTCATATTTGACTCATGGCAAATCTAAAAAGCGATTACAAATCCCAAAGAAAACAATTGTGTCTGACCATGACATACAGTTTGTTTTATGTCTAAGTGCAATGTGTTTAGCGAACTATGTACAAGACTGTAAAGAAATATCGAAGTAGGATGTCTCTGTCTTATAGTACGAAAAATAGTATCTCTGGAAAGGAAAGCGTAAATCGTTGTGAATGAGCATTATTTTCCTGCAGGGGCTTTTCCACTGCCTCATAGCATAAAGTGGACAACTGCCTGAAATTAGCTAACGTTACTGAAATTCAGTCATGTTTTCTTGTGTTTTTGGGTCTTGCTTCTTAATCAATAGCTATATACACAATGTATCCTCAAAAAGCTGATGGATTGTAAATAGGAAATGAAGCAACACTGTGATGCAGCATCTGCCCAGCATTTTCTTTCCTAGTAAATCAGTCAAAAAAAGGTCAGTCAAAATAAGTTTATTTAGGCTAACAGTTCATAAAAATAGGTAAAATACAACCAGATAGGGGTCTGTTAATTAAATCCCTCCTTATAACACTAGCATTGACACTTAATGTGACTGCGCCTTATCTTCCAAGCTGCCAATAAATAGTGTGACACAGCAAAGAGCACATTTCTGTAATTTTCTATTTTACATAGTTTTATAAGTTGCTTCGTTTTACGAGTAGCCACATTGCCTATCAAAGGACAAAGTCACTTGGCCCTCGAGCTAACATACATTATACTCTGGAACTAGAAATTATTCTCTCGATCCGATCGGTACGATTATAACAGTGCATAGTTTAACCAGAAGAAGATCACATTTATAAGTAAAATTATTCAAAGGCAAAGTGCAAACATTTGAATTTAATGTACAAAGCCTTAACTAATTGATGTGTGCTCATCTTAATTCAGGTTGGATTCAAATTGAAGTGTGGTTCGCCAGATTAAAAATGCATGTGTTAAAGAACCTTTATTTGCAACCAGTTTTTTCTGTCCATAGATTATACATAGGTTTAACTTCGCCTCTCATACCGATAGAAACGAAGTCTGGGGATGATCATAGCTGGAATATGCCTGTTCGTTTTGCAAATTTGTAAACTTTGCAAATTTGTAAACTTGCAACTTGCCGCTAGTGGTGGTTGGTAACATTTGAAAGAGATGGGGAGTAAAAGTTGTTGGTTTTTTTTGCAGTTTTTTATATAGCGTGAACCGAGGGTATTGGAGTCCTTTACATGAGCACCAATTATGTTACACAAGGACACATTCATTTTTGGTATGCATGAAATGATTAAGTGATTTGCCCAGAATCACAGGATGTTGAGCCAACGGTGAGGCTCAAGCCTGGTTCCCTGGTTCCCCAGTTCCAAAGGTGACAGCTCTGGCCATTGGGCCACATCCTCTTCCCAGTTGGGTATGACTTTTATGTAGTGAGCAAGCTTAATGGACAAATGTGGGGTTCACGGTGGGTCCTCCTCCCGAGCAAAAATTGAAAACGATTGACAAATGGTCGATTTGCAGAATAGGCCCGTTTGCGAACGCAAAAATGCCTTTTGCAATGTATCAAACTCTTGGCATTCGCAATATGGGTAATTGCAATTTTTTTCGATTACCTAAATTGCGAATGCAGTTAGGGAATTGATTCCCTAAATGCAATTCATGTAGCAATCGCTAAATGCAAATGCATTTAGGAATCGCAAATTACCACCAACTTCAAGTTGATGGTAATTTGTGATTCCTTTGAAAAATGCACAAAAGTGCATTTTTCAAAGTGCCATGTGGCGCGCAAACATGCCTTTAGGGCACGTGTGTGCACCACATGTGCATACTTACCTTTTCTGGGGGTGCATCAGGGGTGCCTTTAGGCCCCCTAGCACCCTCGCAATTACATTCGCAATTTGCGATTATCAATTTGGTACTCGCAAATTGCGAATGCATTCCCATTCATTCCTATGGGCCTATAGGACTTAATGGGAATGCATTCCCTAATAGCGAATCGCAATTTGCGATTCGCTAATAGGGAATGTTAAGGATTCGCAAAAGTTTTTGCATATCCTACATACATTGCATTGCGAATCTTAAATAGCGAATCTGTAAATTTCGCTATTTAAGAATCGCAAAAGCAATTCTTGATACATCTGGCCCCTAGTGTGAAAGCAAGCTTTATAAAGCAGTGGGAACGTATAGTCCTGAAATATTAAACACATTGAAAACCACCCCATATTTTACTGCATTAATATGTTCAACAGTTAAGGTAATGTGCAAATTGTACAGCGCAACATGTGTGCTTGCCCAGTGTCTTGCACCGCATGCAGCAACAACTTTGGAAGAAAATGCTCTAATCAGGCTTCAGGAAGCACCTACAGCTGCTAACTGCAATCAGCCATATAGAAATATGTGTAGACAGGTCTTTAATTGGGATGAAAAAAGTGGAGGCTCTCCAAAAGGAAACATGTAAAATACGTTTCTGTGATTCCAATGGCATGCCAACCGACCAGTATTTTGGTTTCTCTCTGAGATGTTATTGCATCCAGATACATAACACAACAACTGAGAAACACCTAAAACCTGTAAGGACGATTGGTTTTGTCAGTGATAGCGGTTTAAGATAAATGAGTAACAACAATAATTTTTTTATAAATAATTAACATTGCACATGTTTCAATTCTGATGTTATGAGACAAGTAATTAAATATTATTGAGGCCTATGGAAGGAGTATTGGCCTTCAGTTATGTGTGCTTTATGGTAGATATGTATGCCCTTTTTCTCTGCACATCTCATCCATCTGCATATTTTCAGCTCCTCTCTTTCTTCTTCAGCACCCTCTTTTCACTTTCCCCTAATACACTTTCTTGCATCTCCCTCATTTCACCACCCCCAAACATACACTGAACTCACATTCACACACTTTATTTCCTGTTGCTTTTACTTGTGAATATTTTGACATCTGTGTACCCCCTTCATTCACATTTAAACAGAATTTCAATTGCAACTGGAATAAATGACCTTTGTTCTGTGTGCTCTGCAGAGTGGCCAACACACTGACAGGCACTTTGCTTTGCATTCAGCCTCAGCACCAGAGCTCTCAATCAAAGTCTCTCCTAAACACCTGGCACAACTCGAAGTATGTACTATGGAGAAGTAATAAGATGCACGAAAAAATACAGAAACGCTACATGATGAAATAGCTAACGCCCTTTGGGAATGCAAGATTAAATAAAACATATGAAATAAGAGATTAACTAAATCGCTGACATGCATTACCTTAACGTTTCTCACATTCATTGTTCGGAAATCAATCCATGTTTTCGGCATTAATGTTAAGAGCATGGAGACAGGGCCAGTTTTAATGCCATACAGCAGATAACTGCCTTTACTGTAAGCACACATTTCTCCCTTTGCGCTTGACTCAACTTCGCAAGAGAAGAAAAACCCTGCTCATCTTTTGGATCAATTTTGCAGGGGAACAAATACAGCAGCTCCACTTCTAAAGGGGCCAGCGACATGCAGCCAGGGCCTGGGGTGTCACTGTGGGGGAGGTTAGCATGACGAGGGGTCTCAGCACAATATACATAACACAAGATTAGCATTCGAACACTTACCATTACCGAGGACAAGGAACCAGATCACACATGCTTGCATCCACTTCTACGTGTGACGAATGGGAAAGGGTGGGATCTATGCCTGTGAATGACAGATGTCTGGCATCACGCATGGATGAAGACTCAGACGCCCGAAACCGTGACGCTGATAACGTCACTGGCCTATAGTGGATAACACCATGGACCACAATGGCAATGAAGTGCTTTAGAAAGGTAAGCCATGCATCATCTGTCACAGTGCAGAAAGTTGATTTACTCTCTGGCTTCTGTCTCCTGCTTCAGAGCGAGGCGGGGCAGGCAGCCTGGGTCAGCCCAGACTTAAATAGATTGATTTGTTTAAAGATATGATTGTATCTCTGAATAAATCAATTTATATTTTTTGATGTAAATGTGTAGGAATTTCAGAGGTGAACAGCCCCTGAGCCCTAAAGGAGAAACCGTCCTTGACAACGACCTGTCTCCTTCTGAGCCCAGCATACCACTCAAGCTCTCTTTGTAATGGGTTACCTCAGGGGCTCCCTAAACCCTGGCACAGTGCAGGAGTGGTCTGAGCTTATATAAGTATGATATGCTCACAATAACAAGGCCCATCAAAAGTGGGACATTAGCTGTACTCCGTGGCATGCATGAGAGATTTCAGGAAACCAGTCTCACATGTAGTCAATGATGTAACTTTCCAATGGCCCCAGAGTTCCACACCATAGAGTGCAGCATTTTGGCACTGTGCTTTGTGAACTCTTAGAGCAGGAGAGACCATCCATTCAAAATACACTCTGGCAAAGTATATGGTTTCACCCACACACTTAGCCAGGATAATGCTAGCAATACTTCATTATGTAATTTTTCTATTTTAGGTATGAAGATATTTTTATGCCCAATTACCCAAAATCTTGTACTTGTTTTAGAAGAGAGCTGTCTAACCTAAAGATGTTCCTTGAGTTTTGTGTGGTCTAAATTTCCTCAACTTTGCTTGAGTGGTGTTGATGGCTAACCCTTTTGGTGTGAAGCATTCCTCCAATTTGTCCAAAAGATTCTGCAAGTCTCTTACAGAATCCAATAGGGAATCATCTGCAACTAGGAGGATTGCAATTTTAGAACTGCCTAACAATTTGGCTTCCCGAAAGCCAGTGCTCACAAACTCAACTACTTGATTAATATATAAAGAAAAAAGCAGTGGAATAAGTAAGTGAATTTGGCGCATGGTCTTTGTTGACAGGGAATGCTCATGTGTTTCCCCAGCAAGACCCCCCACACTATTGCATTATATCCATGGTAGTTTTGCCAAAATGCTAAGCAGGCCAGGGGAGTGCCCACTGTTCTAGATCCTTTCTAAACCCTGCATGCCAATATGGGAGAGAATCATGATGCTTGTCCTAGAATGAAAGTCAAGCTAGTAGAAACCATGCAAATATATTTTGGACTTGTCTAGTAGTTTTATCGGGTGATAATTTGTAGGATTGTGTCTGCAACTTGACTTATTTGTGGCACTATCTCAGCTCCCAACCATGATTTTGGTATTTGGCTGGTTTTAAAATTGTTTTGCCTACAATCAGGATATATTTTCCCAATGGTAATAGCTCAGGTTTAAAGAGTTCAGCCAGGATTTTAGCTGGGTCTGAGCCCTTTCCCCTTTTTCTGATTGCTTATAGAACCTCATGTAAAGTAAAAAGTTTGAAATGGAAATTGTTGGCAGGCAAGTTCTTATAACTGGGCCCCTCCCCAGCCTGGAGCACAGCTTCATAATGCAAAGCTGGGAAATGTGAGAGCCAGTGATCTCCTGGAGTGACTTTTCAGGTTTTACATTGAGTTTTACCACATTTTGCCACTATCTGCCAAGTTTGCCTTATATACCTTGTCATGACTGCCTTGAGTAAGTCGGATCACCTGAAGTGTTCCCTCTGTCTATTCTTATCAACTAATATAGTTGTATATAATCTACTGCTCCCTCTTATATCTATAGGAATCTTGCTCTTTATAACTTCGAGAAGCAAGGAAAATCTTGCCTAGTCTCCCGTTTCTATGAAACCAATGTTAAGCCTTTATTGTCATTTCCCACCTACTAGAGGAAGGCTTGGTGGGATATGTAGTGATGCATTCACAAACAGCCATGTATGATGCAAGACATTTGTGTGGAACTAAGATGACAGAACTTAATGACCTCCTTGCAGTAAAATGTGTAGGCTTATCATCATGAACTGAATACACTGGTAGGGAGTCATCAATAACTCAGGTTTCTTTATTCACCTTGTTCATTCGACCACAGTGGGACAGAACTCCGTTACCACATCCTGTTGTAATTGGAAAAACTGTTTCTAGAATTTCTGGCGCCCTACGTTTCTTAAGGTCACCATCTAGGTCAATTTTGATATCCTTGTATGTCCCTTAGAGCCTTGAGAGATTTATCAGAGAAGGATGCTCATCCTATGGCATAGACTGAATTAGTATCAACGCAGACCCAACTTTCCTCCTGCCCATAGATCAAATCTGAGCTGTTGTCATGCTAGGAACTGCAAGAACTGTGCTGCCTTGATTGTAGTCAATGAGGTTAGGAGCGAAACATTGACAGTACAGGGAAAACTAGTACTTAAGTCGAGGAAAGACCCCATTATTTTTTGGATTAATGCCCCTAGATCAGCCTAATGTAGTTGTAATTGCTAGGGACTGTCCCCTGGACTTGGGCAGACACTGTACTAGGCACGGTTGCTATCACGGTAATGGGAGTAATGGAAGTAGCAATTATTTTTGAAGTGCTGGCACTATGAGTCGCAGAAGCATCAGTGGCGGCTGCTACTTAATGGGGGCGGCGGGGTGGGAGGGGGATAAAAAAAATCACTTACCTGCATGCTGTTTGCTGCCTCTCGGTTCTCTTCAGTCGACTCCAGAAGCAGGAACCACACAGGCTCCCAGACTCCCCTAGCCAACCACGACGCTGCTGTCACCAGCATGACATCCTTGTCGTGATTGGTCTGCATGCTATTGTTCAGCACTCAGACAGGGACTGGGAGCATGCGCATGTTCTCCACCCAGGTAGTGCAATACAGCTGGGTGGAGAACATTCTAAGTGCGCATGACTGTTTGGCCGGCCCAAGACAGCCAGCCAGCCAAACCGTCATGCGCATTTAAGAGAGTGCACATCACTCCTCCCCTGCTCCTGTGACAGCCCAGCCCACTTGCCCCACTCATGTCTAAAGTGTAAACCAGCTGAGCCAGGACGGGAAAATAAAATGATAATAACATTGCGTTATTATCATTTTATTTTTCCTTTTTGAACTGCTCACAGAGCAGTGGGGCAACGCTCCTTCCCCTTAGCGGAGGAGCCGTCGCTAAGAAGCATTATCGATAACAGTCTTGACAACAATAGTATCCGAGTCCGAGGTCAAGTCTGGATTTATTTCCATTACCATTTCTTGATGCTCTAGTTTTGCTGCTGTCCTTGAGCATTTGTACATGCCTGATGCCAGCCAGGTCTGTACATCAGGAGGGCTTTGTAAAGTCTTGTTAGCTTTTCCAATACACCACCTGCTTCTCCAGCAACTACCAATAATCTCAAGACCCATAAAATTTCCATATGCCATTGCCATACAATTGCTTATGGGCCACAGTACCAGAGTTCCACTTGTGCTGGATTAGCTAGAGCACTAAACGTGCCTAAAGCTCCAATTATCAAAATGGAAAAATGGCAAACTGCCAGGGTAATAATGTGATGAGGTGCAAAAAGATCTAAAAAGCCATAGTGTTGGTATATTAAAATAAATATAAAAATGAAAGCTTTGCCAACCTTAAGCTCAGATTTGCACAACCTTTATCTCAGATTAAAACTATAAACTCTAAAGAGTCTGTAAGAGTGTAAGAAAAGCCAGGTCACCGAGCAATCAATTCATCTTTGGTCTCAACTCTAAGCTCAACTATGAGTATCATCTTAGTCTTGTGATATATTGATTAGGAGGCTTTGGCCTCTACTCACCCACTTACCTGGGTCTCCAAAATTTTAAATGTTTGCTTTTAGTCATAGTCAAGGCAAGCAAAAACTGGAGGAAAATGCCACAAGCGCCACCAAGCATGGCCTTCCTCCTTCACACGGCCGTGACCCTACACCCTTCAGGAACCTAGCTCCTAACATGCTCTTGGGGGCTACCACCACCACTGTCAACATAGGCACATATACCGGCATGGGTATCAGATGACAAAGTATGTTTTTCATTATCAAAGGAAGATCATTTTTCATACCACTTAAAATTGTTCCTGAATTACTCATTAGTGGTTTTATTTAAACAACGGACCAAAATACCCACCTTAGTTATTGGTTGTGGTGGAAAGTTCACACGTGTAATGAATTTACATGAGCGCTGTGTTTATGGTGCACTGGGTCCTGGATGTCTGCGGATACTGTAGTTCAGCCTTCTCCAACGAGTAGGTCGCGAGCTACTAATAGCTCTCCAGCTAGCTTTAAGTAGCTCTCCTGTTTCTACCCCAACCTACTAAATTAGAAACTTTTGCTTGCCTGAATAATTATATGTATACTCAAATTGAAAAATTTGTATTCAAGATGAAAAGGAGTGTGTTTTCGTAACTCATAAGGTGATGTTTAGGGAAGAACAGTTGAATGCCCAAAACAAACTCAAAGCTTAGAAACAGATTTACCTTGGTGCCAGTGGCATTCAAGTAATAGCTATTATGTATTACCTATGTAAATGCATTCCAAACTTACAAAGCCTGTTTTTGATATTACTGCTGGCTACCCTGTCTGATACACTGAGTTGATCATAGCTAGTAATCTTGAATGGTGTGGCTACTAATGTAATCTTGTCTGGTGTCACTATTACAGCAGTAATACTATTAGTTGCATGGGATGATTTTCATTGATCATAAGTAGCTTGTATTACAGAAAAGGTTGTGGAGACCCTGCGTGTAGTTGCTTTGGTTACTGCTTTTACTGACATTCATTCCTTCCCACTTTCTCTTCCATACCCTGATCTGTGTTTGTGTGATTGAATTGTGTTTCATTGGTGATGTCAGATGACTTGCTTTATTGTTTTAGTTGTGGGGAAATAATGTACATTGGTCCTACTTAACGTCCTTTAAATGTAAAGCTACCAGACTCTAGAGTGCTCTTCCTGTGCACTGAAAACTTGTTCCGTCCCTACAAAGCTCTAAAACAAACAAACCTGAAAAAAATATCTGCTACACCCTAACTTCCCCCTTACTTGAGTCAAAAGAAGTAGCCAGAATCTTTAGGTGAGCCTGCCCAGTAACCTCTCATGAGTCAAGAGCTCAAATTGAATTAATGTTTAGGGGCTGTGGTTTGTTTGATTTTTAAAAATAAAGTCAATTGAAAGCAAGCCAATGGATCCACTGTTTGATCCATAGCAGGGCACAAGTCCTAAAAAAAAGAAGTGGGGGGACTCTCCAAGTTAGGTGGTGTCACAGGAAGTGACATCACGGCCGGAAGTGACATCACAGCCGGAAGTGACATCACAGCCGGAAGTGCCATCACATGTGCAGCAGATCTATCATTTGCACGTATTGCAAGATTTAACAATTGAAGCTGCTCAGTACTTAAGCCTGTGACTTAAGGTCCCTGTATGGAGGAATTAACAGCCCAAATGTGGATGAAGTTTGGCGTACAACTACATTAGTCAAGCCATTAAGTGCTGTAAGCGAGGCATACTAAAACATGGCATGCCAAGTTTTCAGGATGCTTATGTGTAAGGCTCCCCGTTTTCACGGATTTTTTAAAGATAAATACAGACAGAAAACAATGTGTTTTCTGTCTGCATTTATTTTTAAAAGTGGATAAATACAGAAAATTGTCCTACTTTTAAGTGACTCTCCATGCTGTCTTTCATGAATTATAGGCCAGCAGCTGGACAGCATGGAAATTAAAAAACAGGATGACATTTCTTTAAATAATGGCATATGTCAACATACATTTATGGTATAATGATAGTATTTATTAAAGTGGATGTATTGTTATGTAATATTTGCCAGCTTAAATAGCTAAAACTCGACAGACAGCAAAGTATGAGTGCGCGTCTATCAGTTAAATAAATATGGAAATGTACAGTTTGACAACTTCATTTATATGCAAAGCACAAAATAAATATGGATAAATACAGATAAAATGGCCAAAAGATAAATATGGATAAATACAGACGGAAATGTTAAAAAAATAAATACCATAAAACCGGGAGCCCTACTTATGTGTGACATTTCCATGGTTTCAGTGTGTATGTGTGACACTTAGTGACACTTTCCACTCAGTGAAAACCAAGCTACAAAGTGCAAAGTAATAGATATCAGTCATTGCACCCTATTCAGCAATGAGAAGTTCAACAATATTTTGAAACTGCTGCAAAACACCTGAAATAAAAAGTTGCGTTTCATACCATGTTCACACATTCAAATGCAATCTATAGTTGTGAGAAATTGGAGAGCAAATACTGATTAGCCTACACATGCTTCAAGCAACGAAAATGTAACTTTCTAAAAGCCAGCCAATTAAAAGCGATGGTAAAGTACCTATGCTTCATGGGAGCGTTGAACAAGATTGGCAAGTCGAGACACAAGTACTGACCACACATCTTACTCTTCAGATGTGTTGCTTTCTCCATCATGTGCTTTCTTCACCTTCTGAACACCCCTGCACTCTGTGTTGCTCTCTCTCCTGCGTGCTTTCCCTTGCAAATCCCTGTCTTGCTCATTTCTCCCCTGCCCTTTTACTGTATTTCTCTCCCTCTCGTGCGCTTCTTTCCCCTTCATACCTCCCTTGCCCCATGATCTCTGTTCCCCCATCCGTTCTGTGCTTCTCCCCCAGGAAGATGCTCCGTCTGCTCTGTGTTGCTCTCTTCCTCGTGTACTTCCCCTTGCAAACTCCCTCCATGCTTTGTGTTACTCTCTCCCCCCTGTGTGCTTCTCTACCCTGAAAACACCCCCTGCCCCGCACTCCTTGTCACTCTCTTCCTTTTGTGGTCCCCCAAAACCTGGAAAACACCTCCCCTGCTCCGTGTTGGTCTCTCCCTCATGTGCCTCCCTCCTCTAACCACCTAAACCCCCGAAACAGCATTGGCAAAACCAGTAGCCCATCTTGTTGGGGGTTTCTTAGTTTTGCGCAAGGAAGAGTCGGGCGACTTACAAATACTGGAACTAACACATGACAAAGACGCGAGAAAGTTTAGAGAAGCTTGGCATGTGTATAACATTAATCCGAAGTACAGCAACTACACACCATGGGCAAAGACAGGAGAAGATTCCAGGAGAGTGACAGAGATAACACAAACAAGCAAATCAACGGAACCTAAGACAACATTAACAGAGGATCAAGCTGGCCAAAAGAGGTACACCCGATGCTTCCCAAACGTAAACAAAATGATAACGATAGAGACATGTCACAAGGTACTCAAAACAAGGACTGAATTCATGGTTATTGCACACACACATTGGCGCCACTGGAAGCAGCTGCTCAGAGTGCAGAGTGCTTTTGAACAACTGGGGTGGCACAGGGATAACAGTGTGAGGGAAAACTGAGGAACACACAATCTGCGGGAAAAGAGGACCTAGCACAAGAACTGCTGCAGCTGGACACCACCGCGGACCATGTCTTAAAATTCTGTTTCCTTTTCTGTGCCCTCTGATGTGTGCTGAATTTTTTCGTGGTTTTCTTTCCTGACACATCTGTATTTCCCCTATATCTCACTTTTATTGTCACTAATAATTTTAAGACAACTATAAAGGATCATGGGGTTTAGGGGTTACTACTTGGTATGCATAAACCAAGCTTGGCCTCTTTATGAATGCCATGCCACCTACTCAGTGTGCTGTGCTTTCATAACCTCACCTTCATGCATGCTTGTGCTCCGAATTTAATGCGCCAGGAGTGCACACAATGAATATCATCATAACATTCCAGTTCTGCTTTTCCTGTCATAAATGGCTTTATTCAGAAATGTATGTTTCGCAGACTAACACTCCCGGGACTCCTTCAGATTTTTTCACACGCACGTGGCTTGCCACTTTCATTCACCAACCTTCACATTCTCCACCCCGGGTTCAGTTTGCTTCTCTTTACTTTGCATGTTGTGCCATGTGTTGTGTTATGCTAGCTGTTGTTACACTGTGTTTTGCTAAGGGGTGTAACATTTGCCGCCAGGGAGAGCTCTCTGTTGACATTCCAGTGGCCTCCGTGCACACGTGTCCATGCGCCCTCATCGCCAGTAGGCCTGCCACAGAGGCGCAACTAGAGCCAAATTTCGGGGGGGTGGGGGGGACGACGGGCTGCTAAACATTTCGGGGGGGGCGGACTCTTCCAGCAATATGCAGAGTGGAGATGCAGGGGCTCTAAGAAGGGGTGAAAAACAACAAAGCCTCATTCACAAGCAAACAGTCTTTTAAAGACCTGTGAAGTACTCGGGTGCAGCTGTGTGTGTGCCCGGGAAGCTGTCTCAGCCCGGGCTGACACACACGACGGGGGGCTGAATCCCTTTGAGCCCAATGGGCGTTGCGCTCCTGGTCTGCCAATAGCAAATTATCCCCGCTCCGTCCCGGCCTCCCAGTCATGGACACTGCAGAGGGCAAAGCAGAACTTTGATTGGTAGCGCATTCGCGCGCTACACAAGATTGACAGCCAGCCCTGTAGTTGGGAGATGGACGGGTAAGTATCTTAGAAAGTTAGGGCGGCCGTGCGGGCAAGTAACTCGCCATCTTAGATAGTCCAGCTTTTGAGCAGGGGGCGGCGTCAACCCTGTAAAATAAGTGGGGGACGCCGTCCACCCGCGTGGTCCCCGACTCGTGCCCTGGCTATATTTTATTATTCATCCTGCTCACAGGGGAGGGGCTGTTCTCCCTATTTTCACCAGAGTCCATGGCACCCTTTATACATCACTGATGGTTATCTGGGCGTCTATAAACATAGGTGCATATATATGATATAGATTGTAAATTCTGTGTTTCCGAATCTCTGTCTGACAATGTAATATACATTTGAGCAGTTTCATAACCTTTAAAATATCCAGGGCACGCTCATTCACCCACGAGCACTAATTCATGCAAACCTTCGCTCACATATTCATTCACTTACAACTGAAAACTAGGCCATTCACAAAATCGCACGCTCACTCGTTCACACATGCTCACTTGGCCACACTCACTCACTAACACTTTCCAGCTACACCCAGTGGCGTAACGACACTTGAGGGGACCCCCCCCTGGAAAGTACAAGGAGAGGGCCCCCACCCACCCCGGATCCAATCAGGTCCTCGCAGGCCAGGGGCCCGCCGCCTGTGCACAGTGCCGGAGGGGCCCCCTTTGAGCTCGAGGTACCTCCTGCACCGCGGGGGCTGTGGGGGCTAATTTGACATCACTGGTTGCACCTGAAAACGTCCTCACTTGCTTTTACTTACTTGGTCACTCATTGTAGAAAACAAGCATAGGCAAAGCCAATAGATTTGGCTTTATTGTGCTTAGGAGGACATCACTGCAGAGATCGTGAGGGAAGGAGGCGCTGCAGAAGCCTGCAGGGAAAGAAATGCTGATGGTCCGAAGCCTTGAGGGAGGCGTGGGGTGCTTCAGACACGGGGCGGTGAGGAGTGCTGCTAGAGGCGAAGCCTAGAGAGAGAGAGAGAAGCGCTGCAAGCACCTGAAGTCAGGGAAGCTTTGGACTGCAGGAACTTGGAGGAAAGAGAGTGCACAGGCACTCACCTCACTCTCTTATAGCAGCAGTGCTTGTCAGATGAGTGCAGCGGCTGCTGGTGCGGGATCGTGGCTCTAAAGGAAGCCAAAGACGTTTGTGCCTAGAAGGGGTCCAGACCAGCGGTCGAAGCAGGAGGGACGGCGTCCACCCTGTAAAATAAGTGGGGGGACGCCGTCCACCCGCGTGGTCCCCCGACTCGTGCCCTGATCCATAGCCAATATATGTTTCGCTCGGGATTACAACATTCCATAAAGCTTTTTCAAGGCAAGAAGATATAACAATGTAGGTAAGGCAAATTACAGCAAGTCAGTGGTACTGATATATATTGGAATCAGTCTGTGGCTAACAATATCAAGAAAGTCGTGCTCCTTAGATCCTTAGACAATTTTTCCTGGACATCTATACAGGGAACCTACTTAGTTATATTTTACCGTACAATAAACTTGAAATAAATTACAATACTATATCTACTTGCTATGAAAAAGGTCCAAGGCATATTGTACGCCTGAGTGAACCATTTGTCTGCTATGTTTCAAATAGTGAATACAATAAAAAAAGATCCACGGATTCACTCATTCTGCTTCCTCTTCTATGTGTTGTTCTTTCATTGACTCCCAGAGGGTTTGCTTCTCTTCACCTTTAGGAAATTGATGACATAACTTCTGTGCCATCTGACTGATTAGCACGTCATACATGCATAAATGCAATTATATTTGTATATTGCAATCCCTACGTAATATACTAGAATCTGATGTCTCTCTAAACAGCAGTCTTTTGTAAAACTGCATTTCCATGTGAAGTGCTCTAACACCCTGTTTATAGCTTACAACTTTTCCAAAGACTAACTAAACAAATCTATCTTGTTTATCACCATCAAAGTTACCTTTAATGTGGCTGGGTGGTGAGCAAAGTAGAGTTGTTGTAGTATCATTGGGTACTATTCTTCTGCACTCTGTGATAATCTTCTCTGAGCTACTGGCTGCTCCTACTTGGAGCTCTTTAGGACATCTCCTGCTTTCACAGATTAAGTGGACTGAGCCTACATAGTGTTATCACCCGACCTCCATCCTGTCACATATCCTGCAGCACACTCAAGCAAGACCGGTGCTGTACATTTGGCTTTAGGACTATAATGAACATCTGGTAGGTTGGCTGTGAGCCTGTTGCCACGTAGAGTCTGACAAAGACCTGGTACTATTGAAGTTCATTGTAGTAGTCTTTGACGGGCTGGCGATGTGCAGGTACCTAATATGTTGATTATACCACAGAAACTTCTAATAGTCCTGCACAATTCCAGTATTCTCAGCACAAGCATTTGTAGGTATGATCACTCTAAGGCCTTCACTACAAGTTCAGGGATACATTCTGATTCCTTTGCAAATAGGACGGTACGCCGGGATTGAAATTACGAGTTCTGTGATAACTGCAGTATTTCCCTGATAGAATTTAGCAGGTAAAACATGTGGAATTCGGTTTGTTAAATATTGATTCTGGTGTAAATACCTTACTGTATTCTGGCTTACTTATTATGATGGCCACAGTGATACACCAATTCCCTGGTTTCTGCTGCTTCTGGAAGGCTTAGTGGATTCAGATAAAATGTTGTGTAGGTGACAGTCTCTGATGTCTTGTAGATATGAGTTTCTTCAAGCACAAGCAAGGACAATTCAGCCGACAAATGTCTTTTATCTTTTTCTTGAGATAGTTTAGCACCCCTCTCTAGAAAGTATGTATTAGTATAGAACGCTAACTTGCCTTCCTGCCAATGTTTTTATCAGTTGGTCTCTGTCTTTCACAGATACGCACAGGCATGTCTCTCTCAATGTTCTGCTCTCTCTTTCTCACATCCTTGCAGGTTTGCAATCCTTCGCGCAAGCCTGGCATGTGCTTCTGGCAAAGCTCACTCTTGTTTATTTCTTCCCCTTTGTTATTCTTTCTCATCGCCCCATCTCTCTACCACTCTTCCTTTCACTCTCTCTACCACTCTTCCTTTCACTCTCTCTACCACTCTTCCTTTCACTCTCTCTCACTCACTCTTTTTTCACTCCGTCTCTATTTTGTATTCTGTCACACCATCGCGACCTGGTTATCTGACAAATGTATTCTCTTTTTTGCTTATTACATGTATTTTCCAAGTCTCTCTGTTTCCCCCTCATATAACCTTTTCCTGACTTTATGGAAAATGTCTCATCACTTTTTGTGTATTATTGCTTTGATTGTGCGCTTCTACGGACCGCTGTGGTCTCTCATACTGGCAAATGACTTTTTAAAAATAAAACAAAACTGGGGCTGCAAGTTTCGCTTCAAAGGTTACCTCTCATAGTTCTCTCCGGCCTCGAGGTAAATTACTCAGCATATACAATTTACTAATTATATCTATATTCGTACTGTTGGTTAAATTAATTCACTGTAGTCTCTCAGTAAGCGATGGTGCCTGTGCCAACCACCCCTACGATATTCGTTTTTTAATTAGATTGTTTGTGTAATAATTTAAGAGTGCCCTAACGTGAGAAAATGGCACCTTTTGAGCACCGAGAATATCCCATAACATTCTAGTAAGGGTAGAGTTTGCAAATCGTTTCCCCATGACTAGCAGGACAACCCTTGTGATTCTTCTAATACTGATGAAAAATTATTATAGTTTGGAAGTCAGCATATTTTAAGGTTCGGCAGCTCAATGCTTGACCTTTGACCCCGAAATGCACCTTTTTAATATATGGGAAATATTGTATCCGTAGGAGGATCTGTGCAGAGCAAATGGCTATACTACCAGGCTCTGACGCCTCCATGGTGAGTATGACAGCCGAAATACTATGTAACACAAAAGATTTTCAGGTAGAAAAAATCCATAACTGAAGAACTGTAAACACCCGAGTGCATGTCAGCCAGAGGAGTCCTTCGAAAGAAATACAGAAAACACGGTGGTTGGTAGCTGATGTGCGTTCAAGAGCACGGTCAGAGCATGGACAGATAAAACAAACATTATGCTATCCACCTTCGATGATTAATTGTGGGTTGGCAGCCACGGGAAGTTAATCATTTGAAACCTAGCTGTGTTTTAACACGGAGGCATCTATTATTGATATGACTGGCGCACGAGTTCGTGGAAGCTGGCTTTCCTCTCCTGTATTTCGTCAACTTGACTTCTGGCTTACATTGTGTTTCTCCTCGGAACAACACTGCCCTCGTGTGGGCAAACATTAACATGGCTCCTCCTGACATAGATGTACCTGTATTACGGTGCACGTGCTAAATACACATTCAAATGCGCACATATTCAAATGCTTACACACCAAAATGCTTATTACGTTATTTAATTCAACCAATGGATACACATGTTTATTTAAGGTTTAATATAAGTTATTGACATTCAAATACATTCACAAAGTGGGATAAGCTTCCAATCACAGAATGTCCCAAATAAGCTTAAAAGTGGATTTACATGCCATTTGTCTCAGAGCCTTGCAGTTTCTGTCATCAGCACTTCTCCTCCCTTTTTCCACCAGAGCAGTTCAAACATGAATAGCAAAATATTCTAGTTTGCAAATGTCTTCCACATAGTTATGGCTCTGCTATATTTGCCATATAATAGATCATCTGCTGCTTGTGCATGAAGCAGAGAGACTGTGAAGTTTGCAAACTTACTTTGGTGGGTGTGCAAATCCTGCATTGCCGATCCCTGGTGAGTTGCACTTCTACTGCTAAAACAAGGCCAATGGAGGTACCAATGGGGGAGGTGAACTGGCCTCAAGGGTCCTGTGACCTCAGTGACAGAGTCACTGTCTCTCTAGGTTGTGCTGTTTCGTAGGCCTGCCCGCAAGACTGGAGGTGAACTTCAGTATGGATTGTGGTGGGCAGGCCTTCAAGGTTAACGCACACTTGCCACCACTCGGGTCCACCTCCTGGCGCTAAGACACCAGGGCTTCTAAGGTCTAGTGGGGCCTTCTATGTGCTCCCGCAGGAGAGTGGTCTGGTGGAGTGTTCATGAAAGCTGAACCTGATTCCCCAGTTCCATTCAGCAGCTCTGGCCTTAGTGCCACATCTTCTCCTCCTCTGAACACCATACTGCCCCACTGAGAGAAAGTCGTACTGCCTTCAGCTACAACCCAATTGTGCACCGCTAGAAACACCTGGATGCGAATCAATTCAAAATATGCACTAAGCAAGAGTAATATGCTGCCTGAAAAAAAAAGGAATAACTTCCTGGAAAAAGCAAACACTCCTAGGGAATGGAAGATTAAGTTAAGCATGTGAAATGTAAGCAGCAACAACATGGTTACCTTAACTCTTTTAAACTCATTATTCAGAAATCAATGAGTATTTTTGCCTGAAAAGTTAAGTACATGACTACAGGGCCGTGAAGGGACCCGTTTCAATGTCCATCGCTTATATCCTTACAAAACGTAAGCAGTATGGTCTAAAAAGACCACCTCCCTGAACACAGTGCACCGTTTTCCACTCCAAGCACCAACCAGGTAATGCAGTACCTCCAGGAATGGTGCACTTCCCCACCCCGGGAAAATAATGCTGTTTAAAGTAAGATGAGAAAACAAAATTAGTGCTTCACTGGCAAACTCTGTAAAGTGGCACTAATGTGTTTTTGGTGTGAATACACGAAGCTAGCCACTTTGCGATCACTCTGTCTTGTTTTATTTAGTTATTTTTCGTAATTTGAACCTTTTTTTCCTCTCCGTCCCAAGGCTGCACTTTGTTTCTTTCTCTTTTGGATCCATTTCACAGGGGAATGAATGAAGGAATGAAGAGCAAAGAGAGGGAAAGAGCCATTCCTTGAAGTCACGGTTTTCATTCAGCAAGTGAGGAGGAGGGAGACAGACAGAAAGAGGGGGAAAATGAAGAAGAAAGAAAGGTGGGGCAGCGGACATCAGCAGAGCAGGAGAAGTGGACACTGTCCTTCTCTTCTCTGGGCAAGAAAGAAGAGACAGACTCCTTTTCCTTCTCTGCCCATCCTGCCCATCCCCGAACGACCAAGCCTTACTTATAGCCTTAGTTACAAATAATGGGTATAACCCAGAAACGTCACTGGGACCTGGGTAAATATCGGTACAGAAGAAAGTGGTCCCAGTGGAAAACAATTGAAAAAACAATTCTTTATATGGTAGCATTCATTGAATTACTCACACTGTAAGTTCCTGTTCAATATTGTTTAATCATATTGAACACATGTTGATTTGTTCAAAACACAGCACATATCTGAATGATTTGTACAAAAGTGCCCCAAAGAAGGAAAAAGGGGGGTTCGCCCAAGTGCAAAAGTGAGGGTTCAGTGGAAAAAGGAAGGGTAGTGACAATATATACATCAACAGTATTATATACAAAAGCCTGTCCAGCCTGACATAGGGCTAAAAACAAAATATTCAAAGCCATTATGCTTAGTTTGGCACAGTGAAAAAGCACTGTTGTCCACATTAGCATAAGTAACGGGATTGTCGACGTTTCGACCCCAGGAAAATGTAGGGTAACTTTGATCCTTACAAAGGGGTCTTCCTCAGGACTGGGGGGGCACCTAAGAAATAATGAAAAATAACCCTTAAAATCTTAAAGGAGATGATTTAAGATGCTGAAGTCATCCAAAAACAAAGGATAAAGAAATTACTGTTATCCACCCGTGTCTGTGGTGGTCAAATGGTCATAGTGGGCCCGTGGGCTCCTGTGGCAGAGAGGGGGCCTGGATGGCAATCTGAAACAAAAAGGTTTTCGTGCCATCAGTAATGTGTCACTAAGCAGATATCAACCTTACAACTGCTTGTCAAATGCGTGTACACGTCACTGTGTTATATAAAAGACTTACTTCTGTTTAACTTTCAAGGATTTGTCAATTCATCACAATTATGGCCAAGAATAATCAAAAGGTTCTGTGATTCTAAAAAGATAAGCAGAGATTAATTAAGAATCACCACCATCCTAACAATGATACTGATAATATGCTCAAAAAGTAAGACAGGGAGGTTGTAGCTCAAAGTTACCTTTCCCTCGAATTCTGCGCATCCGTTCACTGACTCATAAACGGAGCACTGTTTGGGAGATTCCTTAAATACCTGTCAAAAACACCGAGAGCGTGCACGCGCTACGTCGCGCTAGCAGTCGCTGGCTGCTGCCACCACGTAGTCACGGAGGGATTACGGACCGCCGGTGAGACGCGGTACCGTGTTTGAAAAAAAGGAAAGAAAGACCGCTACTGGTCTAAAAGCTTTGGGTACTGCAGTGTGTTCACTTGGATTGATTCTCGGTTCACCCGGCTAAGAATGAGAAAAGCCGAAGCATGTTTTGTAAAGGCTCGATCCCAGATGTAAAAGAGCATCCTGGAAATCCACAGTGTCTGCATAAATTAAAACATTTCGAAGTTAAAAATTTGTGTGTTCACATGTATGTTGCTGTAACAACTTCAGTAATTGATTGCACAGTGCGATCTGACCAGCGTACATGTAAATGGAGAAGACACATAACAGAGAGTTATTTTAGAAAAAACGGTACATATGCTGTTGCACAGAAAATACGTGTTGCAGACACATGTTGGCAGATATCTGAAAGAAGGCAATAAATATGCTGTTGCACAGTAAAGACATAGTTAAGTCTTATTCTTATTCTTGAATGTTTGAACACAGTATAGAGAGGCTACTCTTAGAAATTGCGTAGTGGTCAATTGGTCCCAGCATGGCCCCATGTGATGATCTTAATGAACGAATGGCGCATTGAAGTTTGAGAAACTAAGTGTCAGAATGAAGGATGGGCATAATTCTTACTCCG
Organism: Calotriton arnoldi; assembly: GCA_963921515.1. NCBI lineage: Eukaryota > Metazoa > Chordata > Amphibia > Caudata > Salamandridae > Calotriton > Calotriton arnoldi. The sequence continues at coordinate 1,464,525 of CAWUFW010001245.1, forward strand.
TAATTAAACATGATAAATGTGCACTGCTGGCATCTAATTCGTTCAGGCCATTATGAATAGTGTCTAGAAGGTGCATCCACTTACATTCACGAACATTCAGGATGAATTGAATGTCTCCTCCCTTGACCCCAAGCGTGACCTTCTCAAGCAAAACCCATTTTAAGCTCTCAGCTTCGTGCTGGGCGCTCTGAAAATGCTCGACCAGGGGTGCTCCAACCACACTGCAACGTACCCTGCTGCAGTGTTGGAGTACACGTGTTTTCACTTTTTGTTGAGTCTGTCCCACATACATCATGTCACAAGGGCAAATGATAGCGTAAATTACATCCGAAGTATTGCAGTTCGTGAAAGTTTTGAGATCGATCACATGTTGTTTGTAGGTGAATTTGTTGGTTTGGATAGTGCATTTGCAGGCCTTGCAGTGGCCGCATTTATAGTGGCCTAAAGTTTCAGGAAGGTGCCACATGGACTGAATGGATGGTACAGTCGGAGGCTCCAGGAGAGACCGCACCACATGGTCTCATATACTTTTGCCTTTTTTAAAGGAATGCATGGGTAGGTCTTGTAAATCCAAATCATCTGAGATCAAACCCCAATGTTGATTAATGATCTTCCTGATTGCGCGGCTTCGGGTACAGAATGTGGTGACACATATCATCCTGTTGTTTAGATCTCTTTCTCGTGTCTTTCCCGTGAGTAGGATTTCTCTGGGATTAAACCACGCTCATTTTCGGGCACGTTTCACTAATCCCTTTGGGTAACCTCTTTCGGCGAGGCGGTTACTCAGGTATTCTGATTCCAGAATGTAATTCTCTTTTTTGGAACAGTTTCGACGGATCCTCAAAAACTGTCCAAAGGGCAAGTAGTCACGTAGTCCCCTTGGGGGGTGGCTGTTGTATCGGAGTAATGAGTTCCATTCTGTTGGTTTCCTGTATAAGGTGGTATACAGTTGGTCGTTTTCTGCCTTGATGGTATCTTCAAGAAAATCAATAGTGTGGGAGTCTGAATGAATGGTGAACTTGATTTCTGATGAATACATCTGCCTGTGGATTCCTCACCTTATGAATATCCCCCCTGCGCCAGCATTCCGCGGACATTTTTTCCCTAGCTCTCCACGCCGACGAGGTCGTCACAAAGCCATGGCTCCGCACGCGGCTCCGCATGACGTCACTGGAGCCATAAGAGGACCACGTCGGCGTGATGACGTCAGTTCCCTTTTTTCCGCGCTGTCGACGCTAACGTTTTTTTTCTGGGACTCTCCATACTTTCGACTGGATACTTTGTATTTTGGATTGTATCTTTCTCTCTTTTGGCATGTCTGCCCCGAGGAAGTCTGGCTTTAAGCCCTGTAAGGAATACGGTGGACATATGTCTATTACGGACCCGCATGAAGACTGCCTTTGGTGTTTGTCATCTGACCACGACGTCGAGGGCTGTTCTTCCTGCAGGAAGATGAACCCGAAGGCTCTGAAGGAGCGGGAGGCCAAGCTGTATATGGCCAAGGCAAGAAAAGAAAAAAGTGGTCGAAAAAGGTCGAAGTCCAAGTCTTCGACTTCGCATGACTCCAAGAGAAGGCATAAGAAGAAGAAGAGACATGCTTCTCAACGCCGATCGTCAAAGGCTGTGGTTTCGAGATCGCCTTCTCCGACACCTCGACGTCGGGTTAAAGACGTTATCTCTCCTTCTCCATCGGTGTCTCCTCAGGCGACTCCGGTTCATTCCCCGTCATACCAAGGGACTCCGGAGCGTTCTCCGGCACCGAGATTCTCTCCGGCTTCAGAGGAGGTGTCGAATCTGGCTGATACTGAGGTACCTTCAGCTCCTGCGGCTCCAGTGGCTCCGTTTCCAGAGGTGCCTCGTATGGATCCCGAGCCGGCTCAACTTCCTCAGTTTCCGGCCCCGGGTTCAGATCCGTCGCACTTTCTCAACGCTATGTATGGCGTGTTCGCCAGGGCCTCATACCCCTCTGGTGCACCTTCGGGTCCCATGGGTCCTATGGCATTCAATTTGGGTGTGCCTCAGCAGTATCCACAGGCCCCCTTTGTGCCCTTCATGCCAGCGACGTCGTCCTGACATTTACCGGCTCCGAGGATGTCGACGCCATATGGGGAATCCCCGGCCCCATCTCGGGAAGCTTCATGGATTCGATCGGCGCCGGTTACGGCAATGGATCCTTCTTCTATGCCGCTCCCGGAGTCATCGACGCCGCGTGTGGCGCCGTCGACGCCGCAGCCGAAGATGCGCTCGAGGAGAGAGGCGCAGAGGTTGTTGGAAGAGGAGCAGTACCAGGTGGATGATAGGGAGGAAGGAGAACTGTATGACACAGAGGATGTGTTTGAGGACTTGTGTGAGGCAAGTGGACTTGACGTTTCTCCTGAGTGGGACTTTGTTTCTCAGAAGGCTTCCCCCTCGAAAGAGGTTGCTCCGTACCATTCTGTGATCAGGAAGGCTGCGGGACTTTTGGATTTGCAGCTTCCTATGGCTGAGTATAAGCCTAATCTTCTTATGGAGGTACTCCACTCTCCATCCTCGGTGGTTGAACCACTCTTACCCTTTAATGATGCTCTGACTGAGCCGATACTTGATGTTTGGCGCAACCCTCTTTCTGGACCTGCGGTTTCAAGGCCAGTGTCCAGAAGGTACAGGCCTGCTCCTGGAGATCCAGTGTTCCTTTCCTCTCACCCCTCTCCTGAGAGCTTAGTGGTACAGGCTTCGTGTTCGAAGCAGTCTACAAGGGCTTTTCCGCAAGCTCCCGCCGACAGGGATTCCAAGAAACTGGAACAGTCTGCGAAAAAGATCTTTTCTTCAGCTAGCATGGCACTGAAATCTACCAACGCAACTTGTCTCTTGGGTAGATATATTCATGCCTTAATGGACTCTGCCAAACAGCTTCTTCCTAAGTTGTCAGAGGAAGATAGGGGAAATCTGAGTGAGGTGTTAGCGGACTCTCAGGCTGCAGCTCGCCAGGTCATCCAGTCTGGCTTGGACACGGCGGACTCTGTTGCCAGAGTGATGGGTTCGTCCATTGCAACAAGAAGAGATGCGTGGTTGAGGTCTTCTGGGTTCTATCCCGATGTGCAGGCTGTCCTTCTCGATCTGCCTTTTGATGGGTCTGGACTTTTCGGAGAAAAGGCTGATTCCGCCTTGCAAAGATTTAAGGACAGCAAGGCCACGGCTAAATCTTTGGGTCTGCAAGCGCAATCGAGAGGCTATGGTTATTAAAGATACAGAGGCTTCAGGAGGTCTTCCTTTCGAAGCGTCAGACAGCCTCAGCAGCAGCAGCAGCAACAACAAAACCCCTTGTATAGGTCCTAAAGGGGTAAGGGCAGAGGTCGCCAACGTGGAGCCGGTCGCCATCTCTCCTCCTCCTCCTCCTCCTCTACCTCCCCAGCCCCTCCTGGGAATGCGGGGAAGCAGCCCTAGATCCGCCATCCCAGATCATGTAGGTCATGTGGGAGGCCGGCTTACCCATTTTCTACGAGATTGGAAATTGATCACTTCGGACCTTTGGGTTCTAGATCTTGTAGAGAATGGGTACGCCCTTCCCTTCAGGGAATTCCCTCCTCCTTGCCAGGGGTTTTGCACGGAGGATCATTTACTTCTCCTTCAAAAGGAAGTTATTGCCCTGTTACAAAAAGGTGCGATAGAGGTGGTTCCAGAGCAGGAAAGGGGTCAGGGATGCTACTCCCGGTATTTCCTGATCCCCAAAAAGGACGGCAGGTTATGTCCGATCCTGGACCTCAGGATCTTGAATTTTTACCTGAGGCAGGAGAAATTCAAGATGCTGACCCTTGCTCAGGTTCTTCTGGTGCTGCAGCAAGAGGACTGGATGGTGTCGATCGACTTGCAGGATGCGTATTTTCACATCCCCATTCTGAAGTCGCACAGGAAGTATCTCCGTTTTACGGTTGGGTCGCAGCACTACCAGTTTGCGGTCCTCCCGTTTGGTCTTACTACTGCACCTCGAGTCTTCACAAAGGTGATGGCGGTGGTGGCAGCTCATCTCAGGAGGTCGGGGATTCCTGTTTTCCCCTACCTGGACGACTGGCTGCTCAAGGCGGAGTACCGGAGATGGTGCTTCATCATCTGCGGGTAACATCTCAACTGTTGTTCGACTTGGGTTTTTCAATCAATGTGCCCAAATCTCACCTGGTGCCCTCTCAGCGCAACCTGTTCATAGGGGCGGTACTGGACACTACTGTGTGTCGAGCATTTCCTCCTCCACAAAGAATTCTCGACATTCAGGAGATGATCCCTTTATTCCACAATGGAGCGGTTGTTCCAGTTCTGAAGGTCCTACGCCTGCTTGGTCTGTTTGCCTCCTGCATTCTGTTGGTCAACCATGCACGCTGGCACATGAGGGTGCTCCAGTGGTGTCTCCGCAGGCAGTGGTATCAGCACAACGGAGATCTCAGGGAGTCTGTCAGGATCTCCAGAGAAGCTGCGGCGGATCTGTCTTGGTGGAGCGTGGAGAGCAATCTGTCTCAAGGAAAGCCCTTTCATCTTCCTCCATCGGTGGCCACTGTGATAACGGATGCCTCTACCCTAGGGTGGGGTGCTCATCTGGGGGATCTGGAGATCAAGGGTCTTTGGTCTCCAGAGGACAGATTGTCTCATATCAATCTTCTGGAATTGCGGGCGATACGTTTGGCGCTCAAGGCCTTTCTCCCTTCCCTTCGCGGTCAGTTGGTTCAAGTCCTGACGGACAACACTGCCGCAATGTGGTATGTCAACTAGCAGGGAGGAGTGGGGTCGTACCGTCTCTGCAGAGAGGCATTGCGACTTTGGTCCTGGGCTCAGGTCCATCGGATTTGCGTGATGGCAAATCATCTGGCCGGGGTGCTAAACGTGCGTGCGGACAGTCTCAGTCGGCAGTTCTCTGCCGACCACGAGTGGAGGCTTCATCTGGAGGTAGTTCGGCACATCTTCCGGACGTGGAGGACTCCTCGGGTGCACCTGTTTGCTACTCTCGAGAACGTGCACTGCCCGTCATTCTGCAGTCTCCAGTTTCCGATGCAGGGGGCGTTGGGGGACGCATTTCAGTTGAGTTGGATCTCACAACTCCTTTATGCGTTTCCTCCCATACCCTTGATTCCTCTGGTTCTGAGGAAGATTCGCCAAGACCGGGCCTAAGTCATATTGATCGCCCCGAATTGGCCAAGAAGGGTGTGGTACACAGACCTTCTTCACCTCTCGTCGCACCCTCCGCTCCGTCTCCCTCTCAGGGTAGACCTCCTCACGCAGTCGGAGGGGCAGGTTCTTCACCCCCACCTCCAGAGCCTGCACCTTCATGCCTGGAGATTGAACAGGGCAACCTGAATTCATTTTCTCTCCCGCCTGACGTGGTGGATGTTATATTATCGGCCAGGCGACACTCCACCAAGTCTATCTACTCCTACAGGTGGTCAAAATTTGTTAAGTGGTGCGGAGAGAAGTCTATTGATCCCTTGAAAGCTCATCTTTCTGATGTTCTTTGTTTTTCGCTTCATTTGGCCTAGCAGGGTTCTGCTATAGCCACTGTTAAAGGATACTTGTCGGCTTTATCGGCATTTCTCTGTCTGCCTGATCAGCCATCTCTTTTTAAGTCTCCAATAGTTTTAAGGTTCATTAAGGGGCTTACTAACATGTTCCCGCCCACTCCTTTTATTATGCCCCAGTGGGATTTGAATTTAGTGTTAACTTTTTTAATGGGTTCCACATTTGAACCTATGCATAGCTGTCCTTTAAGACTGCTGACTTTCAAAACGGTCTTTCTTGTGGCTATCACCTCGGCTAGGAGGGTGAGTGAGCTTCAAGCTTTGAGTTCAAAGCCTCCGTTTTTGACCATACATGCTGAACGGATGGTACTCCGGACCAGGGCTGCTTTTCTGCCTAAGGTTGTAACTCCCTTCCATCTAGGGCAGTCCATTACCCTTCCTACTTTCTTCCTCCCCCTCACCCTTCCAAGGAGGAGGAAAGGCTGCACCGTTTGGACCCTAAGAGGGCGATTAGTTTCTATCTTGATAGAACAAAGGACTTTCGTCAGGATGATCTGCTCTTTGTGGGCTATGTTGGACGTATGAAGCGCAAGGCGGTGCACAAGCGCACTTTATCCAGGTGGATCATCTTGTGCATTAAGATCTGCTATGCTCTGGCTGGTAAGGAGCCTCCTGTAGGCATTAGAGCTCACTCTACCAGGGCTAAATCGTCTACGTCTGCTTTGTCCAGGGGTGTTCCTGTGTTGGACATCTGTAAGGCGGCAACTTGGGCCTCCCTCCACACTTTCGCGAAGCATTACTGCTTGGACTCCGAAGTGAGGAGGGATGGCCATTTTGCGCGCTCTGTTTTGCAGGACTTTTGGTATAGAAGGGTGGACCCCCTCCTCCGGGAGAGGGACTGCTGTGGGATTCTATTCTTAAGGTGAGGAATCCACAGGCAGATGTATCCATCAGAAGAACAAGTTACTTACCGTCGGTAACGCTTTTTCTGGTAGATACAGTATCTGCCTGTGGATTCCTCACTGACCCACCCACCTCCCCGCCTTAAAAGAGGTTTTCGTTGATATGTTATCTCATATTGTCATTTTGTAGTGCCTCTATTTGCCTTTGTGTAGGCTTGTAGGAAATGCTTGCTTTCTTTTGCTTTCCTTTGTTCACTTTACACGGTGTTATTTGTGTGAATACTGTGTACTATGTATGCATTGTCTCTTGGTCAGTCCGCCCGTTTGCCTCGGTGGCACGGAAAAAATGGGTGGAACTGACGTCATCACGCCGACGTGGTCCTCTTATGGCTCCAGTGACGTCATGCGGAGCAGCGTGCGGAGCCATGGCTTCGTGACGACCTCGTCGGCGTGGAGAGCTAGGGAAAAAAGTTCCGCAGAATGCTGGCGCAGGGGGGATATTCATAAGGTGAGGAATCCACAGGCAGATACTGTATCCACCAGAAAAAGCGTTACCAAAGGTAAGTAACTTGTTCATCATCCGACCTTTGATTCAACCATAAATGGAAATCGTTTAATTCCGTAGGGTCACCAGTCCAAATCAACAGGACATCGTCGATGTACCGTCTCCACAGAGTCACCTGGTCTCGGTAGGGATTGCTTCCATCAAACACGTAAGAGTTTTCAAAATGGTCCATGTAAATGATTGCTAGATCTGGAGCAAAGCTGGCACCCATTGCTACGCCCTTGGTTTGCAGATAGAAATCGCCTTGAAAGTAAAAGAAGTTGTGCATCATAGCAATTTCAAGAAGTTTGATGATGAATTCCGTGGGTACCCCAATGGGTGCTGATCTCTTGTTGAGGGCTATCTGCATGACTTCGAGGGCTGGTCGTTGAGGTATACTTGTATACAATGTCTAAGGTGGCCAGGCTTTGTTTAGTTGGGTCAAACGTTTGTCGGTCTACCAAATAGATTGTCTCCATAGTGTCTTTGAGGTAGGATCTCGTGGTCTCTGCTATTGGCTTCAAAAAGAAATCCACGTATTTACACAAAGGCTCAAGCAAGGAGCCACAGCCCGAGACAATGGGTCGTCCGGGTGGTTTCTGCATGTATTTTTGTATCTTCGGTAATGTATAAATCGTTGGCAAACGAGGTTGTTTCTGACTGTGAAATTTGAACTCCAAATCTGAGAGAAAACCTTGTGCCTGGCCCTCCTTTGTTACTTTCAGAATCATTTTCCCGAGTTCCTTGGTGGGGTCTGTCCGCAATCTTGTGTAGCTGACCCCGTCTCCCAATTCATTAAGTACTTCTGTCTTGTAGTTTGCGGTGTCCTGTACCACAATTGCTCCCCCCCCTTGTCCACGGGTTTGATCACAATCTGTTTGTTGTTCTTCAATGAGGAGAGGGCTTCACGTCCCAATTTGGAAATGTTATGGTTGACGTACTGTTTGTTTGTACACGTTCTTAAAACATCTCGTAGGACCACACTCTCGTAGGTAAGTATCTTGTTAGTCACAGAGTGTGCTGGTGGCATAAAGGTGGATGGTATCCTTAAACCTGTGTAGGATGATGAGGGGAATGATGGAGAATGCTTGAAGAAATAGCGTAATCTGACCTTTCTGAAAAAACGATAAAGTTCTGCCTTGATCATGAACTGATTCGGGCGGGCAGTAGGCACAAATGATAACCCTTTACTAAGAATCTTCATCTCCTCTTCCTTGAGTGTGTATGAGGATATATTGATTATAGGGTTGTCCTGTCGGCTTACCATCTGTAGACCCGTCGGCGGGTTTGGATTTCCCAGTGGTTCTCCTGTGGGAAACGGACCTGTTTCTGTGCCCTCGTTCGTCCTCCGTCCCAATTCTGGCCGCTCTGTTCCTGGCCTCACTGTGGTCCTTGATGCCAATTGTAGCTTCTGCCCCTGGGTGGTCTCCATTGGGCCTCTCCTAAAAAAGATGGTCGTTGTGGTCGATACCAACTGTCTTGGTAGCGGTAGTCCGAGCTGGTCCCTGGTTGCTCGTTGTCGCTTCCGGTACTGTTAGATCCAGATGACTCTGAAAAGATGGTAAATTTCCTGCGACCTCTGTAACCTCCCCTTCCTCTATTGGAAAAACGGCCTTGGTTATCCTGCTTATAGTAGTCTTCTTGGAGATAAGGATAGGTTGCCTTTTTATCGTAATAGCGGATGTCCTTCGCTAACTTGTCCAATTTTTTGGTTTGTGTGTTAGTGTCAAATTCTTTCAAGGTTTTGTCCAAACGCTCAAGAGCTTCTTTAGCATTAGTGAGAGTTGAATCACCTGAAATTTCCTTTTTGAGGTCAGCGATATCCTTTATAAGTTTCTCAACTTGTTCTCATGCCGTTTCAACTCCCAACACCATCCAGTGGCGTGAGCAATTGTTGGCTAGAAAGCTGAAGTGCTCTTTAAACTTCGTGAGATCCGCGAAGATGGCTGGTTCATTCTTAACTTGAAGGCCAATAGGTATTATATTTGCCTGTAGGTACTTGGTGAGCAAGTGTCCATGTAAGCGTGTGCGTACTAATTTCTTCTCCAATCATTCAAGTCGAGCAATTTTATCATTGAGAGTAAAATCAATGTTAGTGGTGGTGGTGGTGGAAAGAAAATTACTACTGGAAGGGCCCTGAATAAGTCGATTAATGTACTCTTCAGTATATGACAAGGTCTCACTCTCTGACATATTGGGGAATGAACCCAATCAACACAATACCTTGTAGGACGTTGCCTGCTCTAAAGTAGTTACAAATAATGGGTATAACTCAGAAACGTCACTGGGACCTGGGTAAATATCGGTACAGAAGAAAGTGGTCCCAGTGGAACACAATTGAAAAAACAATTCTTTATATGGTAGCATTCATTGAATTACTCACAATGTAAGTTCCTGTTCAATATTGTTTAATCATATTGAACACATGTTGATATGTTCAAAACACAGCACATATCTGAATGATTTGTACAAAAGTGCCCCAAAGAAGGAAAAAGGGGGGCTTGACCAAGTGCAAAAGTGAGGGTTCAGTGGAAAAAGGAAGGGTAGTGACAATATATACATCCACAGTATTATATACAAAAGCCTGTCCAGCCTGACATAGGGCTAAAAACAAATCTTCAAAGCCATTATGTTTAGTTTGGCGCAGTGAAAAAGCACTGTTGTCCACATTGACATAAGAAACGGGATTGTTGACGTTTCTATAAATGTGGCCACTGCAAGGCCTGCAATTGCACTATCCAAACCAAAAAATTAATCTACAAACAACATGTGATCGCTCGCAAAACTTTCACGAACTGCAATACTTCGGATGTAATTTACGCTATCATTTGCCCTTGTGACATGATGTATGTGGGACAGACTCAACAAAAAGTGAAAACACGTGTACTCCAACACTGCAGCAGGGTACGTTGCAGTGTGGTTGGAGCACCCCTGGTCGAGCATTTTCAGAGCGCCCAGCACGAAGCTGAGAGCTTAAAATGGGTTGTGCTTGAGAAGGTCACGCTTGGGGTCAGGGGAGGAGACATTCAATTCATCCTGAATGTTCGTGAATGTAAGTGGATGCACCTTCTAGACACTATTCATAATGGCCTGAACGAATTAGATGCCAGCAGTGCACAGTTATCATGCTTAATTACGGAGTAAGAATTATGCCTATCCTTCATTCTGACACTTAGTTTCTCAAACTTCAATGCACCATTCGTTCATTAAGATCATCACATGGGGCCATGCTGGGACCAATTGACCACTAGGCAATTTCTAAGAGTAACCTCTCTATACTGTGTTCAAACATTCAAGAATAAGAATAAGACTTAACTATGTCTTTACTGTGCAACATCATATTTATTGCCTTCTTTCAGATATCTGCCTGTTATGTGTCTGCAACACGTATTTTCTGTGCAACAGCATATGTACCGTTTTTCTAAAATAACTTTGTTATGTGTCTTCTCCATTTACCTGTACGCTGGTCAGATCGCACTGTGCAATCAATTGCTGAAGTTGTTACAGCAACATACACGTGAACACACAAATTTTTAACTTCGAAAATGTTTTAATTTATGCAGGCACTGTGGATTTCCAGGATGCTCTTTTACATTTGGGATCGAGCCTTTACAAAACATGCTTCGGCTTTTCTCATTCTTAGCCGGGTGAACCGTGAATCAATCCAAGTGAACACACTGCGGTACCCAAAGCTTTTAGACCAGTAGCGGTCTTTCTTTCCTTTTTTTCAAACCCGGTACCGCGTCTCACAAAGGGGTCCGTAATCCTTCCGTGACTACGTGGTGGCAGCAGCCAGCGACTGCTAGCACGACGTAGCGTGTGCACGCCCCTGGGTGTCTTTGACAGGTATTTAAGGAATCTCGCAAACAGTGCTCCGTTTACGAGTCAGTGAACGGATGCACAGAATTCGAGGGAAAGGTAACTTTGAGCTACAACCTCCCTGTCTTACTTTTTGAGCATATTATCAGTATCATTGTTAGGATGGTGGTGAATCTTAATTATTCTCTGCTTATCTTTTTAGAATTACGGAACCTTTTGATTATTCTTGGCCATAATTTTGATGAATTGACAAATCCTTTAAAGTTAAACAGAAGTAAGTAATTTATATAACACAGTGACGTGTACACGCATTTGACAAGCAGTTGTAAGGTTGATATCTGCTTAGTCGCACATTACTGATGGCACGAAAACCTTTGTTTCAGATTGCCATCCAGGTCCCCTCTCTGCCACAGGAGCCCACGGGCCCACTATGACCATTTGACCACCACAGACATGGGTGGATAACAGTAATTTCTTTATCCTTTGTTTTTGGATGCCTTCAGCATCTTAAATCATCTCCTTTATGATTTTAAGGGTTATTTTTCATTATTTCTTAGGTGCCCCCCCCCCGTCCTGAGGAAGACCCCTTTGTAAGGATCAAGGTTACCCTACACTTTCCTGGGGTCGATACGTGGACAATCCCGTTTCTTATGCCACTGTGGACAACAGTGCTTTTTCACTGCGCCAAACTAAACATAATGACTTTGAATATTTGTTTTTAGCCCTATGTCAGGCTGGACAGGCTTTTGTATATAATACTGTTGATGTATATATTGTCACTACCCTTCCTTTTTCCACTGAACCCTCACTTTTGCACTTTGTTGAACCCCCCTTTTTCCTTCTTTGGGGCACTTTTGTACAAATCATTCAGATATGTGCTGTGTTTTGAACATATCAACATGTGTTCAATATGATTACACAATATTGAACAGGAATTTACATTACTTATAGCCTTGGCATTTTTAAAGTAAAAGTAGTGGAGGGACAGATTCTATTAAATTGAAAATGTAGGGGCACTCAATAGCCTGACGATCCTGCCCACTTCAACTATTGGCCATGGGCGATCTTTATCAACTCTTTCTTACAAAAGGCTATCCTGCGAGTGTGAATGTAGGAGCCCTGGGTATGTAGGAGCAAGAAGGAATAACATTTACTGAATAGGAAGGTTGCAATTTATTTGAATTTTTAGCAGAGGCCGTCCCCAAAGGGGGCCTCACGGGTCGGCACCATAACAGCAGCCGTGGATCTGAAAAGACTGGTTTGGGCCGCCGGGGTGCACCCAATAACAAGGGGGTGTTGCCTCTGCTCCCCCAAGCCAAAATGCACGTCAAAAAAATAACTGGGCCAATGGGGGCACAGTTAATCATTTAAACCCCCCTATGTGGTGATGCAGCTGCCAACTGAATGGAAGCGGGGGGGGTATAAACACTGCACCGCCCCTGCAAAAGCTACTTTCCGCCAGCAGGGGCAGCGAACTACCAATGACAAGATGGTAGGAATTTTTCATTGGCCAAACTTCGTTACCTGTGATGCTCTCCTACGAGAACTCCGACTGTTTACGGGGTGATTTCTTCCTGCTTCCCGACAGACGGAAAAAGTGAAACAGCTAGGTCACCGCCAAAGCCAGTAGAGGTAGAAGAGCCCCGAGGTGAACAGTAATTCCAGCGGAGGACCTCTGCATTTTGCAGCAACGCGACACTGCTGGTACGAAACTGTCCAGGGAGCACTCCAGTGGTAAGTGCACTACAGCGCACCTTGCCTAGAATACCAAGGGCTCTTAAATGGCAGGCCATGACAGCAACCCAGGAGTTGCTTTGCCGGTTGCGGTGAGAGTCTCAGCCCCGTTCACCCAGTTAGGAGCAGGAGCTCTTAAAGGGGCAGGACATGGGAGGTTATTAAAAAGGCAGGACACAGCAGGCAAAAAGAACAAGCAGCAAAGCGACATTAGAGTTCCGCATCACAGGGGAAACTTTTAGTTACTGGGACCGGCAGAGGACAGCTGCTTATCGGTGAGACGCAACTCTGCAGAGGGTGCCCCTATTAACCTCAGGTCCATAAGACAGTATTTTTACCTAGTGGATTGAAGCAAATACATTTGCGCTTCAGCAACACATTTTAAGGAACAAATTATACTAAAGGTTGAGAGGGCTGTGGATGGCTCACACGAGCGACGTGACCCAGGCCCTAGCCAACAAAAGATTCCTCTCTTCCCCCACATGGCCGGCCCAGCAGCACAAGGTAGAACCATGGAGAATCAAGGAGCAGGGGGACAGACAGGCGAGGTAGAGGAGCTACTGCATCTGAGAAACAGGGAAAAGATTGACTGCGCCGCAATCTGGGTGAAGACCCGGGTGAGAGTTCAAACAGCCAGCAAGATGGTGGATCATATGGCACCATGGGAGACACCGAAGATGCAAGCATCAAGCCAAAGAAAGTTGAAAGACCCAAGAAGCACCAGAGAATAGCGATCATGGCACCGAAGAGAGCGGATGCAAGGAAAGAGCTCCAGCATACTGACACGCCGCCTGCAACCATCCCGGCAGGACCCAGCAGAAAGGCCAACAGCAAGGCTGCAGGTGGTGAGCATATCAGTACAATTGTGCATGAGTGTTTGAAGTCATTGCACCCTTGCTGTTTAATGGCATAGGCGCAGTGCCGGGCAGGTCATAACAGGTGCACTGGCAAAGGATGGAGGGGTGTCTGGGCTACGATGGCACCAGATGGGCCCAGGGCGCACAGTCTTGGGCCATGCACAGAGGCAAAGTTGCCTCCCAGTGGGAAAGACATCATGACCGTGCCCCCAAATGGTCAAGCCCCATTGCATGGTAACAGCGGGGATAAGTATCTCCCATTGCAAGATGAGCCAGCCCAGCTGCGGGCAATGCAGGAAGAACGAGAAGCCTAGCATGGTGGGGCAAGTTCCTGAGGCCTACGCAAGGCCCTCACCAGGGCAGCTAGCAAGCCTCATCTCTCTAGCAGTAAAGGAAAGGATTTGGAGTAAAGAATTCATTGACATTTTTTTCACTGCTAGAGATACAGTTAGAAGGGTTAGACTTAACATTATGTGACAAAAAAGAGGAACACAGAAGGGAGAGAAAAAGGGTGACCTGTCACGAATACGATTTATGGCCCTGGCTTAATGATTTATAACACTGTAATTTTGGTTTATGTCCTTTTCATACTGACTTATGAATGGGTACTGAGAGCTATGAAGGCATGATGCAAAATATATCATACATGTTAAATAAAACTGCGGACAAGATTTCCCACAAGAAACAAAGGCACACAGCTGTTGTAAACTTTACTCAAAATGTATGAAAGTTATAATATGCATGGGGCTGTCCCAGAAGGGTGCCTCATGAGCCGGCGCTATAACATAGTCATAGTCATAAGATTTTATTAAGCGCACATATCACCCGGGGGTCTCAAAGCGCTAGCCAAAACCGTAGAAGGGAAGGAGAGACGACAGCACAAAAAGGGAAGAGATCAAAAGATCCAGGTTTTTAGCCTTTTCCGAAACTGGCTGTTGTCAGTAACCATACGTAACTGCAGGGGGAGTGCGTTCCACAAAGTAGGGGCGAGATGTGAGAAGGATCTGCCACCGTACCTGGTGGTACGGACCCCAAGAGAAGTAAGTAGGTATTTGGTTCCCGATCTGAGGGTTCCGTTAGGCAGGTACCAATTGAGTTTTTTTGCCAGATAGCAGCTGCCATGGGCCCGAAAAGACTGACTTTGGGCTGCTGCAGTGCCAAACAACAAGGGGGGGTGGTCCTCCTCCCCAGGCCAAAATGCACGTCAAAGTTTGTGCGAAAAACTAGGCCATTGGTTGCCCAGGTAATCGTTTAAATCCCCCTATCGGGGGACGCTGCTGCCAACTGAAAGAGATCGGGGGGTTATAAACATTGTGCTGCCGCTGCACAAACTACTTTCTGGAAGCAGGGCAGCACGCAACTAACGACAAGACCCACCCACCCACACCCAAGCATCAGCATTGTCGCAGTGCTGTATGGCAGACGAGGCGGCTAAAAGGAGTACGTCTGTTGGTGAAGGAGGTAACCGGCAAAGTGGTGTGCCGGAGGAAGGCCACTTACATGTGGATGCCTTATGGCAGGGTGGGTAGGCCGAAGAGGGGAGTAAGAGGAGCACGACACTCACAGTCCTGACCCGCCGGACAGCAGGGCACAAAATGGACAGACAAGGTAGTGAGTTGGGCCTAACAGCAGCAAAAGGCTACCCCCCCCCCCAAGTGATCAGAGAAAAACCAACAAGAAAACTTTATGACCCCAAACCGTGTTCTGAAAGAACTCCTTGTCCGTAGGAATCCCCCCAATAAAGCTTCTACTGCAGTCTTCAGCCATACGAGTCTATTTATTTTGTTTTCTATGTAACAAAAATGTAATCACGATTATTAGATGCAGAATTCAGAGTCTATTAGGGGGCTATGGAAAAATGTGGCAAGACATTTAAAATGTGTTTTAAGCTTGCCCCGCGTCGAGGAGAGGGAAGGGATCCATGCTTTCCACGTTGGGTACATTAGGGGAGATAATACGCCTGAGGGATTTCCCAATCCCTGGGGCAGTGGTAAGGTGGCAATCTCCCCAGACAGCGCCCCATGAGGGAAGTGAATGGAGATGTTGAGGCATTGCAACAAGAGGTAGGGGCATTGGCTGCAAGGACAGATTTGGTCCACCACAGTGCAGAGGTGCACAGGTAAGCCTGGGGGTGTGGCATCCACAAGAGTACCTGAGACCATGTTTGCAGGGTGTCCCCCTGCAAGACGGGGGAGAGGTGGAGTATTACCCTCCCTTGATAATGTCCCACCCCACCCCAGTACTTGTGATTTGGGGGAATGAGCAGGGCAGGCCCTGGATAGGGTTGTCACTGGAGCAGAAGTTTGGTTGCATCTTATCGGAAGCTGGCCAAATTGCATTAAAAAAATTATGATAACTTGCCATAGATGATTTCTGGAAATGTTTAGTGAAATATAGTAGCCCTGGACCTGGGGTGAAGGTGTTATGAACCTTAGAGTGGAAGGGCTGCATGGGTTATCATCCAGTTGTGGGTGCCTGCAGTTTACAGAGCAAGTTGTGGTCACTAAGGCAAACAGCATAAAAGGACTGCATTGTCCATGGTGGTGGTGCCTAAGACAGCAGGACAGGGAAGCATAGTGAAGACATCTAAGGACAGAGGGACAGCAGAGAAGGAAGAACAGGAGCGGAATTAATGATAGCTGGATGGGGAGAGGGAACTCATGATAGGGAAGAGTGGCAGCTTGCCTGATGAAAGGTTCCAGGCAGGGGAGACCCCGGGTAAATAGAAAAAGACAGGCTGAGAAATGAGAGTATCAGAAATGTAGGTGAGCACCAGGGAAGCTGGTGAGAGATGGAAGGAGGGCATGAGGGGTACAAATGAAATGATGGTTATTTATGTTGCACAAGAAGGAGGGGGAAATGGGCCAGTGACTGAGGAGTTATGCTGAATTGTGGCATGGTACTTTCCATGACCAGGAGGGGTTGAATATGGAGGGAAGAGACCTGGTCAAGCGACACAGGGTACTGCCATTATCAATCATTGAATGGTGATAAGACTGCATTGGCAAGGAGATTTTGTGGTAGCTGCCATAGGACAGTGGAGCACAGTTTGAAGGTCTGGACGTCATCTGGGTGGCTGTGGTGGGTTTGCGGTACTAGTTTGGCTGGGGTAAAGAAGAGAGTATTTAGACTGGTGGGGAGAGAGTGACGCCTATGAATAATGGCAGTGGTGATAAAAACGATGAGTGGTTTATCTTTTCTCCATGTCCATTTTCAAGGCATCCCCTTCGAGAGGGAGGCTCGACATCAGATCTAGTCTGGTGTGTCCAAAGGGGCATGCTGGACCTCCAACAATAGCACTGCTTTAGGTCATCATGTGAGTTTCAACTTTGTTGTTTGTGGACATTTGGGGACTCCAAGTCCCATCCTGCACCACGCCCCAGAGGAGGAAGGACACAAAAGACACCAGTGCTATACAGTGTGCCATGTCCCCCACAGCGCAGGATGCCTTTGTGGACCTTTGGGGGCTCCATGTCCCATCCACCACCGTGCCCCAGAGGAGGTGGAGGGCCACAAGAGAAACCAGAGCTATATAGCACATCCTGGCCCCTGCATCACGGGGCGCGCATGGGCAAAGCCCGGGCCAAAGGCGGGCCTGTATATGCCTGTCGGAGACTGGGCTGGGCCGTACCAACATCTTCAGCTTGGGATTCCCTTTCCTCATGCATTATGTAAGGGACTTAATAATCCGCGTTAGGAGCAGGAACAGCCTTATTTGTGCCTCTCTAACTAATGAGTGCATTGCTCTTATCACGCCCCACTCAACTTGGAAGGCCTTTTACAAGCAGTTTACATTCAGCTCGAGGCTGAGTCATTGGGACCTTTTTATTTTATGAACTCACTTTCCTTAAGTCTTCTATTTTTTTCCATCTGTTGGTAAACCAAATTTTAACTTGTACTTTATGGGGAATTGCAAGGCACCATCAACTCTGTCCAAGCCATCACTAAATTCATCACTTGGTGGATTAATTCAACGGGCTGTAGGATTGATGAATAAAGAAATAGAATTGACTGAACATCGCCTGTCACTTACATCAAAGGTCCTGTTAAAACCCTCACAACCTTCATTGGAATACCCAAACTCCCCTCAAACTTTGCCACAGGCCTCCCCAATGCCACTTACAAATCCAATAGCACCAAATTTATCTGATGCTACTACTGATTTTAATCAGGGCCAGGCGCTAAGCGCTCTCTCTGACATTGGCCCACTAGTTAAATGCAAAAAGCATCTCCCTTCCTCAAAAAACAAAACTAAAAGCCATAGAACTATAACTATGAAGCAACCATTTTATATGCCACCAATGTGCACTTCTCCTGAAGTTTCATGAAGTGATCAACCCCTAGCAGGTTGGCGGGGCATCACTCTGCAACAAAGGCACTGCCAGCGGTATCAGCTCCCTCTAAAGGAGAAAGGGCCAACTTCCGCCCCCCCCCCACCTGCTTCTATGCACATACATCGTGATAGCGAAGGGACTACTACTCCTGGGAGGTTTCAGGAGTCTGGAAGGGCTACTTCCACAGTCAATCTGGCACGACACCATGCACACGACAGGCCACTGGAGGGGGCAGTCAACTGTATAAAGAATCAAATTGTGACTCCTCAGTCTCCAAATAGCATTGTCATTGATTTACCCCTGGCCGCTAGCCCATATAAAAATGGTAATGACTCTCATTCCTCCATTGCTACAGCATGCAGTAGGATAATTTTTGCAGCTTATGAACAAGGTTTTGCACTGGCTTCACTTCAAAATAGATTTTCCTTTCTCAAAAGTTAATCACATTTTGATGGTGTGCAGAGTAGGATGGATGAGCCTGTTAGAGAAAAAACAAGAGGGACATTGTGTGATAGTCAACTTTAGGCATCCTAGGCTAGCAGATTATGTCTTCGAACAAGCCCCATAGTAAGTGTCTTCACAGCATTTGCCAGTCTGAGAACAATTGTCTGCCTGTAGATGAATGAGAGCCTGCCCTAGGGTACATCTCCTCTAGTGTCTCATACAATCAAAGGGAATCAAACAATCGTCCTTTTGTCAATGAAACTAAAACAGTCTCTCCAACAGTTGTCCATAACAAGTGGCTCACAAATGTTGTTTTGTTCCCTTATGGGCATGTTGATTCTAGCACTTCTGCCAACGTTCATTCACAAAGTGTCCTGCCTGTAAATACTGCTAATTTTGATGGAGGCTCAGCTCCCAGAGATGAAGTGTTCACTCCCTTGGCTAAGACACATTGAAGGAAGAAGGAAGCTGGGTCTCCTCTCTGTGTCTGTAGGAGAATTTCCGGGGAGTAGTGAATCTAATGTGGAGTATGTGCTATTGAGCGATTGGTATGAGTGAATGATTGAGGGTTTGTGGCTTTGTTTTAAATCATTTTGTCTAGAGGTTGATAAAATTGTTATGGAATATTGCACTTTCAATGTAAAATTGGACGTATAAGAAACCATCATGTTGAATGTAAACAGCAATGGAGTTTGTTCATTATATTGATATGAAATATGTATGACTATTTAACAATCAATAAGATAAAATGAGTTTCTCTGGAATAATAGCGGGTTAGTATTGATTAAATTGATTTGTTCTTTGTAAATGAATCAGCTAGTGGGTTTCTTGTGTATACAATGAAGCACTCCATTTGTACTGTCTGTGTATTGGTCGCCGAGACGCCAATCGCTCAGTCCATGAGAACTGAGCTCAAAGGTGTCCAGACAGATTCAATCTCACTTTCCTTGCTGACTCAAAAACACCCAGGAATAGTAGGGGCTTTTTCTAATTCTACTATATTTTCCCACTCTGCCCACTCTTCTGTTACAGTAACACCTCCTGAACCCCCTGCGAAATGCCACGTACCAGTATTATTACTTAGCTGGAATATGGCGGGGATTAAAACAAAACTAGGGGACAATGAGGGGGGAATTTATAGATGATCATGGGGGTCTGGCTCTTTCAAGAGACGTGGTCAGTGGAAAATGCTTGTAGGAACGGTTACAAAGGTTTTTTGTTCCAGCAAGTATTTCTGTTGCAGGTAGACCCTCAGGAGGCCTATTAATGGGGGTGAATATCTCAAAGAAATGAGAACTGTCATTCCCCTCCCCTGATATACAGGAGTTTGTTATAATGTAACCTAACAGCACCCCGATTTTGCTAATAAACATTTACAACAGAAGCACGAGCATGCCATAGATGTAGGTTCAACTATGCCATCTACTTGGAAATAAAACAAAACACTGGTCTCCTCGGGGATAGTGTAGACCTTAACTTCCTCGGTTAAATCTAAAAAAACATCAATTGATTGGTTTTGCAAAGAATCAAATCCAATTTATTTGTTAATGACACATCTCAAAGAAAATATTAATATATATGTGTATAATTTGTGATGCTCAAGGAAGGATCCCTAGCCCGGTTCTGGCAGTATGTGAATAGGCTAAAATCGCCCGGGCCACCAAGGGCAAACGCAGTTTCAGCAATAGTGTGGGAGAATCATGTGCGGTGTCAGTTCCTTGCTTACAACCCTTCAGCCATCCTGGAATCTGCTAGGGCAAGAGTAGAAGAACACCAAGCCCCAATTTCATCTACGGAAATAGTAAAATTAATCAAATCCATGAAGGCTAGCAGAGCACCCGGCTCTAACGGGCTCCCTGCTGGGATTTCCCAATCTGCCCCAGATAGCTGGGCCGAGCTTCTAACCAGGTTGTTTAATACCGCATACACCCTGGGCAAAATACCTGAATCCTGGAGAGGCTCAATACTGTGCCCGATCCACAGAAAAGGCAACCTCCTGAATCCAAATAACTACCGTCTAATTGCCTTGTTAGACCTGGAGGCAAAAGCATATGTTTGAATCTTATTGGAAAAACTGGAAACCTGGGCAGAAGAAAATGAGCTGCTACCTTTTTTCCAAACAGGATTCCGAGGAGGAGCAGCTACCACTAACAACATAATAGCCCTATCAGCCCTCAGCCCCCAAGCCACACAGATGAACTGGTTCGCACTGAAGGCTATTACCTTTTGGATCTTGGACCTTGATAATAGTGTATACAGATTTCCAATAGAGTAGTGGGAACAACCAGGGTTACTGCTGAAAGTGGATGGTAGTTTGCAGTGGGGATGTTGTGGCAAGCCTTAGGCAAACTGGACTTTGGAGGAAAGTTGGTTGCTGTGGGCAGTGCGTGTATGACCATAAGGCATTTTGCCAGGTGAAGGAATGGCGTATCCTCACCACAGGTATGGATAGCCATTGGGAAGAGACGGGACAAGCTGGCCTAGTGCATTGCCTGGACAGCCATAATAGGGCGCCAGGATGGCAATAGTAGGGTTCAAATCATTTACACAGTGAGAATTTATGACAACATTCCAAGGGCAGGTGGATTGGCACTTGGCAGTCAAGGAAGGGGGTTTGCCGAGGAATGGCTGTAATCTCGCAGGAGGCACAGCAATGGTGCCTCCTTTTTGGGAATTCTCTCAATAGTTTTCGCATTGATTGGGCATGGACGGACAAGTTAGGGACTATAGATAAATTTGGGGTTGTGTTGATGGGGATGGATGAATTGGCAACTGGCATCTGCCAGGTGCTTAGAAGGCTAAGGAAGCTGATATTGATGGGGTACTGTTTGGTTATGTGCCAGGCACATACCCAGGATGTTGAAAGACTGTGGCATATTCTATCGCTTTTAGTTTCAGAGATTATGGAACTCGCATCCGAGTGGGCTAGGTGGGGGTGTGGTGAATGAAGGTGTTTTGGGAAGTGGCGAGATGAGGGTGTTGAAACTGGACTAGTGAGTGGTTCTTGTTGTCAAACGTCGAAGGAATGGGTTAGGGGTGGTGCACTGAGGAGGAGGAGTGATGGACTGGGAATGGCAGTAAGATGAACAGATGTGGTACGTTCTATAATATAATTGGTGAGAAGGTGGCTGTCACTGTTCACTAATTATGACCAGGTGGTGAGGATACTGTTCTATGGGTAATGCTTTTGCGGGTGCAAAAAGAAAGGGGAAGAATTAGGCAGCACATTCTGGGCATTTAGGTTAGAAAGAAGAGTAGTGAAAGTGTCGAGAGACATGTCTTAAAATCAGAGATGGTTTGGTTGGGGCAGGCTACGTCTGCCGGTGCATCCAACTGGGAATGGCATTATTTCCGGCTATTTCTTCATGAGAATTTTCAGGGTGATTGTGATATGGGGAAGACGGGAGAGCATAAATGACTGAGTGTACATTTGAGAACGTTGTCAGTGAGAACGGATGTAGATGAAACTTGCAGGGAGTATGAGCAAGGTGGTTCAGATTTGTTAGAGCAGGAGGATGACTAGAGTTGTTGGGCTGGGACGGATGTGAAGAGGACGAGGATGGGGAGAGCTAATGCTCTGGCTGAGGTTGGTGGAAAATGTAGTAAAGGTGTGGTGAAAATGGTTCTGGTGACATGAGGGTGTGGGTTAGTTGTTTTGTTGTAGGTATTTGGGTAAAAATAGGCATAGACAGAGGTGTTCATGATTCACCTGGCGGTGAAGTTCCTTGTAGGACTTACAGGGTTAGTAAGGGTGGTGGTAAAAGAGGTAGAAGTATATAAGATGATGCAAGCAGGATGGAACAAAAGTGCTTTGACCTTAGACATCTGTCCAGGTGTGTGCGTGTGTGCATGCATGCGTGCGTACCCGCCCGCCCGCCCGTAAGTTTGGTAATTGGAGGTGGGTGACATGTTGGCATGGGTTATGAACACCAGGTGTTATTTCTGGAGGTGTTCCATGGGTGGAACAAGGGCATTCCCATGCATCCATCTATGGATTTTGACGCAATCCCAGATTTACTAAGGTAACTAAAGCTGGGATTGCTCCAAAAGGTTGCGCATCCCTGAAGCAGGTGTAACGAGGAGAAACATCTTCCTTTTTCCTTGTAGCTTCCTCTTTTTATATGTGCTGCATTGTGCAGCACACATAGAGAGAGGAAACTGCTTCTTAGGATTTTATTTTGTGTGGGAAGGTATACATTCCTGCACAAAAACAATCCTGTCTGTTACTCAGACACACTTGCACCATGGTGCAAGGATGCCTGCAGTGGTGCTAGGTAGCACACCGTGTGCCAGCGCCATGAGGAAGCAGAAATGCAGCATATCTTACTAGATATTTTGTATTTATGCTGTCTCTCTTTCATGCAATGCAGTGCAGCAACTTTGCTTGCTGCCCTGTGTGAAATGTTAGTATATATGCTCCCAAGAGCATAAGGTACGGTAGTTGTAGAGCTAGCAAGTCTAGATGAAGAGAAGTATAGGGAAAGATCTGATCAAGAAGGGAATAGGAGCAACCTGGACCTAGAGTGGGCAGACTGTAAGGGAAGTTGATGTGGATTCGGGAATATGGAATATAATTTAAATAGTTAACAGATAAACATGTTGATTGTGTTGGGGAGTTTAAGGGGTGTTAGAGATTTAAGACCTGGGTAATATTTAAAGGTGAGGAAAAGATTAAAATGAATTACTACAAGATTGTTTAGGGACACTTGGTGGGTGCAGCTAAGCATTGTCAGTAATTGTGAGCACTGTTTGCTTCCAAAAAACAAACGTTTCCACAAAAAGCAAAAGCATTGAGAGTGATCCTTCTCTTAAAGTGAGATCCATGTGGAACGGAGGGTACTGTCCTCTCCATATGGGGACATTAGGAGAGACAATGATGATGTGTATGTCATTTGATGTCAAGGCCTTTCATCCACAGTGTCTTTCCTGTAACATGCATGCTCTAGAGGTAGTTCTCAATACCTCTACACACCGATTAATCCAATGTCTCATCCTGGTATTAGATAGATGGGCGTGCATGGAAGGAGAGTGAGTGGGATATGTATGAATGCACTGTCTGTCACTGGAAGTAAGCAGAAAGAGAGAGCTCAAGGTATGGCACGGGAGAGCAAGGAAGGTTAGGAGAAGGAAAGTACGTATCAAGCAGGGTATAGGATGCAGTCCAGATCTAGAGCAGGCAGGCTCGAAAGAAAGTTGATGGGGATTCAGGAGTAAGGAGTAGGATTCAAGAAGGTAACAGATAAACATGTTGAAAGAGTTGGAGCGCCATGGGGGAGAGGGTGTTAGAGACTTAATGGGTGGGTAATGCTTGGGGGGGGAATGTGCTAGAATTGACTATTAGAACATTATTTAGGAACCATTAGTGTGTGTGGCTAAGCCAAAGGGCTGTCAGTAATTGTCAGCGCTGCTTGCTTCCAATAAAGAGGCCCTTTCCACAAAAAGCAAAAGTGCAGAGAGTAGTCCTTCCTCTAAGTGTGGTTCTTGTGTACAAAACAGAAGGGTCACAAGGAAGGTGTAAGAAGTGGACGGTGGATCTTGGATAGGTAGAATGAGAAGTAAGCAAATGTTCTAAAGGGCATCATAGTTCCCATGAATCAATGTTTTGTTCATGTTTTTGCAGTGCACTAAAACCTGTGGAGTTGGCTCCCGGCATCGGAAAGTGCTTTGCTTGAATCAAGATGGAGGAAAAGAGGACCGCATGCGCTGTGATGCTAGCATGATGCCACCTGACATGGAGAGCTGCAGTTTACAACCATGTGAATACATCTGGATCACAGGGGAATGGTCTGAGGTAATACACATCTAGAAGGAGGCAGGAACATACTTATATTTCACTGGGGTGTCGTGAAAATGTTCCTGCATAGGAAGAATATTTTCTGTGATGAGAACATTTGATGCACTTTATTCACTATGCATTGTGGTAGGACACGAGGCTTGTTCCGTGAAATCTACTAAAATCATTGATTTCCATGTGTAAGCCTACAAAAATCTGTGAATTTACTAAAATGAGTAAACCTTGTACGTCAATAAGCTAATTGCTATATTCGCATGGGTTTTCTTTTTAATCTTTTCTTTGTTTTATGTAACTGTATTCATTTTGGTTACAATTTTTTTATAAATCTGATAAATTCAACATTGCAAAATTGTTAATAAACATTAATATATAAATACAATTGTTTACCACCCCTATAGAAATGTCTATCTAAAATTGTAAATTGCAAGGAAAGTATGGAAAATCACACAAAAATGAGCTTGTGCTGCAAGGCTTTGCTTTTGTATGTAATTTACCTGAACTAGTTTCCAGAGAGATGAAATGAGTGAGTCTTGAAAATTGGTAACAGAGAATGAGAAGGGCCCCTTTAGAAGAGATATATATATATATATATATATCACAGAATTGACCCCATTCACAAAGCCATGTGCAGCTGTAAACCTAGTTTAACAGCTGAAAATGGCTTCATTTACACCTGTCAGGTATCCTTAAAAGGGTAGCACACGTAAATGGGTTTCACTGTTGTGTAACTGTACGCAACAGCTGCATACAAATATGCAGTAGTAAACACTATGCAAAGGCTGGTGAGTGGCCTTGAGTGTTTGTGAATACATGTTAACTTGTGAATTTCTGAGCACCTGCAAACTCTTCTCCGTGCATGGAGATGGTCATACAATGGACTGGAATAACTCCTGTTTCTTGGTGAAAAGTGGTAGGAAACACCCTAAACCTTGTGTAGGTGTAGGAGAATGGATTTTCTCTGTGGATTAGAAAAAAATGTTAAGCGTTGATATGCACATACAACTCCACATTGGGGAAATAGCAAATGTCACTTAAAGTTCCTAGTAGTACGCTGGAAAAGGCAAGACTGACACAGCTTTCATGTCAAACTACTGTAAATTTATGCAAATGATCAATACTTGCAAATCTACACCCAAGCATAGGAGTACATTAACAGGTGTAAATATAGAAGAAGCAGTTTTAATAAGTTGTACAGCACACAGAAAATCATGCTTAGGTAATGGGTATATGATTTAGCATGTTGCATCACATAAAAACTGATCGACCAGAGGAGAGAAGTTTAGGCCTCCCCAAATGCTCAAGGAGACCAGTTTCATGTGGTAGACATCTATCCTCTGTCGATCAACCCTTCATACTAATATATTTTCATCTTATTTTGGGGACTCTGAAGGTATGAGTTTAGCGAGGTCCATACAATTTCTATCAAAAATTGACTATGCTTTTAGTAAGTCAATCAATTCCTGAATGTTTGTGATTTCTCTGCTTCGCGACATATTGCAAAATGTATGAAATCATACAAATCGGTCTGCATATTGGAAAGTTTTAAGGTTAAATTTGAATATCTGTAATACACTGCAAAATTATTTTCAGTGGTAATACAAATATTGCACTTTGTTGCTTGTATGGGGCAATGAAGAGTGTGACTGTTTCGTAACTTACGACTTTGGCATGACTCTTCAAGGTGTGCTTTTCCACGCACAGGTGTCACGGGCTAAAAGGAGAGACCCCTGTTGAGCAACTGGGGGTTGTCCTATATGCCCACAACATGTCATCCACCACAATCTTCCTATTTAAGCTGTTGACAGTTACCAACTGTAACTGGTCCTCTAATGTGCAGTTGAAGCATTTGACCAGACCATTGCTCCTAGGATGATAAAGGGATGTTTTCATATGTTTAATACCTTGAGAAAATAAAAATAATTCAATTTCTTCTGCCACCAACTGTGTGCCCTTCCCTTACAAATACTTTGTGCAAAAATTGAATGACTGAAGAGGAGGTGACATTACTTGCAACACACAACTTCAGGCCATTTTGACATATAGTCTGTGAGCACAATAGGGAACTTGGAATTCTCTCCAAAAATGTTCATGGGGCCAGCTATGTCCAATGCCACGTTTGCCATGGTATCAAAGGGGAGTCCACCGGGGTGGGTTCGGTCACCTAAGATTTTTTCACTTACGACATATGAACCACAGTCTCTCACGAAACACTCCAGATTTGTCTACCCCTGGCCACCAAAAATCCTCTTGCACCCCACACTTCATTCCTCTTATTTCAATGTGACCTTCATGTGCCAATTCCCAAAATCTTTGTCTTTAACTTGTAGGTGCTACCAGCTGTCCCACCCTACATAGCAGTCCATCTTCACATGTTAATACTGTGGCCACATGCCCATATGCAGTGAATTTCTCTTCCAGTCTCTTAGTATTGGGCCACCATGTACGACCCACTTCATGACTTCACTGGGAACATGATCTTTGTGTAGCTTCTCTCTCCATTCACTCTCTTCCAAACCCCCACTCAACACATTGTTGATGGAATTTACACATACAGTTTCACTATCATCCACCACCATCACTACATCTGAAACATCTAAGGGCATTCTGGAGAAGAAATCAGCAATCACATTCTTGCTAGGAACATACTCAATGTTATAATTAAACCCCTGTAACCGATTTTCCACTTGGCAATCCTAGGAGAAGCCTTATCACCCCCTTTGTACTGTATAATTCAATCAGAGGTTTGTGATCCGTTCTTTTAAAAAAAGGAACTCCCCACACATATGTACGAAAATACTCTGTTCCCCACCAAAGGACCAAGGCTTCCTTTTTCTATGGTAGAGTAGTTATGCTCTGCAACCCTAAGTGCTCTGGAAGCTGAGGCAACCACATCCTCCCTACCATTACTTCTCCTCTGCATGAGTACAGCACCCAATCCACAGTTGCCAGCATCGGTAACTATGATGCTACTATCGCTTGGATTAAATAACTTCAAAGGGCCTGCCGATACAATGTCAGAATGTACTTTGTCAAAAGCAACTTGGTATTCCACACCCCACAAAAATGAGGCACCCTTCTTTAATAAATTCCTGAGGGCGCTGGTTTTGTCAGCAAAATGGGGAATACATTTTGAGTAATACTCAACCAACCCCAGGAAAGATATCAGCTGAACTTTATTATCTGGAATGGGAGCTTCCTCGATAGCTTTATGCAACTTCACCTTGGGACTGATACCCTCTTTGGATATGGGGTGTTCTAAGTAATCCACCTCAGATTGTTCAAATTTGCACTTGTCTCCCCTCAAAGTTACTCCTTTGTCTTGAAGAACATGCAACACCCTGTCCAAACGCATAATATGCTGTTGAAGAGTCTGACCGAATATCAATATATCGTCCTGGAAGTATCGGATGCCAACACAATCTTTGAAAATCTCCTTCATACATCTTTGAAACAACGATGAAGCAAGGGCATTCGTTTGCAATGGAACGCTCCCTTCAGAGTTACAAATTAGGTCAAGTGTCTCGACTTCTCACTCAGAATCACCTGATGGTATGCTGCTGACATGTCTAACATGGTAAATATTGTTGCTCCCTGCAATGTACTTAACATCTCACTGATGCTGGGGAGGGGTTCTCTATCCACCCAAATATTTTGGTTGATTTCATGCAAATCAACACATAAACGTGAGGCATTGTCACTCTATGTGCTAAAACTACAGGTGCTAGCCATTCTGAGCTTTCAAGTGGTTCAATAACATCCAAATCGCACAGTTTATCTAGTTCCATGTGTAGATCTGCCCTCAAAAATAGGGGTTCTCTCCGCTCTTTATGTGCCTCAGGGTTGGAACCAGTTTTCAATATGATTGTGTGTTTGAACGCTCTCAACTTCCCTAATCATTCCGTAAATACGCCGGGGAACTTTTCAATCCACATGTTTACAGGAGACACACTCCTGCATATAGACATTTACTTAGATCTCGAGATCACCCAATCAGGGTGATTAGAGTCAAGGATCATATCCAACTCACCCTGTTCATGTCATCCCAACAAGTTCAAACCCTTTTTTGCCACAAACACCACCCCAAGTGCAGATTTCCCATAAAATTCTAATAAACCGTCAAATTGCCCTTCACTTCGATTCTTTTCCCATCATAAGCACCCATTTTAATGTTGGATGGTTGAAGTTTCTGTGGTCTGCATTTTGAAAAAATTTCAAGACGGATTAACGTGAAAGGAGACCCTGAATCTGCCATCAGACATAAGTTCTCACCATTTATTACTACATTACATAGCGGTGGTTTCCTATGCTCAAGTTTCAACTCTTCTGCTGCATCTTCTTTTGCTTCATCCAACTCAACTCCAGCAACATCCTTATCACTCAAAATGACTAATAAAATCATAACACTATTGTCATTATCAAATGTGGTTTCAGCTACATGAGATACCACCGATGTATGTGTGTTCGGGCATACCCTCGCAAAATGCCCCTTGCAGTTCTATTTATAACATGTGGCAGACAGTGCTGGGCCATTTTTCACTGAAGCTACGTGATTGTGACTTCAACATTTAAAGCACACAATGATGTCACCACTTTTATTTCATTTGCCCTCTACAAAGGTGGACTTCTTCATGTCTTTACGCCCATCTTTTGCTTGTAAGACATTCACAACTTTAGAAGTGCTTGTATCAGTAGTGGACTTAATCGAGTATATTGATTACGCTAAATTGCACACCTAAGTTCCCTACTAAATATAGCGTAAGCGATCGATCTTTTATTTACCTAAAGTGGTTGAGGGGAGGAAACAACTCAGACAGATATTAGCAAAGCCGTCATGCCTGAAAAGATCACCGACTCCAAAGTGCAGTTTGAATATTTATTATAAGGCCAAAAACAATTGGATATAAATACATCTCAATAGCAAAGTATAGAGGTACAGAAAAATTAATACAGAACCGATTTTACGAATATAAGTAATGCGGCCCAAAAGACAGATGATTATAAATTCCAAAATCACAATGCAACACAGAATAGATGCAATATTCGGTTCTCGACTCATTGAAAGAAATCGAAATCTTTCCCTACACTGCTGTACATGAGGGCCCTTCCTGTCTCTTTGCTATCATTCCCCAATGGTGTCAGCACGTGTTGACTTCCTAAGAAGTACTCACGTCAAAATGGGTCGTTTAGCTTATGGCTTTGGAGCTTGCTCTAAGATGCTCCTTCTCCTCCGAAAGCTAGCAGAAGTCTGGTCTCGCTGTCCCTGCGCATCATACAAAAAGATGGGATTCAACCCACAATACGTCATTCGTCTTAAAATTTTCCATCGCACCTCTAGGCAGTAGCTTTTTCTTTCATGAACAAATTTAATTAATGATATCTTCTTCCAGTGGCCTTGGCTTCCAGACAGACCAGATACGCAAGGCATCCTCCCTTCTCGCTTCCCAGCCATCTTCAAAGACATTCCGGGTTTCTCCTTAACTCTGGAAATAACGATGTGTATTCTTGCACCTGCAGCAGGATGAGAACATTCTAACTTCGAACACAACAATCATTTAATTATTTATTTCTCGAGAGCAAGGAGAATTGAACACTAACTTTGGGCCTATATTTCAGGCAACTTAAACTAATCACAATTACGATATATAGGAATAATATCGTCCTGCACATTATGCATGAAGGAATCATGATACATACAAAGTTCTACTTAATTGCGTTCACTAGTTTCAACATCAAATAATTCAAATAAATGTTTCTTAATAGTCATAAAACACTGCAAACAATACGAATACATGAGAGTGCGTTTAAACCATGAGTATAGTGCACTCATACAAAATTGAGTGCTATCAGCGCTCTATCAGTTCCCCCCTCTTATGACTAGTGTCATAACACCAACTTTCCATTCTCCTGTATTTTCTCCTTGTAGAAGATACCGATCTAAACAGAAGCTGTAGCTTGCCGTCCCTGTCTGAATCGTTCTAACCCCTTAAGGTGCTGATAATGACTGTCCTGCAGTCGTTCAAGTTGAAGCTCTCGCTTTTTCGAAACAGTCTCCTGATGTCGTGTCCTTTGCCATTTGTAAGCCTTGATGGCTCCTAGTAGGACAATTATACAAATGACAGCTATTATAATAGGCTTCAAGCTATATCCCATTATTCCTTGTCCCAAACTTCCAAACCAACTGCCTATCTTGCCAAATCCTTTCCCCACTTGTTCCCAGAGTCCTTCAGCAGCCATCTCACGTAACTCTTGGTGTATATCTGAAATATTGTTGATGTATTTCCTTATATCCCGACTGTTGTCAGGAATATAAGTGCAGCACTGTTGAACTTTCAATAATTTGCAATCTCCTCCGGCTTTTGCTAGCAGCACATCTAGGGCAAGACGGTTTTGCAAAACCATAGCCCTTATCGAAACCATCTCCCCATCTACAAGTAGTAGTATCTGAGCTGTATTTATTGAGAGCTTATCCACTAGTGTTGCCAGCTTTCTGATTTTCAAATCATTCAGAATCACACCCATACTCGGTATCATAGCCCCAAATATGTCTCCAATCACTTCTTCCGCACTCACACCACGTTTTCCTCTTTGAGGTCTTTTTCTTTCTAGAGGCCATAAATCATCCACATGAAAAATCTTAGGAAATACCACAGCCAAATAACAAGTGCCATACCAATTTTTGGGCAACTTCACATAGGCATTCTTTCCACACACAAAATACACATTGGGCACTACTGTTATTTTGTCCAATAATGCTTTTCTAATTGATTCTTCGATCAAAAAGACATGCTCACAATCACTCTCACCCACAAATATTTTATCGTAGTATGTGGTCGGGTGTCTAATGCACAACTTCCCCTTCTGCTGGAAATCTAATGCTATGGGTCCAAAACTCCCTTTTGCTTTTTGATCTAATTCTTCTTTAGTCCAGGGGGTAACCTTGTGCTTTGGATCTGGTCTAAATAGAGTCTGTCTATGCCGATCTTCTATCTGATCTATAAACTTCTTTTCATTGTCAGTTAACATGCAGGTCAAATTATGTCTGTGGGCATAGGACGTATCTAAAGTGATGGTAGGCACTAAATACTTTGACATTCGCTCTACTTCCTTATAATAATCATATTTATTCATGTAGTTAAGAACTGGGACTTCCAGGAGTACCACATCATAATTAGAGAAATAATACTCGAAGTGTGCCTTGCTGTAAAACATGCTCAACAACACACTACATGTAATGCCATAGGTCACAGGCAAATGATGATATCGAATGCCTTCTTCTACTGAGGCTGGTAATTTCATACACACATAGCAATCCTTCGCTTCCATGGTATCCACATACTCATACAATAATCGAGCATACGCATTCAAAGTGAAATCACCCTTTGACAAATCAACATGTAATCTACGACTGGTTTCTTTAATCATTTCTAGATCCCTTGCGGATGCATCCTCATCTATCTCGGAGATTGGTGTAGTGAGTGTTGCCTGTACCCTATTCTGTCTGACATCCTGATATCCAACTAGAGATACAACAACCACCACAGTTATAACAATAAGCACCACTACAATGAGGGTGCCAATGATGCACTTCTGTTTGCGTGTTGATTTTTCGGACACCATGGTTTCTCCTGATCCGTTCCAAAGCACAGAAGGGAAAACACAGTCTCTTTCTGTTTTCTTTGTTTAACAATGTCTTTCTCACTTCTCTTTCCCAAGCAATGAATATCAAAGTTCCTTTGATTGATACTAAACCTATTGAAGAGATGTAGTCAGCCCTACTCCTCACTCCATCATCTACTAGAAAGTCCCTAATTTTAAATCTTCTTAAACTGGGGTCTAAGTTATCTTTTTTCTAAGGCCTAATGCTTTCTTTGATCATAATTCAAGCTTCATCGTTGATGATATTCGATCCAAGTATTTCGAGGACAAATTGCAGAATCTCCGCACGAAGTTCTCCTAATTCTTGCGCGGTGAGCTGTCGGCCAAATGAAGGGAAGATAACCTGATTGAGGATCAGGAAACGCAATCCACTCAGCTTTGGAGGATTTGGAACTAGCAGCGTTAGCTTTCCAAACGCTTCTACGCCTGGGACCAGCAACTGTATTTCAATCGAGAGGGTGTCCCCTCTGTAGCTCACCGTACCAGCTCCCAACCTCCCGGACTTCGCTGGGCTCTGCATCTGCAGCCAGGTACGTCCACTCAGGAGATGCGTATCTTCGAGACGCTATTCTTTCTCTTCTGGAACGTCTCAGACCATCCGGTCTTTCTTCAGCGTCACTTTGATCTGATTCAGATGTTTCAGGAATCGGAGCGAGATCTTTCTCGGATGCAAGCCTTATATTCAGCCTTTCTTTTCTTGCTGGCCACTTCTCCGCTCTGGCATCTGTTCTCCTCTCTTCCTCTTGATCTGATCCTTCTGCAATAGACCGCTCACCTTGATCTGGTGCACAGTTCACTTCTGCAATATCATCTATTTCAGGATCTGGGCTCAGTTCAGGAGCACTCAGTTCTCGTCTTTCGTGCTCATTTGGCTGTTCTGTTTCATCCGAAACTCTTACAGCTGGGTCTGTGCCTTCGTCGTTGTCTGTGTCAGGTCCACACACGCTTCTCGGAACCAGGGGACTCTCTTCCTCCGCAGGCGCTTGAACTCAGCGAGTGTGGGAAGCGTGGATCCAATTCGGCAATCCTCCACACTTCACAGCGGTACTTGTGACCAATATCACCTGATATGGTCCTCGCCAGCGAGCATCAAGACAACTCTTCCTCACGTGCTTGCAAACTAGTACCCAATCACCTGGATTAAGATCATGCAGCAGGTCTCTCGAGGTGGATGCAGTCACAGCCTCGACCTGGTGGGATACAGAAGTAACCACATCAGCCAGTCCTTTACAATAATCCAACACTAAATCATCAGTGATTTTTATCAATGCTGTAGCTGGCACCATAGGCAAACGCATAGCTCTTCCAGTCAAAATTTAGTGGGGAGAAAGCCCTGTTCTCCTATCAGGGGTGCTACGCAGACTCATAAGCACCAGGGGCAACGCATCTGGCCATTTCAATGAAGTTGACGAACACACTTTTGCCACTCTTGACTTGATGGTGCCATTAACCTGCTCTACAAGACCTGAAGCCTCAGGCCTGTAGCTACAATGTAGTCTTTGATCAATATTTAAAGCAGAGCACAACAACTTCATGATTTCACTGTGGAAATGAGTTCCTCTATCTGTCTCCACTGATGTCGGAAATCCGTATCTCGGGATCAATTCTCTTAACAACAACTTGGCTACTGTGAGACTGTCACATCGTCTAGTTGGATATGCTTCCACCCAATGCGAAAAGATACATACCACCACCAAAACATACCTCAACCTATTGCACCTTGGCATCTCAATGAAATCTAATTGTATCCTATTGAAGGGTCCCCCAGATCTGCCAATGTGACTCAATGCAACCACAGTTCTCTTTCCAACATTCATTTGTTGACAAGTAACACACCTGTGACATACCATTTCAGCCCACACACGAAAGCGTGGATTAAACCACGTCTGCCGAAACACTCGCACCATAGCATCTCTTCCCAGATGAACTGCTCCGTGAATTTGCCTTGCCATTGGACTCAGTAGGCAATTGGGTAATACTGCTCTCTCATCTGTGGACACCGAAATGCCATCGTCTCTTTTTGTGCAACCTGCTCTGACCCATGAAGCAGCTTCCTCTTCTGGGACTTCATCCTGCAACCGCTTCACCTCATCCCAAGTATTGGCTATAGCTAACATCATGCTGAGCTCGGTCTCTTCTGTGCTCTCGCCTATATATTCTCCATTGAAAAAACAAGCATGTTCAGCGCAAAATCGTGCTACTTCATCTGCATAATTGTTGCCCTTAGTGACAAAATCTTCTCCCTTTCCATGAGCTGCACATTTAACGACTGCTATCTCTTTAGGTTTCTGCAAAGCTTCCAATAGTTGGCTCACATACTCGCCATTACGTATAGGTGACCCTGAGGATGTTAGAAACCCCTCTGTGACCATAACTGCCCAAAGTCATGAACTACACCAAATCCGTATTGACTGTCTGTATACACAGTCACTCGAATATCAGCTGCAATGATACAGGCACTTGTCAAAGTGACACTTTCAGCCACCTGAGCAGAGAATACTCTGTTTAAACAGGCAGCTTCCACTACTCCCATGATGGTGCACACAGCAAACGCTGCTCTCAAATACCCTTCATTGTCTCTTAAGCATGAACCATCAACAAAAAGGATCAAATCCTATTGGGGCAAAGGTTCATCGACAATGTCAGGTCTGGGTTTGGTAGATAGGTCAGTAACATCTAGGCAGTCATGCTCTTCACAATTCTCATTTCCTTCCTCTGCCGGAACAGGTAACAATGTAGCAGGGTTCAGAGTGGTACAACGTCTCAGGGTAACATTATCAGATGCCAAGATAACCTGCTCATACTTGGTAAGTCTGTTGTTAGTCAGATACTGTGTTTTCGTTCGGGTCATCAATAAATCTACTGAGTGCGGTACATAAACAATGAGCGGGTTACCCATCACTATGCTTTCACATCTTTCAATGCTAACACCGGTTGCAGCAACGGATTTCAGACATCCGGGCAACGCAGAAGCTACAGGATCTAATGTAGCTGAGAAATAAGCTACTGGTCTACGGGCAAACCCATGTGTCTGCACTAGGACTGCTAACGCACATCCCTCCTTTTCACAGCAAAAGAGCGAAAACGCTTTGTTATAATCCGGCATTCTGAGAGCTGGAGCTCGTTAGATACTTTCCTTCAGCTCACGGAAGGCTTTCAAGCACTCGTCATCCCATGGTACCGGATCGCTAACATCCTTTCGAGTCAGTTTCAACAGAGGCTTTGCTTGCAAGGAAAAATTTGGGATCCACTGTCGACAATAGCCGACCATTCCCAAAAACATGCGGACTTCTTTTTGTGTTTTCGGAGTTCCCATTTGCAAAATCGCCTCTATGTGATCTGGTGACACCCTTCGCTTTCCTTTCTCAATCCGGTGACCTAGGTACTGAACTTCAGACAAACAATACTGCAATTTGTTTGGAGACACTTTGTGTCCATTCTCTGCTAAATGATTCAGCAAAGCCACTGTGTCAATCCTGCAAGCATCCTCAGTCCCTGAGGCGACCAAAAGGTCGTCTATATATTGCACTAAGACTGAGTTGTGGGCCATCACCAGTCCTTCAAGGTTCTTTTTCAGACATTGACTAAAAATGGAGCGGCTTTCTGTATACCCCTGAGGAATTCTTTTCCATGTTAATACACGATCGTCCATCCTAAACGCAAATAAAAACTGACTTTCTTCATGCAATGGTATGGAGAAAAATGCATGACACAAATTTATCACTGTATACCATTCTGCTTTGCATGGTATCTGGAATAAAATAACAGCTGGATTCGGTACCACAGGACAACATGGGATCACAATTTCATTAACTTGACGCAGATCTTGCACTATTCTGTACTTGCCACTTGGCTTTTGCAGTCCCATGATAGGTGAGTTGCAGGGACTTCCTCTTATCTCCTTAAGAATACCTTGGGCAATCATAGTCTCAATCGCAGGTCTTATTCCAGCCACGGTTTCTGGAGTCCATTTATATTGTGGCGTTCGTGGGAATTCAGCATTGGGTTTGACCTGTATCTTAACTGGCTCAACCCCTCTCATCAGACCTACATCCTCGCCCGTAAAATCCCACACCTTCGGATCAACTGAGTCTCTCAAGTCATGTGGCAATTCTGCTATGGTGAGCAACACAAACATTTCTGCACACAGACTCATGTTAGCCATTTTAAAATCAGCATCGTCATCACAGGTTTGCAATTCCACACCTCTCGGAGTGCATGATATAGTACAATTGAGCTTGCACAGAAGGTCTCGTCCCAAAAGACAGACCGGACTTGAATTGCACACTACAAATTGGTGTTTATCTCGAAATGGTCCTATTCTCACGGGTAATTCGGTTGTCAACGGATTAGTCATTTTCTGATTGCTAACCCCCACTACTTGAATCGATCGTCCCGAAAGAGTTAAATTTGGGACTACTTCTGTTCTCACTGATTAGCGAGCAGCTCCAGTGTCTAATAAGAAGGTAACAGGATATCCATTCACATCTGCATCTACAAACGGCCCACTCTGATCTACTTCTAGGATCGCATCTAAGGTGCATTCCTCATGCACCCCCCTCTGGCACTCTTGTAAATCTTGATTTTGATCAAATCTATCTTGTGTCTCAAAATAAGGCACCTGATAGTATAACTGATTATGCATGGGTATCCTAGGAGGTTGAGGTACTTGCGGCTCATATCCTCCTCCATATATAGACCTGGGTCTTGTCACAGTATTTACAGTCTCGGACAGCTGTCCCTCTCCCTCCATCTGTATCTGATTTGCTGGATTCGATCTACACTCGCGCTTCAAATGCCCGATTTTGTGACAATAGTGACAGGCAGTGACCCTTTTCTGTTGGGCCACCCAGTCACTTGCACCTGGATCCATTCCTCTTCCTCTACCCTGACCAGGTTGGGTCACCATCTGTTGTCCCATTCCTCTTCCACCTCCTCTACCTCTACCTTGACCTCCTCCAAACCCTTGCGTCGTATCAGCGTTTCTCAACTGCACCAACATCAACTTGTCCTTCAATTTCTTCTGTGTCGATTCCACTTGATCACTGCAATATTTAGCATAATGCAAAATCTCATCTACCGACTTATTCTGCCAACATATCAAGTGCTGCTGTATCATCAAACTAATATCAGATTTCAGTCCCAACACAAACTTCGAGACAAACTGTCCCATATCTTTCTGTTCAATTGTATCCAATCCACTATGCTGCTTAAAAGCTAACAATAATCTTTCCTAATAATCATGTACTGATTCCTTAGAGTCTTGAGTGGTGCGATCAATCTTCAACCAATCAACAGTCTGAGGAGCTACCTTCGATTGCAACCATGTAATCACTTGCTCGTATTTTCTCATTACATCAGGTGAAGGACCATGAGTCGTTGAATCCCTAGGCGGCTCTGCAGTAGGCCACTCAATGGCAATCTTACATGCCGCCCACAAATCCGCTGGTACTACTATATCAAACAAGGTGTTCAAATCAAACCACAATACTTTCGAAATCTTTACAAACCGATCTATTTACTTGTACCACTCAGCAGGTTTTCCCCTCAGCCGAGGAAAATCATTCGTAAATGCTGCTAAATCACCCCTGCTCCATGGCACATGTACATACCCTCCATTCTGTACCTCCCTGAGGGGGAAATTGCCTGCAGCTCCCGTCCCTCCACCCGGAGGCGGAGTATTTCCTATTCCAGTCTGGAAGCTTTTCTTTTTGGCCTATCTTTCTTTCCATTTGTCTAGTTCTTTCCATATCCATATCCCTATCACTAGTTCCCTAATTTGTGCTTTCAATCCAATCGTTCGCTTCTCTTCCAAATCCTTATCTGTGTAATTTAATCTGCAAGAACCCTGTGTCAGCTTGGTCTTTGACAAATCAACCTCATATCTTTGTGCCAAAAGCAACAAGGCATCATAAGCTCGTTTGGCCTTTCTTGTCATGTCCTTTGCTACGAACAATAGTTTGCTCGAGTCATATGTATCAATTTTGATCAGGGGCAGATTACCTTCAATCACCTCGTCTAGTTCTGCCTTTAAACGTACCACATCCAGCATTGGCGCTTTTATTGCACTTTTTAACACTTTCTGAATTTCCTCATTCTTTGTATCTTCCCTGTCACAGCTTTGAGTTCTCCTAGGAAATGCACCCTCTTCTCTCTCCGATGCTGAGCGTCTATCTCTTTCCCAGCTTCGACTTCTCCAATGGTCACCTGCACAAATAACCTGTGGCCCAAACAGTACTCTAGGCGCTTCTTGTCTCTTGTTTGTCTCTTCCCTCGGCATCATTGACTCTCTCACTGGTTGAACCCACATTCGAAGGTCAGACCTAGAATTCGCTAGAGCTCCTGTCTGTACTCGTTCTGCCCCACTATCTATTCTTGATGGATCAGCTGTAGCTGGCAGTGGAGTACTAGACTCCACTGGTATCCGACTGAAACCTGTCCCACTCATTGCAAGACTCCCTCCAGACATGGTCTCTTCCCCTTCACTTCTTTGCTGTTGACTGTCATCGGTTCTTTCTCTAGGAGTATATATCGGAACCACCGGCCCTATTGTGACTGGTACTGACAAAGCATCTGGTAACTGCATGTTTCCTGCAGGTTGTACTGGCTCAGAGTTGGAATACCTCCTTCCTCCAGACCCTCCCGGAATGCGTACCATTGTAATTTTGCCTCTTACTCCTGCTGATTGTTCCTCTGAACCCGATTGTCCCACACCTACAAGCTCTTCTGATGGGCGCAGCCTCTCTGTCTCTGATCGAGAGTCGCACGGTGGGGGACGGTCCGCTAGCAATCTATCGAGGAAGCTGTCATCTGTATCACTGTCCTCCTCTTTCGTCTTTTTCCCTTCAGCCCCCTCTCTTAACGTACGAAATGGGTACAAGCATTCTCCCTCTATGGTGTCTACTCTCCATTTTTTCAACTGGGCATCCAATCTAGCATCATGATATGCCTTCATTGCTTTCCTCCTTCTTCCTTGTGAAGCCTCTCTCCTCTTTACTTGGGCTGCTCTCATCCATGCATCTAATGCCTCAAATTGTGTGGGTCTAGGTGGAGGTTTCAGTGCATTCATTACCCCCCTCAGCACTTCCATACGAAAAGACCCATAACGAGGGAAAGCCAATTCACCCTCTTTCTCTGTCAGTTTATGCCAATTCTGAAGCCACACTATAGTATGAAGTCCTACATTTGTTGCCATGTAATGTGCCGGTGTGCCTTCTGGCGGAGCTTCTTCTCCTACCCGAGTCACTACCCCTGTGTCGCCTCTACACAAATCTCGCAACACCCTAAAGCATCTCATTGTAGAATCGATCAATTGCAAGCCCAAAATACGCTGTTTCACTGCAAACGCACTTCCACCAATCCCAGCGCGGCGTTACACCAACCAACCTATCACAGCGCGGCGCACCCTGACGTCACTTCTCACTCCTTGCAGCGGCTCACCCGCCTTTACAATTTCACCGCAAACTCGCTTACACACATTCGTACCACAAGTAACTGTATACCCAAAAGTTATTAAACCAAGTAACTGTTCCTACACAATTACAATAACTTACAGTCACATAAAACAAATAATTGTCTGACACTAAAGATAGATAGAACACTCTCACAAGAACATTCAGCCGTTGTGACCCCCGACCTGCGTTGGTCACTCAATCGCCATAGTCCACCCCGGTACCTGAGGCTTTCTACCGCGACCTATTCCTCATTCACAC
The DNA here is from genome assembly GCA_963921515.1 of Calotriton arnoldi. Taxonomy (NCBI): domain Eukaryota; kingdom Metazoa; phylum Chordata; class Amphibia; order Caudata; family Salamandridae; genus Calotriton; species Calotriton arnoldi. Next base: position 1,503,798 of record CAWUFW010001245.1, read on the forward strand.
AAAGGTCCCTAACACAAGTGGATCATTGATAGCGCTTCACAACACCCACATTTAATCAGACAATTACAATACAAAACTATCCCGGGATCTTGGACTTCTCTTGAGTCCGCTCACCAAAACTTCCTGCTCCGCACGTGTCCGGACCAGTAAACCAAAAACCACATTCACTCAACATACATCCCAACTCCGCAAGACATCACCCACTTACTCATCACCGCAATCTAACACCACAATTCCTTTCATACTCACGCCACCACTGTTTCCGCCGCACCATCAACGTCCGCCAGTCTCCGGTCTCCGCCGTCTTCCACCCCACTTCAGGGCTCTTCAACCTTCAACCCTACTCCTGATTACTCCTCTCACCTTAGAGGTAAACCACTTTAAAGGTAAACCATCCTCTGCTACCATTTGATTACGCTAAATTGCACACCTAAGTTCCCTACTAAATATAGCGTAAGCGATCGATCTTTATTTACCTAAAGTGGTTGAGGGGAGGAAACAACTCAGACAGATATTAGCAAAGTCGTCATGCCTGAAAAGATCACCGACTCCAAAGTGCAGTTTGAATATTTATTATAAGGCCAAAAACAATTGGATGTAAATACATCTCCATAGCAAATTATAGAGGTACAGAAAAATTTATACATAGCCGATTTTACGAATATAAGTAATGCGGCCCAAAAGACAGATGATTATAAATTCCAAAATCACAATGCAACACAGAATAGATGCAATATTCGGTTCTCGACTCATTGAAAGAAATCGAAATCTTTCCCTACACTGCTGTACATGAGGGCCCTTCCTGTCTCTTTGCTATCATTCCCCAATGGTGTCAGCACGTGTTGACTCCCTAAGAAGTACTCACGTCAAAATGGGTCGTTTAGCTTATGGCTTTGGAGCTTGCTCTAAGATGCTCCTTCTCCTCCGAAAGCTAGCAGAAGTCTGGTCTCGCTGTCCCTGCGCATCATACAAAAAGATGGGATTCAACCCACAATACGTAATTCGTCTTAAAATTTTCCATCGCACCTCTAGGCAGTAGCTTTTTCTTTCATGAACAAATTTAATTAATGATATCTTCTTCCAGTGGCCTTGGCTTCCAGACAGACCAGATACGCAAGGCATCCTCCCTTCTCGCTTCCCAGCCATCTTCAAAGACATTCCGGGTTTCTCCTTAACTCTGAAAATAACGATGTGTGTTCTTGCACCTGCAGCAGGATGAGAACATTCTAACTTCGAACACAACAATCATTTAATTATTTATTTCTCGAGAGCAAGGAGAATTGAACTCTAACTTTGGGCCTATATTTCAGGCAACTTAAACTAATCACAATTACGATATATAGGAATAATATCATCCTGCACATTATGCATGAAGGAATCATGATACATACAAAGTTCTACTTAATTGCGTTCTCTAGTTTCAACATCAAATAATTCAAATAAATGTTTCTTAATAGTCATAAAACACTGCAAACAATACGAATACATGAGAGTGTGTTTAAACCATGAGTATAGTGCACTCATACAAAATTGAGTGCTATCAGCGCTCTATCAATATCTTCAATTCAATCAGCATTTGTAGAGCATGGCACTGTCACCCCTGGAGGTGTCTTGGTGCTGGGGTGCGAGGTCTCCATCGAAAATTGAGGACTTGAGGAAACGACAGGAAGAGGGAAGAAACGAGCCAAGAAAGGCAAAACAGAGGGAAGAAAAATGAGCAAGCAGAAAAGGCAAAACAGAGGGCTGAAAAAAAGGCAGAAAATGCAAAACTGAACAAGAAATTAGCAGAGGATGCACAGAGGGCAACAGGTAGACAGGCAGCAGAGGATAGTGGACTGCGGGCAAGCTGGACAGGAGAACTGTCACAGGGGAAGCTGGTAGGAAGACCTGCTCAATGGGGTCGCGCTGCGGCCTCCATTAAACAGGTCCTGGGTGGAGGGCAGGGCTCTGGGTGGCAGGAGGAGGAGGAGGGAAATGGTGGGAAGAGGGAAGAACCTAGCAGGAAAAGGCAAAACAAATGGGCAGAAAAATAGAGGGCAGAAAAATTTGCAGAAAAGGCAAAACAGTGCAAAACCGAGGGCGGAAAAACGAGCAGAAAAGGCAAAACAGAGGGCAGAAAAATTAGCAGAAAAGGCAAAACAGAGCAAAAGAGTGCAAAACAGAGGGCGGAAAAACGAGCAGAAAAGGCAAAACAGAAGGCAGAAAAACTAGCAAAAAAGGCAAAATGGAGGGCAGAAAAATTAGCAGAAAAGGCAAAACAGAGCAAAAGAGTGCAAAACAGAGGGCGGAAAAACGAGCAGAAAAGGCAAAACAGAGGGCAGAAAAACTAGCAAAAAAGACAAAACAGAGGGCAGAAAAGGCAAACCAGAGCACAAGAGGGCAAAACAGAGAGCAGAAAAGCAACCATAAAAGGCAAAATGGAGGGCAGAAAAATGAGCAGAAAAGGCAAAACAGAGCAAGAAACGAGCAGAGGAGGCACATACAGAGGGCAGTCGGTAAACAGCCAGCAGAGGGTAGCAACTGCGGGCAAGCTGGACAGAAGAACTGTTGCAGGGGGAGCTGGCACGAGGATCTCCTCCTCAGAACACCTGAACATCATATGAACCTTTTTTGACAGTACTCATGTTCTTTGTTTTACAGTGCTCTGTAACATGCGGCAAGGGCTACAAACAACGGCTGGTATCCTGCAGCGAAATCTATCCTGGGAAGGACCACTATGAATATGGATATCAGAGTACTGTAAACTGTCCTGACACTCAACCACCTAACGTCCAGACCTGCTACCTTGGTGAATGTCCAGTTTCAGCATCATGGAGAGTTGGGAATTGGGGAAGTGTAAGTGTGTGTTATTTCTAGTGGTTATAAATAATACAGGTCAACAAAATGAGCATATTTACACGAGTAAGGACAAGAAGTGGCCAATGGGACATGTGCTGTCAATATTTATGTTTCAAGGAGTGCTGTTGCTGCCAGATGTGTGCATGGTTTTGATTCCATTGGTGACAACATAACGCTCTCCCACATCCAGAGTGTGTAGAGTAGCTTTTTTTCTAACTTCAACTGTTGGTGAATCCATTAATACATTTATTCCATGGCTTATGCAACAGGCGTCTGAAGCAAGCAATACTTATGTACAGCCCCCAAAAAACTTTAACTCATTATGATTGATTTTTGCTGCTGAATATTTATCTAACTTTTGCTCTTGCTCAGCTGCTTAAAATAAAACCGTTCAAGAGTAAATCAACTGAGAAGCTCTCATCATTTAAGAGGGTAGTCCACTGGCTTGCAGTTATGAAGCTGCCCTCCGTTCATCGTATATGCTGAGCAGATGGCTAGGTATTTGATGTCAGTCAATTATTCCTCTATTCTCAATCTTTATTGTCAGAATTGTCCATGCTCGGCGTGTGTGCTCAAAATTGTGTTAGCTGGCACTTAATGCAGATATCATTCATAGAGGTTAAAATGATGGGCTGGATCAGGACAGTCTAGTAATTCATTCATTCTGTTTTCAGAGTATTTCTCATAGAAGCAAGGAATTCAGACAATACATGTCTAACGTTTTATCCTGTCACTCCGATAATAGTGGTAGTGACTGTCTGGGCTTCCACTGATTTGCAGAAATTATAAACCTTTAACATACTAGCCAATAACAGAGGATTCCTTAAACATTGCCGGTCTCCCTTTGATTTTCAGTGCTCGGCTACCTGTGGTGTTGGTGCAATGCACCGGTCAGTGAAGTGCTTAACAAACGATGACCAGGAAAGCCACCTCTGCCCTCTGGACTCCAAACCACAGGAAAAAAGAACCTGTCACAGTTCCAAAAACTGTAAGTTATTGAAGCAAATGTTTTGTTTTGCTGGTGCTTTATATTAAATTTTGAAACACTACATTCAAAATTATTATTGCCCTCCTACTTACCTCTCTCCCATCTTCCTTACCTTCCCTGTTTTCTTGCCTATGCTTCTTCTCTAAAAATCCTTTGGCCTCCCCTTTTCTACTAAGGCATGAAGGATACCATTTCCAATAATGTCCATTCATAAAAGAACCTAATGCATTCTGGGAGCTGTTGAATCAGTTGGGCTAAAGTTCTACCTTACAGTAGTTTCTAACAGGAAAAACTGGAATTAACCATTTTGAGCTGAGTAGCATGTACTACAGAAGATAACCTTTCCTTCCATGCACTCCTTAACAGTTTTATTCTTTAGTTGATCTCCGCAATCTCCCTAAATCTGCAAAATGTTCTGCAAAAAGGTTCTTTCCTCTTGAAAATGTCCTTTTTAGGCACATGCGCATACTCAGTGACCGGTTACATTCCCAATTGTTATTTCCTCTTATATTCAGTATCCCGGAATTGTACACCGCTTTGGCAAGGATATTTCAAACAAAAAACATCCAAGCATACATTAATTCATTGTTATTAATCTAATTGATACTTATTTTGTGGTACTCTTCGATAATATCGTTTTCAATTCATTTCAGGTAAATTACCAGAAAGCTGTAAGGAGGTCAAAATTCTTAAAGGGGTCACTGAAGATGGGGAACACAATATTATTGCTAAAGGAAAGATTTTGAAGGTACCTTTACATTTAAAATAATCAGCGTTGTATAGTATTCAAATCATACAGTGTTTTGTTCCATCCATTTGGACTTATGTGCTATTTATCAAAACCATTTTCAGCTGTCAGCTTTAATATTTTTGGACAAAAAGAATTAGCCAGAGCTAGCCAGTGCAAATCCGTGATCCTCCACTCTTGTTGGTCGTTGGAGCATGCACGCTGGGAAGAGGTGATCGGTGTGTGGGTGTGGGAAGGGGGTTTGCTGATTTGGCCAAAAACATAGAAACACTGAGGAATACAGAAAAACCTTTCAGCCAGACTATGGTCAACTCTGGTCACTCTCTTGCAAACATTCATTCTTCTGTGCCACCCTCTTCTGGACTCGTTAGCCGGTCAGTCAGCTCCTGCGAGGTCAGACATGCTTCCCCTCCTTCTTCGCAAGTCAGGCACTCTTCCAGGTCACAGGCAGACCTAAAACCCTTCCAGAGAGATGTGCAGGTATCACGTGATGGCCCCTCACCTCAGGCAGACAGGTTGTCTGACAGACACCAGCCTTCGATCTCAGCAGTTCTTTCAGTACTCTGCAAAGCACTCCCTTCCTTGCTTATGAAGCCTTTAGACACACTTCTCAGAGAATGAATGTTGATCCCACTGCCTTGCCCAAGAAATGGTTTGGGGTGGTTCCTGTTCATATTTCATATTCTTTCTGCAGTGCAGACAGTTTTTGTAAAAGGTGATGGCTCTCATAACTGTGACAATGCTGGCTCCAGGCAGGAGTACCCACAACATAAGTATAAATGTCAAACATATACATCTCGCTGTCATCTGCCTTTCTGAGGTAGCTCTCATCGAGAAGCAAAAGGGGTAGCACCTGCCTAGAAGCTTCCCACCCTCTACCAACAGAATTTGCTGACTCATCCACATTCTCACATGATTAACATAAAGGGCAGTGTTTAGGAAGGACTAATCAGCAATGCTGTGCTAAAAAGTCACCATAATTGCTGTCACCGTCCTCCCACCCTTAAGTATCTAGGATTACACCCTCCAGGTCAGGAGTGCAGGCAATATGCTTCCACTACCTCAGGAGGGTGTACTACAACTGAAGTAACTTCTAACGCAGGTTCATCAAAGAAAGGTAGATTTATTCGGAGAAGACAGCTTAGACATCCACAGCTGGCAGTAACATTTTCTAACTCTCAACCGCTTGTGTGGAATCTCCATGGGGTAGAATGCCAATGACATTCTAATACCATTGGTATTCTTAGGTTGGAACACCACACACGTTCCCCCCTTTAAAAAAACAAAAAAACAATACAATACAGAAAGAAAAACAAGTAATAAAGAATTAAAATTGAACAAAATCTTTCATCTTGACAGGAGTATGCTTAATGCGAGAGCTTTTCCTTAATTCAATCACATGACTCTCAGATTCAGAAATATTATCACAAGGTTCAGTTGTATTGTCCTGAGAGATAGTAGGAACTGTACTCTCAAAATTGTCAGTACTCTTAGAACATGACTCCGAAAAATTTGAACTGGGCATAGAATTATCATATGTGTCTAAAAACTAGAACTGTTATCATTCTCTTCACTAAATCTAGAGACAAAAGGTTGAGAGACCAATTTCGAGCTTACAAATCTACATAAAGATATGCGTCTAAAATTCCAAATTTTTTCTCCATCTACTCTTACTGCTTTGCTGAAAACTTCCACTACTTTAACAGGATCAGACCACGTGGCCCACTTCTTGCTACAAAGACCACCAAACTTGACACGCACAAAATCTCCCACTTTAATTTTGGAACCAGAAAATTGATGTCTTGAGACACTGTCCTTCATCTTCTCTTGATATTTCTGGACACGCTCCCTAACTCGAGATAGATCCAAAGTAGAATCATAAGAATTTTTCACCTTCAACCACCAAGGCAAGAGCTTGGAACCAGGTTTTCTTCCTCGTAGCAACTCAAACGGAGATAAACCAGTAACTGAATTGGGAGAAGTGCGATATGACAATAGGGTAGCACGTAATGCCTTTTTCCACTCAAAACCACTTTTTATAGCAAGCTGGATAGATTCTTTAACCACCCTATTAAAGCGTTCAACCTGGCCATTAGCTTGTGGGTTATAATTGGACACTCTTTTGTGCAAAATACCACATCTTTCAAGGAATAAATCAAACTCCTTGCTAATAAATTGTGGACCATTGTCAGAAATTAGTTCTGCAGGCAACCCTTCACGGCAAAAAACTTCATCTAAAAATTCAATCACTTGAGTTGAAGTCACTTTATCTACAATCTTCAACTCAGGCCATTTTGAAAAATAATCTATTAAAACTAAAGCATAAACATCCTTGTTAAGAGACAAACCAAGGGGACCAATGATATCAATACCCAGTTTCCTCCAAGGACCTTGAGCATACTCAATAGGAGTGACCGCCACAGACAGTGGTTTGACCGACTTATCACTTTTAGAACAAGGAAGACACTGTCTGACCCATTTGTCAACCATACTATCGACACTAGGCCACCAGTAGAATTCTCTAATCCGTCTTTTAGTGCTGGACATACCCATGTGGCCTTCATGAGCCATAGTCAAAATTCTTTCTCTATGTTTACATGGAGGAACAATTTTATCCCCTCTTGTTATGATACCTTGAGAAAACATAAGCTCATCCTTAATTTTGCAAAATGAAACAAGTTCACCACTTAATTTCCTTTCTTCTGGCCAACCCATTTGTAAAAATTTCACAACATTGGTTAAAATACTGTCCTCACACATGGCATTCTTCCAATCAGTTTCAGAAATAGTCTCTGATGACAATACATCAATACTCCCACTATTAACATCATCAATGGTGTATGCTACATCAAAGTCAACACCATTGTTGTTAGTATCAGGTACGTCTGACAAAGGTAATCGTGACATGCAATCTGCATGCACATTTGAACGCCCTGGAACAAATTCAACAACACATTGATATTCTTGTAATTTAGCAGCCAACCGTGCTAAGCGAGCTGTTAATGTTCTACCCCCACCAGCACCTAACATATTGATCAAAGGCTTATGGTCTGTTCTTAAGCGAAATTTGGTACCCCACAAGAATTGACGAAAATGTTGTACAGCCCATGTACAAGCTAACAGTTCTTTTTCGATGGTGGAATAATTATATTCGGCTCCACGTAACATTCATCGCCCTTGTTCCTTTGCATTAACACAGAACCCAAACCCACATTACTGGCGTCTACAGGTATGATACATTCTTTCCCAATTTCGAAAGGTCTCAAAAATGGTGCATCAACAATTTCTTTTTTAAAAGCTCAAAAGCTAATTGTTGATCCTTGTCCCAAGTAAACTTCACATCCTTCTTTAACAATAATCTTAAAGAATGTACCTTTGAAGAATAATCTTGTACAAATTTACTATAAAATTCTGTCAAACCTAAAAAGAAGACAATTGTTCTTTGGTCGTGGGAGCAGGAGCATTAGAAATACTTTGAATATGATTGAATTTAGGTTTTATACCATCACTAGAGATCTCATGTCCCAAATATTCCACTTTACTTTGCCTAAATTTGCACTTAGAAAATTTCAAAGTCAAACCTTTGTTCTGTACACATCTTAGCACATTTTCAAAATTTTTGTCATGTTCCTTGTAGTTTTTCCAAAAATTAAAATGTCGTCCTGGAAAGCAATCGCTCCAGAATATCCTTCCAAGACCTCCTTCATGAGTCTTTGAAAAATGGAAGCAGCACTGGCTAAACAAAACGGCATGCGTGAAAATTGAAACATACCCTCAGGCGTTACAAATGCTGTCAAATATTTAGATTCTTCATGTAGAACTACCTGATGATAGGCGCTGGCTAAGTCTACTGTGGAGAAAACACAGGCACCTGAAAGCGTGGAAATCAACTCATGTATGTGGGGTAAGGGATGTCTATCAATCCAAATTTCTTTATTCAGACTACGAAGATCAACACACAAGCGAAGGTCGCCATTGCTTTTAAGGGATAAAACAACCGGAGAAACCCATGGAGAAGATTCTATGGGTTCAATGATGTTCTTAGTAACCAAATCAGTTAATATCTCCCTAAGTTTATCACGATATGCCAATGGTACGTTTCTTACTCTGTGTCTGACTGGAATTGCACCCTCCTTGAGAATAATCTTGTGTTTAAAATCTACAAATTTCCCTAGAGAATCATTAAAAAGTGTAGGAAACCTATCTTTTATTTCAGTCGCAAGATCCTCATTGTTGGATGCCACGACATAGACGGGTGGCGAAGCATTGGGATCTAACTTTATACCCATCTCTTGTTGATGAGGCCAACCAAGTATAGATACACCTTTGGTGGCTACATACACTTTGCCTCTGGTTCTTCTGCCTTTAAATTCTAAATCCGCCCACATGAACCCTTCAAGATCAATCTTGTGACCAGAGTAACCACCAGGTTGAATATCAGGTGGGAGTAACATTTTCGTCTTCCATAATTCGTCAAAAACATTTCTGCCAATAATACTGTACCAAGCACACGAATCCACCAACATAGAAACTTCTATACCATCAATTGACACTTTGCCAGTAGGAAAACCTTTGCAATTAGTATTGCCAAGACACAGTAAAGAATTGATCTCTGGGAAAGATTCACTCTCTTCGTGTGTCAAGAAATTGATTTTCTGAGTTGACCTGCAAACTTTACTAAAATGACCAGTTTTCTTACATTTAATGCAAATTTTGTTCCACGCAGGACATCCTTTGTAACTTCCAACGTGGTCAAGGCTGCCACACCTATAACAAATTATCTGAGGTTTTTCCCTATAAATTTATTATCTTTTCCCGCAGTGTCTTTCTTAGGGGGAAAAGAGAAAACGTTTTGGAAATTACTTGATCCTTTACTAAAGAAACTTCGGAAACAGCATCATTAACTTTAACAGCTTGTCCCCTAATTTCACAAACAAATTTCTCAGATTGTTCAATACCTTTAGCGATATTTACTACAGCACTTAAGGACGATTTAGTACCCATCCATAGTCTTTCTTGAATTTTCTTGCTTTTAGTTTTCATCATAATTTGATCCCTTAAAACTTGCTCAAAGTTAATAGTTTCAAAAGCACACGATCCCGCTAAAGTGCGTAAAGCAGCCACATAATCCTCCACAGACTCATCCTCCTTTTGTGCACGAGAATAAAATTTAAACCTTTCCATGACCGTGTTGATTTTCTTACCAAATCTAATACTCATTTGTTTAATAGCAACATCGAAAACATTGGTATCTCCAGAACCTTCAATTGGTGGCAAATTCGCAAATTCTTTCAAACCTGCCCCTCCTAAACAGTGCCTTAAAAGTGCAAGCTTTCTCTTAGGAGAACAACCGTCCTCTTCTAGAACGTCAACATAAGCCAGAAACATCGGATACTACAACTCCCATTCCATTTTAGGTTCACCAGCTACTGGCAGGAAATGTGGGGGTGCAATGATATTAGACATGACTAAAGTACAGTAATGGAAAATTAATAGGCACTAAACTGTACCTGTAAGCATTTAGTCTAATAAAATGGGCCAAGTTTATACAATATAATAATTTCAAATAGTCAATAGTTTGTAGATATCTGAAAATGAAATGGGTTATTAAAATAAATAAACTAAAATAATAAAAGTAGTCACCGAGGTCTGTGTAGTTACAAATTGCAGCACTTAGATCTGTAACGCTTCAACTGTAGTACTCGATTGGCAAAGTCTATGGCATGACACGAAGAATCAATTGAACGCGCTAACATTAGTGCAAGAAATGTTGAAAAACATATTGAAAAAAAAAAAATTCCACTCAATAAGAAGTGGTGGTGGCTGCTATGGTAACGAACGCTAAGCAATGATAACACAAGCGCGTAGCACGTCACAACGTGATAGGATTCCCAGCATGTTTCGCGCTGTGACGTGTGATGGAAGCTGAGATCTCTTCGAGAGCCACGCGAAAGAGAACAGCTCGTGCACAAATCGGTGAGTAATTTCAAACTAAAACAATGACGTTGCTGCAGTCTTGAAAATTCAACACGACAAATACGTGTATTTCATTCAAATCTTGACAAAGCAGAACCAGTACCATGAAGCGCTTCCAGCTGCTGCAGTCATAAATAATTACAAAGAGGCCACAGGTGCAATCAATACACTTGTAGAATATGGTACATGCTATAAATAGATACACGTAGGCTCTAATTTTCCAAAAGAAATTCCATACAATTCCAGAAACCGCCGCTGGTGTTATCAGAGCACAATTAAATCCAGAACAGCCGCTGGTGCAATCAAAAACACAGAATTAACATGAAACGAAATACCTGTTGAAAAGCTTTACTCGTAACCACGTGAGCGCTGTCTTTCCTTAGTTCCCGATCGTCGCCAAATTGTGAAGTAACTTCTAACGCAGGTTCATCAAAGAAAGGTAGATTTATTCGGAGAAGACAGCTTAGACATCCACAGCTGGCAGTAACATTTTCTAGCTCTCAACCGCTTGTGTGGAATCTCCATGGGGTAGAATGCCAATGACATTCTAATACCATTGGTATTCTTAGGTTGGAACACCACAACAACCTCCATATTATGCCATGTAAAACTAGAGGCAAAACAAAATGGTTTCCGATGATCTCAAAATGCTTACACTCACACTCAGATTCCTGCTCCCATTCATGCTTCACCCAACACACACTCAATATGCCAAAGTTCCTCAGCCAACACCCCACCCCAGAAAGTTTGGTGGTGCAGGCCTCTACTTCCCATGGCGCATTCCCTTCCGCCCCTCCGGATAGGGAATCCAAGAGACTGGACTCATTTGGGAAGAAGATGTTTTCTTCCTCCAGTCTGGCATTGCGGTCGGTGAATACTGCATGCTTATTGGGCCATTTCTCCCACTCTCTTTGGGAGACGGTTGCGCAGGTGCTGCCACAAGTCCCGGAGGAGGCCCGGGCTGTGCTTTCCCAAGCTGTCAAGGACGGGAGAGATGCGGCAAAATTCACCATACGGTGTGGTTTGGATACTACCGATTCGCTGGGCAGGTCTATTTCAACGACAGTGGCCTTGAGGCGCCACGCCTGGCTTCGCACAACTGGCTTCTCGGGGGATGTCCAGGCCAATTTGATGGACATGCCCTTTGATGGAACCCGCCTTTTTGGGGAAAAGGCAGACTCGGCCCTGGTCAGGTTCAAGGACTCTCGAGCTACAGCCAGATCCTTGGGCCTCCCCTCCACTCCTTGTGGCCAGTCTTCCTTTTGCCCCTTTGGTGGCAATGGAAGGGGTTTCCAGCCACGTCAGCCCTATCCTAGCCACCGTCCCGCACAGTCTGCCCAAGTCGTGCGTGGACGTGGACGCAGTACATTCCTCGGAATGGAAGCCAGAAGTCGTCTACCACACTGCCCCCGGCAGCCGCAGCCTCCAAGCACTCCTAGGCTGATTCTGCAGGACCACACTACTCCAGTGGGTGGGAGAATTCGTCACCATCTCCCCCGCTGCAGATCTATAACATCAGACAAGTGGGTCTTGCAGATCGTCCAGGAGGGCTATTCTCTTCCTTTTCTTTCTTTTCCTCCTACTATTCCGCCGAGTCAGGAACGGATGGCGGAGGATCACTTAAAGCTGCTCCAAGAGGAAGTTACAGCTCTTTTGGCCAAAGCAGCTATAGAAAGGGTTCCAGTTTCAGAAGTAGGCAGTGGCTGTTATTCCTGCTACTTTCTGATTCCGAAGAGGAACAAAGGGCATCGACCCATTTTGGATCTTCGGACCATCAATCTCTTCCTCAAAAACTTCGGCTCAGGCTTCTCTGCCTTAGACCGAGGAGACTGGATGGTGGCGTTGGACCTGCAGGATGCGTATTTTCACATTACCATTCTGCCGGGCCACAGGCGTTACCTGCGGTTCAAGGTAGGTTACGAGCACTTTCAGTTTACCATGCTTCCCTTCGGCCTTACCAGTGCCCCTCGGGTGTTCACCAAGGTGATGGCGGTGATTGCAGCTCATCTGCGCAGGTTAGTTGTTTCAGTCTTCCCCTACCTCGACGACTGGTTGTTGAAGGCGTCCTCGCCCCAGGCAGTCGTCTCCCACCTTCAGACTACGGCGGACCTCCTGCATTCGCTGGGGTTCTCTATCAACGTGCCAAAGTCACACCTGATTCCTTCTCAGATGCTCCCTTTCATCGGAGCTGTTCTGGACACAGTGCAGTTTCGGGCTTATCCTCCCGAGTAGCGAGTCCAGGATATTCAGGTTATGATTCCGATATTTCGGCCTCTATCCTGGATTTCGGTGAGGTTGACTCTGAGGCTGTTGGGCCTCATGGCCTCCTGCATCCTGTTGGTAAGACACGCGAGATGGCGTATGCGGGCTCTGCAGTGGGACTTGGAGTTCCAATGGGCACAGCATCAGGGAAATCTCACCGAATTGGTTCAGAACTCAGAAGGAACTGCGAAGGATCTGCAGTGGTGGTTAATGAACCGAGATTGGGTCAAAGGCTTTCTCCCTTCCCCAACCGGATTTCACAATCGTGACAGATGCGTCACTTCTGGGATGGGGCGGCCACTTGGGAGAGATGGAGATCAGGGGTCACTGGTCTCCGGCGGAGACGGGGCTCCACATAAACTTGTCGGAGCTACGAGCGATTCGCTTGGCATTGAAAGCATTTCTTCCCTCTGTCAAGGGGAAGTTGGTGCAGGTGTTCACGGACAACACCATCGCCATGTGGCACTGCAACAAGCAAGGCGGGTGGGGTCTTGGACCCTTTGTTGAGAGGCCCTGCGTCTCTGGGCATGGCTGGAACAGCAGGGCATAACCCTGGTGCTTCAACATCTGGCAGGTTCTCTGAACGCCAGAGCAGACATTCTCAGCCGTTGATGCCTAGCGGATCACGAATGGCGTCTCCAGTCGTAGGTGGTGCAAGGTCTCTTTCAGCAGTGGGGAGCACCTTGGTTAGATTTGTTCGCCTCTGTAAAGAATGCGCAGTGTTAGCAAAACTGCACGCTGGAGTTTCCAAGGCAGCTATCACTCGGTGACGTGTTTCGTCGCGAGTGGAGCTCAGGCCTGTGGTACGCCTTTCCGCCCATACCATGCCTGCCCAGGGTTCTGAAGAAGATCAGGAGCAACCGGGCCCAAGTCATCCTTGTGGCGCCGGACTGGGCAAGGAGAGTCTGGTATCCAGAGCTTCTGAGCATGAGTGTCGATCCTCCGATCAGGCTGCCCCTTCAGGAGGATCTTCTGTCGCAGCAGCAGGGGAGGGTTCTCCACCCGAACCTGTCAACTCTGCGCCTCCATGCGTGGAGATTGAACGGCGGCAGTTGATGGCTTTTGACCTTCCTCCCGAAGTCTGTAATGTTATTCTGGCGGCCAGGCAGCCCTCCACTAAGTCGGTATACGCCTGCCGTTGGCAGAAATTTGTTTTATACTGTACATAAAGGTCTATTGACCCTCTTTCTGCTCCTGTTTCTACTGTCCTTTTGTTCATTCTGACCTTTGCCCAGCAGGGCTCTGCTTTGGGAACTCTCAAGGGTTACCTTTCTGCTCTGTTTGCTTTTTTGCGGCTGCCAGACCAGCCTTCTCTCTTTAAATCTCCTATTGTAAATAGATTTCTTAAAGGGCTGGTTCACTTGTTTCCACCCACGCCCTTTATTATGCCACAATGGGACCTTAATTTGGTCCTCACTTATCTCATGTGCGCTCCTTTTGAGCCTTTGCACAATTGTCCCCTCCGGCTGTTGACCATCAAAACAGCCTTCTTAGTGGCGATTACATCGGCCCAGAGGGTGAGTGAGTTGCAGGCGTTATCCAGCTCGCCTCCTTATCTCATGTCCTTTCCGGACAAGGTGGTGCTTCGCACCAGGGCATCATTTTTACCAAAGGTTGTGACCCCATTCCATCTGGGTCAGTCCATTACTTTGCCTACCTTCTTTGGTCCCCCACATCCCTCTAAGGAAGAGGAGCGTCTCCAACGAGTGGACCCAAAAAGAGCGTTGTCATTCTACCGTGACCGCACAAGAGAGTTCCGGGTGGATGACCAACTCTTTGTGGGGTATGTGGGAGCAAAGAAGGGAAAGGCAGTGCAGAAAAGAACCATCTCTCGCTGGGTTGTTCTCTGCATTAAAATCGGTTATGCCTTGGCGAAGAAGCAGCCCCCTGAGGGATTAAGGGCCCATTCCACCAGGGGAAAAGCTGCGACTACGGCCTTGGCTCGGGGTGTTCCAGTCCAAGACATCTGTCAGGCAGCAACGTGGGCATCATTGCACACGTTCGCAAAACATTATTGCCTTGATGGTCAAGTGCGCAGGGACGGGCACTTTGCCCGCTCAGACCTGCAAGACTTTTTAGTCTAGTCCATGAGTCCGCAACCCACCGCCGGGATGGTATGGCTTGGTTATCTGATTCAAAGGTCCTCAAACCTTATATTATCGGTGCCCACAATCTCACCATGTATATGGTCAGATCATCATCTAATAAAATTTACGGCTACCATAAACTCTAAGCTCAAAATCCCCACGGTGGTAGGAGGCATGACAAGAAAGTGGAGGACTCTTGATAAATTAGAATTTGTCAAAACACTGGCCAATTCAGCTCCCATCTTTAATGCTGATGTTGACTCTATGGAAGAGAACATCTCGAATTGGCTACTGCTTGCTTGTAATGTCCATGCTCCACTCACTAAATTTTCCCGTGCCCGCCATTCAGATGCACATAAATGGTTTACCACCGAGCTCAAAACACAAAAACTTGAGCTCCGTCAAAAGGAGAGAAAATGGAGGTTAAGATACTCCATGGAAGATAAACAACAGTTCTTGTTAGCTCGTAAAGATGTTTAAAAAAGCCATACTGGAAACCAAAGCGGCCTATTTCTCAGCTAGAATATTAAATGCTCAGAATAAGCCGAAGGAAATTTTTATGATAGTTAATGACCTTTGTAACGCTGAGAGAATACTCCCCAGTCAGACGCCTACCCAAGAGCTATGTAACTCTTTGAACAATTACTTCTTGGACAAAATTTCTATAATCAAAGCTAGCATTCCCACTACCGTTAGTACGGAATACTTGGACAACTTTTCAACTAATTCAGCCACTATGGCTCATTTCCCAGGCATCTGTCCTCAGACCCTATCAGATTTAATGACCTGTGTAAAATCTGGGTCCCCCAACGATTGTTGCCCACCTCATGTTTTGAGGGACGCCTTCTCTGCTCTACCTCATAGCGTGCTTCCCTTCCTTAATGAGTCTCTTGCACAGGGCAAGGTCCCTAGTGCCTTCAAGAACGCAATTGTGGTCCCTCTTTTAAAAAAACCAGGGGCTGACCCCTTGAATCCTTCTAATTACCGTCCCATCTCTCTCCTTCCCTTTTTGGCCAAGATCTTAGAGGCCCATGTGGCCAGGTGCCTTTCCAATTTCATTGAACAGTCAGACCACCTAGAGCCACATCAAGCTGGCTTTCGACCCGCCCACTCAACTGAGTCTGTAATTCTTGCAGTATTGGACACTCTGAGAGCTAATGCGGACAAGGGCATCCCCCAGGCCCTGGTGCTCCTGGATCTGTCGGCCGCGTTCGACACGGTCGATCATAAAATTTTGATGGACCGTGTCGAGCAGGCCGGTATACAGGGCCCCGCATACAACTGGATAAAGTCCTTCTTTGAAGGCAGAGCTCAAGCAGTGCGACTTGGTCCATTTACTGCCTCTAAGCTCGCTACTACATGCGGGGTGCCACAGGGTTCGTCCCTATCCCCTCACTTATTTAATCTTTATCTCATGCCCCTGATCCACTCATTGAAAAACAGAAAGATAACTACTTTCAATTATGCTGACGATCTTCAGCTTGTCTTTACCTTGGATTCTCCTGACTCTGTCCTCGAATTCCAAGTTACCATGCTTCATATTCAGCGTTGGATGGACCTCAACCATCTTAAACTCAACCCGGGCAAGACGGAACTAGTGTTGCCTGGGAAGAGTGAGATTTCTTGGGGCCCTCACTATTGGCCGACAGAATTAGGAAACCCCCCTACTCCCTCTCCTTCTGTGAAAAGCTTGGGGGTCACTATAAATGCAGACCTCTCGCTTAGAGGACAAGTGGGGGCAGTGGTCTCCACCTGCTTTCTCCAATTGCGTAAAATCAGGAGGATTGCCTACTTGCTGACTCACTCAGCCCTCACTCAGGTGGTGATAGCTCTGGTTCTCTCGCGCCTTGATTTTTCAAATTCCATCTACCTTGGCCTGCCTCTGTTTCTACTTAAACGCCTACAATTGGTACAGAATCAGGCTGCGAGACTAATTTATAAACAACCTAAATGGCAATCCGCCAGACCCTGGCTATCCAAACTCCACTGGCTACCTGTTGCCCAACGTGCAGCTTTTAAGACAGGGTGCTTAATTTTTAAGGCATTGCATTGCAGGAGCCCCAAATTCGTCAGCGGTATGATTGTGAAGTATGCCCCACTTCGCAACCTACGGTCAGCCCATTCTCATTTACTGACTACCCCTGCCATTAAACTTAAACGTCAGGGTGGGCGTAGGTTCTCTTACCTTGCCCCTAAATTCTGGAACTCTTTACCTCTGGCAATCAGGTCGTGTGACAATCTGCTGGGGTTTAGAAAGGTGCTTAAGACCTGGTTGTTTGAGCAAGCCTACGCATAGTCTATTGCGCCGCAACACTGTTCAAGATTAGCGCCATGAAACCTTCTGGTGACTGTGCGCTTTAGAAGTTCCTACTAACATAACATAACAAAGGTAAGGAATCTGCAGCTAGAAGTCTCTATCAGATGAACAAGTTACTTACCTTCTGTAACGCATTATCTGGTAGAGACTCTATCTAGCTGCAGATTCCTTACAGCCCCACCCATGCCTCCCCGCTTTGCGGACTGATGTTGAAGGACTAGGGTTTCTCCTCTTTCAGGGCCCTAGTTTTGCACACGTTTACGTCAGTCACTTCATGGCTCTGCGCTTCTGGCGCGGAAAAACGAAAAGTACTGATGTCCGCGCGCCTGGGTGGTGCCTATGTAGGCACCGCGACGTCATAACCGACGCTACCGACGTCATCGACGACACGCGGAGCCGAATGGAGCCACCCGACGTCGCACGCAAGGGGTATTGCTCAGCAAAAGTTTCCGGATCCAGGCTGACGCCTGGGAAATTCAAAGGTAAGGAATCTGCAGCTATATAGAGTCTCTACCAGATAATGCGTTACCGAAGGTAAGTAACTTGTTCTTCAGTACTATGCATATAAAAATAGTATGCTTCCACTGCTTAATGTCAACAACCCAGAACAAGGAACACTGCCATTTCTAGAGGATGTATTGGCGCTTGATGCACCCATCCTCATTTTGCAACCAAGCTCTGGACCTCAGAATCAAAGGACAGGCTAGGCCTCAGCATGCATACTGGATTAGCATGCGAGCCTTGCAACAAACAGTCAGAATACCTCATGCCACATGTAGTTGGGCCACTGAGGCCCAGGGTATATGCTTGCTTACCATGCATAGGACATTCCACTCCCAACAGTGAGTGTGAAGGCCAGGCCTGTGTGAATGAGGGATGTGCTTGGATCATCTATAGCTGTCTCACTATTGGCCTACCTCCACTTACACATTCTGCAGAGTGTCAAATGCATGTGCACACTTCATTTTATTTATATGCAGCAATTTGGTCCATGCACATATTATCTTTATGAAATTCAACAAACATGAAATATGCTTCTTTCACAATATGCATTCAATAAATATATTCAACTCTGACATGCTAGATATATCAGTGTATGCTTTCTCAAAGCTAAATAATTTCCAAGCTTATTTGCCAAGTTGTCACAGACTGGAAATACCTAATTATCCAGCAGTGTGCTTCCCAACATGGGAAGTGAAAGAGGCAATTCTAGAAAAGGAGACAGGGTTTCCTTTATAACATGGATACTTAGTAACAGCCATCAAAGGCCAACCCCAGTCAGGCTCTGTGGCTTTCCAAAATTAATGTTTATGGGATATAGCTCTTTAGTAACTTGTATGTTCAGTGGCTATACAGGTAAACTGACTTAATGTCACCCTACAATACTTTTAGCATGTAACCGTGCCCCAGGAGCCTTCCTAGGCACAGAGCTTCTGGTTAAAAACAAATATAGATATTCTCTTCCTTCACCCAGCATGACATTTTACAGATATCTGAGACTGCAAAGGAGGCTCCAGAGCATGCTTTTCCAAAGAATAGCTCATGAGCTACTGGTAGCTATCCAGCTATCAAGACGTATCTCTCCTTTGTGCAGTCCAGCCTACTAAATTAGAAGCTTTTGCTTGGTTGAATTAATATACCATTACAAAAATTGTGAGTGTATATTTAAGACCAAAATGTGTTTTTTTCAGAACTCTTATGCTGATATTTGGGGAAAAATTACTGGCTTGCAAAATATATTCAAAGCTGATGTTTGAGTGATCAATCATTTAACATTGGGCAGATTTTTTACCTTGGTGCTAGTGGCATTGCAGCTATGGCTGTTAATTATTTCCCATGTAGAGGCATTCCAAATTGACAAAGTATTTTTTACGTTACTGCAGGCAACCATGCCTGATTCACTGAGGTGATGAAAAATATTAATCTTGCATATGATAGCCACTAATGTAATCTCGTCTGAATATTTGTAGGTCTCGATGACTTTCATTAAAAATAAGTTGATCTTATTAATGAAAAGGTTGGATACCTGTGCTCCAAGTGGCGGCTGATGCCATTTTAAACAAGCATTGGCATAGCCAATAGGTCTCGCTTTTGGGACCTTATAAGTGTTTAGTTATGCTGCACAATATCCTTGGTGCAACAACATCAACTGTTGCATGGCTAAACACTTATAAGGTCCCAAAGGCGAGACCTATTGGCTATGCCAATGCTTGTTCGTTTTGTGCCCGGGCTTAATTATGATCCCTTTCTGATCCTGAATCCGGCTGTCAGACACGTCACGGCCTGGACTTGGGGACGCAGTCCCCTGTTGAAAGGTGGTCCACTTTAGGATGGACCACCACCCGGGACAGAGGCTAGCCCTCGGCCGTGGACAGGCATATTTAGATTATAGATAAGCATCTCAGAGCAAGAATTGGCGAAGCAGCGAAACATATTGAGTCTTACATAAATTATGAAAAGAGGAGCTGGGCACAGAGAGGTGCTGTGCCAGGGCTGATCAACAATGAAATGATGTTTTGCAAGGAATGTGTTAACATTACTTTTCTTCAAGTAGGTGTTGAGAAAGATTTTTTATTTTTGTATTTCTTGGTCCTGTTAGCTTCTAATTCTTAATTCCGATGGCATGGTGGGGAGGGGTAATCTTTGGTTTGTCCCAGTTTGGCCTACCAGGTTAGTGTTGCGCGAATTCTGAAACAGAGGGCGTGCTGTATCACTACTAGAGAAAATTCCCTCTCCATCAGGAAAAAAAACAATGAGCTATTCAATTTTAAATCGGCTCCGTTCTAGAAAAAACGGGGGACACATAGATTTCCAGGTCAGGCATGCAGGACTTAGGTCTCCAGAGAATGAGAGCAGAAGTTCGCGCTTTATAAAACTTTTCAAATAAATAAATAAATAAATTTCCGATCATCCAAGTGCCTGTGCACAAAGGCTGCTGCTTTTACAAGGACTGCACCCAGGAG
Source organism: Calotriton arnoldi (assembly GCA_963921515.1). Taxonomy (NCBI): domain Eukaryota; kingdom Metazoa; phylum Chordata; class Amphibia; order Caudata; family Salamandridae; genus Calotriton; species Calotriton arnoldi. The sequence goes on from CAWUFW010001245.1 coordinate 1,523,977, forward strand.
ATCTCTCTAGGTGTGTGTTGGAAGGGATCAAAGCACCAATGAGCCATGGGAGGCCGGGACCCTCTGATGTACTGGGGATAACGGGGTGCTTATATCTGTGGGGGTGGGGGCGGGTGGGCTGCAATCACTTTGGCCAGTGGAGCAGATACTCTATTCAGGCTTCTAAGCTTCTTGTTTGCTGCCAGAGTATGAAATATGGCCTGTCGACTGCGTGGCTACAGAAACTTCTGAAAAAGCCAGGGTATAGGATGTTCTGAGTCCAATATGTGGGCTGAGACCACACCATCTCGCTGCACTCTCGCTACTGTGTATTTGTGAACCACTCTCTTCCTGACAGTATCCCTTAGAGCACACTCTTGTAAGAGCATCATGTTTTGACTTCACTGTCCGGACGTTGTCAGATTTTAGGTCTTATGACCTCCACACCCTAATGCTGATAGAGCAAGGTGTGTGGGACCGAACTAAGGTAGTCTGCCTTATAGGGAAAGGCAGTGATTTGACGACTGGCCACGGACACCTGACTGAGTCTTTACCTCGTCTGCCAGAAAGTAGCCTTATCTGTCTTTGGAGTAATCCTCTTCGGGACATGCAGGTGGGTTGCCTTAACATTCCCCACAGATGACACAGCACATTTCCTAAAGGCAGGCCTAGGCTAGCTGAGCTAGGCGAGGCCCCGGATGAAAGATGGCGCCGCTCCCGGGGAGGCGGGGCTCTGTCGGCGAGAGGCCATGACACCCAACAGCAGAGTTGAAGAATCCAGCTAGTGTTATGCTGGGCCAGTAGATTACTGGTGTGGCTGGCGTTTTCATGCCAAGACAAACCAGGACAGCCATTGAAATCCGGTAAATTTCCCTTTCAAATACAAATGAAAGCAACAAACATAAGATGGAATAATGTCAAAAGAATGTTAATACTGTCTAGAAGTGACTTGATTTCTAAATGGGGTTTGAAGCAAAAAGAGGTAGACGTGTGTGTTAAAAGCAAATTCAGGCGGTTTCGTACAAACTGTTATTCCAGTTTCTCAAAGAAAAATGTCAACCCTAACGGAAACCGAGGGGTCGGGTCGCCACTTGACCAATATTTCACCTACCTGGCCAGTATTTTCAGGCAAAGACAGTTAAAACACCAGAAACATAACCAAAATCGGTATTTTTGAACGATTACATGTAAACTTAAAGCATAAAATTAAAAGATAAAGGTACACCAAATGTGCACTTGTCTTAACGACTCCTAAATTACGTTAAAGATAGCAGAGACTTCAGAGGTCACGCCTGACCTTTCCGTAACCCCCAAGCTCGTACAAACAAATGGCCGTTATTTTTCTGTGAGAAAGGTGACAACACTACCCAGGGGTGGCTGCTGGGTCCCCGGCCCAGCAGGGGCGGCTTATCTCGCGGACAACAGATGGCACCAGGGGACGCTCCGCGGCTCGCACCGCGTGAAATGAAAACATGTTTATGTGACAATCAGCAAATGTATGTTTTTGCATGAAACGGACTGTTTGCCAGACGCTGCCTTTTGGAGTGCGATAAGCAACAGAAAGAGAGAGTAAAAGAGAGTCTGGACACATGTATGCATATTTGAGCACTGATGGAACATCGCAGTATTTACAAGTCGAAGGAACCTGTGAAAGCGAAAGAGAGCGTAAAAAGGATACAGGCACGACGCACAGATAGAAGACACGACATGGATGAGAAGACGAGGTTGAGAATCCAAAATAAAATTTTAAAAAAGGTAAAGGCAGAGACCTGGATGAGTGGTGATGGCGAAAAGAGACGGTGACTATGATAGCGAAAGCTAAAGAGTGTGAAAAATGTTAGATTAAAAAGCGACAAACGGCGAGAAAGCAAACTGAAATAAATACACAAGAGATTGAGGAGTATAAAAAGTGACAAACGCAAAAGAAAGAAAAGGAGAACAAAGAAGACAAGAAATTCAAAGCAAAAGAAAGAAAAGGACAAGCATTGGCCGCGCGGCCGTGAAACTGACACGGCCGCGCGGCCGTGAAGTGATCGCGGGTTTGGAAGTGCAAACAGTGGCTTTTGCTGGCGACCAGCTTGCGTTCACGCGAGCGTCCAGATGGCGAGGGAAGCCATATAGCGCCTGATTGCGCGTGCACGCTCGCGTGAACGCAGGCTAGTCGCCAGCAAAAGCCACTGTTTGCACTTCCAAAACCCGCTTACTAAAAGCAGCACATGCGCGCTGGCTCAGGCGAGACCTAAAAAGTGGATGTAAAGGTTTGGGATGAGTGCCCTGTGGCGAGTGAGCAAGAAGGTTAATAAGGCAATTGTGAAAGTATAATTATGACATCAATAAAGAGATTTCATATGATATCATATTGCATATTGTTCTTTGTGCACTGCTACGTGTTAAACTTATATTTTAAAAAATCCCTAAGACTTCAGTCAGGCAAGCAACATTGATGGTAGCACCCCCATTCTGAAAGTTGTTTAAGCATCACTAGAACAGAGCATAGCCTGAAGCAACATGTCCGTGCCATCCATGAAATCTGTCACCAGGCAGGCCCTGTGTTGTTAGTTTATGTCCTGACAAATGGCTTGAATTTTACTGCTTGCATTTGAAAGAGCCTGCATTCAGTAAACCAGTGCGTTTATTACGTAGGCTGCATGCGAGCATTTGTCAGGTCATAAAGACAGCTCACAGCAGGGCCGGCTTTAGCGCTGATGGCGCTCTGTGCGACAATGTTTGTTGACGCACCCAATGACCACCTCCGCCGATACCCTCACTACCACCCTTTAACAGTGCCCATCAAGTCTCCATACAACTTTCTCTCTCTCTGATGCATTTAATTAGTTTGATAGCGCCACTCATACTAGTGTAGGATGTGAAAGCACTTTACATCTCACACACATTACACAGAGGCAACCAATCATACATGTGTAAATCAGTGTATAGGAAACGTTAAATAAGACAGAGGACTTCAAGATGTAGGAGTCACATGTCATCCATACTGGTAGGCAGTATATTTTAAGAGTGCTTGGTCTGGAAATGCACAAACTCAGAATTTAGAATGTAACACTTAAAATGCATCATTAATAATAGGAACTGATTTCTACACAAATGAACCCATTTTTCAACATTAGGATATTTAAAGACTGGGGGGAAATCATAACGCTCTAAGCTATACCTTGCAGATTGCATGCAGCTCTTTGATGACAGTTAATAGCTCACTGTTCTATATTAGGATTTTAACTTATAAACTGCAAGTAACAAAAGGGTCTCTCTGACACAAGCAGTAACCCAGTGGCCTATTTACATTATATGCACTGTGTGATCTGCATGTTACACGTTCTTTGCAGCAGGCATATATTAACCCTCCGCGCTTCGTTACGCTGAGTCAAAACTTCAAACTCTGATCTCACTCCAGGAAGAACATTAATCAATATTCATGTTATCTTGGCATTTTTATTGTTGCCTAAAATTGCTGGAGGCATGGAATGCACACAGGGCTGAGGCCAGTAAACTTGGTGAAGGAAATGACAGGACAGCCCAAGTCCGTTGTGAAAAAATGTAAAAATGCTTGCAGGTTCAGTTCTTGCTTGCATGTAAATAAAATGTTTACAATGATAGTGCATCATTAAAACAGCTGTTTTATCGATCCTCATGGAGAGAGAGGGCCGCGCCATGCGTGACTTGCCTGCTGCTGTAATTGGTACAGGTGGTTAGGGGTGATTTATGTTACTTGAACGCAACAATCTGCAGCCGTTGTTCCAAAGCAAATAAAGTGAAGATTGTTTTCTAAGAGAGCAGTGAAAGCATTCATAACAACACAATAAGGACAAGAAACACAGAGACTTATCTATGAAATAATCCATATCTGTGGGAGAGCATGTTAAAAAGACCCTTGTGAGGTTCGCCAGAGATGTCATGACTGCCCCGTGTCTCTGAACGGCCGGTAGTACACATGTCCCGCTGACCTCGGGTACAGGATAGACCACCCTAGAGAAGTGGCACCTGTGTATAGCATTGCTGCTTTTATAGAGTTCTGCGTGCACAACTGTCCACACTACTCAAGGGCAGGCCATTTGTGGCATCATAATGCAGACCAGGATCTCAGTCGCCGCTCCGGATTCTGCATACGGGAGATAAGTTCTCAAATGGAAACAGGCACGGTGGCTTTGCAACACCACACATGCCTCACGTGAATCTTTGCTAAACCACAAACACACAACAAAGCATGGTCCAAAACTGCCTTGCCTTAAAAAATTTTTGTGCATAATTTGATGGATCAGACCAAAGCCTCATGCATGCATTGAATTAAACAATCTCAAAGGTTGCGTTGTTCATTGGTCTACCACATGCAGCAGTGCAGCATGCAAATACAAATCAAAAGCATAACACAAAACTTTAGATGTAACGCTGGAGGATGTCCCTTGGGCGATGTGGGAGTGCGGATGAAGGGTGAGTGACTGGGGCCGTGAGAGGGCTTGCACGCTGAAAGCCACGGATGCTGCTGGAATGCACAACAGGCAGTTACTGAGAACTTGCCAGTGTACGAAGTGGCTAGGAAACCAGGCAATTAATTCAAACTTACTTACTGTGGATGGGGAGCTCTCTTCAAATCTGCATGCCGTAGGCCCTTAGCAAAACTAGCAGCAACCAACGATGCCTGTCTCTCTGTCTGTGGGGGACGAAAATTGGAGAGAGGGACAGCCTCCTCCAACCGTGCACTGCCTCAGTCACGTGCACACACATACGCGCACCAGAGCAGAGGCCCGGCCTGGGAACGTACCCACGTGCCTCTAAGCCAATCCGGACGCTGCTTCTACTGTTATAGCAGTGCCTGCATTGGCGAGGGCAGGCAACCTCAACGCCCACACTGAGACCAGGGGCTGCAGCTTTGAGTCACTTCCGGCTCACTAAAGCACAGGTGGAGAGACGACTGGGAGGCTTCTAGTGCGCATGTTGGGCTGGCTGGAGAAAGGCAGCCGTCCAAACCGACATGCGCACTTGGGCCCAGGTGCTTCTAACAAGTGTCTGTCAATAATGTTAAGCAAGCCCCACCTCCCTCAGGCTTGCACTGGCTTAGGACCTTAGCCTCGATTATGCAGCCGGCCCGCGACAAAGGCTGACTGCCGCAGACTGCTGGCAGAATGTAAACAGTTGTACACTTTTATAAATGGTATGTTGCTCACATTATTAGGGGGTCGAGGGGCCATAATATAAGTGGGGCAACGCCCTAATGGCGGCACCGCCCCTGTGTGCTCCAGAGAGAGACGGATTGCTTTCCTATCCACTCCACAGTACCCCCCGGGGTGAAAAGCTGCGCTTCACAAATCCTATTGTATTGTATTGCATTTTGAGCGTAACGCATAAACGGACTGCCCTACAAGACAATAAGTGCATCCCGGGCAGGCGTCTTTCTCGGACAGGCACAATTAGAGTGGACGACTCTAGATCCACAGAGCAGCCCTTCTCTGCAACCTTCCAACAAGCACTCAATGAAGTAGACGGGAACGCAAGCAGAGGTCTGTGAGGAGCCTCCTTGCACTGTCCGAGTGTGTCAAAAGTTGCATAGAGCAAATCAGATGCTCTTGTCCAACTGCTGTTACTTTAGGATCACTTTGCACTACCGAAGGAAGCATCCAGAGGAAACTGCAATGCCATACGCTTTAATTTAATCTGCCACTGACACCCTTCAGTTGCCAAGAGGAGCATGGCAAGAAAAGGGCGCGACTTCCAGCCTGTAAAATTTGCCACACAAAGGTGGAACTGGAAGTGGAAGCCCCAAAACATGTCTGACACAGCCGGCCATTCCTTATCCACATGTAGCCTGCAATGTGAACTTTAAAGTTAAATCGTGCTCTCACATACAACTAAATGTATGCAGTTAAGAAATAGCACATGATTTACCAAACTCATTTTTACATTAAAAAGAGAAAAGCTGTTGACACTTTTATGCTGCATATTCTGAAACCCTAAAATTTGAACATGAAACATATGCGGTGGGAAAAATGTGTGGCCTAAATAAGAAACGTGTAGATAACTATTAAATCTCAGGTGTGTTTTGACTTCCTCCTTTTGATAATACTTTAAATATGTGCGGCTTAAAAGAGTATGTATTCATCTCACAATGTAATTATCACTATTATTTCAGATTTATTGTGCTGGTATGCATTCTGACAGCCCCATAGAGTATGTAACTCTTGTCAATGGTGATGCTGAAAATTTCTCGGAGGTGTTTGGCTACAGGTAAAAATCAAATATATAAAACCATCAGTGTTTTTTTTTCTTAAATGTCTGATTCTTGGATCTTACTATCCCTCACGTCATTGTAAACTGGATCTCATTTCTGTTTTGTAAAATTGCATTTTATTGGTGCTGTAGACCCAATGTTGCTAGGTGGGGTTGCTAAGTAGTCTGTTATTTTTTGCACATTGAAGGCTTTGCAGAGCCAAGTAAATTTTTTGTTGCAACTGATGTACTAACGAGTTGAATCACAAAATACTTTTTTAAAGTGAGTCACAGTTCTCTGCCCATTTGTGATTCCCTGTGAATGACTGCGAATGCAGTGATGGGGGTCTGCGAGGAGACCGCCATCCCTGCATTCACATTCACTGAATAGTGACTTTTAATTTTAAAGCACCACCTGTCCAGGGGGTGTGGCTTAGCGCACAACCAAGATGGCCGCACGCTCTTGAGCTCTGCGTCGTCACTGGTGCAGACGCTCGAGCTTTGTTGTGACTAAGGTGATTTTTTGTCATCTTTTCGGCAGGAATTAGCGGCGGAACATCCCGTGAACGCTGGGTGAAGCTGGGTGTAGCTGGGTGTTTTGTCATATGCTAGTTTAACAGGTAATCTTGCCTGTTAGACGTTCTACCTTCGCTGGGCATACAAAATGGCGCCCGCTGCAGCAACTTCGTCAGGACACGGTGTTTAAACTGAAACACCTGTGAGGTCATTATTCAGAACTTTCTATCTACGTCAGCAGGAGGTACAGTGCGCATTTATTTATTATAGTAGTCCTCTGTCCCTGGATTGCGTAGTCTTCAGCTCTAGAAATTCCTGCTTGTCTGCGTTTCTTCAAAATGGCGGCAGCTGACAGGAATTTATCGCATGGATGAATTTCTTATGGAACTTTCCAATTCTTCTCTTTCCGCTATGAATTATGATGAAAGCCTGCTATCCCTGAAATATCCTAGATTTGGTATTGCGCTTTATTGGTGCTTTTTGCTGCAGTTATGTCACGACATGAATGTTGGCGCTACTGTCAGATTTCTTCACGTGGGCCTATTATCTTGTTCTGACTGAGAAGATCTATATGTATTATCTCTAAATTATAGATCATTGTGCTTGTTATATTGATCTATGAATTTACGCCTGACGTCAGCACCTTCCTTGGAGTTTATCCATACCTTCTGTGTAAGGTTCTACTCTAAATATAAACCTCATTTGTGTGCTGGATTCTTCGTGCTTATTTTCAGAGGTGCTGGCTTTTCCATCTTTGGCGTTATTATTCTATTGATGATTCCTGTGTCGTTTTGGGCTTGTGTCTCATAGCATATTGGTGGAATCCTCTACGCACTATACAATATCTGCTCGTGGGCAGTAAGACTTTCTTCAATGGCGGAAGGCATGGGAGTGGCCTCTAAAGACAGAGATTCCAAAGGGAATTTGAAAAGATCCAAACAGACCTCTCCTACCCCGGAATCTCCAGCTAAAGGCAGTCCAGACTCTGCCTCAACGTTAGAAGCTATACTACTTAAGCTTAACACGGTCCATGACATAGCTCAAAGCACCAAAACTAATACAGATCTGCTTTAGGTGGAGGTGGCAGCAATTCGTAATGATTTGAAAAATCTTTCGTTACGTGTCTCCAATGCTGAGGACTTTACAAACAAACAGACAAAACAAATACATAGTTTTGAGCGCTCCATGGCCTCATTAAGACGAGACCTAACTGAACAGGAAGATCGGAATCGAAGAATTAATTTGCGCATTTTTGGTTTGCCAGAAGACTGTGAGAAAACTGCTCTTTCAGTGATTGACTTTTTGCTCACTTGTATCCCGAATGTTCTAAACATCTCGTTTCACAAAGATTTTGAGATAGAACGTGCTCATAGAGTTCCAACTTTTAAACCTAAAACGATGTCTTCTCCAAGACCTTTGATTTTTAAACCGTTACAACAAGAGATAAAACGTAAAGAGGAATTATTCAGACATTCAAATGATAAATCACTGCTGCAGGATATCAAACACTTGAAATATTCTTTTAACTCCATAGTTACTAAAAGAGCTTATATCGGTGTACATGCCCAAAAATCTCGTCATTTACTGTTACGAAATAGAGCCGGTAAACTCTTGGCTGCTACGTTAAAATATCAAAATACAAATGTTAATACGACTCGTATTTCTCATATTAATGATAAAGATGGTTCAAGGAAATTCCATACCCAAGAAATTCTTGGGGTCTTTCGCGATTTTTATGAAACATTATACACTCCTAGAAACCAATCTACCAAGGGTACCTGTCAAAGGTTTCTTCAATCAATTCCTACTAATACTATTTCCCATGGTGATATGATTGAATTAGGGAAACCAATTGATACTGAGGAAATCATTCAGGCTATTAAGGCTACGCGCTCTGGTAAAGCTCCAGGTCCGGATGGCTTTCCTATTGCTTTTTATAAAACTTTTACTCCCTCAATTATTAAATATCTTAAGAGGGTTTTTGATGAGTATGTTGTTTCTGGTAAGGTTTCTGGATCAGCTGCTGAAGCTACTATCGTAGTTATACCAAAAGATGGTAAAGATCATGCTGATCCCAAAAATTATCGTCCAATTTCATTATTAAATATGGAAGCTAAAATTTTTGCGAAGATCTTAGCCAAGCGCTTGGAGGGACATGCTTCTCAGACAGGCTTTGTTATGGGAGACTTGCTAGAGATAACATTCGGACCTTCTGTCATATATTGGAAAGGGCCAGACTTTCAATATTGCCTTCGGCGGCGATCGCCCTCGACGCCGAAAAGGCCTTTGATAAAGTTTCTTGGCCTTTTCTACAAGCAACATTAGAATCTCATAACCTTGGTGACTCCTTTATTAATATGGTCATGTCTCTTTATGCACAACCAAAAGCGAATATTAGAATCAATGGTGCTACATCTTCCTTTTTTAATCTTCGGCAGGGCACTAGACAAGGGTGCCCTCTTTCTCCCCTTCTTTTTCTTCTCTCTATAGATCCGCTTCTTCGTCTACTTAATTTGGATCAAGGTATTAAGGGGTTGCAATTTGGTTCATACATGCTTAAAACAGCAGCATATGCGGATGACGTCCTTATTTTTTCAGAGGATATTGCAACAGCAATTCCTGTTATTTCCAACATCATAAGTGATTTTTCGTCTGTCTCTGGTTACACTCTTAATAAAGATAAGACGGAAATGTTCCCTTTAAATGCATTGTGCTTTCCTGCCCACATGGGTGATTCTGGTTTTAAATGGCAATCGACTCGTATTTAATACCTAGGAATTTGGTTTTGTAAGAATTTATCAAACACTATCTCCTTTAATGAATCTCAAATCTTATCCAAGGTTAAAGATCTTTTATCTTCCTGGTCTCCTAAATATATTTCTTGGTGGGGAAGATTACAAACTCTCAAAATGATGATAACACCGATTATTAATTTTTTTATCCTCCATGTTACCTATAAGGCTCTCTTCGGCCTTTTTTCATGAGCTTGACTCATTCTCTTCAAAATTTTTATGGAGAGATAAAAGAGCTAGAATTGCCTTTAAATTTCTTAGAAAGCCTTCTGAGTTGGGGGGGCTGTAATCTTCCAGATTGGAACTTATATCAGATTTCCTTTCTTGCATCTCAAGGGGCCCTTTGGTTCCTACCGGATTTGCACCTAGTTCCCCCGTGGATTTATATTGAAAGGGAACTCTGCGCTCCTTTCTTCACCTCCTCTCTCCTCACGGCATCTTGCCTTAATTTTGACCATTCTCAATGTATTATATTAGACACGATTAATGCATTAAAGTATGTTGATAAGAAATTATCTAAACCTATACATAAATCAAGATGGTCTTCTTTGTGGCATAATCCTAAACTTTCTACTGATATAGATCCTAATTTAGCCTCTTTGTGGGCTGCCAAAGGTATTAGACTGGTAAAGGACCTGTGCGACTCCAATCATGACCCTCTTCCCTTTTCTTTTTTAGCCGAGAGATTTCATCTTGGTAATTTGGACTTTTACTCTTTCTTAAAGATAAAGGTTAAAATTGCTAAAGTATCTCTGTCAACGGACTCAAGTATTGTCTCACTCCTTTCTTTTTAAAAAAAAAATGTTTTGTCCTCATTCTGCCAACTCTCTTGCTAGGATTGCTCTTATCCCATAGAAGCCAAGGAAAAATAAGAGCCCTTCCACGCAAGGAAACTGCTGTTTCCACTCCAGCTCCTTCGTTGTAACGACAGGGGACCATCAATCGAGGAGAGGCCGGGACCCACAGCATGTTTGGCTTAATCATTGGACCCGTTCTCTTTCTCTCTCCAATCAATCAATTTTGTCCAGATCTTATCCTGACTCCTAGGGTCACACGCCATATCAGACAGGCTCGTATAGATAATACTTCTGAGACACTCAGCAAAGGATGGAGGATTTTCGGCTTTCCAAAGCCTACAGATCTCTCGCCTCGCCAGTAGAGACACATAGAAGATAAACTTAGCTGTAAGTGAGTTTGTCCGAACAGCGACCTCTTGACATATTCCAAAAAATACAAGGCTCAGGCTTACCTTGATCTGTTTACCAATCACCTCACTAAGGAAGTCACATACCGAGGTCCAATAAGAGGCGATCTTCGGGCACCACAAAAACACATGTAGATCATCTGCTAAAGGAAGCCTACATCTTGGGCAGTAGTAGATATTACCTGTTATTTTTGATAACTTTGTTGGAGACCAATACACCCTGTAGGTAGTAAAAAGATGGTTACGTTTAAGCGAGGCAGGTTCTACAACTGATCATAAAATGGAAAAGGAATCAAGCCAGAGTTGCTTCACGTCATTATCCCCAAACTCATCTGCCCATAAGTTTGGGATTTCACTTTTCATGCTATCATCCGCCTCCAGGAAAACCCAATACCAATATGAGACTTCCTTTGCCCATCGATCAGTTCTCATAACCTGGTCGAGTCTCAAGTCGTCTTCTTCATCTGCCCAGTCCTGAGTTGCAGACCAAGAACGTAGTTGATAATACTTGAATCTTGTCAACTGTCCCCTAGTGAAGTTGCTTAGAACTTCCCAACTCACTAGACTTGATCCTGCTTTAAGATCTGCCCAATAGTGTAGCCCCCCAGATTTTAAGGGCTGACTCAGTTGATCGTTCAGGCATTCTGGGGTACCCGGGGACTCCCAAATTGGTGCCCGTGTTGAATAGTAAGGGACTCCCAGCCTTTTCTGCAGATAGACCCACGTTCTTAGGGCATACCTCAGAATCTTCAGCCTCACTTTTTTAAAGAATTTCGGGTCTCCAGACTTAAAAAGAAAATGATGTTGGCCTTGAGCAACATCGGCCACCATTGCCTCAAAAAGCAGGCCCATTGATGATCCGTCTGGCTTATTCGCCAGCATACGAAAATTCTTAAAATGGAAGGCATAACAATACACCAATAAATCAGGTAGCGCCAATCCTCCTGCCTCTAGCCTCCTCCTTAGCTTTTTCCATGCTACCCTCGGACCCTTTGAAGCCCAAATAAAACTCCCAATTTTTCCCTGAAGCTTCACTATATCCTCTTTCTGAAAGGTTAATGGGATTGAATTGAAAACAAAAAGTGACTTTGGGGAGGATAATCATTTTTATAAGGTTCACCCGACCATAGAAGTTTAATGGTAAATTAGCCCACTTTAACAGCAAATTCCCAATCTCCCGACTGATTTTCTTCCAGTTTGTTTTAGGAACCTCTTCTAATTTCTGCGTAATCTGTATTCCTAAATACCGTATTTGAGATCTAGCCCCCGGGCTCCTCATGCTCTGGTTCCACTCCATTATTTCAGTTTTTTCCGCGTTTATCTTGTATCTGTAAATTAAACCAAACCTCTCTGCCTTCTCCATCAGATTAGGGATTGCCTCATGTGGGTTAATAGTGTATAAAATCAAATCATCCACATATAAGGCCAATTTAGCCTTAAACCCACCAGATTTAAAAGGTATGATGGTATAATCTTGCCTAGTCAAACTAGCAAAGGGCTCTATATACAAGTTAAAAAGGAGAAGGGACAGGGGGCAACCTTGTCTGGTGCCCCTTGAAATAGTAAACCAGTCTGACAACTCTCCATTAACTAGCACTTTAGCTCTAGGAAGATAGGAAAGGTTTTGTATAGTCTTCACAATATTCTGCGAAAAGCCAAAACTACTTAATGCTTTCCAAAGATACGCCCATCACACTTGATCGAAAGCTTTGGCTGCATCCACAGCTACTATGGTCAAGGGTAGGTTTTGGACCTCAGCCAGATCTATAGCCCCCATCATCAAGAACGTGAGATCATTCAACCGCCTCCCAGGGATAAATCCTTTTTGATCAGGATGAATGACTCCCTTTATAACCTTTGCCACTCTAGATGCAATAATCCCTGAGAAGATCTTATAGTCCGCGTTCAAGAGAGATAGCAAAAAGTGGAGTTGTATAGACCAATAATACGACTCCACTTTTTGCGGATCTTTGTTCTGTTTAGCTATCAAGGTTATCGTAGCCTCCAGCCAGGAGCTAGGGACCATCTCCCCATTAATGTGTATCTCATTAAATAGGTCTTTTAATGTAGGGGCTATTTTGTCTATAATACAAATATACAGCTCAGTTGGAAGCCCATCTGGCCCAGCTGCCTTACCCCTAGCCATACTCCTGCACTGCACCTTAATCTCTTCTTCAGTGATCTTACGCTCTAGCCCGTTCCTTTGTTCAATGGAGAGTTTTGGGAGCTCGGTCTTTTTTAACCATGCCTCTATATAGTCCCCCATAGGTTGTGTATCCTCACTATAAAGACTACTCATATAACTTCGGGCTTCCTTGCTAATATCCGCATTGGAGTGCAATAATTCCCCTGACTCTCTACTAATCAGATTCTGTATTGTATTCCTGACCCTATCTGTTCTGGACTTCCAGGTTAGCAATGAACTGCACCTTTCCCCATATCCAAAGTGTTGGAACTTGCTAACTTTTCATTTATCTAGTATCCTCTTATCCAGCTGTGCCTGGAGTCCCTCCAGTTCTTTACTAAGCAAGGGTACTCTATCCGATCCTTCCATCGAGGCCCTCTGGAGATCACTTTCTCTAGCCTTAATTTCTCTTATTTGGTTCTCTTCTTCCTGCTTTGCCTTACATTTTTTGCCGACCATTATGGATTTTAATATTCCCCTTATATATGCTTTAAAAGCATCCCAAACTATACTACGTTTTGTAGAACCCTCATTAATCAGGAAGAAGTCGACCGTTCTTTCCACTAGGCTAAGTGTCACCTCCTCATCCAATAAGATAGTCCTGTCCAGCCCCCACCTTCTTTGCCCCACTTTTTGATCTAGCCTCAAAGATAGGACTACTGAAGAGTGGTCTGAAAGCACGGCCGGTGTATGAGATACTGCCTCTACTTCATCGTATAGCTCCTGAGCCACCAAAAAATAATCAATCCGGGAATGATGGCGGTATTTTTTACTGTAAAGGTGAAACCCCTTACAGCCCCCATCTTTTTACTCCAAATATCGACCAGATTGAGCTCAACCATCATACTTTTCAGCCTGGCAGATGTTTTAGGAGGACTGATATATTTAACTCTCGAGGTCCGGTCCAACTCCTTATTCAAAACTAGATTAAAGTCTCCACCCAATACTATCGGGGCTGATGTTTCTAGTAAACACGATTCAAATTTCATTAAAGCATCCGGGTTATCATTATTTGGACCATAGTATACTGCACATACTACCGGCCTACCTTGGAACTCGAGGAAGCAACCAACCATCTACCAGAAAGATCTGATTCATATTTAATTAATCTTATTCCTGAATCATTTCTAATGATAAGAGCCACTCCTCTGGTATTCCCTCTCTGTTCTGAGCACACTACCTCTTGGACCCATCGTAACTTATTAAAACATAAACCACATTCCCTCCGTTCCAAATGGGTCTCTTGAAGCAGGATAATTTGCGCCTCACTATTTTTAAGATGTTCCACTACCTGAGCCACTTTCCTCCTAGAACTCAATCCATTAACATTCCATGTTAGAAAATTTACCAAGTTTAACCTATCCATTCTTAAACTCCCAAACTCTGCCCCTATTCATCTTCTTCATTATCTTCACCTTCTCGAATATACACCCTTGATTAAACCTCCCAGACCAGAGGAAACCATACATAACCTTGGCTAAATTTAAGGATAGCAGAAAGAGGACTAATGTTTTAATTTTTTTCCCTATGCTCCCCACACCCTGTGACCCACCACCCCACCGGAAAACCCCCTTGTTTCTCCCTGGGCGATATATTCCGCCCTTTGTGACCCCCCTTCCCGTAGAGTGATACCACATATGATTAAAGGTAGAAAAAGGGAAAAGCTCAGCTTCACTGCTTATACTGATTCTATATTAACACCTATCCTATTTACACTGGACTAAGACCGCTTACAAATATTTAAGCGCTATAGACTCATAGACTCATCCCTCCATCTGTGCTATGAAGATATCGACCTCCCCAGGGCTACTTATATTAAACATCTTATTTCTCCACATAATTTTAAGCATCGCTGGGAACCTCATCTGTACCTGGGCACCTTTACTCCTCAGTTAATTCATCGTAGTGCCTAGCTCCCACTGCCTTTGAGCGGTTCTCTTGCCTAGGTCAGACCTTATTTGATAGTTAAAATCTCCATGCTTCAAAGAGCCTTCTTTCAGGGCACGACCCAGTACCAGCTCCTTCACTGCATATGTTAGAAAATTGATCAAAATTTTCCTAGGCGACTTTCTTGCAGGGTTTAACTTAAAAGGGTCCCTATGGACTCTTTGGAACTCTTTCTCCAGATCGAGGTCCTGCCTGTCGTGGAGAATTCCTTCTCTCAGTAACTTGTAGATCAAGGTCTTAATATCCCCATTTTCAGAGCCCTCCGGGATGTTTAAGACTCTCAGATTATTTCGTCTGGCCTGTGTTTCAAGCCTCTCCAGGTCTTCCTGTAAAGATTTATTCAGCGCTTTCAGGTCCTTTATATCTCTGGAGTTCTCCGAGACCGTTGCAGACAGTTCCCTGACCTCCCCTTCCAAAATTCCCGTGCGTTGTGCAATGTCATCAAATTTCCCTTCCAGGACCTCGCATTTCTCTTGAATATCTTTTTGATTGCTTTCTGAGATTTCAAATTCCTTAAAGATATCCTGCCGCAGACTCGAAATCATCTTTTCTAATTGGTTCAGAGTCCCCCCCCAGTGGCTTGACTGCTGTTATCTCTTAGGCTTGGATCCTCTGCAGCAAATGCCTTGACACTCTCCTGGGGGGTGCTCTGACTAGTACTGGGACCAGGACTTAAATCTAGGCTTGGCCTTGAATTTGTACTTAAGTTTGCGCACTCAACTTGAGGGTCCTCAGTCAAAATGGAAAAACGATTTTCCAAAGGAAGTGGTGCGGGCTGAGTCATCAAAGATATCTTATCTTCCACCTTACTCCTTACCCCCTGTGCGGTGGTAACCTGCTCCATTATCTTAAAATAGGAGCTAAGGGATGGTAAGGGTTTAGCTAGTGATCGTACGTCCTTAGGGCCACAACGCTTAGGTTTCCCCCCTGTTCTCACCGCTTTTTTCTTTGGGGAGACCGTGACAGTTTGTCGAGCAGTCTGCTCCCTGGTTCTCCCGCCCTTGCTTTTCTCCTCTAGTGCTGACCGCAATTTATATCGATTTCTAACCAGCGCCCCTCTCGCAGCTGGCGTGTTGATGGGGGCACTCTCCCCGGGGCCCGGTATGTTAATACTGCTTGCTGCACTCACAGAGCTCAGCCTCAAACCAGACTGCTCAATATCAGACTCGCCTCCCCCTCTAATAATTTCTACTAGAGGTACCTTAGGCTGGGTATCTCTTTCCATCAGCCTCAATGATGCCTGGTGACACTCCCGTAGGGGTATACTGTGTTTCCACAATCTCTCTTTTGTCCCCTTACGTGTGCCTGGAACGTCTCCTTCCTCAATCCTCCTCTTGCGCTGTTCCCCCGCACTACTGTGGCCGCATCCACTCACCAAGGGCCGCCAACTTGTGCTGCCGCTGCCCTGAGCGGCCCGGGTCCGGAAGCCGGCTAGTATCGTAGCCGCACGCATCCGCTGCCAGGAAGCCGCAGCACGCCTCCAGGTCTCTCGCTGCTGCCGTATCTCCTCAAATCCCATCGGGGCTCCACAAGGCCGTTTTCTTCAAAACAAAAAGTAAGCCCACTTAAATCATATATATATTTTAGCTCATCTTCTTGCTGCTTTTCCCTTTACTTCGCTTCTTCACCTCCACGGTCCGGGAGCTCGCGCGACCAGCGTCAGCCTGCCGCCATGTTTTCCGTCTCACTCCTTTCTATGTGGTTTCGTTCCGGTCATACTGCGTCTAAAATCTATACATTTTTATCTGCGCCAATCCCTTCACAATCTACAATTACTTATGATAAATAGGCTCATCATTTCGCAGATGATATTTTTAAACACATTTCACAAGATACTTGGTATCTGATTGGGAAATTATCCCTATGCAATAAAATTGCTCCCTCACTTATCCAATCTAAATTATTCTCACTAAATCTTCTCCACTGGACCCCGGCTCGTTTATATAAATTGAAACTTCGTGATAGTGATTTATGTTGGAATTGTAATCTTGTTCCAGGTACCCATGCGCATATGTTCTTTGAATGTATGCTATTAAATTCATTTTGGAGCTCGATACAGAAGCATTTAACAGTGATTTTTAATGCGCATATAGAACTTTCTTTACCTCTAATTTTATTAGGTCCTTGGGCTGCAGTTATTCCTTTACCCCTTGATAGTTCGGATCTGGAATTGTTAGACTTACTGTTATCTATAGCTGTTAAAATTATTTTAACTGAATGGAAATCTTTCCATTCTCTATCTTACCATACTTGGTGGGCTTGGGTCTCATATTTACGTGGAGCTCATACTTTTTTGGAGAAAAAGCATTGCTCGCCTTTCAGCTCTAGTAAGGTTTGGCGGTCTTTGGATAATTATATGGAGTTGTCGTCTCAAGGCTTGAGAGCTCAAAATCCCTTTGATACCCTCTCTTAGTTTATTTTCTTTCATTCGAATGCAGATGTCCCCTCTCTTCTCTTTGATTCATCTTTGTTTCCTTTCCTTTCCCTTTCTAGCTTTCTCTCTTAAATCTTTTCTTTCTTCTTCTTTTTCACTTCCCTAGTGAATTGTCTTATTTATGAAACAATACATCTAGTATAGGTCTTCTCCTTTTTCTTGATCTTGATATATGCATTTGTTTGGCTTGTCCTATCCTTCTGGGATCCATATTATATTTCATGAATTTTTATAACACTTAACATATAACAGGATTTCTATTTAACTACCTTTTTAAAATAATAGTTTGTTTTAATCCATTTTTATCCCAGACCAATGTATTTTCTTATGAAGTTTTTCTAGCTTCATAACTTGTATGATTGATTATAGATAATTTCATTTTACACTACTGTATTGTTAATGTATTACTATTGTATCTCTCTTTTAAAAATGCAATAAAGATATTTGAACATAAAAAAAGATTTAAAAAAGCACCACCTGTCCCCTAATTTGATACGTCCTTTATGGGGAGAGGATGCCTTGAAAGCTGAACACATCCCCTTGGAGGACAAGGGCTGCATACAAAGTTAAATGCAGAGACATTTTAAGTCATGGGCAAAGTGGGCAATTTCCCAGGGCTAACATCTTCCAAGAGGCCCCATGGGAAAATATAACTTTCTCTTTATTTGAACACTGACTATTTTATTCCTCTATCTAAATCTCTCTCCCTGTCTGCCTATCTGAACTTCTGACTTTGTCTCTTTTCCCAGTATCATCCTTTGGATTTTTAGGGTGCTGGGCAGGACAAATTTAAAATGTTTTTGTGTGACCCTGTTCAAGTCTAACATGTGATTTATAATTGTATGCCAGCATGTGGAGTTGAATTGGCATGGAATGGTTAAAAACATTCAAATTTGTTCCATACCAGGGCCCAAGGTATCGAGGAGAGGAGCATGATGCGTTCTCCTGGACCACTGTCTGCTCTCACCTGATGCCAAACACACACATTCGTCAGGTGGAAGCTGTCCCGCATCTGTAGATTCAAATTTTTATTGACCTGTTGGTCATGAACTATCTTTTAAGTGAAAAGATTTGCTGGTGACTTTTAGATAAATTAACATGTATATATAACAGAACATCTGGAAATGAAATCAAGCATGGTGATTTATTAGTTTAAGAAAAGGGGAAGAGATGGAAACATGGAAGAGGTAGGCTTCAAGAGAACACAATAGAGAGAAAGAAAGTTAGGGAGCAAAGAGGGATACAGACAATCATCATGAACAACATCTAAACAATACCTTCAAGTCTATAATGTCCACGTCCAAGTTTAGTAACAATGTTTTTGTAGATTGGTTTACTCATGCACATATAAAACAAGCATTTTTAAGAGACAAACCATTTGACTGAAGCTGTCTTTTATCAGTTGAGAATTCAAAAACATTGCAACTGCAACGCAAATGTTGAATCTAAAATTAATTCTTGAAACGCAAACGTTTGCAAAAATTGGTAAACAAAGTACTACAGTTATGGTGAAGTTAAAAAGTAAAAACGTACTACATGTCTCCCTAATGCAGACCACCTTTACATACATAATATATTTTGCATTGAATTATTTAACCCCTGCATCCTCTTCTTCTGATTTAGGTTAAACAACCCAACAGAATGCCCATACAATGGGAGCAGAAGAGAAGACTGCCATTGTAGAAAAGATTACACAGCTGCTGGTTTCTCTACTTTCAGCAAAGTAAAGCTGGACCTGACCAATATGCAAATAATAAGTGAGTAAAAACTGGATCCCTCTTTTATATTAAGGACTTTTTTCTTCTTCTTTTGTTAGTGAGTTGGAAATGTCAAAAGCAAAGATGTGTACAAAGAGGGCTGTGCCCCGAATGAAGTCCTGTTGATTACCGCTACTTTTGACCTTTTCTCAGAACGCGGATATATCAATCTGTTTATGCCACACTACATAGCCATGTGTAGGTCTGTGCCAATGTTCCCTCTAATTTTGTTCTTCTGTGTGTGGCAATGAAGTGCCTCTGTGCACCGCAGTCAAGGTTGTCTGCGCTAAAGACTAGTGAAAACTCTCTAGGCAAGTGAGCACAGTGCCAAGCTTCTAAATTTACTGGTGCTTACTCCCATAACTGTTTGTATGAAAATTAATGCAAAATGGTTTATTTATCAATATATACCCGTCATGTTCGAGGCATGTGAGCTGTAGATCACATGCTTTGCATAGCCCGCCATCTAGTGTTGGGTCGGGATGTTTGCACTTTGTTTTTGTTGGAAGAAGTCTTTTCCAGTCACAAGGTAGGTGACTCCTCCTTTCGGTGATAGTGCGCATGGGCATCGGATCCATTGTTAGATTGGTTTTTTTCCGCCATCGGGTTCGGATGTGAATTGCTGCGCTCCGGTAGTGTTTCTAAGGTTCCCTTTGACGTGCAATCTACTACCCTTGACGGCAATGTCTCGATCGCGTTTCCCATTCTCCGCGTATCATTTCGACTCAAAGATCTTCGATCGCAAAATTCGTGGAGAGCCGTTGGGCCTACCCGCGCCAGGCTCGCTAGTAGTCAATGGAACGGACTCCATTCAAGCTCTGTCCCGGGTGTCACGCTAAGTTTCCGCGCACCGACCTGCATGAAGTGTGCAACCTCTGTTTGTCCCCGGAACATGACGAAAAGGACTGCGACGCGTGCCGATCATTTCGATCAAAGAAAACGCTTTGTGACCGTCAGGCTCGACATCACGAGGTGCAACACCAAGGCGGCTCCGTACCGGACATCTTCGGCAAAGATTCCGACCGAGAAGAAACACAAGCTCAAGGAGCCGAGGAAGAAGAACACATCTCCGTGTCCGAAGCTGACTCCGACATGGAAGAAGAGGAGCAAGTTACACCGGGTCAGCGTACTGTGAGTACAGAAACCCCCTTGCCCCAACAACACAAGACAAAAAAGGCTCTGGTCCTTCCTCTGCCTGCGGGTTCAAGGTCGGTACAGAGAAAACGTTTCGAGCACCCCGCCCACGGGCCCGGCGCCGAAAGACAAAGAGAAGCCTTCTAGCTCGGGACCGAGTCGGCCCCATACCGGTGCCGAACCGAAATCCTCTGCGCCGAAATCCAAGCATGTCCTGGTCCACGTTCCATCTTCGTCGAAGACTAAATCTTCGGTACCGAAGAGTTCGGAGCCGAAACTTTCGACACCGTAAACAACATGTAAAGATAAAAAAAAAACCGCTAAAAGAGCCTCGGTCCGATGTTCCACCTTCGGATCCGAAACAGAAAGATCTGGTTATTAACCCAGATACTGGGCATATTCATGCCAAACTGCCTGAAAAAAGGAAACTGGGCCAACAGGATGAGCACCACATGCCCCTAAAGAAAAGGAATGTGGGTACTAACCCTTCACCACCTTATGTTCCACCTCCTTCACCTACTAATCCTCAATTACTTATCACACCCACAAATTCACCACCACCACTATCACCTGACCCACAGGATCAAGGGGATATGGATGTGGATGGGGATGAGGATAGGCAACAAGATGTTGACCCATGGGAGGATTTTGACACTGACCACACACAGATACTGACCCTGACTTATACCCGTCCAGGCCATCACCACCTGACGACAATATAGGCTACATTGAGCTTCTTAACAGGGCTGCTCATTACCATGGGGTGGAACTACATAAGGAGGCTTTAGAGGAGGACTTCTTGTTTGAGACCCTAAGTTCCTCTAAAAAAACTACTCATACACTGCCAATGCTTAAGGGGATGCTTAAACATGCAGATGAGGGTTTCAAAGACCCTGTAAGGTCAAGAATCATCACCCCCAGGGTTGAAAAGAAATATAAACCAGCACCTACTGACCCAACTTACATCAAGGGTCAGCTTCCCTTAGACTCTCTTGTGGTTTCTAATGCTCGCAAGAGAGCTAACTCACAGACCACAGGTGAGGCCCCTCCTCCTGACAAGGAGTCCAAGTTAATTGATGCCTCTGCCAATGCTCAGGCTTTGTTGGCCAGATATGATAGGGCTCATTACGATGAGTTAGAAAAACTTATGCAATTTCTGCCTGATGAGCATAAATCCAAGGCAAATGATCTTATCCAGGAGGGCAAACTTATCACCAATACCTCCATCAAGTGCGCCCTATATGCAGCACACACAGCAGTGCGCGCAGTATACACCAGCGTACTCCTACGCAGACATGCATGGTTGAGAATTTCAGGTTTCAAACCTGAGGTACAGGCCTCCATTCTCAACCAGCCATTTGACAAGGAACACCTGTTTGGTCCAGCAGTTGACACCTCGCTGGAAAAAATGAAGAAATACACTGAGGTCGTAAAGTCCATGGGGGCTTTGCAGTTGCCTGCGAATAGAGGTTCCTTTCAGTGCTCCTTTTACAGGGGTGGCTCCAAAAATATTTCCACAGAAAATCCCTCCTCCTCTTACAAGGGCAACAACCAATCGCTGTCATCAAGCGGTTATTTCAGAGGAGGTTTTAGAGGAAACAATGGTAAGGGAA
Source organism: Calotriton arnoldi (assembly GCA_963921515.1). Classification (NCBI taxonomy): domain Eukaryota; kingdom Metazoa; phylum Chordata; class Amphibia; order Caudata; family Salamandridae; genus Calotriton; species Calotriton arnoldi. The sequence continues at coordinate 1,545,754 of CAWUFW010001245.1, forward strand.
GAGGCAGAGGCAACTCTGCATGCACTTTCCCCGCAAACAACAAGCAGTGACTTCCTTATGCTACCCCCGATCATTCCACTTCTGTCGGGGGACGTCTCTCCCAATTTCTCCCTGTCTGGAACACAATCACCTCAGACATATGGGTTTTACAAATTATCCAATATGGTTACTGCCTGGAACTTACAGACACTCCCCCAAACATTCCTCCAAGATCACGCGCAATGTCACAGGAACATCTTAGCCTTCTAAAGCAAGAAGTTCTCTCTCTGTTAGAGAAAGTAGTTATAGAACCAGTTCCATTAAAATATCAAGGAACCGGGGTATACTCTCTGTACTTCTTAATTCCCAAGAAGGACGGCTCTCTCAGGCCCATACTAAACCTCAGAGAACTAAATCTATACATTCAGTCAGACCACTTCCACATGGTCACACTCCAGCAAGTGCTGCCGCTCCTTCAACAAGGCAACTTTCTGTCAACTCTGGACTTAAAGGACACCTATTTCCATATCCCAATACACCCTGCTCACTGCAGGTACCTCAGGTTCGTAGTAGCAGAACAGCACTATCAGTTCAAAGTGCTCGCATTCGGAGTAACTACCGCACCCAGAGTTTTCACCAAGTGCCTGGCAGTAGTCGCAGCTCATCTTCGAAGACAACACATTCACGTCTTCCCATATTTGGATGACTGGCTCATAAAAGCCAGCTCACAAGAAAGCTGTCTATGTCACACTCACAAAACAGTGCAGTTGCTTCACAATCTTGGATTCACAGTAAACCTGTCCAAGTCCCATCTACAGCCATCCAACACACAGGTGTACCTGGGAGCCACAATACATACACAAAAGGCTTTGGCCTACCCCACTCCGGCCAGAATCCGCAACATGCAGACTCTACTCGGTCAGGTTCAGCCTCAACACTCATTGCCAGCTCGAGTGTTCATGCAGTTACTAGGGATGATGGCGTCTTGCATCCTAATAGTCCCTCACGCAAGACTTCACATGCGTCCCCTTCAGGAGTGCTTAGCCCGTCAATGGAACCAGGCTGAGGGTCTGTTATCAGATCTAGTGTTGGTGGACGGCTGCACCCATCGCTCTCTGCAGTGGTGGAATACACAAAACCTTTCAAAAGGGCAGCCCTTCATTGACCCGGTTCCACAGATAGTGCTAACAGCAGACGCATCGCTCACTGGTTGGGGAGCTCATCTCCAGACGCATACAATGCAGGGCATGTGGACCCTGCAGCAAAAGCAGTTTCACATAAATCATCTAGAGCTGCTAGCGATTTTTCTAGCGATCAAAGCATTTCAAGTTCATCTAGTAGGCAAAGCTGTCCTGATCCGTACAGACAACATGACAGCAATGTACTACATACAAAAACGGGGGTCACACTCTCTTCAACTGTCACAACTAGCACAGACCATCTGGAGATGGGCCATACGTCACAAAATGTATCTCCTTGCAGAACACCTTCCAGGAGTAAACAATCAGATTGCAGATCTGCTCAGTCGTCAAAGACAACAGATCCACAAATGGGAACTCCACCCTCAAGTTCTCCTCCCATTCTTCCAAATGTGAGGTTTTCCGGACATAGATCTGTTTGCCACAAACTTAAATGCAAAATGCCCAAGCTTTACACCCATTGTCCAAGGGCAATGCAATATGGATGAATTGGTCAGGGTTATTTGCCTACGCTTTTCCACCTCTCCCACTCATTCCATTAGTGGTTCGGAGGCTCAGACAGGCATCCCTGACACTGATCCTAGTTGCTCCCACATGGGCCCGACAACTCTGCTTCACAACCCTGTTGGAGCTCTCAGTAGTTCCTCATCCCAAAAACTACACCTCACTTCCAATCTTCTCACTCTTAGCCATGGAGAGATAAGACATCCAGATCCCAGTCATCTCAACCTTGCGATCTGGCACCTGAAATCTTAGAGTTTGGCTACCTTAATCTTCCGCCAGACTGCATGAACATTATCAAAGAGGCTAGACGTCCTACCATGCTATGCAGCAAAGTGGAAGCAATTTGTAATATACTGCAATAACAATCAAATCAATCCGCTAGACGCTTCAGTTCAAAACATTATGTGCTATTTACTATACCTGCAGCGTTCCAACTTAGCGTACTCTTCCATGCGCTTACATCTTGCTGCAATAGCTGCATACCTACAGAACAGACAACATCTGTCTCTCTTTAGAGTGCCTTTAATAAAAGCATTTATGGAGGGACTTAAAAGAATCATTTCTCCAAGACTTCCACCTGCTCCAGTGTGGAATCTCAACATTGTCCTCACCAGACTAATGGGTCCACCCTTTGAGCCATTGCATACATGTGAACTGCAATTTCTCACTTGGAAGGTAGCGTTCCTCATAGCTATCACATCACTGAGGAGAGTGGGTGAGCTTCAGGCACTAACCATAGAAGAACCATTTTTACAAGTACACCAAAACAAAGTGGTTCTTCGGACTAACCCTAAATTCCTACCAAAGGTCATTTCAGCCTTTCATATCAACCAATCTGTTGAGTTGGCTGTGTTTTTCCCTCAACCAGATTCTGTGGCTGAACGTGCTTTACACACTTTAGATGTAAAAAGAGCACTCCATTACTATGTAGAAAGGACCAAACTTTTCCGCAACAAAAAACAACTATTTGTCGCTTTTACTCCTCCACATAAAGGCAATCCTATATCAAAATCAGGCATTGCAAGTGGATAGTCAAGTGCATTCAGACATGCAATACAAAAGCAAAACGAACACAAACAATTCCTCCTAGAGCGCACTCCACACGCAAACTAGGGGCTTCTATGGCATTCTTAGGGAATATACCCATAGATGATAACTGCAAAGCTGCAACGTGGTCTACACCTCACACATTCACAAAACACTATTGTGTAGATGTGTTAGCAAGACAGCAAGCTAGTGTGGGCCAAGCAGTTTTACGTACACTATTTCAGACAACTGCAACAGCTACAGGTTAACCACTGCTTTGAGAGATAACTGCTTTATAGTCTAAAAGCATGTGATCTACAGCTCACATGCCTCGAACGGAAAATGCTACTTACCCAGTATGCATCTGTTCTTGGCATGTAGAGCTGTAGATTCACATGCGCCCACCCGCCTCCCCGGGTACCTATACTTGTTGCAGTAATATCTTACTTAGATACATACATTCATGGACATCTCTTACTACTCTTACTAACTCCATTAACACCCTCTGCGGCAAACAATCTAACAATGTAGCCAATGCCCATGCGCACAAAGGAGGAGTCACCTGCCTTGTGACTGGAAAAGACTTCTTCGAACAAAAACTAAGTGCAAACATCCGGACCCAACACTAGATGGCGGTCTATGCAAAGCATGTGAATCTACAGCTCTACATGCCAAGAACAGATGCATACTGGGTATGTAGCATTTTCCTTTTGAGACAAAGGAATTAATGTAATTGCACTGCAAACCAAAATGGTCTCATTAGCACCTTGTACTTTGTGCTCATCTATGCCAAAAAGCCAAAGCATGATCGAGCCCTCAAAAATGGTCTTATCAACCTAATTTAATGTTTTCATGAATTTCTTCAACTGCATGTTACCTCTGTGGATGCAGAGCGTGATAGGAAGAAATGATAAATGTAGATAGGGAGCCTGGTTTAGCCAGATAAACAAAATATAAGCAAATCTAAATAGCTCTTTGTGGGCTAGAAACCCTTGATTTGAGTTCCTCATCCTTACCATGAGTTGTCCGATATGATATATAAACAAATTGTAAACACTGTGTTCGTCATGCTCATAATGTTTTCCTTCAGCAACCACAACGACTTTCCTATCTATGGCACTGCCTTGTACCCAGCAACATTTAACATATAAAACTACTACTCTCGTAAATGCGTTAACCTACATCTTAAATGTGCCCCTTTTCCGTCTTCATAAGTTTGGCCGTGTGAGATTGCCAGATCACCTTCAAGAGATTGTGTCAGATGAAGCCTTCTTTCTTTAATGCTGCTGATTTCTTTACTCTAAAGACAGCTTGGTGACTTCTAAATACACCACCACAGAATGTGTTTTGTCCTTCTCAACCAGTCCACTATTTAGCAATTCCTATCAGTAATCATATACGGAAGTTAAAGCTGACTGTAACACTCTAAGAGGAACCTTCGAACATTCATTCTCCCTACAGCCCCAATTTTAGCATTTCTTAACGTTGTTTTTGGCCATTTATATATTGACCTTATTTCTCACGTTCACGCTTTCATTCTTCATTCACTTTAGTGTCTCCTTTAATGCATCCTTGTATCATTGTTCAAGTGTCATACATCTTCACCTTCTCTCATCTATCTTCATTTTGTTGTCAGAAGTGCATTTTCCTAGAGCCATCTCGGCACATTCACTTCAGATTAACATCCCTCACTTGAACCTCTGGCGATTTCTTCCTCCCTCACTTGAACCTCTGGCGATTTCTTCCTACTTTAAAACTGCTCACTTCTATCCTCCTCACTTCCCATCGTTTCTATATACTACTGTATCATAATCGTTTTTCACCCAATAAAGGAGGTAGCACCATAAAACAGTAGAAGTCTCACGTGAATCAGACTTCAGCAAAAGTCAGCTATGATGCTGAATTTTATATGGGTAATAAAAATGTTGGGGTCTGATCCTCATTTAAAAATGTTTTTGAACACCTAATAATCGTTTAGATGTGCACAAAGTCGATTTTACCTTTGGAAGCTTAAAATCCTGTTTCAACGAATAAGAGTTTTGTGAGTTTTACAAAAGAGAATTTCTATTACTGATATGAAAATCTCCACATAGTTGGCGGACATTTCTGCAGCTGTTGCTTTTCAGGCACACCGACATGTATAAGCATATGCAGATGAATACATTTAGTATGTGTACATTAAGAATGTATTATTTTATTTTTACATGAGGAAAATAAGTTTCTTCCAGGAGAGGTCCCCTCTCGTAGACTCCCGCCATTTTTGTGGAATGTTACACCACCACTCCTAACTTGGAACCTGATGTTCTCCTGCCGTTGACAAGAGTAAATCTCCAACGAAGTCCAATCCGGGAATGTGTCTTACAATACTTTGTGAATACCCACAAAGCAGCAGTGCTTCACACTAGCACCCCTCCCCCCCCTCCCCCTCCCCAGGCCGGTCCGACTGAATTGCCAGGGTTGGTTTGTGTTCCCAGTCCGGCCCTGGGTATTCCCTTTCCTTTCAGATCATACCAGACATGGATGAAGCCCTCCCAATCCCTGTGAAGAGATTTTCTCATGTTTAATTGCAAGACAATGGTATAATTTTACAGTTCGTTTTGCGAGAGCAAATTCATTTTTTGTGAGCACTGAATATGAATTTGCACATGTAAATCAAGACATTTGCATATCTAAGTTCAAAGTAAATGACTTTGTGAATCAGGTCAATGTAAATAAATCTTTAATCAATACGCCATATGTAGAAGAATTTGTGTAACATCTGCTCCGGTCCTTTCTATGACCACAGCAATTGTAGGCGCAATTTGCAGTGGAGCGTGCTCATTGGGTGCTGGGAACGATGCCTGGGCCTGGAGAGAGGCCACGACAGATCATTATGAGACTTTTGAACTATAGAGACTGGGAAGTGATGCTGCATGCCTCAAGAATTTAGCAACACTTACTAAATATCTCACGCCAATTACTGATGCTTTGAAATACGTGTACTTATTGGATGTGCAGTTATTTCCCTTATAGGGAACACTACTACCTGTTTTTTTTTCTTTGAATATTTTCAAGTGTTTACTAGCACTCCAGTTCCTTTGTAGGTGTAATCTAATTGAGGAAACTAATCAGAGAGATACCAATACATCACTGTTCTATAATGGCGGGGTTTGAGGACGATAGGGACAGGGTTTTTAATGACATTTTTTTGGGACTGGGGATGCAGTCCAAGAAAGTGACAGTAATGGAAGATAAACCGCAAGGATTAAAACAATTGTTCATTAAACTTGAGAGACTGCGCAAGTTGGAACTATCACGGTGGTGGGATCTGACCACACTTAAAAAATACATCGAAATTAAACAAGTCCCGAGAGGACTCAGGGTCATTATTTTTCCCACCTTCGAAGATCTTGATCCCGATCTGCTTGCAGAGTGGGAGAATTTAATCTCATCATCATCTTTTGGCATGATGGATTTACTTATCCGACATGCTGAAGGCAAAAGATCAAAATTGCTCAGTGAAATAGAGCAGGTAGAAGAAGAGATCAAACGACTCAATTTGACAGAAGCTACAGAAAAGAATTTTAAAATACTTAAGGAGGTACTTAGTTCACATCAAGCCTACATTAGGGACAAGAAAATTCGTAAGCTGAAGAGAGACGACAATGACTATAAGAATGGCAGGATATTCACTTTTGCCAAGAAATTTGATGAAGTCAAACCCAGAGCGGGGGTTATTGCTCTTAACGATAAAAGATCTGACACTGTGCTATCAGCGAGTGGGTCAGATTTATCAAGTCTGACAAGTGAAACAAGTGAGATGAGGAGTGAGACATCCTCCACCCTAGGACAGAATGAGAATAATGCGACTGGTTCAACTTCTTCTTTTTTATCAGAACTAGAGAGATACCGGAAGGGAACGAGGTTAGGGTTCAACAAAAAGAATACAGGAGGAAAAGAACAAGGAGGGGCGGCAGAAAGAACAGACATAGAACAGAACAAAAGAGTGACCAGGTCAGTATCACGCACACAAAGGAACTAATGGGGGCTAGGAGAACAATCGCTGATGTAACTAATGTTTCCAAATTGTCGACTTTGGTTAATGTACAGGATGATGTGTCCATTGTCAACTTGTCACAAAAAATGTTAACTAACGCTGAAATTAATGTGTTAAAAAAGGGCTTAAGTTTTTGTCCATTATCAAAACCAGATTTCACACAAATTCATATCGATATGTTCAAATTTACTCGGAGGTTGAAATTAAAAAAATTCTTTGATACGGACAAAAAACTTTGTACGATACCTATCTATGCTGTAGCCAAATGCGGACAAACAATCAAAGACATTCAGGATGTACAAATGCTTTTATCACTAGATGATAGTATAGACACGGTACCCAGTATTGGTGAGATATTACATGACTTGGAGATTGAAACTAATTTACAGACAGACAGTGGGTTAAAAACTAAATCCATGTTTATTCCAACTTTACCTCCTGATAATATGATTGACTGCTTTCATAAAGCAGTAACTAACGATCTGTTTATATTAGAAGATAAACTACACAATGCCCCTACCTTGTATAAAGACAATCTTACCAGGGAGGAGAGATTGGCCCTTCAACAACTGAAGAATTTTCCCAACTTAATTGTTAAAGAAGCAGACAAAGGGGGCAACATTGTGCTGATGGATAATGTGTATTATACAGGAGAAATTGACCAGCAATTATCAAATAGCAACTACTATACTCGAATACTAAAGAACCCCATGCAGGAAGTCAGCATTATGGTAGAAAAAGTACTGAAATATTGGCATAGTGAAGGTCTCCTTTCTGACATGGAACTGAAGTACATGTTTAATCCAACACCGAGGGCAGCATATATTTATACTCTACCCAAGGTACACAAAAGTTTAACAGCTCCTCCAGGTAGACCAATAATATCTGGGATAGGGGGTCCCACTGAGCGTATCTCTGAATATATAGATCTATTCCTGCAACCTATTGTACGAAATCTTCCTGCTTTTATTGAAGATACGAAGGATCTGCTCAACAAATTGGAAGATTTGGTCTGGACGGACGACTTCACCTTTGTAACTTTAGATGTGAGTGCTCTATACACCAGTATCCCTCTTAACAAAGGGATGGAAGCCCTCACATATTTCTTATCTAAACGTGATGCGACCCTGTATGAACACACTCGCATGATACTTGAATTGACACGCTTGACACTTGATAACAACTATTTCATGCACAATGAGACCTGGTACAGACAGCATTCAGGGGTGGCCATGGGGGCAACATTTTCCCCATCTTTTGCTAATATATATATGGGCTTTTTCGAAGAACAGCACATTTGGATATCATGTCCACCAGATTTGACGAACCCCATTATCTATTGGGGTCGATTCATTGATGACATTCTTTTGATCTGGGGAGGTGATAACAAGACCTTAGATGCGCTTATAGAATATATCAATGTCAATCAATACAATCTGCGCTTCACTCATAACATCAGTAGTAGCCAAATTGACTTTTTAGATATTACACTGTTCATTGATAATGGCAAACTTGAGTGTAAACTTTTTCGTAAAGACACGGCATGCAATTCAGTATTGCACGCAAGTAGTGCCCACCCTGATTCTCAAATTCATGCCATACCCTTTGGCGAAATGTCTCGGCTCAGACGCAATTGTAGCAATGATACCGTATTCCAGCAGGAGGTGGAATCCCTTAAACGACGCTTCCTAATTAGGGGGTATGATCGTACTTTACTAGACAAAGCCAATACCAGGATCAACAGAACCAAAAGAACAGGACTTCTCAAGCCCAATTGTAAAAAGAAGCGCAAATCGGAAGGAGACAGGATTGCATTAATAACACAGTTTAATTCACATAGTAGTCAGGTCTTTAAGACACTCAATAAACACTGGCAACTTTTGAAATTGGACCATGACCTGGATCCTTATGTATCTAAAAAAAAACGGATTGTTTACAAAAGGGGTAGGACATTGAGGAATATTCTAAGCCCCTCTATAAATACCAACCCAACTAGAGAATCAACACAAATGTGGTTACCTGATAAACCAAAGGGTTTTTTCAAGTGTTCGATGTGCAATGTGTGTCAGTTTGCTAAAAATAAAAAGACTAGTTTTTGCTACAACACCAAACAGGAACACAAGATACATCACTTCATGAACTGCAATACAAAATATACGGTTTACTGCATCATCTGTCAATGTAATTTAATCTATGTTGGCAGCACGATTAGACCGCTCAAGGAGAGAGTACAAAAACACATTAGAGCGATTCGCAATGGCAATGAGAATTATCCCTTAGATAATACTACACATACTGATTCGGAAGTTCTCCGAATCAAATTTCATGGGATTGCTGTAGTTGAGGATAATCCTCGAGGAGGAGATAGAACCTTGGCATTGAGAAAATTGGAATCCAAATGGCTCATAAAATTGCGAGCGGTAGACAAAGGGTTGAATATGGATAGAGAATCATATGTTTTCCTAAGAGACTGAATGTAGTTAGTATTACACCAGTTTATCTGCTTTTTATTCAATCTATTGGTTAATAAGGATGTTTATTCTCATGCTGAATAGTTCACAGGTTCTGGGCTGTACTATCCGAAATACTAATTATTGTTTACAATCTGTTCCAGGTTAAATGAGCATTTATATCAAAACTGGTTGGACTCTCAGTTTAACTTTGCATCTGCAACCAATGTGTTTGAGGTTGAACTATTACATCTTTCTGTCTTTGATTTGTTGTTCCTTTCCTTTAATAATCACATGGGTGTTGGGCTATTAGGACACACATCATCTCTAGATTTTTTAATATGTTATACAAGGAGCAAACATCACGCTGATAACTTCCATCGTTTTGTCTCGTCCTTTTTTATATTTCCAATGAAGGTCTTTTTCGGAACCAGTATGAGCTAGACGTGACTGTGGGCGCATGTCAACTTGTTTATTACACTGTGTCTTTGTAGTTTTTTCCTCTTCAGCTTCCAGTGAAAGGCAACATTGCATCATCACGGATTGATGTTCTGCGTTTCCCCCTGTTTCAGTACTCATATTCCATCTACCTTGAGGGGGAGAGGCTTTATATTATGGGATCGCCTTCCCCATTATATATACTTAGGGGGAGCCACTGCTTCTTTTGTTACACTGCAAGATGGCGGCTGATTTGACACCCATTTAGTCGTATTTTACAGCTGTGGTGAACTTTACAAATTTAGGGGGTTATTGGTCCCTTAGTATTATTTAATGTGCTGGTCGATTTTCCTCGCAGTTTGCAAACTTTAATTGATTTCATTGGTCCTTTATATAGCGCAATAGGACGGCCGATTGTTCACATCACTAATCCATTTGGAATTGTTATGGTGAACCATGTTACTATTTCTTGGTTATTTGGATTATTTTCCAAATAACAGAGGTTTGTTTGACTTTGTTATGTTGCCCCAGTGTGTATATTCAAGGGATCCATTGGGCCTTCGGTAGGTTCAATATGGCGACCTATTTTCCTGTATAACAATTGGTTTTCACAATGGCGGGTGACGTTTCGGTCACGTGCTTCTGTGTCATGTGACTTTTGCCGGTAGGAGTTAAGAACAAGATGGCGAGGGTTTTGTCCCTTACGCATCCCGCGACCACTTACACGTGTGTGTCCGGACGGATTACTCGCTCTTGGAGGTAAGAGCTGCTTAGGCATAGGGTCATATCATTACATCACTATATTCGGAGTGGCTGATGACATGCATTTTTTTGCTTTTGGTTTTAGGGGTTACTTACCAGGGTTGTGCCCCATGGTATCCATGGTTAATTGATGTACCTTGGATTGCTGTTATATTTTACTATTGTTTGCCACTCGTGCAGTGTGCACCAATACTATATGGATATCGCCGTATTCACTTAAACAATTGGAGCTCACTCTATGGGTGAGTATCTTGCTGGCATTGTATCGTTTTTGAACTAGACACAGTTAGAATTCGACCTTACCTTATGGGCACACCTACTTTGTCATTTCCAGGTAATACTAGTGCTCTTTACAGCTCCGTTTCTCTGGGATCCTATCTAATTGACGGATGTCAGGTGTGGCAAAGATACTTACTTGTGTGGTGAGTGTGTTACTTTTGGGAGTTTATCATTAGCGACGAGTATACAATAATCTTTCTGTTTCTTTAGGGGCACGCTACTTCAGCTTTAGTTTTGATATTTTCTTTTGGTGGTCGATCCCAATTCACCCTATTTTACTAGGCCAGGATAATTGTTTTTTTCGTACATGTAAATATTTGGATTGTTATTCTTGGTTTTGAATTACATGGTGGCAATCGAGTTACGTATTTAGGATTACTGGTATACTTACAATCATGATATCTATTAATAGCTGATTTTAGCGCTATGATTACTATCTTCGTGCTGACTATGCAAGGTCACTAGTACAGCTGTATTGCTGATTATCACCACCACAATCACCACAGTGATGGTGTGATGTCACTAATTCTGACGAACACTTAGTCAGTATGTCTATAGCCATTATCAAGTGTAGGAAGCTGATTTACTGCTTCTCTTGTTTCTTATGAGGCTACTTGTCAACTACTTTCATCATGTTATCTTTTCATATTTTTCTTTTCTGTACAGTTTTTACAATTATATATTGTGATATCTTCACTTGGAAACCAAATTTTCACAGTTGATGCGTTGCAGGGACGGACTCGTTCTCTGACTACAGATTGTCAAGATTCCCAATTTTTGGTGGGTTTCTTTTCTTTTCTAGTTTATTAATTATAGATTCACTTACTAGGCATTATGGTGTAGGTATTTGGTGTGGGCACTACATCAATACAGTAGATTGTCCTTTTAGCCATTTAACTGATCACTTTTACTTTCATATCTGGATTATCGAACTGAGCAGTTCACGCTCGGGTGTATCATGTTTTTGGTACTTTGATTCTCGGATTCTCTCTTTCCACTCTGAATTTCTTGGTGTCTTTCGATCTCTTCTTCTTTGGTTCTAGGCACTTGGTGTCTGAGTCTCTTTTTGTTTATGCTAATAACAATGATTTCTGTTATAGAACGTATGTTTATTTTTCTTTATTTTAGTAGCGATATGTTTTGTACATTATTTGTATAGGGCATTCTTAATCTGTATATTTTGTGGTTTTTAACATTGTCACAATATTGTATATAGCACATTGATTGTAATATATCTGTTATTCCAGCCTTGAAAAAGTCTGAGTACAGACGAAACACGTGTCGGCTATCGTGTGCTGGGAATTTTTAATCTTTGGACATTAATAAAGGATAAAAGAAATCTCCACTGATGATCTCACTGGATTAATTTGATTATATTGGATATTTCCTCATCGTCCTCATTGTGCATGATTAATTTTGTTATTAATTGATTTGACTTTGGACCAGTACTATTTCTGGATAATTAATATATTTATATCAAAAAGGTGTGCTGTTAGTAGCTTCTCTTGTTGTGTTTAGTTATATGCATGTTAAGTCTTAATGTGCAGTTGACACCTCTAGGTAGTAGGTGTGTGAAGCTGATTTAGCACCTGGTTGCCAATTTAGCAATACTTACTAAATATCTCACGCCAATTACTGATGCTTTGAAATACGTGTACTTATTGGATGTGCAGTTATTTCCCTTATAGGGAACACTACTACCTGTTTTTTTTGGTGTTTTTTTTGGTTTTCTTTGAATGCCTCAAGACTGAATGGGCACCTTCATTTGGGGAACACAACGGTCATGAACTTTCCAGATTTCACCCAGGAGGTGTAGGCATCGCACCGAACCTTTGATAAAGCAAAAGCGGAGCTGTGGAAACGAAGTCTGCAATACATGATGCTCTTCCCCGCAAAGCTGAAAGTCCTGGCAGAAGAGAAAGCCTGTTTTTTCGCACCCCCAGTGAAATGTGGTAATGGTTGGAGGGCTGGAGGTCAGTGGTCAGGGGATGGGGTGGAAAAGAGACACCCTTCTGAGATCGGATCTGAGGCACCCAGTCCCCGGTGTTGGACATTATTGACCCACAGCAGTGGTCAAAGGATGGAAAATTCCTGGCTGACTACCTAGAGACGGACACGTAAGGCTCCTCCCCAGATCAGAGAAAAATGGGCTGATTCACTGGAGATAAAATCCTTTTGTAGGTGGCAGACAGACAGAGCCCACTAACACACACAAGGGGTGGTGTAGTGCACAGTGTTGTTATTCGTTGAGTTGTAGTTTTTTAGACACCTCGAGCATTAGAGTGGCGGGTAGTTTGGAGCCCACCGCATGAGGAAGTAGGGTGGGAGGAGTTCGGGCAGTTAGGGATTTGCACTGGCATCTAGGGGATGCTTGACATTGGAGACGGATGCAGGCAGGTTGGTTCAAGTGGGATGCCAGACATGACAGATAGGCCGGAAAGACTAATAAATATGGCTGGATCTCTAGGCCTATCTTTTATGTGTTGGAATGTGAGCGGGCTAGGCCATAAGATCAAATGAGGTATGGTGCTTAGATTTGTTTATAGGCATAACCCGGACATATTCTACTACAAGAAACACACCTTAAGGGTAGTAGTTGTGCTTTCCTGGGTCAGGGCCGATACAAGACTATGGCCCATTCTGGATTCACATCAGATGCCAGGGGGGAGGGAATCCTGGTCCGTAGGTCTCTCCCCCTGACAGTGACACATGTATGGACAGACTCAGAGGGTTGCTATGCAGCCATCCTGGGGAAATGGAGTGGGGAAACAATTCTGTTGGTGTCCTGGTTGCAGTCCCGGGCTCTGGAACGAATGGAGCATTGGATAGTCCAGGCCCCTCCCACTCTGCTGTTGATTGGGGAATTCTTAATCTGACTATGAACGCCAACCTAGATAGACTAACTTCAGTGGGTACAATGGGGTGGGATGATCTGCGACTCCGTAATTTTGCTCGGGCACTGGGGCCAGAGCTGGACTGGGATTACAAACCAGCCCTGGCAATTAGGTCGGACAGGCCCCCGGGGGGGGAGGACATAATTGCCAGGGCCTGGAACACTGCTGTTGCACTGCTGCTGCGCTGTTGTTACAAGGGGCCGATTTTGCCACACTGCTGCAAAACCTGCCCCCAGCAACAAAAACGGCCCCCACCGGAACAAAACCGGCCCCAACCCTTCTGGTCCACCAGGGAAACGCCCGGTGCCCGCTACGGCCAGTCCGGCCCTGACTGGGGCTACAGGACCTCTGGAGGGCTAGATATCCAGACAAGAGACAATTCTCCTCCGCCTCCTTCGCATTCCTGGCAGGTTAGAGGTTAGACTACAGGTTCAGGAGCACAGATATCAGGACACAGATCTCTTGCCGAGGGGGGGTCTCCAATCATGCACTGCTTTACACCAGACTCACTACAGAGACCACGGTTAGCTGCCCGCACTGGCGCTTTAACTCCTGGTACCTCTGGGAACTGGATCCGAGAGAGCTTTGGGATGGCTACGGAGAATTACTTTGCTGAAAACAGAGGCTCAGTGGTGTCGGAGGTGACACTGTGGGAGGCATATAAACTGGTGGTAAGGGGTTACCGTATTTCTAGGATCTCTGGGATTAAGAAAGAGGTGACAGGGAAACTGGGGGATATGGAGCAATGCTTGTTGCTTGCAGAGGAGGAATAGTTTGCCACCCCAACCATAGAGCTGACGCATCGCCTGTCGCTTCTGCTGGAGGAGTATAGGCAGATTGAGGAAAACAAGGCGAGGAAACAGCTTAGGGCTAAGCAACATAAGTAACAAGGCTGAAATGCTCCTAGCATGACTGGCACTTCATGAGGAAGGTCAGCGATGGATAAGAGGTGGTCACGGCTCGCCGTGGAAATGGCCCCAGAGATAGCGGATCGACATACAGAGCACCTGGAGGCCCTATACTCTCCTCGGCAGCAGTTCCTGCCTGAGGAGCGGCTGAGCTTTGTTGATGATCTCCCGACCTTGGTTCTGTCATGGAAGGACAGTGATGTGCTAGACAGGGAGTTCTAGGTGACAGAACTGGCAGATGCTATCGGTCTCCTCAAGGGGAGGGGTGGGGAAACGCCGGGCCCAAATGGACTGCACTCAGAATATTTTAAATATCTTGGGAGACAGTTGGGGGAATTGCTTCTCCTCTTGTATCAAGCAGCATTGGTTGCTGGGGCCCTATTCCCAGACATCGGTACAGTCCACATTGTCCTCATACACAAGGCTGGGAAGAACCCGGCAGATTGTGACTCCCATCGGCCGATTTCCCTTTTAAATATAGAAGTGAAATTGCTGGCATGGGCCTGACCACCCATTTGTATGAGGTGTGTGATAAACTGATCCCCCCCGGACCAATCTGGCTTTATGTCGCTGCGTGCCACAAGACACAACCTGAGACCTCTTTATGGCATCCTCGGCAGAGCAAGCTCTGTTGGGGAGCAGTGGTGGTCTTGTCCCTCAACACCAAAAAGGCATTTGACTCTCTCGAATGGCCATACCTCATGGCAGTGCTGGAGAAGATGGGGTGTGGGAAGATATTCCTGGCCAGTGGTCATCTGCTTTACAGGACTCCGTTGGTTAGGGTGATTGTTAATGGCACAATGTCAAGGGAGTCCCAGTTGGGGAGAGATACGCAGCAGGGATGCCCGTTGTCCCTCTGTTGTTTGCCCTTGCCATTGAGCCTCTGGCACAATGGGTCAGAAAGGATGCCCTGCTGTGGGGCTTGCGTTGGGAACCAGATTGGGAGGATATGATATATGTCTATGCTGATGATCTGTTGCTATACCTGGCCAATCCGCTACAGTTCATTGCCCGGGTGCTAGAAATCCTCAATGTCTTCAGGAGATACTCAGGGATAAAATGAAATTGGCACAAGTTGGTGGCGTACTCATATACGGGTTGATGCCCACCGGAGGACTAAAATTGCCCCTTACAGTGGGCCGAGACCGGTTTTCCGGACCTAGGCATCTTTATCACTAAAGATCCTGGTGATTTTTATGCACGTAACCTGGAGGGAATACTTGGCCATTACAGAGAGGATGTGTCCAAATAGAGAAAGTTTCTGCTGTCCCTGATGGATAGAGCGGCACTCTACAAAATGATTTACTTACCCAATTTCCTCTATGTACTACAGAATACTCCATGCGCTGTCCCTGACTGTTTTTTTTCGGGCAGTACAAGTGATCACTAGGACATTTCTATGGGATGCGGGATACCCAAGAATAGCGCTGGACACCAGCATGAAACGGCCTTATGACGGGGGCATTGCCTTACCCAACCTGAAACTCTACTATTGGGCAGCACAGCTGCTGCTGGTAAATGACTGGGCATATGTGGACCAGCATTATCTGCCCTTTATGGCAGACAGAAGGGCGCTATCCGAGCAGAGCAATTTGTGGGCGCTGTACGGCCGTGGGGAGAATCTGATGGAGGTGGCACCCATTGAATGGTGGTCCAAACATAGAAGAAGGTGACCAAGGCGATCGACTGGGAGGGAAAAATTACCATGGAAATGCCACTGTGGGAGACGGAGGCACTGGCAGTTCTACAGCAGCTGGGCGTTTCTGACAGTGGGACCTAATAGGTATCTCTAAAGTTGGGGACATAAGGGGGAGTCTGGGATGGTCCCTTTTGAGTACCTTCAAGAGTAATATGAGATGGCAGAGTCCCAGAGATTCCGATACCTGCAGATCAGACATGCCCTTACTAGGATCATTGAACACATTGGGCAATAGAGGAGGAAACCCTGCTAGAATATAAGCTGCCATGCAGTGTCCATCATTTACACCATGTTAGTTAGGAACAGCATGAAGGTGCTGAATGTGCTGAAGGTCAGATGGGAACGAGGCATAGGTGTCATAGAGGATGCTGACTAGGCTGAGGCATGCAGATACCCGAGGGATGTGGAGGTCTGGGTGGGGTTTTGCCTCATCCAGCTTAAAATTCTACACAGGGTATCCTACGCACGAACAAGACTGTATGCTGCAGGCAGACTCCCTATTGACAGATGCTTGAGGGACTGCAGACCGAAAGGGTCCCTGGCGCATACATTATGGGACTGCCCAAGACTGGGGGCATACTAGCGGACTATCCAGGGACATATGGGAACAGTAGTGGAAGCTCCAGTTGATCTATTGGCACGGTTGTTGTGCCTGGGTATTTGGGAAGAACAGACACTAGAACAATACTCCCTTCTGTTTTGCAATATCACACTGGCGGTGGCTAAGAGAGATATTAAACAGGCTTGGGGCATGGGGAGACCACCAAGCTCAACCAGATGGGTGCAAAACATGGAGTGCTGTAGGCTAGTGAAAAGATCGGTCTATCAGTTGCGTGGCTGTCTGAGGAAGTTTTATAAAGTGTGGGGTCCGTTTGTGGAGTTGAGAGAGCAGGGGGACTGATGGAAGGGGTGTTCAGAAGCTGGATGGATGGTCACCTGGACAGACGGGGGAGGCATAGGTCAAGGTGGGGAGGGGAGTTGGGGACGGCAAAGTGATTACTGCCTAGTGTTTATGGGTCATTTATACGAACCAGTGAACTTTCCGAAGATGCCACGTTATACTGAGGGTTATCATTGTCTTTCCTGTAGGATGTTGTTAGAAAATAGAATACAATTTTACAAAAAAAGAATCAATACGCCACTGGTAAAATGATTGGCAGATGTCACATTCTGAAAATTACTAGTACATTTTCAATATTCTGTAAGTGTAAGTTGTGCGCATTGATATGTGCTGGCGTTATCACTGCAATATCCTAAACCAAACGTTTATTATCATAGCACAATATAAGAACAAACGTAACAAAATGGTGAGGGGGAGGAATGCTTTATGCAAGTCATGCAACTGTAAAATCAATAGTTATAGTAAATATGTGTAAATCAAATGGTAACTACAAACCACTGTAATAAAAAAATTTTTTTGCCGTAAACACCGACAGGTTGTATGCTTACCTTTTCAAACATTGCAAGCGCTACCTGCAGCCCCGAGGGAAGTTTCCTGGTTACAGAAAACAACACTGCTGAAGATAGTAACATAATTAGATACTTTTACTCTCCCAATATTTAAAAAAATGTATAACATATAATAAAAAAGATCAGGTAATCAATGTTTGAAATTCAGCAAGAGCTCGAACCATGCTTTAATATCTTCACCAGCAGTATGGAAATTTGTGGTGTTCTATATATTTTAGTACTTACATCACTGCAAGGGGAACACATCCCTGCAGCTGCAACATTAGGATGCCACGCTTCATCCCTGCAGCTGAGAGCCAGCGTGCCTGATTATTAATGTTGCTCGTTACACATTATGTTTTACAGCAACAGATTTGCAGTTTGCACAGACACTTGATGGGCGACCAGTTCCGTTTGCCACAGCCGGAGACTGCTACAGTGCTGCCAAGTGCCCACAGGTACTGAAATATGTCATGTTTCTGGGAGTTTGAGGTGACAACGTTGAAGCTCGTTTGAATTATGGGTTGCTAAAGGTATTGAAACCATGAAATACCTCTTTCCTTTTAGGAGCTGCAGCCTAGTGTAGCACTGCAGAATGGAAAGGTGTGGTGGATTACGGAGCTATGGTGTTGGGGCTGATGTTCTACATCTGCTCAATTAAAGACAGAATAAGCTGTCCTCTGTTCCCCTTGTAGCTCCTTACAAAATTAGAAATCTTTCTTCAGGCCAGTCATTATAGAACAAAGTGGATGGAAATTGCAGCCATCTTGTGGGAGAGAATTTGGCCCATAGAACTCTACCGGCAGTCGGTGTAAATAACCATCGTATGAAATTAGGTTCTGTATATTTTTTGCATCCTTGAATCACAGTGGCTAGCTAATGCAAACTTTTTACATTGTCCAATTTGGTCATTTTGATTGTTACCTTATTTGTCACCCTTTTTTTATATCATTAATTTCAGAATGCATTATGCACACCTACTTCCATTTCAGATGTGCAAATTGAACACGTTACAAATGTCAAATCACAATTGTCATTCACACATTTATAATTGCCATAATTCTGCCAGTAGAGGAGTTGCTTCATTAGTAGACACTTGATGAGTTTAGAGTTACAGTTAGGATTCTTGGTGGTTTTTGTAGTGCGGGCTGCAAAAGTAGGTCACAAACTTATTGGTTTGTTTATCTTTCCTCAGCCCTTCGAGGTCGATTAACCAACATTAAGTCAGGTCTAAATTTGTTCCTGTCAAAGGAAGTGCCAAGTGTGTTTCTAGACGGAATTAGGGAGGGAACTTCCAATATTTTATGGAGGTATCGAGGAATAGGGTTATTCACAGAAAAAAAACTGTTTCCTCAGGGGGAAAACATTTAATATGAAAAACCATCTTTGTGTCAGACGTATACATGCAGAAAGATTCACTGCATTGGAAATCCACTTGAGAATATGTTAACACACATGGGCACTACTGGAATTCTACAATTGACATAAAAGTCCAAGAATTCTCATGGGATTGTTTCTGAATCACGCAAAAGTTGCAAAACGCTCCAAGAAACCTCATGGGAAATCGTTTCTGACTTTTTCACAAGCTCCTCGTAAATCAGACATATTTGAATCAATCTGGGTGATTACCATTCTACTCATTAAAAATTGCCTCTGATTTTATTTCACTTAGTGTGATGGATGTAGGAGCGTATTTTGCTGACTTTGACACACTTCGCTGTACTTTCAGAAAATTGATACTGCAGAAGTAGCTACATTCTTTTGTTCGAATATCTATGTATAAAAATAAAGGATGCCATCTGCAACAACAACAAGGTAATGGATCGAATGCTTGAATTAATCTCAGCCACTAGCAATCACTCGGGCGCATCCCAGTCCATGGTATTTCTCCCACCATGCCACCTCAGTTTGGACCCAGCCAAATGCAAATCAGTCTTGACCCTGCTCCAGCGGGAACAGTCCAGCCCGAACTGCCAGGCAAGGTCCTCCCTGAACCGGAACACAAGCAATACAGGACCAGTTTCATCCTGATTATGGCTTATCAGCCAGGTATAGCTTGGCTTCAATGGCACAGTGAGCACTTGTTATAATATTTTGAATTCATGAGACTTTCTCCAACATGTATGATGCTCCTAAGGGGTGCCAGGCTGGAGTCTGGGAGTCATGGAGTAAGGCATTTCCATCATCCAAATGCCTGAGTATGAGGGATTGACTAGCAGTTCTGTAGGCACTTTCTGGAAGAAATGTTTTGATTTTTTTTTAGAAGAGAGAGCTACTACCGGAGCCCGTCTTTGTGTTTTTGGCAATGTATTCCTTAAGGTTGAATCCATGTGACTTGACATTCAGTGAAAGTTGAGGTTAGTAGCCATCAAGGTTCATGTCAGTGAGCCAGGTTTGTACGTACTCTTTTTTACTGTTCTTGGCAAACAGCAGGAATTCTGTCTTTGATCGAGCTTCCTGTAGGCGTTGACCATCCAGGTTTGGATGGCGTACAAGCAGTGTTTAAGGCGTTGGATGTCTGAAGCAGAGAAGACTTTAAAAGAAGCATTGTGTGTTGTCAGTATATTGGTGAATCTTGATGCTGTTATCTGTGAGTTGAGTACCAAGCAGCTCCATGTATAGATAAAAGATGACAAGAGACAGTATGGAGCCCTGAGGGCTCCCCAGGTGATTGGATCTTTTGGGACCTGGAGATGTCCATGTAAACAAACTGGTGCCGATTGGAAAAGTAGGAGGAAAACAAGTGAAGGGCATTGTCAGTGAATCCAATTTGAGGCTGCATGCTTCTTTTATAACGAAAAAAAGACAATTTAGGGAAAACTATTCCCACTCCAAAACAGTGTTATAGCCTACAGTCTAATTGATGACAGTCATACCAACTCTGCTACTGCACCCCATTCTAACAGTATCTGCCCTCTCTGTTGTTCAAATGGCAAGCATAAGGCCTGGTTCCACCAAACGACAAGTTGGATCTGGACTTCCTTAGATTCACATGTTGTGGATCTTGGGGATCTAAGGGATTAATAGCATAATTTTTTTAATTATGCTATGTGATCCAATGAAACAGAATGGGTTATAGAACCCTAGAGATTTAATCAAGCCTGGAAACCCACCTTTTAGTGTCCAATCACAAATTCTTCATTCTGTGACTGTACAGGGACCCTGTCAACATCTATATGTCAACATATAGTTCAAGATGAACATTGTGCATGCTTGAGTACTCAGGTATTTTTGGGACTTGAAATGGCCTTGGTGTCCTTTGGTTTCCTTAACAGGCAACAAGGCCCTTTTTCCTTGTTGCAGGTGGGACAGAAGCAGGGGCGGTTTGTCCATTAGGGCTTTGGGGTGCGCCCCACTGAAATGCCTACATATTCCTGCACAAATATTAAATATATCAATTTATTTAGAGATACGATCGTATCTCTAAACAAATCAATGCATGTACGTCTGGGCTGTCTGTCCCAGTCTGCCTATCCTGCCTCGTTCGGAAGCAGGAGACGGAAGCCAGGCAGTAAATCAACTTTCTGAACTGATGCAAGACTTACTGTACAAAAGCACTACATTGCTATCGTGGTCTATAATGGTATCCACTGTAGGCCAGTGACGCTTTCAGCATCGCGGCTTGGGTGCTGAAGTCTCCGCCCCTGCGTGAGGGCAGCCCTCTGTCATTGACAGACATAGATCCCACCATTTCTCATTCGTCACATGTAGGAGTGGATGCAAGCACGTGTGATTGGTGACTTGTCCTCGAGAATGGTAAGTATTGTAATACTAATTTTGTGTTATGTATATTGTGCTGAGATCCCTGGTCACACTAACCTCCCCCACTGTGACACCCCATGCCCTGGCTGCACGTTGCCGTTAGAAGTGGACCTGCTGTATTTGTTCCCCGCGAAATTGATCAAAATGACGAGCAGCGTTTTTGTTCCCTTGCGAAGTTGATCCAAATATCTGAGTCAAGCAGATAAAGTGTGATAAAACTGGCCCTATCTACATGCCCTTAACATTAATGCCAAAAACATCGATTGATTTACGAACAATGAATGTTAAAAACGTTGAGGCAATGCATGTCAGCGATTTAGTTTCTCTCTTGTTTTGCATGTTTTACTTAATCTTGCATTCCCAAGAGTATTAGCTATTTTATCTTGTTGGGCTTGTGTATTTTTTCCGTGTATCTGATTATTCTTGCAAAGTGCATACTTTGAGCCGTGCCAGGTGTTTATGAAGGGCTTTGATTGAGAGCTCTGAGGCTGAAGCCAAAGCAAAGTGGCTGTCAGTGGGTTAGTCTCTCTGCAGAGTACGCAGAACAATGGTTATGTAGTCCAGTTGCAATTAAAATTCTGTGGAAATGCATGTGAAGGAAGTACACAGGTGTCAAAATATTTACAAGGAAATAAATTGCTTTGATGTGAGGGAGTGCAATGTGTTTGGAAGTGGTGAAGTGAGGAAGATGTGAAAAAGTGCATTCGGGTAAGAGTGTAAAGAGGGTGCGGAAGAGGAAAGAGAGGTGGTTGAAGAAGTGCAGAAGGACGAGATATGTTGAGAAAAAGGGTATACATATCTAACATAAAGCGCACATAACTGAAGGCCAAACCTCTTTACACAGGCATCACTATCAATACTATTTAATTCACAGACACACAATTTCAGAATTGAAACATTTTGAATGTTAATTATTTATAACAAATCATTGTCACTCATTTATCTTAAACAGTTAACAATCATTGACAAAGCCAATCATACTTGCAGGTTTTAGGTGTATGTCAGGTATTGTGTTATACATATGGATGCAATTACATCTCAGACAGAAGCTAAAATACCGGTCGGTGGCGCAGTTTGGGAATCACAGAAATTTATTTTACATGTTCCCTTTTGGAGAGCCCCCACTTTTTTCATCCCAATTAAAGACCTGTCTGCACATATTTCTATATGACAGATTGCAGGCAGCAGCTGTGGGTGCTTCCCGAAGCCTGGTAAGAGCATTTTCTTCCAAAGTGGATGCTGCATGCGGTGTAAGACACTGGACAAGCACACACTTTAAAAGGCTGAAGTTGTTGCGCTGTACAATTTGCACATTACAGTAACTGTTGAACATATTAATGCAGTAATATATGGGGCAGTTTCTAATGTGTTTAATATTCCATGACCATATGTTCCCACTGCTTTATAAGCCTTGCTTTATCACTAAATTCAATTGCTTTAAAATGCACCATTTGTCATTCTTTTTTCAATCTTTTCTCAGGAGCAGGACCACCCCTAGATCCCACGTTTGTCCATTAACCTTGCTCACGTCACTCGCTACATAAAATTCATACCCAACTTTTACGCCTCACCACTTTCAAATGTCACCAGCCCCCACTGGACAGAAGGAAAGAGAGTAGCTGACACTACTTGAACCATGATTATAGTCATTGCCCTGCATTACAAGTCCCATCAGCACAACTCTTATAGGCCGGACGCATTATTCTCTTGTGGAGCAGGTGTACTGAACAAAATTGGAAATAGACAAAGACAGAGAGAAAAGGGGAGACATGCAGTTGGGTAGCCACACATACCTCATTGTCAATCAAAGTTCTGAATATGAATATATACATGCACACTCATGGTGCACCAACCACTCCTCCTCCCTTTGATGACAGCCAAGCCCCGCTCTGCCATAACCTGGCTCCGTACTAAAAATAAAATGATAGTAAGGTTGTGTTATTATCATTTTATTTTTCCTTTTGCAACTGCTCAGAGAGCAGTGGGACGACTTCCACCTTAGCAGAGGCGTCGCCATTGTTACTTTTAGTTTGTTATCTGGCTTAGATGGGAAAATGTTATTTGCACCTTTGACTGGCTGGATGGGTAGCTTCAGGTTATATGGCCTTCCTTGTACTGAGCTGCAGTCTGGTTGGTGGAAAGATTCACTTCCAGTGGTGATGTATGTCTTGTAGCTTAGGTGGGAAAATGTTCAACACTTTTGATTGGCTTCTGATTTAGACAGGAACGTGTTCCTTGCTTGTGATTGGCTTGACTGCAGGAAAATAATTATTGCCTCTAATTGGTTTTCAGTTTAGGTGGACTGAATTGTGACTTGCTTGTGACTGATTGAGAATGAGTGTCTAGTTTCGTGGTCTGTCTCGTCCTAAACTTTTGTCATTTTAGATTATCTATATTTTATTTGAATTGTTTTGATTTTGAGAAACGTGGTGGCATTATTACCTTAATATCCACTGTAAAGTAGAATAATATGTTGACACCGCCTCATTTGATATCTTGATGTTACTAATGCAATAGTGAGTGGTGGAATGTGACGCAGCAGTTTTATATATTGAGTACTGACAATCACTTTTGAATGCTGTAAAGTACTTGCTTAGTACTTTTAGCCTTCCTGTTTTATGCCAATGGAATCAAAAATATAATTGAAGTTAGTAGAATATAACATATTTGCCTCCATTGCGGACACTTCTACTTTGAATGGTCAATCAGAATTCTGTTAGAAAATAAGGATTAAAATCATAGATTGACAGTAGTATTTACAAGTGCAATTGCCTAATAGAAAGTTAACATTTACTTGCACACAAATCCAGAATTTTCTACTTAAGAATCACACTCTAAGCTGAGGTTGCAAAATCTGAAAGAAACTGTTATTTATAGATTCCTTACCTTAGAATTACCCCCAGGCATGAGGCTGGATCCGGAGAATTTTTCGTCAGCAGTACCCCTGCGCGTCGAAAGGTGGCGTCGGTCAGCTCCGCGTTCGTCGTTGGCGTCGTGGTCGCCGGGATGACGTCGCGGTAGCTACTTAGACGCCGCCCTCGCGCGCTGACGTCAGTTCTTTCTTTTTCTGCGCTAAGCCAGCGCAGATCCGAAGAGAGTGGTACCTCCAGTCACTTTTTGACTGACTTTTTGATGACTTTTGTCGACACCGTTTTCGAGTCTTCGACTCCTGGTGCACGAGGGGTGCCCCGTTTCAAGGCCTGCGGTTCCTGTAACTGACTGATGTCAGTGACGGATCCGCACCTCGCGTGCCTGCTTTGCCTGGAGTGCGACCACGACCCCAAGTCGTGCTCCGACTGCCGGACCATGAATCCGAAGTCTTTGCGGGAGCGGTCCCGAAAGCTTCTTGAGGCCCGGCAGTCGGCTCCGCGCCGTTCGAGGTCCCGGTTGCGTGGGAGGTCGTGGGACCGGTCGTGGAGCCATCACCATTCTTCTTCCAAGTCTTCGCACTCGGGGTCAGGTAAATCGAAGCACAAGAAGAAGTCGAAGAAGCATCGTCGCTCTTCGACTTCTCCCCGACGGGCAGCCGACGCGATGAGGGATGCGGGTGGTGCCCCTCCCGCGGCTCCGCGTGCGGAGCCCAAAGGGTCGACTCCGAGTTTCCCCCCTTCCCGGGACCAGGAGCGACCCCTGCCCAGCTTTGCCAATTTTACGAAGCGATGCATGCCATCTTTGGGCAGCCCGACTCAGCCGGCGCGCCCAGGGCCCCGCGGACTCGGCTGGGGGCCCTGGGGTTTCGACACCGGCGGCGCCGGCCCCGCAGGGTCCCCTTGGATCCAGGCCTGGATCCGTATCGGCGCCGGTCGACCTGACTACACCTCCCCCGGCATCGAATCCACCGGCACCATGTCTTGCAGCCGATGCCGGTTGGGTCCCCAGCCGGCGTCGACCCCGGCCTCCACCTCGATGTAGACACGGAGCCGGACCGGCGTCGACCGATGCCGGATCCGGCGCCGACGGGTACTTTTGTGCCCTTGTTCTACCCTGGCTCTTTTAGACCAGATTGGCAGCCAGAAAAGGGTGAGGAGGACTGGGAGGGGTCTGGTGACCCATTAACTGACCAGTTGGGTTACGAGCCGGACTGGAGAGAGGAACTGGGGGAAGCCAGTGGTCTGGATACCTTGCCAGACCTTGGCATGTTGTCTCCTCCTACCGTGGCTATGGAGGAGGGAGCGTCTTTTGCAGTGGTGTTGCGTAGGGCGGCCGAGGCTCTCAACCTCGAGCTACCTATGGTGGCAGTCAGGACTAACCTCCTGATAGAGGTGCTTCAACTGGCAGCGAGCTCTTCAGAGCCCCTGCTGCCGTTTAATGAAGCCCTAACCGACATCCTTTTGGGCACCTGGTCCAGGCCCAACACAGGGGCTCCTGTGGATAGGATGGTTGCTGTACGCCACCGCCCGGCCCCGGGCGACCCCACTTTCCTCTCCCAACACCCCACCCCTGAGAGCTTGGTCGTCCAAGCCTCCACCTCCAAAGGCGCATTCCCTAACGCACCACCTGATAGGGAATCCAAAAAGCTGGACCATCTTGGGAAGGAGATGTTTTCTTCCTCCAGCTTGGGACTGCCTCCGGTAAACACCGCATGTCTGTTGGGCCGTTACACCCACTCCATGTGAGATATGGTGGCGCAAGTGCTGCCTCAGTGCCTGGAGGAGGCCCAGCCCTACTCTCCCGTGCAGTTGCCGAAGGGAGAGACGCAGCAAAGTTTACCATCCGCTGTGGGCTGGATACCGCCGACTCACTAGGCAGGACGATTTCCACGTCGGTAGCCCTTCGACGCTACGCCTGGTTGAGGTCGACTGGTTTTTCTGGGGATGTCCAATCCACCCTTATGGACATGCCCTTTGATGGCCGTCGCCTATTCGGCGACAAGGCAGACAATGCGCTGGAGCGCTTTAAGGACTCTCGAGCCACGGCCAGGTCCTTGGGCCTCTCCACCTCCCGCCCTGCGCAGTCTGCTTTTCGCCCCTTTCGTAGCTACGGAAGGGGTGCCCGCCACATCCCGCCCAGAGCCACAGGCCAGCGCAAGCTGTTCAGCCCCTGTGCGGCCGGGGACGTGGGAACCACCGCCGTGGTTCTGGGGGCCAGCGGGCGGGCCAGTCCACCATAGCCCACCCTGCAGCAGCCTCCAAACCCTCCTAGTCTGACCTTTCAGGGCCATCAAACGCCAGTGGGCGGTAGAGATTCGCCATCACCTCCCCACTGAGCGCACCATCACGCCGGACAGGTGGATTTTGCAAATAGTCCGAAGAGGCTACTCCCTCCTTCGAGACTACCCCTCCATCCATGCCACCTCAGTACCATCGCATGTCGGAGGATCATCTGGCCCTTCTCCAACAGGAAGTTTCAGCACTCTTGGTCAAGGGGGCCATCGAGCGAGTTCCTGTCCCAGAAGTAGGTTGTGGTTGCTATTCCCACTACTTTCTGGTGCCCAAGAAGGACAAAGGCCTGCGTCCTATCTTGGATCTCAGGAACGTCAACCGCTTCCTCCGGAAGGAGAAGTTCAAAATGTTGATGCTAGCTCAGGTCCTGTCTGCCCCCGATCCTGGAGACTGGATGGTAGCGTTGGACTTGCAGGACGCTTATTTTCACATCCCCGTCCTGCCGGCCCACCGGCGTTACCTGCGGTTCACGGTAGGCCACGAGCACTTTCAGGTTACCGTGCTCCCCTTTGGCCTTACCAGCACCCCTCGGGTGGTTACGAAAGTGATGGCGGTGGTCGCAGCTCATCTGCGCAGATCAGGGGTTCCAGTCTTCCCCTATCTCAACGACTGGCTGTTGAAGGCGGGCTCGCCCCAGGCTGTCGTCTCCCACCTCCAGACTACGGCCGACCTCCTGCATTCGCTGGGGTTCTCCACCAACGTGCCGAAGTCACACCTGACTCCCTCTCAGAAGCTCCTCTTCATCGGAGCAGTTCTGGACACGATGCAGTTTCGGGTCTATCCTCCCAAACAGCGAGTCCGGGATATTCAGGCTATGAATCTGAAAGAGACACGTTAGTGATAGATTCCTTACCTTAGAATATCCCCAGGCGTCAGGCTGGATCCGGAAAGTTTTGCGTAGCAGTACCCTTGCGCGTCGGTAGGCGGCGTCGTGCGGCTCCGCGTCCGCCGTGCCGGCGTCGTGATCGCCGGGATGACGTCGCGGGCAGTACTTAGGCGCCGCCCTGCGCGCTGACGTCAGTTCTTCTTTTTCCGCGCCAGTAAGCGCAGATCCGGGAAGAGCAGTGCCCTGGTCAATTTTTGACCATACTTTTGGTGATTTTTCACTGTTTTTTCCACCTTTCAGGTGTCGTAGGGATGCCCGGCTTCAAGCGATGCGGCGCCTGTGCGCGGATGATGTCCGTCACCGACCCGCATTGGGAGTGTCTCTTCTGCCTCGGCCGAGGCCACGACACCGAGTCTTGTCCCGAATGCCAGGCCCTCAGCCCGAAGGCTTTGCGAGAGCGGTCTCGAAAGCTCCTCGAGGCCCGGCATTCGGCTCCCGCGGAAGCCCCGGTCGCGTGAGAGGTCCAGGGGTCGCTCGCGGAGTGCACACCGGTCGTCGGCGTCCGAAGTCTTCTTCGTCCGGTAAGTCTCGACACAAGAAGTCCAAGAAGCATCGTCGCTCTCGGACTTCGCCTCGCCGGTCTCGCGACTCGGCTGAGGCCCCTCCCGGCACCGTCCCGCCCCGCGGCCCCGGACTTGCCTGTGGAGTCGCCCCCGTCATACCCGCCCTTCCCGGGTTCGGGGCGGATCCGGCCAAGGTACAGGAGTTCCTGTCGGCCATGGCCCGCCTCTTCGGGCCTTCAGGCCCTCCGGTGCGCCTTCGGGCCCCGCGGGCCCTGATGGGGTTGATCCGGCGTCGCGGCGGCTCCGGCCCCGGCGTCGCCCGAGCCTCCAGCCTCGATCCCGGCTCCGGCTTCGGCCCCGGCCTCGATCCCGGCTCCACAACCCCCATCGACGCCGGTCGACCTCACGACACCTCCGCCGGCGTCGATGTCTCCGGTGCCGTTCTCGACGCCGCCCTGGGCTCCGGGCGGCGTCGTCTCCCAGTTCCTTCCGGCTCCGGACATGGACCCGGAGCGACGTCGCTCGACGCCGGCTCCGGCGCCGATGGGACCTTGGGTCCCAAATGTCCCTCCTCCTCCTTATTTTGAACCAGAGGAGGACCAGGAGGACTGGGAGGGGTCTGATGACCCTCTGACACGCAACTGTCAGTACGATGAGGACTGGACAGAGAGTCTAGGGAGGCCAGTGGTCTGGATACTTCTCCTGACACTGGCATGCTGTCTCCTCCCGTGGCTACGGAGGAGGGGCCAATTTTGGTACGGTGTTGCGTAGGGCTGCTGGGGCCTTACGTCTCCAGCTCCCTACTTTGACGGTCAAGCCTAACATCTTGACAGAGGTGCTTCAGCCGGCAGCCTCCTCTGCGGAGACTGTGCTGCCGTTTAACGACGCCCTCACTGGACGTTCTTTGGGCGCCTGGTCCAAGCCCAACACAGGGGCTCCTGTGGATCGGAACGTGTCACGACGCCATCGCCCGCTCCGGGCGACCCCTGTTTCTTTCTGTCCACCCCACTCCTGAGAGCTTGGTTGTCCCAGCCTCCGCTTCCCAAACCGCCTTCCCTACCGCTCCTCCGGATAGGGAATCCAAACGCCTGGATCAGTTTGGGAAGAAAGGTTTTTCTTCCTCCAGTGCTGGCTTGCGGTCCGTTAACACCGCTTGTCTTTTTGGGCCGATATACCCACTCCCTGTGGGATTCGGTGGCGGATGTTTTGCCCCAGTGCCCTGAGGAGGTCCAGGCACTGCTTTCCCGCGCTCATTGCGGAAGGGAAGGGATGCGGCCAAATACACTATCCGTTGTGGCCTTGACACCGCCGACTCGCTGGGCAGGTCGATTGCAACGACGGTGGCGCTCCGGCGCCACGCCTGGCTGAGAACCACTGGTTTTTCAGGGGATGTCCAGAATACTCTCATGGACATGCCCTTTGATGGAGTCGGTCTTTTTGGGTCCAAAGCAGACCATGCGTTGGAGCGCTTTAAGGACTCACGGGCTACTGCAAAGTCCCTGGGCCTTTCTGCTACACGCCCTCCGCTGCCTTCTGCTTTTCGCCCCTATCGTGGCCACGGTAGGGGCGCCCCTTCACGTCAGCAGCCCAGCCACCGGCCCGCGCAGCAGGCGTCTTCGCGTGGCCGAGGACGTGGATTCCGCCGTGGCGGATCGGGCAACCAGCGTGCGGGTCAGGCCACCACCTCCAACCCGTCCGCGGCCTCCAAGCCCTCCTAGTCCCTCCTTTCAGGTGCACGGCACGCCAGTAGGGGGCAGGGTCCGCCATCACCTTCCCCACTGGCGCACCATCACCTCGGACAGGTGGGTCTTGGACATTGTCCGAAGGGGCTACTCCCTCCCCTTCGAGACCACCCCCCAGCCATGCCACCTCAATTCCACCGCATGTCAGGGGATCACTTGGTGCTTCTACGGAAGGAAGTCACGGCCCTCTTGACCAAGAGGGCCATCGAGCATGTTCCGACCCCAGAAGTAGGGCGTGGTTGCTACTCCCACTACTTTCTGGTGCCCAAAAGGACAAGGAGGACATGCGTCCTATCTTGGACCTCCGGAACGTCAATCGCTTCCTCCGGAAGGAGAAGTTCAAGATGCTCACCCTAGCTCAGGTCTTGACTGCCCTCGACCCTGGAGACTGGTTGGTAGCGTTGGACTTGCAGGACGCGTATTTCCACATCCCCGTCCTGCCGGCCCACCGGCGTTACCTTCGGTTCACGGTAGGCCCCGAGCATTTTCAGTTCACCGTGCTCCCTTTGGCCTTACCAGTGCCCCTCGGGTGTTCACGAAAGTGATGGCGGTGGTCGCAGCTCATCTGCGCCGGGCAGGGGTTTCAGTCTTCCCCTACCTCGACGACTGGCTGCTGAAGGCGGGCTCGTCCCAGGCAGTCGTCTCCCACCTCCAGACTACGGCCGAACTCCTGCACTCGCTGGGGTTCTCCATCAATGTGCCGAAGTCGCATCTGATTCCTTCTCCACAGCTCCTTTTCATCGGAGCGGTTCTGGACACGACGCAGTTTCGGGCCTATCCTCCCGAACGGCGAGTCCGGGATATTCAGGCTCTGATTCCGATCTTTCAGCCTTTATCCTGGGTTTCGGTACGGATGACCCTGAGGCTGCTGGGCCTTATGGCCTCCTGCATCCTGCTGGTCAATCATGCCAGATGGCATATGCGGGCTCTGCAGTGGGACCTGAAGTTCCAGTGGGCGCAGCACCAGGGCAACCTGTCCGATCACGTCCAGATCTCGGAGGGGACTGCAAGACAGTTGCAGTGGTGGCTCTCGAACCGGCAATGGGTCATGGGCAGATCCCTCTCCCTTCCCCAGCCAGAGCACACAGTT
The DNA here is from genome assembly GCA_963921515.1 of Calotriton arnoldi. Taxonomy (NCBI): domain Eukaryota; kingdom Metazoa; phylum Chordata; class Amphibia; order Caudata; family Salamandridae; genus Calotriton; species Calotriton arnoldi. The sequence goes on from CAWUFW010001245.1 coordinate 1,576,522, forward strand.
GTGACGGACGCGTCCCTTCTGGGATGGGGCGGTCACATGGGAGAGGCGGAGATCAGAGGCCTCTGGTCTCCGGGCGGAGTCCCGGCTCCATATCAACATTCTGGAGCTCCGGGCGATCCGACTTGCACTCAAGGCATTCCTTCCCTCTGTCAAAGGGAAGGTAGTGCAGGTGTTCACAGACAACACCACCGCCATGTGGTACTGCAACAAACAGGGCGGGGTGGGGTCTTGGACCCTTTGTCAGGAGGCTCTGCGCCTCTGGACATGGCTGGAACATCAGGGCATGTTCCTGATGGTTCAACACCTGGCAGGTTCCCTGAACGCCAGGGCGGACGAACTCCAGCCGCAGGTGCATGATGGATCACGAATGGCGTCTTCACTCGGAAGTGGCGCAAGGACTCTTTCTACAGTGGGGAGAGCCTTGGTTAGATCTATTCGCCACCGAAGAGAACGCGCAATGTCATCAGTTCTGCGCGTTGGAATTTCCAAGGCGGCACTCGCTCGGAGACGCTTTCCGTCACGAGTGGAGTTGCGGTCTGTTGTACGCCTTTCCGCCTATACCACTTCTACCCAGAGTGTTGAAGAAGATTCGGCACAACCGGGCCCAAGTCATTCTTGTGGCTCCGGACTGGGCTCGAAGAGTTTGGTATCCCGAGCTACTCAATATGAGCGTAGATCCCCCAATCCGTCTGCCTTTTCGGGAGGATCTTCTGTCGCAGCAGCAGGGGACGGTCCTCCACCCGAACCTGTCCAGTCTACACCTGCTTGCGTGGAGATTGAGCGGCGGCAGTTGATTCCTTCGACTTGCCTCCCGAAGTTTGTGATGTGATTCTGGCAGCCAGGCGTCCCTCCACTAAGGTGGTATACGCCTGCAGGTGGAACAAATTTGTGGCATGGTGCACAGCAAAGGCTGTGAATCCCCTTTCTGCCCCTCTTTCTGAGGTCCTTCTGTTCCTTCTCTCTTTGGCCCAACAGGGTTCTGCCCTGGGTACCATCAAGGGTTATCTTTGTGCTATCTCGGCCTTCCTCAGGCTCCCTGATCAGCCCTCCCTTTTCAAGTCCCCTGTTGTTAACAGGTTCTTAAAAGGCATTACTCACCTCTTCCCTCCTGTTCCGTTTGTGATGCCTCAGTGGGACTTGAACTTGGTTCTTACCTTTTAATGTGCGCTCCCTTTGAGCCTCTGCATAACTGTCCTCTTCGTCTTCTGACTCTGAAGACTGCCTTTCTGGTGGCCATCACCTCCGCTCGGCGGGTGAGTGAGCTCCAGGCTCTATCTTGCAAGCCTCCCTTTCTGTCTGTTCATCCAGACAAGGTTGTTCTTCGGACGCGTCCGTCCTTCTTGCCAAAGGTGGTTACTGCTTTCCACATTGGGCAGACCATCACTTTGCCCACCTTCTTTCCGCCTCCGCATCCTTCCAGAGAGGAAGAGAGGCTCCACCGTCTGGACCCAAAACGTGCGCTCTCTTTCTATATTGACCGCACAAAACACTTCCGGGTGGATGGCCAGCTCTTTGTTGGCTACGTGGGCGCCAAAAAGGTCGGGCGGTGCACAAGAGGACCATCTCCCGCTGGGTTACCTTGTGCATCAAGACCTGCTATTCTTTGGCTAAAAAGGAACCTCCTGTTGGGCTGCGTGCCCATTCCACCAGGGCAACGGCTGCTACCACGGCCTTGGGCCGCGGTGTTCCGCTGCCGGTTATCTGTCAGGCGGCTACGTGGGCCTCGCTGCACACGTTTACTAAGCATTACTGCCTTGACAGTCAGGTCCGGAGGGACGGCTTCTTTGGCCGTTCTGTCCTCCAGGACTTCCTTGTCTGATCTTTGTTCGCAGACCCACCACCGGGGTTGGTATTGCTGGGGTATCTATTCTAAGGTAAGGAATCTATCACTAACGTGTCTCTTTCAGATGCACAAGTTACTAACTTGTGTAACGATATATCTGTAAGAGACAGTAGTTAGTGATAGATTCCTTACCGCCCCACCCATCCTCCCCGTTCTGCGAACTGATTTCTAGGGTTAAGGACATCCCTTTCAGGGCCCTAGTATTTTTCAGACACCTGTGTCAGCTTCTTGCATGGCTCTGCGTTCCTGGCGCGGAAAGTCGTGTACAGAACTGACGTCAGCGCGCAGGGGCGGCGCCTAAGTACTGCCCGCGACGTCATCCCGGCGATCACGACGCCGACGACGGACGCGGAGCCGCACGACGCCGCCTACCGACGCGCAAGGGTACTGCTACGCAAAACTTTCCGGATCCAGCCTGACGCCTGGGGATATTCTAAGGTAAGGAATCTATCACTAACTACTGTCTCTTACAGATATATCGTTACACAAGTTAGTAACTTGTGCTTCTGATCTTTCAGCCTCTATCCCGGGTTTCGGTCAGGATGACCCTCAGGCTACTGGGACTGATGGCTTCCTGCATCCTGCTGGTGGACCATGCCAGATGGCATATGCGGGCTCTGCAGTGGGACCTGAAGTTCCAGTGGGCACAACATCAGGGGAACATGTCCGATTGCGTCCAGATCTCGGAGGGCACTGCGCACCAATTGCAGTGGTGGCTAACGAACCAGGATTGGGTCGACGGCAGATCACTCTCCCTTCCACAAACAGAGTTCACAGTGGTGACCGATGCATCACTTCTGGGATGGGGCGGCCACATGGGGGAGGCGGAGATCAGAGGCCTCTGGTCTCCGGCGGAGTCCGGGCTCCACATCAACCTTCTGGAGCTTCGGGCTATTCGTCTTGCACTTAAAGCATTTCTTCCCTCTGTCCGGGGAAGAGTAGTGCAGGTGTTCACGGACAACACCACCGCCATGTGGTACTGCAACAAACAAGGCGGGATGGGGTTGTGGACCCTATGCCAAGAGGCCCTCCACCTCTGGACATGGCTGGAACATCAGGGGATATCCCTGGTGGTTTAACACCTGGCAGGTTCACTGAACGCCAGGGCGGACGAACTCAGCCGCAGGTGCATGATGGATCACGAATGGAGTCTCCACTCGTAGGTGGTGCAAGGTCTCTTTCGACAGTGGGGAGAGGCTTGGTTAGATCTATTCGCCACCGAAAAGAACGCGCAATGTCAGCAATTCTGCGCGTTGGAATTTCCAAGGCAGCACTCGCTAGGCGACGCTTTTCGTCACGAGTGGAGTTGCGGTCTTCTATATGCCTTTCCGCCTATACCACTTCTGCCCAGAGTGCTTAAGAAGATCAAGCGCGACCGGGCCAAGTCATTCTTGTGGCTCCGGATTGGGCACGAAGAGTCTTGTATCCTGAGCTGCTAAACATGGCCATCGAACCTCCGATCAGACTGCCTCTTCGGGAGGATCTTCTGTCGCAGCAGCAGGGGACGGTCCTCCACTCGAACCTGTCCAGCCTCCACCTCCTTACGTGGAGATTGAGTGGCGGCAGTTGACGTCATTTGACCTGCCTCGAAAAGTCTGTGATGTTATCTTGGCAGCCAGGCGTCCCTCGACTAAGACGGTATACACCTGTAGATGGAACAAATTTGTGGCATGGTGCGCAGCAAAGGCTGTGGATCCCCTTTCTGCCCATCTTTTTGAGGTTCTCTTGTTCCTTCTTTCTTTGGCCCAGCAGGGCTCTGCTCTGAGCACTCTTAAGGGCTACCTCTCGGCCATTTCAGCCTTTCTTAGGCTTCCTGATCAGCCTTCTCTTTTCAAGTCCCCTGTTGTTAATCGCTTCCTAAAGGACATTACTCATCTTTTTCCTCCTATTCCCTTCGTAATGCCTCAGTGGGACTTGAACTTGGTTCTGACTTACCTTATGTGCGCTCCCTTTGAGCCACTTCATAACTATCCTCTTCGTCTTCTTACCTTAAAGACTGCTTTTCTGGTTGCCAACACCTCTGCTCGCAGGGTGAGTGAGCTCCAGGCTCTTTCTTCAAAACCTCCTTTCCTGGCTGTTCATCCGGACAAGGTTGTACTAAGAACCAGACCTTCCTTTCTTCCCAAGGTGGTTACTTCTTTCCACATTGGCCAAACCATCACTTTGCCCACCTTCTTTCCGCATCCTTCAAAAGAAGAAGAGAGGCTCCACCGTCTAGATCCAAAACGGGCTCTTTCCTTTTATTTGGATCGCACCAAACAATTCCGGGTGGATGATCAGCTCTTTGTGGGCTACGTGGGCGCTAAGAAAGGTTGGGCCGTGCACAAACGGACCATCTCTAGGACGGTCGTTTTGTGCATTAAGGCTTGTTATTCCTTGGCAAAGAAGGAGCCTCCAGTGGAGCTGCGTGCCCATTCCACCAGGGCGACGGCAGCTACTACTGCTTTGGAACGAGGAGTCCCCCTTAATGACATCTGTCAGGCAGCTACGTGGGCATCTCTGCACACGTTCACTAGACACTACTGCCTGGACAGCCAAGTCTGGAGAGACGGCTTCTTTGGCCGTTCTGTTCTCTAGGACTTTCTGGTGTGAACTTGGTTTGCAGACCCACCTCCGGGGTTGGTATTGCTGGGGTATCTATTCTAAGGTAAGGAATCTATAACTAACTGTTTCTTTCAGATGAACAAGTTACTTACCTTCGGTAACGATATATCTGTAAGAAACATAGGTTAGTTATAGATTCCTTACCGCCCCACCCATCCTCCCCGTTCTGCGAACTGATTTCTAGGGTCAGGGAGTCCCTTTCAGGGCCCTAGTTTTGTGCACCAGTGGTCAGTGTCTTGCATGGCTCTGCGCTTCTGGGAGGAATGTCGTGTAAAAGAACTGAGGTCAGCGCGCGAGGGCGGCGTCTAAGTATCTACCGCGACGTCATCCCGGCGACCACGACGAACGCGGAGCCGACCGACGCCACCTTTCGACGCGCAGGGGTACTGCTGATGAAAAATTCTCCGGATCCAGCCTGATGCCTGGGGTTAATTCTAAGTTAAGGAATCTATAACTAACCTATGTTTCTTACAGATATATCGTTACCGAAGGTAAGTAACTTGTTCTTCTAGCCCCTTGACTGTTGGCTGTGCAGCTTCTATACTATTTATAATTAAGGCTCTCAGTTTCACGTTTTTACTGTTTTTTACGGATTCTTACAGAGAGAAAGCCATATATTTTCCTGTTGTACATATTGTATATATGGCTAAAAATGCAAAATAGGTCTTTTTTGAGTAACTCTCAATACTATCAATCATGGCTGCCAGATGAACAGCAGTGCTGAATAAATACTAGCAGATATGCATAATGGGTAAGTTTTCCTAATGAAGCTTAAGCAGGTACAGATGTGTAGGCATGTGTACAATACACATGTTTTCATTTGAGTGTATTGAGGTATCATATATATGTGTACTAATGCACTAAAACCCATTAGGCATTCACGTATAATTTAACATTTATTAGTTAAATGAATGCGGAAATATATTAGTTGCAGCTTCATTTTTTACAAAAACCAAACCAAATACAGATAACCACAGACAGAATGAGCAAAAAATAAATAAATGTGAATACATGCAGAAGGAAATGTAAAAAAATAAATACCTCAAAACTGGAAGTCCTACTTATCAACTGGGAAACCACTGGGAAATAACAACAATCATTTTTTCAGCAGTAATATAGACAACATGAACAATATATCTTAATCATATTAGAACACAATTCTTCAAGAAAGTTGCTCTGAGTTAATAGAATCACTATGAGATATTTCAGCCATGCGTATGCTCACATTGGAAGCACTCGCTACTAGATAATAGCAAACACAGAAGGCCATTCTAATGGCTAACCCATTCTCACCCCGTGATAACTCAATTATCTTTTTACCATCAATATTTGATTCAACATCACTCCCCTTACCTCCTCTTTCAATTTTCAGTCTCAGACTCATTTTGTTTATTCCCATCTTCATTTTCAAGTCTCGCTTTTTGTGCACAAATGAACGCACCACATAGTCGATCTATATAATCTGCTCTGTTGGTGGATTTTGCATTCCACATTAATAATGAATTTAAATTCTCATTGCATGTTCCTTTAACTTTCAGAGTTGAATTTCTTGAAATAAATGTATGGATACATCAGATTTATAAAGTTAACGTTGTATTATAAGACCATTACTGATTATACTGTTTATATTTTGGTGGTCTATTCTGGTTCTGTCTTTCCACCTTTTCTTTCTTTCGTTCTTTCTTTCTATACGATAAGACAAGTTGTACAATGGAAGGATAAAGTGTGGGGCCACTTTGTGCAAGGGTGAGTTTGCAGTGATGGGATGAGTCTTCTGCGAGTGGGAAAATCCAGCTACATAAATTCCACTATCTGGGGTCTCATTTGGATTGGGGCATCCACTTGTACATGAAGCCTCACTCTTGCAACTGACAGACACTATTGCTGGTTAGGAATTGCAAACCCAGCATAGGGAATGCGTTCACGACACAGGATTACTTTCTTCCTTTGGTGGTCTAATCTTGGGTTATGGCTGGAATGGAGCTTGATAGCAAGGGCGGGAGCACCGGTTGTTCTCCCTAAATCCTGTTTTCATATGGGAGATTAGCCGGACTATGTCCACCCCTAAAGAGCAGGCCAAATTGGGGCCTCTTGATTAGGGGTACACAACAGAGACATTTCCACCATGTCTCTAGTTGATCAATGGGTGGAAATGGACAAGTGAGAGAAGTAGCAGGCTGTACCCCTTTTCCCGTCTTTCCACATGGAGCTGTATAGTTCAGGGGTTCAGTCTTTGTCTTGGCTAAAAAACCATGTGGATAAATTTACCAACCAGCTGATACATTTTCCAGCCGAACTCTATTTAGTAAGGGTAATTGAATTGGCTTCCTCTGAAACTAGGTTTTTCAATTTTTTAACATCTTTAACATTTTGTACTTGATAAATTAATCATTTCAATTCAACATGTATGTCTTAGATGAAGAATATTAATTTGTTATCGTATATGTGTGTGTGGAAGGTACAGAACCAGTATGCAAGTTCAGCAGTGTTTGTCGTATATTTTTTCGGTTATCCACAGCATATTCTTTGTCATTCTAACTCGATAAACTTCCAAGTTACTCTGTTTGCTCATAAATATTTCCTTTCTTGTCATAATGACCCATTGTTAGACCTGCCGTGATTTCCCCTGTCTTTTTGCTTCTGACCGCCTGTTTTTGACTGTGTGTCACATTTCTTTTTTGCTTGTTTTGAGACTCTGGGCACTTTACCACTGCTGACCAGTGCTAAAGTGCAAGAGCTCCCTGTGTAAAATGTATGGGTGATTGGTTTAACCATGATTAGCATATTTTATCAACTATTAAGTCCCCAGTAAAGTGCACTAGGTGTGCCCAGGGCCTGTAAATCCACTGCTACTAGTGGGCCAGCAGCACTGATATTGCCACCCACATGAGTAGCTCTGCAAACATGTCTCACACATGCCACTGCAGTGTCTGTGTGTGCAGTTTTAAACTGCCATTTCGACCTGGCAAGTGTACCCACTTGCCAGGCCCAAAACTTCCCTTTTACTACATGTAAGTCTTACCTACGATGGGCCCAAGGCAGCCCCATGGGCAGGGTGCAGTGTATTTAAAAGGTAGGACATGTACTGGTGTGTTTTACATGTCCTAATAGTGAAATCCTGCTAATTTCGTTTTTTTACTATTGCAAGGATTATCTCTCCCTTAGAGTAACATGGGGATTGCCTTGAAATATCTTTTAAATGTAATCTCCCATTAGGAGCAGATAGAGATTTGGAGTTTGGGGTCTCTGAACTCACAATTTAAAAATACATCTTTCAGTGAAGTTGGTTTTTAAATTGCATGTTTGAAAACGCCACTTTTACAAAGTGGGCATTTTCTTGCTTAACCATTCTGTGCCTCTGCCTGTCTGTGGAATACACATCTGGGTTGGCTGACAATGGGCTCTTGTGCTTTCACTCTAGACAGTCACACAAAGGGAGCTGAGGTGTGCCTTGTATATCCTGATGGCCCATCACGAGGCTGATGGGCCTTCCTGAGCTAGAGTGGTGGGAGGAGTTGTCCCTGATACTAGAATAGGGTTGTATCTGTCCTCAAACAAAGCCATCTCCACCCCCCTGTAGTGTGTCTGGAGCCAGGTTAGGGAGAGGCAACGTCTTGTGCACTACAGACTTTCCTTTGAAGTTTGCCTACTTCAAAAGCAGAAAGGGGTATAAGTATTGGACCTCTGAAAAATCAGAACACTTCTGAACTGAGGACATTGTGCCAGGAAGAAGAGCTGGATGCTGTATGAGGGACTGCCACTTTGTTGTGCTGGCCTGCTGCTTGCTGCTTCTGTCCTGGGAGTGAAAGGACTGGGCTTGTGCGTGCCTGCCTGCTGTAAAGAAGTCTGAGGGACATCAAAGACATCACCTACCAGTGCATGGGCTCTCCTGCTGAGAGCCCTGACTTGCCACGTGGTGCCAAATCCAGTTCCTGGGCCCTTGGAAGTGTAACCTGGTGATGTTATGAGTAATCCATGAATCGACTCCCAACGTCTGTTTTCTTGATGCATCACTGCAAAAGATGAACACATAGCCGCTGCCTGCACCCATGCCTGGTTCCCGCTGGAAGCCTGAACCATGGCTTTCACTGCAGGCCCCAGCTCACTGTTGCAGCGCATCAGAAAAATCACTGCAGTGTGAGTTCCGGGCACCTTGTCGCCGATATCCGTGGCACCCACTCTGACGCAGCACCTGCTCGTGGCTGATGAATCGATGCAGCACCTGCCTCGCGGCTGAGAAATCGACGCAGCGCCTGCATCGCCGCTTCTGCATCTATGCAGCGTGTCTGGATTTTCGATGCATCATCCCTCAACGCTGACTTTTCATTGGCAGCGCGCCACAGTAAAGAACCAAAGCCGTGTGTCCAGAAACCAACACATCACCGTCCCTGCGAGTAAGTAACTGACACATCACCTCCCCTGCCCAGCATAAAGAACCAACGCATCACCTCTGTGTAGTAAGGAACCGCTGCATCATTTTAATTTTCAGGCGCCTCACCCCCCTGCGCCTTGCACCGTCTTTGATTTTTGATGCATCTGAGGTACTTTGTGCTTAAACATACACATCCATTGATTTCCTATGGACTAAACTTGCTTAATTTTTTTTAAGTGATATTTTGACTTGTGTATGTTTGATTTTTGTTGTTTGGTGTTGTTTTATTCAAATAAATATTGGCTATTTCTCTAAACTGGTGTAGCCTCCTTTTGTAATGTTTTCACTGTGTAATTGTGTGTATGTACAAATGCTTTACACATTGCCTCTGAGATAAGCCTGACTGCTCATGCCAAGCTACTAAGGGGGTGAGCAGGGTTTATCTTAGCTGTGTGACTCCCTTACTAGAGTAAGGGTCCTTACTTGGACAGGGTGCAAACCACTGACAACTAGAGACCCCATTTCTAACACACATGATGTGCTAGCGTATGATTTACTCCTCTCTCACCCTCCAGGGGTCCCACTATGCTTGTCTATTTGGATGCTACGGGGTTGCTGTGTTCTTGACTCAGACAGTTGAAGTATAATCTCCGCTCAACCACTTATTTCCTCTACAACATTCTTGTCCCTCCTAATGACTGTCAAATGTATCTTCTCTGAAGAGGCCCATTCCATTAAATCTCTTTTGCCCTAATGCATTGGAATGCAGCAAGTGGACGTCTATCTAGCACTTAGCCAGCACTGTCTCCAGGGCTGTCAATCTATGTCTCATTTTACCCCTTTTCGGTTTTGGGATGATTTCGAGCAGGCAGGGCTTAAACAAGACTTCTGAAAGTTTACAGGGATTTAATAGGCTTGCTCCTTGCTATCGAAGCTATCTACCAAGTTTTATTTCTTAAAATATTCGTTCTATTTTTAATTCTTTTTTCAACTAGTGAGTTTGTACCACATAATTCGTCCAAAGCAGGTATTAAAACCCTGTTATTTTCTTCTAGGGGCGTTTTCGCATCAACCTCCAAGGAACTGGTCTTGCTCTAACAGACTCAACCAAATGGATATCTCAAGGAAATTATGCTGTGGCTGAAATAAAAAAATCACCAGTAAGATAATGTTTTATGAATAAGCTATCACTTGTGACATTGTAATTGCTTTATATTTAGAGATAGTGCGTTATCTCTGATACCCTTTTGAACAGATAAACTAACTCTGGCCCAAAAAAATAGTCAAAAGCCTCTGTATCACCCACAAGGTCCTCTCCTGAGGGGGCAGCCTTCTTCACTAATAAATTGCCACTCTGCTAACCTGACATGTACCTCTGACACCTGGGTAAGGCCACCGTTGCAACCCCCACAACACGAAAAAATGTAGGGCAGTATAGAATCATTTTGGCATTTATGGGACAGCTTTTACAGTGGGAGCGGTATTTTGTGGAGAGGTTTACCAGCTCTTAACTTTGCTTAGAAAGGTTTACAATCGATTTGATTACCATTTGGATGCTTAAGGTACCAGTATCCGAACAGTTTGAAGTTATCTGAATAACACTGTACATGGTAAGGGTTACTCTATTTCTCACTATACTTTAGGATCCCCTGTAAAATGCTAAAACGGCCATGGAGTTCGTCTGGCAATGTAAGGCAGCATTCTTAGGGTACAACCCGCTGGTAGCCGAAAAAGGCACTATGTTACAGTTTAGAAGCTGCAAAAACACCAATTCACTGAGGGGCGCCTCACATAAAATATTTTTGTCTATGATCATGTAATGCTCTATTCCTATTGAAATCGATGACGTTTTTTATTCATACTGGCTCTATTGTTCCCCTTCAAATCTGGTGTAGGTATGTGTGGCCGCAGTGAAAATGAGCGCAAAGATGTGTAAACTCATCTCATTTAACGCAGTTGAACACTGTCCCTGAAAAGCATGCATTCCTGAGTCTCTCAATGGCTTCATTTAAAACTGTCTAAGGGCCAGTGCAGAAGTGGTCCATTAATATATGTGAGCCCGAAGGCAACCCTCTACAATACAATGTGTGACCCCAGAGAGCGTACTTGCCCAGAAGAATTTTCCATTTCTTTCTATGCCTAAAGAGCCACACTTAATAAGGGTTCTTAATTTCTGGTAGCCTCTTTACCCTTCCTGCTTTATCCATGGTATCTTGTAACACAAAGCCTAAAATTAAGTATTTGTCCACTTGAGTTGAGTTGATTTTCATAAACGTATTCATGTTAAAGTACAGCCAAACCTCATCGGAAGCATTCATGGCCCAGCACAAGTGTCTCCAAAAACGCTCCGACTCAAGTGTTTTCTGCCGTTCTGGGGGAAAAGGGATTTTGCCATCCCATTGCCCAGTTCCCCACATGCCCTTTCATCAGTGTTATAATGACTTTATGAGACACAGTATAATTAACCACTTTTGACCCTATTTTCTTGAATGAGGAAGTGATTCAGGGCAACAACTGCACAGTCTCTCTTTATCACACCACAGTACCTCTCACACATACACACACAATCTCTCTTTCACTTACATCCCTCTCGAGCCATACAGTCTCACATAATCTCTCTCAACGCACATACAAAATCACAAAATTAATGTACCCCTCACTGTTCCACGATTTCTCTCACATACACCTACACACATATTTCTTCTCTCGTACACAACCTGGTTTTTACACACACACACCCAGACACAACTGTTCTTTGTTGTAGAACATATTTTTAGTGTCCCATATTCACTCAGTATATCTTTAAAACTGCTTTAAACGTGCGGGTACTCACAGTTACTGCACTTCTTAATTTGAAAAGGAGAGTACCTGCACTTCTCAGGGTGGATGCAATACACATAAAGGGACAGTATCAGCGCTTCTCCGTATCAACCAAGTACTCTGGAATAGTAAGTGCCTGCACTTTAATTTTTCCATTTCAAAAACCATTTAAAAATACGCACAAACTCCAAGGCACGTTTTATCACACACAAAATCACAATCTCTTACACAGATAGGTACTCACAGCATTTTCCCCACACGTAATCTTTCTCGCACTAAATCTCTTCCATATATCACCTCTCAAATGTACACAGGCCCAGATTTATTAAGGTTGTGCGTCACCCTTGCCCCATGCAAAGGGGCGCAGGGCGATGTAAAACGTAGAATAAGATTGAGCAAAAACGCGCAGGGCCACCTTGCTTGGCTCTGCATGGCTTGGTAAATCTGGAGTAACGGGAGGCTGTGCCAATCGCTGCCTTGCATTACTCTGCGTGGTGGGGGCGTTTCATTGGTGGACACAGAAACAATGCTGCCTGTAACGCAGGCCTCCTTGCTCCATGGCCCAAGGGTGCGTGCGACGGCTCTAGGCTGCAGATTGTGCCCTCTCCCTTTCACGCAGCCCAGTGCAGCAAGTTGTCTTGTGTGAAAAAAAACTTACATCTGGCCCCCCGTCTCACAACCATGTACTGTTTCACTCACGGAACCTTACACGCAATTGTCAGGGGCGCATGATCTTTCACACACCATTTTTCGCACAATCTCAGACATTTGTGTGCTTAGCTATACTGTTTTTGTTTATAAAGTAATTTAATTAGGTATAGCCTTGTTGTGCTGTTTGCTGAGCTACTTGGTTAGTAGTCGGATTTCCACGGCATTAGCTAGAGAGACGAATTCGCTGCCACGAGAAACGTCTTAAAGTATAACAACTTTATTATCACTCCTATGTTAAGCGTCGCACTTGCAGACTTCGCAAATGCCAAACTTGCTCTGCCTGCTGCGCTTCTTTGCAGTGATCACGTTTCCTGGCAAAGACTTTTCAAATGATACTTTGTTGTTGCCTCATTGGCAAGACTTTTCAAATGAAATATTTTATCAGTCAGCCTGGCTTTAAAAACGATCTAATCTAAAGCAGAACATGTTGTAGAAATAATGCCTTTACAGCGCCCGAGTTTGGCAGACAATATGTTGTATCAGGAGGATAGTTTGAGAAATCCAAGTGAAAATAGATTTCATCTGGAGTGAGGCATGCCCAGAATAATGTTTTTGTAAGAGTACAGCTGGCAAGAAATGCTCAGTTATAAAGCCAGCTTGTGCCACTGGAAAAACATTAGTATCAGCAGCCCCATAGTGAGAGGCAGAAAAGTATCCCACACTATATTATCACTTTCAGCAATTTTGTCTTCAGCTAAAACTTAACTATAATTCCCAAAGACCAGACTTAGACTATGCTAGTTTCAATTTAGATTAGGTTACCTCCTGCAAGATCACTGGAGCTGCCTGCAAAAATGTCTGCACACTCTAGGTTTTGGGCTAACTAAATTGGGAATTATTTACAACTGGGAACTGGGTCCAGGAGTGTGTGCCAGCTGACCTGCTCCTACCCTTCCTGGCATACATTATTGTGCGAGCCACAGAGGTGTGGTCCTTTGTCGCCCTCTCCAGTGCCTTATTGGGGCGGGTGCCAACTAACCTGTTCATCTAGGTTTCTCAACAGGAGTCATGTACACTTTTATCCTGGGCAAGGCGGGAGGGAGTTCTTTGTATACCCCCTCCATAGTCTTAGAGGATTATGTGAGGGCATTTCCTTCCCTTTTGCTCTTTGGCTATGTAAGGGGGAAGAATCAATGCTTAATTTGTAAAAAATTAAGTGCCAGGGCCCTTCTCAGAAGGCCACTGCAGCCTGCAACACGCTTTGCCCGTGCCAGCGCTGCCAATGACAGTACCAACATAACATAATCATCACACTCCTGCAAGTGAGACAATATGCTCTTAGACTCGGCGTCTCCCTTAGTCTCTGGCTTCACAGGATATTTGCAAGACAGAGCTCTCCTCCAGTGCAGCTTTATAGACAGCCCTGTTCATTCTGCTTCTGTATGCTGCTGTAATGCACTTAGACAACGTCTGGGAGTCCATGCAGATTGTGGGATTTAATCCTCGGCACCATCTCCACAAAACTCACACAGAACCCTTGTATTTGGTTTAAAATTAAGCATTTGATTGCCCTGGGGCCTTCTGGTGCTGGATTTACAGAGATTTACATAAGTAACTGTCCTTGGTTACACTAAAAATTGCCAAGTTTTAAGCTGTTTTCGAAACTTCAAAATATTAGTTTCACTTCTTAGATTTTGGGGAACGGAGTTCCACTTAATCTCTAGCTCCTTTTGAAGAGATCTATCTCCTTGCCTGACGTGCTGAGGAGGGCCATGATGTTCTTCTAGGGGAATACCAGGCAATTAGATGCTTGAGAATTCCTGGAGCCTGTTCATTGAGAACTTTGAATCCAATACATAGACTTTTAAACATAATACCTTTATGTACAGCAAGCCAATGCAATGCCGAGAGATGACCAGAAAGGTAAGCCTGATGTGGAAGGCCCTTCAGAAGCTGAGCAACACAATTTTGCACAATCTTATGTAGCTGCAATGCACAGGATGGTAAGCATATGAATGCCTTTTGCCCTGTGCTTATCCTTGGATATTGGTGCTTCTGAAAAGCAGGAATCCTTTTGCCTTTGCCTGGAGTACCCCCACTATGTCTCAGTGAACTGTCACAGCCTATTTGTATTAGATGGTCCTGAAAACTGAACATAGCTTCACATGGACAAAACATTTATTTCTGCTGTTTTGTACTCTTTAGACCTCCATTATGAGTGCCCTCTTAATTCTGATGTGACCGATAATGGTAGTAACTAGCATCATCATAGTCGTGAGAGCCACAGGAACACCACAGATCTGCTTAGTTTTACCGAACGATTTGGATAGCAGAAAGTAGCTGAAATCTATGAGTAAAACTCTGTGAAGAAATCTGAGAAATTACTTGGGGAATGAACCCTGGATTTACCAAGTTCCCTGATAATGTCTAGATTTTAAGTGTCCCTCAAGATCCCACTTTTACTCCTGTAATAACTCCAACTGCAGAGTTAGTGGTACCCTTACCATAAGTAACTTGAGTGGCAGAATTAGTGGTATGATTACCGTGGACCTCAAAAGACAGCCTGTGGGTAATGTTGTCACTGAGCTTGTCTTAGTAATTTGGTGTTTCACTTTGCATTTCTCTGCATCCCTCACCATCTTGCAATCATCCTTGTCAGCCAGTTATATTTCAATTTGCTTATTTGTGTATCATGTTCTCATTATACCTGTCTCTTCGAGTGAGTGTATTTGGTCATTCAGTCTCCCAACCTCCGCCTCCAGTTTGTTGTGCTATCCCTGGAATGTGCTTTGATTTGTGATTTCTTTACGTAGTCCTCTTTGTCTTAAAAACATATATTGTATACAGTTGATGGCTTTACAGACTGTCAGTCAAAGCAGACAATCTATAAAAATATATCATATAACCATGACTCTGTAGTTATAGTTCATTCCATTTGTCCATCAGCAATAGAAATTGTGGATTACTTATAACTTTATGAAACTTTCCAAAAGAGACATTTAGTCACCCAGATTTAACTTTAAAAATATTGTTAGAAATGGGGGTCTCTAGTTGGCAGAGGTAGGTACCTTTGTCCAAATAGGGGCCCTTGCTTCTAGTCAGGGTAAGGGGGATACACACTTTAGATAACCCCTGCTCACCCCATTGGTAGCTTGGCACGAGCAGACAGGCTTATCCCAAAGGCAATGTTTAAACTATTTGTACTAACACTCACAGTAACACAGTGAAAACACCACAAAAGGACACCACACCAGTTTAGAAAAATAAAGTATCTTTATCTAAACTAAACAAGACCAAAACGACCAAAATCCAACATACACAGTTAAAAATATGACTTTCAAAAGGTTTCAAGGACTTGTACCATAGAAAACTATGGATGCGTGACTTTTCACCCAAGTACCTGTAGATGCGTGAAAGTTCCAAAAGCCAAACAGCCGCAGAGTCGGAAAACAAAGAGATGCGACACTCCTGAGACCTTGGGGAGGCGATGCGACAGTCCCGCTGCACGCAGAGGAAGGGTTGCGTCGAATCCAGTCTGTATGGGAGTGATGCGTCGATTCTTCGTGACGGTTCCGGTCCGCAGGTGATGCATTGGACGCACTTGCCGCACAGGCACCATGCGAGGAAGTCCGGGATGCATGGGCGATTGATGCAGCGGCGTCGAGCGGCACTGCATCGGTCCTCTTCAGCCGCGATCCCTCGATGCGTCGATTTCTGTAGTTCTTTGTTTCTTCTTTCTTCAGCTCCCAAACAGCAGCAACAACCTCCAAAGGCCCCAAACCGGCACAGGCACATCTTGTCAGGTCAGAACTCACAGCAGCAGAGTTCAGGGGAGCTGGGGCTGAAGTCTTTGTGTCCCCGAGACTTCGGAACAGGAGGCCAGCACACTTCAGGCCCTTGGAGATCTCCTTCAAGCAGGGGACACAGCACACAGCAAAGTCCTTCTCCTTTCCTTGGCAGAAACAGCAACTGCAGGCCAACCCCAGACACACAGCAAGGGCAGTACTTCTCCTTAGTCTCTCCAGCTCTTCTCCTTGGCAAAGGTTCCTCTTGAATTCCAGGAATGATCTAAAGTCTGGGGTTTTGGGTCTGATACTTCTACCCCAAAATGTCTTTGTTCTCTTTGTGCAAGGGGCTCTGAGCCCAGTTCAAACCAGTTCTGTGGGCACTTCTGCGAGTGCACAACAACATCCATTGTCAGTGTGAGCCTTGGCTCCAGACACACCACAGGGGGGCAGAGCCAGCATTGTGGAAGGCAGGCACAGCCCTATTCAGGTACAGGTGCTACTCCTCCCACCACTCCAAATGCAGGTCAGGCCTATTCAGCCTAGTGCTGACTCATCCAGACTCCTGGAACCACTGCACCTCTCCAGCCCCTGTCACTCCAAAGCCAGACAGTCAATCCACAAACAGGCAGAGGCGCACAGGATGGTTGAACAAGAAAATAGCCACTTTCTAAAAAGTGGTATTTTCAAATACACAATTTAAAAACCATCTTTACTAAAAGATGTGTTATTAAATCCTGAGTTCAGGGATACCAAACTCCATTTTTCCATCTTATCTCTATGGGAAGATATGCTTGTAAAATGTTACAAAGCATTCTGTCCTATGGGGCAAGATAGCCTTTCAATAGTGAAAAACGAAATTGGCAGTATTTCACTATCAGGACATGTTACACACACCAGTACATGTCCTACCTTTCACTTACACTGCACCCTACACAGGGGGGTACCTTGGGCCTACCATAGGGGTGTCCAGTGTGTAAGAGCAGAGAAGTGTAGGGCCTGGCAAGTGGGTGCAATTAGTTAACAAACTGCGCACAGGCACCGCGGTGGCAAGCCTGAGACATCTTTTCAGGGCTACTCATGTGGGTGGCACAATCAATGCTGCAGGCCCACTAGCAGCATTTGATTTACCAGCCCTGGCGCACTCAGTGCACTTTACTAGGGACCTACTGGTAAATCAAATACGCCAATCATGGATAACCAATCACAATAGCAATTTACACAGAGAGCATATGCACTTTAGCACTAATCAGCAGTGGTAAAGTGCCCAGAGTCCTATAGCCAACAAACACAGGTCAGGAAAAATAATAGGAGGAAGAAGCAAAAAGTTTGGGGATAACCCTGCAAAAAGGGCCATTTCTAACAAATATTAAGGCCGATTCATGGGACCAGGTACATAAGTAAAAGATTAACTTCTTAATAAAAAAGTTGTAGAAAGGATATACAAAGCAGCAGAACAAAAAACCCTGTACAGATTGGAACCAACATTAGCAGGAAGGTAGAGATCATTCTGAGATTCTGAGGGAGCATCCTCTTTAGAATAATAGAACCAATAGAGAGAAGCGCTCCTTCAGAAATCCAAATTCAATTAAACTCCAATAGTCGGTGAAGTTTATAGAAACACTTAAATTCTTCTTCAATCCATCCAATAAAGTCCAATCACAGTTCTTGTAAAAATTATCACATTTTATTCTTCAAATTTCTTTTTTCTTTATTAAAACTTTTCACAGTGATTAGATCAGCCCTGCCAGTGCATTTGACCATTACTAGGACTTCACCAGGGCTGTAAGAAAATACAAAGAAAAACAATATTTACAATTAAAAATATCAATATACAAAATACTTACAATTATTAAAATAGCAGGTAACACATAAACCTAAAGCATCCATAACAATTCATATTTAGAAGATCATAAAAATCATTACTGTATAGTTTAAGTATACAGTCACCACTGAACTGTGAATATTTTTGCAAAATAATACATAATATGTTGGAGGACCAAATAATTACCATCCATGTACATCAATGATTAATACATTTCATAGAAACCCAGATAAACATGATCAGTAGTTTTAATATCCCTAATAACCATTATATACATCATCAAATATTTACATTTCCACTTACATAAACATCAGAAGAGTACCATTACAAAATCCTGACCATACAAATCTTCCTAATGTCCAATATCCTGTGTCCTATTTTATCTAAAAATTTCAACCAGTGTTAAATCATCCATATATGTTCCATTTCACTGTGTTTTATACGTTTCTCTCATGCATTAGAAATTCATTAGAAATTGAGTGTCTGGAACAAAAAAGTCCCCATTATCTATTAACAGATAGGGCCCACATCAATATCCAGAATGTTATCAGGTTGCAAAATTGTATGTGTGTACTAGGTTTTGTTCACTAAATAAAAGATCCTAAATGTGAATTATACATACTTGTTCAAGCCTAATTATGGTAAATGTAATATTTTTTCAGGCCACCCATTTAGGTAGTCTGAATGCTATTTATTGTGTGAATGATGTGAACCAAAATAATCTCACAACCTGTATTTAGTAATGGAAAATTTGAAAACAATGGTGTAAGGTCCATATCTCCTTAATTTTAGCATGCGAGTTGAGTACTATAATTATGATGCAGGTTCAAATTACAGATACCAGATTCACCAAGTATCCGATATCCTGTTTGCATATAAGACTCAACTAGATTACATTAATTTCAATGTTGGAGATGATACATAAATTATATCTATAATCTTATACACTGTTATAATTCCACTATTTTCCATACTCAGTGTTACACCTACAGCCCATTTTGAATCCCAGTAATTCTCAGGTAGCACAAGGCCCTGATCACTGGATATATTTGTTTTAAATTAAGTATTATAGTGATTTTTAGTTTGGTAAATGAAGGAAGATTGTGGAACAGTCTAGAAGACAAAAAGAGCTTTGTATCTGAAGAAATGCAAATTGGTTGTAATTGCTTTTATTAACCAAGCAGATATGAATATGGTCATCAATTGCAATGGAAGGAAACCTGTTTTTACTTGTCAGGCTGCTCTAAGCAAACATATCATTAAATGGTAGAGCACTAAGGCCTTTCATACATCACACTGATATGAACTCAGCAGGGAAGAAGGGCATTGACAGTAGGGATGTTAAAAGAAAATTAAAGAAATATTTCATTTGTTCTACAGGATGGAACAAAAGTCATAGGGAAATGTGGTGGTTACTGTGGAAAGTGTACTCCATCGACAGGAACTGGCCTTAGTGTACAAGTGTTGTAGAATTGGTAAGTAAATACTTTCCCTTATACATTTTTTGGCTCAGTACATTTGCAGAAAATAACACATACTGTCAACTTGAATGATCATACTGTATACGTGTAAAGAAATGGAAAAAGTTATACTTTCTCTAACATTGTGGTTGACCACACTTCCATAATATGTATTCTTATCAACTGGAAAAACCTAAATGTGGAAATGTTTTAACGTGGGTAACCCTTTCACCTACCATTAAAGGTAGGTATGACTTCTTGTTGACTTGCTAAACTGGATAGCAAAATGTGTAAACTTCAATCTCCACACCCCTTTAGTATTTATAAATTGGTAATGTTACCAGGTGGAAATGGTAGATGTGTTACATTCCGTCAATGCTTCTCTCTTCTAGATGCTGCTTAGGGATTATTAGACATGACATCCTTGGCATGATATTCTCCCAAACCTTTTGCCTTCACTACTCAGGTTTTGCTTAATTTTGTTTTGTTGGCCTTAGGACTAAAGTGCTTGTGCTCTTTCCTTCAGACATGGAGAAATTGAACTACAGCAATTAATGTATTTGTAAGTCCCTAGTAAAGGGTACTACATGTACTCAGAGCCTGTAAATTAAATGCTACTAGAAGACCTGCAGCATTCATTATGTCACCGACAACCCACCTTTTAAAACATGTCTCAGGCCTGGCACTGCAGCCTGTAGTGCAGTTTTAAACTGATAATTCAACCTGGCAAAATAAACCTATTGCAAGGCCCAAACCTTCTTTTTCCCTAGGGCAGGCCAAAAAAGCTCATAGAACATGATTTATTGTATTTAAAAAGTAGGACATGTGTACTGAAGTTTTACATGTCCAGTTAGTGAAAAACATCTCAAGTCATTCTTTCACTGCTGTAAGGCCTATCTCTCCATTGACTAACACTGGGTCACCTTATTACATTTCATAAGTGATAACTTTGAATTGGAGATATGCTGTTTACACTCTAATGAACTGTAATAGAAGAACCCTTTTTAATAATAAAGCTGGATTTAAAGTCACAATTCTAAAAATGCCACTTTTAAAAAGTTGGCTTTTTCATGTACTAACCATTTGTGCCTTTTGCCAGTGTCCTGGTTCACATGACTGGGGATAGCTCCACTGTTGGGTTTCTGTATTCCTTCCAGACAGTAACACAAATGGGTCTTATGTGTGGACAGGATGCGCCATCGTGGCAGGATGACTGGGAGGCGCTGTACCCAGCCACACTTACATTTCAAAGGATTTGCCTCCTTCACACACAAAGGAACCTGACACCAGCCTACCCTGTCTTTTGTGACCCCAGACTTCTTGGAGCCTTGACAGGGGAAGGGAAGAATTTTGAGAACCAGATGTTGGGGTAGGACAGGGTGTTCCCTGATACATAAAGCCTGGCACCAGGTATAAATATTGGACCGTCAACACAAAAAAAGGGGCCACTCATCAGAAAACTCCTGGACCTATGCACAATACAGAATAACTAAACTGCCTTTCTGTCTGAGAAGTAAGACTGGACCTGCTTACCTTCATCTCAGGCTAAGCGGAGGGTCTCCAAGGGTCAGTTGGCAGACCTCCTGTTTGCGCTTTCGGGACATTACAAGGTCCAGAGGCCTCCCTGCAACTGCCAGCTGACCTGCAGCAACTGGACCTGCCTGTGCCCTGTTGGCCTCTGCTGGACTAAGCTCCTGATTACCAAGAGGTACCTGCCAGATCCTGGCCCCTTGGCTGGCATCAGTCTGAGCTCCTCCCAAGAGGAAAAGGTGAAATCTTGAAGTCTGGGCTCTTCGCAACCACGAACGTGCCCCTCCTCACAGATAGTCTGCCACCCATGATGACCGCCAACACAAAGCTCCAGTGAAGACCTGCTGTTCGAGCTACAGCGACTGACAGCGACAACAGCAACGCGAGATCTGATCTTCGCGCTACAGCAATGACAGCCCACGGTGACCGCCAATGCGAAGCTCCAGCAACTACCTTCCAGTACTCTTGACTGCCTCTTCCCGGTACAGCTATGACCATCTGCAACGAATAGGACACGTTACAACGCAAACATTTACAACGCATGCCTTTACAACGCGGTTTTTACATTGCAACATCCATTACAACGCATGATTTTACAACGCATGCCATCTCAACGCATTTTTAGAAACTACATTTACAACGCATTCCATTACAACGCATACCACTACAACGCATACCATTAAAACGCATAATACTTTTAGGGCAATAGTAGGGTAAGTGTTGGATAGTGTAGGGGTGAAAATTACTATTCCCACTCCAGTGAGTGCAACAGTAGGGTAAGTTTTGGATAGTGTAGGGGTAAAAATTACTATTCCAACTCCAGTGAGTGCAACAGTAGGGTAAGTGTTGGATAGTTTAGGGGTAAAAATTACTGTTCCCACTCCAGTGAGTGCAACAGTAGGGTAAGTGCTGGATAGTGTAGGGGTAATGCGTTGTAATGGCATGCATTGTAGTGACATGCGTTGTAATGGCATGCGTTGTAGTGACATGCGTTGTAATGGCTGCGTTGTAATGGCATGCGATGTAAAGGCAGTTGCTTTGTAATGACTGTGTTGTAAATGTAGTGCGTTGTAATGACTGCGTTGTAATGGTTGTTTCCCATCTGCAACGCTCTCCATGCTTCTTGCATCCTCATCCACTGCGAACGGAGCTCTTTGCACCAGTCCATGAGAAGATAACTCTTTCAGCGGGACTAATTTGTTCCCTGTATCTGATACCCACTCCATCGCGGTCTGCCTGAACTTGTGACTTTCCCCTGGTCTAGCATGACCAGATGACTGCGAGTGACGCTTTGTGCTTTTAGGCGCTATTTTCACAAATAACTTTGAAATTCTATATCTGTGCTTCAACTGATAGGATTTTTGTCCTTCTGGTAGCATTTTATTTATTACAATTTACTCTATCTTTCTAAATTGGTTTGGGAATTTTCCTGTGTTGTGTTTTCACTTTATTACTGTGAGAGCTGGATAAATAATTTACACATTGCCTGTACGTTAAGCCTGACTGCTTTGTGCCAAGCTACCAGAGGCTTCAATCAATCAATCAATCAGGGAATTGTAAGCGCGCTACTCACTCGTGAGGGTCTCAAGGCGCTGAGGGGGGGGGGTCCGCAGATCTGTTTAGCCGAAGAGCCAGGTCTTGAGGGTCTTCCTGAAGGTGTTCAGGGAGGGGGCACGTCTGATGTCTGCCGGTAGCTCGTTCCAGGTCTTGGCTGCAATGTGAGAGAAGGATCTTCCGCCTGCTCTGGCTCTGTGGATGCGCGGGGTTTCGGCCAGTGTGAGGTTGGAAGATCGGAGGTTTCTTTTGGGTACGTGGAAGTTGATTCTGTCGTTGAGGTATTTGGGTCCGTTGTTGTGTAGGCATTTGTAGGCGTGATTGAGGATTTTGAAAGTGACTCTTTTCTCCACGGGGAGCCAGTGGAGACTTTGTAGGTGTTGGCTGATGTGTTTGTGTCGGGGGATGCCGAGGACGAGTCTGGCGGTGGTGTTCTGTATTGTCTGGAGTTTGCGGAGTAGTGACTTGTTGATGCCGGCGTAGAGTGTGTTTCCATAGTCCAGTCTGCTGGTGATGAGTGTGTGGGTGACTGTCTTCCTTGACTCAGGGGGGATCCACTTGAAAGTCTTGTGGAGGATGCGGAGGGTGTTGAAGCAGCTGGAGGTGACGGCGTTGACCTGTCAATTCATGGTGAGTGATGAGTCGAGTACGATGCCGAGGTTCTTGGCGTGGTCTGAGGGGGTAGGTGGGCTTCCGAGGGCGGTCGGCCACCAGGTGCTGTCCCATGCAGAAGGGGTGGTACCGAGGACGAGGACTTCTGTCTTCTCGGCGTTGAGCTTCAGGCAGCTGTTGGTCATCCAGACTGCAACGTCTTGCATTCCTTTCTGGAAGTTGAGTTTGGCAGTGGTGGGGTCTTTGGTGAGGGAGAGGATGAGCTGGGTGTCGTCGGCGTAGGATACGATGGTGAGGCCGTGTTGTCGGACGATGGCTGCGAGGGGGGTCATGTAGATGTTGAAGAGGGTGGGGCTCAGTGATGAACCCTATGGGACTCCGCAGGTGATTTTCGTGGGGTCGGAGAGGAAGGGTGGGAGTCTGATCCTTTGGCTTCGTCCGGTGAGGAATGATCGGATCCAGTCCAGGGCTGTTCCTTGTATGCCTGCGTCGTGTAGTCTGTCGACTAGTGTGCAGTGGGAGACGGTGTCAAAGGCCGCTGATAGGTCGAGTAGGATGAGGGCTGTGGAGTGGCCTTGGTCCAGGAGGGTGCGGATGTCATTTGTGGTGGCAAGTAGGGCGGTCTCTGTGCTGTGGATGCTTCGGAATCCGGATTGGGATGGGTCGAGGACGGCGTTCTCTTCAATGAATCGTGTCAGTTTCCTGTTGACTGTTTTCTCTGCAACTTTGGCTGCGAATGGGAGGAGCGAGATGGGCCGATAGTTCTTGAGGTCGGTGGGGTCAGCTGTGGGCTTCTTGAGCAGGGGTCTGACTTCTGCGTGCTTCCAGTCATCTGGGAAGGTGCCTGTTTTGAAGGTGGTGTTGATGGTGCGTTGTAGTTCAGGTGCGATGGCGGCCGTGGCTCTGTGGTAGATGTGAGGGGGGCAGGGGTCAGTTGGGGCCCCCTAATGGATGCTTTTCATGGTCGAGGCGGTGTCTTCGGCCGTGATCGGTGTCCAGTTGGAGATGGTGGGCTGGCTGGTGTTTCTGGAGGCGGGGGGCCGTCTGTGATGCCTGGTGGATGGTCGATGAAGTTGTCGTAGAGGTTTTTGATCTTGAGGTGGAAATAGGTTCCAAGCTTGTCGCAGAGGTCTTGGGATGGGGTGATGTCTGTGGCTTCGCTGTGTGGGTTGGTGAATTCTTGAATGACACTGAAAAGTTCCTTGGAGTTGGTGGAGTTGGCCAGGATTTTGTTGTGGATGAAGTTCCTCTTGGTGGCTCTGATCTGGTTGTGGTAGTCCGTCATGGCGTCCTTGTAGGTGGTGTGGTTTTCGGTTGTCTTGGTGTTTCTCCAGTTCTTCTCCAGGCGTCTGCAGGTGCGTCTGGCTTCTTGGAGAGCGGTGGTGAACCAGGCGGATTTCCTGGGGCGTTGTCTGTCGGTGTTGCATAGCGGGCGAGCTCGTCTGCGCAGTTGGAGATCCAGATGTGGAGTTCTCTGGCTGCGTCGTTTGCTTCGGGTGCCCAGGTGTGGTTGTCTCGGGTGAGGGTGGAGTTAAGTTGCTCGTCAGTAACCTTGCTCCAGTTCCTTAGTGGTGGGCGTGGGGCTGGTTTGGGTGCCTTGGGTTTGTTGATGGCAAAGTGTACGCAGTGGTGGTCGGTCTATGGCGGCTGCGTTGTGTAGCTGAATTGGACGCTGTTTCCTGCCGCGAAGGTGGGGTCGAGGGTGTGTCCTGCTCTGTGGGTCGGTGTGTTGACGAGTTGTTTAAGTCCGATGTTGGCGAGGTTGTCACAAAGGATAGTGGAGTTGGGGTCGCTGGGGTTGTCGAGGTGGAAGTTCAGGTCTCCAATGAGTATGTAGTTTGTTGAGGCGATGGCGTGGGGTGCGATGAAGTCAGTGGTGGTGAAGGGTGTTGGGGGGCCGGGGGGTCTGTAGACGAGGGTTCCTCGGAGTGTGGCTTTGGGGGTGGTCTGGATCTGGAAGTGCAGGTGTTCGGCGGAGGGGAAGGTTTCGATGGAGGTGGTGAGGCGGAGGGTGCTCTTGTGGGCGATGGCGAGGCCCCCTCCTGGGTGGTTGGGGCGGTCTTTCCTCTGGATCTTGTATCCATCTGGGATGGCGGTGCTGATGTCGGGGGCGGAGGATGCGTTGGTCCAGGTCTCTGTGAAGAAGGCGATGTCGGGCGAGAGAGAGTTGAGTAGGTTCCAGATTTCCATGGCGTGTTTGTGTACGGAGCGTACGTTGAGGAGGATGCATTTTAGGGTGTCGCCGGTGCTGGCGTCGGCAGTGTTGGAGGCCGGGGTGGCGGTGAGGGTCTGGCGGCAGTGGAGGCAGGAGAACTGGCCGTGGGTCATGTTCGGCTTAAGCACAGATTAATTTAGTAACTTTTGTGACTCACCCTGACAATGATTGTGTTTTTTTTCTGTGTGGGGCTTCCACCCCTCTCATCCTGTAACCAAATTTCTTACAGTGTTTCAAAACGTTACTTTGATCCCAGGTCAGGGTGGATTAACTGCAATGAGCTGATGGTGGTTTTAGTTGAGGGCACTCAATTACACACATCAAAGCCCTACAGTTGTGATTTCTACAGGTGTACAAAATCCCATTTTCACTGGGGAGTCACCATTTAAGGACACAAGCCAATCCCAGGCTTCTCAAAGACTCTTCAGGTCAATAGACATTAGAGAGTATACCCCCAGATGCTTGCTCGCCAACAGTATTTAGGCTCTCTTCAGCTCGCATTGGCTTGGCTAGCTAGGAGTCAATCACCCCCCTTATAGATCTGGGATCTACGTGGCTTTAATAGAGAGCTAAGGTCTGGGGCTTGGTCTCTGGCACAGGGAAACTTTTTCGAGGACATCCCTGTACCAAACAAAGTGCTTCACAGCTTGACAGAAAGGCACACCAGGGGCACATCTCAGTATCCAAAAAGCAAGGAATAACTCATTTAGGTTTTGGAAGTAGTGCTTACTAAGGTGTTTCATCATACATTGTCAAACAATCTTTTTCTGTCAGTAAAGATACGTAATCTTAATTTTGTTCAAGTGATCTTGGTTGTTTTGCTATGTGTTGCAAAGTCATCCTGTGCCCTGGGCACCCCCCAACTTTTTGCTGATTGATACTGGTGGTAACTGACTCTGACTGACCCTGGGCTCTGCCTAACCAGGCCCAAGGCCAGTGCAATGCTGAAAGAGACACATTAGAATACAGTTAAAACAACTACATACACTAGGGTACTCAATGGTATGGTGGGGTACACCTGTGATTGGCATGACCTACCCCATAAGCCCCTAGTATATAATAGGGCAGGGGGATTGAATCTACCTAGAAGTCCCTAGTACCCTAGGGCATGGCAGTTTCGAGGCCAGCAGCTCTTTTTGCACTTGCATGTGTGCACTGCTGAAGCCTGAGGTCAGTTTAAAAGCAGCCCTGGGTGCCAGGACTGCTTTTAAAAAGTAAATTGTGCCCAAACTCGACTTTGTGGTTTGGGGCATTTAAAAATAGATAACCTACAATGGTTTGGCATATTAGGGATCCCCAGGGTCTCCCCTAGGTATCCCAGGGGTGGGGGGTCAGGTATTTATAAGTTACACCCTTATAAAATGAGTTTTTATATGCCTGGGTAAAGTGAAATTTCACATTTCACTCCCCCCATTGTGGTAAAGTGCTGCTCAAATTCGACTTTGATGCTAGGAGCACTCTGGAGGGAGGGTCTGCAATATTTCTACAGATTCAGAACCCTTAAAGTCTCCCCTAGTGGCACATGGGGTGGGGGTCCTGTAGATATAAGCAAAGTACTTATAAAATATGTTTTTGTAAGTCCTGGTGCTGGAAAAATGGCCCAAGTCATTTTTCCCATTGCAAATCCCCTGTTACATAGGTTAACATGGTAGAAAGTTATTAACTAATAACTCTTGATAGGAGAGGGCTAGAAGTGCCTTTCAAAGACTTCCCTGAATGGTATTAATAAATGCAACAATATGATATTGTTGAAATTCTCCTAAAGTGTACATACAAGAAGTTATAAGACTTTCTTGTTTGTAAGTCCAGATTCAGCTCTTCCAGTGGTCTGCCCTGATTGGTCAGAGTTAAGTGGATTAGCCAGGCTGCCTTGAAGAGGTGATAAAGAGCCCCTGGGGTCAACCAGCTCTACTGGCAGGGCAGTGTGCTGGTCCAAAGGAATGCCAGGCCAGGGGGAGGAGTCATAAACTATGTTCATCAAAGAGGAGAGCAGAGAACAGTGTCATTTACAACTCTGAACTTCCCACCTTAGGCAGATGGTAGGATTAAGGAAGGTATGAGCAGATGCAGGGGGGAGAGTCTAAGTAAATTAGCCATCCTAGGGGTGTGTTTAGCCAGCTCTTGCCTCCTTGCTGGAAAATCTGCCATTATGGATTTGGACGATTTGATGCACTCTGGGACAAAATAATGCCACACTCTACAGGAAGTGGTCATATGTTTGAGGAGTTACCCTGCTCCCATTGGTCAGGAGTGACCTCCTGTCTGACCCATAGAACATGGAATAAGTATCTGAGAGGGGCAGAGCCCTCCAGATCTGCTGCTTGAAACTTACTGAAGCAAGACTTTGCCAAGCTGAGAAGTTTTGCTGTGCAAAGATTTCTAAGGCCTGACCTCTGAAGACTGCACCATCTGAAACTACAGCCCTGTGGATTATCTTGCTGAAAAGGAACTAAAGAGTGGACTCCCTGAAAGCTACAGGTTAAAAGAGCTCATCTGGAACATCACCAACTAAATCTGCACCTTGGAGAACTACCAGTGGCTTTGTAAGGGTGACGTCCAAGTGGATTGTGGGAACTGAAGTCCTCAACTTTCAAGGCCCATCTTGGAGCTTCCAGACCCTTGTAGTGAGTTTGAGACACTTTGGGACCCTTTGAGGAACTTCAGGAAGAAGTTCAAAAAGTTTGGAGAACTTTGGAGAAACTTTGAAAAAAAGCTCCATAGAGGGACCGACTCAACCTGGCCAGCCAAGCCGCCTGCCTTCAAACGCGAGCCGGCCAAACCACCCAGGTTCGTCCCGCTAAAAGCTCCGTCGGTCCAACTTCCAGAGTTTGACCGGGACTAGAAGAAATCTGAAGCCAGCGAACCCTCACCGGATCCGGCTACATGAAGAGCATCGAGAGACCTCGCGAGAAAAAGCTCCAGAAAAGTTTCTAAGTCCGCTCGTAGAAAAGGTGACCGGGAGCAACTGCGAGAGCCAAGCCGCCTGCCTTCCATCACGTGTCGGCCTGGGCTCCTGGGTTGCCCCGCTGAAGCGCTAAAGAAAAAGTTTCTAAGTCCGTTCCAGGGAAGTTGACCGGGAGCTCGTCGAAAGGCAATCCGGCAAACCCTCACCGGATCCGGACTGGCTGGGAGCTTGGAGGGACCTCGGGGAGAAAAGCGCCAGAAAAGTTTCTAAGTGTGAAGGTAGAAACTGAGACCGGGACCTGCCGCGAGCTGTAGCCGCCCAGGGGTCCATTGCGATCGGCCTGAAACTTTGACTTTGACCCGGTCTATCGCGAGCAGGTATCCCAATATGGTGCTATAATCTTCTAAGTGCTATATTTTGCTAAATCTTTGAAAATTCATATCTCCGGTTCCCTATTTTGGATTTTTGTCGTTTTGGTGTAATTTTAAAGATAAAAATATTTCCTATTTTTATAAATTGGTGTTGGATTTTTATTATGTGTTGTGTCTTAATTATTTACTGAATTGGTGTTTTTAAATGCTTTACATACCTGTCTTTGAAGTTAAGCCTGTCTGCTCGCAGCCACGTTACCAAGGGTTGAGCATGGGAATAATTTTCTAAGACCTATGCTGAGTCCTACCAATGGTTAGTGGCCTTATTGCCAGTGGCAGACCTACATTTGCCCCTGCCAATAATCCACTTTCCAACACTATGATTACAAATTATTGCTGTCCTTAACTATTTCTTCCTCAGGTTCTGGCATATCCAATGCTTCAGTGATAGAGCTGACCAACATGGAGCTACCTATGAAATGTACTCACACATTTGTAACTTAGGTTAGTTGTTTGTGTTTGAGGCAATTGCTGATAGAATGTCAGAAAGTGCAGGTGAAACCAGTCAGCTTACATTGTTACATTTCATTTTCTCTGTGAAACATCTGTACTGGAGACCAGACTCAGCCTTCAGCCTCGTAACCTCTCATTCTGCAAGCTTTGAGTTTTTGTTGCACCTTGTGTAGAATATACTTTCCTCACTCTTGCTGTATTTTTTGTGTTGGATTGATATCATGTTCACTCTTAGGGTGTTAACACCAAAAGCTTGCAGCATACCTAATGCCTCTGATATGTGATGCCCCAGTTCATACTTTAATTGTTCTGAACACTACTTCCCATAATATTCAAAGTTTGAACACTAAACTTGAACTAGCTGGTCATTTCATTCTCCAAGAGTGAGCTGGAAATCAGAAGCCTCAATTGACCAGGTAATCCATGACAGCCATGATGGTCCTGGACAGTAAACATGCTCAATGCTTCCCTCCCCCGCACACACAGAAAGGCCTATGAGGCCCTATGAATCTTGTTTCCAAAAAAACAAATTCCTGTTTATGGGGTTTGTATCTTGAAAATAAAAAAACTTTGCTAAGCTGGAACAACAAACGTGGCATCCGCTTAGCAAAATTTAGTGGCTTCAGTGGAGAGCAGCGTCAATATCTCTGCTGAAGATACAAAGGTCCATACCTACCTGGCAGGAATCTCTAAATATGGGGAGCGGTCTCTGCAGGGTGTACGCAGACCCTGTCCTCTGTTGACCTCGTGGCTATCCGCTAGAGTGTAAAGGAACCTGCTAGACCTTAAGCTTGATGTTTGTTGTAAAGTATATTTGTAGAAGTGATGTTGAACTAACTCAAGGATCCATCCATATTTAGTTCAGCCACTGAAGCTTTTCTAAAGGAACCTTCATCCTGTAGAGAAGAACACACTAATTGGCATTTGCTTAACATTTTATCTTTGTTCTTTATAAACTGTGTGATCAGATCTAATTATATTTTAATGCAAAATGGTGTGCTATGTAGAAGCAAACTCTTGCGTAAGCTCTGTACTGGCTTATTAAAAAGTTGACATTGTTCATAACACACCAGAGTCGACTTACAAGATCATATATTAATAGGATTTTACAAATGTTTTTATCTTTTAGGTGCTTTGAAAGTGAGAAGAAGAAATGTGATGGATGAAGAAACATGTTGTAATACCTCTGTATCTATGTGTGTATATGTACATATATATATATATATATATATATATATTTGTATATTCCAATTGTGTAAAGAATAATATTTATATTTTGAATTATTTATTTGATTTAATATTTTTATATGTGAAATGTTTAAAGTAATGCTGATTTTCATGTTTTTGTGAACCCTGCAGTCAGACTACTGCATTTTATGTACTCTACATCATATGTAGCATAAAGTAAAAAGTGGTGCTTTATTACCGATGTACTCGCTCACATTCAGTGATTAATTCCTTCCAGCTGTTACTCGCTATGAAGGCGTCTATGGTGCTACACAAACTCTTTAAGGGTATGTTTACGTTTTTCCCACATGAAAACCAAGATATCACCTAGATCCACACTCTTAAATCTGCTGCGCCCAATTGGCAAAACACTGGATCCCTTTGAAAAAGGTCTTAATAATTGCAAGCAGGACTATATATGCTAAAGACTTCACAAGCATTAGACTAATGGTCACGTTCTCACTTTTCAATTTCAAAAGGTCTGACCTTTACCTATATAGAATGTTTTTAGCTAGCCATTCAGTATTGTGATCTGATACTAGTGTTGTGAGTGGTACAGAGAGCGATGCCTTCTCAATGCACATCCAAAAATACTACATCATTTGAAAATGTGTCTTGCATACTTTAAAGTATGCAGTAATATTCGCCATTGCTCCTGTGGTAGCACTTTAGCTTCTCTGCGTCTATGATCATCAGATGTATAAGTTAGCTACATTTGTAAAAATGTTTATGAACAGTTGAGGAAGGATTTATAAAACCTGTTAAGCTGCTATTGTCGCTAGAAGACAAGTGACTTCAGTGATATCACCACATTTTGCACCATTTCCGGGTTGATGTACAATCAGCTCCACAAGTCTTGTTGTAGTATGGGCAGTGCTTGAAGTTACTGTACCATCCCTTTCAAATTCCACCATTGAGCTCGGTCACAGAGAATACACAACAAATGTATGTGGATGGAAGATGTGGGTAAATGTGGTACAGCATCTACATGTGTGGATGATCTGTGCAACCTGGATTATCTGGGTAAGGGGAACCCTCTGTGTTGGTCTGTATAGCCAGTAAATGTAGCCATACCATCACGTTCCCCAATGACGCCTTCTAATTCTTCTGACTGATGCAGTTTGCTCTGGATTCAACATCTTCTGTGTGGCTTATACTCGCACTATGAGTATGCAGGTGTAATCATTTGAACTATATCTTCCCAAAATATCTGGACCCACTGAAAAAGAACAGCTTGTTGGATCTGGAGTTTTAATCTTCAAAGACCAATAGTCACTTGTGAGGGCATTTCACACGCAAGACCTTGTAACTTGAGAGGAGTTTAATGATATTTTTTACAGTCCTTTTAATTCCAGTTTTCTCCCTCCCCTGTTGAAGGACTCTGAGGTCCAGGGCATAAGCACTAGAAGTAACATAAAACGATAATTCTATGAAATGCCTAAAGCCAATCTGATATTGAGAGCTTACTGGTCCTTTTCATGTTCACACTGTACAAAATGTATTTTCCCATTGCTGGATTGATCTCTTTCCCACAGCTTTAGCGGAGGACCATTCATTATGTCTGTTGTTCTATGAAAGTTGTAAAACCAGGTCCAGAGAACTCCCTGGTCCCTGTTGTCTTTACAGAGGGATCAAATCTCCCCTTATGCACACTCCCATGCTGAAATACCGAAACACACCATGGTGACCAGTCCTCTTAGCAGTGTGGTCCTCACAACAATGGTGCTGTCTGACTTTCTCAGTGTTTACCATCACTTAGAGGACTGGCCCTTCACTAGGCTGGATTACATATGCCCACCCACACATGCGTGTGTGCTTTTGTGTATACGTACATACAGACCAACACTATGGAGGAGCGTGTGAAGCTATACCTAGGTGAGAACCCTCAGCCTCCCAAACTGTCTGAAGTAATTACACTATAGAGGGTTAACCTATCTTTTTAAATCCTGTTATGTTCTGCGAGATTGTTGCGTGGCCCATGAAATATCTCCTCAGAGTGTTAGATCAACACCCAGGTGAATCAATGTGATCAGCACATCTCTGGTACCACCTGTGACCTGCTTCATCATCAGACCCACACCGCACTCACCTAATATGGGTGGGTGGGCTCGATTTGTTTGTAAGCGGAGTTCTTAAACTACTGCCTACAGATTAAGTGTGAGTTAAAATTGCCTGCCGGATCCTAATATCATGTTTAAACAGAAGGTCCTTTGGCAAGGTTAAAAACTGTGAGATTGCACAGGGGTACAATGGCCCTAGACATCTGAGGTCAACATATCGCCCTATTCATGCTTTATTGAATTTATGTACGAATGCATGTATGACTGGTTGAAATTAGCAACCTCACCACATACGGATTATTACACTTACTGGTCCTGAAGAAAGCCGACTAACCCACCGGGCATTAAAATGGCTGAAAGATGTTGACCTCAGATGTCGCGGGCCATTGTACCCCTGTGGCATCTCACTGTTTTTAACCTTGCCAAAGGACCTTCTGATTAAACAAGAGATTAGGATCTGGCAGGAAATGTACTCACATTTAGGGGCCTATTAGGATATCTGGTGGATCGCCACCGCCGGGCCGGCGGTGGCGATCCGCCCGCCAAATATCCTTTTTCACCCCCCGCCATATTAGCATGGCGAGGGGCACCGCGGCGGACGGAAAGACCGTCCGCCGCTTTTCCGCTGGTCGAACTGTCGACCGGGCGGAATAGGGTCACAATATGGTGGCGGTGTCTGCAAGACACCGCCATCCATATCATGATGTATGCGGTGACATGCCTTTCCATGGCGGAGACTCCGCCATGGAAAGGCATGCGGAGAATGCCTTCGGGGGCCCATTGCGGGCCCCCGGGGGGGTGGGGGGGTGGATGCCTGCACTTGGGGGGTACCCATGGTACCCCCCTTCATTGGCATGCACAAGGTGGCAGGCACCGCGCGGTGCCTGTCACGTTGTGCATGCCAATGCACGACATTCATATATTGCATTGTGGCGGGTGCTGCTTACAGCACCGCCCGCCGCAATGCAACATATGGCGGATGCCACCGCCACCATGGCAGTGGCATCCTAATTGTCATTGCGGGACCGCCGCACCTCTTGCGGGTGGTCCCGTTTGCCGTTGCGGTGGCGAGCGGACGCAGTCCGCCCGCCATCGTAATAGACCCCCAAGTACCTAGGCAGTAGTTTAAGTGCTCCGCTTACAAAAGCGTCTAGCCTTCCCACCCACACTAGGTGAGTAGAGTGTGGGTCCAATGATGAAGTAGGCCACGGGTGGTACATGTGGGTGAGGACCCAACAAAATATTCCAGAGATGTGCTGATCACAACGATTCACCTGGGTGTTGATCTCACACTCTGAAGAGATATAATATGGGCCACGCAACAATCTCGCAGAACATAACGGAATTTAAAAAGATAGATTAACCCTCTATAGTGTAATTACCATGTACATACACACAGGACACATGCTCACACTCAGTATGACAGTATTCATCTTGAAGTTGCAAAATCTGTGTACAAATTAAAACGTGAGTCCTTGTGCCTTAAGTAATGCTCTTTAGTTTTAATGTCATTTTCAAAATTATCTCTTGCTTTGTCGCTGGGCTGAGGTAGGCTGAAGAGTGTGGATCAGTAAAGAATATCTCTCTAAAGGAGAACTGCCATTAAAGGCTTAGGACCTGTTGTTTGTCAGCCAAATCGTACATCAAATTTGAGTATAAGGAACACCACAATGTTTGTTCCTAAAACATTGACATATTTAAAATATGTTTTGGTTTTGTAATGGCGTGCACATCCAGTGAAATGATGATGAGCACGTATGTATAGATTTGGAAAATGTCTTTAATGTATGCAAGAAAACTGCCTTAAATTTTATTAACAACACTATATGCGTCTGACAAAGTGGTATTCCATATGGTGGCCAAACTCTGTCTAATTACTGTTCTCATAATGTCGTTCGTTTTGGTGCTCGTATTACACAATTAAGAATTAGCACATTAGCATTGCAATGTTGTCTGAAAATGCAAATCACCAGCTTAGACCCGAAACAAATAATTGCAGCACTGTCAAAGCACGTTTATTTTGCTAAACAGATACACATTTTACCTCAGGTTAGAGGTACCGTTCAAGTGGGTACTGTATGTGTCACCACTAAGAGAAATGGTCCAGTCTTTACTCACTTTCTAGTGATACATACCCTTTTGTTCATTTACAGGAGTAGATTGCAAGCTCTTGAATTTTGCAAATGAGTGAACGAATTAAAAATATTTAAAAATAACTCTTTTGTGTTTGAAATACTTTATCTTCATGAATGTCTTGAAGTTCAACAGATAGTCTTCCATATCTGCCTTGTTGATTGCACAAGAATGGCTCATCAACCTAACAATTCAAAACAAGCATTGGCAATGCCAGTTGGATTTTGTCCTTGGCAAGGGGGTGCACTTTTGTTTTTTGTTTTCCAGAAACATAAGCCACAAAAATAAATAGAAGAAGAGAATAAAAGATCCCTCTTTATAAACGTAGCAGCCATATACTTGGGATAACAGATTGAAATTAATAAAATGCTCACTGCATATCGTTTTAAAAGGCTATAGTACTTACAACAACTGTTGAACCTTTTAGTTGAAATGCATGTCACAGGAAAACATGACTATTATTGGTACAAATAAACAATAGAATTGTCTTTGAATTACTGTAAGCTGAAGAAATAGTTAAAACCCAGAAGGATGAAAAAGGATAGAAAATGGAATGGAAAAGGTAATGGCAAAGTATTGGCTCAACAGTCCTGGCACGGATTTGCAATTCTTTCTAAGTGGAAGTGTACATTTGACTAGGCAAAATGTGAAGAGAGCCAGAGGTTGAAGTGGATTCACCCATTTCCCCACCATTTGTACTGTGGTAGGCAGAAGCGAAATGTGAATGACAGTTGAACATACCAATGGATGAAGAGGTCTGAACCAAAGCACCTTGGTGTATCTTTATAAGAATGTATTTTGATTTATGTTTTGTTTCTTACATGATGCTAGTGAGATATCGAAAGTTATCTCTAGGTCACCTTCCTGCACAAAAACAATCCAAAGAGGCGTTTTCCTCTTTCTATGTATGCTGCTGAATGCAGCACACAACAAGGAGAAATAAACATATTTCTAGTTACGCCTCAGCTCAGAAGGCATACAGATTTAGTGCTTCTCCAGGTTTACATCACTTTGTAAATCTGGGACAGTGTCAAATTCCATGGGTGTTGCATGGGAAGACCCACCACAATGCCCATGGAACGCCTCCCAGGTGCAGAGTAAGATGACACAACGATTTGCTCTGCGTCGCCTTACTCATGATTTATGAGGCCACTCAAAGACATGCAGGGTGACTTTGTGTGGCTTCATAAATTTTTATGAGAGCCTTGCATCACTCATTTACCACTTTACGTGGGGTAAAAGTGACGCAGGGCTCTCATGAATAAGCCCCTTATATTATGTATTTTCGAACAATGTTTAACTTACCCAAATTGCGAATTGATTTATTTAGTTCTTGCCCAGTATCATTACTAATTTCATAGCACTATAGATGAAATCTGTTACTCGTACCCAACACCTTTTAATAATAATACACATCATTAATCTCAGAAGGATTAAAAGCTGTGCCAAATTTGTTGGTAACAGAGCCAACATATTGGCATTGCATTTTATCATGATTGGATGTACCTGTTAAAACTGCACTTTTATAAATTCATACTTGCCTTCTTCCTGAATATTTTTGTAATTGTTTTCATGACCCTATAGCTAAGCCAGGGCTCTACCAGATAACTAATACAACATCACTTAGTAGTCACTGTGTCCTAATTAGCTCACTCCCACTATTGTAAAATGTCAAAATTAATATGACCAATTAGCGCTCAGTCTTAGATGCCACGCTCTACAGAAATACCTAAACAAATACATACTGATATACTGCTTAACCCACCCTCTATAATAAAGCGTATCTGAAAGAAACACATAGTGATAGATTCCTTACCTTAGAATATCCCCAGGCGTCAGACTGGATCCGGAAAGTTTTTGTCAGCAGTACCACTGCGCGTCGGTAGGGGCGTCGTGCGGCTCCGCGTCCGTTGTTGGCGTCGTGGTCGCCGAGATGACGTCGCGGGCGCTACTTGGACGCCGCCCATGCGTGCTGACGTCAGTTCTTTCTTTTTCCGCGCCAGCAAGCGCAGATCCGGAGAGAGCGGTACCCCTAGTCTTTTTTTACTACGTTTTTTGAGATCTTTTTCTCACCCTTTTCGAGTCGATTCGACTCCTGGTGCAGTTAGGGATGCCCGGGTTTAAGTCCTGCGAGGACTGTCATCGGATGATGTCGGTGACAGACCCGCACCGCGTGTGTCTCTTCTGCCTGGGGCGCGACCATGACCCCAAGTCGTGCCCCGACTGCCGGTCCATGGCGCCGAAGTCTTTGCAGGAGCGGTCCTGAAAGCTGCTTGAAGCCCGGCAGTCGGCTCCGCGCCGTGAGAGGTCCCGGTCCAGAGGGAGGTCGAGGGACCGTGCCCGGAGTCATCATCGGCGATCGTCGGGATCGAAGTCTTAGCACTCGGGGTCAGGTAAGGCAAAGCACAAGAAGTCGAAGAAACGTCATCGTTCTCCGACTTCCCCTTTCCGGTTGCGCGACACGGCTGAGGGTACAGGTGGTGCCACCTCCACGGCTCCGGCGGAGTCCATGGAGTCGCCGCCCAACTACCCGCCCTTCCCGGGGTCATCGGCGACTCCAGCCCAGATACAGGACTTCCTGTCGGCCATGGCTCGCCTCTTTGGGCCGTCGGGCCCCGCCGGTGCGCCTTCGGGCCCCGCGGTCCCGCATGGGTGTCCTCGCGTTTCCGCGCCGGCGGCTCTTGCTCCGGCCCCGGCACCGCAGGACACCCTTGGATCCAGGCCTGGATCCCGGTCGACGCCGGTTGACCTTGTTACGCCTCCACCGACGTCGACCTCAGATTCAGCCCCGAAGTGGACACGGCGTCGGTCCGGCGTCGGTCGATGCCGTTCTCGACGCCATTTGGGGATTTCTATCCCCATGTCCCTACTCCTTATTTTAGGCCTGTTGAACAGCCTGAGGAGCAAGGGGTGGACTGGGAGGGGTCGGACGACCCTCTCGCTGCAGCCTGCGAGTCTGAACAGGACTGGGCTGAGGAATTGGGGGACGCTAGTGGTATGGATACCTCACCAGACCTTGGCATGCTGTCTCCTCCTACCGTGGCTACGGAGGAGGGAGCCAGTTATGCAGTGGTGTTGCGTAGGGCAGCGGAGGCCCTACACCTCCAGCTCCCTACTGTGGCCGTCAGGACTAAACTCCTGAAAGAGGTGCTTCAGCCAGCAGCTACTTCTGCGGAGCCGCTGCTGCCCTTTAATGAAGCCCTTTCGGACGTTCTTTTGGGCACTTGGTCCAGGCCCACCACAGGGGCTCCTGTGGATAGGAACGTGGCCCGACGCCATCGCCCGGCTCCGGGTGACCCCATTTTCCTCTCCCAACATCCCACCCCCGAGAGCTTGGTTGTCCAAGCCTCTGCTTCCCCAACCGCCTTCCTTTCCGCACCACCGGATAGGGAATCCAAGAAGCTGGATCAGTTTGGGAAGAAGATTTTCTGTTCCACCAGCTCTGCGCTGCAGTCCGTGAACACCGCATGCCTCTTGGGCCGTTATTCCCACTGTCTGTGGGATACGGTGGCGAACGTGCTGCCCCAGTGTCCGGAGGAGGCCCGGCCTGCTCTCGCCCAGGCTGTTGCAGAGGGGAGAGACGCAGCCAAGTTCATGATCCGTTGTGGTCTAGACACCGCTGACTCACTGGGCAGATCCATTGCAACGACGGTGGCGGTTTGCCGTCACGCCTGGTTGAGAACCACTGGATTTTCAGGGGATGTCCAAAACACCCTTATGGACATGCCCTTTGATGGCCGTCGCCTCTTCGGCGACAAAGCGGACAGCGCGTTGGAGAGGTTTAAGGACTCACGGGCTACGGCCAAGTCCTTGGGACTCTCGGCAGTCCGCCCTCCTCCGCCTTCCGCTTTTTGCTCCTTTCATGGCACAGGAAGGGGCGCCCCGCAGCGTTCGCAACAGAGCCACAGGCCGGCGCAGCAATCATCCCAGCGCGGACGCGGGTTCTGCCGTGGCGGACAAAGGGGCCAGCGGGCGGGTCAGTCCACCACCACCCCAGCCACCACTGCCTCCAAACCTTCCTAGTCCGAACTTTCAGGCCTATGAAACGCCAGTGGGCGGCAGGCTCCGCCATCACCTCCCCCACTGGCGCACCATCACTTCGGACAGGTGGGTTTTAGAGATAGTCCGGAGGGGCTACTCCCTCCCCTTCGAGACTACCCCCCCAGCCATGCCACCTCAATACCATCGCATGTCGGGGGATCACTTGGTGCTTCTTCAGCAGGAAGTTGCGGCCCTCTTGGCCAAGGGAGCCATCGAGCGCGTCCCGACGCACAAAGTAGGTCGTGGTTGTTATTCCCACTACTTTGTGGTGCCCAAGAAGGACAAAGGCCTGCGTCCTATCTTGGACCTCCGGAACGTCAATCGCTTGCTCCGCAAAGAGAAGTTCAAGATGCTCACTCTAGCTCAGGTCTTGTCTGCTCTCGACCCACAAGACTGGATGGTGGCGCTGGACTTGCAGGACGCCTATTTCCACATCCCCGTCCTGCCAGCCCACAGGCGTTACCTACGGTTCATGGTAGGCCATGAGCACTTTCAGTTTACCGTGCTCCCCTTTGGCCTTACCAGCGCCCCTCGGGTGTTCACCAAGGTTATGGCGGTGGTCGCAGCTCATCTGTGCAGATCAGGGGTCTCAGTCTTCCCCTATCTCGACGACTGGTTGTTGAAGGCGGGCTCGCCCCAGACAGTCGTCTCCCACCTCCAGACTACGGCCGACCTCCTGCACTTGCTGGGGTTCTCCATCAATGTGCCGAAGTCGCACCTGATTCCCTCCCAGAAGCTCCTCTTTATCGGTGCGGTTCTCGACACGCCGCAGTTTCGGGTCTATCCTCCCGAACAGCGAGTCCGGGACATTCGGGCTCTGATTCCCATCTTTCAGCCCTTGTCCCGGGTTTCGGTCAGAGTGACTCTGAGGCTGCTGGGCCTCATGGCCTCCTGCATCCTGCTGGTCAATCATGCCAGGTGGCATATGCAGGCTCTGCAGTGGGACCAGAAGTTCCAGTGGGCGCAGCATCAGAGAAACATGTCCGATCACGTCCAGATCTCGGAGGGCACTGCACGACAATTGCAGTGGTGGCTCACGAACCGGCATTGGGTCGACGGCAGATCCCTCTCCCTTCCCCAACCGGAGTTCACAGTGGTGACGGATGTGTCCCTCCTGGGGTGGGGCGGCCACATGGGAGAGGCGGAGATCAGAGGCCTCTGGTCTCCGGCGGAGTCCCGGCTCCATATCAACATTTTGGAGCTGCGGGCGATTAGGCTTGCACTGAAGGCATTCCTTCCCTCTGTCAAGGGGAGAGTAGTGCAGGTGTTCACAGACAACACCACCGCCATGTGGTACTGCAACAAACAAGGCGGAGTGGGGTCGTGGACTCTCTGTCAGGAGGCTCTGCGTCTCTGGACATGGCTGGAACATCAGGGCATGTCCCTGGTGGTTCAACACCTGGCAGGTTCTCTGAACGCCAGGGCGGACAAACTCAGCCGCAGGTGCATGCTCGATCACGAATGGCGTCTTCACTCGGAGGTGGCGCAAGGTCTCTTTCAGCAGTGGGGAGAGCCTTGGTTAGATCTATTCGCCACCGAAGAGAACGCACAATGTCATCAGTTCTGCGCGTTGGAATTTCCAAGGCGGCACTCGCTCGGCGACGCTTTTCGTCGCGAGTGGAGTTGCGGTCTGTTGTACGCCTTTCCGCCTATACAACTTTTGCCCAGAGTGCTGAAGAAGATCAGGCGCGACCGGGCCCAAGTCATTCTTGTGGCTCCGGACTGGGCTCGAAGAGTATGGTATCCCGAGCTACTCAGTATGAGCATGGATCCTCCGGTCAGACTGCCTCTTCGGGAGGATCTTCTGTCGCAGCAGCAGGGGACGGTCCTCCACCCGAACCTGTCCAGCCTCCACCTCTTTGCGTGGAGATTGAGCGGCGGCAGTTGATTCCCTTCGACTTGCCTCCTGAAGTTTGTGACGTTATTCTGGCAGCCAGGCGTCCCTCTACTAAAGTGGTATACGCCTGCAGGTGGAACACATTTGTGGCATGGTGCACAGCAAAGGCTGTGGATCCCCTTTCTGCCCCTCTTTCTGAGGTTCTACTGTTCCTTCTTTCTTTGGCCCAGCAGGGCTCTGCTCTGGGCACTATCAAGGGCTACCTTTCTGCTATTTCGGCCTTTCTCAGGCTCCCTGATCAGCCCTCACTTTTCAAGTCCCCTGTTGTAAATAGGTTCTTAAAGGCATTACTCACCTTTTTCCTCCTATTCCTTTTGTGATGCCTCAGTGGGACTTGAATCTGGTTCTGACGTACTTGATGTGCGCTCCCTTTGAGCCACTTCACAACTGTCCTCTTCGTCTTTTGACGTTAAAGACTGCCTTCCTGGTGGCCATCACTTCCGCCAGGCGAGTGAGTGAGCTCCAGGCTCTTTCCTGTAAGCCTCCTTTCCTTTCAGTCCATCCGGACAAGGTTGTGCTCAGGCCCCGTCCTTCCTTTTTGCCAAAAGTGATTACGGCCATTCACATTGGGCAGACTATTACCTTGCCCACCTTTTTTCCACCTCTGCATCCTTCCAGAGAGGAAGAGAGGCTCCACCGTCTGGACCCAAAACGTGCGCTTTCTTTTTATCTCAACCGCACACAGCAGTTCCGGGTGGATGACCAGCTTTTTTTGTTGGCTACGTTGGCACCAAGAAAGGTCGGGCGGTCCATAAGAGAACCATCTCCCGCTGGGTTGTCTTGTGTATCAAAGCCTGTTACTCTTTGCCTAAAAAAGAACCTCCGGTGGGGCTGCGTGCTTATTCCACCAGAGCTACTGCAGCCACTACTGCATTGGGACGTGGTGTCCCCCTGCAAGACATATGTCAGGCAGCCACGTGGGCCTCGCTGCACACTTTTACCAAACATTACTGCCTGGACAGCCAAGTCCGGAGACACGGCTTCTTTGGCCATTCTGTTCTCCGTGACTTTCTGGTGTGATCTTAGTTCGCAGACCCACCACCGGGGTTGGTATTGCTGGGGTATCTATTCTAAGGTAAGGAATCTATCACTATGTGTTTCTTTCAGATGCACAAGTTACTTACCTTCGATAACGATATATCTGTAAGAAACATTAGTAGTTATTGCTTCCTTACCGCCCCACCCATCCTCCCCGTTCTGCGAACTGATTTCTAGGGTTAAGGTTATCCCTTTCAGGGCCCTAGTTTCAATGCACCCGTGGTCAGTATCTTGCATGGCTCTGCGTTCCTGGCACGGAAATTCGTGTACAGAACTGACGTCAGCGCGCGTGGACGGCGTCCAAGTAGCGCCCGCAACGTCAGCTCGGCGACCATGACGCCAACGACGGACGCGGAGCCACACGACGCCCCTACCAACGCGCAGGGGTACTGCTGACGAAAACTTTCCGGATCCAGTCTGACGCCTGGGGATATTCTAAGGTAAGGAATCTATCACTATGGACCCGATTCCGATGCGGTTAGGAAAGCATTCCCGCCTAGGACCCGATTACGATGTGGTTAGGAAGGCCTCCTAACTGCATTTGCTCCTTCCAAATCGGATCGGGAACGTGTCTTCCCGACCGGAGGCCAGATTACGATGTGGTTAGGAACATAGGCTCCCATAGAAGTCAATGGGAGTTCAACCAAATCGTATCTGGAAGCATCCGGATGCATCATACTCGGTCGGTCGGACTCTCCCGATCCGAGTCGGTCGGAAACCATTTCCAAACCGATTTGATTGGGAAGATTTCCTAACCGCATCAGAATCAGGCCCTATGTGTTTCTTTCAGATACGCTTTATTATAGAGGGTGGGTTAAGCAGTACATCAGTATGTATTTGTTTAGGTATTTCTGTAGAGCGTGGCATCTAAGACTGAGTGCTAATTGGTCATATTAATTTTGACATTTTACAATAGTGGGAGTGAGCTAATTAGGACACAGTGACTACTAAGTGATGGTGTATTAGTTATCTGGTAGAGCCCTGGCTTAGCTATAGGGTCATGAAAACAATTACAAAAATATTCAGGAAGAAGGCAAGTATGAATTTATAAAAGTGCAGTTTTAACAGGTACATCCAATCATGATAAAATGCAATGCCAATATGTTGGCTCTGTTACCAACAAATTTGGCACAGCTTTTAATCCTTCTGAGATTAATGATGTGTATTATTATTAAAAGGTGTTGGGTACGAGTAACAGATTTCATCTATAGTGCTATGAAATTAGTAATGATACTGGGCAAGTTACTTACCTTCGGTAACGATATATCTGTAAGAAACATTAGTAGTTATAGATTCCTTACCGCCCCACCCATCCTCCCCGTTCTGCGAACTGATTTCTAGGGTTAAGGTTATCCCTTTCAGGGCCCTAGTTTCAATGCACCAGTGGTCAGTATCTTGCATGGCTCTGCGTTCCTGGCGTGGAAAGTCGTGTACAGAACTGACGTCATCGCGCGTGGGCGGCGTCCAAGTAGCGCCCGCGACGTCATCTCGGCGACCACGATGCCAACAACGGACGCGGAGCCGCACGACGCCCCTACCGAGGCGCAGGGGTACTGCTGACGAAAACTTTCCGGATCAAGTCTGACGCCTGGGGATATTCTAAGGTAAGGAATCTATCACTACTAATGTTTCTTACAGATATATCGTTACCGAAGGTAAGTAACTTGTGCGTCATGCCATGTATTAATTTGATGTTTGTTGGTGGTTAAGGGTGGGTTCCGGTTATATTTCTGTATTTATTTAGTCGTGTTTTAGAGCGCTACAGTGTCACTGTGTGGCCACTTCAGAGCATTCTTTTAGGGGCTAATTGGAGGGCGTTTACATGATTCGATGCTTTATTTTATTCTAAAACACAATGATATTGAAAATATCAGTGGATGTAACTTCACCATAAGGCATGCTTTTTAAATTTAATTCTAGTACTCAAAATAAGACTTCTCATGTCGACCCTGCTAATATTTTAAATTCCTTATGTATCATTATTACCACTGAAAACATGATTTTTAATTCACCTTTTGTTTTTATGTGACAAAAGCTCTCTGTATCGGTGGTGCTATAATTTATTTATGTATGTGTATTTGTGTGCGTGTCTAAATGGGTGTCTGCGTTCTTTAGAGGGAGAGAGAGTGAGAAAGGGAGAGAACGGAGCGAGAAAGGGTGAGAGACACAGAGAGAGACACTGTGTGTGTATTGTGTGTGTGTGTTTTGAATGCATGTGCATAGCTGCATATTATCTCCACAGCCTGAGTTCCCCCTTCTCTAGTCCTAGAATTTCGATCAGCAGCAATTTGCTTGATCGGTCTCGTAATGCCACTTTTTCTTTAGGATCCAACCACAGGTCTACTAATCTCAAATCGCAAAATGTTATTCAAAAGAAATTAGCTACGGCTAGGATGGCTGAACTCCGGCTACACCCTCCTCTACGGGAATGGGCCTGGACAAGCCACAAAGGTTGAGGGATCATTCCTTCATGCAGCTATTTGCTGCCTTTACCCAAGCACACCAACTTCAGTCACACTTGTACTTCAAGGGAATTATATCACACACAAAGTCAGATCACGGCTCACATTAGGAGAGAGAAACACATCCATCTCTCTCGGGGGCCAGACAGTAATAAAAACACAGCGTTGGTCCAAAGGGTCGGTCAGCGCTCGCTTGCTATGGCACATGGAGGAAGGTGTTGACAGCGGTCAGTCATAATCAACCAGGTTGATGGGCTAGATAACAGCGCCAGGGCAGCCCCACTGACAATGCTTGGATGTGTTTTGTTCCCAAAGGAAAGCTTCTATGACAGAATGGTTGAGCACAATGTCACACACATACCCACAGAGTGCTACCTTGTCGGCCTTGCTGGTCGGTTTTCTGCAGGGCAGTTTGAAGTCTTTGAACAAGTGGGCCCCACCTTGCTCTGCAGGGTTTATGGCGCTAGGAATGAAGAAGAAACACTATTCTAGCAAGAAGAGGCATGCCTAAACGTTTGCAAGCATTCGTTTCTAAACATGAAAATATTGATGAATAAAACAAC
This sequence comes from Calotriton arnoldi, assembly GCA_963921515.1. Lineage (NCBI taxonomy): Eukaryota > Metazoa > Chordata > Amphibia > Caudata > Salamandridae > Calotriton > Calotriton arnoldi. The sequence goes on from CAWUFW010001245.1 coordinate 1,621,003, forward strand.
TAAGCTAACAGGAGATTTGGGGTAATTTAATTCATTACATGGTCTTGTAGGACATTAGAGAGCACCTGGCACTCTGAACAATACAGTTCACAGTACATAGCTAAATACCAGATATGTCAAGGTGTATATTTTATTACCTGGGTAAATACTCTTCCCGCATGGTCATGGTATTACCCTGGCTGGTTTTACCTGCTGGTTCCGAGTTTCAAAGTTCAGAATGGGGAATAACTTGCAGTATAGATTTTATAGAACCATCAAACTGCCATGGATCCCCTCTCCTGCCTGTTTTTAGTGCTCCATTTTCTACAGGTAATACCAGAAGCTATATGATCCCGTTTTCTGCGCTGTGCTGGCACAGAAGGTATCTGTGTATTTGCCATATTGAGCGCACATATTAATTCAAAATATCTCCAGTTTGCATATTTTGCTGACAACGGACCTTGGAAACACAGAGGCAATTACTGTATTATGTTTCCGAGCTTTATTGTCAGTGAATCATACAGTAATATTTTGAATTAATGTATGCACAAAATATGGCAAAAAGAAAGCCCTTCTGTACCTGTACAGCACAGAAAGCCGACTGATGATATGGCCCCTGGTAGGAGCTGCATGGACAACAACCATTGGCAAGGCCATTAAGTCTAGCCTTTGAGAGCTATTGGCTTTGAATTGTTTTATAGCTATACTTTACAGCAGCACGGATGATTAGCTGCATGGCTAAAACTAATGTAAGAAAATGCTATAACGCAGCCAGGCCTAATGCGTTTTTTAAAATTCATTAGCACTGCATGCATCATAGTCCTTTTTTAATATTATTTTTAGCGTTGTTGCACAGCAGCCACACTGCTGTACAGCATGGTTAAAAATCAGTGCCAACGTTGGCAATTCCCATGCTGTACAGCATGAACAAAAGGCAATGGCAAAGCCAATAGTTTCCAAGGCGAAACCTATTAGCTTTGCCAATGCTTGTTAGGTCTTGTCACAAAACCCCTGTGATTCTGAGCAGATCAGTTAATCTCACCATTCCTGAAAAGAAAAACAATAAGACATCTGGCAAAAAATCCTATCACATAGAGAAAGCAATTGCCTCCCATGTCCACATCATAGGGCCTGATTCTGATGCGGGTTGGAAAGCTTCCCGACCGAATCGGTTTGGAAATGGTTTCCGACCCACTCGGATCGGGAGAGTCCGACCGACGGAGTACGATGCATCCGGATGCTTCCAGATACGATTTGGTTGGACTCCCATTGACTTCAATGGGAGCATATGTTCCTAACCGCATCATAATTGGGCCCTGGGTCGGGAAGTCACGTTCCCGATCCGATTTGGAATGAGCAAATGCCATTAGGAGGCCTTCCTAACCGCATCAGAATCAGGCCCTAGGTGGGAATGCTTTCCTAACCGCATCAGAATCAGGCCCTTAGTGAAAATGCAATTGGAAGCAGATAACATCTGTTGTCACAATAAAAGCAGATAATGTGTTGTCACAATAAACATCCATTTCAAAGAAGGAAAGGGCTTCTTTGAGGACTGTGCGGCACAGTAAAACATAGCTATATATGGCATGAGGTTCAACAATGACGACAGGGAAGCAAAAAAAATAAAAGTAGTACCTCAACCACAGCATGATCAGCGGAAGAACAGCAATCAAGCCAGCGGTGGTTTCTGTATGGGGGCATCGCCCCCCTGTCTTTGTTGCCCCTCTGGCCCCCTTAATACACAATAGAAATTGAAATTATGCTTTCTTTACCGGCTGCAGCGCTGTGCTTTTATTTCAGCCAGGCCGGGTTCACACACTGCAGGCGGTAGGCTTTGCAATTACTTTCATGTTCAATCATGGGTGGGTGGGGTGGAGCTTCACTGTTGGTGGCAGGCAGACTGGCTAGGTCTTTAAATTGAAATGTGTGCAGGTCGGGTTCGACGGGTGTCTTCCTACGACCAACCCGGCATGCCCACTTGAGGCCTTTCCTACTAGCACAACCTTTGGGATAATAGCCACAGCCTCCCCGGTCTACCATGGAGCACCGATTTTGCCTGCTCTGGCCAATCATGATGCTGCTCTTCTGCTGCAGCAAGGGGCAGCACCAGGATTGGCTAAATTGGCCTAATCTAGGAGCAGCTTTGGGGGTGGGAGGTTTGCAGTTTGGCTTTACAGAACAAAATGGCCAATCACTGTATGACTTCAATATGAAGCCATGCAGTGATTAGTCATTTTCGTTCCCTGGCAGCCTTTCCTTGTAGTCTCAACTGTTCCTGCCGCATCATGCCCAAGGAGCCGGAAAAGGCGAGGGTGAGACCGCCGCCAGAGAATAATTCATCAAAGATCTCCACTTCTGCTGTCCGCTCCTGGTCCCAAGAGACCCACAATGGTGACTTCGTAAGGATCTCTCTGTTATGTTTTTTACGTAAACGTTCCCTGCACTGGAGTTCCCACATGGTTTTTTGAGCTCACAGTCAGGGAATTCAACCATTGACCACACTCTCCCAGGATTGACGGTTGCATCACAGATGGTCTGCATTCTCCTGGGGTGCAATGTTCTGCGTTGGCCTGATTTTGACTCTGGGGCCGTGCCGCCCCTTTTTTTTTTGCATTTTTTTTATATAGCGCTAAATCGACTCGAAGGTATTGGAGTGCTTTACACGAGCACCGCACTAGTTAAATTACACAAGGACAAATTGCTTTTTCTAGGCACAGGGAGATTAAGTGATTTGGCAGATTTGCCCAGAATCACAGGATGTTGAGTCGACGCCGAGACTCAAATACTCCCAGATGTGGTTTCAATGCTTGTTGTAATGATGTTTGTTATCTATGCTAACCAGGAGAGGAGCAGGGCTTTCAAACATTCTTGATGCATCCGCATGGCACACCGTGCTGACTGCCACTTTCAGCCCAAGGAGGTGAATCCTTACCTAGGAGCCCAGAAAGGGGGTTCACAGAGAGCCGAGTATGAGAGTGGTTAAGTACATCTCCTCATCGAATCACTGGCAAAATATCGATGGACAAAATATCGTGTTCCCAAAATATCGGGACATAAATATCATTGTCAAAAATATCGACATCCTATCTACATAATGGTAAGTACGAAAATATCGAAAAAATATATAGTTGTTAAAATTATCGAAGTTAAAAATATCGTTTTTTTAAATGTATAAAAAATAATGTAAAATAAATTAAATACATATAACTTAAAATAAAATATTTAGAATTATTATTTTTTCTTAACAATTATAAGTAATAAATGTAATGTAAAAATAAATTAAACATACATATATAAAATGTAATATATATTTCAATCAATAATAACTTTATTTCGGCCACTAGAGCCATAAAAGTGCATAATTGAGAATCACAACAGCAATAAAATACATAAAAAGGGTGAACACTTGCAATTATATATTCCATGTATCAAAGTAGCCTTCTATGAACGGGATTCTCCAGCTTCTACAAAGATGTGACAATTAAAACGCAAGTGTCCTCATATACTATTAAGATCAAATAAAAACACTCATTTGTTAAGAACACGGGTTAAAATATTTACAGGGGTGTGAGAGTACAGAAAAATATAACCTGAGACAGAGAACCATAATCATGTTTGCACTGAGGGGGACCTTTGCAGTTCCTACACATAGGTCTACCCAGTGTGGTTCTTAATCAAACCCCGCCGTATGTGCCACGTATGGTTTAAGAAACGTGACACAGCAAACACAATTGGGGGGTGCGTGTCATATTTTAGAACTCTGTACGCCTCTATATGGCACACAAAGCCTATGTTTCTGCAAATTTGGATCAACCAACGTTTGCGGGGCAATTGGTATGCAGGGCACAAAAACAGTACATGTATTTTGGACTCAAGTTTGTAATTACAGGCAGGACACTTAGGGGCCGATTCCGATCTCGGCCGGTAGGGCTCCGAATCGGATTCGGCATAACCGGATCCGATTCGGAGCCCTATTTCCCGACCGATTCGTACGCGCGTCCGGACGAGCGAGTACGATGCGAAATCGCCGACCGACTCGTTCAAGCGTCCCAACCGCTCCGACCGACTCGTTCCCGGGTCGAACCGCACCGACCGACTCGCTCGGACACGACTCGCACCGCGCAATGGAGACGTTCCCCAACCGGGTAAGTACGATGCGCGCCGCGAGCAGTCCGACCGACACGTGCCGCCCGGCTCAAAAGAGCAGTCGGAGCCGTACTTCGGGGGTCCGTGTCGGACCCCCCTGTACGCGTAGCCACGCGAGTCGCACACAGGGGGGACCCATGGGTCCCCCCTACCTGTGCGTGTACGGCGCGAGTCGCTTCACCGCGTACCCGCTGTAGGGGGCGCCCTTGTTCGCCTCACACCCATTGAGGCAATGGGAGCCCGCGTACGCGTTGTATGACCGGGTCCCATTGACTTCAATGGGAGTCCGACCGACTCGAGTCCGATAGCATACGGACGCATCGTACTCGTTCGGTCGGGCTGCACGGGTCCGATTCGGTCGGAAATCTCTTTGGGTCCGGCTCGGTCGGAGAGATTTCCGGCCCGAATCAGAATTGGCCCCTTAGCCATGTTCTCTTTGGCCCATTTGCTTGTGTGTGTGGATAGGGGAAGATTCCCTAGTCTAAACTGCACGTACAGTTTCCTGGCCAGTGGGGGGTGGATCACATCCAGGAAGGGTTCCTTTCTATATACATCTTTTACTTGTAGGAACTCTGTTGTCATCCAACCGCCAGTGGGACTTCCCTGTATGGCCAGAATATTTGCATGCCTGTAAAGTTGGACTAGTTCCAACCTAGAATAACGTTAGGCATGATATATTTACTTAATAATAATTACTAAATAATTATTTTAATAAATTATAAAATGTTAGAAATATATCAAAAATTATAAACACATATATATATGCATACACCTGTAACATAAAAAATAACAAAAATATATATATATTATAAATTAAATTATTAAAATATTTATTAATTTTTAAAACTACATTTTACACTACATTAACTGCAACAGTAGGGAAAGTGTTGGATAGCGGAGGGGAATAAATTACTATTCCCACTCCAGCAGGTGCAACAGTAGGGAAAGTGTTGGATAGCGGAGGGGAATAATTTACTATTCCCACTCCAATAAATGCAACAGTAGGGAAAGTGTTGGATAGCGGAGGGGAATAATTTACTATTCCCACTCCAATGAATGCAACTTTAGAGAAAGTGTTGGATAGCGTAGGGGTAAAAATTACTATTCCCACTCCAGCAAGTGCAACAGTAGGGAAAGTATTGGATTGCGAAGGGAAATAATTTACTATTCCCACTCCAGCGAGTGCAACAGTAGGGAAAGTGTTGGACAGCGGAGGGGTAAAAATTACTATTCTCACTCCAGCGAGTGCAACAGTAGGGAAAGTGTTGGATAGCGGAGGGGAATAATTTACTATTCCCACTCCAGCAAGTGCAACAGCCGGGAAAGTGTTGGATAGCGGAGGGGAAAAAATTACTATTCCCACTCCAGCGAGTGCAACAGGAGGGAAGGTGTTGGATAGCGGAGGGGTAAAAATTACTATTCCCACTCCAGCGAGTGCAACAGTAGGGAAAGTGTTGGATAGCGGAGGGGAATAATTTACTATTCCCACTCCAGCAAGTGCAACAGGAGGGAAAGTGTTGGGTAGCGGAGGGGTAAAAATTACTATTCCCACTCCAGCGAGTGCAACAGTAGGGAAAGTGTTGGATAGCGTAGGGGTATAAAGTACCATTCCCACTCCAGCAAGTGCAACAGTAGGGAAAGTGTTGGATAGCGGAGGGGAATAATTTACTATTCCCACTCCAGCAAGTGCAACAGTAGGGAAAGTGTTGGATAGCGGAGGGGTAAAAACTACTATTCCCACTCCAGCGAGTTCAACAGTAGGGAAAGTGTTGGATAGCGGAGGGGTAAAACTACTATTTCCACTCCAGCGAGTTCAACAGTAGGGAAAGTGTTGGATAGCGGAGGGGAATAATTTACTATTCCCACTCCAGCAAGTGCAACAGTAGGGAAAGTGTTGGATAGCGGAGGGGAATAATTTACTATTCCCACTCCAGCAAGTGCAACAGTAGGGAAAGTGTTGGATAGCGGAGGGGTAAAAATTACTATTCCCACTCCAGCGAGTTCAACAGTAGGGAAAGTGTTGGATAGGGGAGGGGAATAAATTACTATTCCCACTCCAATTAATGCAAAAGTAGGGAAAGTGTTGGATAGCGGAAGGGATAAAACCAAAGATTACAGTTATTGAACCAAAAACCACAAACAAAATAAAAACAAAACAATTACCAAAAATATTTATAAATTAATAAATGAATATTAATGATCAACTATTAATTAATTTATTTAAACTAAATTACTTTCCACCCTCTACCCCAATATACACCAAAACACACACCTAAAAATATTTACACAATTTCCATAACCAATTTTGCATTCATAAATTAATAACAATTAACAACAAATCATTAATTAATTTAAAAATAATTCTTCCCAACATTTACAACTATAAACCCCACAACTCACACATCAAAATTATTCCACAATTACCATATTTAATTTTTAATTAATTACTTAGCATTAATTAACAAATAATTAATTAATTCAAATAATTTACCTACCACCATATTCCCCTATAAATAACACCACCAATGTTCTAAAACATGACACAATTAACATAATTAATTAACAATTAATTAATTAATTAATAACAATTAAACAAAATAAAAACAATTATTAATAAATTAATTCACACAATAAACACTATAAAATAACATTAAATAAATATTATTTTAAAAATACTAAAAAATGTATTAAAATTAAATTACTTCCCACCCTACTCCCCTATCAACCCACAACCCACTCCTAAAAAAATGACACACAACAAAATTACCAATTAATTAATAATAATTCACAACTAATTAATAAATAATTAAAAATAAATTATTTACCACATTTAACAATAAAAAATAATACATACATATTATATTAATAAAAAATAATTAATTAATTAATTAAAATTAAATTACTTCCCACCCTACTCCCATATCAACCCACAACCCGCTCCTAAAAAAATTACACAATTATCACAGTTACCAATTAATTAATAATAATAATTAACAACCAGTTAATAAATAATTAATAATAAATTAATTTCGACAATTAACAATACAAAATATTAAATACATAAATATTAATTAATAAAAAATATTCATTAATTAAAATTAAATTACTTCCCACCCTACTCGCCTATCAACTCGCAACCCGCTCCTAAAAAAAATTACACAATTACCAATTAATTAATAATAAACAACCAATTAATAAATAATTAATAATAAATTAATTACCACAAATAACAATATAAAATATTAAATACATAAATATTAATTACTAAAAATTGTTAATTAATTATAATTAAATTACTTCCCACTCTATTCCCCTATAAACCCACAACCCGCCACAGAACTAAAACGCAAAATTCAATTAAAATAAAATTAATAACCTCTAAAAATTATTAATATATTTATTATAATTAAATTACTTCCCACCCTATTCCCCTATAAACCCACAACCCGCTACGGAACTAAAACGCAAAATGTACTTAAAATAAAATTAATAACTTCTAAAAATTTAATACATATATTAAAAAACAAATGCAATACTTAGACAAAAAAGTAGAACACATACATTTAAAATACATACTAAAATACATAACACTAACTAAAAACTATATTTTTAACAACTATGGGGCCCATTACGATACCCGGCGTAAAAATCCGCCAGGCATGGAAGCGGCAAAAATCCGCCCGCACACACCGTCTGAACACCGACCACGCCATTACGATTACACAAACCGAAAACCGCCATCGGCGAAAAATCACACAAAATACCGCCCGCCAACGTCCGAGTCGGAGTCAAACCGCCCGCCACGGACGGAAACACGCACGACAACACAAAACCGCCCGCCCTCACGGCCGACACACCGCACGTGAAATTACGATCGCACCGCCATGAGCGCGGAAAAACCACAAATATACCGCCCGCTAGCGCAAACAACGCCGATGAGAATCGACACGGCAGAAGCCATGGCGCCCACGTACCTGCACAGAAACCATCCGCTCACAAAACCAATAGCACACAACATGGCCAACAAGTCCACACAGCAAGGCACGCACAAATACACAAGCACAGTACACATCCCGAAAACACCCCCCGGACAAACAAAAAATACAAAGGCCAGAACCCCAGACACAACACACCTGAAAACAACAGACCATGAGGACACACCCACATAGGTGAGTACAAAAGCAGCACTCCCACAGACCACAACCCCTTGCTACATTGCAAACCAGAGAGGAGAGGAGAGGACACAGTGACACAGCAAGGACAGCAGCACACCACAGAAACGCACACATCACAACCACCACCACCACCACCACCACCACCAAACACCTGCACCACAAACCCCTGCACATTACACAACACACACCGCACCAGCACCACAAACACCATGGCACCACAAAGGATGCCCAAGTACACGCCCATTGAGCTGACGGTCATGGTCGACGAGATCATCAAGGTGTACCCACAAATCTATGGGAACATGGTCCAGCACACACCACTAGCCACCAGAAACAGAATGTGGAACCGGATCGTAGACCAGGTCAATGCAGTCGGGACCCTGCCCAGGAACAGAGGAGAAATTAACAAACGTTGGAATGACGTAAAGAGCCTGGTCAAGAAGAAGGAGGGAAAAAACAGAGAGCTGGCTGCCGTCACTGGCGGAGGGAATCCCGCGCTCTTCAAGACCTTCAAAGCGTGGGAGGAGAAGGTGCGAGTCATAATACATCCGGAGATCCTCGCCGGATTAGCAGGGGAGTGGAGGCTGGTAAGTACAAACTAATGTATACCAGCACACCGCTATGTACTCACATGCACTACCACCATGCCACAGCTCCCAGGGACAAACACCCCCATGTCCAGCACACAATACACAACACATCACACACACATGCAACAGACACCACCACACACAGCCCAAACCGAACAACTGTAACATACGTGGGGACATGTGTACACTCAGCCAGCCACGTAACCACCAACAGGTCCCCAAATATGCCAGAAGCGCCACAACGAGCACCCACCACACCCATGTGTCCGCCACAGCTGCACTAACCGACAAGTAACAGGTAAGTGGCAGGAACACAAAGTGCAGTGGGTGGGACGGTGGACAGCCCAAGTACAACACACACCAGGCCCCTAGTCCCACAGCACAGCAAGGAGGAGCATCCCCCACACCCCACAGCCACGTGTCAGCCACCGCAGTGCACAACGACAGCCGAAAGGCAGACATCACGGTCCACAGCAATCGGTGTCAGTGGGTGTCCAGCCACCCCACGACCCACAACACCCCCCCACCCCCACAGACCTGCAACATGGAGCACCCCCGCTTAGAGCCATGTGGCATCCAGTACAGTGCACGCACGAACAACTTGCAGGTGGGAAACTGGACAGGGCTGGATTACTGGAGGCATGAGGACCATAACACGACCAACACATGGGACATGTCACGTAGCAGACGAACACGCAGCACCGCCCACCGTCACGAACAAGTGAACAATGTGCACACGGACATGAACAACAGACTCACACCCCACATGACCCATCACAGACATAGCAACACCCAAGGAGCCACGTCTGCATGCACAAGCCACACTGAATATAGTACCACACGGCAGCCACTGTGCAACTCATCACACACAACCGAAACACCATTGAAGTCCTGTCCATGTAGCCCCTACTGCCTGTCAACCACACACCCCACGACTACGCCTATGTAAGACAAACAACACTAGACGCAACAGAGCGGAACAACATAAATGCACACGAACACCACTGAACCCATCAAACACACAGACACACCATGCACATACAACATACCATCCATCCCATCCGTCAGCCCCAGTCTCATGAAAGGCATGTCATCCGCACAGCTGCCACACATACAGCAGTCACGCTAAGATACATGCCCATGACCAACCATGTGCCAGAAGTCAATGAAGCGCACGACACACTGTGAGCAACAACACACAACATGGGCCACACCCCCGAGCACTGCAGTGATGCACATGGCACAGGGCAGCACGCACACCAAGGAGATGGGACAACTGCAATACGTTGGCTGGCACACAACCATCACTCACTCATAACGATGCGTCCAATGCCATGTCCAGTAATCACAACAGACAGCAAATATGCAGGCCATGTCAAGCATGCACACACCTCAAACCATGCACTGTCATGCTGCCACAACACATGTCACGTTCGGCACCCATGGCTCACAGCATGTACCCCAAAAGCATATCCCCTCCCAAATGCGAATCTGGGGCATGGCCCCCATGTTGCCATATGCGTTCCTAAGCGTTCCATTTGAACCCCAAAAGCATATTCCATCCCAAATGCGAATCTAGGGCATGGCCCCCATGTTGCCATATGCGTTCCTAAGCGTTCCATTTGAACCCCAAAAGCATATTCCCTCCCAAATGCGAATCTGGGGCATGGCCCCCATGTTGCCATATGCGTTCCTAAGCGTTCCATTTGAACCCCAAAAGCATATTCCATCCCAAATGCGAATCTGGGGCATGGCCCCCATGTTGCCATATGCGTTCCTAAGCGTTCCATTTGAACCCCAAAAGCATATTCCCACCCAAATGCGAATCTGGGGCATGGCCCCCATGTTGCCATATGCGTTCCTAAGCGTTCCATTTGAACCCCAAAAGCAAAGTACAAACCAGACCCAGGATGGGCCAGGAGCCCGCATACACCAGAGTCACAATAAGTAGGGGCACAGCAACACACCCATCGGCATGGCCAATCCGTCCCATGCCACATGTGCACAGCACACAGTCCCATTGCCAAGCACACACAACTACAGATGCTACAGCCACACACACGCCTCCGGGAAACCCATGTACGAGATTGCACGAACTGTTAATGTCAGACGACAAATACATACTTCGCCAGGTGCAACACAATAACAAATCTCATTCTCTCCACAGGTGACGAACTGCTGGATGCTGGGGATGGAGCCAGCAGCCAGCACAGCCAGCCTACAAGCCCCCAACGAGGACACACGGATCTGGAGGATCTGTCCTCCTCTTCGGACACGGACCACCAAGCAGGCCCATCTGGTGTGGCAGGGCCCAGCCGCTCCCCAGGACCCCTCCTACCCACCAACCCATCATCCAGGGCTGCTGAACATTCCCAGCCCCCTGCTGCCACTGTCGTTGCGGCCACACCCACGGTCATTGTGGCCACTACCACTGCCGCAACCGCCACCATCGCCGCACCGACCACCACCGCCGCCACCACCACCACGTCTTCGCTGGCACCAGCCCCAGCGCAGGTGGTGGCCCGGCCGACTGGATCCACCCTGGGAGCCACAGCGAGGACCGTGGTGAGCAATGTGGCTAGTGGGCAGGCCGGTGGCAGCAGGACTGGTAGGAGGAGCAGGGTCAGGGAAACGCCAGCCTCCCTGGGAGCCATGCCCTGCCTCAAATGGCCAGAGTCCTTGGGGCCTATGAAGAGGCCCAAGGACAATGGGTCCGGTCTGCTTCAGACACGCGTGAGGTGCTGGGGGTGCTGAGGTCCATGGACGCCCGTATGGGCCAAATCGTGGACCTCATGGGCCAGCTGGTGGTGGCGGTGAGGTCACAGCCAGGGACAGCAGCTCCCCTCCGCCACCACCTGCCGGGGCGCAGGGTGGAGCAGCAGTGTCCAGTTCCCCTGCGTCCACAGCCAGTGAGCACACCTCAACCACCAGCATGTCGCAAGCAGGCACCCCCTCGCAAAGCGTGGAAGGGGCCGTCCGGAGTGGAAACAGATCTCCCGGGAGGACTTCGCACGCTCCAAACGCAAGTGAGGCAGCCAGCCAGCCTTCCGCCAGCCTTCCTTGACCAGCCACTGCATTGACTTGGACTACGATCCCACTCCACACAGCCATCTGGATGGCATGTGTGTGTTGGACTATGGACATAGAACCAGTGGGTACACCCTGAGCATCACGCAGCCATGACCGACAGCTCATTGTCACTGCACGCACCACTTTTGTCATCACCTTACACACAATCACATGTCACAGTTTGTAATAAATGCACCTTTTACACTAACTGCTGTTTGTGCCCTGTGTTTTATTTGTACGGAATACAACGGCCACCTTGGGCGGAAAGGCACCTGATGCGTGGCATGGCAATTGAATCCGGAGGGCCTGTAGGGACCTAGGGGTGGGAGACAGAACAGGAGCACATTCAATGAGTGTGTCACACACCCATCACACAGTACATGTCAACAACTACAAGCAATGTACACACATCGCACAGAGCAATAGGGCACAATGCCACAGCCACCAACAGTGGCATACTACCCTGGCCATGGAGCGTTGACACACAGCACGCAGTGAACAAACGGCCACCCTGACACAGCACACACACACCTGCACAGATACAGCCACATCAGCCGTCGTACATGGACACTCACCGTCAAGTGAAGTAGCGGGCGATGAGCTGCTGCCGCACATTACCAGCTTCCTCCTCTCCGCTGTCCTCCTCACTCGAGCTGTCCTGGTCTGCGGGCTGGGGCCCTGGTTGATCTCCGTCATCCACGATGAGGGGGATCTGCTTCCGAATGGCCAGATTGTGCAGCATGCAGCACGCCACCACTATCCGGCACACCTTCTGTGGGGAGTACGCCAGCGCACCCCGGTGCGGTCCAGGCACCTGAACCTGGACTTGAGGAGGCCAAAGGTACGCTCGACCACACGTCTGGTCCTCCCATGTGCCTCATTGTAGCGATCGTCTGCTGGGGTGCGAGGATTCCTCAATGGACTGAGCAGCCATGCCCCATTCGGGTACGCAGAGTCACCTGGGTGTGAGGGACACAGAGAACCGTTGCAATTCCAACTGGACAGGGGACAGCATCGCACAACCAGCACGCTACACCACTCCACATACTCACCGACAATACAGGCACGATCCTGTTGCATATTGGACATCAGTCGTGGCAAGATGCTGTTGCGCATTATGTGTGCGTCATGGGCCGAGCCTGGGAACTTTGCACACACGTGGGTGATCACCATGTCCGCAAGGCACACCACTTGCACATTCAGGGAGTGCGTGTGCTTCCTGTTGCGGTACAGGTGCTCAGTGGCCTGTGGTGGAACAAGGCCGACATGTGTGCAGTCAATGGCTCCAACGACGTGTGGGATTCTGCCAAGGGCATAGAATGCACCCTTCACTGCCGCCAATTCACGAGCCCTGGGGAAGCGGATGTACCTGTTTCGGTACAGCATCATGGCTGCCAGTACATCCCTCAGCACCTTGCTGAACATGGGCTGGGACATCCCTCCTCCAATGCCCACTGTGTGCTGGAATGACCCAGTGGCGAAGAAATGCATGGCGGCCATCACCTTAGCCGTGGGGGTGACAGCAGTCGGATACACCCTGCGGGGACGGAGATGGGGTTCTAACATGGCACACAGTCGATGCAGGGTTGGCCTGTCCAGCCGAAACTTCCTAATAACCTCTGTATCGTCCATGTCCGCCAGCAATTGGTATGGGCGGTCAATGTTCGGTCTCCGCCTAGGGACAATGGCAGAGGACACATGTCAAAGCAACACGACACATAGCAATTTCGCATACACATCACTGACATGACTGAGCAAGCACATGAGCCACAGCCCAGCTGTCAAGCTGGGACGGCACGGCCACAATACACTTACACAGGTCTCCCAACAATGGCAATGGCTAGTGATACAAACCACTGCCATGTGCATGCACATGGGGATCTAGGCCCCAATGACTTGCGGGGCGTGCTGATGGGGACTGACTGCATATCCGTCAAGCGGCAACGCCACGGCAACATGAATGTCTGCTGAGCATGGAACTGCTTCCGCGGCTGGATGAGTATGGCACACGACGACGACGATGTGGGCACAGGCTGAGCGGCCAAAACAAGTGGGACCTGTGGCACGAGGGGATATGAGACAGTAGTAGGTGTCAGCACTGCACCCTATGTACAGCACTGTACGGATCACACCTCCCGAAACATTGACAGGTGTCCACATTGACAGCCCCATGCCAAGACGGCTGTGTGCTTGCAGTCACACGTCACAGGTGAGAGGTTACATTGCACGTGCCAGGTGGCAGACGTACATAGTGGGAGCTGGCATGTGTGTGCATGTGTCTCCTGTTCAGGATCCACCAGATGGGCGCTGACTCTGTACTGACCATTGGACACAGCATGTTCCGTGGAAGGCTTGTGTGTGTGGGATGGTGGCACTGGATGTGCCTCCGTTGGGTGGGGGGCCATGCACAGGGCGGGTACGTCGATGATTGCGCATTGTTGGTCACGGTGGGTGCACCAACTGAAGATGTGTTGCCCTGTGTTCAATTCCTATGTCCGCATGATGATGGACTGTAGATGTGGGCAGACTACACATTGGTCGATGTGCTGTCTATATGCATGTGCCTTCACACCAGGCACAGCTGCCCCTGCACATGTGACCCCTGCTGGACTCGCTGCTGGGTCTGTGGAGCTGATGCACCTTCTGCGCGTGGGGCGGACAGCTCTCCTCACTTCCCTCATTGCGCATGTCATGACTTTGCCGCAGGTGACATGGATCATGGAGGGCCCACATGTACGCGTGGGTAGGCTACACATGATTGTACACTGGTCGCCACCCCCAGTCAGTGTTTCGAATGGGAAGGTTGTCGTGCTGGTGGTATGTTCGATGTGGCGGATGGGCGGGCCTAGGTGCGGGCTTACATTCCGGACATGGGGGGTAGTTGGATTGGCGACTAGTTGCAGTACACACGGGACACGTCTCTTCCTTTCCACATCTGGGTCATCCCTTGTACTTACTGACAGTGATACAGTCATCTTCGCCCCAGCCCTCATGTCCTCCCCTCGCTCCCCCAATATGCATGCTCACCTGCGAGGCTAGCGCCTGCACAGGCAGCCCCAAGCTCGCACCAGAGAGGGCAAGGAGTGTATGTGTGGGTCCAGTTGCACGAGTGGGCTGTCTCAGGGTATGATGTGTGGCGGGACGCCGTCCACCTGCGTGGTGCCCCAAATGGAGACCCGGCCTGCATGGACTATGCATCACAGTCTTCGCCTTCCGGATCCGCCACCTGCGACACCCAGTGGCTGTGGCTGCCCTTGCGGCCAGGCCGCGTCCGTCTGTGGCTGATGGCCCACACATTCACTCTTTGGCCTCTCTGGGGAGGGCTCGGGGTGGTGGCGCACGCGCTTGCACTTAGTCGCAATGGCATGTGGCGTGGTTGGTATGATGGGCAATGGATGGGATGGTGCGAGCCACCTCCCGTGACGTCAGTGCTGCTCGTGCTGTGGTGCGTCCCCCTACACTTCCATTTGACTTGTGCCATGCTAGACGTTGAGGTTCTATTGCCTGCGTGATATGACCAGGAGGAGCGCGAGGAGACCTCTCACACACCATGCTCCACTGCCATCCCGTGCCCTGTATCGCCTGTGCGGATTGACTATGTTGGGGTTACACCTGGTCGACTGGGGCTGTGTGTGCCTTGTCAAGGGGCATGGCGGGCGCACAACAGGATCCAGCTTGTCCACAGAGGGTGGGCTGAGGTGCGCCTGGTACCGCTTTGTACGTGTGCCCGGCTGCTGTGCACACACGTGTTCACTCCCCCGACAGGTGTCCTCTCACAATGCCCAGGGAAGCGGTGGTGTACTGTTCATGACCCCTCCCAACACGGCGTGCTCCAACTTGGCATGTGCGCATCTACCCGTCGCACCCACCCACCTGAGCACTGCGTCCATACGACTTCACACGACACATGTGTGTCTTCCACAGTAGTGCTACTCATTTGCGTTGACATCCAATACCAGTGGACTACATGGTCATGTCACGACTGCCGTGTACTTCACATACTCTCATCCTCTCTCATTCGTACTTGTGAAATGAGTCAGCGGAGACAGTTTTGGTTTCAAACATTATATTGAGTCTTCTGTCCTCTGTGATGCAGTATAGTGGACACTACTGGCAGCGGAATACATGTTGAGGATATACTGAGCATGATTGCAAATGGGATAGGGTGTGGGGTTACATGTGATTGGCTGTTGCATGT
The DNA here is from genome assembly GCA_963921515.1 of Calotriton arnoldi. NCBI lineage: Eukaryota > Metazoa > Chordata > Amphibia > Caudata > Salamandridae > Calotriton > Calotriton arnoldi. Next base: position 1,637,160 of record CAWUFW010001245.1, read on the forward strand.
GGGATGTGGGCTTCAGAGTGACATCTGCTTGGCCAAGGCTGTGCTAATGTACATTTACGTATAGCTGCGGAGCTGCGGACTTTGACACAGACGGTATACATGTAGCCTACCAGACCGCTTGGCATCATGGGCACAGTCCATCTCAGTTCCATGTGACAGGTTTGCTGCGGTTGTTCCTCATGCACGCGTGCATGTGAGATGACATCAGGGCATGTGCTTGCGTGCATGCAGCGGCGTGCCACTTGTTGTTGCACTGTGGTGGTTACTGGACATGTCACAGTCACTGGGGTCGTGTTGTTGTTGTATGCACTTGTCGTCCATGCAAAGGTCCTGGTATGGGATTCCCGGGGCGGGGGTGGGAGGGTGCAGCACCCACAGACTCCAGGCGACCTATTCATGTCCACTGAGCGGTGTGTGTGTCCATGGGCGCTGGATCCATGTCGTGTCCTGGTTGTTCGTGCAGTTCCGTCCATGTGGGTGCGATACACAGAGCCCATGCCACTGCCTCCCACGATGCATGCGGTGTTCCTGGATGTGATGGGGAACAGTGTGCATGTCCCGGTCATATCCGATGTCATGGCGATGTCGTTGATGGTGTGGTTACAGTTGCCGGTCGTTTGGTATGGCTGTTGTGGTGGTGACTGGCCAGTCCGTGCGGAAGCTAAGCATGGGTGCGGGGTTGGACATCATAGGTCAATCGGGGAACCTGCGTTGTGGTCCGACGAATTTACAGGTTGTCAGGTATGCGATGCCGTCCAGCAGGGCTTCCATGTCATTGGTGGTGTACATGTTTGCCAGCCAATGTAGCGGATGGTGGCTGTCAAGGTGTTGTTCGTAAGTTGTCCCTTGGAGGACCATGATGGGGCATGCTGGGTGACATTCGATGTAGCTGTTCTCGATGATCCGTCGTGTGGAGGCACAGTGGTCCCATTTCAGTGCGGGTGCGATGTTGGCCACATACGCCATGCCCCCATAGGCAGAGCAGGCCCTGTCGTGTGCGTCCAGAGGAGGAGTAGTGGTAGCAGGTCCGCCTTCAGACATGCCGGGTTGGAGAGGCATATCTCCACGGGATGCTGGTAGGGACACCTCCGACAGTAGAAGACGGGCATGACGCAGCTGAACAATGTGATGCGGTAAGTCAGTCGGTAACTTACGTTCAGCAGGGACAGGAGATCGCATCCCAATGTATGAAACAGGTTGGTTTTGTACAGCTTGAGCTGTTCGGCGTAGTTGGGTAGGTGTGTTGCGGTTGCCATTTCGCAGCGGTGCGTTGTGGTGGCGTGCTCCGGCTGTGTGTGCAGTCTGCAATGTGCACGCTCCGAGGTTGCTGTGAGCTCTGTGTAGTCGTAGGGAGACAGGACTTGTGTTCTGTTGGCTTGTTTGGAGGACACGGGCCCTCTTCCCACATGCTTCTCAGACAGTTCAAGGTCAGTGATGTGTGACTCCTTCCAATTAACTTGCATGTGGCCGACATGGGGGAGTGTTTTCTTCTTTCTTCCCCGTCCGTTGTGTGCTTCTGTGATATGCGCTATCTGCCCTGTGGTCGGTCTCCTCGGCATGCCTGTGTTGGTCTATTCTTGGACAATGGCTGTATTCACCGGCTTCTGTCGTAGGGCTGTGGTTTCGGAGTTGGAATGGAAGGTCATTCAGTGCTGTCTGCTCTCCCTTGTGTGGGCGGCAGGCTGCCTTTCCGCTCTGCGTTGGGCCTTGTGTGTGAATGTTATTCTTGGGCCACCTGTTGTCGGTCCCCGGGCTCTTTGGTGTTCCGCTTTATATGTCTTGTTCATATGTGCAGGGTGGTATGGGTGTTTCAGTGTGGTACTGGCGTTCCTCTTCCCGAAGGAGCCCTGCTTCTCCTAGTTGGTGTTGCCGCCGCTGTGTGCTACGCCATGTTTGTTACACTGGGGTGTGTCCTGCAGTTGCGTGTCTTCACTGACATGTGTGCGTCGGTTGTGTGGCGTTGGGTGTTGTCCGTGAATTGGGCGTTGGGGACATGTCTGTGGCAGGCCTGTCACGTGTCATGTGCGTTCGGGGTGGGGCTGATGTGTGTGCTGCTTGGTTGTGTCCCTGTGTCTGTGTGCGACGCATGCATGGCGCTGCGGTTGGCCTCTGCATTGTGCGCATGTGTGGCGGCGTCATCGGCGCTTTGGGGCCGTGACGGGGTGGTTGGTTCCTAGTCCCAGGTGGTGTGTACACATGTGTTCCGCGATGTTACGATTTGGCCTGTGTGTCATATGTGGATGCAATGGTGGATGTGTAGTGTACACGCGCTGGTGGGGGGTTGTCCGCTTTTTCCGCCCTTGCACTGTGTGCGCTGTTTGCGTGCACTTGTTGTGTGTGTGCCTACCTGCGTCTCCGCGGTACGTTGCGTCCTTGGTGGTGCATCAGCAGGAGCATGGGGAGGGCCTGCAGTGCTGGATTCATGCTCGGGGAGCCGCTTCTTCGTTGTCCGTGCTCGGCGTCCGTGTTGCCGCTTCGGTTTGTCGTACGGTATCTCTTGGCCGTGGGAGCCGTTTGTTTGCGGCATCGTAATTTATGCGCCGGGCGGTACGTGTTTCGTCGGACGGTGTGTGTCAGTTGTGCTGCGCCGCTACGTGTACGGGCGCACTTTGATGGCGGACGGTGTTGCTGGCTTGCCGGCGGTGTTTGGCCTACTTTTCGCATCGTAATTGGGCGGGCGTGTGGACTGCTGCGTGCCGGCGGTAACTGGTGGTTTTTGCATCCGCCAGCACGGCGGTTGTGCTTCCGCCCGCCATCGTAATGGGCCCCTATATTTTTGCTAACGATATTAATGACTTCGATATTGTTAAAAACGATATTACTTACCTTAGACTCGATATTCTGTACCACGATATTCTGACAGTCGATATTTTTGTATCCCGATATTTTGCACTCGATATTAGTGCAAGTCGAGAATAACAACTTGATATTCTGACTGTTTACCCTCCTCATCCCCAGCAACTGCCTCCATCCCTGCCTCTGCTGCCAAATAGTCCAGTAACGATTCAGCCCATGTTCGAGTGGCCATGGTTCTTTCTGTGCAGTTGTCCATCCTGCATACCTTTGCATGTTGCTGCCATGGGCTCAGTCCTGTGATGGCAGGCCCAGTAGCCTTCCCGCCGCACTGCTCAGCACCACCCCCAGTCTTGGTTTTGCCGCTCACAGGCTACATGTTCTGCCACCATCTTGCCCAGAACACAGGTAGGTGCTGTGATTAAAATGATGAGAATGAGTTGTCTCATCCTAAAATAAAAAGAGGGAAAACAAAGGTTGATCCTGTGAATGCTATTACATGCATGCTGCTGTTGCAGTGTTTAACGCACGAAAAAAAGCCTATAGATATTTGGGCTAGCGATTGTGGCTTCCAGTTCCAAAGATGGCGACTCTGGCCATCATGCCACAGCCTCTCTTTTCCAAAAATTTGCACTGTTCCGGAGTTGGGACTTCTCAGTGCAACCCAGAATGCCTGCAGTGAGGTCAACGGCTGCCAGGCTGGTTCTAGAGGACTGTCTGGACTGTCGCTCTTAGCTCGCTGGGGGTATCCCCAAATTACCCATTATACAAACAAGCGGAGTTAGAAAAAGCTTGTTTCTTAAAACAATCATCACATGACTTAGAGTTTGAGTGATGGACCCAATTATGACCCTGATATAGATCTTTGTCTTTTTTAGTGTCATGCCATGTTTTGACTTTTTTACTTTCATGTTTATAGTACTTGCTCTACGACGAGCCAGTCGCCCTGACCGTATGCCCCATGTGTTTGCCTGCTAGTCATCCAACAACTATGCTTGCCCCCACTTGCTTACAACTTTAAGGTGACACTGACACCTGCAGAGGTGAACATAGTGCTTTGAAGGTGTGCTATAAGGAAGAGGTGGTGGCTGAATGAGAGCCCAGGAGATGCAACAGTGTGGTCTGGAAAGCTGGCAAATGGATGTCCTCCCACTCCTGCACCAACCACAGTGCTCACATCAGAGCTTTAGAAATCAAGCTGATCAGCCTCCAATATACCTTCGATTTTCCAGTGCGTTGAAGGGAGGTTGGCAGGAAGAAAGGAATGATTTCTAGTCAGGTGATGTACTCGCCCACACGGGGCCACTTGATTATTTATCACTTGCATTATTTATCACAAAGGCATCATCAATCAGAGGACTTCTGTGTGCCTGCCGGAGTCATTGAGAGGCAGAGCAAGGCCCTTACAAGATATATTAGCTGTGAAAGGGCCACTGGGGGTTTCTTCCCGATCAGGCAGAGACAGGCTAAATCGATGCCATGGGTGGAATAAGGATTTTGCATAGCTGTGCATGCTGTTTTGTCTGCATACAGGCAGACTAAAGTGGAAGTGCAGTGAAAATTCAATCCTGGTTGTTTTGCCCACTACTCTAGTTGTTGAGCAAATTTAATGTACTAAGATATGGGACATTTTTTACTGTGTTTAAATATTTCAAGGCCATACGTTCACAATTGCCGTATAAACCACCTGCTTTCTCAAAATTCCTTTAAAATGCACCATTTGCTACTCCTTTTTTTAGACTTTTCTTGGGGGAGAAGCCTATCAAACACCCCTTTTGTCCATCGGGCTTCGCACACTTGCGACATAATTCTCATCCACAACTTTTACACCTCACCTTTTTCAAATGGCACCAGCCGCCACTGATCTCAGAGAGTTCATTCTGTTGAAGTAAAGCTAACCAGTAGGGGAAGGAGAAAGGAGGTGGCAGAAGAGCTGCTTTTCAAATGCATATATGTTACCTTTTCACCTCTATTTATACCACTTTGGCCACTACTGAAATTGCATCGATTACTTACCGGCAGGGCTGCCTATAGTGCGATGCGGCCGGTGTCGATGCACTGGGCACTTAGCTTGGGGGGTAATGTGTTCTGAAGAATTTTATGGGTTTAAAAGCACCTGCTGCAAAGTTCCTTGTGTGTTCAGCAGCAACAATAAAAATGTCAAAATAACTCTGGTGATTAATGTTCCTGCTGGGGAGAGATAGGAGTTTTGCCTACTGGCAGTTTTGACTCATCATAAAGTAGCACAGAGGGTTACTATGCCTACTGCGAAGACATGTAACATGCAGATCACAGAATTGTATTTTATGTAGATAGCTCAGTGGATTACTGCTTTTGTCATAGAGATTCTTTGGTTTCTTGCAGTGCATAAGTTACAATCCTAATATAGAACAGTGTGCTGTGAACTGTCATCAAAGATCAATATGCAAGCTTCAAGGTATAGGTTAGAACGTTATGTTTTTCCCCACTCTTTCAATATCCTAATGTTGCTAAAAAGGGTTAGTTTGGATAGAAATACATTTCTATTAGTAAAGCCAACCCCAACCACTGTGTTACGTTTTAAATCATGAGCTTGTGCTCCTCCAGATGAAGCACTCTTAAAATAAACAACCTACCATTATGGATGATTTGACTCCTACACCGTGAAGTCCTCCTTGTCTTTAGTATACATTTCCTATACACTGACTTCCACATATGATCTTTTTGTATGTGTTATATAAAGTCCTCTGACACCTTACACTGGTATCAGTAGTGCTATAAAAGGAATGTGAGAGAGGGGGTAGGGAGAGATGAGGTGTACCCTTGGAGCTGTACCTTTGGTGGGTGGTAATGAGGGAATCCGTGGAGAAGGAGGTAATTGGTGGGCACCAATAAAGATTGTCAAACTGGGTGCCACCAGCACTAAAGCCAGACCTGCTTACTGGTAATTGCAGTATTCTGAGTCCACCTCTCGCTTTGATTAATTACAATATGCAGCCTCTGCGTCTCTCAGACACACCCACCTATGAACAGACCAAAAACCCCTCCCACCCTTCAGACATCCTGATCCTTTCAAAAAGCTCCATATGCAAGTATAGAAAAATACACGTATCCCCTTAAGCACCACTTCAGGTACTGCAAGGAGTCTCCACTCTTAATCAATATTAATCAATATTATCATAGTTTCATTCCATCCGTCTTAATAACCAAAAACTTCCAGCTTACACAAATCATTCATTTTACTAGTGTTTCGTTTCAACGGTGTGACCAACTTCCAGGTGTGTACTCACTTCATTCCTTAATTTCCATCATTAACAGATGGCTTTACAATCCCGTGCTCCCCCCATCCCCAAAGCATTTCAGGCCTGGGAGGCCTTCCGTCAGGGGGAAATTGTACTAAAATGAGAGGAAAACAATAACACAATATCTTGTATGTGGTACATTTCAACAATAATTTCCAATCAGAAGATTAACAAATCCAATAATCAAATTCTGCATATTTATCAAAAGCATAGGCTTATTTCTTGCATATCAGCATTATTCCTAATCATCAATGTAAATCAATCAGACACAAATAAATATGTACTTAAATCAAATGCTATCTTACAGCCTAAAGTATGTGTCCATAATGTCCAAACATCCATATGAATAGAAGCTCATTTATATATTGGTAACTCAGTAATAATCAATAATGAAGCATTCTAACAACACAGTACTCATTTAACATTGATTTAGCTCTCTAGTCCGTCCCTCACAAGTACTAGACTAACTGAGAGATATAAACCCATATAGATAAACATGGTGATATGAGACCAGCCTCTCAACTAATGGCTAACACAATGTCAACCTCAGTGGTAAATCTGCCCACACATGCAGGCGAGCAGTAAATCCTCCCTTTATTAGGACAGTCAAACTAACCACAATGGTTCCCCTAATTTCACTTACCCCAACAAGTAGGCTTTATGTTATCTCCACAAACTAGTGTGTCCAAACACAAACTGCCTGCTAGGAGACCTTGCTACTTATGTGCTCCCTGTTTGGAGAGAGAAATAGGCCTTGCCTCATGTCTGATGTATCAAAAAGTGTTGGCCATATTGGAATGGAGTGTCTAGGGGTGAAATACATTTCTGAACATTAGAGTGTCCTCTGTACTCGCCCATCAAATAGGCTTCAAGTCATCTCCTCAGACTCCTGTGTCTAAATGCAAAGTTCCTGCTAAGAGAACTTGCTACTTATGAGCTCCCTGTTTGGAGATAGAAACAGGACTTGCTTCATGTGTCTGATGTATCAAAGAGTGCCTGCCATATTGGAATGGAGTGTCTAGGGGTGAAATACGTTTCTCCGCATTAGAGTGTCTTCGGTACTCGCCAAACAAGTAGGCTTCAAGTTATCTCCTCAAACTCCTGTGTCCAAATCCAAATTTCCTGCTAGGCGACCTCATTGCTTATCAGCTCCCTATATAAAGATAGAAACGGGACCTGCCTTTTGTGAATGATGCATCAAAAAGAGTCTGTCATATTGGAATGGAGTCTCTGGGGGAGAAATAAGTTTCTCAGCTTTGGAATGTCCTCTGCTCTGTACTCGCTACAAATATTTTTAAAACGAACTATTTGACCATGTTGATAACACTCGGTAAATGGGTTCCTGACATACTGATATCAATGCGTCTATTCTACAAGGGGCATGTGTACCCATAAAACCATTGTGCAGAGCCAAACAGAAAACAAATAATCCCAGGATTAAATATGATCAAATAATAACAAATCATAGAAAACAGATGTATTCAATATGGTCATTAAGACCTTTCGGTCTCTCAGTTCGCAATTTCCTGATCCAATAAGGTTCTCTTTGTACCAGTAATCTTCTATTGTCAGTCCCAGATTTCAATGACACTACTTCTAGTACCGTATATTTCAATTGGCTTATGTTGTGTCGTGCTGTATTAAAATGTACCGCTACAGTAGATGAAGGGTTCTTAGTTCTGATATTACTTTTGTGTTCAATTTGTCTAGTTTTGATTTTCCTTTCTGTTTTTCATATGTAAGCTAGCCCGCACGGGCATTTCAACAGGTACACAACATTCTCGGTATCACAAGTGGCAGAAGTGCCTAACTTATTCTGTCTGCCAGTCAATGAGTGTGAGATCTTGATACTTTTTATTATGTTGTTACAATTACCAAAAGGTTTGGTGCCTTAATATGTTCCTAACTGTGTTGTCGACTTTGTTTCCAAAATTACATGAATGTTTTGTGAACGTTTATAGGCAAATGATAGTGGGTTATTAAAAATTTGGCTCAGCTAACCAATTCATTACTCAAAAGAAACCAGGTTTTCAGTCTGATCCATTTAATTCTGTAGCTGCTGGTTGAGTATTTCGAAACAAACATACATCGCTTGGATGTATTGGTGCATGGCTTTCTACTTTCTAGTAAAGCTTTGTGATCCTTAGAAATTGTTCTACTTCAGCTTCTCTTAGTTTATGATTGGGATAACCCTTTTTAACAAAGTTGACAATCATCTGTTCTTTGTGTCAGTTAAACATATTCTTTTCAACCTCAATATTTGAGAATATTTTAGATGATTTAGCAAGGAGAGTTGATGAAAACATCAATAAGGTAACACATTATTCCGATCAGTCTCCTTGACATTACCTCAGTCTGACTTTTTGCATTATTGATTGTAATTAATACATCCAAATATGATATTTTATTTGAATCCCTTGTAGAACTGATGTATTCATATCAGTATGTCTGGAACCCATTTACCAAGGGTTATCAACACAGTGAAATAGGTCGTTTTTTAATTTAATTTAGCTAGTACAGAGCAGAGGACACTCTAATGATGAGAAACATATTCCTTCACCAGACACTTCATTTCAATATGGTCGACTCTTTTTGATACATCATTCACAAGAGTCAAGTCCTGTTTCTATCTTTAAACAGGGAGCTGACAAGCAACGTGGTCTCCTAGCAGGAACTTTGTATTTGCACACAGGAGCTTTAGGAGATAACTTGGAGCCTACTTGTTGGGCGAGTACAGAGGACACTCAAATGCTCAGAAATGTATTTCTCCCCAGACACTCCATTCTAATATGGCGGACACTTTTTGATACATCAGACACATGAGGCAAGTCCTGCTTCTATCGCCAAACTAGAAGCACATAAGTTGCAAGGGTCCCTAGCAGGGAGTTTGTGTTTGGATACGGGGAGTTTGAGGAGATTACTTGAAGCACACTTGGGGTAAGTGAATTTAGGGGATCCACTGTAGTTAGTTTGACTGTCCTAATAAATGGAGGATTTACCGCTCGCCTGCATGTATTGGCAGATTTACCACTGGGGTTGATATTGTTTTAGTCATTAGTTGAGAGACTGTTCTCATATCACCCTGTTTTTCTATATGGGTTTGCATCTCTCAGTTAGTCTGGTACTTGTGAAAGACAGACCATGGTGCTAACTCAATATTTAATGAGTACCTTGTTTTTACAATGCTTCGTAATTGATTATGACGTAGTTACCAATATAAAAATGGGCTTCTATTCATACGGCTGTTTGGACATTAGGCGACCTTTATGGACACATACTTTAGGGTGTGGGATAGCATTTGATTTAAGTACATATTGATTTGTGTTGGATTGATTTAAATTGATGATTAGGAATAATGCTGATATGCAAGAAATAAGCTTATGCTTTTGATACAAAATGCTGAATTTGCTTATTGAATTTGTTACGTGCTAATCTACACTTACGATAGGAAATGATTGCTGAAATGTACCACATTCAAGATATTTGATTGTGTTATTGTTTTTTTCTGATTTTAGTACACTTTTCCCCTGATGAAAGGCCTCCCAGGCCTAAAACGTATTGGGGATCGGGGAGCACAGGATTGTAAAGTCATCTGTTAATGATGGAAATTAAGGAATGAAGTGGTTAAACACATGGAAGTTGGCCACACTGTGGAAACGAAACACTAAGAAAATGATTGATTCATGAACACTGTAACTTTTTGGTTATAAAGACTGATGGAATGAAACTACGATAATATTGACTAGAAGTTGACACTCTTCGCAGTACGTGAAGTAGTGCCTAAGGGGACGCATGTAGTTTTCTATATGTGCATATGGTGTTTCACTTTGCATTACCCAGGAGCATAGGGTGCTAACTGTCATGTTTGCCGGTCACGCCAGACACGCGCAACCGGCGAACTACAATTATGGCCGACTCCCGTTACCGCGCAAGCGCGGGAGTCGGCCAGGAAGCACAAGAACTCGCTGACCCTGAGCAGAAACGCTTCGCGTTCCTGCTTCGGGAGTCTATAACTTCTTCCGGTTCACTTACCTGCGTTGTCGGACCGTTGCTTTTCTCGTCTGTGTCCTTCGTCGAGGCGACGTTCACTCCATCGCCGAGGCAACGTTCCCTTCTCTGGTGCTCCTGTTCTTGGCTCCATGAATCCTCTCGTCTACCCCAGCATGTTCCTGTCCTCTAGGAAGATTGTTTCCTATAGCTAAGCAAAGACAAGAGAAAAGCTGCATGAGTCCTATTACGGTAACATCGCTTGCGCGCTGAGACTATATGATTATAGCAATCAAGTTATTTACTTATCTGATATAGGGTCCGAGTTGCTGGCGATCCGCTTTTTGCTTTTGCTTTTTGCTTATTTACTTTCATGTTGAGACCTATACCAAAAAAAAGGAATGCTGTTACTTCTGCCTGAAGTTAAGGTGGAGATTGTTCAGCACAGTTAAGAGCATCGGTTATTTAAAAAAAGAACTTGGGCTCGTGGCTACATATGCTAGGTGGGTTCTGACACAGAGTTTTCTTTATTTTATATACATGTACTTTCAACTGAGAAACTAAATTTACTTTTATCTCTTGTCCTTTTAGATGTATCCATCCTCTCACACACCCCAACTATCAGACATACACGGAAGAAGGGATTTATTCAGGTAGACACAAGCTCCTATAGAAAGGATATACTGTAGGAGTAGAAACGCCCTGTGTACTTACCTCTTCTTCTGTTCTTTCTCTTAACAGAGATTTCTTTTGGTTGACTGGTTCTGACTCCGACTGGGGTGCGACGTTGGACCTTTGTGTTTTCCTCCTTGTTTTATTTCTCTTCTTCCCCAGGTTACTGTTGGTACTTTAACTCAGTTGGGTACAATAGGTGACCAGGAGAGGTTGAGGAACTTTTCTTCATTTGCATAGCGTTCCTGCGGAAACGTGAGTAAAGCCTTACAATACCCATGAGCACATTAACATGTGGAATTTTAATTAACTATTTATAAAATTGGAGTACATTCATGAGTACACATGTTTTCTTCTAATTGTCTTCCAACAAGCACACATAACAACACAGTTGGACAAGAATAAACCAGGTCAGTAAGGAGGGAGTAATTAAAGCAAGGGATGGACTCAGAGTAATGCAACTATTGGTAAGTAATCATCCCTCTCGCTTTAATAAATTACAGTATGAGAAATACTCAAGTGAAAAAAACACCAGGCAAAGAAAACACATTTTATTCTTTATTACTAGCCTCACTGTTTTCTTCACAGCAGACAGAACTTTAGTACCAAAGACATTCTCCATCTCTGTACCCTGCACCACCCTATAGTGCTTGATAAATGTAGAAGAAACAGCCCATGTGGTTGCCATACAGATCTAGATGTAATTGATCCCCCCTTGCAATTCTGCTAGAAAGGCAGGCATGCCTCTTTCAATCTCCCTTATACTCCCAAGGATGGGGGACACCATAGTCTTTATAAGCGAAGGAAATCAAAGGCCTGATCCATTTAGTCAACGTTTGAGTAGAACAGTTTCAAACCCTTTTTAGTAGGACCAGAGTTAATAAACAAAAATGACCACAATTAAACTCATCCACCCTCTTGAGATAAATTAGCACTGTTCTCCTTACATCCCAAAAATACAACCCGCCTTCATCTGGAGATTGAAGATCAGGGAAAACCTGTAATATCACTTCTTGTGGAGCATGGAAAAAGGAATTGACTTTGGGTACAAAATTTGGACCTGGTCGCAAACCAATCCTTTTGTTAAAAATCCTAAAAATAAAGAGGATTGCATGATAGGAAGCCTAACTGGTGCTTCACCTTCCGGCCAAAGTGATGGCCACTAGGAAAAATATTTTCATAGTTAGAATCTTAACATCAATTGAATGAAGAGGCTCAAAAGGAGGAAACTTCAGAGCCTGCAGCACCAGTGGGAGATCCCTCACCACACAAGATGGAGGGAAAACAGATGTTACCAAACCCCTTAAATAGTCTTTAACTAGCCACTGATCATCCTCACAGTTACCCCAAGGTACTCTGAAGGCTTTAATTGCAGCCCATTTGATTTTTAGGGTAGAAAAACTAAGTCCTAGTGAAAAACTATCTTGGAGAAAATTCAAGATCTGAGGAAGAGTAGCAGAGAGAGGCTGGATTTGCTTCTTCAAGTATCGCTTTCTAAAAGATGTCCAATGCTTAATGTATGAAGATCGAGTGGACGGTCTTCAAGCCACCTAAACTGAAGAGGATACAGAGTCGGACAAACCCCTCGATCTTAGCCCTGCTCTATGAACCTCCAGGCTGTTAGCTTGAGTCTTATTACTGAGTCGGTCAGGAGAGTTGGAAAGCCCAGAGGAAATGAGATCACTGGCAATAACCATTCCTGATCTATCCTCATTGCTATCAGCAGATGAAACAGGACGAGCGGTGCCAGGCTGGAGCAATCAAAATGACATGGGCCTCCTCCCTTCTCACCTTGATCTAAAAGCACTGTATTAAGGGGAAAGGGGGAAAGGCATGCAGGAGATCTTTTGGTCATGAACAGGGTAGAGCATCTATGCCCCAATAGGAGAAAGAGGCTGAATTTGTAGGAGGAGAGACTCACCCTGCTCAATCTGTCTGTCTGTTTTTTCTGATTCCCCTGAGTATGAATTGCTTTAAGGGAAAATATCCTGAATGGAACCCACAAAAAGATCTGATCAGAGATAGCTGAGAGAGGTGGGACCTTCATTCCTCCTTGATGGTTGAAATAGGACTTTGCCATCATATTGCCTGTCCTGACAACAACAGTTGTCTGCACTTGAAGGTGGCAGAGTGCTAAGAGAGCTAGCCTCCAGCTCCCTCCAATTGGAGGACCTGCTCCTACAAAGACATGACCACAAGCCCTGTATTTGATCTGATCCTGTCCATGGTTCCCATCCCACTTCACTCACATTTGTGGTAATGATGATCGGATTATGATGACACAGGGAGACACCCTTCAAAAGGTTTGCTGGATCTAGCCACCATGCTAGTTCCAACTTTATCTCCTCTGACATTGGAATGCCAGCGACCAATAGAGATGAATGTGATGCATTAGAACATTCAAATGGAACCTTGACCAAGGTACTGAAAATAAAGTCACTGCCAAGTCCCCTTGGACTCTCATCCATTCTGCCACAGTTAGACAAGTATATCTCAACAGTTCTAAAATGTGGGACAAAATCTTCAATACCCACTTTTCTCATAGGGTAAGTACTCCCTGATCTATACGTAACCTGGCTTCTATAAATGGCTGCTCCTTGTTGGGAATTAGCTAAGATTTTTTTAAATTTATTTGAAATCCGTGAGTCATCAGGGTATCCAGCACTCTTTGAACATGCTTCAAACTTTTGGTGTGTAGAAGATGAGAGGGCCAGACAATTGTCCAAAATATGGTTGGATGCATATCCCCCGCTGACGAAGCACTGCTGACAAAACATCTGTGAACACGCGAGGAGCTGATTTCAGTCCGAATTGGAGATCTCTGAATTGGAAGCATGATCCTTCTATCGCAAACATTAGAAATGATTGATGAGCCAGTTGCATAGGCACACTAAGCATGTGTCCTGAAAATCGATAGTTGCCAGGAAGTCTCAGTTTGAGACCAGAGGAATGACATGCTGTAATGTGACCATTCAAAAATGTAGAAGTTGACCTTGTTTAGGTCTAACACTGGTCTGTAGTCACCCGAAGCCTTCTGTGCCAGGAAGAGGATAGAGTACATTCCTTGACCCCGCCCCTCTTTGGGTACTGGAATGACTGCCTTTTTTGATACTAGGGCTGAAATTCCTGCCCACAAAGCCTCCCTCTTGCTAGGATCTCTGGGGATGGGAGTAGGGATTCACCTTGAACCAGGAGGCACTGAGCTGAATTATATAATATAAGCTCAGGAACCAGAGATCTGAAGTAGTTTTCAGTCATATGCTGGGGAAATCCATGATTCTCCCTCTGACCTGAGATGGCCAGAGAAGGGAGCTAGTTTTTTTTTAGTTTTTTTTTATATTGGGTGATCTGAGCACCTCGTCTTTGGCTTCTGCTACTGATATCGACCAAGTACAAGAACAGTGCCAGACCCAGTCTCCCTCTGTGTTGCAGCATGAAATCATAGTTGGTCAACAGAAGAAAATTTCAGGGGTAGCAATTGTTAAAAAGAAACATCAAAATCAGAATCAAAAATTGAAAGCGGTGAAGGAGCTGAAAAAGCTTTCGGGGGTCTAGACCAGGCAGTAGGAGACGAGAGGGCAAAACAACGGAAAAGGGAGCTACAGTTGATAACTCAATATGGCGATGGGTACAAGCAAAAGGTGGGGCCAAAGATATGGTATCAAGGCTATCAGAGACCGGCATGATGGATGAAGCTGGCGGTGGAATGGAGCTGGTGGCTAAAGGCATAGGTGACCTAGGACATGGCCCTGGATCAGCTTCAATGATGTCGCTGGGAGAAACGAGCCTGCAGCAACTATCGGGGGATCTGGAATGTAAAGAGGAGCAGGGAATCGAAACTAAGATGCTCTCACTGATTCTTCAGAACCTTAAAGTCCAAAGAGAAGAGACTAGGGAGCTCTTTGCCCAGGCGCGATTAGATACCCAGGGTATTCAGCAGTCTCTAAAGGAAGTCACCATAAAAGTAGGATCACTGGCGGGTGAGATGGCTGAGCTTCAACAACGAGTGGTGGCTACGGAAGAAACAGTTTCGAAAACTTTTAGCATAACCGAGAAGCACGACCACGTCTTGGCTACGATGCAACTGAAGCTGGAAGATTTGGAGAATAGGCAGCGGAGACAGAACTTGAAGATGTTTGGCATACCAGAAGGACAAGAGGGTACAGACCCCAGAATATTTATAGTACAAACTCTGCAGAAATTGTGTCCTGACCTTAGTGATTGGGATTGGGACTGCCAGATTCAAAGGGCTCATAGGGTGCCAATGGTCCAAAAGAGACAAGACAGCCAATATCCTAGACCTTTTTTGATTTATTTTGGCAATTTTTTATTAAGGCAGGCTGTTTATTTAAAAGCTGGTCCAAGGTCGCCAATGTCTGTGGATGGTAATTCAATTTTCTTTCGCTCTGATTACTGTAAGGTAACAATGGACAGAAGATGACAGCTTAGACAATTGATTGACCCAATGAAAGCTGCTGGGATGCAGGCATATCTGCAAGAGCCGGCCCAACTAAAAGTAATTCGTGGGGGTCAATCTTATATGTTTGTTTCAGAAACAGAGGCAAAGAAGGCGTTAGGGGATGGCAGAAAGAGGGTACAGGCTAAAAGGGGGAAAAGGTATATCACTCTAAAGGAATTTTTTGCTTTCGTATTCATGCAAGAGTAGAATCTATCGGTGGTATATGGTAGATGGTAGAAGTTACTACATTAATGTTTTTTTTCTGCTCTTTTGTTATGATAAGAAAGGGATTATTGTGATATATGACAAAAACATTTTATTTATGCTTTCCTCTGTTTTATGATTTGCTTTTTCTTGTATTGAACAACATAGAGACCAGAAGCCTCTGGAACCTCTGTGACCAGGGACTCTTAATGGGCTGCCAAAGTCAACGGCAGCTTGGAGAAAGGGGATGATTCCTCCTTCTAGATGCTGGGGGAGGGGGGAGGGCCAATCTCTAGTAGAGTTTGGGGGAGAGGGAGGGAAGGGAGGGAAGGGTTGGGGGTTTATAGAAGAAAAGGCCAATGATTGGGTAAAAAGCAATGATAAAAGTATTCAGATAAGTAAGGCGGTTATTAAAAGGAGTAGGTATCTTATCTTATATGGAGGGGGTTAAATGTTTAGCATGGAACGTTGCAGGGCTAAATAGCAGGATAAAGAGACGACTGGTGGCAGAAGAGCTAAAAATGTACAATCCTAGTGTTGTTATGTTAACAGAGACACATCTTTCGTATAAAGACCGGGGATTGTTAAAACAGTTAGGGTATGAGGTTATAGTATGCTCTACTCAAAGTGCTTCTATACGTGGAGTTGCAATATTAAAAAACAAACGGCTTAGGATAACAGTTTGTAAGACAACTTCGGATAAGGGAGGTCGTTGGGCTATTTCACAGCTTATATTAAAAGAGAGGAAATATGTGTTCTGCGCAGTGTATGGCCCTAATAATGATGATCCCACGGTGGTGGATAACATAAATATGGAACTTTTTAATTGGGAGGGGGATTGGATGGTGATGGGTGATTTTAATTGTATCATGGATTATGGGATTGATACTACAAGGAGGGGGGCATTTCAGAGGATGCGGAAAACACGTAGGGCAATCTTGGAATTGGGTCGACTACAGGCTATTAGTGATGCCTGGAGAATATTGCACCCAAGTTTACCAGGGTATACCTATTTTTCTGCCCCACATAAATCTTACTCAAGAATAGATATGGCTTGGGTGTCTGCACAAATATTATGGTCTACAGAAATAGATATATGCCCGAAAGTAACATCAGACCATAATCCTATTCTTCTTACTTTTAAAGTCGATACAGAGAATAGGCCACCAAGATCTTTTTCATTCCCCAGGTATCTTTTTCAGATGTGGAATATGTAGCTAGTACCCGGGAGCAAATTAAAAGCTTTTTTGAAGAGAATATGGGGTCTGCTACTCTTATTGTGGTGTGGGATACATTTAAAGCCGTTATTAGGGGGCATACCCAACAGTATATTTGGTACCAAAATAAAATTAATAGAGGGACACTGAAGGAGATAACCTCTGCAATACGTAGGGCAGAAGATCTACATGCGGAGGCAGTTCTGAAGGGTGCGGGTGAGTCAGAACAATTGGGGTTTGAGGTAATTAATCTTAGATTAGGCCTGAAGAAAACATTGAAAGAGAAGAGCATGGTCAAATTTAATAAATATCGGCAGATACAGTATGAGTATGGGGAAACAATTGGGAAAATTCTGGCCTATAAAGTAGCTAATGACAGAGCTAATGCCCATATCACAACTATTAGAGGGCATGCAGGTAGACTGTATAAGCATCCCCAGGAGATTTTAGAGCAATTTGTGAGGTATTATCACGCATTGTATACTTCTACAATAAAGCCAAGGCAGGCGGACATTCTTGATTATATTCAGGGATGTTTCCTGCCAAGTATAGGGGAGGAGATCGCTGAGTCCCTGGATGCTGAGATACTGTGGGAGGAGATCGAAATGGCAATTGGGGCACTACCATCGGGTAAGGCTGCGGGGGAAGACTCTATTCCCTAGAATTTTATAAAATCTTTAAAGATGATCTGAGGCTGTCTTTTAGTCAGATGATAGGGTCAATCAGTGTTAATGGGCAAGTGCCCGATTCCTGGAATATGACAAAAATTGTTTTTTTTTAAAAAAGGATAAACCAGCAGAGGAATGTGGGTCATATAGACCGATTTCTCTCATTAACACTGATGCAAAAAAAATTGCAAAAATATTGTCTAACCGGCTTGCTCCGGTGATGCCTAGTCTGGTTTCTTTCCAACAACATGGGTTTATTCAAAATAGAGATACAACTACTCATGTAAATACGGTGGTGACAGCGTTCGATGTGGCCAATATTACATCTACCCCACTCGGTATGATTCTATTAGATGCTGAGAAAGCGTTCGACCGAGTGGGGTGGGAGTTTCTTTGGGCTGTAATCGATGCCTTCGGGATTGGCAGTCGCTTTAAGAAATGGGTACAAGCCCTGTTAGAAATGGGATCTCTAGTTGGCAAGGGCTTGCACCTTTGTCCGAGTAGGGACACTTCTTCCTAGTCAGGTTAAGGGAGTTACACTCCTAAAATAACCCCTGCTCACCCCCTTGGTAGCTTGGCACGAGCAGTCAGGCTTATTCCAGAGGCAGTGTGTAAAGCATTTGCACATAACCAACAGTAATACAGTGTAAGCACTACAAACGGACACCACACCCGTTAAGAAAAATAACCAATATTTTTATATACTCAAGACAAGACCAATTACGACATTAATCCACAATACTATACTTTAAAAATGAATGCTTGATAAGGTAACTTCTTCTTTGCAGGAATAGTTCAAAAACAAAGTTCGTACGAGTCGGTAGCCCCGTCCGGGTCTACCGCGATGCTGAATTACACAGAGTCCAACAGTTCCAGCCGACCGCGTCGCTAAGGGCCAGCAGAGTCATGAACAGACTCGGTCACAGTACCTTTCTCGTTGTGGCTGGTACGGAGTGTACGAGCCGGTCGGCGTTCGTCGCGGTTGCGGTGCAAGACGGAGCGATGCAAGGTGCGGTGTCCCTCGATGCGGTGCAAGCAGCGGCTCGATGAGCGTCGTGCAGACGGAGTCGGTGAGTCCAAGGCGTGCGGTGCAGGGTGTGACGATGCTCGATGCGGTGCTGACAGGTTGCGATGCAGGCGACCAAGCCGGAGTGCGGGAGCTGGCGTCGGACAGCGGTGCGAGTCGGAGTGGTGCGTCGCAAACGTGCGAGCGGTGCCCCAAATGCGATGCGGTCACGACTGTTGAGCCAGTTGCAGCGACAGCGTCGGTCTGGTCCGGCTGGCACAGTGAAGCGATGCGATGCGAACTGCGGTGCCCACAGGTCACGGTGCAAGCAGCGGCTCGGTGTTGACAGCGTCGGACGTCGCCTACGGTGAGACCAGGGTTGCGATGCGAAGCGGGGCGATGCGGTCTGCGGTGCAAACAGGTCACCGGTCAGGGATGGATTTGATTGACGGAGTCGGTTGCAGTTCCCTTCCTCTGTGGCAACTGAAACAGCTTTCCAGAAGCGGTACCCAGAGGCTTGTGAAGTCTTTGCAGTCCCTGAGACTTCTTAACAGGAGGCCAGCTCGGTTTCAGGCCCTTGGAGATACTCAGCACAAGTTTGTAGAAAGTTCAGTCCTTTCACTGCCCAAGGCAGAAGCAGCAGCTGCAGGCCAACCCAACAAAGCAACAACACAGCAAAGGGGCAGTACTCCTCCTGGCAGCTCTTCGTCTTGGCAGGTTCCTTGATTCCAGCGAGATCTAAATTCATGGGGTCAGGGCCCCAATATTTATATCCCAAATTCCTTTGTTCTCTGAAGGCAGAGAGGCCTTTGCCTAGTCCAAACCAGTTCTGGAGCACTTTGTTGACAAGTCTCCGTCCCTTCTTTCAGAGAGTAGGCCAGGGACATCAGACGCACCACAGGAGGTGGAGCCAGCATTGTGGAGGGAAGGCACTGTCCTATTAAGGGCCCAGGTGCAACCCCTCCCACCCATCTACATGTAGATCTTGCTATTCAGCCCTGTGCTGACTCACCCTGTCTCCTGGCATCCCCCAGCCCCTGTCACTCACACTCCAGACAAGGAATACACAACCTCACAGAGGCAGGCTTGGATGGTTAGACAAGAAAATACCCACTTTCTAAAAGTGGTATTTTCAAACACAGAATGTTAAAACCAACTTCACTAAAAGATGCATTTTATCATTCTGAGTCCAGGCATACTAAACTCGAATTTCTACCATGTTCCCGGGGTCAGTTAGGATTATAAGCTGTAATAATCAAAACTGCCCGTTCTGGCCTAGGGGGAACAGGTAGCCTTGCAATAGTGAAAAACGAACTAGGCTGTAATTCACTATTAGGACATGCCACACACACCAGGGCATGTCCTACCTTTCGCATACAACGCACCCTGCCCACAGGGGTACCTTGGGCCTACCTTAGGGGTGACTAACATGTAGAAAAGGGAAGGTTTAGGGACTTGCAAGTGTGCGCACTTGCCAAGTCGACATGGCAGCCCCAGGCTGCGCACAGGCTCTGCAATGGCAGGCCCGAGTTACATTTTACGGGCTGTTTGCATGGGTGGCACAATCCAGTGCTGCAGCCCACCAACAGCATTTGGTCTATAGGCCCTGGCACTCGCAGTGCACTTTACAAGGGACTGACACATAAACCAAATAGGCCAATCATGGAAACGCCAATTCATAACACATTTTATACAGGAGCACTTGCACTTTCCCACTGGACAGCAGTGAGGAAAGTGCGCAGAATCATTACACCAGCAAAAACAGAGTCAAAACCGGGAGGTCAGAAAGCAAAAAGTCAGGGGAAACACGCCAAAAGATGCCAAGTCTAACAAGCCCTATATGATAAACCCAGTGCTAAATTAGCGTATTCAGGTTTATTATCATCTGCTTTCTCGGTTTCTTGTGGCACGCGCCAGGGCTGCCCTCTTTCACCCTTATTATTTGCTCTATACATAGAGCCATTCATCTGTGTTTTACAAAATAATCCCCGAATAAGTGCTTATAGCAATGGAACAATTTCTTTAAAGGTCACCGCTTATGCGGATGACTTGGCAGTATTCTCCACAGACCCGGGGCAAGCATTAGGGGAAATAACAGTGGCGGCTGCTGGATTCGGACAGATATCAGGGTATAAATTAAATATTAACAAGACCCAAATATTAATTAATCATAGACCGTTAGATGTTATACAGGGGGTATGTTCAGTCGTCACTTATCTGGGGGTGCGGATATCAGCACAAACAGAGAAAATTATTTTTCTTAATTATGAGGAACTGCTGAAGGATACAATTAGATCATTTAAAAATTGGCATAAGCTACCGATTGGCATCATTGGTCGTATTAATATAATTAAAATGAAAGTCCTGCCTAAGTTCTTATATCTTTTCGTTCTATTCCACTACGGGTTTCCAACTCCTTTTTAAACGATTAGAAGGGGCCATTGGTGGCTTTATATGGGGATACAAGAAATCTAGGAGAGCGATAGGAAAATTAAAACTACCTTTTGGTCAAGGCGGCTTGGAGTTACCGGACTTCAAGATGTATTTTTGGTCAGCTTTCTTCGGCCGCCTCCGTAGTCTGATTAATCCTGCGGGTATTCTATTTTTTCATACATTAATGTTGGGGGAAGAAAGTAAGATGTTTCTGTATAGAATAATGGACCCTAATTATTTTAAAAGGGTTAAATTCAAGACCGCACGGGACAGCATATATATCTGGCGGGCGATCTTACATAAAGGCAATATATCTCTATATCATGATAAATTCCCTCTGTATTCTAACCCTGCCTTACCAAGTATATTTCATGATGGGGCGGGGAAAAATTGGGTCAGATTGGGAGTAGGATGCTTGGGTGATCTTTTCGATCGAAATGGTATTATTGCTTTTGAGAGACTACAACTTATATATAAATTACCAAACTATATGCTGTTAAAGTATTATCAGATTCGAGACTACTTTCTAAAGCACCTGAAGTTGACTAATATAATTGGGTCTGAGGTTTGGGACTTTATATATGACGAAGTAAGGGAATCTATGATTAGTAAGGTTTATAAATGGCTAAGTAGTAACAGAGTAGATGATTGTGGAAGATTGGCCAATCAATGGAGTAAAATATTGGAGACATCTGTAGGGGCTAGCACCATAACACAAGCATTGGGCACTATAAAAGAGGTGGTGTATTCTACTAATCTGAGATTACACCAACATCGGACGATCTGTCTTCTTTATTACACACCTGAGAGGATAGCCAAGTGGGCGGCTAATAATATAATTACAGATAGGATGAAGTGCCCAAGATGTGATATATATAAGGCAGATATCAAACATATGTTTGTAACGTGTTTAGAGCTAAAAATATTTTGGCAGGATGTCCAGAATATTATTCATCAGAAATTGGGGTTAGATATACCCCTGACAGTAGGGGAAATTATGCTGGGCTGTAGTAATGCTGGATCTAAAAGTAGCGGTTTATTAACTATTTTGTTAGTCTCTGCAATGCTGATTATTGCTAGAGAATGGATATCGCCAAAGCCTCCAAATGTGATGCATTGGTGGCTTATAGTCTGACAGACATATGATATGGAACAGGCATTGGCCAAGTCAAGAGGCATACGATCACTCGCTAAATGTAATAAAATATGGGGGTCTTGGCTTTAGATACTCTCCTGAAAATTTTAGGATACTTAATGGAGTGTAAATAAGTGGGTGAGGTTCTAGAATGTATTTTGGTATTTCTTTTTTTTTGTGCTCCTTGCTTAATTACTTTATCTGTGATATTATGCTTTGATATTGGCAGTATGCGGCATTGATATTGGTTTGATATATTTGATTGTACTATGTATTACCTAATCATTGACAAATATATATATATTTTTTTAAATAAAAAAAGAGAAGGGAGCTAGTAAGGACTAATATTTGGATGGTCGCGCCCAGTCTGCCATCTGCTGGCTCTTGCCTGACTTCTGGAGTTGGAACCTCCTTTTCATTGATGAGAATGACCTGGAATCTTTTTTAGAGGAGTGTCGGGAATCTTTATTCCACAGTTTGGATGGCCTAGTCGATGAAGCTTTATAGGACAATGTATGGTTTTTGACCTTAAAGGATTTCTTTATCATCTCGAGTTGATCTTCAATTAGGTTCCTTCCCTCAAAAGGAATCTTCTGTGAAGGCTTAAATTCCTTCTGGCTAGAATCACAGAGCTGGAAGACACAGCAGCCGCCTTGATTAGGTCTGATGACACACCTGCAAGATACTTGGAGTGCTGTTCCTTCTTGACCAGTATCTTTGAGACATCAGTACTTTCGTTGATGGCTTCCACTGAGGCATCAAAGTCTTAAACCAAGGACTGCAAGGAATAAGCTGCATAGGTCGCTGCTATGGGTGTGTGAATTTCTGAGTAAGCCTGTGAGTGGGTGTGTGAGTCTGTGAGTGAGTACATGAGTCTGTGAGTGAGTGCATGAGTCTGTGAGTGGGTCTGTGAGTCGGTGCATGAGTCTGAGTGGGTCTGTGAGTGGGTGTGTGAATCTCTGAGTGGGTCTGTGAGTGGGTGTGTGAGTGTCTAAGTGTGTCTGTGAGTGGGTGCATGAGGGTCTGTGAGAGGCTGCATGAGTCTCTGAGTGGTTTGTGAGTGGGTGTCTGAGTGGGTGTGTGAGTCTCTGGGTGGGTCCCTGAGTGTCTGAGTGCTGTCTGATTTGCTCTTTTCTGCTCTGTTTTGCCTATTCTGCTTGTTGTTCTGCCCTCTGTTTTGCTCTTTTTGCTCGTTTTTCTGTCCTCTGTTTTGCCTTATTAGGGGAGGGGACCGATGTCAGCCCCGGCATTGCTCTGATGGACAGGGGGCTGCTGAAAGGCAGCTCCCTGTCCATCACAGCATTGTTTTCATCGATGAAAACTCCCGTTTCTGCAAGCTGGAGCTGTTTGACAGAAAGAGAAGTTATGTTTTCTTTTGTTTGGCAGGACTTGTCAGCTCCCACCAAGCAAATGCAAGCAGCTACCTCCCGTGGGTGGCACCTCTGGAGGTAGAAGGAGCCATCCCTGGGGGGTGGCAATCCCCAGAGCCATCCATGGCTTCACGAGGGGGGCCACGCGCCCCCCTTCAGTGTAGTAGTAAGCCCTGGGGAGGTGGTGGTCCCCAGGGCTGCATGGGGGCTGCACGCCTCCCTTAATTTGAATGAATAGCCTGGGGGAGGTGGCTGTTCTCCGGAGTAGCGGGGGGTCACACGGCTCACCACATTTATTTTATGCTTAGCCCCAAGGAGGTGGCGGTCCCTGGGGCTGCGGGGGGCACGGGAACCCACCATATTTACTTTTAGAAATTTGCCCTGGGGAGGTGGCGGTCCCCAGGGCTTTTTTTGAGCCAGAAGAAGGGGGCCCCGTAAACCCCCATCCTTTTCCCTATCTCCTCATGCGCCCAGGACTTGGCCTACCCAGGGGCTCATTTCAAAACAAGCATGGGAGACCACACTTGTTTTTTTTTCAATTTTGTTGTGAATCAGCAGATCTACCCATGCATTTGTGGCAAAATTTAAAAAACAAGTGTTTTTAATGCCCAGCGGGGTCCCTCTGGGACCCCACCACCACATCTAAAGGGGTCAGGGTATTCCTACCCTTCCCTGTTTTCTTCATTTTAAACTTTTTTCTGGGACTCGGCTCAAGCCGAGTCCCAAGATGGCTGCCAACACATCCTTGTTGAAGTGTTGGCAGCCAATCAGATTACAACATGGGGACTGTCTGATCCAGGGAGGACCCACGTCCCTATATTTAAAATTTGGATTCCAGTTATTATCTCTGAAACTACTGAACGGATTTACACCAAATGACAGAAAATGTGATCTGTGGAACAAAATCTACCTTTCTGCCAAATTTAGTGTAATTACGTCCAGCGGTTTGGGCTATAGTCATGTTCAGAACTCCTATGCGAATTAACATGGGGAAAATTCGTTTTGAGAACCCCCCCCCCCTGTTTTTTCTCAGCCCTGCTTGATGGGCCACCCTGAAACTTTCCAGGCACAAGCTGAAGCGAGTGTTGAATTTTTGGGGAAAATCTAATGAAATTCCTCAGCTGGCACCAAAGTTATAGGCAAATGAAAAGTGTTTTTCCTATGGAAACTAGGTCCTAACTGTGACTACTTACTGGCGACTGCACATGTGCACATATATATTTACTTACCTGCCATATCATTTCTATTTCGTTGTAAAGGCATGCGTGAGAAAGGCATATGCGTGGTAAAGGCAATGCGTGGTAAAGGCAATGTGTGGTAAAGGCAATGTGTGGTTATGGATGCGTGGTAATATAATTTTAATGTAATTTTATATATGTATTGCATGGTAACAACTGCGTTGTAAAGGTTGTTTCCCTTTGATAACAGGTACCTGAAACCTGTCTGAAGGTGAGACTTAGCAAAATTAGCAACAACAATATTTTTGATTAAAGGAAAAAAGAAGATTTGGCAATTTTCTGCCTTTTCTCCATCTTGCTACTCTCACATTATTCTGTAAACCCATGGGTACTGCTGAGGAGGGACAGGCCGGAACCAAATGCTTTTTGGGTTTTTTCATGAAATTTTGAAAAGCAGACCCCCTCCCACCTTCCACCCAGCAATGGCCAGTTCCTCCACTGCTACACCCCGGGGAAAGATGTAACAGGGAAGCAAATGCCAAATGAAGGCTTAGCTTATTTGTGGCTTGAGAGTCCCAGAGAGACAGACATCAGGCTCTAGCTATAAAAATATGTTGTTCAAAACTTCCTTTAAATTGTCTTCTTAAATCCATTTGATAAGGTTGGGCGCTATGAAAAACATATTTGTATACCTTGGAATTTCATTATGATCCTCGATAAAGCATACACTCCATAAGTACATGACAACTGTCTTTTGGGAAAATAAAGGGCTGCCTATTTAAAAAGTAAAGAAGACTGACTGTTATTGTACTCATTTATTTTTTTGATGACTATAAAAAGTTGGAAACAAATTCAATTTATGTTGCTTAATTGAATTTGAAAATTACAACTAAGAACTGCCTCAGTACTTCGTACAACAGTTTAATGTGAAGACATTTTAACAAAGTATCAATCAATCAGGGGAATTGTAAGCACGCTACTCACCCATGAGGGTCTCAAGGCGCTGGGGGGGAAAGTGGGGGGGGGGAGGGTTGCAGCTCTGTTCAGTTGAAGAGCCAGGTCTTGAGTGTCTTCCTGAAGATGTTCAGGGTGGGGGCGCGTCTGATGTCGATCGGGAGTTCGTTCCAGGTCTTGGCCGCGATGTAGGAGAAGGCCCTTCCTCCTGTCCTGGTTTTGCGGATCCGTGGGGTTTTGGCGAGGGCGAGGTCAGCGGAGCGGAGGTTTCTTTTGGGTACGTGGAAGGAGATTCTCTCGTTGAGGTATTTGGGTCCGGTGTTGTGGAGGCATTTGTAGGCGTGGGTGAGTATCTTGAAGGTGACTCTTTTCTCTATGGGGAGCCAGTGGAGGCTGCGCAGGTGTTGGGAGATGTGTTCGTGTCTAGGGATGCCGAGGACGAGTCTGGCTGCGGTGTTCTGTATGGTCTGGAGTTTATGGAGCAGAGACTTGTTGATCCCGGCGTAGAGGGCGTTTCCGTAGTCCAGTCTGCTGGTTCAGAGTGCGTGACGGTCTTCCTTGATTCTGGGGGGATTCATTTGAAGGTCTTTCGGAGGATGCAGAGGGTGTTGAAGCAGCCGGAGGCGACTGCGTTGACCTGTCAGGTCATGGAGAGGGAGGAGTCGAGTACGATGCCGAGGGTTCGGCTGTGGTCTGTGGGGGTTGGGGGGCTGCCAAGGGTGGTGGGCCACCAGGTGTTGTCCCATACGGAGGGGGAGGGTCCGAGGACGAGGACCTCTGTCTTCTCTGAGTTGAGCTTCAGGCAGCTGCCTGGAAGTTGAGTCTGGTGGTGACGGGATCCTTGGTGAGGGTGAGCTGGGTGTCGTCGTCATAGGATACTATGCTGAGTCCGTGCTGTCTGACGATGGCGGCGAGCAGGGCCATGTAGATGTTGAAGAGCGTGGGGCTAAGTGACGATCCTTGGGGCACTCCGCAGTTTATTTCCGTGGGTTTGGAGAGGAAAGGTGGTAGTCTGATTCTTTGTGTTCTGCCGGTGAGGAAGGAGTGGATCCATTCGAGGGCGGTTCCCTGTATGCTGGCGTCGTGGAGTCTTGCGATGAGTTTGCAGTGGGAGACGGTGTCGAATGCTGCAGAGAGGTCGAGTAGGATCAGTAACATTGTTTTCATACATAGCTTCCTTCCTTCAGCACCAAAGTTGGCACACCGGAGAGAGGGAAAGAGGGAGCTTTATGCCTCTGGTCCCGATCTTTCCAGATGCTCTAGCTCCTTTTCAAGGTATATTCATAGGTATTACCTTGGAAGCACCTGTCGTTCTCATTACTAATAAGGCATCTTACATGGCTGTACAACTAGATGGCGCCAGGTGCCATGTTTTCTCTATCTAAAAAACAAACTTACTTTTTTAACACTTAACAGTAGAGGTTGGAGAGTCATTGGAAGCTCGAACCGAGCCAGATGCCTGGCTGTAGCTCATCTGGAGGTCCTGTTAGAACCTCGAGCCTAAAACTAGCTGAACTTTTATCTGGCTTTTTCCTGTCACCCAGGCTCTAATCTCATGCGCCAAGAATTAAACTTTTGATGCAACACAGGTGCAAGAGACAGCTAGCTATCTAGTGGCTAAATTGCACAATTAAACCAGAAAACCTAGGACCAACACCGGTTTCTCCACTTAGCCAAATTGTGTGATCTTAGACAAATATTTTATTTCACTAAGCCTTATGTTTTTCATTTTCACATATCAGAGTGCCTTTCAATACTTAAGATCATGACGTGTGCTGTTCAAAAACCGCTTGTGTTTGATTTAATGCACCATAATGTTGCTCTGTGTATAATAAGAAACTAGACCACATCAACAAATGACCCACAAATGTTTTGCCCCTAAACTCACTAATGAATTGTTGTCAGGGGGTGGGGTAAGAAGAGAGGGGAATGGTGTTAGTAAATTCATGTTTAAAAACTTTTACTTTTAATAAATATCCCTCAATGCAGTGATATAATCTGATGCACGAAGGTGAAAGTCTTCCACAAGTTAAACAAATATATATATTTTTTATTTTGAAGAGGCTTTATAATGTTTTATATGATGTTTATTGCATAATTTACATCTCAAACATTCTCATGACTTGGCTCGTGCCCAGGATCGTAGGGCCAAGCTAGATCCCTTGCTAGGCTTTGGCTTGGCTCTCCATTTTAATTTGTTGTCTCGCACACCTTCATTTAACGTTGGTTATGATCCCTATCAAAAATGGAAGAAGAGCCCAGAAGGCCTCGCAATAAGTATTTGCGCAAGGCCTCATAAAAGATGTTATGCATTTTTATTTCCTGGCTCTGAAACTGTGGAGCATATGTGCAAGGAAATGTCGGAGCATGGAGCTGCACCAAATTTGGCAGCGCTGTGCTCCGACATTTCCAAAATGCAGGGATGCGCCGTATTTATAAGGCGCACTACTGTGATTTCCCTACCTCTGGCGCAAAAATTAGCTGCCTAGCGCCAACGCAGGCACGCTTGCACCATAGTGTAAGTGTGCCTGTGTTGCAGGGAATGATTACTTATGTGCAGGAAGGTGTCCCTTCCTGCATACAAACAATCAGTAATGGTAATTTGTTACTTCTATGTGTGCTGCAGAATGCACATAAACAATCATTAAAGACATTTTGCTCTTTCTATGTGTGCTGCAGAATGCAGCACACATAGAAAAAGCAAAAACGAGGAGAAATAAACGTATTTCTCCTCTTTTCACCATTCTAATGCCAGCTCTTGCATGGCATTAGTTTTTGGCGCTGCCTCAGATTTACACATTCTTGTAAATCTGGGGCAGCATCAAAAAGCAGTGGGTGTTGCTGTGTGACACCCACAGCAACACCCATTGTACGCCCCTTTCACGCAGATACTTGCGTGAAAGGGTACCATATTTAGAAAGCGGAACTAAGCAATAAAAAGTGGCTTACTGCCACTTAATAAATATGGAGCAGGGCATTGTGCCACAGGAACGTCATTAAAAGTGATTTTCCTGTGGCGCAATGCCCTTTTAAATATGCCCCTATCTGCGTTCAAACTATTGAGAGTGCTGTTGTTGGCCTTTGAACTGAGGTTGGAGGGACTTATTTACAAGTCCCTTGTGCCGCCGGTGTGTCACTTTTAATATGCGAAAAAGTGAAGTACGAGTGGCGCAAGGGGCTTGTAAATAAGCCTATGAGTCTCTACCACAAAGCAGCACGTCAAGAAAGGAGGTTTGTGGGTAAGTGAGTATGATGCCCCACCCTGGGGTGGATATCAACCACTAAAGGCAGGTAAGTTGCTAGCCATGTGTAAGACTGAGCGGTTGATTTTCTGCCTCTTTTTATCTGTGTAGGTCACATTAGCTAAGGAAACAGGAAGAACTTTGATTATCCAGTCCTGAATAGATTGACGACTACTGCCCGCAGGACGTGGGGCTGCAAGATACTTATAATCATCCTGAGAATATGCAGAAGAGACGGCGATGGTTTCGCTTTATTTCTCAGGGAAAGAAGGCTGCCTGACTTCTCACTAAAGCCGAAGCCACTTCCGCAATGTAATAAAACTTGATATTGGAAGATGATACATTAAAAATACACTATATTTTGTCACTAATTATGCATCTTTACTTGCATCACTTAATCTCTTCGCCCTATGGTCATACAGTCGTAGGTTCGTAGGGGGTATTAGTGGCAGAATAATTTCCTTCTCTTCTATGATGCACTGTAAATGTGGTTAACTAAGTAAGAGAGCAGTGAAATAGTTTGAGATTAAGTCCCGGGGGTGGAATGCCCAACAACACTCATTGTACGCCCCTTTCACGCAGGTACCCTATCGAGAAAGCGGCTCTAAGCAACAAAAGGTGGCTTAAGGCCACTTTGTAAATATGGAGCAGGGCATTGCGCCACAGGAACGTCGTTAAAAGTGGCATTCCTGTGGCGCAATGCCCTTTTAAATATGCCCCTATCCAGGGTCAGATTGGTAAGGCGGGCACTCGGGCAATGGCCGAGGGGCGGTATCTGAGTTCCAGCTGTGGGCTGCTTTTTTGGGCAGCCTGGGGGGCCGATTTGGGCGGTGTCTGTCTTGTTCGGATGCCGCCAGCAGCCCAGTGGGTGCCTGAGTGGCCTTTCTGGAGGCAGATGGGCATCCATTACTTCCCTTTTATCAACGAGCAGAGGTGTCACTCCCTTTCTCTCGCTGGGCCGGCCCATTAATGTATGCATATTGAGCGGGGGCAGAGGGCCTGAGCAGAAGTGGCCTAACTTGTTTTCAGGTGTGTTTCACCAGTGTGAACTAATCCGTGCATTTTAAAAAAATCTAAGTAAAGTTAAGAAAACATGCCTCTGTCAGAGCCCCCCCCGCCCTTCTTTTTATAAAACTTCGCCGAAGCAGTGTTTTGCGGAAAGGCAATATGCAAATGTGGGCCACTTTGTTTAGCGTGCCTGGGCCGATTTTTAATACCAATCCACCCCTGCCCCTATCTATCTGCGTTCAAACTGTTCAGAGCACTGTTGTTGGCCTTTGAACTGAGGTTGGAGGGACTTCTTTACAAGTCCCTTGCGCCATTGGTGCGTCACTTTTAATATGGGAAAAAGTGACATACGGGTGGTGCAAGGAGCTTGTAAATAAGCCCCTGAGTCTCTACCACAAAGCAGCAAGTGAAGACAGGAGGTATGCAGGTAAGTGGGCATGATTCCCCACCCTGGGGTGGATATCAACCACTAATGGCGGGAAAGTTGCTAGCCATGTGAAAGACTGAGCGGTTGGTTTTCTGCCTCTTTTTATCTGTGTAGATCGCATTAGCTAAGGAAACAGGTAAAACTTTCATTATCCAGTCCTAAGTAGATTGACGACTACTGCCCGCAGGTCCTGGGGCTGCAAGATACTTATAATCATCCTGAGATTATGCAGAAGAGACAGCGATGGTTTCGCTTTATTTCTCAGGGAAAGGAGGCTGGCTTCTCAGTAAAGCGGGAACCACTTCCGCAATGTAATAAACCTTGATATGGGAAGACGATACATCAAAAATACACTAGAGGGCGACTTTGGTACATTTTCATATATTTTGTCACTAATTATGCATCTTTACTTGCGTCACCGAATCTCTTCTTCCTATGGCCATAGAGTCGTAGGTTCGTAGGTGGCATTAGTGGCAGGATAATTTCCTTCTCTTCTATGATGCGCTGTAAATGAGGTCAACTAAGTAAGAGAGGAGTGAAACATCCTGAGATTAAGTGCTGGGAGAGGGAGGGGGACGACTGCCTTTCAGATCAACACAAACGAATGAAATGCGGCTGCCCGCGGCCCCCACAGGGGGCCACCCTAAACGGGCGGCCCCTTTAGTGCCATTTGGGCACTTCCCCACCCCCACTCAGAATGCGGGGCTCGAGGAGGAGCCCCCTTCCAGACGCGTCACTTCCGGCACGCAGAGGAGGTGGGGAGGTATTTATGCATCCCCTGGCCATCTTGGCGTCCTCTTTGCGCCGGACACGCCGTCTGGAGGGGTCATCCCAATAGGGTTTCACGCTGTCTGGAAACGCAGGAGGAGTGGAACTTCGAGTCCACAGCAGGCCGAGCAGAGGAGCAGCGGGGTCCATCTAAGTTAGGTGAGCTAGTCCTAGTTCGGAGCCCCCACCTCTCAGGTGATTAGTCTGGACCCTGCATGGTGGAGCGTCGCTTAAACCGACATCTACGCTCCACCATATTCGGTTGAATACCTCCTCTGCCCCCCTCCCCCCCCCCCTGCGTTGCAGCGGCTTACCTACCGGACCCAGCCAGTTGTCGGTGCAGCAGAAGCAGCGGTCGCTGGGCACACCGGGGCATACACCCCCCCCAACCAGTTTACCCAGTCAAGCAGGCTGGACATCGGTGGCAGCAGGGTCCCTGGCCCGTTGGCCCATTTGGAATCGAGCGCGGGTGTACAAATGGGTAGAGATAGTACAAGGGCAATCTCCAGCCATTTATTTGCGAGCTGCCCCTCTTACGGTGTCCACGCCTCGTAGCTCACATGGGGGAGAGGTGTGGCGGCAAAGCGCGACCTCCGTCGCGGCTCTGACCTTGCCCTGTCCCGGTGCTCCCTGCACCACTCGGGCAGGAATGCGCTGTTATTGTCTGCCTGGCCCCTCTGTCTTTACCATAAGGACTTCCTTATGTCCCCACTTCCGACAAAATTTTGGCGCCAGACACGCCGTCCTGGGGGTCACGGGTTCGGGTCCCGTTTGGAGTGGCGAAAAGGGTGCGTGTTAGCCGGCTGCCCCGGGCGGTGTCCTTTTCTATCTGGCCCACTGGATAAGGCTGCGGTCGCGTCCACCAGGGAATGTGGGTTCGGGTCCCATCTGGGGGATCTTGGTAATTTCCTTCAGGCTTCGTGGGGGTGGGTATGCCGCCTTCTCCTCATCTCGTGCGGTCTGTGCGGGTTGGTCGGTTGGCCCGGCGCTGAGGGGCTTGCTAGGTGGGGTGCTGTGGGCTGCAACGCTCGTGCTTTAGTGCCCCCCCCACATACAGTATTCTCGCCAGGGTGCCAGTCTTCACCCGTCTTGATAGCGCTGCTGGGCCGCGCGGACCAGTTCCCTCTCCTACCCGGCTTGGCTGCACAGGGGCGCCGGGATCTAACCCAGGTACGAGTGTGTGGCATCGCAGGCCGATGCGAGCCTGGGTGGCTGGCCATCCTGCACGCCGCTTGGACCTCCTGGAGCTGTTCTTTGTCCTGCGGTGAGTGCGTCTCGCTCCCCCACCCCCTTCCGGGGGCAAGGCTGCCAAGCCCGGCCATTGCCGTGGCTGCAGCCGGCTTTGGGGGCAGGACAGCTCCAGTGGGCATAGGACAGCGTTCTCCAGACCGGAGAGGGGGTATGGGGGTCGGTGGCTCCATGCCGTCCAATGCGGTTTAAAACTAAGTGGCCATGTCCTTTGATCTGAGGCTCGTGCCTTGCATTTTTATGTGATGACATGTGGTTTAAAACATTGAAAAATCCGACCCCCTTTGGTCAAAGGACGCTGGTAGATGTTATATTGGAATATTCCTGCTCTGGCCCACAGGCGAATCCTGTAGTCCGAAAGGGAGCGCTTAAAGGGTTAAGGAGGAATGAGCTCCGAGTCTGTGTGCTGTTACCCTGGGGGCTGGCTGTGATGGGTGCAGGATGGGGGCTGAGCCTAAAAGTATAGAACAGGGAGGAAACTCTATGAGCGGAAATAAACAGTGCCCCTCCCGCCGAATTTAGAAAGCTGGAGAAACAAACAATGATGATTTTGGCGGAGAGCGAGGCTCGCAACTTTATCTAAGCCATCCTGGTCCTTAAAAGACCGTAGGTTAGGTCTCGACTGCTAAACTTCGCAATATGGATAGGGTTAGAGGTCTTAGCTCTTGCATCCTAATGTAATATTTGGAGTGTCTTTAATTGATGCGAGTACCAGGGGTAAGTTCATAAACAGGTTTGTCTTCTCTACAGATATGACCTTGCTGCCCCTCCCGTGCGCTCGTATGACCAAGCAATATGCGGGTGGGGCCTGAAGTGTGCAGGGGGTCGCCTCGGGATAACTGCCTGCAACCTGCCTTGCACAGGCCCTGAGGGCCGCTGGCTGCAAACGTGCGCTGAACCGAGCGTGCATTCATGCCGCATTGTGCCCTGCTCCTCTCCTGCTGTGTGTTCGCGGGCTCGTCCCTGGCGAGCTAATGCTTCGGGTTTAGGTGTCCGGAGGGGGAGAGTTGATTTCATTCAGGCCGCGAGTTCTTGACTCCCTGGGGCCGTCAGCGCGAGCGACGCGGCGGCCTTGCCACAGCACTGGGGGTGGGGAATGGAGTCCATACTTCTCACTATGCCCAGTGCGAGGGCAGGCGTCCTGGAGGTATGGGACTACTTGAACCTCATACTGCTCTTGTGCTCAAGTCACAGCTCTCTGATGTCCAGTTGAAGCCAGCGTAGGGAAGCCTTCTTCCACCAGGTAGACAAAGTGGCCCCGCCAGGACGCCAGAGCAGTGGAAATGGGTCCTGCGGGACCATTGTATTCGCAGCCCCGATTCATGGTGCTGCCGGGCCCCAGTGTAAGGACGCCTAGTGGTTGTAGTTGGGGCCAAGCGGGGGACAGGAGCCAGTTCTGGCTGTGGGATGATGCCTGGGCTAGGCAGGCGCATGTGCTTGGGCTTTCATCGGTGCAGGTATCAAGCACTATTAATGTCACAGCCCAGGCTCCGACGCTTGCCGCTCCCAAGAGCTGGGAGATTTGTGGACTTGTTTTGCTTCGCTGGGCGCTTTTGCTTTCATTGTTGGAAATGACCTCTGGTGTGCTTGTTGATGGTGATTCCGCGCCTTTGAGTGGGTCGGGGGTCATGGCTCATTCTGGCCCAGGGGCACGGTTGCCATGTGCTCTCCTGGGCACAGGGGCGGTACTTTCAGGAGAACAGCGGGATGTGGGTCCTTCCCTGTTTTACACTGCTTGGTAACAGGGGTTTTGTGCTCCCCATCGCAGTCAATAAACTTGTTGTTCAGCGCTTCACTACCCTTCGGGGGAGGTAGCACATATGCAAATGTTATGTTTGGCACAGCCAATGGCATCACAACACGGTATGGTTTAGGGATATCTCTCTACAAGGCATCAAGCAAATGAAAATGAAATAGGAACAAAACAAGCCATGCTGGCTTAGGGAAAGCATTTGACAGGGTTGAAGCAGAGAGCGGGGTTTCCACTGGTATTGCTGTCGAGCACCATGGGTCGCATAGGCACGAGCAGAGCAGTCTACTTGCGTAGGGGCGTTAATACTCAATTTGCTTGGGACGAGGAAAGCAGGCAATTTTAGAAGCCCAGTGTGGGGCGGATGCCAACATGGGTCTGTTCTGTCTCCAACGCAGGGATGGTGCTCTGCCATTCCGGTTTCAAAATGGCCACCGCTTTCTGGGTCGGCACCGGCCACAGTACCACCTGTCCAGAATCATTGCATTTTCAGTATACTACTACACTGTAGCCATATTGGGGCTGTTCGCCTGGTTGGTGTCCTGCGCACGAGAGGGGCAGATCCGGGCTACCCGTCCCCGGGTGGGGAGGGCAGTGCTCTTCTCTAGGTGCAGCTGCTGCTTGGGGGCCTTTGGGCTGCAGCTCGCTGAAGGCACCATGGGTCAGTGAGTGGCGTGCTCAGTATGAGGCGAAGCCGGCACGAGCCGGTTTCCCCCTCAGCGCAAGGTGTGTACATCGCGCAAGGCTTTTAGTTTGCATGTGCCCATCTCCTGTACGTAGCGGTGCCAGGCTGTTCAGACGGACTGTGTATATTTGTGATACTCTGCTCCATCTGAGCTACGTCAGTCTCATACCATACCAGGCACTTTGCCTCCCTAAGTATCACATATATGTTAATGTCAAAATATGCACACTCCAAGCTGGGGAATGTCTCACATAAGCAGCCTTAATCCTTGGTCTTCTTAGTTTCTTGTTGGTCATATGGGCGTAATTACTGACACCGGTATGTCTCCCCTTCTTCGTTGTTCGATTTGCTCGCAAGAAAGTGTCATTCATAGTCTATTAAATGTCACTCATAGTGCAATGAAATGATGAAAATGTCACACATAGCAATTTGAAACCTTGACAGCTATGGATGGGGGCGGCTAGCTCTCGGTTGGCTACGCAACAAAGCTATAATTGTGGCTTATTTATCTTATGCAACTAATAAGCATTGACTAAGCCAATAGATGGGCTTGTTGTAGGTGTAGTGCTCCTTTTGTAGTAAATATAGGGATGCAAGGACATAGCGGCTAAATACCAGGCAAGGCACAGCCTTCCTCAGCACGCGTGGGGGGCTCTGACGCGTTATAAACACGGCATCCTGAAGGTTTGAGGTCAGGAGTGCATTTACTTGTAATCAACAGCACATGCTGTAGTACTCCCAGCTGCTCAGGGCCAAATTACTGGGGTCCCCTGTTTGGAACAGCCTTTAATTGACACAGCTCAGTTCTTTCATGCCCACTGTGAGGAAGCTTACTGACAGTGCACTTAATTGGCACCGATGCTTTAGACAGCTATTCCGTCCCACGAGTCCTAGTAGTGCTCCCACTAAGCGGACGCTATTGAGAAGTTGGAAACATGGCGACTAGCAATGGCACGATCGCCAACCTCACGTGCGCCTTACAAATCCAGGTGCAGCATCATAGGTACTAGTGGAGAAATCCCGGCATATGGGATTTTGTTGACCACAAAGGAGAGAACTGGTTGACATGTTGCCTATATCATTGAATTGGACGACATCTACATAGCAACAGGTGGATAGGGCATGTGGCACATTTGTTAAGGGTGCAGGATAGTTGTTTTACTCTAGGAAATTGGGATCTCATGCCCAGGTTCTGTCTTTTTGGCTGTCGGTTACCGGCCCAATGGTGGGAAAGTACAATTTAACATTTACTCTGTGCTGTGTTTTGCTAAGAACAGTTCCTACCAGCAGCTACGGGGTTGTGCTAACTGAGCTGTAGGACGGTGGCCCGGGTGACCTAGTGAGTTATGTAATCCCTGCGATGTCATGATGAGGTTTGGTAGCACAGGGTAATAGGGGCAGATGGTACTAAGTTTCTCTTGTATGGACGATACGAAGGGTAATTAAAATAAACTGGTATGTAGTCTCTTCTGTAGTGTGCCACTGTGGGAGTGCGGTTGGCACCTTAAATTTACACTGCCTCTTGGATAAGCCAAAGTCTCTGCCTAACCACCTATGGGGTGGGCAGGTGTCAGCCTAAGTGTGTGCTCCATTCTCCCGACTAGAGAGGTGGGTTCGGCCAGGCTTAGGTGCATACCCTAGCCAACCAGAAACTCCATTTACAACAATGGTAGAGAATGCATAGGAGTGGTTTGCAGTCCATTCGCTCCGCCCCACAGGGCGAATGTTTTAGGCCACAAGGTTTGTGGAGGGCTCTTGTGTGGGAGCCTGGTGAAGAGCTAAGGTCAGGCTAGGATGTCTCGTGCTGACCTAGTGAGTTATGTAATCCCTGTGATGTCATGATGAGGTTTCGTAGCACAGGATAATAGGGGCAGATTGTACTAAGTCTCTCTTGTATGGAAGATACGAAGGCTAGTTAAATATTGTGTGGGAGCCTGGTGAAGAGCCAAGGTCAGACTGGGATGTCTCGTGCTTTCACCGCACTGTCGAGTCCCAGTCACGAGCGGATTCTATCAGGGTCAGCTGGCGGTGGGTCAGGAAGCGCCAAGGCATCAGTAGCACTGAGCGGCTTACAGCCAGAGGCGGTATCCGATGCAAGGGACATCTGTTTGATTAGAGCCCTACTCAGAGGTACCACCTTAAGTGCTTGGAGGTTTGTTGGCACCGCCTTTCACTGGAAGCCATTGTCTAGCGGGCTGCTCTGAGCAGAGCAGTTGCAGGCGCAAGTAACAGTATCAGCTGCCAGTTCAAATGTGCATCTTTTCACTAATTACTCAGAAAACTGGGACAGGAAGTAAAGCGGGCTGCTTAACTCTTGCTTCTACCTGCATTGGCCATCTTGTCAGGAGGGATTGTCAAAGGGATTGCACTTAAGCCAGGTAATGTGAGCACCCATCCACACCAAGCCGATTGTTTAAGGCCACCCTGGG
The DNA here is from genome assembly GCA_963921515.1 of Calotriton arnoldi. NCBI lineage: Eukaryota > Metazoa > Chordata > Amphibia > Caudata > Salamandridae > Calotriton > Calotriton arnoldi. Next base: position 1,674,074 of record CAWUFW010001245.1, read on the forward strand.
ACGCATTTACACAGCCCTGCGGCAGGTCTTTGTGGTTGTCGGTGCCATGAATTACTAACTTGAAGCTGAACAGGAGGCGTGTCCGGGGGTTACACCAGCAGAAGTTTGGGGAGAGCTAGACTCCACATATGGTCGAGGTGTAGGTTTAAGTAGATGGAGTGGCACTATTAGTTGACCAGGGGTTCGATGCTACACGAGGGCATCGCCGTGTTAGGGCCAGAGCACGGGCATTGGGTGTTTCCCAGGGGGCAGCAAGTGGAGGCAAGGCTCTGTCAAAATCTGGCACAAGAACACAAAGTAGTCAGGGCCAACTTGTCGGTGGGTGACTTGTGTAGGCACCTGTGTAATTGTCACTCCACGAAGGGGTGAGTTGTCTCCAATAGTGGGATTAACACATATATGTGTGTCCCTGGCCTTACAGCTGTGTGGAGCCTGTCTCATTTAGAGGTACGCCCAGGTGAAAATTGCGTATTTAAGGTTTGCTTGACCAATGCGGTTTGTGGTATCTCTTAGCGGACCCACTGAAGGTGTACTGCAGCTTAACAGGGAACTGGGAATCTTGGTTTCCGTCACTTTGGCAGGTCTAAAGCAGCCAGGGTCGGAGATTGACAGTAGGTACTGTGCATCTGTGATCCGACGGCAGTGAGGCAAGTGGGGTGCACGAGAGGGTGAGGTGTCTCCAATAGTGGGTGCAAGGCATATGTTGTTTCAAACCAGCTTTATACCATTAAGGTGTTCACCAGGGTTTAGCAATCAAAGGGGTTTGTGCATCCGTCTGGTCAACGGGGTGAAATAAGCGCACCCAAGAACCAAGGGCAGGTGATATGATCCTGCAGTTAGGCGCAAATGCCCGCCTGGTTAGTAATAGTTGCCTCGCTGGGTGGTGACGCTGTCAGCCAACAGTGTGCTGCCGTCCCAAGAAATGGGGAAACTAGGTGTCAAGCACAAAAGGCTACTATGTAAAAGAACAATTGGCAGGTCCAGTGATCAACAAAAGGAAATTTAACTGAGCAGGTAATTTTCCTCTGCTGGGGTTGCCCAGGGGTGGGCAGTGTAATGCCCCCCTCCCTATTCGGCAATATTCGAGGATGAGGGTATAGTAGGACTTAGTTAACCCTTAAAGGTTAGGCACCATATCGCAAACAGTGCGCACTGTATGTAATCGGACAGATTCTCTTAGCTGGTATGCCTAGGGGTTTCACCAGAGGGAGTTGAGCTGGCGAAATTTCCATAGGAATAAGGGATGCATGGCAAGGGCAGGAGGGCACCCTTGTTCATTGGCACATACTTCTAGTTATGACCATGCCCATGCGTCATGATTTAGAAAGCAAAGGGACGGTGCAAATGTGACGCACAATTCTCCTCGCCCGAATAGCCAAAGTAGGCAGGCGGGGTGGGGAGCGGTTACCTTACAAGTGGGCTGCTGTCCCATAGATGGGGACACAGGTGTTCAGGCACACACGGTGCTAGATGGACGGCAGCTAGGTGGAGGGCAATTAAGTCCGGGGGTAACCAGGTGTATCAGGTCTAGTGCTTTGCATCTTGGGTCAAAGCGGGTTGGCACACAGGGGGTGTCTAGAATCGTCCACGCACACTCTGCAGTGTGGAATGCAAAAGAACTGCACGTGGCCACTATTTTGAGTGTGGCAGATGCAACAATTGATCCCTGCCAAGCAAACCTAGGTTCTTATGTTTGGATGCACAACATACAACTGTTCACTCCAGCTTCACTGAAGGTAGCCTGATAGCAGAGGTATAGAACGGGGCGTCTTGCGCCCGGGTGCGGACATTGCACGGGCAACACAGCAGATAGTCTGCTGTCAGACGAGGGTGCTTGCGGGCTAGGGAGGCCAGGCTATGCAGCAGAACCAATTCTAAGGACCTCTCTCCCCCACCGGACTGCCCGAGAATGTGAGTGCAGTGGGATTTGCAATGTTACAGGTATTTTCCCGCCCACACAGGGGCAGTAGGGTACATTGCAAGTATCTGCATAAATCGAGTGGGGGCAAGACCTATAGACTATGTGCAGCGGTAACCGCAAGAGGGTGGTGCTAAGAGCAAATCTCGCAGCGGCAAGTTAGCCAGGTGGCATGTGTCAGTTGGTTAGGCCAGAATGTGTGCCGTGGCTCCAATAGCGGCGTGAAATGTGTTTGGAGCACCATTGCTGACAATTCCAGACCACACACTGCGCCTCAGCCCAGTAGTTGAAGGCCATATGCTCATGTGCGGCTTGATCCTGTGGAGGCCAATATTCCCTGGTAAAGCAAAGTACTAGGTCTTTAGCTGGGTTGAGCATTAAGGGTCTCAGCTGGTTAGCAGGTACGTGTGTATCTGTGATCGAGCTTTAGTTAAGCAAGCCTGGTAGGTGGCATAAGTTGTCACTCCAATTGGTTGCTGTGACTGCAATGGTGTGCGCGATGCGAACAGTCTTGTTCGCCAGGGTTTATTAATCGCAAAGGTCTGGGCACATGTTTGGTCAACTTCAACAAAGTAGGTGCACGCTGCTCCCAGGGCAGGTTGCGGGTTGCTGCAGTGATGCATGAAATGCCCCGTCCGCATAGCCAGAGTACATAGGCTGGTTGTGGAAGCGGTCTGCTAAGCAAGTGTGCTGCTGTTCCATAAATCGGCGAAACAGGTGTTAGGGCGCACGAAATGCTAGAAGGACTGCAACTACAGGTTGCAGGAGGTGGGAGCCACATCAGCTTGAAGGGTGATATAGCGATGTTTAAAAGTAGAGCTCCCTCCTGGGAGGCCATCACATTATTGCAGGTAATGCGAGGCACTGGTACATTCCCAGAGAAGAATAAACCGCTCCATGCGCAAGTTCGCAGAGCAAGGGGCTTTGGCTTCATCAGGCATGTGCTAGGCCTGGCGAACACCAAAGGTTATTTTGACAAAGTGGGGTGCACTTGGCACAAGTGGGCTTGGATCTGTTCCTGCGGGACATGAATGAGGCCCGGGAAATTGCAGGTTGCAGTGAGAAAGGAACTGTTTTGGTGGGGGGCTCTTTTGGCGACGGGGGCCGCCTCCAGAGCTTTGGCGGAGTTACAGGGCGATCTGGAAGCAGATGGGTACAGAAGGGTACCTCTGCGTGGGCACAATAGGGGTGCCAGAGCCAAATACCAGGAGCCTCATGGGAGGGTCCTGGAACAATTACGTCGGCGCCCCGTTAGTCCTTCAGGCGGTTGTGGGCCTGAACAACCGGGGGCTTGCCTTGCTACGCTCCGCCCCGAAAGGGGCGTGAGTAATAAGGGACCAATGTGTCACGTGATCCAGTAAGGGGATCACCCCCATAAGGGTAGCGCTGATTGGATTCTCCACAGTGCTTGGCTCATCAGGCGGGCAGGGCAGCGTAGAGTGGTACAGCTGCCTGCCCTTGGATCGCCCGTAAGATAACCCACCATATTTGCATACTTTTGTATGGAATAAACCTGCAGCAATATTTTCCCAAACAAAAGTTGTGTTGTGTATTTATTTATGCATGCATACTCTGTTATGGTTGGGTGGGGTGTGTTGCCAATAATGGGACTATGCGGCTGCCCGCGGCCCCGCAGGGGGCCACCCTAAACGGGCGGCCCCTTTAGTGCCATTTGGGCACTTCCCCACCCCCACTCAGAATGCGGGGCTCGAGGAGGAGCCCCTTCCAGACGCGTCACTTCCGGCACGCAGAGGAGGTGGGGAGGTATTTATGCATCCCCTGGCCATCTTGGCGTCCTCTTTGCGCCGGACACGCCGTCTCCCACCCTACCGCTTACCCGGCGTGGGGTTGGCAGGCGAAGTACATAGAACGTTGTAATGTTTTTCTTTTGTCGTTGCAGGCGGAGTTACAGGGCGATCTGGAAGCAGATGGGTACAGAAGGGTACCTCTGCGTGGGCACAATAGGGGTGCCAGAGCCAAATACCAGGAGCCTCATGGGAGGGTCCTGGAACAATTACGTTGGTGCCCCGTTAGTCCTTCAGGTGGTTGTGGGCCTGAACAACCGGGGGCTTGCCTTGCTACGCTCCGCCCCGAAAGGGGCGTGAGTAATAAGGGACCAATGTGTCACGTGATCCAGTAAGGGGATCACCCCCATAAGGGTAGCGCTGATTGGATTCTCCACAGTGCTTGGCTCATCAGGCGGGCAGGGCAGCGTAGAGTGGTACAGCTGCCTGCCCTTGGATCGCCCGTAAGATAACCCACCATATTTGCATACTTTTGTATGGAATAAACCTGCAGCAATATTTTCCCAAACAAAAGTTGTGTTGTGTATTTATTTATGCATGCATACTCTGTTATGGTTGGGTGGGGTGTGTTGCCAATAATGGGACTATGTAATCGATCACCTAGCACCGTCCGGTACAACCAGAGGATAGGTTAGGAAGGCAACTTGTTCAAAATGCTTTAACCGAGCCTAAGGGCTCGTTCCAGAGTCCTAGAAAGATACAATAGAACAGTAAGCTAGATTGCCTCGGCAGGCAGTAAAAACCGCTAAAAATAACGCACACCACTTTTGTAGTGAAAAATTTGACTCCTTTAAAATATAAGTGCAGATCAGCAGCCATGGTTTCCTAGATGGGCACGCCAGGAATCTGCTGCATCGAGATTTTTATTTGGCCGGGTGTTTTGCCACAGAAGCAGAAGAATGTGGAAAAGACTTCAGTAATGTAGTGTGGCGAGGTAGGCCCCAGGCTGTGGCCCAAAAGACCACACACACACACACGGCGGTTACTGTGGTGGTCTCGGACCTGAACCACGCCCGGCTCCCCGGGCTATTTATTCTATTTGCTGCCAGTATGCCAGCCTCCACCACTGCGCTTACGCCAGCAGGGGGATACAGGGATCTCGACCCCGTGCTCAACATACAACATGGTGTTGCCCATGTCCGGCAACACTAGATTCCTCCTTTACCAGGAGTTACAAAACATCTCAAACATTAAACATTAAACCATAAAAAATTGCAATGGCACCCCACTGTAGTCCAGATCATAATATACGTTTCACCCCTCTCTCTTACTTTCTGTCGTGGAATGGATAACACTCACAAATGCATCACCGCCATCAGTCCCAGGTTAGTCGCACTCAAAGTACTTATACTTCTGAGATGGCTCGGGGTGGGGTCGCAGCAGATACCGTCCTTGGCCACCCCTGGCCGAGGAGTCGGGTGAATATCTTCCCGGACTCGCTGTGCTGGCAGCTCTTGGGCTCCTGATGAATGCCGCTGGGCGTGTGTCTGCGTTGTCCAGAGAGGGGACAGGCAACGGCGTTGAGATTATTCCTTTAGATTGTGTGCCCTGTTCCTGGTCCTGCCTGTCGTTGTCTTCACTATCAGGTGGGCTACCTACTGCGGTGTCTTCCTGCGGGTCAGCAAACTGGCGTACAGTTGTGGGCCTCCTAGGGACTCTCTTGAACTGGGACACATTCCATGTGATGCACTCATGGTCTCTCTTGGCCGTGACTTAGGTGCCTTTGATGTCTGTTACAGTCCATGGATCAAGTTCGAAGGGTAGTCTGAACTTTCCGCCTGGGTGGCGGTCTCTCACTAAAATGTGAGCAACCACCTTGATGGGACTTTCCTTAGCCCGCCGTTTTTGGGAAGCATATTCATTGTACAGGTTCTCCGGGAGTCCGACTGATTCGGGGGGTTAGGCACCTCCTCCCATGCATGGTGATGGGACATGGTATCCACTATGGATCTTCCAAAACACATTTTGCTTGGAGAGACACCTGTCGTGGAGTGGGGTGTGAGTCTGTACTCCTGTAGGAATTGGTACAAGGCATATTCAGTGCTGGTACCTTCGGCCACTGCAATTTGGATCACTTTGGTGAGGGTTCTCATCAGACACTCCACCCTCCCCCCCCTTGTTGGTTTGGGGTCACCGAGGGGTCATACAGTGGTGCTTGATGTTATTGGAGCTGAAGCGGTTGGATAACTCAGAGCCATTGAAGGGGGGCCATTGTCTGTGCAGATTTCTCCAAACAGGCCATGAGTTGCCAAGAGCTTCTTCAGCTTCAGGATTACTTCTGAGGCGGATGTTGTTGCCACGATTTCTACTTCAGGATAGCGTGAATGGCCATCGACCACAACCAGCATGTGTGCTGCACTGGGAAGGCTGCCAAAATCTGTCTTACCCTCTGCCATGGGGCACTAAGGCCAGCTTCGATGATGACTGGTGCAGGGTGGTCAGGTGGGCTTGTTGCTAGGCACACCGGACAATTTTGCACTACTGCTTCCACTTTCTGGTCCAGACCCGGGAACCAGACCTTGCTCCTGAGCCTGTTTTTAGACTTCACGGTGCCTTGGTGCGCTCCGTGTGCAAGGAGTTCTGCTTTCTGTGTTAGACATTCGGGCAATACCAGCCGCGGATCTCAACAGACACCCTTCGCTAGTAACCAACAGCTCTTCGTGGATGTGGCATAATGCTCTGAGGATTGACTGGGCTGCCTCTGTGCGGAAGGACGTTGGGTTTTGAAGTGGCCACCAGTCACCGGTAGCAGCAGCCTTGATAGCGCTTTGTAGGCAGTCCTCACGTTGGGTGGCTTTCACTACTTCCACCAGGGATATCGGGAGTGGTTTGGAGTGATCCACAATCATCCGCACATATTCTTCGGTTTTTGCGCCTTCAGCAGTTGCAGGATCCACTTTTCAATCCTCGGGGGATGTCTTGATGAGGACCCTTGGAAGAGCGGGATCAGCAGCTTGTGATCCATGATGACGGAGAAGGGATGGCCGTACAAGTAGATATAGAAGTGTCTGCAGCCCCACAAGATGGCAATCGCTTCGCACTCTATTTGAGAATAGCGCTGCTCTGTGGGAGTAAGTGTGAGGCTGGCATACGCCACCAGGGCCCATTCTCCACACTCCTGCTGTTGAGCCAGCACAGCTCCTAGACCAGGGGGACTAGCATCTACCACTAGTTGTGATTCTCTCTGGGGGTTGAAGTAAACCAGAGTGGTATTGGCTGACAGGACAGCCTTGGTCTGTCGGAACGCTTCTTCGTGCTCTGGTCCCCACACCCAAAGACTGGATGACTTGGTGAGTTCTCTGAGCAGGCCAGTGATGTCCGACAGGTTCTTCATGTAGCACCCGCAGTACGTCACCATGCCCAGGAAACTGCAGACACCTGACACTGATGAAGGGGCTGGGGCCTCCTGTATGTCCCTTACTTTGTCGGGGTCGGGCCAATGACTTTATCCGAGAAGTGGCACCCGAAGAAGCTGATGTCTTTTTGCAGGAAACTTCATTTCTCGTGGTGTAGTGTGAGCCCTCATTCTTTGAGCCATGTGAAGATGGCTTTGAGGCGAGTCAGATGGTCTCCTCACTTGGGAGCATGGACAAGGATGTTGCCACTCACATTGAGTACCCCGGGCAGGCCATGGAGGTCATTTTTCACGATGTTCTGGAAAACTTTGGCTGCACTAGAGATGCTGAAATTGAGCCTGGTGTATCTCCAGAGGCCAGCATGTGTCGAGAAGTTCGTCTCAGGTTTATTTTGGAGAACCATTTGGAGCGCGACAGCTCTCCAATGATGTCATCTATGGTTGATGAAAGATGTTGTTCACACTTGATCACCAGATTTAGGACCCTCATGTCCACACAAATGTGGACTGCATTTGGCTGCTTGGGCTTCTTTGCCACAACAATGAGGGACACCCATGGTGTGGGGCCTACCACCCACTCACGGATGCCCGCTTTTCTACTGGAGCTTCAGTTTGGCCCCCACCTTGGGCCGAAGGTGGAAGGCGATCCTTTGATGCCTGAGGGCCATGGGGGCAACAGACTTGTCAATGTGCAGTTGAATGGCGCGTCCTACCAGGCAGCCAATCCCGTCGACTAGAGGTGCAAAGTCCTGCAATGGGCGGTCCAGATCATGCGCATGCATGCCAAAGGCGAATTGTATGAGATTGAGATCCTGTGCCACGCGGCAGATGAGAAGGAATAATGACCTTTCCTGCGATACGTATACTTTCGCCCTCCGGCGGGTGGAGTCAAGGGACAGGTCTGCTTGGAATATGCCACGAAGCCACAGTGGTGAGCGTTTGCCAAAGGGGTATACTTGCACATTAGTATTTCGGAGCACTGATGGGTCAGGGAGGCTGTGGTAGGCATACGCGGCCATGAGATTAATCGAGGCACCAGTATCTATGAGAGCGGAAACCGTATCACTAAGTGGATAACGGCTGCACCGTTTTGGTCCATGTTGCCGTCAGACAGGTTATCTGGGTGTGGTTCCACTGTGCAGACCACTTTCCATGGGCCTTTGGGTCATCGACCTTGCGAAGAGCGGCAGACTTTGGAGAAGTGGTTTGGTTTGCCAAACGAGCTGCAGGTTTTACAGCTGGCAGGGTAGGTTATGGCATGAGGGTATGGGCCACCACAACAACCACAGGTGCGGGACTGAAGTCCTTGCTTGGCAGGGCCTGGTGAAGGCTTGGCAAATTCCAGCTTTTCTGTTTGCGCCCATGTGGGCTGCCCGAGCTTTGGAAAGTTCCTTGGAGTGACCTAGCATCAGGATGTCTCTCATGCACATATTGGGCCCCTTTTGGATATGTTCACGAAGTTTGGAGGATGCGCACCCATGGATAAATTAGGCCTGGGCTTCATCGTCTTCATCTGGAAGAGTGCATGTGCTGGCAAGTTCTCTTAGCCGCCCATGGAAGACATCCACCGATTCCTCTTGTTGCTGCCGAGCTTCATGCAACAGGAGCCTTTCATAGTCTGGGTTAGCATAAGGCTCGAAGTGCGCCATGATGGCGTCCCTCAGGCTGACGTAATTTCCTATTGCGGAGCCGTACCGGACGTTTACACTTAGGATTCGTTTCCCACAAGAACCCCGTGGAAAATTCCGGGAGATTAATTCGATGACTGAGGGAGATTTGAAATCTTTTTAGACTAGACGGAGGACTGATTAGCCTCCGGTGAGAAGAACGTCACCATTGGAGGGCTATCATACCCCGGTGACCTCGACCCATATTGGCCCGCTTCCCAAATTATTGATATGTGTATGGATCACCGGATCATTAGTGGTACATTACGTGATACTCCAGTGAACTTCTAAGTCCTAGAATCAACATTATTAAGGAACAAGAAGACCCTGCACATAAAGTATGAAATACGATTTAGAATTTATCTCTTCATGATTGAATAGTAGCATTGCAAGGTATATATGGTACTGTGCTAGAGAGACAATAAGATTAATAGTCCTGAAGAAGGTGGCTCAGAAACATACAGTCCACCGAAACGCGTCAACGCCTTTTTTTAATCCTATTAAATTCGAGGAACACTTGAGCCTAAATATAAAAGGATTAATAGACTCCAAAGGAACTGATTCAATCGAATTAACGTTTTATGATGATTTTTTAATGTGTCACTTGTTTTTGTCTCTCATGTATAGTGAAATTGAATTGGCATATGCATAAATCTGTTGAAAGATATTTTGTAACCTTTTTTTAGACATAATTGGTTCAGATTATTGTGTTTTATATTATTGATTTTGGTTTTTAATAAATGAATTTTTGTGATACTTATAAATAGCTGTTTGTTTGGTTATAATTGATTTACGGGTTCTGAGATGATGTGAATGCCCTCTGTTTGGTTGAATGTGGTAAAACTAATCTTTTATGAGTTAGAATCCAAGAGAACCTTTACTCTTTACATATACTGTATTTGGTACCCCATCTTTTGGATAAGTGGGGCAACTCCCTCTTTGCTTTAAATAAGTAATTTCGTGGGGGACCAGTCTCGACAACAGACGTCCATATTTTATGGATGTTGGCTCCTCCTAGATGTAGGAGCATGGGATTCCTGCAGCCTGCAGGCACCTCAGCAGCTTCAAAGTAGTTTTCCAAGTGCTCCACCCATGCGTTCCAGCGAGCAGCCTGGGAGGGTGGATGTCCAGTAATCATGAAGGGTTCCAATGGAGGGATGGAAGCCATGTGACCACAGGGTTAAGGCACAGCAGGGGTGTCTGGAGGCAAGAGAACATCAGTCAGGGGCCTGAGGCACTGTAGGACTGGCTGCTGGGTAGAGACTGCACGTGCAGGGCAGGACGGCGGGCCTTGTGCGGAGGAAGTAATTGATTGGCTGGTGAGACTGCACAGGCGTCGCTTGCAGGTTTGCTCAGGGGATGTCCCATGTGGCAGAGTAATTAGATGGGCTCACACTGTTTCAATGTGCACTGAAGAGGGTCGAGTGATTGACCTTTGGAGGCTCTCACTGACCTGTAGATGCTCCTCTCTGGGCCAGAAGTTCTGAAGCACCAGGAATGACAAGGGGGGCACCACGCTGCCGTGCAGATGAGGCACTCTATCCGTGAAGCGGGACTCCACGCGTGCCAGGAGAGAGACCCACCACTCAGACACAGTGCAGCAGTACAGGATGAGGTAGGCCGCTGCACGCGGCTGACAGCAGTATCGGCCGAGAGACTCTAACGGACACCGTCGACAGCGCTGGAAGCTGCACAAGCTGTGGGCGGCGTGACCGAGCCAAGCGAGGGAGCAGCAGGAAACAGGGTGGGAGGGGAGGATACACGTGTGGAACGTGGGCCCCCTCATCGCCAGTGTAGTGTGGCGGTGTTGGCCCCAGGCTTCGGCCCAAAAGACTACATACACACACAGTGGTTACAGAAATGAACCATGCCCAGCTCCCTGGGCTATTTATTCTATTTGCTGGCCTTACGCCAGATGCCACTACCTCGCTTACGCCAGCATAGGGATACAGGTGCCCCTGTGCGCAACATACAACATGGTGTTGCCCATATCGGGCAACACTACAGGTAAACGGGACAGCAAAATGTGTTCAGGAAGGCTAACTGAAGCTTGATTAGTTGCATATTTATGATCGTGTCAGGATTTCATTTCAATGGCAAGTAAACCGTAACTTTCAAATTTATAAGAAAGAGCAGTGAAAAAACGTGTTAAGTTGTCATGGTTTGATTTTTATATTTGATGCATATGAGCTCCTGTAATACTTACTTTGACCTTTAGAACTAGGGCCCGTTGTCCAAACTCACTGTAATACTGTGTTGTTGTCACCTACATTGGACCGCTGAACAGTGAACGGAATTACACCAAATTTGGCAGAAAGCTATATCTTGGTCCAGAAAGAGCCCTTTTGTGATTTGGTATAAATCCATTCAGTAGTTTTCGAGATATTAAAAGAAAACCAAATTTGTATATCTAGAGGCGCGAACCCTTTGCGAATCCAATCGATCTCGCACAGAAATCTGATTGGCTGCCACACTTCAACCAGGAAGTGTTGGCAGCCATTTTGGGACTCAGGCTCAGTCGAGTCCCCCCAAAAAAGATAAAAATAAAGAAAAGGGGGCAAGGTAGGAATACCCTCACCCCCTAGGCTTGGTGCTGGGGTCCCCCAGGGACCCCACATGAGCCAAAAAGCTTTTTTTTTTTTTAAATTGCGGAAACAAATCACAGCTGATGCGTGAATTTGTGAGAAAATTAATAAAAAGAAGCACGGTCTCCCACGCCTCTTTATATTTTAGCCCCTGGGATGGCCAGGTCCAGGGGGCATATTTAAATTTGTAGTCTGGGGAAGGGGGCACATGCGGCCCCCTTCCCCATGGCAGATATGGGCCCAGCGGACCACCACCTCCCCGGGGCCAGGTCAATATGCAAATATAAGGAGGGGGGCCACGTGCAACCGCGGTCAGTGCAGGTAACAGAGGTGGGGCAGTGGGGCCGTGGGCCGGGTAAGGGGGGATTTCGAGGGACGATGCTGAGGGAAAATTAATTATTTATTTAATTTTCCCTCTGCATCCTCCCTCAAAATCCCCCCTTACCTGGCCCCACTGCCCCACCACTGTTACCTGCACGGACCGCGGCTGGCCACGTGGCCCCCCTCCGTAGGCCTTTTAAGACCCTAGGCACCACCACCTCCCCGGGGTTATGGCCATGAAATTTTCAAATAACGAAATGGGGCCACGCGGACCCTCCCTCTAGGGCCCTTGATGACCCGGGGGCTACCACCTCCTGGGACCAGGCCGATTGCAGAGGGAGGGGGCCACGCAGCCCTCCTCCAGGGCTGTTTTTGGCCCTCAGGATCAGCACCCCCCTGGGGCAGGCCCTAGAAGAACATAGGAGGGGGGCTGCGAGGCCCCCCTCCTGGAGCCATTAATAGCCCTGGGGACCGCCACCCCGGGGCCGCCTCCCTATGTCCCGGAGTGCCCACCCCCAGGACATATCTGTTTGCTGTCCCTTGGCAGGACCTTTGACATCTCCTGCCAAGCGAGAGCAAACAGTAAATCCACTCCCAGCGGCCGGGAGCATGAAAAGTGCTCCAGCTCGCTGGGAGTGGGCTTTTCATCTGTTTTCCTGCCTGCTGTCAAGCGGGTAGGAAAACATATGAAAACATTGCTCTCACACATAGGGAGAAGCAAGTTTTGCTGCTCCCTATGTGTGGGAGCAATGCTGGCTCCCGCTGGAGGCGGGGAACCAGCAGGGACTGTGGGGGCATTGGGGCTCACCCTGCCATCCCCAACATTGCACACTGGGTGCCATGGTTGAGCTCCAAGGCACCCAGCATCATAAGGCCAGGCCCCGAGGGATGTGGTCCCGGGGGCCAAAATCAGCCCAAGAAGGGGAGCCAAGTGGCCTCCTGCCCCATGAATGGGGAGTGAATTCTTTCTTGTTGTACCCTGGTGAGAACAGAGTCCATGGTTCGCCCTTTAAATTGCTACGCGTATGCAAATGTACAAATCACCTGGAAGCTCTACCCATTTGGCCACACCCCGTACATCTTCATAGTATGCATAGATCTTCACCGCCTTTGTTTAAGGATGATGGACAGCTTAACAAAAGGCCCCCCAGTGTGTTTCCCACAGATTTTGGTGGACGTTATATTTAGGAAATAAATTTTAAAAAAGCTTAGAAATTCCTTTAAAAAACAAAGATTATAGGGACATTATGCTTAGGAAATAACATTCAAAAAAATTTGAAATTTGCTGAAAAAAACAAAGGTTACAGGGATGTTATGGTTAGGCTCAGATTTTAAAAGCACAAAACCATAGAAATTCAGCAGTTATGGTTACCTGAGCTAACTAGAACTTACGCCCCGCAATGCACTGCTTATGACCTCACATATTACATCACTCATGACATGGTCAGTGACATCACTGATGACATCTCAAATGGCTTCACTGATGTATATATATAGATAGATTCCCCAAAGAACAAAAATGTATATCCACTACAACGTTTCAGCTTCCGCCTTCCTCAGGTAGTACAAGATGGTTTGCTCAGTGGCTGCACAGATGACACAGCTGAATTTTCAAAAAGCATCATGAGTGAAGATTCCATTTGGAATGTGGAATCAATGCAGTCCTGAGAGCTCTTGAGATATGCAGTAATCAGGTTGTATTGTCAGTAATGTTCAGTCCATCTGGATGCAGTGATTTTAAACGGTACATCCAGAAGTTTTCTCTGGAGTCCAGTAGTTCTTCCTTTGAGACATGTTCCATGGGGAAAATCTTCAAATCTGATAGTAAATGATCCACAAGGTTAAAATGATTGGCTACAGGCTGGTCAATTTTCTTATTAAATTATTGCCGATTTGTGGTTCCTGAATTGTGGACGGAGGTCATTCACTGTTTGGCCTACATATTGTTTTTTACAGCTTTGCCGTTGGCACTGAATCACACAAATAATGCATGTTGAGCGACATGTAAGATGCTGTCTTATTCCATAGGTCCTTCTCGTAACAGAACTAGTTACTGATGATGTTTGTAAAAGGTATTCACACGTGATGCACCTTTTAGAGTCACAGCAATGAAACCCCTGCATTTGTTACAACTTGCTTGAGTTCAGCTCTCACAATAAGAGATCGTAAATTTGGAGCTCTGCGGTAAGCAATGACTGGCGGTTTTGGAAAAACCTTTTGCAATTTTTCACAAGTGGACAGTAAGGGAAATGTTTTTTGCATTATATTTCTGTAGTTGGGAGCTGATGGATGATAGTCAACCACAAATGGAGTTCTGTCACTTTTGTTTCTGCCGTTGGTATTCCAAATAAGTGCTTCTCTGGGTAACTGCAAAGACTATATATACACACACACACACACTTACCTGGCATATACTTACTATTCCATTGTAAAGGCATACGTGGTAAAGGCACATGCGTCGTAAAGACATGCGTGGTAAAGGCAATGTGTGGTAATGGATGTGTGGTAAAGGTATTGCATAGTAACGACCACGTTGTAAAGGTTGTTTCCCTTTGAAAACAGATAGCTGAAACCTGTCTGAAGGTGAGACTTAAAAACATTTGCAACAACAATATTTTCGATTAAAGAAATAATGCCGAGCATCCTAAAGACCATTCGATATTTGGGCTCAGATGGCAGATCGGCCAATCTTTACAATATTTTCAGTGTAAGAGAGGCGACGGAGGGGCCTTGGAGTGACAGGGTCAGGAAATGGAGAGGAGTTGTAAGTATTTTGCTATGTTATCAATAAAAGAGGTGGCCAAGAAGAGGGGACGTGGCTTTTGGGCTGGCACTCACCTGAGCAGAACATCTTAGCCTCCCACAAAATGTGATAAAGGCTTCTGACACAGACGCCCATGTCCCAAGGGGATTGCAAAACCCCTTATGGACATCAGCAGTGCAAAACTTCAACTCACGAAACAGAAACCCCACTCTGGCCACTGGTTTTCAGCTCACCTCCTTTTTCACCAGGTAATATCAGCACTTCACTGGGAAACTATGAGAAGAGAGTTAATATTGTATGACACAATAGATGAGTGAGCACTTTGAGGCTTATTTACAAGTCCATTCCGCCACCGGTGCGTCACTTTTATTGACGCACCAGTAGTGCAATGGGCTCCCCTATATTTACAAGGCCATGTAAAGTCACCCTGCGTGACTTTTCATTGTCTTGTAAATATGTTTCTTTCATGCATAACTCAGTGTGAAAGGGGTGTTCCATGGGTGTTGCTGTGGGTGTCCCCAACATCTTGGAGAGCACTGACAACAGCATGGCTAGCTTTCCTTCATACCAGTGGAGATCTTGCTTCTAGGCTATAGAAACCCTTAGGTGCAGAGATCTGGCGCCCCTTTCTCTCTTTCTGCCTCTTCTCCATCCTGCTTCTCTCACATTATTCTGTAAACCCAAGGGTAATGCAGAGGAGGGACAGGCCGGAACCAAGTGCTTTTAGATTTTTTTTTAATGAAATTTTGAAAAGCAGACTCCCTCCCACCCTCCACCCAGCAATGGACAGTTCCTCCTATGATACACCCTTGCGAAAGATGTAACAGGTAAGCAAAAGAAGGCTTAGCTCATATGTGGCTTGAGAGTCCCAGAGGACGATGGTCTGCGAGAGCCAGACCAGGCTCTAGGTATAAAAATATGTTGTTCAAAATTTCGTTTAAATTCACTTATTAAATCCATTTGATAAGGTTCGGCACCATGAATGACATATTTGTATACCTTGGAATTTAATTATGATCTTTGATAAAGCGTACTCGCCATAAATACATAGCAGATGTCTTTTGGGGAAATAAAGGGCTGCATATTTAAAAAGTAAAGAAGATTGATTGTTATTTTAGGTATTTATTTTTTTGATGCAAAAGACACACAATTGATGGACGGAATGCAGAACAAATCAAAACATTCACCCCCAGTCAAGAGATCTGGGTTAAATCCATCATTCTTTTGCTCACCATGCCACCCCAGTTTAGACCTGGCCATATGCAAATCAGTCTTGACCCTGTGCCTCATGGGAACAGTCCAGCCCGAACTGCCAAGCCAGGTCCTCCCTGGACCGGAAACAAGCATCCTAGGACTGGTTTCGGGGTTTCACCCCTCTTCAGCCAGGATAGCTTGATTCCAGTGGCACAGTGAGCCCAGGACCCACGTCTGGGCATACCTGGCGCACTTAGGGCGAGAAAGCAAAAGACACACAATTGATGGACGGAATGCAGAACAAATCAAAACATTCACCCCCAGTCAAGAGATCTGGGTTAAATCCATCATTCTTTTGCTCACCATGCCACCCCAGTTTAGACCTGGCCATATGCAAATCAGTCTTGACCCTGTGCCTCATGGGAACAGTCCAGCCCGAACTGCCAAGCCAGGTCCTCCCTGGACCGGAAACAAGCATCCTAGGACCAGTTTCGGGGTTTTACCCCTCTTCAGCCAGGATAGCTTGATTCCAGTGGCACAGTGAGCCCAGGGCCCACGTCTGGGCATACCTGGCGCACTTAGGGCGAGAAAGCAAAGACACACAATTGATGGACGGAATGCAGAACAAATCAAAACATTCACCCCAGTCAAGAGATCTGGGTTAAATCCATCATTCTTTGCTCACCATGCCACCCCAGTTTAGACCTGGCCATATGCAAATCAGTCTTGACCCTGTGCCTCATGGGAACAGTCCAGCCCGACTGATTTGCATATGGCTGGGTCCAAACTGGAATGGCATAGTGAGCAAAAAAATGATGGATTTAGGCCCAGATCTCTGTACTGGGGTGAATGTACGACATTGTTCTGCATTCTGTCCATCAATTGTTGTTTTTGCCTTTGTCACCTCGAGTGGGACGGGTATGCCCAGACATGGGTCCCGTGCTCTCCATGCCACTGGAGTCAAGCTATCCTGGCTGATGAGGGCTGCAAGCCTGAAATCGGTCCTAGGATGCTTGTTTCCAGTCCAGGGAGGACCTGGCCTGGCAGTTCGGGCTGGACTGTTCCCATTGGGCGCAGGGTCAAGACTGATTTGCATATGGCTGGGTCCAAACTGGAATGGCATGGTGAGCAAAAAAACGATGGATTTAGGCCCAGATCTCTTTACTGGGGTGAATGTACGACATTGTTCTGCATTCTGTCCATCAATTGTTGTTTTTGCATTTGTCACCCTGAGTGGGACGGGTATGCCCAGACGTGGGTCCCATGCTCTCCATGCCACTGGAGTCAAGCTATCCTGGCGGATGAGGGCTGAAAGCCCGAAACCGGTCCTAGGATGCTTGTTTCCAGTCCAGGGAGAACCTGGCCTGGCAGTTCGGGCTGGACTGTTCCCATTGGGCGCAGGGTCAAGACTGATTTGCATATGGCTGGGTCCAAACTGGAATGGCATGGTGAGCAAAAAAATCGATGGATTTAGGCCCAGATCTCTGTACTGGGGTGAATGTACGACATTGTTCTGCATTCTGTCCATCAATTGTTGTTTTTGCATTTGTCACCCCGAGTGGGACGGGTATGCCCAGACGTGGGTCCCGTGCTCTCCATGCCACTGGAGTCAAGCTATCTTGGCTGATGAGGGCTGAAAGCCTGAAACCGGTCCTAGGATGCTTGTTTCTAGTCCAGGGAGGACCTGGCCTGGCAGTTCAGGCTGGACTGTTCCCATTGGGCGCAGGGTCAAGACTGATTTGCATATGGCTGGGTCCAAACTGGAATGGCATGGTGAGCAAAAAAACGATGGATTTAGGCCCAGATCTCTGTACTGGGGTGAATGTACGACATTGTTCTGCATTCTGTCCATCAATTGTTGTTTTTGCATTTATTTTTTTGATGACTATAAAAATTGGAAACAAATTCTATTTATGTTGCTTCATTGAATCTGAAAATTACAACTAAGAACTGCCTCAATACTTCGTACAACAGTTTCCTGTGAAGACATTTTAACAGAGTAGCATTGTTTTCATACATAGCTTCCTTACTACAGCACCAAAGTTGACACAAGGGGGAGATGGGAAGAGGGGGCTTTATGCCTCCGGTCCCAATCTTTCCAAGTGCTCTAGCTCCTTTGCAAGATATATTTATAGGTATTATTAAATAGAAAGCAAACCTGTCGTTCTCTTTACTAATAAGGCATCTTACGCGGCTGTGCCACTAGATGTCGCCAGGTGACACGTTTTCTCTATCCAAGAAACACGTTTGCTTTTTTAACACTTAACAATAGAGGTCGGAGAGCCACTGGAAGCTCGAACCAGAGTTGAGCCAGATGCCTCTCGAGGTCCTGTTAGAACCTGGAGCCTAAAACCAGCTGAGCTTTTATGTGGCTTTTTCCTGTCACACAGGCTCTAACCTTATGTACCAAGAATTAAAAACGAGGCATTCGTTTTTTATGTAACACAGGTGCAAGAGATAGCTATCTAGGACCAACACCAGCTTCTCCACTTGACCAAATTGTGTGATCTTACACAAATATTTTATTTCACTAAGCCTTATTTTTTTCATTTTCACATATCAGAGTGCCTTTTAATACTTAATATCATGATGTGTGCTGTTCAAAAAACGCTTGTGTATGATTTAATACACCCTAATGGTGCTCTGTGTGTAATAGGAAACTAGACAACATAAACAACTGACCCACACCTGACTTGCCCCTAAACTCATTAATGAATTGTTGTCAGGCGGTGTTGGGGGTAAGGGAGTGAGGGGAATGATGTTTTTAAGTTCATGTTTAAAAACCTTGACTTTTAATAACTATCCCTCAATACAGTGATATAATCTGAAGCACTAAGGTGAAACGCTTCTGCATGTTAAAGAAATATATATTTTTTTTATTTTGAAGAGGGTTTATCATGTTTTTATAGGATGTTTATTGCATAATTTACATCTCAAATATTTCCATAACTCGGCTCGTGCCCAGGTTTCCAGGGCCAAGCAAGATCCCTGGCTAGGCTTTGGCTTGCCCACATTTAACGTTGCTTATGATCCCTGTCACAAATGGACGTAGTGCCCAGAAGGCCTTGCAATAAGAATTTGCACGAGGCCTCGCATAAGTCAGTTATGCATTTTTATTTCCTGACATGAAACTGTGGGGCGTATGTACAAGGAAATGTCAGAGTGCGGAGCTGTGTCAAATTTGGCATTGCTGCGCTACGACATTTCCAAAACGCAGGGATGTGTTGTATTTACAACAATACAGCGCACCCCTTTGTTGTCCCTAGCGAAAATTTTCTGCCTAACGCCAGCGCAGGCACCCTTGTACCATAGTGCAAGAGTGCCTGCGTTGCAGGGAATGATTGTTTATGTGCAGGAAGGTGTCCCTTTCTGCACATTAACAATCCATAATGGGGATTTGTTACTTCTATGTGTGCTTCAGAATGCAGCACACATAGAAGTAGCAAATCATCATTATTTAATGATTGTTTATAGGAAGGGACACCTTCCTGCACATAAACACTCATTAATGGCATTTTGCTCTTTTTATGTTAGCTCAGAATGCAGCACACATTGAAAAAGCAAAAACGAGGAGAACTAAAAGTATTTCTCCTTGTTTCGCCATTCTAACGCCTGCTCTTGCATGGTGTTAGTTTTTGGAGCTGCCTCATATTTACACATCCTTATAAATCTGGGGCAGCGTCAAAAAGCAATGGGTGTTGCGGTGGAACGCACACAGCAACAACCATTGCACGCCCATTCACGCAGATACCTGCGTGAAAGGGTGCCATATTTACAAAGCGGCGTTAAGCCACAAAAAGTGGCTTACAGCCACTTTGAAAATATGGAGCAGGACATTGCGCCACAGGAACGTCATTAAAAGTGATGTTCCTGTGGCTCAATGCCCTTGTAAATATGCCCCTATCTATCTGCGTTCAAACTCTTCAGAGCACTGTTGTTGGCCTTTGAACTGAGGTCGGAGTTATTTGCAAGCCCCTTGCGCCACCAGTGCTCACTTTTAATATGGGAAAAGAGTGACGTATCGGCGGCGCAAGGGGCTGGTAAATAAGCCCCCACGTCTCTACAACAAAGCAGGAAGTAAGAAGACAGGAGGTTTGCAGGTAAGTGAGTATGATGCCCCACCCTGGGGTGGATGTCAACCACTAAAGGTGGGTACATTTCTAGCCATGTGAGCGGTTGATTTTCTGCCTCTTTTTATCTGTGTAGATCGCATTAGCTGAGGAAACAGGTAAAACTTTGATTATCCAGTCCTAAAAAGATTGACAACTACTGCCCGCAGGACCTAGGGCTGCAAGATACTTATAATCATCCTGAGATTATGCAGAAGACATGGAGATGGTTTCACTTTATTTCTCAGGGAAAGGAGGCTGGCTTCTTAGTAAAGCCGAAACCACTTCCGCAATGTAATAAACCTTGATATGGGAAGACGATACATTAAAAACACACTAGAGGGCGACCTTGGTACATTTTTATATATTTTGCCACTAATTATGAATCTTTACTTGCGTCACCGAATCTCTTCGCCCTAGCCATGCAGTCGTAGATTCGTTCGTAGGTGGTATTAGTGGCAGGATAATTCCCTTCTCTTCTATGATGCGCTGTAAATGCGGTTAACTAAGTAAGAGAGGAGTGAAACATCCTGAGATTAAGGGCTGGGAGAGGGAGGGGGACGACTGCCTTTCAGATCAACACAGACGAATGAACTGTAATCGATCACCTAAGCACCCTCCGGTACAAACAGAGGATAGGTTAGGAAGGCAACTTGTTCAAAATGCTTTAACCGAGCCTAAGGGCTCGTTCCAGAGTCCTAGAAAGATACAACAGAACGGTAAGCTAGATTGTCTTCGGCAGGCAGTAAAAAATCGCTTAAAATAACGCACAAAAGTTATGTGGTAAAAACATTGGCTCGGCTCCTTTAAAATATAAGTGCGGATCAGCAGCCATGGTTTCCTAGATGGGCACGCCAGGAATCTCCCGCATCGAGATTTTTATTTACCCGGGTGTTTTGCCACAGAAGCACAAGAATGTGGAAAAGACTTCAGTTAACAGGACAGCAAAATGTGTTCAGGAAGGCTAAATGAAGGTTGATTAATTGCAAATTTATGATCGCGTCAGGATTTCCTTTCAATAGCAAGAAAACCAGTAACTTTCAGATTTATAAAAGGCAGTGAAAAAACGCGTTACATTTTTATGGTTTGATTTTTTTGTTAGATGCAAATGAGTTCCTGTAATACTTACTTTGACCTTTAGAACTAGGGCCCGTTGTCCAAACTCACTGGAATACTGTGTTGTTGTCACATACATTGGACCTCTGGACAGTCATATAGCCCATTAATTTTATTACTTATGTGTTCAAATTAAAGTTTTTCTATGCAGTATGCTTCCTGGTTCATTTTACAGACCTTCAAATTTGTTTTCAATCTTTATTTCTAATAGAGCCCGTTAAATATCACTCAAGCTTTGTAGCACCCTTTCCTATTTCATAGAAACAAACACTTAGATTGCATTTTATGGCAGCAAGTGCTACTTGACTGAAGTAAACTTTCAAAAGTCCTAAAAATAGACTGATCCGGCATAGTGGAGTAAAAGGAATGCAAAGTCCTGCCAGAGGTTTCCTTCGTATGGGCATACATTAAAACACATGTTCCAGCTCTGGATACCTGGGGACGCCTTTTACAAGTTACAAAAAACCGGAATCGTTCATTTAAAAAAAAAAAAAAAAATGTTTTAAAGACCAACGGCGGCAGATGGCCTTGATCATATTTTTAGTAAACTTTCAGCATTCTATTACTTCTAATATCCTCATTACTCTAAATCGTTATTTATTTTGAATAGTTTTTATAACTTTACCCGTTCACCCATCTCCTCGCCCCTTTCTCTTTTTGCCTTTGTTTTTTTTTCCTTCTTATCCTTTCTTCCAACTTTTTACCTCTGGTGATTGCTGCATCTTATTCTTACTGTGTTCTGTTTTTTTAATCTTTCTTTCCTAACGGGGGACTACCCTGTAGCTGACTGTTACTTTTTCCTAATTTGGGGGGGAGGGGGTGACCCCATTGGCTCCTATTTTCTCTCTCCGTTCCTTGTTTTCCTGGTCCCTCATCGCTGCTGCCTGTCCATGCCACGGAAGTCCCCCGTTTTCCTTTAACTAGTTATTCTTTTATTTTTGATGAATATTAAAAGCTGACCTGTTTAATTTTGGAAGTGTTGACAGAGACGTTTTAAGGCATGGGCAAAGTGGGCTCTGGCCCAGGGCCCCCACCTTTCTAGGGGCCCCATCATTAAGATTTCAGGACAGTCCCTGGCGGTGGCATAACGCAAAAATGATGGGACCACCTGCACAATATGTAAAGGGTTTCTCAGTGTTCCAATATCTCATAAATATTCAAAGGCTTTGCACTGAATGGGGGCCACCTGAAGGACTGGGGACCCCTTAAAGGTTGGGGACCAACAAAGAGGGTTGTCAATGGTCATACAATGGCTGCCGAGGGCATGAATGAGCTAAAAATGTATAACAAATTCAGAGCTGGTCTGAGCAGGGGATCCCAAATTAATTTTGGCCCAGGGCCCCCAAAATCCTTAATATGTCCCTAAGGGTTGCATTTCGAATTGACAAATTGAAATGTTGAGGTAATGCCGAGATTGATATCTGAGTTTTATGAAATTAGATAGTAACTTGGCTGGGTACGATTACGGCCTTTTGAGGGTGAGAACGCTGGCCTTCTGTTCCTTTTCACACTTCCGTCCAATGCTCTCTTTGTAGACCACACAAAATTTAGGAGGAAAAGCAACACCCCCATTACCCGAAGTATGTGTAAATAAGAGCATTGCATGCGTGAAACATATTTGAGCATATTTCAGAAAACGTGCAAAAGAATCCCTGTTTTTTAAAGGAGACTTGTGCTTTTTGAGGGGGCGGCAGGCCTGCCCATTAGTATTACAAAGTGGATACCCTAAATGGATGCCTGGTAGCTCAGAGATGCAATAGTAATGACAGGCACTTACTAGCTTGACTTTGGGATTTCCGGCTAAAAGAAAAAAATGTTGGATCAGCCCAAATATGCAACATTATGAGGATCATCATAACAGTATGCATTACTTGTAGTCACAGTGAACAAGGATTCGCCACAGGGGCTAATCAAAGTAGAAGGAAATGGGCAGTAGGTAGAGTTGTTGTTTCTTAAACTTAGCTATTCAGAACATTATATCTTGAAAACTGATTTAATGTAATAAGTATCAAATGCATATTCAGGTAATGTTATACCTTTTAGATGGAGGACAAAATGGTGCCCGACTGGTGTATATCATGTCAACCAAGAACAAATGTGAAATCGAATGCGGTGGTCATCTTTGACCTCTATTATAGGTAAGATGCTTACCCTGAACAATTGAAACTGCTTGGTAGGTGGTTCTATAGGGTATTGGCGCTCCTGGGCAATACACAGGTAAGTCTACTCTAGTACTGAGTGAGGATTGCGGTGCATAAGGGTAGGGAGAGCCACCCTCCTCCCCAACGTGTGGATATCCACTGGTAAAACAGAACAACAGTCCCCTGCACACGCTAACAGTGTATCGATTATATCAATAACAGTGTGACAAAAGCTTGAGTCTTTGCTGGAACATGCGCTTCAGTTTATTCACAACAGCCTTAGCCAACACGTGTTTTGTCGCGCTCACGGTTGTGCGCAGCGACTTCTTCAGGGCTAAGAAACAAACAATAGTACAGAATTGGGAATGAAAGGTATGCAACAATAGCATAATGTCAGTTTCCCATTGTGACAGACTAACTTTGAAGGATCGGCTCGTGTTGCCTACTCGAGCCTGTGGAAACCCATGCTGTCTTAAACGTGTCACCTCGGTTGTTTAGTGACAAACTAGTGTTTTTTAAGAAAAATTATAACACTCTTAGATAAAATAAACTTGTCCGGAGTTAAGGCATGCTTGTTCCTTGTGAGTCCAGTTGTGACATATGAGCCTAAACAGTCAACAGTGACTTTGCTAAGGTGAATTTAACATAACGACACCCCCTTGATGTTGCCTGGTACCTGAAGGTATGTAATAATAAACAAAGTACCTATACTCAATGCTTGAAGATCCTAGGGGAAAAGAAACGGGTAAAAAAGAAAGAAAAATGATGCTAAGTATACAAGCCCTGTAAAAGCAAGTTTATCGTGCTACGGTGACCAAATCTGACCGGGAAACCAACCTTAAATCCGGTTGTATTTCCGTCCCGAATGGGATTCAATATGGTCCAATGTTAGACACAAAGTTAAGACTGCACATATCTTGTGTCCAGAAATAATCCCTCCTATTCACAGTATATGTATCCTGGATGTGTTTCTCAATGAGGAGTCCCTGAGGATGGGTAAATAAAGGAAAACGGCCTAATTACATATAAGAATACACCCATAGGAAAAATGGCAGGGGCATGTACTCTATACTTTGAGAATATGGTAATGTGGTCCCACGTACCTTAAACGAGGATTTAGTAATAGTGCAAGTTTATTCAGGCATGAATAAATAAAATCTGTGGTGCATTGCACCCACTCGATGCAGGTTGTGTTAAAGAAAATAACCGGCAGCCATATCCTTGCCGGTTTAACCCCTTCGCTGCTAGGCCTTTCCCCCCCCCCTGTGCTAAGGCTTTTTTTTGGCTATTTGGGGTAGTTCGCGCTTAGGCCCCTGTAACTTTTTGACCACATAAGGTATCCACGCCAAATTTGCGTCCTTTTCTTTCAACATCATGGGGATTCTAAAGGTACCAAGGGTTTGTGGATTCCCCTGGAGGGGACCCAGAAATTTGCCAAAATACAGCTAAATTTTGGTTTTTTGGGGGAAAAATGCAAAAAAAGGGCTACAGATGAAAGCATCTGGTTTTTTCCCTGAAATTGGTATAAAAAAAGGGGTTGTGGGGCTGAAATCACCATCTTCCAAGATTTCAGGGACAAGCAGACTTTTGGCCGAAAACCACATTTTTTACACAGTTTTGCCATTTTTCTGGGACATAGCCTATTTTTGCTATTTTTTGTGCATTCAACCTCCTTCCAGTTAATGGTAGAAATGGGTACAAAATCAATAATGGATCCTTGAAAGCTATACATTTTTAAAAAGTAGACAAAATTCTGAATTCAGCAAGGGGTCATTTGTGTAGATCCTTTAAGTTTTCTTTAAAGAAACTAACAGTTAAATAAAGGAAAAATTGAAAATTAGTTGAAAAAAACAGCCATTTGTGTCAACGTTTTCACCTGTAACTTCTTCTAATTATGACAGCTATTTGAAAGCAATATACCGTTATATCCGCTGGACCTTTCTGGTTGTGGGGATATATAGGACTTGTAGGTTCACCAAGAACCCGACGAACCCAGAGCCAATAACTGAGCAGCTTCTTGCAATGGTTTTTTATTATGTACCGGGTATGTAGCAATTATTTTGGGAAAATGTATACATGGAAAAATCGGTATAAAAGACACCTATGTATTTTTGAAATGGGAACAAATTTAGAGTTTAGAAACAGTAGATATTTGCACATTTCCGAAATTGGGAGTACCCATACTAGCATGTGAATTATAGGTCATTTTTCAAAATGACTTATTTTTTACACATTGTCTTTCATTTGGAAGGCAGAAATGCATCGAAAGTCAATAGGTAATAACAGTTGCTCTACAATTCTGTGTTACCCTAAGTCTCCCGATAAAAATGGTACCTCACTTGTGTGGGTAGGCCTTGTGCCCACGACAGGAAAGCGGCTCAAAACGCAACGTGGACACACCACATTTTCACAATGAAAAATGACCCTTTTTTTGCAAAGTGCCTAGCTGTAGTTTTTGAACCCTAGCTCTGCCGGCACCTAGGGAAACCTAGCAAACCTATACATTTTTGAAAACTAGACACCCAGGGGAATCCAGGATGGGGTGACTTGACTGGCTCTCACCAGGTTCTGTTACCCAGAATCCCTTGCAAACCTAAACAATTGTAAAAAAAAACACATTTTCCTCACTTTTCTGTGGTGGAAAGTTCTGGAATCTGCGTGGATCCACAAAATTCCACCCACCCTGCGTTCCCCAAAGTCTTTTGAGAAAAACGGTACCTTACTTGTGTGGGTAGGCCTAGTGCCGCGACAGGAAACGGCCCAAAACGCAATGTGGACACACCACATTTTCACAGTGAAAAATGACCCCTTTTTAGGTCGAGCCTAGAGTAGCGCGCAAGCGCTGCCCTGGCGAAGACTTTATGTAGGGGGCTTCAAAAAGCTGACCAGACGCTCGTGCGTCATGGCCTTTTCCTTTCGGTTACCCGCACGGCCGCCATCTGTTTCCAATTATCGTGCCCAGACGCGGGCGCGATAATTGAAAACACATGGTGGCCGTGCGGGTAACCGCAAGCAAAAGGCCATGGTGCACGAGCGTGTGGTCAGCTCAGCAGGCTGCCACGCTCGCTCGCCCCCGCTCCTCTCTTCCCCGCTGTTCTGGGTGATTAGAATTCAAACTTGTGACTAACAAACTGCGCACAGGTTTTCTCAGCCGATGCCGCAGTGACCCGCTGAGCTACCTTCCCGCTTCCTCCAGAAGTTTGTTCTCACCGTGAAGTCGGGGTTCCGGTCCTCCTCCGCAGGCTCTGTCCAGGCCTGGGAGCCCCGGCCTGGGTGCTGCGGCCCCTGGTAGCGGGGGGCTGGCAGAGCCCCTCGACAGAGCCCCCGATGCAGAACTTGTCCTTGTTCTTTGCCAGCAGGGGGAGGGAGCGGAAGGCCATCTTACACTTCTGGCAGCGGTAGACCCCCAGCTCGTCCATGCTGCCCCCGGACAGGGTCAGGGGAGGGACGAGGCCGGTCAGGGCAGGGGCGCTGCCTGTGCTCTGGGAGCTTCCTGTGGGCTGAGGTCGAAGTCGAGGTGGTCGGTTGTTCTCGAAAGGGGGCCTGCCTCTTCTCAGCGCCTCTGTCCTCTCTTGGTGTGCTGCCTCCTCGTGTGCTCTCGAGGCTGTCTCCTCTTTCAGCTCTCTGTTTCCTCTCAGGGGCTCTGTCTCTTCTGTCTGTCCTCTCAGGGGCCCGGCTCTTTGGAGGCTCTGTCTCTGGGAGTGCGCACTGCGCGGCCCCTCTCTATCCTCTCTTGGTGCGCTGCCTCCTCGTGTGATCTCGGGGCTGTCTCCTCTTTCAGTTGTCTGCTTCCTATCAGGGGCTGTCTCCTATCTGGGCTCCTCGGCCCCTCTCTGTCCTCTCAGGAGTTCTGTCCCCTTTGTATGTGCTCCCTCTCCTCTGAGGGATCTGTCATCTCTTCCGGAACCTTCTCTCCATAGGGGCTCTGTCTCTGATCTCTCTCCTCTCAGGGGCACTGTCTCTGCTCCCTCTCCACTGGGAGGCTCTGTCTCGTCTGGGAGTGCGCACTGCACGGCCCCCTCTCTGTCCTTTCAGGAGCCCTGTCCCCTCTGAATGTCCCTCTCCTCCCAGGAGCTCTGTCTCTGTGTTCTTTCTCCCCCGGGAGGCTCTGTCTCTCTGCCCTCTCTCCACTCAGAGTCTCTGTCTGTGCTCTCTCCTTCGAGAGACTCTGTTTCTGCTCTCTCTCCTCTCAGGGGCTCTGTCTCTGCTCTCTCTCCTCTCAGGAGCTCTGTCTCTGCCCTCTCCTCTCAGGGGCTCTGTCTCTGTCTCTGCTCTCTCTCCTCTCAGGGGCTCTGTCTGTGCTCTCTCTCCTCCAGGAGACCCTGTCTCTGCTCTCTCTCTTCTCAGGGGCTCTGTCTCTGTCCTCTCTCCTATCAGGGGGTCTGTCTGTGCTCTCTCTCCTCTCGGGTCTCTGTCTCTGCTCTCTCTCCCCCGGGAGGCTCTGTCTCTGCCCTCTCTCCTCTCGGGGGCTCTCTCTCCTCTCAGGGGCTCTGTCTCTGTGCTCTCTCTCTTTTTAGGGGCTCTGTCTCTCCTCTCAGGGGCTCTGTCTCTGCTCTCTCTCCTCCCAGGAGCTCTGTATCTGCTCTCTCCCTGGAACACTAAGTCTCTATGCCCTCTCTCCTCTCAGGAGCTATGTCTCTGTGCGCTCTCTCCCCCGGGAGCCTCGGTCTCTCTGCCCTCTGAGGGGCTCTGTCTCTGCTCTCTCTCCTCTCAGGGTCTCCGTCTCTGCTCTCTCTCCCCCGGGAGGCCTGTCAGGGGGTCTGTCTGTGCTCTCTCTCCTCTCGGGTCTCTGTCTCTGCTCTCTCTCCCCCGGGAGGCTCTGTCTCTGCCCTCTCTCCTCGCGGGGGCTCTCTCTCCTCTCAGGGGCTCTGTCTCTGTGCTCTCTCTCTTTTTAGGGGCTCTGTCTCTCCTCTCAGGGGCTCTGTCTCTGCTCTCTCTCCTCCCAGGAGCTCTGTATCTGCTCTCTCCCCGGAACACTAAGTCTCTCTGCCCTCTCTCCTCTCAGGAGCTATGTCTCTGTGCGCTCTCTCCCCCGGGAGCCTCGGTCTCTCTGCCCTCTGAGGGGCTCTGTCTGTGCTCTCTCTCCTCTCAGGGTCTCCGTCTCTGCTCTCTCTTCCCCGGGAGGCCTGTCTCTTCTGGGAGGGTGCCCTGCACTCTCTCGTGTGCGCCTGCTCCGGATCCCGCTCCCTCTGCCCGGGATCCGAGGCGGGAGGCAGGTGTCTCGGGGCGGCGTCTCTCGTTGCTGTGGGAACGAGAGCCGTGCCCTGCCCTGCCCTGGGACAGGCCTCTTAGCCGGGAGCCCGAGGGCCTGGGACACATAGGACAATCCGGGAAGCTCTCAGTGCGAGATTTACAGAGAGGGCGCGTGCGTTTGGTAAAATCAAGCGTTGGCAAAGCCAATATGTCTCATTTAAACATTAATATACCACGATTGAAAAAACAGAAGAACCAGCAAAACACGTGCAAGAGCAATGAAAAATCACAAAAATCATACTGCAGAAATATATCTATAGGGAGAACATTCCAGAAACAGAGCTCATAGAATATAATAGCTTTGTGTGTAAACCTCCTCAAAACCAATGCTGTATACAATGTTAAAGGGCTGAGCCACAGCCAACAGAAACCATAGACTCAGACAAGCCTCCTTCGAGAACATTTGAAACAGAAAACCCCAGCAGGCAAATCTCTTGCCAATGTAAGTGCCCTGAAGAAGGAGGAGGACATAATGAGTGCTCAACTCGTAGAAACAAGATAGAAAACAAGCATTGGCATAGCCAATAGGTCTCGCCTTTGGGACCTTATAAGTGTTTAGCCATGCAATAGTTGATGTTGTTGCACCAAGGATATTGTGCTGCATAACTAAATACTTATAAGGTCCCAAAGGCGAGACCTATTGGCTATGCCAATGCTTGTTTGCAAAGTGCCTAGCTGTAGTTTTTGAACCCTAGCTCTGCCGGCACATAGGGAAACCTAGCAAACCTATACATTTTTTAAAACTAGACACCCAGGGGAATCCAGGATGGGGTGACTTGACTGGCTCTCACCAGGTTCTGTTACCCAGAATCCCTTGCAAACCTAAAAAATTGTCAAAAGAAACACATTTTCCTCACTTTTCTGTGGTGGAAAGTTCTGGAATCTGCGTGGATCCACAAAATGCCACCCACCCCGCGTTCTCCAAAGTCTTCCGAAAACAATGGTACCTCACTTGTGTGGGTAGGCCTAGTGCCCGCGACAGGAAACAGCGCAAAACGCAACGTGGACACACCACATTTTCACAGTGAAAAATGACCCTTTTTTTGCAAAGTGCCTAGCTGTAGTTTTTGAACCCTAGCTCTGCCGGCACCTAGGGAAACCTAACAAACCTATACATTTTTGAAAACTAGACACCCAGTGGAATCCAGGATGTGGTGACTTGACTGGCTCTCACCAGGTTCTGTTACCCAGAATCCCTTGCAAACCTAGAAAATTGTCAAAAAAACCACATTTTCCTCACTTTTCTGTGGTGGAAAGTACTTGAATCTGCGTGGATCCACAAAATGCCACCCACCCCACGTTCCCCAAAGTCTTCTGAAAAAAATGGTACCTCACTTGTGTGGGTAGGCCTAGTGCCCGCGACAGGAAACAGCGCAAAACGCAACGTGGACACAAAACATTTTCACAGTGAAAAATGACCCTTTTTTTTACAAAGTGCCTAGCTGTAGTTTTTGAAGCCTAGCTCTGCCGGCACCTAGGGAAACCTAGCAAACCTATACATTTTGAAAACTAGACACCCAGGGGGAATCCAGGATGGGGTGACTTGACTGGCTCTCACCAGGTTCTGTTACCCAGAATCCCTTGCAAACCTAAAAAATTGTCCCAAAAAATCACATTTTCCTCACTTTTCTGTGGTGGAAAATTCTGGAATCTGCGTGGATCCACAAAATTCCACCCACCCCGCGTTTCCCAAAGTCTTCCAAAAAAAATGGTACCTCACTTGTGTGGGTAGGCCTAGTGCCCGTGACAGGAAACAGCGCAAAACGCAACGTGGACACATCACATTTTCACAGTGAAAAATGACCCTTTCTTTGCAAAGTGCCTAGCTGTAGTTTTTGAATCCTACCTCTGCCGGCACCAAGGAAAACCTACCAAACCCACACATTTCTGAAAAGTAGACACCCGGGGGATTCCAGGGAGGTATGGCTTGCGTGGATCCCCCAACGTTTTCTTACCCAGAATCCCCTGCAAACCTGAAATTTTGCTGAAAAAATCACTTTTTTCACACATTTTTGTGTGGGAAAGTTGTGGCACCACCGGGCTGACACAAATTTCCTACCACCCAGCGTTCCTCCAGGTCTCCCGATAAAAATGATGCCTCACTTGGGTGGGAGGCCCAAGTACCCGCGAAAGGCAAGGGCCCAAAACGTATTGAGGCGACATCAAAATTGCCTATCACAAAACGACCTGGTTTTGCAAGGGGGGTCCCATGACTTTTTGGCCCGGGGCTCGGCTGCCACCTAGGGAAACCTACCAAACCCATGCATTTCTGAAAACTAGACACCCGGGGAATTCCAGGGAGGTATGGCTTGCGTGGATCCCCCAACATTTTCTTACCCAGAATCCCCTGCAAACCTGAAATTCTGCTGAAAAAATCACTTTTTTCACACATTTTTGTGTAGGAAAGTTGTGGCATCACCGGGCTGACACAAATTTCCTACCACCCAGCGTTCCCCCAGGTCTCCCGATAAAAATGGTGCCTCACTCGGGTGGGAGGCCCAAGTACCCGTGACAGGCAAGGGCCCAAAACATTTTGTGATAGGCAATTTTGATGTTGCCTCAATATGTTTTGGGCCTAGGTGGCCGCCAAGCCCCGGGCCAAAAAGTCATGGGACCCCCCTTGCAAAACCAGGTCATTTTGTGACAGGCAATTTTGATGTCGCCTCAATATGTTTTGGGCCCTTGCCTGTCGCGGGTACTTGGGCCTCCCACCCGAGTGAGGCACCATTTTTATCAGGAGACCTGGGGGAACGCTGGGTGGTAGGAAATTTGTGTCAGCCCGGTGATGCCACAACTTTCCCACACAAAAATGTGTGAAAAAAGTGATTTTTTTCAGCAAAATGTCAGGTTTGCAGGGGATTCTGGGTAAGAAAACGTTGGGGGATCCACGCAAGCCATACCTCCCTGGAATCCCCCGGGTGTCTACTTTTCAGAAATGTGTGGGTTTGGTAGGTTTCCCTAGGTGGCCGCCGAGCCCCGGGCCAAAAAGTCATGGGACCCCCCTTGCAAAACCAGGTGGTTTTGTGATAGGCAATTTTGATGTTGCCTCAATACGTTTTGGGCCTTTGCCTGTCGCGGGTACTTGGGCCTCCCACCCGAGTGAGGCACCATTTTTATCAGGAGACCTGGGGGAACGCTCGGTGGTAGGAAATTTGTGTCAGCCCAGTGATGCCACAACTTTTCCACACAAAAATGTGTGAAAAAAGTGATTTTTTTCAGCAAAATTTCAGGTTTGCAGGGGATTCTGGGTAAGAAAACTTTGGGGGATCCATGCAAGCCATACCTCCCTGGAATCCCCCGGGTGTCTACTTTTCAGAAATGTGTGGGTTGGTAAGTTTCCCTAGGTGGCCGCCGAGCCCCGGGCCAAAAAGTCATGGGACACCCCTTGGAAAACCAGGTCGTTTTGTGCTAGGCAATTTTGATGTCGCCTCAATAAGTTTTGGGCCCTTGCCTGTCGCGGGTACTTGGGCCTCCCACCCGAGTGAGGCACCATTTTTATCGGGAGACCTGGGGGAACGCTGGGTGGTAGGAAATTTGTGTCAGCCCGGTGATGCCACAACTTTCCCACACAAAAATGTGTGAAAAAAGTGACTTTTTCAGCAAAAGTTCAGGTTTGCAGGGGATTCTGGGTAAGAAAACGTTGGGGGATCCACGCAAGCCATACCTCCCTGGAATCCCCCGGGTGTCTACTTTTCAGAAATGTGTGGGTTTGGTAGGTTTCCCTAGGTGGCCGCCGAGCCCTGGGCCAAAAAGTCATGGGACCCCCCTTGCAAAACCAGGTCGTTTTGTGATAGGCAATTTTGATGTCGCCTCAATACGTTTTGGGCCCTTGCCTGTCTTGGGTCCATGACCCACCCACGCGAGTGAGATACCATTTCTATTGGGATACTTGGAAAAAGGCGGAGGCGTAGGAAATTTGTTGTTTCTATCTGCAGCGTGAAAATGTTGGCACAATAATGCAAGAAAAATGTGACAGACACAACTTGAGGTTTGCAGGACATTCTGGGTAAGATAACTTGTTGGGATCCACAAGAAAGACAGCAGCATGTACTCCCATGGGTGTTTAGTTTACGACAATATCTACAGTTGGTAGGTTATTCTTAGATAGAATGTACACCTTGTCAGAGAGACAAAAAAGACAAAGAATACTGCACAGCCAACTATTTCTCAAGCACACACACATACTGGTTGGATTTGGCACGAGGGCGAGTGATGGTTCAGTATATAAAATTTTATTAATAAGAGATTTCACAAAAATTAAATGCACTGTCAATAATTGAAAGAACAAAAAACTGAACCAGTGACTCGCAGCTCGTGAGCTGCAAAGCCACGTCAAGGCCCCAACCGCTTTACAGGCCATTCACACACCTTTCATACGTGATACAATACCATTCACACCACCAGGCACAAAACCAACACATTACAACAGTCATAAAAAGGGACAAGGTACACCCGGCTTGAGAAAGACAGAAAAGACAAATATTTCTGCACAACCACCTATTCCTCAAGCACACAGACATACTGGTTGGATTTGGCACGAGGGTGAGTGATGGTTCAGTATATACAGTTGAATTAACCAGAGATTTCACAAAAATGACATGCACTGTTAATAATTGAAAGGACGAGAAACTGAACCATTGACTCACAGCTCGTGAGCTGTAAAGCCACGACAAGGCACCAACCTCTTTACAGTCCATTCATACACCTTTCATACGTGTGACACATACAAAACCATTCACACCGCCAGCCGCTGGCCCAGCACATTACAACACTCACAGCAGCAGACAGCGCCATTCAAGGGCCCATCACTTTCACACGCCCACATTCCTGACACAGCAACCACACCAGCTCACGGATTGCGTGGAGTGGCGTTTGGCTAGCAGTGTAGTGACCAGCAGCAAGTCACTACTCACACACCGCCAGCCAAGCGCCACTCCACCCACACCGCCAGCCAAGCGCAAGTCCACGCACACCGCCAGCCAAGCACCAGTCCACGCACACCGCCAGCCAAGCACCAGTCCACGCACACCGCCAGCCAAGTGCCACTCCACGCACACCGCCAGCCAAGCGCCAGTCCACACACACCGCCAGCCAAGCGCAAGTCCACGCACACCGCCAGCCAAGCACCAGTCCATGCACACCGCCAGCCAAGCACCAGTCTACGCACACAGCCAGTCAAGCGCCAGTCCACGCATACCGCCAGCCAAGCGCCAGTCCAAACACACCGCCAGCCAAGCACCAGTCCATGCACACCGCCAGCCAAGCGCAAATCCAAACACACCGCCAGCCAAGCGCCAGTCCACGCACACCCACCAGCCAAGCGCCACTCCACGCACACCGCCATCACATTTAGGATTTTTTTATACAAATAAGAAAACACAAACAAATTGCAAATAGATACAAATCTACTAACACAAAATCTGAAACTAAATACACTACACAAATGCCAACCTTGAAACTGAACAAAAAATATTAAACAATAGAGGCCAGGCAGTTCACTTTACCACTCATGGATGCTCCCAAAAATTCTTTTGCGTGTGGTACATTCTAAAACAAGCAGGCACACACAGCCCAGGGTTAGAAGGACACTCGGGGCAGTACGTACGAGTCTCCTTCCGCGTACCTCTTCGCCAACAGACTCTACATCTCCTACTGGGAAAGTCTTTTGAGGGTGTGGGAGGAATGTGATCAGGAAAGTGGCGATCTTTCAATCTAGCCACATCCTCCACCACTCCAACTCTAGGAACACTTGCCTGTTTCACTAAAACAAGGCTGCCTATTACAGACTCCTGAAACTTAGCAAAAGTCATCTTTGACTCAGGACAAGAATCCTTGAATACAACACAAGCATTAAAGGTTGCCAAGTGGAAAAGATGGATAGCCAACTTCTTATACCAAATGTAAGCCTTACGAAGAGCAGCGTAAGGTTCCAACCTCTGATCTACTCTGTCAACACCACCCATGTGCCTATTATAGTCTAAAATGCACACAGGTTTGCGCGCTTCAGCAACCTGACCCCAAACAGTCACAGGTGAAGTGCTTTCATCATGAATGGTAGTCAGCATGTAGACATCTCTCCTGTCTGAAAACTTCACAGCTAGAAGTTCCTCACAACGCAACGCACTGCACTGTCCCCGCACAAGCTTTTGACAAATAAGTTCTTTAGGGAAACCTTTACGGTTAGAGCGGATTGTGCCACAAGCAACAGTGTCCACTTTGGCCAATTCCCTGAACAACCGCACACCAGTGTAGAAATTATCTACATATAAATGGTGACCTTTGTTAAAAAGTCCTCTACCAAGTTCCCACACAATTTTCTCAGTCACTCCAAAAGTGGACGGACAACCAGGGGGGTTAATCTTGGATTCCTTACCGGTGTACACCCTGAAATTAGAGACATATCCAGTCCTACTGTCACACAGCATATACAGCTTAATTCCATAGCGTGCCCTCTTACTAGGAATGTATTACCTAAAAACCAAGCGGGTCTTGAACAGGACCAAAGACTCATCAATAGCTATTTCTTTGCCTGGAGCATAGATCTCAGAAAATCGATCAACAAAGTGATCAATGACAGGCCGAATCTTAAAAAGACGGTCACACTCAGGGTGATCTCGTGGCAACGCTAAACCATTATCGAGAAAATGCAGCATCCGAAGCAGAAGCAAATACCTATCACGACTCATGACTGCCGGAAATATAGCCGTTGCCATCAAGGGACTAGTAGACCAATATGAAGACATTGATGGCTTCTTTAGCAAGCCCATCAAAAAAGTGAAACCCAAGAACTTCTTCATCTCTTCCAGATTTGTGGGAGTCCACCGGGTAGCTCTAGAGTGGGGCTCAAGGCTGGCACTGTTGTCCCTCAAAAACTGTTCGGCATACAAATTAGTCTGCTCAACAATCTCTGCCAAAAACACATCGTCCATAAACAACTGAAAAAAATTTTTTGCCCAAAAAATTTCTGTGTTCACTCTACACCCTGGAACACCACTAAAGTCTGGCAATGCCGGCTGCACCATGCCTGGGGCAACCTAGATGTAATCACTTTCAACTGGAAGCCTTGCAGCCCCAGGCTGCAACCCAGATGCCTCTTGGCGCACTATCGGCACATCAATGTCCTCCTCTAACACAGGCACTTCATCCACACTAAGAGTAGCTTCATCCGCACTGAGAGTAGCTTCATCATCTGATGATTCCATGTGGAGAGAAAACTCACTGCCTGAATCTTCCCCTCCCTCCTCTGCCTCAGATGCAGAGTCAGTCTCTGAACCATGGTCAGAGGAAGACTCAAAGAGCATACCAACAACCTGCCGAGCAGTAATCCTGCGGCTAGCCATTATCCTTACTAAGAAAGGAGACTGCACAAACAACTCAACAACAACCAACACTGTGCAAAATAAGGAAGTAAAAAAATGTGTGCCTTTATCACAAAGATCTATATACTCAAAAACTATACGATTCACTTGCAAGAGACCGCTACACTCACCAGCACCTACTCTGCAGAGAGACAGCAAAAACGATATCCCACTAGAAAGAAAAAAAAGAAACCAATTACTCACAAAACAACAAAATACACATCGAGCACAAATGCAAAAAGTTTTTGACACTCAAAAAACAGAAGCCAAACATACTGCAATTATTACACCATTTGCAAAAAACACATTCATGCAGAGAAATGAAAAACATTTACATTGTACAAAAAAAGGTCTCTTACCAAACACAAGCAACTACACAAACAGCAGAACCAAAAGTAACGAAACCGCAACCTGGAACAGTCTAAAGAGCAAAAGCTTTCAACTAGAACAAAAAGGGAGAAATAAAGCATTGCAATTGACAAGAAATAAAAGAATTAACATTATAGCACACTATGTCACTACCCAATTGGTCAATCTGCCAGATGGGCCTTCAAATAGGGCTGTGCAAAAATGGGGGGTGAACTTGCCCAAGGGATCGGATGA
The DNA here is from genome assembly GCA_963921515.1 of Calotriton arnoldi. Lineage (NCBI taxonomy): Eukaryota > Metazoa > Chordata > Amphibia > Caudata > Salamandridae > Calotriton > Calotriton arnoldi. The sequence continues at coordinate 1,710,263 of CAWUFW010001245.1, forward strand.
GCTTGTCTGAGGGTAGGGCAGAAAACAGCAGACAGAAATGTGCCCCCTTGCAAAAGAAATAAATCCCTGGTGCCTAGTAGGGTTTTCTGCCTCCCCCGACCCGCCTAGGGCAAAAAGGCCAAAAAAAAGGGGCAGATCTGTCCCCAGGAGGGGCAGAAAAAACATTAACCAAATTTATAAAAAAAATCTGCCCCCTGGAAGCGACCCTTGCCCAAGGGGTCGCTTCCATTTTAATTTCAAATAAGTCCCTGGTGTCTAGTGGGGTATTCTGCCCCCCCCCTGGGAGCAGAAAGGCCAAATACACGGACCGGTCTGCCCCCAGGGGGGGCAGAATACACATTTAAAAAAAATGAGGCCCCTGGAAGCGACCCTTCCCCAAGGGGTCGCTTCCATTTTTTTTTTAAAAAGATCCCTGGCTCTACTGGGCTTTTCTGCCCCCCTGGGGCCAGAAACGCCAAAAAACCAAGGCAAACAGTCCCCAGGGGGGGCAGAAAAGTCTTTAAAAAAATGTGCCCCATAAGGAAGCGACCCTTGCCCAAGGGGTCGCTTCCTTTACATAATTAAAGGACTCCCTGGTGTCTAGTGGGGTATTCTGCCCCCCCCTGGGGGCAGAAAGGCCAAATACACGGACCGATCTGCCCCCAGGGGGGGGCAGAATACACATTTTAAATAAATCAGGCTCCTGGAAGTGACCCTTCCCCAAGGGGTCGCTTCCATTTTTAAAAAAAAATATCTCTGGCTCTAGTGGGCTTTTCTGCCGCCCCTGGGGCCAGAAACGCCCAAAAAGCAAGGCGATCTGGCCCCAGGGGGGGCAGAAAAGTCTTTAATTAATTTGCCCCCTGTAGGAAGCGACCCTTGCCCAAGGGGTCGCTTCCTTTCACTGAAAAAAACATCCCTGATGCCTAGTGGGGGCATTCCTGCAGCACGATCGCGACGCTGTGCGCGATCGTGCTGCAGGAATGCCCTGTATTGAGACATCAGGGGAGAGGAAATACTCTTTCCTCTCCCCCGATGCCTCAATACATTAAAAAATCCCCCCCCGCCCCCTAGAGCACACAAACTTACGTGCTCGTCCTGGACGCGCTGGAAACAAATGGTTTCCAGCACGTCCATCGCTTCCTGATGACGTTGGCGCGCGCTGTGCACGCTGACGTCATGGGATTGCGTGGGGGGGGTCGGGGGTGGCAGCGGAAACTCTTCCGCTGCCACCCCCTCTGTGGGGGCAAGATCAGTAAACCAGGGGGGGATCGCCAGCGCTTCCCCCATGGGCTGTGCTCATGACGGAGTGGTTCCGTGATGAGCACAGCCCAACCGATGCTCATGACGGAACCGCTCCGTCATGAGCATCGAAGGGGTTAATACGGGACCTTTGCCTAATAAAAAGGATCAAAGGAAAGTGTGTCAGAACAAGCGAGTAGACAGACCCCACGGTGAGTATTTAAAAGATGCCCCCAAACGCAGATGCTTATATCTAGCGTAATTGACACTGTACCGCTAATGGCAGGAGAACATTCAGTTAGTTATTGGCGCTTACCTCTGTGATGAACAGAGCTCCTTCCGGCGTGTACGCTGGAGACCTAATGGCCCGCAGGAGAACACACGTTTATATCGGCCTGGGAGCGGAAATAGTTGTAGGACTGTACCTGCTCCAAAGACGTCGGCCATCTTGAAACTGTAAATTCAGTACCCCGCCACAGCAAGTTTAGGAATGTAAAGGAGAAAAATGTAATAAACGGAAGGTGGGTGAACCATCCCTAGGGTAACGGATCTATCTGGATATAAATTACATGAAGCAATAAGTTGTTTAATATTTGGATCTAAGAAAAAAGGGGGTCTCTAGTAGTAGAGTTCTAAGGCAACATTAAAGGAGAGTCAAGGGAAAAGGGATTCCCGAGTTCAGTGTGTGCTGCAACCGTCTAAGTGGGACGGTACAGAATAATAGTTATCATAAATCTAAATAACACATATTGTATGCCCACAGGATCTACATACACAATCCTGTGGGTCACTTTAAGATAGTTAAACATACACAGTAAGTACATCAGTGCCAGAGTAAGCATATCGGTTCCAGAGTAAAGAAGAGAGGTTGTGACAGTAGACCCCTAAATCCGAGGGGATAGGAGAACCGGTATAGGGAGCATGATAGATGGTTAATGAACACATGAGCTCCCCAAGTGACAGCCTATAGTGCTGAGAAAATCAAAACCATATTAGGACGTGTAGTCCTAGGTAAGCTTGCACGTAAGCATATGAAGCAGACTTTAAAACTTTAGTTCGAACTCAACAGTAGTAGTAAGATAGAGATCATATCACAAACAAGTCAGAAGACCACATGGAGATTGTGGTACTGAGTAAATAGAAACTGTTTCATCTTGGTAACATTACGTCTCATGTGGGGACCATGAACGTTAGTCCCCCAAAAAGTAGTGTAATTCATGGTCTGTGTTTAGCCCCATTTCCACAGTTCTTTATCGCTTGATCCATGTCGCCTCCCTTCTCCTCAACGTTAGTTCCCTATTGCCACCTCTCACGTCTCTGGGTATGGTGTCAAAGCCGTAAAATGAGAAGGTTTTGTGGCTACCCTGAGCAGGACATTCCAATATGTGCATAGCTACGAGGTACCTGGTGTCAGCCTGTTTAACCGCCCTGATGTATTCTAAGATGCGGTCTTTCAGAGATCTGATTGTGCTGCCAATGTAGCTACGTTGACATTTGTATACAACTGCGTAGACCACATAGTCGGTCTGACAGTTGATGTAAGTATTTATCTTGTAAGATCGGCCATTCGGGCCAGAAAATTCCTTCTTTTTGTCAGTGGCCCATCTGCACGCAGTGCATCATCCACATTTGAAAAAACCAAGTCCGTAAGTCGAGTGCCAATGTACCTGATTGCCCATCCTAGGATAACTAGAGCTAAGTAAGTTTCTAAGGCTCTTCACCTTGCGGAAAGTCGTTTCTGGTCTGGAAGAAATGAAAGGTTCCAATGTCTTATCAGCACGTAGTAAGGGCCAATGTTTCCTCATGCTTTTTGTGAGTGTCATGCTAAGCACATTGTAGTCCATGACAAGCCGAGTAGTGTTGGGGTCCTTTTGCATGCTTTTATCCTGAAGTGTATGTTGTCTCTCTACTTTTGAGATCCTGTTCAATGCATTGTTTACTGTCCTCTGACTGTAACCCTTGCGCCTGAATCTGTCCCCCATGCTTTTGAGGCAACTCACAAAGTCGCCTTCAATATTGCAATTGCGTTGTGCGCGTACAAATTCCCCATAGGGGATAGCATTACTCTGATGTCTCGGGTGTGCGCTGGTGGCATGTAATATACTATTGCATGCCGTAGCCTTCCTGTAAAGCCTGCTTTCAATTCTGTTATTGGAGACAAAGAATTCCACATCTAAGAAAGTAATTCAGCTCTTGCTATGTTGGTAGGTAAATCTAATATTAGCGTCATTACTGTTAAGGTATGTTACAAATTCCATTAGCCGCTCAGTGTTGCCTGTCCAAATTAGGAGGCAGTGGTCAATGTACCTGCCCCAGAAAAGAATGGAGTCGCTCCAGTCAATGCCTTTAGAGCCCCAAATCCAGCTCTCCTCCAACCACCCCATAAAAAGATTGGCGTATGAAGGGGAAAATTTAGAGCCCATAGCTACTCCACGTATCTGTTTATACCATGCCCCTTTGAAGAAGAACACATTGTTTTCAAGAATCATTTGTGTCATGTCTATTAACATGTCCGTATGTTCCCAGAGGCTAGCCGGGCAAGAGTTAAGTGTGCATCTTAATGCCAGTAGGCCCTGGTCATGTTGGATGCTCGTATACAGGGCAGTGACATCCAGAGTAACTAGTGTCATAGTATTCTCCCAAGTAATGTCTGCCAGCGTACTGAGTATGTGTTTCGTGTCTCTGATGTAAGAGGGTAGGTTAGCTACCAACGGCTGGAGAAATAAATCCACATACTCAGATAGTTTCTCTGTGGGTCCACCAATTCCAGACACAATGGGTCTGCGTGGTGGGAAAGGGAGATTTTTATGCACTTTAGGTAGTGTATACAGGCATGGGTGTCTAGGGTGTTCTACTTTGAGGTAAGTGTACTCATTAAAGTCTAAGAGGCATAGATCGTGCCAACCTTTAAGTTTCTGATTGATGAGACTAGTCAGTGTCCAGATGGGGTTCGAGGATAGTTTCTCATAACAATCTATGTCACTGAGTTGTGAGATGATCTCTCTATCATAGTCAACCTGGTTCATAAGCACCACATTGCCCCCTTTGTCAGCCTCCCGTATTGTAAAACTGTCGTCTGACATGAGTTGGTTCAGGACTTCCCGTTCTGTATGGGTGAGGTTGTCTGTCCACTTGTGGTGTGAGTGTCATCAATCTACATACTTGTCTAAGTCTGACATGACTAACTTATAAAAAATGTCAATGTTATTGCCAACCGGCATTGGGGGAGTCCATCTCGATTTGGATTTAAGTCCACTGCTAATATTCAGGTTTGTTTGTACATCAAGCTCGTAGAGCAGTCTATCCATTGTTACTGGCCCCCCTCACATTCAGAGATCGACATTAATAACTTAGTATCCAATACATCCTGAATTGTCAAATCATCACATGAAAGGTTGATTTGCGGTGTGATTCTGTTTTTATTGGTACATGGAAAAAGTGCAAAGTGTTTTTTAAGTTTAAGGCATCTGACAAATTTAAACACATCAACCTTGGCCTTGCAAATATCTCCCATATCCATTGGGCAGAAGCTCAAACGCCTCTGTAATAGTGATGTTCCTGCTTGGCTAATAGGTTTGTTGGTGAGGTTGATGACCGTGGGGTCCCCTATTTTTTCTTGTTCCAGGATCTGGTTCTCATTCTGTCTTCTTGCCAAGCCCCCTCTCTTTCCCCGCCTTGTCCGCCTGTGGTGGGAGTGCATCGGTTTTGCTCCCGGTTCCCCTTCTTTATTATTAAAACCTCCCGTAAAAAAGGTTTGTCTGTACCTCCAGTCCCCTCATGTTCACTTTCATTGGTCACCGGCATGTCCGGTGAAGTGGAACTGGAGCTAATTGATGTAGCTGGCTCTTTAGTCTCTGTTTGTGGTTTAGGGATAAGGTGGTCATATTTTTTTGCAAAGGTGAATGCCCTGCCCTTGTTGTAATCCTGTTTGTCCCTTTTCAGTTTCTTAGCTTTTCTTTGTTTTACCTCATTCTGGTGTCTCAAAATTATGCCCTCAAGAATATCGTAGTTCTTTTCGGTTGCCTCTGGTAGGTTAAGATTTTTAATCTGTCTCTAGGGTGTCAATTTCCTGCAATAGTTTGTTGACCTTTCTTTGTGAGTTTTCAATTAGTATATCCATTAATTTGTTTGAATTTGCAGTCAGTTCCCTCTCCCAAGCTACTAATAAGTCATCTTCAAGGTCGTCGTAGGTGGGGATAATTTGCGACCTGAGGCCCCTGGGGATTCTTCCTAGTCTGGTGTATTGTTTTAAAGTGGCCCCATCCCACCATTTCGACAATTCACTTTTTTTTAGTCTCTCCAGTCTAATACATTTTGTCTTAAGGCCTTCGTTAGTCAGTGGGTTTCCACTCTTAGTGACTAGTTCTATGGTCAGTCCCTTGCCGAGGTTACTGAAGAGTTTTCCTTTATTTACCCATCCTCAGGGACTCCTCATTGAGAAACACATCCAGGATACATATACTGTGAATAGGAGGGATTATTTCTGGACACAAGATATGTGCAGTCTTAACTGTGTGTCTAACATTGGGCCATATTGAATCCCATTCGGGACGGAAATACAACCGGATTTAAGGTTGGTTTCCCGGTCAGATTTGGTGGGGATGACAGGATAAATTTGCTCTTACAGGGCTTGTATACTTAGCATCATTTTTCTTTCTTTTTTACCCGTTTCTTTTCCCCTAGGATCTTCAAGCATTGAGTATAGGTATTTTGTTTATTATTACATACCTTCAGGTACCAGGCAACATTAAGGGGGTGTCGTTATGTTAAATTCACCTTAGCAAAGTCACTGTTGACTGTTTAGGCTCATATGTCACAACTGGACTCACAAGGAACAAGCATGCCTTAACTCCGGACAAGTTTATTTTATCTAAGAGTGTTATAATTTTTCTTAAAAAACACTAGTTTGTCACTAAACAACCGAGGTGACACGTTTAAGACAGCATGGGTTTCCACAGGCTCGAGTAGGCAACACGAGCCGATCCTTCAAAGTTAGTCTGTCACAATGGGAAACTGACATTGGATGCTATTGTTGCATACCTTTCATTCCCAATTCTGTACTATTGTTTGTTTCTTAGCCCTGAAGAAGTCGCTGCGCACAACCGTGAGCGCGACAAAACACGCGTTGGCTAAGGCTGTTGTGAATAAACTGAAGCGCATGTTCCAGCAAAGACTCAAGCTTTTGTCACACTGTTATTGATATAATTGACACAGTGTTAGCGTGTGCAGGGGACTGTTGTTCTGTCTTACCCTGAACAACCTCACTTACCCATGGCTGCATTTCATCTGTTCGCATCTCGCTCACTTTGAAGACTGAATTGTGTTACAATCATCTTTGTAAATCCTCTAATTGTTGGAGTACCGCTGTAAGAAAATCGATCATTATTTGGGGTGGGGAATCACCCACCTCAAGAATTAATACTACTATGCACTTTTCACTTCAGTTCACGCACTTTTTCATCTCTCTACATTCAATTGTATTTTGTATGTGCCAGCTGACATTTTATTGTTTTAATGATCGATTCTGGCTTTCATTTCATATGAATTTTGAACTTTCCTTGTGCTGAATTGTAATATTTTGTCCATTTAATATGTACTTTTATCTGCATTTGCACTTTTATGGCCCTGGTGGCCGAAATAAAGATATTTGAACTGAATAACACTAACTTGTCAGTCTGAACCTGAAAAATCACTAAATGAACTTAACCTGAAGCCCCTAGTAGCCATGGCATACAGCAAATGGGTTTAATGTAGGGCAATGTGTGAAGTATTCATGCAGTGCCAAAATTGTAATGAAGGCAAACAAAAAAAATCCTAAAAATTCCAAACTGAATAAAAAAAAGAGTAAGGTTTAACAAAAAGAATTTCCCCAAAACAACAAAAATCAAATAAGTGAGATCGGAGATTTGAGTTTTTGAAAATAGATCAAAAAGCACTAAATGCCAATGATAGTTTATGGTCATGGTAGACAGGGACCTAGGCATACTTTGAGGCCGGCAATGATGGATTCCAAGGCCAGACACACAAAGGGACATTTAGATGTCGGTCGGAAAGCCTCAAACCGCAGGTCGGAGGCTTTCCGACAGACATCCGAGGTTTGACTTCCGACCGCCTAATAAAAATAAAGGCGGTCGGAAGTCAAAACAGCCGGTCATTCCAGCTGACTTCCGATGGGCTCAAGGAGCCCGTCGGCCAGTCTGAACCGGCACGATACCCCTTAAGGACGGCATTTCCGTCATCGTTATTACGATGTCGGTTTCCCACAGACTTTTTGTTGGACTTGGCCCTTTTGGCAGGGTTATCCCCAAACCTTTTGCCTCCTCCTATTTTTTCCTGACCTGTTGTTGGCTATAGGCCTCTGGGCATTTTACCACTGCTAATCAGTGCTAAAGTGCATATGCTCTCTGTGTAAACTGTGAACATGATTAGTTATCCATGATTGGCATATTTGATTTACTGGTAAGCCCCTAGTAAAGTGCACTGACTGTGCCAGGGCCTGTAAATCAAATGCTACTAGTGGGCATGCAGCACTGATTGTGCCACCCACATGAGTAGCCCTGAAAAGGTTTCTCAGACCTGCCACTGCAGAATCTGTGCACAGTTTTAAACTGCCATGTCAACCTGGCAAGTGCACCCACTTCCGAGGCCCTAACCTTCCCTTTTCTTACATGTAAGGAACCCCTATGGTAGGCCCAAGGTACCCCCATGGGCAGGGTGCAGTGTCTGTAAAAGGCGGGACATGTACTGGTGTGTGTGACATGTCCTGATAGTGAAATACTGACAATTTCGTTTTTCACCATTGAAAAGCTATCTGTCCCATAGGATAGAATGGGAGATACTTTGGAACATCTTACAAGTATAACTTCTTATTGGGACAGGATAGAAAAAATAAAGTTTAGGCTCTCTGAATGCAGAATTTAATAACACATCTTTTAGTGAAGATGTTTTTAAATTAAGTGTTTTAAAATGGCACTTTTAGAAAGTGGGCATTTTCTTGTTTTACCATTATGTGTGCCTCTGCCTGTTTGTGGATTGACTGTCCGGTTTTAGAGTAACAGGGGCTGGGGATGTGCATTCACTGTAGACAGCCACTGGGGGGGTGGGGGTTGAGGTGTGCCTGGCCCTTCCTGGATGACTCAGAGCTGAGCTGAATAGAACTTGGCTGCATTTAGAGTAGTGGGAGGAGTTTTCGCTGCACCTGAATAGGGCCTGTCTCCCTTGCACAATGCTATCTCCACCCCCTGTGGTCATACTGCACCAGTGAGGACAGAACTGGTTTGGACTGGGTTCAGAGACGCTTGCACAAAGAGAGCAAAGACAAAATGGGGTACAAATAGTGGACCTTAAATGCCGGAATTTTAGATTACTTCTGGACTCAAGAGGAACCTTTGCCAAAGAGAAGAGCTGGAGAGCTGTGAGGAGGAGAACTGTCCCTTTGCTGTGTGCTGTGTGGGGTTGGCCTGCAGTTGCTGTTTCTGCCAAGGGAAGGACAATGACTGGAACTTTGATGTGAACCTGCTTGAAGAATAATCTCCAAGGGCCTGATTGTGCTGGCCTCCTGTTCTGAAGTCTCAGGGACACAAAGCCTTCACCCCCAGCTCCCCTGCACTCTTTTGCTGCGAGTTCTGACCTGCCAGGAGGTGCATATTCCAGTTTTGGGCCTCTGGAGGTTGTTACTGCTGTTGGGAGCTTGAAGAAACCTAAGAAAAGTAAGAAAACCTGTCTCCGACACCGTCAGCGATGCTGCTGTGACGCCGCGACCTGCACCGAGACTAGGGGCACCGCTCAGGATGTACACAACGCACCGCCTGGCCTACACCACAGCTCTGACGCCCTTCAACGCCTGCAGACGCCTGCAGTTATTGGCATTTCCCGACGCCAGCGCCTGCATCCTGTTATTGCAGCACCGATAACCGCCAAGGGTGACTCCACAAACTCGCCGACTTAGCACCGTCTCCAGAACCAATGCCTCACCGCCGACGCAATTGACTTCCCCTGTCCTGGATTTGACCCGTCGCCCCCTCGCAGACACAATGCCTCGCCTCCCCTGTGGTAGCCAGGGAGCCGGCCTCGACCTTGGCACCAACGCCTCATGTCCACGACTCCGTGCATCGTCATAGAATTAGTTTCCAAGGTACTGTTTGTTTGGGGGTCCGTGTGACTCCATGCCGGACGCTGCGCTACTTACGATCAGCACCGTACTTTGGATTTATTGCCGTCACGACATCGTAATAGCCCCAGGTGGAGCTATTTGTTTTCTACAAGCTTTATTTTTGCAATAACTGTTCTAAAGTCATATCTTATTACCTGCATGTTGGATTTTTGCCGTTTTGGTCTTGTTGAGTTTAGATCAAGATACTTTATTTTTCTAAACTGGAGTGGTGTCCATTTGTGGTGTTATCACTGTATTACTGTGTGTTTTGAGTGCAAATAACGTACACATTGCCTTTGGGATAAGCCTGTCTGCTCATGCCAAGCTACCGAGGGTGTGAGCAGGGGTTATCTAAAGTGTGTAACCCTTACCCTGACTAGAAGCAAGGGTCCCTATTTGGACAAAGGCACCTACCTCTGCCAACTAGAGACCCCCATTTCTAACACTTTTCATGTCGGCCTTTCCGACATGAATAGTCTTTCAGAAAGCGGCTTTGGGGGCCCCTGGCAGGGCCCCCATGCTTCCATAGCCTTCGGTTGGGGGGACTAGGGGGCACCTATGGTGCTCACCTGGAAATCCCTGCACCGTGTAGGTGCCTGCCACACGGTGCAGGGATTTACACAAACTCCCATTTCTCTATGGGAGCTTGTGCTGCGGGCGGAAACTGCCCACAGCACACGCTCCCATAGAGAAATGGGAGTTTGCGACCGCACCATGTGCGGGTGCATTGTAATTAGTTGGTCGTAACCGCCGACCGACGGTCGGTCGGTTCCAATACCGAAACAGCGTCCGCCCGACATCGTATAAGGCCTTAAGCAGGATGACACAGTTAAGGATTTTACCTTCGGACTTAGAGGTATATTTGCTAACATTTCACGCAATTCAGAGCAGCAAGGGAAGTTGAAAGGGAGAGATTTTCAAAGATATGGAACAATTCTGCTCTCTCTCAGTGCTGGCCAACTTGTGGCTGACTAGTGCTAATGCAGGCACCCTTGTGTCATGGCGCAAGGTGTCTGCGTGGTGGTCAGGTTAGGTTTTGTGCAGGAAAAAATACCTTCCTGCACGAAAACTATCCTTTGAGGCTATTTGTAGAATGAAGCACACTTGCAAAGAGGAAATACAGATGAGTAATAAATATATTTCTCCATTCTTATGCCAGCCTCAGGTGGGTGCACCATTTTGGCACAAACTCATATTTTTAAGGCTTTGTAAATATGGGTTTGCTTCAAATTACATGGATGGATGCACAGGAACGTCCATGGACCACTGATGTAATGCCTACCTATGGCAGGGTGATGCAAGGCAGCGCTACAAGCTGCGTTGCATGACTATTTTTTCTTTCTACAAAGCCACACAAATTGGGATTTGAGGGCCTTTGTTAATCCCAAATTTGATTTTGCTTTGGAGCTTGTAGGAAAGTGAGTTTCTGTTGCAGTCCCCCCCCCCTGCTTTTTGCCTGGCTTTTGATGCAACTTTGACTGTAGAGTACTGGGTCCTTGCTAACCAGGTTCCCAGTACCAGTGTTCTTTCCCTAAAACGGTACCAAGATTGGCACAACTTCAGACCCCCCTGTAAATCCCTAGTTAATGGTATCCCTGGTACCTAGGACATTGGGACTTAAGAGGGTCCCTTAGGGACCGCTCACCAAGGCCATACAAACTGCCACTGCAGCCTGCATGCCTTGGTGCAGAGAAACACGACAAAGTCGACGTGGCACTCTGCCTGTGTGCCATGTCAAGCAGCATTTCCTAAGGTATAGGTAAGTCACCCCTTTTGCAGGCCTTACAAGCCCTAAGGCAGGGCACACTATATCTCAAGCGTGGGCCTATCTGCATGAGCAGATATGCCTCTACAATATTTAAGTATATTCTTAATATTGTAAGTGCCGGGAAAGCCATAGAGAGCACATGGGCTGGAAACCTGACAACTCTAATTCCCCACACCATGATGGCTTAACTGAACCCAGTAGTGTTTGGTACCAAACAGCTCCTCTTAATAAACCCACACTAATGCCAGTGTTGGCTTTATTAAAACATGTACACAGAGGGCACCTTAGAGGTGCCCCCTGATAACCTACCATCCCTGATGTGGTCTCAGACTGTTTAGGCAGTCTGCCACCACCAGACATGTTTCTGGACCCATGGGGTGGAAGCCCCTGCTCTCTGAGGCCAGAAACAAAGACCATCCTGGGGGCGAAGGTGTCACACCTCCTCCCCCAGACAGGCACAGTGCTCGAGAGTAAAGCATCAATGTCCTTGCTGCCTTTGTAATGCGACCCCAGCCTCTGCTGCTAGCAGCAGTGTCAGCCCCTGGTTCAAACCCCCACATTTGGCAGGAGAACCAATGGGAAAACTAAGTGAGAGTAGGAGGTGTGCCCCCATTCGCCAACACCACCCCTCAGGTGCTGGAGGCGAAGTAAAGCACATTTTCCAGTGCCCACCATCTTGAAGATGGTGGGACTTAAACAATCAGGGCTAGGACTATGCCCCCCTCCCACAGAAGGGTGGCATAATAGAGGGCATAGACACCCCAGGTAAGGGACCCATTGGTCATTCCCCTGTAACGGCCCTAAATCTAGTATTTAGCAGGCACCCCAGACCCTGAAGTCAGATTCTTGATGACCTACAAAGTCCGGATGCCGAAGAGCTGCCCCTGAAAGAAAGAAGAAGAACCAGTTACTGACTTAGCGCCAGCCCTGCCGGCCTGTCTGCTGCCTTTTGCCCTTGCTACAAAAGACAACTCGTCCTCAGGCCCAGCGACCTCCACAAACCCTGGGAGGACTGCCTGCCTTCTATAAAGATCAAGAAACTCCTGTGAACAGCAGACCTATCCAAGAAGAAACCAACTTTAAAACCGAAGAGCTCTGCCCTGAGGAACCGCGAAACCGCTTCCGGACCCACCTCTGCACCCGACGCCCACGCCTGAGTCCAAATGTCCTGCAAATGTTCCACAGCAATTCTGAGCCAGAGTCCACTTTGCGCTGACCCTTGCTGGACTCTAAATGGACGACTGCAGCCTCAATCCGAAGACTCCCCCTGACAGTGGCCTGCCCGTTAAGCTGTTTCCGACACAAAAGGACACCCCTGCACCCGAAGCCCCTGGTCCTTGGGGAGCTTGACCAATGGTGTCCCTATGTCCCCTAGCATCAGAATTTACCTGGACAGCTGCGGGTTTTCTTCGTCCGGCCTCCTGGCCAGAGCCTGCAGCCTTTTTCCAAAACCGATCTCCCACTTTGGTTTGCATTGGGTGTCCGACGCTGTGTTGGCACTTGGCGCCCGGCTGCCCCTGTACTGCTGAGGGTGTAAGTTTGGTGCTGCCTTGTGCCCACCCTGTGCTTACCTTAACTTCCGGAGATTGACCCCTGACACCACTTCACTCACCTGTAAGCAGCGCAAGTCTCCATTGGTTAATATTGGGCGCCGACCCCAAATTTGACCTCTGCACCCGGCCACCCATGTGCCACTGGTGGAGCACTCTTGGTACTAATTTGAACCTTGCCTGGTGTTGACCTGAAACTTCAAAGACTGGATTAGTAAGTTGTGTACTTACCTTCAAAACTGCATTCTTGTTTTTTCCTATAGGCTAACATTGCTGAACTGAAAAATTGCAGTGTCCACTCTTTAAAGTGAAAAGTATTTTTATTGAAAAACGTACTTACCTTTGAACGTGCATCTTGGTCTTAAAATATATCTAGAAAGAAGCTTATTTTCATAAAATTGGTGTGGATCTCCTTTTTGAGTCATGTGCCATGTATTGGTCATTGTGTGTATAACAAATGTCTTACACTCCTCTGTGTTAGGCCTAAGGCTGCTCGACCACACTACCACAAATAGAGCTCTTTGGGTTTGCATTGAGCCCTGTACACTTCTGGGGGAATCTCTGGACTCTTTACATGATATAACCTGTTATTGGTGTATCACATAAAGAGCCAGCTTCCTACAGGGCTGCACCCAAAAAGTAATGGAACCCCAATACAAAATCTTGGTAGATCTAAGCCCAAGTTTACAAAATGAGGAGAAAGTCTTCCAGCAGGGAAAGGCAGCAGGCTGTATTCTGTGACCTGAATGCAAAGTCAGACAGCCGTTGGGTGAGGTCCCATTGAAGCAGTTGGTTTGGGTAGGAAAAGCTCAGGGGGGAGTAATTTGAATTTTACCCCCGCTGAAGACCAGTCATTGCCCTAGATACTTTTCATGCCTTCCACTGTACAAGACTTTCTTGTTGGAAATTAGTCTATGAAATGAAAGTCTTTTTCAACCAATGGGGCAAGGCAGCAGGCTGTATATGATGAGGGATCCACAAGGTCAGATACCTTCTTACTGAGGGCCTGCAGGAACTGACTTGCTGCTGTCTAGAAGCTTCTAGAAGGACAACTTACTTGTTTCTACAGCCCAGCGAAGTCCCTCTTTCACCTGATAAACTCTAGCGGTTGGTCTCAGTCCACCGACAGCTGGAAGTCAGTACCAAAAGTTTGCAGGAGTAAATCCCTTTTTCCTCAGCTGTTCACCTAAGACTCCCAGAATTCAGGAGGCTCATAGGACTTTAGGGCTTGATATAGCAAAGGCCTTGAGCAGGGACCAGTGCAGGTCCAGTTGGGCTAGATGCCTGGGAATCAAGGAAAAAAGTTGGTCTTATGCTTTTTGCATCCCTGTAGCAACACAGGAAGTCAGCATACTGAACTTTGAGCCCACCTTATTGCCCTTGGTGCAAAAGGAAGCCAATCCAGCCCCCCAGAGCTCCTCTAAGGCTACAGAAAGCAGGATACAGTTCTTTTCTGATCTTCAGCAGGTCTATAAAGTAATCTGAGGTTTCCTTGAGATGCCACATTTAAAATTGCACAAGCCAGCTAGTGGGTGAGGATAACTCCTGGCTCGTCCCGTCCCTAACCAATGTGGTAAAAGTTTCCAGGGATAACCCCACCTAATTCTCCAGTATTTCCTGTTTGCCCTTCTACTAACAATTCTAAAGTGCATCTTACGCCTAAAATTTAAGATGAGTGAGCCCTTCCACCCCTGTGCAGAGCCTTCGTGTCCACCCAGAGGTGTGGTCAGGTAAATGAGCATTCTCCTCCCTTGTGTCCATTCCAAACTGATTTTGGGGGCAGCTTCCCTCCATCTGGGTTTGCAGCCAAACTAGCCATTTTGGGCTTGGGGAATAAAGGCTTGCCTTCCTCCAGGTCTCACTTTAAATCTACTTTTCTATTGGCAGACCTCCACTTGGTCCCTTTTCAAGTCAACAAAAGCTTGTAGGCCCACCCCAAATGTCCTTCTATAAAGGGAAAGAAAAACACCACACCACAGCCAGGCTATTGAAAGCCAAAAGGCCCAAGCCATTGTTGCTGCTGTGGAAGCAGTATTTATATCTAATTGTCAGGGCAGCAGTGTAGGCCAGCTGACCCAGGCTAAAGCTAACTATTGTATACCTGGGGCTCAGACAGAAAAAGTATACTTTCTTAAAGATATTTTTCCAACATATTTAATAAAAATTGGTCTTCACCAATAAATTGGATTTTTATAGTTTAAATCTGTTTTAATAATTTTTCCAGAAGAGAAAACAAACATTACAAATCTGCTCTCACCTACATCCACAGGCCGGCGGGGCAAAGGAGACGTGTGTCTACGTAAAATGGGGATGAGAGGGCAGGTAACGGGGAAGGGAAGTATGGTAGAACATGGGGAAACATGTTGGGGTGGTATTCAACATCACTTGAAACCCTGGATTACAATGCAGCCCATGCTGTGGGTAGAGCATGCACATCAAGAAGTGGTAGTAAGTCCTCCAGAGAGAGCACGATCTGCCTGAT
This sequence comes from Calotriton arnoldi, assembly GCA_963921515.1. Taxonomy (NCBI): domain Eukaryota; kingdom Metazoa; phylum Chordata; class Amphibia; order Caudata; family Salamandridae; genus Calotriton; species Calotriton arnoldi. The sequence goes on from CAWUFW010001245.1 coordinate 1,725,433, forward strand.
TGAGACTTAGCACTCGCAGATATCTTGGGCTAGGAGAGCTCTCTAAACTCTTGGGAAAGGAAGTGTATGAAGGGTCCCCATGTCTTGTCAAATTGGGGCAGTGTGTCTTCAATCATGGCAGTTAACTTTTCCATACCTAGTAGCCCCCAGACATTCCAATTTTCTTGGTATGGAGTCTGTGTCCCATTTGGCCAGCAATGACTTGCTTAGCCAAACATAGTGCAAGGGTGGTTGCTTGACTTGTTGCTGAGCGCAAGGAGTACGTTAGTGCATTTGGGAGACCCAAGAGTATGTAGCCAGGGAATCGTGTTAGGTCCGTGTCATACATCTGGTTGATATCCGTCAAGACCTCATCCCAAACGTTTAGCAAGTTTGGGGTAGTACCAGAGAATGTGCGCTAATGCCCCAGTAAGTCCATTGTGTCGCTAGCAGCTGTCTGCCCCTCCTGGTTTCCACTTAACCAGTCTAGCAGGTGTGTAGTGCCAATAGTGCACTACCTTTAATAATAGTTCTTTGCCACTGGCGCAACAAACTGATGTTCGGGCTCGGTACAGAATTCTCTGCCCATTGTTTTGGGGTAAAGGGATGACCACATTCCAGTTCCCATCATCTCTGTGCTGACGAGACAGCCTTGTGTAGTGGTGTGTTAAGGAGTGCATATATGTCGGATAAAATGCTCCAATCCGTAGCCCGAGTGAGGAGCCACCTCTCGAGTGGGTGACTAGCATGTGGTTGCACATGAGATTGCATAATCCAGTGTTGTATAGCCAGATACTGCCAATGGGCACTCAAAGGAAGGCCATAATCTGATTAGAGCTGAGTAAAATCCAGAATTCCATCCTGATAAAAAAAATCCCCAATTCTTTTACAGTCAGCAGCTTGCCATTGCAGGAACAACGTTTCTCACATGGCCGGTGGGAAATCAGGGTTCCCTAAAATCAGCATATGTGGTGATATGTGTGTAGATAAGGATTTTGTGAGTTGCACCTTGTCCCATGTGCCTACTGTTGCCCAGAGTACTGGGGAGATATAGACCCTTACTGGCCTTTGTGGTTTAGGGAGCAGGGTATCTTCCAAATGTGGATCCCGGCTATTGCCTGGCCGATAAAGCACCAGTGTTTCACAGACTTAGACTGTGACCACTCTACCATATAGAAAAGTTGTTCAGCCTATTAGTTGTATGTTAAATGTGGAACTTCAAAGCCACCCTCTATCATGGGCCAGTAGGCTTGCTTCCTCGGCATACAGGCCTTTTTCCCTCCCTAAATATATGCTTAGATTAGGTTCTGCATCTTTTCTAGGATGTGGTGGGCGGGGAGGGTTTGGAGTGGCAGCGTTTGTATCAAATAGAATATTTTGGGTTGGAGGGCATTTTTACCACTGCCAATCACCCCAGCCAGGAGAGGGTACTTTTCGTCCAGGACTGTAAGTCCAAACTGGTTGTCGAAAGGAATGCCACATAATTACATTTGGCTGTCTTCTCAATTGTAGAGTGAATTTGTAGAAACAGATAGTGAACTCCCTACGTGGTCGATCCAAAAAAGGGCATCGCTGGGCAAGGTGTTGTTGTTCTGCCTGTGGGAGTGTAAGTCTCAGCATCTGTGTCTTCTGGAGGTAGACTTCAAATCCTGAGACTTTTCCGAACTCCTCCAGTTCCAAAAACAATTGCAGGAGTGACATAAGGCGCTTTTGTGAGTGAGATCATGACGTCATCTGCATACATAGCCAATTTTTGTTCCCTGCCTCCCATAGCGATGCCTGCTATCTGGGGGTTGCCCCTTATCCTCTCAGCTAATGGCTCCATATATAAGGCAAAAGGGGGCAGCCCTGTCTTGTGCCACGTGCTTTATTGAAGGGTTGTGACAACACACCATTCTCTCTAACCTGAGTGCTTGAGCCAGCAGTGTTGCACCATACCCATTTCTGAAAGCGAGGACCAAGGACAATATTAGCCAATACTAATCGGAGATATGGCCACTGTACACGGTCGAATGCCTTTTTGGCGTCTACTGAAAGCAGGATTGCCGGTGTATGTGAGCGGTGGACTTTATCTATGAGCTGACAGAGGAACTTAGGGGCATATGTACGAGGAAGTGGCGGAGTGAGGAGTAAGCCGTCATGGCTTAACGCCTCACTCCGTCACTTCTGAAATGCACGGCTGCACCATATTTACAATGATATGGTGCAGCCTTGCATTTCCACATGCCCTGTGTCTACACTTAGCAGTGTAGCGCCAATGCAGGCACCCTTGCACCATAGTGCAAGGGTGTCTGTGTGCAGGGGAGGATTGTTTATGTGTAGGAAGGTGTCCCTTCCTGCACATAAACAATCCTAAAATGCCATTTTGTCACTTTTATGTGTGCTGCTTCATGCAGCATACATGAAAGTCACAACATGGCATTTATTTTACAGATTGTTTATGTACAGGAAGGAACACCTTCTTTTTCATTTTATTAAACTGTTTTTATTATAAAAAGAAAAGTGCATTGGTTCATTTACAGTACAGACATAATGACTTGGCCATTGCAGAAAACCCAACTCCGGCATCGAGAGAGCATATACAGTGTGCCCGACTCTATACCCGTATCCCACCCCAGGGGGGCCCCCAAGGGAACCCAACATCCTCAACCGGCTAAGGGTCCCACTCAACCTAGTGAAATGCTCATTGGGGTCAAGCCCCGGTCTACACCTATATCACCAATGGAGGGGGCCCATCATCTACCACATTGCGGGTCATTAGGTCTTGTCTCTCCCGCCGCATCTCCACCGCCGGGGAGATGCAGATGTCCCCGCGGTATTTGTTCCACTTTCCCCATTTATGGTTCCATTTCTTGGGGCAGCCCCTTCCCTTAAAAACAGTTTTCTCCGCTATCATTGCCCCGTCCATGTCCTTTGCCCAGTCCGTTACCCTCGGGCTGGTGTCCTGACCCCACTTCTGCGCTATGTTACGCTTTGCAAGCAGCCATCCCATTGCCGCCCACGCCTGATCCATCTGGGAAAGGTCGGTAGCTTCCCATATGTTAAGGAGACAGAGTTTGGGAGAGGGACTCAGGGGTTTGCTACATGCCCTAGACAGTTGGCGTGTCACCCTGTCCCAATAGTGTTGTATGCGTGGACATTCCCATAATATGTGTATGAAGGTGCCAATTTGGTTACAGTGTCGGAGACATAGCGGATCTGGTCGTCTCTTAAGTCGGAACAATAACGTAGCGTCAAAATATACCCTGTGGAGTACCTTGAGTTGTATAAGGCGTAGGCGCATGGGAATCGCTACCTCTCTGGGAGAGGCAAGAGCGTCTCTCCAATCTTCCTCTTCTATAGCCCCCAGATCGGATTCCCATTTAGTGCGTGTTTTATGCATGGGGTCCGTGCGATTATTTACCAATTTTTTATAAGTTAAGGAGATAGCCTTGTGCTCCATCTGATCTACTATCAACCGATCCTCCAGTGGGGAGGAATCAGGAAGAGGAGTCCCCCCAGTCAAGGCCGCGGAAATGGCGTGTCTGATTTGGAGATATCTAAATGTCTCCGAGGGCTCCAGGTGATACTTAGTCTGGAGGTCTGAGAAGGTGGCTAGTTTCCCCTTCACCCACACGTCCCCTACAGTGGAGATCCCGATAGTGTCCCACTTATCGAATCCGGGGCATTGACTGAGGCGGCCCAGCATATTTGGTTCCCATAACGGCGTTGCTTTCGTGAGCCGATTATGCCACCCCAGTCTCCTCGTGGTTCCGTGCCATATTTCAACCGTGCGGGCCGTGGGGCCCGTCAAGTGGAGTTTGCGGGGATTGGTATATAGCGCCCGGTTATAGCCCCCTCGTCCCATGAGCCAATGGTCGGTGCGGAAGTTGGGATCATCATGCGGGCCAAATACCCAGCTGTTAATTGCCGTCAATTGGGATGCCTGGTAGTACAGCCGAATATCAGGCAAACCTATCCCTCCGTCGTACCATCCCATGACCAGTTTATTCATAGCAATTCGAGGCGGACGGTCTTCCCAAAGTAGCCCGCGCAACACAGTGTCGATTTGGGCAAAGTACGAGTCTGGGATTGGGTATGGGGCGTTCTGAAGTGCGTAGAGGAAACGAGGGAGCGCTAGCATTTTAAAGAGGGACGCACGTCCCAAAAGAGTGAGAGGTAGAGAATGCCAGTGTCGGGCGTCTGACTTTAGCCGTTGAAGCGGCACCACTAGATTCCGCTCGAAAAAGAGCTGAGCATCTGCGGTTACAAATACCCCCAAATATCGAAAGCCATGAGTGGCAACTGGTATGTCGTATCCCCTCGGACTGGGTGGGGGCTCGCCCCACAATGCATACATCTGGGACTTGGACCAATTTATCCGATACCCCGAGTGCGCTCCAAAAATGTGAAAAATGTGCAGTACTCTTCTCAGCGAACGCGCTGGAGCGGCAAGGTAGAGAAGGATATCGTCCGCGTATAGGGAAATTCGATCTTCGTGATTGTGTGTCCATTTGAAGCCACGTATCACCAGATCTCCCCTGATCCACACTGCGAGTGGCTCCAATACCAGGGCAAAAAGGAGCGGAGACAGCGGACAGCCCTATCTCGTGCCCCGATGGAGGGGAAAGATGCCAGAGCGGTGATTGTTGACTGTGACGTATGCAGTGGGTTGTGTGTATAGTAGTTTGATCCAGCCAATCAGCCGGGGGCCGAATCCCACCCGATTCAAAACAGCAAAGAGGAAGTCCCATTCGATAGTATCGAATGCCATGGTGGCATCAAGGGACAATAGGATTGCTTCCTCTTCTATAGTGCTTATTCTCCCCAGGGCCCCGTGTACGCGCTGTAGGTTCCTGGCCGTATTCCTGCCCGGCATAAAGCCGGCTTGGTCTGGGTGGATTAACTCAGCGATGTAAGGGAGGAGCCGATTAGCCAGGAGCTTGGCCAGGATTTTGGCTTCTACTGTGAGTAGGGATATTGGGCGGTACGATTTACATTCATCCGCCGGTTTGTTCGGCTTATGAACTACCACTATGGCTGCGGTTCGGATATCTGCCGGAAGGAGTCCATTCTGGTAGCATTCGTTATAGAGACCCAAAAGATGAGGGGCTATTTTTGCGGACATGGGTTTAAAAAGTTCAATTGGGAGTCCGTTGGGGCCCATTGCTTTTCCAGAGCGCACCCCCTTTATGGCTTTTTGGATCTCCGTCACGGTAATGTCTGCTTCCAAGGCTTCCCTATCTTGCGGGGATAGGCCCGACATTGCAATTGTGGCAAGTAAATCCGCAGACAACGGAGCCTGAGAAGCATCGGGGACCCTATAGACGTCTTCAAAATAAGAGGCAAACAGATGTGCTATATGATGAGGATCCGTGGTAAGCTCCCCATCTGGACCAGCCAGAGCCTGGACCCAACGTGTCGCCTGCTCTTTACGCTCCAACCACGCTAGGAGTTTGCCTGTACGCTCACCCTGCTCATAGATTAGATGTCTGGTAGATAAAGAGCGCATCGTGGCTTCCTCCATTAGGAGTTGTTTGTAATCTTGTCGCTTGATATTAAGAGTGTGCTGTGTGTCGGGAGCAGGGGCCCGCGAGAGGGTCGCCTCCAGGGCCAGTATCTCTGTTTCCATTTCGGTCACCCTGCGGGAGCGCTCAGCCCGGTGTCCCACCGTCAAGGATAGCGCCCTACCCTTAATCACTGCGCCAAACGCTCCCCAGAGCGTCACTGCCGAGGGCACGGACCCCACGTTCTCTTTGAAAAAGTAGTCAGTTTCCTTCAAAAGGGTCTCCCAAATGTGAGGTATTTTGAGCGCCCATGGCTGTATTTTGACATAGCCCGGTTGCCTGGACCGTAACTGACCAAACGTCGTCAATAGGGGTGAGTGATCGGAGATCCCTCGTGCCAAACCACGGACTCCACTGAATTGGTGTATGTCCTGGGCATGGGTGAACAGATAGTCAATGCGGGATTGACTGCCATGTGCTCCCGATTGAAAGGTGAAGTGAGTGTGTGCGGGGTTCAACCACCTCCAAATGTCCACCATACCCAGGGCGTTGGCAAACTCCTGAAGCTGTGAGCCCCGCGGGGTCATCCCTGGGTGGGAGTCGGTCCCTGTTACCGTTCGTGGTTAAATTGAAATCTCCCCCAGTATTAAAGTCCCCATGGGTAGTTCCATTAAGAGCTTCCCTACGTCTCGTAGTGTCAATTGTTGTAGTCCTGGGGGGGCATAGACCGAGACTATATTTAGGGTACGCCCTTCCCACGTGCCTGTAACAGCTGAAAACCTACCAAGATTATCGGTCCATGTGTGGTTTGTGATGAATGGGCAACCCCTACGTAGAAGGACCCCCACACCCCTGGAGCCCGATGAAAATCCAGAATGTACCACCATTGTGTACCCCTTCCTGTTAAGGGCCATGCACTTGTTCCCGACTAGATGGGTCTCCTGCAACATTACCAAATCCAGGTCTTGCCTTTTAACATATCGTAAAACAATTCCCCGTTTGATTTTGTCCCCCAGTCCATTCACGTTCCAAGTGGCGACTCTAAGTCCTGTGTCAGGTGCCATCAGGCGCTTGTGAGGAAAGAAATATAGATCCAGAGGGACCCACCCAGGAAGGACCGCCACGGACCCCCCGCCAGGCTCAGCCCCGGGCAACCATACGTTCAAGGCATCTTCCACCGCCCCTACCTACAATGCAAAGTGTTGGGACCTGCCCGTTACCAATACGCCAATAGATATAGTGACCCAATGCAACAAACAAAAGAACCTTGAAAAGCAAACCCCCCTCCCTTCCCAACCTGGAACCCCCCCCACCCTACCTCCCTGCATAGCGAGCCTGAAACTGCCCACCTCCCCCCAACATGCAGAGTGCCTGTCGCCCACCCACCTCAACATCGGGAACGTGAGCAACCCCACTCCCATAATATCATTAAACTCAACCCCAAAAATCCACCCCGGCCTCTAAATCCTTTGGGCCTATCATGCTATAGATTATTCTAAGGGTACAGATCACGTTATATAAGTCCAAACATATGAAACCATATTTTCAAAAGTTCAAAGTCTTGCGGCCTTCAAGGGATCCACGGAGGCCCAAGTGTTCCTGTAGGCAGGGAGATCCAGCCGGCCATCCCTCAATCTATCGTCAGAAACTGTATGCATGATTACCCCACGTTTCCCCGAGAGTCAGAGTCCGAGTGCGGAGGGGAACGACGCTGTTGTCGCCAATCGCCCTGGCTGGCAGTAGCCGGTGGAGACTTGAGCTGTTTCTTGCCCACTGTTCGCCAGCCCTCGAGCCAGTCCCAGGCGTCCTCCGGCCTTGTGAAGAACCACAGTTTGCCCTCCGATTCCACACGAAGTTTAGCTGGGAACAGCATGGCATATTTAATCTCCTGCTCTCTAAGGGCTCGCTTCACCTCCAAGAAGGTACGCCTTTGCTTCTGGACCCTCAATGTGAAGTCCAGAAAAAATGTGACCCGGCTGTTTTCAATTATCAATGGGGGGGCCACCCGGGCGGTCTGGAGGATCACATCCCGATCACGAAAGTTAAAAACACGAGCCAATAGTGGTCTGGGTGGGGCCCCCGGCCTCGGCCTTCCCCCGGGCACCCGATGGGCCCGCTCGATGGAGAAGCCGTTGGATAGGCCACGCGGCTGAAGTTGTTTCGAGATTAGTTCCTCCACGAAGAGGTCTGCCGCCTGCCCCTCTGCCCGCTCCGGAATTCCAAGAATTCGGACGTTGTTACGCCTCATCCTTCCCTCATAGTCATCGAGTTGTAAGGCCATGGCCTCGTGAGAGGTGCGCAATTCCAAGACCTGCTTTTTTAAGAGGGTGGTATCAGTCCCCAGGTCTGCTGTAGTAGCCTCAACCTTGCTCACACGCTCTGCTGTTCTTCTCATATCTTCCCTTATCAGGGTTACCTCAGTGGCAACCGTGTCGATCCGAGTCTCTAGGGAGGTACGCACTGCGGTAATTGCTGCAAGGAGGTCTTTGTTTGTAGGCTCAGTCTTGTCATTCTGGGCTACCATCGTCCCGTGGTCTTCGCTCTGTTGTTTTTGCCACGCGAACCTGTCTATCTTGGATTGCGTCGCTGTCCGACCACTGCGACCCGTCGCCATGTCGTCTCCCACAGAGGACCACAGGAGGGGTCCAGCCGCACCCACTACTCACCGCCGCCTGCGGCGAAATCCTCCGCCCGGCCTGTCGGGTTTGGCGGGTGCAACACTGGCCGCTGGTACAAGTTCACCACTAGCGCTGCGTAGAGAAGGTGCACTGGATACAGTAGAGGAGCCAGGTAAGCAATGGGGACCACCGGGCCGCGTCGTATATCTAGAAGCGGATGTGGCCACCCCCCATCAGGTGTGGCTGCGACTCGGGAGACCGGGGCCGGGCCAGCTAGTAGCTGCTGCTTGGGCCGCGGCTTTGTGGCGTCACCCCGCCCCACCAGAGTTCTGAAGGCCCACCACGAGTTCCGGGCAGGACCGCACACTGACCTCCACACGGAGGGCCCAAATAGTCCCAGGACCCCCCTTTAACGCCCACCGCTGGGGGTCTCACCGCAGTCTGGGATGCCGAGCGGGCCCACCGCCTCCTCCAGGCCGCCGCACCCTCTCGGCTGGAGTCCAGTCCCCCGACCGGCAACTGGGCCCCACTGGCGTCACTCAGTCTGGCCCACAGGTGATTCGTGGCCTCGCAGGTCCTCCACACAGTTTGTTGCCCTCAGTGGGTCCCTCGAGGTCGGCCAGCCGCTGCGCGGAAGGACCCCGGCGTAATCAGTAGTAGTATTCCAGTCCCGGCTGATGGCAGGCCGGGAACTGAATCGGCTCGGGCACGGGCCTTACACACCCCGTGCCGCACTCACCCCGGCTGGAAACGCGGGAGGAGTCCGCAGAGCACCCTCGCGGGTTCCGCAGCTGCACCAGTGCTCTCTTTGAAGGCGGCCGTCGTTTAGGCCGCAACCGCGATCTCGCGTGCCGACTCTGCCCTGGGCCACCTCACTGCTCTGCGGCTCGGCACCAACCACAGGATGCTGCTCTGGATGTCGCCCCCGTCGGCCCCCTCGGAAATCGCCCAAACTGCGTCCGCTGGTCGATCACACCCTTGGGGGAGTCTCGGTCCACTCAGAAGCAAGTTTTGGCCAGGGCGGATGAAGCTGAACGGATATTTTCGGGAGTGGCGCAGCGGAGCTCGGCTACTCTGCGGCCATTCCCGTCGGCAGTTGGCCACGCCCCCCCAAGGAACACCTTCTTGTACATAAACAATCCATGGCAGTTTCCTTTTTTCCATGTGTGCTGCACAAGGCAGCACACATAGAAAAAAGCAAAAACGAGGAGAAATAATGAATTTCTCCTCACTTCGCCAAATTAAGGCCAGGTTTTCCCTGGTCTTAATTTTGGCGCTGCCTGCTATGTACGCTGCCCTTGTACATAGGGGGCAGCGTCAAAATCAATGGGTGTTGCGGTGGAACGCCCACTGAAAGACCCACTGCCCACCCCTTTCACCCTAACCATAGCGTGAAGGGGGGCCTTATTTACAAGGCAGCATTAAGCCACGTTAAGTGGCTTAACGCTGCCTTGTAAATAAGGCTAAGCCCCTATCGCCACCACAACATCGGAAAAAGTGACGTTGTGGTGGCGATAGGGGCTTGTACATATGCACCTTAGTGTTGTCACTGCAGTCCATGTCACCCAAGTCTCTCTTCAGTTCTTTGATGTCGGTCTCCATGTCCCATTTAAGGGCTGCAATGCCCTCTCTCAAGGTGCAAAAGAGATGTTCCAGGACTGGCAGCCTCAGGCAGCAGGCTTTCAGTAGTAGTAGATGCTGCCGCCTCAGGGGATACGTTTGGTGGTGTGTCTGGGCATTGCTCACATTTCTTAGCAAGAGGTATGCTTAGCTTGTCTTTCAGGGTTGTATTTTTTATTTGAGTGGTGCGTGGCCATCTTGCTATGCAGGACTGGTTGGACCAAGGGGTGAGGGTTGCTCTCCAGCTGTGCAGTGGCGCAGATTTCAGTGTGTACCAACTCGTCACCACATAGCTATCTCCAACCTAGAGAGTCTCCCACTTGGTGGAGGAAAGTCTTACAAGGCGCCAGGGCAAGACCTCTGTGCCAATTCAAGAGGCCACGTCGCTACTATGTATGGCCGGACAGCGGCTGGCACAGAGATTCAGGGCACAGACAGCACAGGCGTTTCTATGCAGCACAGTCGAATCTTAAACCGAGGATCATGGTCTGGGCAGTAATGCTCTGTTTAGCTATGAAAGGCAGCTCACACAGTCTCTGCAGGCCATCTGCGATCCCGGGAGTGATTAAGAGTGCCAGAGGTTATAATACTGCATCAATACTGCATGGGTTGTTGTAGTCTGCTTCCAAATAGGGGTGAGTCTCAAAAGCCTCAGCAAAATCCTGCACTGCCCCCGGCTTACTGTGAGTTGCAGCCACCACTCGCTTTGCGTGGAGTTGAGGCTGCAGAGTTTCAGCAGTGATCAGACACGATACAGTTCTGACCTCGTTATACTGCAGTATGCCTGTGCATCACACTGTGTCTCTCGTTGTCCCTCCTGTAGTTATCTCTGGTGCTTTGGGACTCAGGTTATGCCCAGGGTCGCCCGTGGAGTCCCAGCGGGGTGTCGGTTTCTGCACAGAGCTGTGTGCGCAGCCCAGATCATGTCTAGATGAATTACAGGGCGGCCGCCATTTTGAATCCTTGGCGGCCGGCCTTGCAGCTTGTCTGACTTGGAACCTCACCGTCTTTGGATCCCCATGGCTCGCAAGTCGCTCCACTAATTCCCCCAAGCGTCCCAGGGGTAAAACAATGTAATTGGTGCCTTGGCAGCACCGCTGATCCCTTTGATACGCATAGCTGCAGCGGAGCTCTGTGAAGTGGCTGCTATACGGGCGCCATCTTGGCCACGCGCCCTTGATGGGATTTTTAATAAATATGAAAAATTGACTTTGAATGGGAATTCTAGCTGTTTCTAGTCCAATGTTACAGATTAAAGTTTAAAATCTCTACCTTGATGTTTTATAGGATCAAGCTACAGCAATGCCTGTAAAAAATGCTTTTGCGACCTAGATACTGAAAGAACATGCCAGCTTTAATTTCACACATATTTTTTAAATAGCAGGCACCCTACCATGTAGGAAACAAGGTGTACTTACGGGTGACGCGTTCATATTCAAAAGTAGGATTTCGTGTCTAACAGAAAGTTTTTTTGACAGGTTTCACAGCAGGTTTTTAGGCAGTTGCAGTGAATCTACACATGGTAGGCCTGAAGCCTGGTTTTACAGGCCCGCTCTGTGGATGTCACAATAGGTTTTAACTATGAGCGCTGGGATATATTTTCTATACCATATGCTAGAGACATGTAGGTAAGTTAAATATGTCAATCTGTTGTAAGCCAGTTTAACCATGTTTAAAGGTGGGGACAGACACTTTACTCCTACTTAGCAGGGGTAAAGTGCACAGAGTTCTAAGTCCAACAAAACAGACAGGAAAGATTTGGTGGGATATCACTCCAAAGATGGAAATTTCCTACACTGGTCCCCTCTCTCCATAGAAGGCAAGGAGAACTACCCACCCCATGGGAGTTCTCATCTCTAAGGAAGAACAACCTGGAAAGAACATCAGCATTGGTGTGCTTAGTCCCACGCCTGTGTTCCACCATTAAACCCATGCCTTGTAGGGAGATGGACTACCTCAACAATTTGGGATTCTCTATCCGCATTTGCATCAGCCACCTAAGAGGTCTTTGGTCTGTCTGATCCTGGAAATGAGTACCAACCAGGTATGCTCTCAACTTCTTCAGAGACCAGACCACTGCAAATGTTTTTCCCTCTATGGCACTCCACTGTTATTCCCTGGGTAGTAGCCATCTATTGATAAATGCTGCAGGTTGGTCCTGGCCTCTTCATTCAGCTGCGATAGAACTGCCCAATTGCCATGCTCTGAAGCATTTGTTTGCACCATGAACTCTTTGTTGAAGTCGGATGCTTGGTGGACAGGCGCCATGCACAGTGCCTTCTTCAGGGTGTCAAATACCTCTTGACATTCCTCTGTCCAGATCACCTTTTTTGGTTCCTTTTTGGAGGTGAACCTAGTGAGTGGTATAACAATGCTCCCATAATGCTTCAAAAGCCTGTGGCAGTTGCCCATGAGCCTCAAGAAGGCCCTTACCCAAATCTGGGTTTTGGGAGGGTCCCAGGCCATAATGGTCTGGATCTTTGAATGAGAGAAGTTGCACCTGCTCCCCAACAACTTGATTGTCAGGTACACCACAGAACACTGCCCTATCTTGCACTTACTGGTGTTGATAGTCAAGCCTGCCTGTTGCAAGGCTTGAAGCCTTTCCTGCAGGTGGGCCAGGTGGGCTTCCCAACAGGGGATGAATATTACAGTGTCATCTAGATAAGTAACAGTCAACACCTCCATTCCAGCTAGTACCCGTCTGACCAACTTCTGGAAGGTTTTAGGGGCATTCTTCAAATAAAAGAGCATTACCCTGAACTGAAAATACTCCTCAGTAGTAGAAACTTCCAACTTCTCCTTTGTAGCCTCAGTCAGGTTCATCTGCCAGTACCCTGATGTCTGGTTAAAGGTACATAAAAATGTGGCCCCTAACCTTTGGGACTCAGGGTATGCCTAGGGTTGCTTGTGGAGTCCCAGCGGGGTGTCGGTTTCTGCACAGAGCTGTGTGCGCAGCCCAGATCACGTCTAGATGAATTACAGGGTGGCCGCCATTTTGAATCCTTGGCAGCCGGCCTCGCAGCTTGTCTGACTTCAGGAACCTCGCCGTCTTTGGATCCCCATGGCTCGCAAGTCACTCCGCTAATTCCCAGGGGTAAAGCGATGTAATTATTGCCTTGGCGAGCTTATTAGATCGAGGTATGGGGTGTTCATCAGTCTTGGTGACTGAATTGAGCTCCCTATAGCCCATGCAGTTTCTCAGTTCCAAGGTACCACCTGGTGGTGCAGTCTTTGGTGAATGGTGTTGGACTATATAATAATGGAGGGCTCAATCAGCACCTTGTCCAACATTGTGGAAACGTCATCCTTGATACTTGCTCTTACCTATCTGACAGCCTGTAAATTTAGTTTTTGACAAGAATATTGTCTTTGGTGTCATTATCATGGGTACACCAGTTATGAGCCCAGGGTTGATAAGAACAGCGAGGCGAACTGCTCCAGAAGCTAGTGGTATTCCCTTTGTTGCTTTTCTGTCAGAGTGGAAAAGAGTACTAATTCCTCCTTGAGCCATCTAGCTCCTTGTGTGACAGGAGACCTGGGAGGGGCTAATTTTTTCCCCTTCTCCACCATCAGTCACCATGAGCATGGTTATCTTGGACTCCACAAATAGTGCCTTCATGCTGTAAATGTGTAATACCCTCAAAGATTTTCTGGAAGTCTGCAGGTCCACCGGGTAGGTGACCTCGCCATTTTTTCCTTTCCCTCATAGGGGCCAGTCCACCGATCCCGAAGGGATTAGTGCTCAATGAGTTCCATTACCCACACTTTCTTGCAAGGTTAATACTATACTAGAGTTGCCTTCTGGTTGTCCCATTGCTTGCTCAACTCCTGACTAACCTCTAAGTTTAGGGTGGCCATTTTCATGTCTTCCCCCATTTTAAATCTGAGGGCTAAAATACAGTCAACTACATCTTGCCAGGGCTCCGGGGAGTTTTCTACCACCCTTTTTCACTCTCACATGGTGGCCAAACAGAGGTTAAAATGGGCGAAATCCCAGTCCCTTCTGTGGTACCTCCCTGTAGGCAAGCAATAGACTAGATAGTAAGACAACCCACTTACGTCTTAAGGGCCTTGAGAGACCCATAAACATGGCCTTGAGGGTCTTTTTGAACCTTTCAGCAAGGGTCTGGGAAGGATAGGGTGTGGAGAACATTTAGGTAACTCTGGACTCACCCCTAATGGAAGTCCTATATGCCAACATGAAGTTACTCCCCCTGTCAGACACTACCTCCTTGGGAAACCCACTTGGGTAAAGATTCCTATCAGTGCCCTGTCCACCACTGGTGCAGTCATTCTGAGGGGTATGGCCTTAGGGTGTCAGGTGTCATGGTCAGCCAACACCAGAATAATCCTTTTCCCCAGGACTGTCTTAATTTCCAGGGCCTGAAAATGTCCACCCCTACTGTTCAAAGGGGGTCCATACCACAAGGAAACTCTGCAGGGGAGCCTAACTCTTACATCCTGCCTTGCCACTGACCTAATAAGTCAGGCAGGGTCAGTGGAATGCCTTTGTTGGCATCTGTGGCCAGTAAAAGTTTGTTGACCATGTGGGGAAATATTTTGGCCTTCCCCAGACGTCTGGCCAAGGTGATATCATGGGCCAACTCCAGTAGGAAGGCCCTGTAGCACCAACACTCTGGTTAACCCAGGCTCATGGACCTTAGGCTCTCCTCCCAATAAATGTGTTGATATCCAGAGTTTTCTCAATTTTTCTAGGCCTCCGTCTGGCACTGAAGACCCTCAAGAGTGGGCACTCTCTCTGCACCTTGCAGAACTCTACATGGGATGGTTCTCCAGCAGCTTGCCACCTGGCCAGCTCAGACTAGTCACCCCGGCCAGATCCTCCCTCTCAGGGTTGGACTCCTTCTGGCGGTGGGAGCTTTAGGGCCTGGTTTCCCATGCCTCTGCCCCATTTCTTCTTTGCGGATACCTAGGCTACTGTTTCCAGCTCCAAGCCCTGTTGACTCCCTTTCCGGGGTGTCATAGACAGTGTGGTCAACAGTACCAATTCAGGCAGTCCCAACATCTCGGCATAGGCCTTGGGCACTACCTCCTTCCACATGGTATGCTCTAGGTCTTTCCCAAGCAGACAGTCTACAAGAATAGCAGGACTAACAGCTACATTAAAAGGACCAGATATCCCCACCCCACTCCAGGGAAACCATCACCACAGGATGGTGACAGGCCTGATTATCAGCATTCACCACATGGTGGAGCACATTGGGAATGATCTGCTCTGCAGACACCAGCTGACACTTGACCATAGTCATGCTGGGTCCTGTGGGTCACAGAGACTCCACCCTCTTCCCATTAATGGAAGGCCACTGCCTGTACTTCTTAGAGTTATCAAGCATATGGCCAGTGGGTTCCATCTCCTTCTCACCTATGAACATTAGGGCAACTGTCGCACAGTTCATACTTTCTTAGTAAAACTGTGCGTTTGTTGGACAACATAAACATCAAAACTGTGCAAGACTGATTCCCTTCACAAGTCTTGCTAGCTCACATTGCACCATCTGTCCCTCTAACCTGGTAAGATAACAGGTGGAATGTGCAATCTCAGAACATGACAACCCTGACTCCCCATGGAAATCGTGTAAATAGATCTAGAACCCTTTCGTTTGGTAACTCATGCATACCCAAAGAGATCCACAAGCTATACACGACATAGCATTTCAATATTTATTGAAGCAATATGATTTGTGTGTAAAATACATGTGCTGCAATTATTAATAGAAGGAAACATAGCAAAGTAATCAGCATCACAAGCATGGTAAAGAAAATAAACAACTAAACCATCGTACTGTTACATAGATTATATGCTTGCATATAAGTACTGTTATATTTTGTGCTCCTACCTAGCACTACATATCCTAGTGTGTCTAGGGTGGATGAATCTGCCAGAATCCCTGTAGGGTGATATAACTTCCCATTACCTATTTATTTATAAAGTTTTATATAGCGCGAACGTGACCCACGAGGGTATCAGAGCTCTTTACAATATACAGTTATTAAACATTAGAAGGTTGAGGTAGTATACAAACATTTGGTATTCGCCATTCCGTACAAAAGAGGTATATAGTAGTATATGGATAACATAGGTGACTAGTAGTCAACAAAGGATGATCCCGAGGGAATCAGAACGCTTCACAATACACAGTTATTAAACATTAGGTGGTTGAGGTAATAAACATACATTCGGTATTCGCCTTCAATACAAAAGAGGTAGGCAGTAATATGTGGATTCCATAGGTGACTAGAGGTCAGCATAGAATTAAAGTCTTAGGATGTGAATTTGTTCAATAGCAGCTTTTTTACTTCTTTTTTGAAGGAGGTAAAGGAGGAGATTCCACGTACCACTGGAGGTAGGGAGTTCCAAATCTTCGGTGCAATCCCTGAGAATGCTCTGCAACCAATTCTCTTTTTAAGGAAGGGTTGTGGCTTCAGTAGTAGTGAACTCGCACTACGCAATTGTCTGCATCCTCCCGATCACTCTAGCTTTAGCGCTAAGTAACTGGGGGTATTGTTATGCAGTGCTTTATGGGTCATGCAAGCGATCTTTAGGTGTATTCTTGCCTCGTAGGGCAGCCAGTTCAGAGCTTTCAAGGTCGGAGAAATGTGGTTATTTCTTTTAATTCCTGGTACCAGTCTGGCCGCAGCATTAAGCGATGCCCTCAGCGGGGCCAGCTTGCATTTGGGGAGACCGCATAGAGTGGTGCTTCCATAGCCTAATCTTGGTAGCACTAGGGCTTGTCCCGCCATTTTTAAGTCGGTCTGTGGGAGGAAGGGTTTGAGGTTCCTTAGTATACTCATCTGGCGATTAGCTCCCTTGGTGGCATTAGTGACTTGTGCCTGCATGTTCAGGTGTTTGTCTATGGTGACTCCCAAGGATTTCACGGAGTCGATGTGGTGAGCACAGTCAAAGGAGGTTAGGTGTTTCAACCATAAGTCTATCTTGGGTGTGTGATTGGGTGGGGAGATGAGAAGGAATTCCGTTTTCTTGGTGTTAAGCATGAGGTGGTTGCCAGTGAGCCAACTTTGAGTATTCTGTAGAATAGCGTTGAGGGAGATGAAGTCTTCTGGTGTGGAGACTTTCATATACAGTTGGGTGAGTGTCATCAGGGAGCCTTTCTTGGTGGAGAGCTGGGCATCATCCCTCGCAGGAGGTAAACAAGAATCAGCTGGGCTGGAATTCCGACATGCGCTACCTCAGCAGTGTAATTGGTGTCAGCACTGTCAGCGAAATGCTCCTCTGTCTAACGAAGGAGTGATTTTGTTAATATAATAAACTTCACTCATGTAACCATGCCGAAGCCCCAGTATTGTTGATTCTTTCGTGATAGCTCTGTGGCCGAGCGGGCAAGAATGACAACAGTATTTTGCGCAGTGAACTTAGCCCTTGTACAGAATTTTCAAGGCACTCGATAATATGCCTGCAAAGAAGTGCAAATGTAAACAAAGCTATTTCAGAGAATATCATCCAGCACATGAATGCAAGGAAATGTGTGTCATATGTCAGTGTTTAAGAAAAGATGGCAACTTTAAAATGTGAACACAAGGAGATGATGGACGGAGTGCTGAAACTTTTCAAAAACTCACCCCCAGTCACAGATCTGGGTTGAATCCATCATCATTCTTTAGCTCACTTTGCCACCCCAGTTCAGACACAGCTATATGCAAATCAGTCTTGACCCTGTGCCTCAGGGGAACAGTCCAGACCGAACTGCCAAGCCATGTCTTCCCTGGACCGAAATCAAGCATCCTGGGACCAGTTTCGGGCTAACAGCCCTCATCAGCCAGGCTAGCTTGAATCCAGTGGCAAAGTGAGCAAGGGACCCATGTCTGGGCATACCCTGCCAACTTAGGGCGAACAAAGCAAACACAAGGAGATGATGGACGGAGTGCTGAAACTTTTCAAACACTCACCCCCAGTCACAGATCCGGGTTGAATCCATCATCATTCTTTAGCTCACTTTGCCACCCCAGTTCAGAAACAGCTATATGCAAATCAGTCTTGACCCTGTGCCTCATGGGAACAGTCCAGACCGAACTGCCAAGCCATGTCTTCCCTGGACCGGAATCAAGCATCCTGGGACCGGTTTCGGGCTAACAGCCCTCATCAGCAAGGCTAGCTTGAATCCAGTGGCAAAGTGAGCAAGGGACCCACGTCTGAGCATACCCTGCCAACTTGAGTGCGAACAAAGCAAACACAAGGAGATGATGGACGGAGTGCTGAAACTTTTCAAACACTCACCCCCAGTCACAGATCTGGGTTGAATCCATCATCATTCTTTAGCTCACTTTGCCACCCCAGTTCAGACACAGCTATATGCAAATCAGTCTTGACCCTGTGCCTCATGGGAACAGTCCAGACCGAACTGCCAAGCCATGTCTTCCCTGGACTGGAATCAAGCATCCTGGGACCGGTTTCGGGCTAACAGCCCTCATCAGCCAGGCTAGCTTGAATCCAGTGGCAAAGTGAGCAAGGGACCACGTCTGGGCATACCCTGCCAACTTAGGGCAAACAAAGCAAACACAAGGAGATGATGGACGGAGTGCTGAAACTTTTCAAACACTCACCCCAGTCACAGATCTGGGTTGAATCCATCATCATTCTTTAGCTCACTTTGCCACCCCAGTTCAGACACAGCTATATGCAAATCAGTCTTGACCCTGTGCCTCATGGGAACAGTCCAGACCGAACTGCCAAGCCATGTCTTCCCTGGACCGAAATCAAGCATCCTGGGACCGGTTTCGGGCTAACAGTCCTCATCAGCCAGGCTAGCTTGAATCCAGTGGCAAAGTGAGCAAGGTACCCACGTCTGGGCATACCCTGCCAACTTAGAGCGAACAAAACAAACACAAGGAGATGATGGACGGAGTGCTGAAACTTTTCAAACACTCACCCCCAGTCACAGATCTGGGTTGAATCCATCATCATTCTTTAGCTCACTTTGCCACCCCAGTTCAGAGACAGCTATATGCAAATCAGTCTTGACCCTGTGCCTCATGGGAACAGTCCAGGCCGAACTGCCAAGCCATTTCTTTCCTGGACCGGAATCAAGCATCCTGGGACCGGTTGTTTTTGCATTTGTCACCCTGAGTGGGACGGGTATGCCCAGACGTGGGTCCCGTGCTCTCCATGCCACTGGAGTCAAGCTATCCTGGCTGATGAGGGCTGAAATCCCGAAACCGGTCCTAGGATGCTTGTTTCCTGTCCAGGGAGGACCTGGCCTGGCAGTTCGGGCTGGACTGTTCCCATTGGGCGCAAGGTCAAGACTGATTTGCATATGGCTGGGTCCAAACTGGAATGGCATGGTGAGCAAAAAGCGATGGATTTAAGCCCAGATCTCTGTACTGGGGTGAATGTATGACATTGTTCTGCATTCTGTCCATCAATTGTTGTTTTTGCATTTGTCACCCCGAGTGGGACGGGTATGCCCAGACGTGGGTCCTGTGCTCTCCATGCCACTGGAGTCAAGCTGTCCTGGCTGATGAGGGCTGAAAGCCCGAAACCGGTCCTAGGATGCTTGTTTCCTGTCCAGGGAGGACCTGGCCTGGCAGTTCGGGCTGGACTGTTCCCATTGGGCGCAAGGTCAAGACTGATTTGCATATGGCTGGGTCCAAACTGGAATGGCATGGTGAGCAAAAAAACGATGGATTTAAGCCCAGATCTCTGTACTGGGGTGAATGTATGACATTGTTCTGCATTCTGTCCATCAATTGTTGTTTTTGCATTTGTCACCCCGAGTGGGACGGGTATGCCCAGACGTGGGTCCCGTGCTCTCCATGCCACTGGAGTCAAGCTATCCTGGCTGTTGAGGGCTGAAAGCCCAAACCGGTCCTAGGATGCTTGTTTCCAGTCCAGGGAGGACCTGGCCTGGCAGTTCGGGCTGGACTGTTCCCATTGGGCGCAGGGTCAAGACTGATTTGCATATGGCTGGGTCCAAACTGGAATGGCATGGTGAGCAAAAAACGATGGATTTAGGCCCAGATCTCTGTACTGGGCTGAATGTATGACATTGTTCTGCATTCTGTCCATCAATTGTTGTTTTGCATTTGTCACCCCGAGTGGGACGGGTATGCCCAGACGTGGGTCCCGTGCTCTCCATGCCACTGGAGTCAAGCTATCCTGGCTGATGAGGGCTGAAAGCCCGAAACCGGTCCTAGGATGCTTGTTTCCAGTCCAGGGAGGACCTGGCCTGGCAGTTCGGGCTGGACTGTTCCCATTGGGCGCAGGGTCAAGACTGATTTGCATATGACTGGGTCCAAACTGGAATGGCATGGTGAGCAAAAAAAACGATGGATTTAGGCCCAGATCTCTGTACGGGGGTGAATGTATGACATTGTTCTGCATTCTGTCCATCAATTGTTGATTTTTTTAACTTTAAAATGTGAGCATGTAAAATGGTGGTTTACCTACGCGGGCCTAATGTGGCCACATGACACAATCTTTCGCCACTCCACATCACCCATCAGGCCAACGTCTTCCACAAAGCTTACAGTGGCAAACCCTGGGGACTGCCCACCTGTGGAGGGCTTCTTAGAATACACAAAGTGTCCGGGCCCGATTCACAAAAGTAATCTGAGACAAAATCCTAACTTTACGACTTTTGGTATTCACAAAGGGCATTTAGGAGTAGTAAAGTTAGGATTTTGTCTCAGTTAAACTTAAGTTTTGGTCTTAAGTTAAGACCAAAACTTAACAATCCTTCTTCTGTAGTATCCACAGATCCAGAGGTGCACTGAAGAGTTGGGTCTGACTGTCTAATATTTATACTCGATGTCAGCTTTGAAGTAGAAGGTTCTGGAGGTTTCTACCCCGAAAGGTGTTTGGAATTTCCTACCTCTCTGTCCTGGCCCCAGCTTGTCTGGGCGCAGAAAAGACTAGTGTCAAACCCTTGTGAATATGCTCGGGCAGAGACTTTGTGATGTGCAAGTGTGAAAAGTGACAACTCCGCCTCCCCATCAAGTCAGAGATGGACCATCCTATCGACAGCTATTCCCCCTCTATCTCACTGTTTGGGATCAATACACAAAGACAAACTGCCAGCTACACTTAGGGTCTGATTATGAGTTTGGCAGTCCGTGGACCCCCAAACTCACGGTGGCGTGGTGGTGGCGGTCCGCCCATTGCTGCACAGGCGGTCTGACCTCTGTATTACAACTTTGTGGTTGGACTGCCATTGGACCACCGCAACCAATTACCAGGGAACCTTATTCCCTGGTGGTAGCGTGGTGGTCAGGGGCTCACAATATGCCAGCGGTGCCGCTGCTGCGCCATGCATATTACGAGTTTCCAGACTGCTAACAGTCTCATGGAGGTTCTTACTCCATGAAACCGCTGGCGGTCAGGAAACAAAGGGGTCTCTACAGGGCCCCCCTTGCCTCATGCACATTGGTGCAGGCAGGGGGGCACATGTCGTGCCCCCCTGTGTGCATGCACCCCTAGTTCCTGCACGGCATGTACTGCACAAGTCCATGCTGTGCAGGAACTGCCTTTGACGCTCCCATTGTGGTGCTTTTTTCATAGGGACTACTGTGGGACCGGCGAACAACCACACGCCAGAGACTAAAAAAGTTGTAATGTGGCGGGTGGTGCTCACGCGGCTTTGGCGGTCTTGGTGCAGGGTGGCCCCGCTCCTAGACTGCCAAAGTCGTAATTAGGCCCTCAGTCATGTGACCCAGGATACAGGCTGCAGGCACCAAATGGTTGGGACAAGAAAATGGCAACTTTCTAAAAGTGGCATTTTCAGAATTGTGACTTTTACAATTTTTAGATACCAAATTTGACATTCCTATTTGCTCCCAATTGAAAGTTAGCACTAAGTAAACGTAGTAAGCTAACTCAATGTTATCCTATATGAGAGATAGGCCTTGCAGTAGTGAAAAACAAATGTAAGAGTTTTTCACTACCAGGACATGTAAAACTTAAAAGTACATGTCCAACTTTTTGAAAACACTTCACCCTGCCCTATGGGCTATTTAGGAGCCTACCCTAGGGGTGACTTATATGTATTAAAAATGAAGGTTTAGGCCTGGCAAAAGGTTTATTTTCCCAGGTCAAAATGGCAGTTTAAAACTGCACATACAAGTTGCAATGGCAGGCCTGAGATGTGTTTTAAGGGCTACGTAAGTGGGTGGCACAATAAATGCTGCAGGCCAACTGGTAGCCTTTAATTTACAGGCCCTGGGTACATATAGTACCACTTTGCTAGGGCCTTACAAGTGGCAGTGGCAGTTGTGTAAGCCAATGTTGCCATGTTTAGGGAGTGAGCACACACACATTAGCACTGGTTAGCAGTAGTAAGGTTCACAGAGTACTAAGGCAAAAAACGAGATCAGCAAAAATGGAGGAGCAAGGCAAAGAGTTTGGGGCAAGACCACCCTAAGGCTGACAAGTCTAACAATGCCACAATAAATGCAGGGCTCCTCAGGTGGCTTAATCTTCCAGGGCCAGGGTGCATTTTCTACACCATATACTAGGGACTTTTAGATAAGTTAAATATGTCAATCAGGTGTAAACCCATTTAACAATGTTTAACCCCTAATTAGAAGGGGTAGGGTGCACAGAGTTCTGAGTCCAGAAAAACAGATACAGCAGAAATTCAGGAAAATTCATTTCAAAGATGACCATTTCCCACAATCGCCTTAAGTACTTGTATGAACTTGGAAGGTGTTTTCAAAGGCTGTATCATTTCATTATTGACTTTATTTGACTAAAGTTATGTTTCTGTTTTTGGAATGACAATCTCTCATTCCTTCTAATGACTTTGTACCACATATTTGTTTTGCCTTTCTAAACATGTTTAAACTGAATTTAATATCATTCAAGGTAGTTTAAGGATTAGTTTCTGCAAGCATATCTTTACACTTAGAGAAGATAGACTTTAGAATAATATTTGACATTATGTGTTGCAGATAAGCCATTTATGTTCACAAGCACACTTAGTTGCAAAGTACTATAGAACTCTAAAAGGTATGTAATACACAGTATGTTGAATAGTTCAAGAAACTAAATAGTAATGTTGTTAGTTTCCTCTCTTCTGGACTCGAATGGGTGAAATGGATCCATACCAGGTCCAATGGAGGGTGCTATCCAGTGATGTATGTTTTTTTCCCAAATCCACTTTCACCCTGTGTTCCTGTCAAGTCCCATGCGCGATCGTCCCACGCCCGTCAGAACTCTGACATCGGGAATGCCGAGAACTACAATTCCCGGCAGACTGTGCGGGCAGGAACGCGTGCGTCACGTACGTAATCTGCCTTTCGGTGTTAAAACTGGTTCCGGGGCAGAGAACGCTGCCGATTATTCTTCGTTGCTATTTGTCCATGAAGAGCAGGTCCGGTAAGGGTGTCTCTGACACTGCATTCGATATTCCTTTCCGATAGAGAGAGAGTGTGTTGCTTTCTTGTCTACAGCCCGAATACTGCTGGGGCTGGTTTCATGTTGTTTATTCTCCTGGCTGTTGGTGGGTCTTCCCTTTGATCCTTGCAGCCGGGGAGAAGTGCGTTCGGCATTTAATTAGTGCCGGTCTTCAGAGGAGCGGAGTGACTCAACTTTGCAAACCTGAGGGATATGGAGATTCATGTTATTTTGGGTAACATCAATTGCTGACTTTGAAGCTGTACTATTGTATCCACCACGAACCTGCCATTTGGGTGGTTTTACAATTTGCTACAACACGTATGCACTCAAGGAGGTTATCCAGTATTTACATCACTTTAATCCATTGTTTTGTCTTGTGCTTTTGTTACGTTGTAACAGGGGTTCAGCAGTGGAATGCGTGAGGATTCACGTTCACCACCCCTGTGAATTCAGATGTTGCAAAGACTGGGGTATGTGTGTCGTCTCTAACTGTCATTTACAGGTCACCCTTCCACACAGTACATTTATGTAGCCTCTTGTTTTCTATGTTCCTATCCCTAGCGCTTCTATACTATTTCCCAAGGTGAAGACACAACCTACCTTTCCTACCCGTTGTTTTACTTTACAGGTAGGCCATCTAGGAAAGGAAGATAAAGGGGAGAATTGCACTACCTTTAAGATTCTGCTACCGACTAAGTCATAAAGTGATAGTGTTTTGTTTTCTTTGCAGGTCTCCCTCCCCGCTGATCCCATCCTTTCCTTCCCCCGCTTAATCACTTCAACAGTCTATGGTATTTTATCAATTAGACTTGAAGCGATTGGGAGGTGGACCCATTAGAGCATCAAACCAACCCCGAGGACTGTCGTCGGATTACAGAATAATCGGCCCACGAATATTGTCCTCCTGGTTGGGTTGAAAGCAATGGCCACCTTAGAAGACGTTGTGCACGCTCTAGCCGCTTTACAATTAGAAGTCACAGCATCTCGTACTGAGACCGCAGCTCTCCAGGCCAGGGTAGAAAGACTGCAACAAAATCCTTTTGAGGTACTGGGTGGAGTTCCACAGCAGGCTACTTCCATGGTAGTAGAAGTACCCACACCTATTCCTTTGGCCCCTCCAGAACGGTTTCATGGTGATCCAAGCAAGGTACAAGTGTTCCTTACGCAAGTTAAGTTGCACTTTACTTGTAGACCTAAGGCATTTGTGTCTAATCAAGCCAGGGTGTCTTTTCTGATCTCATATCTGGCAGGAGAAGCAGCTCAGTGGGCGGTCCCTTTGGTTCGAAACGATGATCCCCTTTTATACGATTGGGAGGCCTTTAAACTAGACTTCGAGAAAGTATTTGACAGGAGATCCGCTTCTCTGTCTGCGGATAAAGAACTACTGGAACTCCGACAAGGCAATAAAGAGCTGGTGGTATATTTGAACACCTTTAGGAGGCTGGTAGCGGAAACCAACTGGCCAATCGCGAAACAGGCAGCCGTTTATTATCAGGGATTGAAGGACGAATTAAAAGACGTCATTGCCCAGGTAGATCCGCAACCGGTAACCTGTGCAGACTTGATGGACCTCACCTTGCGACTGGATCATCGTCTAGGCGAAAGAAAGGGGGCAAGTCAGAGAAGAGAAAGAACCTTTCCTCGTTTCGAGTGATCACGTACCTTTGAAGCCTCCTCCCTTCCACCTCCCGAACCTATGGAAATAGGAACGGTAAGAGCAGCATTAACCCCTGAGGAACGCGAAGAGAGACGGAAGAAAGGGCTGTGCCTGTATTGTGGAAAGAAAGGGCATTTCATTCGCGATTGTGCGTCCAGACTCCGAGGTGCAAGACCGGGGAACGGAACAGCCAAGCCTTTCGGTGGGACCAAGACGATGGAAAACTAAAGAGCTCGGGACAAAGGGAAGGGTTACCCTCGAGCTGTTTGAACATCCCTTCCATCACGCAACAAGTCGCTTCGGCCACAGATCATTTGTACCTGGAGGTGCGGATGTGCATATCAAAGAAGTGGTGTGTAGTACACGTCATGATTGATTCCGGAGCCACGGGATGTTTCATGGATTATAACGAAGCCAACAGATTGGGTATTTCCCTGCAGGAAAAGGACGTGCCGGAACAGGTCTTTGCGGTGGACGGCAAGGTACTGGATTCGGGACCGATTCGTCATGGTACAGAGGAGCTTTCCGTTGTCTGTAACAACAATCATACAGAAGTTATGTCCTTTAGTATTATCCAAGCTCCACAGTACGGAACCATTTTGGATTACCCTGGCTTCGTAAACACAATCCGGACATCAACTGGGGAAATAACAGCATGACATTCACCTCTGACTATTGTCTCACCCACTGTTCATTGTTGGCCGGACCCCCTGCTAGTGCTTTGGCTAACATATATCACATAGCCACATCAGCGGAGAAGGATGTCACCCTACCTGGTCGGTATCAACACTATGCGGACGTGTTCAATGACACAATGTCTGAAGTCCTGCCGCCACATAGACCATATGATTGCCAGATTGATCTCATACCCGGAGCAGTGGTACCGTGTGGACGGATCTATGCGCTAACAGAACCGGAGAACAAGCATCTGCGCAGTTATTTGGATAAATACTTGGACATTGGATTCATCCGCCACTCAAAGTCCCCGGCAGCCTCTCCGTTATTCTTTATCCCCAAAGCTATCGGTGAGTTAAGAACTTGCATCGACTTCCGCGCACTCAATGCAATCACCGTGAGGAATCAGTATTCCCTTCCCCTAATACCGGTCCTGCTGGAACAGGTCAAGACCGCGGTGATATACACCAAATTGGATCTTAAAGGCGCTTACCACTTGGTGCGCATGAGGGAGGGGTACGAATGGAAGACGGCTTTCAAGACGCGCTACGGCTTGTTCGAGTATCTTGTAATGCCGTTCGGATTGTGCAACGCTCCCGCCGCTTTCCAGTTCTTTCTTAATGATGTGTTGCGGGAGTTCCTAGATCATTACGTGGTGGTATATATTGACGATATACTTATATATTCCGACTGTGAGGAAGACCATGTACAACATGTGACTGCAGTCCTACGTACCCTTAGGAAACATCTTCCGTTTTGTAAATTAACGAAATGTGAATTCCACGTATCATCTGTGGAGTTCTTAGGCGTTATGCTCACAAGGCATGGACAGGAGATGTCAGAAAGGAAGGTGTAGGCTGTGAAGGAGTGGCCTCGTCCCCAAACCGTGCGTGATGTCCAATGTTTCCTTGGATTCGCCAACTTTTACCGGCGCTTCATCGGTCAGTTCTCTCACATGGTAGCACCTATTACGAAGCTTTTAAGGAAGTAGACGATGTTCCTTTGGACTGAAGAGGCCCAAAGAGCATTTGAAGGGCTTAAAGAGGCGTTTGTTACAGCCCCGGTACTGACTCACGCTGCTCCAGATCAACCTTTTATCGTGGAAGCTGATGCGTCGGAAGTAGCAGTGGGAGCGGTTCTGTCTCAACGAAACACCAAGACCGGACAGATGCATCCCATAGCTTACATGTCTCGTAAATTGAATGAGGCCGAGAGGAACTACTCGATTGCTGAGAAGGAGCTATTGGCTATCAAGAACGCTTTCGAGGAGTGGCGACATTGGCTGATGGGGGCAAACCACAAGGTTACGGTTTATACGGATCACCGCAATCTACAATTCATGCGAACAGCCAGACAGCTCACACCTCGCCAACTTAGATGGATGCTCTTTTTTACGGGCTATAACTTCGTGATCACCTTCAGACCAGGCAGCGAGAATAGAAAAGCTGATGCCCTCACAAGACAAAACACCACAAAAGAAAATGAGGAGACCCCGGCCAGAGCCATCATCGATCCACTGAAAGTGCTTTGTGCTCTCCATTGTGACCCCTTCTTGAACCAGGTGGCCCGAGGTATACAGACCTTTACATGGAGAACATGGGTGAGGTGTCATCCGGAATGGAAGGTCATCCAAGGGATACCTATGCGAGGCCGGCAAGTGTTAATTCCCACTGTAAGGTTACGCAAACAAGTGTTTCAATGGTGCCATGAGTATCCATGTGCAGGACATAACGGCATAGAAAAGACCCAGGAAAGAGTGCTGCGACAGTTCTGGTGGCCTAGTATACGCATGGACATCATGTTGTGGGTCTGGAAATGTGAGGTATGCGCCCGAAATATGACTGACCGGATGAGGAAACAAGGTTACTTATGTCCTCTTCCAACACCCTCAGTCCCCTGGGAAAACATATCCTTGGATTTTATAGTGGGGTTACCACGAGACCAGGGGTGTACCACTATTTTGGTGGTAGTGGACTATCTAACTAAGCTGGGACATTTCATTGCCTGCAAACAACTCCCTACGGCAGGTCAATTAGCCCATTTGTTGTTGATAAATATTGTTAGATTACATGGGCTACCGAAAGTGATCGTTTCTGATAGGGGGTCCCAATTTACAGCACGATTTTGGACAGTATGGTGTCAAGCATTGCACATCTCCACGGCCTTGTCCACTAGCTACCACCCACAGACGGATGGGCAGACAGAACGCCTAAATCAAACACTTAAACAATATCTTAGGTGTTATGTGGATAAAAACACAGAGGCATGGGTGGAGTGGTTGTGGTTAGCGGAGATGGCATACAACAGTGCATCACATGCTTCTTTACGAACTTCCCCTTTTTATTGCACATACGGTTGTCATCCATGGTTTATCCCCTTCATTCATCCAGCCGAAGCACAAGCGGTCCCTGAGGTACAGAAAAGAATACAACACATGCACATCACCTTACAGAACACACAGAGGCAGTTGAGACAGGCTAAGGCTTCTTACAAGAAGCAGGCAGATAAGCATCGAAGAGCATGCCCACAGTATAAAAAAGGGGATAGAGTGTGGCTGTCGACTAAAAACATACATTTCAAACGGTATAGTGCCTTTAACCCGAGATTCATTGGACCTTATAGAGTGGTCAAGGTAGTCAATCCAGTTGCGATACGCTTGGCATTGCCCTCCAGTTTGCGTATACATCCTGTTTTTCACGCATCGCTACTGAAACCCTCCCTGGCCCCTGTAAGGAGGAGACCTGATCCAGTCTGGGTTAACCATGATCAGGAATATGAGGTTGAAAAACTACTGGACTCAAAGATTAGGAGGGGAAGACTGTGGTATCTGGTGTCATGGAAGGGGTATGGGTCCGAAGAAAACTCTTGGGAGCCTTCCTCTAACGTTCATGCTGCCCGATTGATTAAGGCATACCATAATCTGCATCCGCAAAACCCATGTCTCTGTCAGAGTTCTCTTGGAGAGGGGTGTACTGTAAAGTCCCATGCGCGATCGTCCCACGCCCGTCAGAACTCTGACATCGGGAATGCAGAGAACTACAATTCCCGGCAGACTGTGCGGGCAGGAACGCGTGCGTCACGTACGTAATCTGCCTTTCGGTGTTAAAACTGGTTCCGGGGCAGAGAACGCTGCCGATTATTCTTCGTTGCTATTTGTCCGTGAAGAGCAGGTCCGGTAAGGTGTCTCTGACACCGCATTCGATATTCCTTTCCGATAGAGAGAGAGTGTGTTGCTTTCTTGTCTACAGCCCGAATACTGCTGGGGCTGGTTTCATGTTGTTTATTCTCCTGGCTGTTGGTGGGTCTTCCCTTTGATCCTTGCAGCCGGGGAGAAGTGCGTTCGGCATTTAATTAGTGCCGGTCTTCAGAGGAGCGGAGTGACTCAACTTTGCAAACCTGAGGGATATGGAGATTCATGTTATTTTGGGTAACATCAATTGCTGACTTTGAAGCTGTACTATTGTATCCACCACGAACCTGCCATTTGGGTGGTATTACAATTTGCTACAACACGTATGCACTCAAGGAGGTTATCCAGTATTTACATCACTTTAATCCATTGTTTTGTCTTGTGCTTTTGTTACGTTGTAACAGGGGTTCAGCAGTGGAATGCGCGAGGATTCACGTTCACCACCCCTGTGAATTCAGATGTTGCAAAGACTGGGGTATGTGTGTCGTCTCTAACTGTCATTTACAGGTCACCCTTCCACACAGTACATTTATGTAGCCTCTCGTTTTCTATGTTCCTATCCCTAGTGCTTCTATACTATTTCCCAAGGTGAAGACACAACCTACCTTTCCTACCCTTTGTTTTACTTTACAGGTAGGCCATCTATGAAAGGAAGATAAAGGGGAGAATTGCACTACCTTTAAGATTCTGCTACCGACTAAGTCATAAAGTGATAGTGTTTTGTTTTCCCATCCTTTCCTTCCCCGCTTAATCACTTCAACAGTCTATGGTATTTTATCAATTAGACTTGAAGCGATTGGGAGGTGGACCCATTAGAGCATCAAACCAACCCCGAGGACTGTCGTCGGATTACAGTTCCAGGGTAGTACAAGGTAGGTGTGATGTAGCAGCTTTGAAGTCCAGACATCCCTGCAATGAGGTTTGACAAACATGTGAGTTACAAAATTGCCAACATTCACCAAAAAGGAGGTAGAATTTTAAAGGTTTTAAAAACAGTGATCAGCATAATACTGATATAACAGCACATGAGCTCCTAGAGGTTTTGGATCACAGAAAATGATCATGTGGCTTCTGACCTAGATAGCATGAAAAGAAATAAACACCACGACCGTTGTGCATGTTTTTACTCCATTCAGGCATGTCTTTATGAACAAACTTACCAATACAGGCTGGTGATGTAATGCAACATGGCAGGCATGCATTGCAGAACACTAGACTGCTTTTCGGAGGCATGATAGTTTGCTTTCTGCTCGGGAGACTGTTAATCCCCTCTTAAACTGTTCAATCTGTAGTCGTTCCAAAGGCAGTGGCATGACTCTAATTGTTTTGCTGAAAAGCTGTAGCCCTCCCTACTATATAAGAGGTGGACAGAATACTGGCCAGAAATGAATGGTCTTGGCTTTGGTTGTATGACAAAATATAGTCTACAAAAATATTGTGACACAGTAATATCGTGTAAAAACACCACTATCAAAAATATCCAATTTACATACTTTGTGTGGACCAAATTATAGTAAAAAAAAGGTAAGTATATTCAAATATGCATAATTAAAGCATTATAGCATTATTTGTAATTTATTTCGAATATAAAAGCTTAAAATAATAATATGATTAAAACTAAATTGTTTTAGTTATTAATGTAAAAATAATTAAATCCAGGCACTACATTTCCTATTTTATTCGATTTTATTACCTCTCTATAGGCTACTGTCAGTGACAATGGACAATTGGCTGGTATCTGCCTAGGAGGTGATTTTAATGCACGGCTTATCCCACAGGTGCATTTCCTTTGTAGTATCAACTCAGTAAGCTATTGTAATTATGTTCAGAATAGTGCTGACACTAGGGGCACAGAGCTAATGGCATACCTGGCATCCCAGGGTCTAGGTGATGTTATGAATATCGCAGGTCAAAATGTATTACCGTTACCCACTTGCAGGGGATGCTCCTCCACAATTGACCATTTATTTATATCATCTATCTTGGAGGATTTATTACTGTATGGTAAAGTTGTTTCTATGAACCATGGGGATCATAACCCCATTAAAGTTGCACTCGTACTGTCCCCCAAGCCTAAATACAGAAAGGAATGAGTAGCAAGAAACCTTAAACCGTCTACGGGCGGTTTAAGGTTAACATGGAAAGCAATTGACCCTGCCCACTTTTTTCACAAAGTGATCAAGGAGATTCTAGACCTAGTCATGACCTGTTTACCTAAAAATAACATTGAACACTCACCAGTTGTTGCATTTACTCAGCTTTACTCCAGCATCAAGAAAGATCTATTGAGGCCTACTCGTCGAACTGCCAATAGACCTAGATGGTTTAACCATGAATGTTCTGTTGTCAACCATCAATTGCGTAGGGCTTTTATGGCTAACCCTAAGGATCCCCTGAAGGTGGCATACCTGCGCAAGAAATATAAAGAGGTCACCACCACAAGGAGGATTGAAGTACTGGACCAAAAATGGGAATCACTGGTAATGGTGGCAAATAAAAAGAATAGCAAACTCTTTTGGGTGGCGGTTAAAGATATGAGACAAATGAACCAGGTATTAACCCCAATCAGTTGTAACATTACCAGTGAGGCTTGGGAGGTGCACTTTACTAATATTTATGCTGCCTTTCAAACAGAAAGTGAACCCCCCACTGGCTCTTGTCCATGAGGGAATACTGCTGCACTGGGTGAGGTTGAAGATGCCATAAGCCACAGCACTGGTGTTAAGGCAACCGGCCCGGATGCGGTACCTGTGGATCTTATTAAACATAATCCCGAATTTTGGGCACCGCTTCTACTCAACGTTTTTAACAGTTTGGCCTATTTCCCTTTACCAAACACATGGTCAACTTCTGTTATAGTCCCCATTTTTAAAAAGGGTGACCATTCGCAACCAGGCTGTTATAGGCCTATCTCTCTAAAAGACACCACATTAAAGATCATGGGAAGGGTCCTATATAATTGGATCAAGGTGTGGGCAGAGGAGAAGTCTATTTTGCACCCTTGTCAAAACAGTTTTAGTAACAACGTGGGCACAGTTGAAAATTGCTTCAATCTTAATTTGATTATTGGGAAATACACTGTTGCCCAACATACCCCGCTTTATCTGGTGTTTGTGGACTTGACCTCAGCTTTTGATTGCGGTAATCGCTCAAAGCTGTGGTCAGTCCTATTAGTGAGTGGGATGGATGATGCAGTGGTGCACGTTTTAGCTTATTGCACAGGGACATGAAGGCCAGGATCAGAAAAAACATACAGGGGGAGGTTACTAAAGACAGAGACATTTCCGGGGTGTGAGACAAGGGTGCGTTTTAGCTCCACTTCTTTTTATTCTATATATTAATAATCACCCTTTTTTTAACAACTATCACCTCAGGCATTCCAAAAAATAAAGGCTCTATTTTACAATCCCTCTTGTATGCAGATGATACCATGCTGATGGCCCGCACACCTAGAGCTTTTCGTTTTCGTGGATTTTATGGCCTTGTTAGATCTGCGTACTAATTTAGAAAAATCCTATATTATGGCCTGTGGTCCCAGGAAGTATAATCTGTCTTCTCTCACTACTGGCAATTATAGCCTAAAATGCACTAGCACTTTTTCGTATTTGGGGTTTGTTTTTGCTGCTAATAGATGCTGGTCTGAGCACACTGCCCACTGTAGGAACAAATTATCCAAGGCTATTGGCACAGTGTTTAGTTTACCGCAACTGAAGAAAGGGGGGCCCTTGGGTGGGGCCCTTTTGCCCATTCTGCAAATTTTTAAGATACAATGTATCGCGACGGCAACATATGGGGCTGAGGCCTGGGGCATTTCTAATTGTAATAACATTCAGACTGGAGAAAATACGTTTTGCTGCAAGATTTTGGCGGCCCCTATCTCTTCTCCCCATTTTATCTGTCACAGTGTGCTTTTTATCTCAGGTACACAAAGCTTATTTTACTTCCCCTATTTAAGAGATGCTCTATTATAGATTATAGGGCAGCTTTTAGCATGCTGCTCCAATTAATGATGAAGAGACAATTTTTTCACATAGGGGCTTTTCTGAGCACCGCTGTCCAAGCCAGCATTTCGAAGAACACTGTGTGAATTTGAATTGTCCCAAGCATGGTTGCCATGTCCTGGAATCTAATTGTTTTTATGATTGTTTTAATTGTTTATATGTTTTATTGTCTTTTATCTTGTGCTACTATTGTGTGTGTTTGTACTTTTGTGGATAATTCGTATCCGAATAAGATGAATTGAAATGAATTGAAATAATATATATAAAACTAATTTATCAGAATTTTATAATGAAGTTAACTGATCAATTAATTATAAACAATCATTAAAATAGCAAATAATCATTTAAATAAATTACATAACTATCAAATAATAATTTTATTAACATTAGAAAAACATCAAAATAAAAATATAAAACAATAATGCATATTTAAATACATTATCACCTAAACCCCTACAAACCAATCACCTACTAAATTAAAGATTACTAATTTAAAAGAAACACATTAAAAGATGCAAGCTATACTAAACATTTATAATAATAATTAATCAATTAAATACTTTACATATTTGACTCTCAATTAATGATTTAATTAACATAGACAGATATTAAAATAAAAATAATTCTGTATATTCTAAATATATTTACACCTTAATTCCCGACAAACACAACATAGCCCTCCTAAAATAAAAATTACTAATTAAATAAAAAGTCTCATTAAAAATTACAAACCATACTAAAAAATTTACTAAACAAATAGTTTTATGATACTAATGCCTAAGGATAATTAAATATTTAATATATGTTAAATTAATTAAAAATGATATTTACAACAACTAAAGTAAAGAAAACAATATTATATTCATTTTGTTAAAAAGATTATATTATGTACTTAAAAACATATTCTTATTTTCTATTTTTTGTACCATGATATTTTTGAGGAAACAATATTTATGAAATAATATTCTTGTATCACAATATTTTTTCTTCGATACTTTGGCTACATACCAAATTTCATTTGCACCAACTTCAAATTGTAGCCATTGGTACTTTTGCTTTAATGGTACATTTAAAACATAATGGCTACCTTCTCTGTGGTCTCTTCAGTTGCCAAATCCACTTGGAAGCCCATAGCTTTGGCAAACATTAAATTTCATCAAATGAGCATCTGTGGAAGTGTGTCTTCTGATGCACACTCACTCGTTTTTCACAGTCTTCACATTTCTTATTTATACTATCACATCAGTGCCCAGATCTTCAGAACAGTCACGGAACTCAGTGCAGCAGTCAAAAATGCTGTATTGCGTGACAGGGAGGGAGCAGGAGAGCGCCATATCTGCAGAGATAAAGCTCTCTCCTCCCCTCTCCCTAGCGCCGGCGCAGATTTTAGCTGCCGTGCGCCAGGCACAAACTTTAGCCCCATAGTGCTGGGTTTGTGCCTGAGTCTACCATAGGTTTTGTACTGGAAGGGTATCCTTACAGTACAAAATACTATGGGTAGACACACTTGGAAACCTTTGCTACTTTGTATGTGTGCTGCACAGTGCAGCCCGCATGCAAAGTCAGAAAAGAAAGGAGAAATAAAAGCATTTCTCCTTTTTACGCCTCCTTTCAAATGGTGTTAACTTTTGGCGCTAAACCCTGTCTATTATTGTTTGTAGATAGGGTTTTGCATCAAAAGGCATGGGTGGTTGCATGGGAACGCCCATGTACCACCCATGTAATGCCCCCTTGGCACTAAGGAATGCAAAGCAGTGCTTTGCGTTACTTTCAGGGTACTTTCCAGCGCATAACAAGTTTTCACTGGAAAGTAAATCAGGAAAAAACATTTTCTGCTGGTTAGTGTCACTTTTGTGATGCTAACCCAGCGCAAAATGTTTGTAAATCTAGCCCCAGAACTTCAGACAGTTCAAATAATTTCTGAGTGAGCCCCAATGCCCTTTATTTTAGTTAAACTGAATGTTGCATTAGTTCCTCTCGTGAGCCCTATTGATGGCTAGGGACTAGGCTATTCGTATTTAGATCTATAAATGACGTAACACAATGCAACTCCATAAGGGACTTGTCACAAATCTGTCTTTGAATTGTTTTGTAATGCACTGTAGTATTTATGGAGACCTTCATTCTGTGATATGAAAGGAAAGCACTCAGATTTACATGGGGTGCCTGGGTGGCTTTGACAGAGTGGATGGTTTTTAGGGAGTCGGTGTACTCAGGCCTCTGTGGGAGTGATGTGTATGAGTTTGTGAGATGTGCTGTGAAAATTGTTCTCTCTTCTTGAGCATGAGATGTTGCAGAAAAGTGTGTCATTGAAGGCATCTGAGCATGCTGATGCCTACCGTTTTCAGGAGGGGTCTGTTTCATAACAAATTATGTGTGGGAACAGCCAGGTTTTAACGCTCTCCCGACTCAAGGATACCGGCAATGTGTTCTAATTCTAGCAGGTATGGGTTCCATTTCCTAGCAGTCTGAACTGAAAAGGATCTTCCTCCAGTGCAAGTTCTTTTTTCAAATAATGGAAGGTCAAGACTGGGACCAGTGTAGAGGGAAGTGGTCTAATTTGGTGGTAGGTACAGAATTTATGCTTAAGAAAATGTGGCCCGGTTCTGTGGATGGTGCTATGCCAATGTGCAATGATTTAAAGGCATTTTTGTTTACTGAGACACAAGTTCTAGCTGATAACGACTATTTGAGAAGATGTCCAGTGAAGCCCATTTTTCTTGGGGTAACAATGATGAGATTTTCTAATTCCTCCTCACATTTAGCATGCAATGATGTAAGTAATTGATCTGTCAGCACTGAGGCAGATGAAGCAGATTGCAAATATTTGAAAAATTCTGAATTTGCTATGGAAGTCACAGATGCTGAGTGAAGGAACATGTTGTTAGGACAGGAATGGTATACAGGCCTGTACTCCTGCCGTAAGTGGCGGATGCATATGAAACTGCTAACTAAAGTTTTATTTTGAGCTGGCCAGCATGATAATCTGTCATGTGCACTGAGACCATGGTAAAGCTAATTTCCAGAACTGATTCTGTGACCTAGGCGGGCACACCAAGCATACCCTCTGTAGCAACATGGAACTACTGTCCATATCTTTGGTTGTTGACTTATAGGGGTGGTGGCAGATTGCCAATTTCTGAAGATAAGTAGTTCTCAGCAAACCCTTTTTGTTTGACTCGGGTGCAGCCTTCAGCACACTCATGCAAAGTGCCACTTAGCTGAGACAACTCAACCCTTGTGCTAACATGTCATATGTGTGCTAAGTGAGTGTGGCATAGTGGTTGTATAGCACATGTTATAGCAAGATTCTGTGTGTAGTGTAAGTGTGGTTGCTGAGGACAGTGGGATCCATTGTGGATGACCCGTGGTTTAACATGTTACAGGATAGAGTTTGGATATCGTCTCCACAGATGGTGGAAATGTATTGCTTGTATTCCTGTGAATGCAGAGTGGAGACTGAGACACTGAGGTGAGGAAGGATGGAGACGGGGCTACCCATAGAAATGCTATGAGGACCTTTTAGCAAGGGAGTGCTGATTAGATTTTTTTGAACACTGTCATTTAATGGATGCTAGGGGCAGGGGTTCAGCAGATTCTATTCTTAAAGGTGAATACGTTTCTAGACATGGCCTATTCTTTTATCTGCTCCTGATTACCACCTCTGAAAGGCTGCTGACAGTAGGGTGCAGAGGTTTCATAGTGCCTTCATTTTGGATACTCTTGCTTGGAGCAAGCATCATCACTACCT
Source organism: Calotriton arnoldi (assembly GCA_963921515.1). Taxonomy (NCBI): domain Eukaryota; kingdom Metazoa; phylum Chordata; class Amphibia; order Caudata; family Salamandridae; genus Calotriton; species Calotriton arnoldi. The sequence goes on from CAWUFW010001245.1 coordinate 1,761,782, forward strand.
GCTGTAAGTACCATCATTCAGCACAAAGACTGTGTCTGCAGTACAGCCAGAAAATGACTTTTGAAAGGGAACTACCCCAACAAGTTTCCAAAGTTTTAGACCAGATCCACATCACCTGTCTGCAAAAGAAGTATAAATGTGGTATCCAAACAACCCCATTTTGTTCCATTTTCATGTTCATCTTGATCAGGGAATTTAGTGCTCTGCAAAGTACTCGAAGAGCTGTTGTGTGACCATTGCTGGTGTCTGCCTAACTACTGGTCTCTCAGAGATGAGGGACATCACCTTAATCTGCACAACTTGCTGGAGAAGCTGTAGGTATGCCAAGGGCCTAGAAGCCTGGCTGCCTGCTCAGAGAGGGAAGGAGAGTGCATGGCCTTGTAGGAGGAAAGACTCTCCTGGAGGAGAAACCCAGCCATTTTCTCAATGCGGGAAACACCCTAAAGGAAATGACTTCTGTGAGGGAGAGTCTCCGTTGCATCCCAAGCTAAAAGAAGGCCCCCTTGAACTCGCTGAATGGTTTTTTGGCAAACTACATGAAGCAACATTACCTTTCATCATCAGTGTGCCATCCAGCCTCTCTGCTGTGGCCTGAAGGACCAGTCTGCCACCGCTGTTGAGATGTGTGTTTAGGAATCATCGTTGCTGCATCCAAGGACTTTCCTGAAGGCCCAGAGGCCACAACGGCCAAGGAGAGATGTCCTGTGATTCCAGCTTGCTGGCTGGCATCTCCTACCTGACTTGAAGGATCTGCCCTGCTGCTGCTGAGCTGTGTAGCCAGACATCATCAGTGTTTCAGCCAAGGGCGTCCCCAACTCCCGTGGAGGCCATAACTACCAAAGAAAGACAACCACTGATCATGGCCTGTCCTACTGTAACTCTGATTTGACATGAGAAGCAGAGCCAAGAGCCACTCTGTGGCCCTGTTCCCACTTCTGGAGGACTCATGTGACAGCGAAGTGGTGGAATGACCGCTGCAACTCTGAGCAGCACTTCACCCTGGCAGTTAACATGAGGTGGCCATGTCGGAAGACTGAGAGACTGTATATTGCGACAGAAATGTGTAATTAAACACAGCCAGTGTACCACCCAAACCTTTCGTAAGATTAAAGACTGAGCTGACCTACTGGTCCCCCTCATTAGGCCATTGATCCAACAGCCATAAAAGTATATTTGATGCTGAGCCGATTCTTGCCTGTGATTCCCCATAAATGAATGTCTTGCACAGATGGGTGGAAGCTACTTCCAGTCACCACCCCTGATCAGCACCCTGGGTGGGTGGGGGTACTGTATGCATTGTTTACAGCCCATAGTGATTTGAAGAGCCCTGTAACTGAGCAACATTAGTTTGTGTAATATTATGCTTACTGTGTTATTAAAGTACTACTCTTTTAACCAGAAAAACACTGAGCTGGAGAGTATTTTATTGTGTGTTTTGTTTGATTGGCGGGTTCTGAGTTCTTGTGCCACATACTACATCCCTGAAAAACCTTTGACTTCTTGCCCTCTCTATTCTGAGACAAGTAGGGGGAAGAGCTAACTTCACCCACTTTGTAGATCCATAATAGGACGGACCCCAGGACACCAATGACAAACTACTCCAATCACCACATTGTAGCCCAGTAGCCACTGGCTGCCCTGTGTCCCCTGAATGTGGCCTGTCACACGTGATCATAGTTTATTGTACATGTAGTTTTGGGGGAAGAATTTCTGACTATAAGAACTTGTGCCCTGTGTGGCATATGTTTATTTTTCACTCTGCTTTTTGTTTCTACTGATTTAGCTTTTAATTGTATTATATCCCTTCTTCTATCATTGAGTGCTCTAATGCCCTCAGGTGATATACCTGATATACAAAGCCGCAAAAATAAATAGATATAAGCCTGTAAAAGGATTAGCCTCCATCATGGTTACTTGATTTAATCTGGAGGATTGCATACCAGTGGATGATAAGGAAAGTGGGGGAAGTACTGCAGCTGGAGAAATAGGTTTCAGTGGAATTACCTTGAAAGATAACATAATCTTGCCAACAAATAAGAAAAACATCAAAGAGTGAATCTGTCTGCTATGGCCTAGTTTCTTTGATATTTGTATGAAGAAGGGTATTTCCTAATATATTCATAATATATCTGTTCAAGGGACAAAAGAGAGAAAACACATTTCAATGGCGTAACAAGTTTCCTCCAAAGGAGATTTGACACCAGACTATCATACCAATTGTTGTAGACACGTAACACCAGGCGATGTGCTGTTTTTTCACACACTGAAGTGCAGCATTTGATGAGGTAGATGGGACTTTTCTATACAAAAAAAATGTTTACACATTGTAAGAAAGGAGCATACCAACATGTGCACCAGTTAAAAAAAATCCCTGAGACGACCCTGACAGTGGCGGCTCCTCCGCTAAGGTGGAGAAGCGTCGCCCCACTGCTTTCGGCAGTAAAAATAAAGGAAAAAGAAAATGATAATAACTGGTGTTATTATCATTTTATCTGTTCCTGCTGTGGCTTGGCGGGCGGGGCTGGGCGAGTCTGCTTTGCTCTCGGAGCAGAGGAGAAGTAGTGGCACCCTCCTAAGTGCACAATTACTGTTTGGCCGGCCACCTCAGGCAGGCCAAACAGTCATGCGCACTTTGCATGTTCTCCATGCAGGCTGCATTACAGCCTGCATGGAGAACATGCCCAGGTCCCCATTCCCGGGCTGAGCACCAAACCACGGCGCTCAGACCGATCACAATGCTGCATTGCAGTGTTGTGATTGGTCAGGGGAGCCTGGGTGCTTACCAATCACAAAGCTGCATTGCAATGTTGTGAATGGTCACGGGAGCCTTGGTGTGCTCCCTGCGGAGCGGACAGACGACGAGGAGGAGAGGCAAGGAGGTAACGTAAGTTTAAAAAAAAAATTACTTTACCCCCTCCTTGCTCCACGCTCTCTGCCCTGTCACCCTCGATCGGTGCTGGCCGCCACTGAGCCCAGAACTTGCAAAAATTGAAAAAGCCAACAAATTGAAGCAGGATTATACAATGTTTCCTGCTTTGTGCTGTGATATTTTGGTACAGAAGCTTTTGATTTCTGCCCCACAATAACAAGAGCCCTGTTGATCTGTTTGCTACTCTGTGCAGATGGTGCCACAGTATCGGCACAAACTACCTTGGGCAATTTACGCCTTCAGTAAAGACTGTGCCAAAATAAACGACAGAGCTGTATTGCAAAAACAACATTCTGGATGTTTGAGATGCTGTTTCACCAGGCAACTTGGGCAAATGCACTAATCACATTTTTGCACAGTACAATGTCCAAAATGCTCAGCACATTGCTGAATGAACAATAAAATATTGTGCTGCGCCGTAACTCAAAGAGTTGCATGCTTATGATGTCACACTTAGGGCCTGATTACTAGTTCTGCTGTTTGGGAACCCCTGTACGAGTTCTGCGGTCTGGGAACCGCCGTACTCCCGGTTGCTGTTTGACCACCACGAGCTCAGCGGTCCGACGAGATAGTCGGATCGCTTTTGCAAAGAATGCCAGTGAACCACTGACACCGCCTGTCATCCGCAGACTGCCCCGGCTGCGGTCAGGGAAATTCAGCTGCCATAGGGTGGTACTGAGAAGTTTCACCACTGTCAGTATTATGAGTTGGCTTTCTGATGAACCAACCACGACGGTGGGACCACCGGCTTCAAGTTGGCAGAAACGAAGGATTTGGGGTGCACCCCATTCCTGTTCTTCCCGTCAGAGTGTGACATGGATCCCTTTCTTCAGGTCCCCCCTTCACAGCAGCATCTTGACCCTGAAGAATACAACCCTGTTTGCGGTGATATACAGGTAAGTGCCTTTTGTACCATATCCCTATTGCCTGGACTGCCACCATATGGGTCAGACTACGGCAATGGATAGGTGGTATTTTTACACATGTATCATGCATATGTGTACATTCGACACATGTGCAGGCCTAATATACACAGAGGCATCGAAAAACATGGGAAACCATAGACCACCCCCAGGAAGATCACTGCAGGCCCCGAGTTCGACTCGTAACACGGTGGTTGGAAGACCGCTGGCGCTGCGGTCTTCTGCAGACCGCAGCTGGTGCGTTTGGGTGAGAAGACCGCCAAACTCGTAATCAAGCCCTAAGTGTTGCACTACTGTACAAATGTGAGTCCATGGTGTTATGCAGAATATTTGTACGTACACCCTGTAGTATAAATTTCATTGTAATATTTATTTATTGTTTTTTTTTTAGCAATTGAACACAGGAGATTTAAGCCATAATTATTGACAGAATGTGGAAAGGCATTTTCATTGTAGAAAGAGCTCAACTACATACAATTGTCATGTTCTTTGATGAAATCATATAGGAATGCAAATTGAAATAATCTAATGGATGGATGCAGTATATATTTCAATGGTAGGACTATAGTATAAGGGTAAGCCATGAAAGTGGTGTAATGTTCACATAAATCATATGCTACACATGGGACTATGACTCAATAATTGGGTTTCTCCTCCCTTGTTTTTGCCTGGTTTCATTTGGCACTAGGATTTGCTCCAAAGCCAAGTCACAGCAGCTTAGTAGCCTAGCTTTTCATACAATGTTTTAACATGTTGCTGCCCAGTTATGCCCCTTTGCATCCCTTAAAGTGGGTTGGCACTTTGCAGTGCAAAGCGACGTGGGTACTGTGTTTGTGTCAACTTTCAGCGGTAAAACACTTTTGCTCCAAAAAGTTCATTAACACCTGTTTTCACCACATTGTGCCACGAAATTCCACCAAGACGTGTTGGATCTACAGTAACTATAAATCCAAATTTTTCTCTTTTGCAGAATTTATACTTCATCCTAGTTTCCCAACTTTTTGGTTCTCCCTTACTAGGTACCCTATATATATCTGGGCTAAATACCGAGGATTGGCTCTGATGAGCACAAAACAGTTGCCCATATGAGCATAAAATGCTGTTCACAAGTCCAAATGCGTAAATACATCATTGGAACATACATAAATGTTTTTGTCGTTGTGTATGAATGAAATTTAGGTAATCGGATGCTTAAACGTTTTCCAGAAGGCAGATGTTGGATCAGGTAAAATGTATGGTCACTGGTCAATTGCTGGGCTTCATTTGCAGTGGCCCCTACCTTCTGTGTTGCAGGCATTCCACACTACACTTAAATAATCATATGTTAGCCTACAACCCCCACTCATTTTGTGGATATTGCAAACCCATTCCCACCCTGGCAATGAATTTCCTACTTTTGTTAGCAGGAGTAACTCTCCTACCACTTTCAGGGTGGAACTGGGCTGGGGAAAAAAAAAGAAAATATCCGCAGACAAGTATATTTTCTAGCATTCCCAAACTTTTTTTTTGCATTTCTGCTCTGGAATACCCACGTATAGTGCTTTGTAGTGATTAGTTTAGATGAAAATATACGTGTCAGTACAACTCTTCAGGAGAATAAAACCCTCTATGAATGTCAGGCATGGTTTTACACTTTTACAGGCCTATTTGTACTTGTAAGAGGAGCACAGATATTCCTTGATTGATCAATACTGGTTTTCTTTTTGGGTCTGAATCGATCATTCCTAATGAATTTACCTCACATGCAAGTCGTTTCATTTATATCTTTAGATGTGGCTTAAGGTCTTTGTGTGTTGCTTACTGTTTTCACCTGCTCATTACCTGAAAGATGTGAAGAGCAGTGAACTATTGCACTCCCCCCCCCCAGTATCAGTTTCTGCAGGTGCAGACTGGCCAAAGCTTGGTGGATCCTCGCCTCTCATCAAGTCTCATGCCAAGAAGAGGTCAGACCTGCCTTGGTAATTTAGCACTCTTATTGTGACTTGCATACGATTATTTACCTCCTGCTTGTGGGGTTTGTTTTCCTTATTTTTGCATTACCCATTCTCACTTATCTAATAACATTCTTTAAACAAAAAAGAGCAAACAATGAGCCCTGCACAAAAACAATGTTCAGGCATGGTCATTGGGAATGGATGCTCACAGTACATCACAGAAGGACTTGGTTTAAAAAGAATTCAGCAACAATCCCCACAGGAAGCCTTCATGGTTTATTTATAAATCAAGTCTTCCACTTCTGTGATTCTGTGTGGTGTCAAATGTTCTGACATCCTTTATGTAGCAACATTGTCAAAAAATGGGACATACTTTGACCCAAGTTGTAGGAATGTAAGACAATCCCTGGAAAAAAATATAAGCACTTCATAAAGTGACGTCAGCATTGGAACAGGGAGGGCCTTTTAGTGCGGGTTATAGAGCACACGTAGGCAACTAATTATCATAAGCTTTGCCTGTGAAACTAAGGCAACTTACAACACCTTAGGGATGTGCACTGGCGTGTAGTTCTGCAATAAGCGATTTTGTGGTGCATTAAAACAAAAAAACAAAAAAAAACTGTTGTGTCATTAGCTGTGTCTTTAGTAATGCAATGACGCTGTAATGAGCCTAGTAAGGCCTATGTGCTGCCTGCTACTCGCCTGGAAGCTTTTGCTGAAGGTGCCTATGCAGTTCTCATCCGTGCAGGAGTCAGGGAGAGAAATATATGTACAGAGATTTACAGTTACTCCAAGTCAATACTAAGGGGCTCATTACGATGGCGTAACGTTCGCCACCACCGAGCCGGCGGTGGCGACCGCTACGCCATCGTAACGTGAAATACCCCCGCCATATTATGATGGCGGGGGGGTATCGCGGCGGACGCAAAGTCCGCCCGCCGCTTTACCACCGGTCGGCTATCGTTCCGATTGCCGGCCGGGCGGTGCTGGGCCAGTAACATGGTGGCGGTGCCCAGCAGGCACCGCCAGCCATATTACGATGTGGGTGTCAAACAGGCCCTTCCATGGCGGCGATGCTGCCATGGAAGGGCTGGCGGGGATTGGCTTTGGGGGCCCGTTGCGGGCCCCTGGGAGGGTGGGGGGTGCACTTGGGGGGTACCCATGGTACCCCCCTGCAGTTCCCTGCACCAAGTGGCAGGCACCACATGGTGCCTGCCATGTGGTGCAGGGAAATGCCAGGCGTGCGTTTTTGACATCGCGGCGGGCGCTGCTGTAAGCAGCACCCGCCGCTATGTTAAAATGCGGAATGCAACCGCCAGGGTGGCGGTCACATCCTGATTCGCAGTGCGGGACCACCGCATGTATGGCGGCCGGTCCCAACACTGCGAGGATGGCGGGCGGACTCAGGTCCGCCCGCCATCCTAATAGGCCCCAAAGTTGCTTATGTAGTCCTGATTTTTTCTTTGTTTTTTACTACTTGAAGCCTGCATTTATTATGGGAAATAAAACGCTACAGATGGATGGATGGATGGATGGATAGATAGATCCGTAGCTTTTGATACCATATGCCATTCCACTTTTATGGTATGACAATGAGAAATTTGTATAAAACATCAACCATTAAAATGATTGAAATCTTTCCTTTCAAACCGTTGTCAAGTGTTCTTTTACCTACTTTTATGTCCAAGGTGGTCAAACTTGACTGTGGGTTCCCACAAGGGTCCTCCCTTAGCCCCTCTTCACTCAATGTATATGCTGTCCCTCTGGGTCATTTCAGATCTCATAATCTGGACGTAATGATGTGTGAGGTCCACACTGAGATTATTATCTGATTGGAAGGTGATGTACAACTGTCCCAAAGAAGTCTTTACCAAATGTATGGCATCAGTTACTACATGGATCAGAGAGACGTTTAAAATTGAACTCTGATAAAAAAGAAGGCCCTAATCAGGGGAGGTTTCCCCTTAATCTGGATCACTCAGTAGTGGGGAGTGGCCAACACTTGTGACTACCGGAAGGGGTGGGAGCACACTGCTTCACATCCCAGCACAGTTCACCCCTTAGCATTATGGTAAATGCAGTTCGTAATACATGCTTACTTGAGATTTTACTGGAGTGTTCCACCAAAGTTGGTGCAGGTTAGTGCTGTACATCTCTAGACACGTGTTTCTGGATTTCATCCGTCATCAGTAGAGATAAAAACGAATTTTATATGGGGTTGCTGAGCAGGCTGCCACAATCCTTACAGGTCTCAGTACCTCTCACAGGCGCAGAGGTGCATCTCCACAAGCTCGTAAGCTCAATGGCTCAAGGGAGCCTTTTCAAAACAGGAAGGGGTGGGAGCACACTGCTTCACCTCCCAGCACAGTTCGCCCCTTAGCATTATGGTAAATGCAGTTCGTAATACATGCTTACTTGAGATTTTACTGGAGTGTTCCACCAAAGTTGGTGCAGGTTAGTGCTGTACATCTCTAGACACGTGTTTCTGGATTTCATCCGTCATCAATAGAGATAAAAACGAATTTTATATGGGGTTGCTGAGCAGGCTGCCACAATCCTTACAGGTCTCAGTACCTCTCTCAGGCGCACAGGTGCATCTGCACAAGTTCGTCAGCTCAATGGCTCAAGGGAGCCTTTTCAAAACAGGAAGGGGTGGGAGCACACTGCTTCACATCCCAGCACAGTTCGCCCCTTAGCATTATGGTAAATGCAGTTCGTAATACATGCTTACTTGAGATTTTACTGGAGTGTTCCACCAAAGTTGGTGCAGGTTAGTTCTGTACATCTCTAGACAAGTGTTTCTGGATTTCATCGGTCATCAGTAGAGATAAAAACGAATTTTATATGGGGTTGCTGAGCAGGCTGCCACAATCCTTACAGGTCTCAGTACCTCTCACAGGCGCATCTCCACAAGTTCGTCAGCTCAATGGCTCAAGGGAGCCTTTTCAAAACAGGAAGGGGTGGGAGCACACTGCTTCACTTCCCAGCACAGTTCGCCCCTTAGCATTATGGTAAATGCAGTTTGTAATACATGCTTACATGAGATTTTACTGGAGTGTTCCACCAAAGTTGGTGCAGGTTAGTGCTGTACATCTCTAGACACGTGTTTCTGGATTTCATCCGTCATCAGTAGAGATAAAAACGAATTTTATATGGGGTTGCTGAGCAGGCTGCCACAATCCTTACAGGTCTCAGTACCTCTCACAGGCGCAGAGGTGCATCTCCACAAGCTCGTCAGCTCAATGGCTCAAGGGAGCCTTTTCAAAACAGGAAGGGGTGGGAGCACACTGCTTCACCTCCCAGCACAGTTCGCCCCTTAGCATTATGGTAAATGCAGTTCGTAATACATGCTTACTTGAGATTTTACTGGAGTGTTACACCAAAGTTGATGCAGGTTAGTGCTGTACATCTCTAGACACGTGTTTCTGGATTTCATCCGTCATCAGTAGAGATAAAAACGAATTTTATATGGGGTTGCTGAGCAGGCTGCCACAATCCTTACAGATCTCAGTACCTCTCACAGGCGCACAGATGCATCTCCACAAGCTCGTCAGCTCAATGGCTCAAGGGAGCCTTTTCAAAACAGGAAGGGGTGGGAGCACACTGCTTCACCTCCCAGCACAGTTCACCCCTTAGCAATATGGTAAATGCAGTTCGTAATACATGCTTACTTGAGATTTTACTGGAGTGTTCCACCAAAGTTGGTGCAGGTTAGTGCTGTACATCTCTAGACACGTGTTTCTGGATTTCATCCGTCATCAGTAGAGATAAAAACAAATTTTATATGGGGTTGCTGAGCAGGCTGCTACAATCCTTACAGGTCTCAGTACTTCTCACAGGCGCACAGGTGCATCTCCACAAGCTCGTCAGCTCAATGGCTCAAGGGAGCCTTTTCAAAACAGGAAGGGGTGGGAGCACACTGCTTCACCTCTCAGCACAGTTCGCCCCTTAGCATTATGGTAAATGCAGTTCATAATACATGCTTACTTGAGATTTTACTGGAGTGTTCCACCAAAGTTGGTGCAGGTTAGTGCTGTACATCTCTAGACACGTATTTCTGGATTTCATCCGTCATCAGTAGAGATAAAAACGAATTTTATATGGGGTTGCTGAGCAGGCTGCCACAATCCTTACAGGTCTCAGTACCTCTCAGGCGCACAGGTGCATCTCCACAAGCTCGTCAGCTCAATGGCTCAGGGGAGCCTTTTCAAAACAGGAAGGGGTGGGAGCACACTGCTTCACCTCCCAGCACAGTTCGCCCCTTAGCATTATGGTAAATGCAGTTCGTAATACATGCTTACTTGAGATTTTACTGGAGTGTTCCACCAAAGTTGGTGCTGGTTAGTGCTGTACATCTCTAGACACGTGTTTCTGGATTTCATCCGTCATCAGTAGAGATAAAAACGAATTTTATATGGGGTTGCTGAGCAGGCTGCCACAATCCTTACAGGTCTCAGTACCTCTCAGGCGCACAGGTGCATCTCCACAAGCTCGTCAGCTCAATGGCTCAGGGGAGCCTTTTCAAACAGGAAGGGGTGGGAGCACACTGCTTCACCTCCCAGCACAGTTCGCCCCTTAGCATTATGGTAAATGCAGTTCGTAATACATGCTTACTTGAGATTTTACTGGAGTGTTCCACCAAAGTTGGTGCTGGTTAGTGCTGTACATCTCTAGACACGTTTTTCTGGATTTCATCCATCATCAGTAGAGATAAAAACGAATTTTATATGGGGTTGCTGAGCAGGCTGCCACAATCCTTACAGGTCTCAGTACCTCACACAGGCGCACAGGTGCATCTCCACAAGCTCGTCAGCTCAATGGCTCAAGGGAACCTTTTCAAAACAGGAAGGAGTGGGAGCACACTGCTTCACCTCCCAGCACAGTTCGCCCCTTAGCATTATGGTAAATGCAGTTCGTAATACATGCTTACTTGAGATTTTAAACCGTTGTCAAGTGTTCTTTTCCCTACTTTTATGTCCAAGGTGGTCAAACTTGACTGTGGATTCCCACAAGGGTCCTCCCTTAGCCCCTCTTCACTCAATGTATATGCTGCCCCTCTGGGTCATTTCAGATCTCATAATCTGGACATAATGATGTGTGAGGTCCACTCTGAGATTATTATCTGATTGGAAGGTGATGTACAACTGTCCCAAGGAAGTCTTTACCAAATGTATGGCATCAGTTACTGCATGGATCAGAGAGACGTTTAAAATTGAACTCTGATAAAACGAAGGCCCTAATCTGGGGAGGTTTCCCCTTAATCTGGATCACTCAGTAGTGGGGAGTGGCCAACACTTGTGACTACCGTTCGCAGTCTCAGATTTATGTTTGGTTCATAAATTGAATCGTTCAGTGAAGAATGTAAAACTGGCTCTTTTTCCTCCTGGAAACTAGTTGCCCTATTACCACCTGACCATAGGCTCGCAGGTATAGAAACCACTGTTGGAACACATTGGCCTGCTGCAATTCCTCGTGTCTAGCCCTTCCTATATATGCATTACATAAATTGCAGTTCATTTAAAATTTGGCTGCAAGAACTTTGCTAAACCATCCTCGAAGATCATAGATTATGGAACAACTCGACGGATTATACTGCCTAAAAATTGAAAAAATAAATAATAAGTTCAAAGTTCTCACAAGGCCTTTTATAGCACTAGCCCCAAATGTGTTAAATATTTGATTCAGAATAATATTCCATATTAGAATCTGCGCTCTTCATCATTGTGTCTTTTACCTAACCCCACAGTCAGAAGGGTTGGACAAGGAGGACGCTACTTTTTAAGTCTCAGCTAGACAGTGCATGTGCTCTCTCGGAGAGACGAGCTATGTTCGATCTGTGGGCTTACAGGCCACCCATCTCTTACCATTGGTAAACTACAGCATCTCTCTCATTTTCTTTGATGCCATTTTTCATGGCATGTCGGCGTCATTACCTCTTCTTGTGTTTGTCCCTCCCATTGCGCAAGGACCAAGTACTTGTCTCCTTACTCTGCTCCTGGTTTGCAGAGCTATTTGTTTCTTAGTCTTCAGGTCATCTCCCTTGTACACATACACACAAACCACTAAAATGCATGCGCGTTTACATAAACAAATGCATTTCTTAAAAAATTGTTAAAACACAAACAACACTTGTTTATTTTTTATTTTTTTTGCATGATCCAATGGTATTAGAGCGTTCACTCCGTCAACAGTCTTGCCATAGCGCGTACACAAGGCGGTGGTATGGAGCGCCTTAAGTGCTCACCAATTAAATTACACAATGACACATTAATTTTTGTTGCTGATCCTGCTTCAATTAAGATTTCCCTGTCGTTACTTGCCCATCTCCCCATCCCCTCCTGCTTTCCGCCCCTCCACTACCCCACCTCGTCTCTGCTACTTTTTTTTTTGCATGATCCGATGGTAATGGAGCTCTTTTGTCATAGTGCTAACACCAGCTGATAGTCTTGGAGCGCTTTCAGTGCTCATCAGTTACATTGCACAATGACACATTGTCATAGGCACGGGAAAAGCATAAATGATTTGATTCACAATGGCATTGGAGTGCTTGTTCCGTCTTCCATCTTGCCATAGTGCTAACACAAGCGCGATAGTATTGGAGCGTCTTCAGTGCTCACCAGTAACATTACTCAATGACACGAAAGTGATTTGCCCAGAATCACAAATTGTTCAGCCGCCCCCAAGATTTGATCCTGGTTACCCAGTTCCCCTGTCTGTAGCTCTGGCCATTGCACCACATCTTCACTTCACTTCAAAGCTCCTCAACTGTTTCTCATTATCCCTTCAACATTTGTTCAGCAAGACCTGCCAACAATGAACAAGCATTGGCATAGCCAATAGATCTCGGCAATGCACGAACTATTGGCCTTGTCAAATGAATGTCTTTTAGCCATGTAGTCAAGCAGCACATCTGCTGTTCAGCATGGCTGAAAATCACTGAAAAAAGCGCTATGATGGGGCCAGCGCAGGCCACGTCGTAGTGCTTTTTTGTGTTAGGAGGGGCAGGATAATAAACTCAACAGCGAAGCTGCTCGGGGTCGGCTCAACATCCTGAGATTCTGGACTTTCAGTTACTTTCAGCCATGCTGAACAGCAGATGTGCTGCTGGTTTCATGTAGCTCTCTGATGGGGAACACTTTCCCTGTACAGTTGTGTCTGACTGACAACCATCTGGCCTTTAGGAAATGACAAAAAATGTACCTGTACAAATAAGAATGCACATGAAGCAGAATAATAGGGCCATGACACCATGTTGGGTTGAACTCTCAAAATCCTTTCACAGACAGACAGATAGATAGATAGATAGATAGATAGATAGATAGTTGGATAGATGGATAGATAGATAGATAGATAGATAGATAGATCACACGCTAATATTAAGCATTTCTTTATCTGGAGTAAATATTCACATCTCATAGGTGATCATTTCAGATCTGTATTTGGAGAACATGTGTGTGGGAGGATGCATGTAGGCCCAGATAATGACTGCATCTTTCAGGTGGCCATACCTCCTGTTCATTGCTCCATTGTGCTTGAGCTAGTTTCGGACTCCACATATACCAAAGCATTCATACCTACAACATGGGTTTGCATGTCTAATGTAGGACCATTTAGGTGACTGAGGGATAAATGAGGAGACAAGCTTGCTCTGAAAACTGGCTCATGGGCTCATTACTAGCCCAAAGGCATAGATCAAATTTCAGATCATCTTAAAAGAAATGTCATAACATTCTCCCAGGTAACAATGGAAGCCTAATGCAAAAAAAGGGTATGACATGAAATGGTGGTTCTAAAAAGGTTACTAGCTCTCTCTGCGTGCAGCCATACATGTTGGTGGTAGGCAGGAAAACTGAGGCTGTTCCAAACCCAAAGGATTATCCTAGACATCAAGAGCCAGATTTACTAACAGTTGGGGAATATTTACAAAAAAATGTCAAAGCGTGGTGTTACTCCAAATTTGCTAATGGCGCGCTCCGACATTTTTTAAATGCAGGGATGCACTGTATTTACAAAAATACAGTGCACCCCTGCGTTTCCCTAGCGCTGGCGCTAAAAACGCTGCCTAGCACCAACACAGGCACCCTTGCGCAGTATTTAGACAGAATATCGAATTGAAAATATCGTGCAACATAAATATCGTGTTGAAAATTTCATTTTTTCAAAATATTGTGGTATGTAATATCAAGGTCAAGAATATCGAAATTAGGATTTGTATTAAATATCGATGTTAAAAATATCGAATTAGAAAATATCATTGTTAAAAATATCGATATTTTAATGTAATATAGTTCAATTTGTTTAGTTTTATTCTTTTTAATGTAGCAATTTATATTTTATTTTATTTTTGAATTTTTAATAATGTTAATATTATTTTTTGGTTTATGAATTTTTATAGGAGTGGGATATTGGGTTTGTAGGGGATAAGGGTGGGGAGTGTTTTAAAATATTTTTAAAATATTTTTTTTAAATTGTTTTCTTTCTTTTTTTAAAGTATTTTTTTTAAGTTTTAGGAGTGGGATGTTGGGTTTATAAGGGATAAGGGTGGAGAGGGTTTTAAAATATTGTAAACAATTATGTAAAATAAAAATTGTTTTTTGATGTTGGATTCCAACAGCCTTTTCGACTCTGTCCGACATGAAAAGAATTGGGGCACCCTTAGCAGGCCCCCCCTTCACCCACAGGCCTCTGGTTGGGGCCTATGGGGGTACTCATGGGACCCCTTTTTCAGACCATGCACAGTGTCGCAGGCACCTTGGGGTGCCCGCCACAGGGTGCAGGGTTTTCCGCAACCACCCATTTTTGCAATGGGAGCATGTGTTGTCCGTCGGAACACAGGCTCCCATTTAAGTCAATGGGAGTCTGACCAAACGGTGTTCGGAACCATCATAATCAGTCGGTCAGACTTTCCGAACCTGAGTCGGTCAGAAACGTTTCCGACAAGGAGTCGGTCGGAAGGCTTTCCAACCGACATTGTAATGAGCCCTTAGTTAAAAGTTTAAGAGAAAATTAACTAACATATAAAAAAAATTATGTTTTAAATTTGGAGTTTATAGGGTATAGTGCTTAAGAGACCAATTAAAATTTGGATTTTAGGGATTTACAAATCAATGTTGATTTTTTTTTTTTTTATTATTAATATTGGTTTAATCATATTTTTTTTAAATTTTTACCAAAATGTAGAAATTTAGGTAATTGGATTTTTTTATTAATTAGTAGGTTGTTGTATGGTTTTTATTAATTTTTTTGAAGCTTTTTGGTCAATTTTATCTGTACATTTTGTAGAAAATATTGATATATTTTTAAATTTTTAAGTTGGTTGGCTTTTGCATTAAAACGTGAGTAATATTTTTGTGCATTTGTTTTGTATTTTAAAATTTGGGATTTTTAATTATTTAAAAAGAAAAACATTTGTACAGTTTCGGTTTTATTATAAATAGAAAATAATGTTCTTTTGATTTTAAATTTGAAGGATTAAAAAAAAATGTATGCATTTTGGGTATTTTTTGTATTTTGTAAAAGAAATATTAATATATTAAAATATATTTTATTTAGAATTTTGGATAATTTATTAAATATTTTAAAAGAATTTACAGTATTTTACATTTATTATATGAACAAAATGTTTTTTAGAGGAATAAAAAATAGTAAAGTTGAATATATTGATATAGATTTTAAAAATGTTGGTGAAAAAATTGATTATTTAAGAAAATATAAAAATAATGATTTAAAAAAAAAAAAAAATTATTACAATTATTATTTTATTTGGTTTTAGCTAAATTGTTATCAATCATTCCGACTGTCGGACCTGTGGCGGTCGGTCTTTACGACCACCACACATCCGCCCGCCATCCGAATGTGGCAGGTGGAAAACATGATTGCGATGGTGGTGGGACCGCCACCGATGGGCTGTCGGTGGCGGTCCCACCGTCATCGTAATCGTGCCCTAAGTTAGGTTGGAGTGGGAATAGTAAATTATTTCTTTTTAAGGTGAAATATTTCATTAGATGTAAGTAGAGTGGGAGTGGAAATATTAACATACGTATGTGTTGTTTTCAGCACTATATATATATATATATCTATATATATATATATATAGATATATATATATATATAAATATCCAAGAAGGTTTCCAGCCTTTCATCCGACCTCATCCACCAGGTAGGGTTGGTGCGTGCAGGTGGGCGCTGGACCCGCAATAATTTGTAGAAATCCTTCAGTCAGAAAACAGAAGGTAAAGTCGCACTCAGGATATTTTTCAGAGACACAAGTTTATTGACTGACGCGTTTCAACCTCACGGTCTTTGTCAAAGTCACTTCCTGACCCGGAAGTGGCTGTATTTAAGTGCTCATACAAAGGGTCACAAGACATAAATGCATAGACATAAAGAAAAGTACATGGTTACTGAAGTCTGTTCACATTAGAAGACAGACTAACATCACGTTTTGAACATATAAGTGTAATAACCAAATTTATAGCTCATAATAGTTTAAACAAACTATATCACGTGAAAACTAAACCATGGCAAAATAAATATAAGAATCACATATACAATACCCACCGCGGTGGGATGTGGCAATAGAGTGATAGTTACATTTAAAACAAAGCCTCACTGCGCAAGTGCGCGAGCGTTAAAAAGGTTTCATGAGGCTCAGAGGTACACAGTGGCCTAGAAAACCACCACACCCCTACTAACCTAATATAAGACCTGCCAGATCCCATTTGTCAAGTACGGATAATATAAGAACAAAACAAAATAGCAAGAACTAAAGCATATAGCTAAAAGAAAACAAAAAGAAAGAGCACTATTGATTCCCCACCCTAGGTGCTATACAGGGGAAGAGTGGGATGGGGGAAACCACAGATTCAAGCAGCCGCTTGAAAAGTGGGTGACAGTGTGGCTATAATGCCGATATGGCAATTTGTATGGAACAGGTAAAAAGATGGTAAGAAAATAGATACATTTAAGATGAGAAGCAGAATAAGGCCGGAAAAGGAAATAAACAGTTTGGGCGCACTATGTTAGAAAACAGAAATTTAACCCGCATTGTTAACTGACATCAAGGATAACTGTGACGTCAAGATGGTGAGATATCCCATATGGGGCTTAGATGTAGTTTCTCACACAACAGAGGAGGGGAAAGAGAGGCAAGATAACAGTATATACAGTGTCCTAAAGATATTTTGAGGGCACCAATTGCATATAGTATCTCTTCTAACCTAAGTGGACATGAAGGTCTTCCTCACAATTGAGGCCTCCGGGGGTCTTGCTTTGCAGGCGGATGATATACTCCGATTCCAGGCGCCTAAGATTTCTTTCACGATCACCTCCGCGGGATGCGCTGGGACCCTGTCAATTCCAAAATAGGAAAGTTTAGAAGAGACATCAGCTATCCCGCCATGTTCCAACATGCAATGCTTGGCCACAGTGTAGGTCAGATCCCTGTTCCTAACTGCGCGCAGATGCTCAAGAATACGCTTTTCACCGCAAAGATGGTGCTACCGACATAGCGCAGGCCACAAATACAGACAATGACATACACCACAAATTCGGTATTGCAGTTAATGAATGACAATATTTTCTCATCCCTCCCCACTGGTAAAGGGTAACTTTTCACATTGCGGCTATTGCTACAGGCCTTACACCGGCCACATTTGTGAAAACCGGGGAGTTCCTTGAGCCATGAGCTCGAGCCGGTACTCCTATGTGTAAGATGACTGTGTACCAGGGTGTCTTGTAAGGATTTAGACTTACGATAAGTAATGTGTGGCTTGGGACTAACCAAACTACCAATAACCACATCCTGCCTGACTAAATGCCAGTGCTTATTGACTATCCTGTGTAAGGCTTGTGATGCATCCGAGAAGGTGGTAATGAGTCTTACTTCCTGAGTGTTCTGGTTAGAAGTCTTAGGGATCAGCAGGCTGTTTCTGTCCCTCCCTGCAGCCTTTTCAATAGCTATTTTAATAGTTTGACCTGAATAGCCTCGTGTTTTAAAACGGCTAAACATATTCAATCTTTCCCTGGTATAGGCTTCAGCAGTGCTACAATTACGTTTAGCGCGGAGCAGTTCTCCATATGGCATGCTTCTCTTGAGTCCATCAGGGTGATGGCTCCGTGCATGCAATACGCTATTCCCTGCGGTAGCCTTTCTGTACAGACTAGTATGTATGCAATCATCCCTCACCTCAACCTGAACTTCCAGGAATTCAATGGTGGTAGTGTGTACCTTACTGGTGAATCTTAAGTTAAGCTCATTTGTGGACAAGCCTGCAATGAAGTCATGGAGCAAATCCTGTGGACCATCCCAAATCAGAAAAATGTCATCAATGTAGCGGGTCCACAGGATAACATTGTCCATATAACATTCATTTCCTTGGTGCCAAAGATGCTCCGCCTCCCACCACCCCATAAAAATACAGGCGTAGCTGGGGGCGAAGCAACTTCCCATCGCCGTCCCAGTGTATTGCCTATACCATGTATCTTCAAAGAGGAAGCAATTGTTATGAAGGCAAAAGCTTAACATGTCTAGCAGTAATGTAGTGTGGTCAAACATTGAGAGTGGTCTATCTCTAAAAAGTATTTACAGGCTTTAAGGCCCAAGTCATGCTCAATGCAAGTGTAGAGAGACACTACATCGATGGTGGCAAATACATACGATTCTTTCCATGGAATGCCCTGTGTTTTAGATAAAAAGTCCATGGTATACCTGCAATATGATGGCAAATTAAACACATATTTACAGAGGAAATAGTCAAGGTAGATGGAGGAGTTTTCAAGCAAGCTCTGGTTAGCGGCAATAATTGGTCTGCCCGGGGGTTCAGTTAGGCTTTTGTGCACTTTGGGGAGCATGTAAAAAACTGGGGCCATGGGTTTCTTGGTCATAAGGAACAGGAACTCATTGCGTCTCAAAGTTCCTTGTCCATGCCATTTCTCAAGTAGTTGATGGTATTGTGTGATAGTCTTGGTATATTCTGTCTGGTTAGACCTCAGATAGCTCCCTGAGTACTCCAACTGTCGTCTTGCTTCTGCTTTGTATTTGACAAGATCCCAGAGAACAACATTGCCCCATTTGTCAGAGGGTTTTATGACAAAAGACTCGGCCTTTTGAAGAGACTGTAGGCCCAATCTTTGAGCTGGCGTGAGGTTACTAGCAAAGGAATTGTTTTGTTTCTCCCACAATGTCACGAGATCAAACACAATGCTTTCATGAAAGGCGTCAATGCCATCATGTAACGTCACAGGATTAAACCTAGATTTAGGTTTAAAATCATTCCTGGAATTGCGATCGACCTCAATCCCCATGTTAGCTAAAAGTTCACGATCTGAGACCCAGTCTTTGCCTCCCAGCTCGATCTCTCTTAGTGTGGCAATTGTTTCAATGTCAGACATAGTTAGTGTGTTCATGTCCCCACCCGTAGGTTCAAATTGTGAGATCTCAGTGGGAGTAGCCCTGCCATGCTTAAGCGTGTGTACTTTAAGGAGCTTCAGCTTCCTTATGAATAAGAAAATATCAATGCGGGCTCTAGGAAAATTAAAATTGGCAGTAGGGCAAAAGGATAGGCCTAATTCAAGCACTGAGCGCTCATCAGGGGTAATACAATGTGAGGAGATATTGATAATGGATAAATTGTTATTGTTTTTCTCACCCATTACTTTTTGCGCTTGGATCGCCGTTGTCCTCTCCCATATGGCGTCTCGTTTTCTTTGGCCTTCGCCTCCTCTCCTGGTTTGTCTTTTCCTTGTTCGCTGTTTGCGCCTCTTCCTCTTCCACGCGGTGGTTTCTTTCTTCCAATCACGCTTTCCCGTAAAAAACGGTATTCTGTATGGGAAGGGAAGGGACCTCTTGCCGTTGCAGGAACGCTCCGTTGTTCATCCAAGTCAGATGGTGCCTCGGAGCTGGATTCAGAGGTTTCTGATTCCCGGATCCTTACAGTTTCGGTTTGGAGTAAGTCTTTCCTTGCTGCGTCATACTTGCGTCCAAAGGTTAGTATGCGTCCCTGGGCATAGTCATTGCGATCTCTAATAAGCTTCCAGCGCTTCTTTGCTTTGATGCCTTCCTCATACTTGAGTAGTCTTCCATCCATATCTTTCAGAAAACTGGATATTTCACTTTGCGATTCATGTTTTTCAAGCATCTCACGCAGTGATTTGATCTCCTCACTGATTTGCTCTAACTCAAGTGCGGCATATTTCGCAAGAAGACCCAGCATATTTTTACATGTGGCTGCCATGAAAGCAGACCAATCCTCAAGGAGCTGCGGGTCAGGGTTTTGATAGGTAGGTGTGATCAGGATTCGCAGACCCCTCGGGACGCGCTCCACCTCTATGTAATTGTTGAGGGAAATAACCTCCCAGCTTCTGTTAATCTCCTTTTTGTATAGTTTTTCAAGCCTGTATAAGTCCTGTTTGAGCGTAGTTCCTGTTCCGCTCGTAGATGTTCCTGTTCCATTACCACTCGGATTTAGTAATA
Source organism: Calotriton arnoldi (assembly GCA_963921515.1). NCBI lineage: Eukaryota > Metazoa > Chordata > Amphibia > Caudata > Salamandridae > Calotriton > Calotriton arnoldi. The sequence continues at coordinate 1,782,041 of CAWUFW010001245.1, forward strand.
CATCCGTTTCAGAGAAGAGCGATTTAGCAACATCCAGTCGCTTCCTAATTGCTTCACTCATCGTGGCAATGCCGTTTCACTGTCACCGAATCGCGGTTTCAGCCAGACCACGCTCCCGTAATTCAAAGCTCTTCGGCAAATATCCTCCTCCGTAAACGCCTCCTGAAACAGTGGAACACCACTGGTCAGAAAGGCAAACCAAGCACCCCTGCCGCTTTCTCCTATCGAAGACGGGACCCGCTGACCGTAGGCGAGACAACTTCCGTGGCGAGAGCTAGCAGCACTTCCGTGTTGCGTCTCTCTACGGAGCAAAGCCCATGCCGTTACCCGGCAACCGGTCCCGACAAACCTGGTTCAAGGAACACAGCGATTTCTTACAGCAGCGGCGGGAGTCGGGAAAGGAAACGTCCAAGAAGGTTTCCAGCCTTTCATCCGACCTCATCCACCAGGTAGGGTTGGTGCGAGCAGGCGGGCGCCGGACCCGCAATAATTTGTAGAAATCCTTCAGTCAGACAACAGAAGGTAAAGTCGCACTCAGGATATTTTTCAGAGACACAAGTTTATTGACTGACGCGTTTCAACATATCTTTAGGACACTGTATATACTGTTATCTTGCCTCTCTTTCCCCTCCTCTGTTGTGTGAGAAACTACATCTAAGCCCCATATGGGATATCTCACCACCTGACGTCACAGTTATCCTTGATGTCAGTTAACAATGCGGGTTAAATTTGTGTTTTCTAACATAGTGTGCCCAAACTGTTTATTTCCTTTTCCGGCCTTATTCTGCTTCTCATCTTAAATGTATCTATTTTCTTACCATCTTTTTACCTGTTCCATCCAAATTGCCATATCGGCGTTATAGCCGCACTGTCACCCACTTTTCAAGCGGCTGCTTGAATCTGTGGTTTCCCCCATCCCACTCTTCCCCTGTATAGCACCTAGGGTGGGGAATCAATAGTGCTCTTTCTTTTTGTTTTCTTTTAGCTATATGCTTTAGTTCTTGCTATTTTGTTTTGTTCTTATATTATCCGTACTTGACAAATGGGATCTGGCAGGTCTTATATTAGGTTAGTAGGGGTGTGGTGGTTTTCTAGGCCACTGTGTACCTCTGAGCCTCATGAAACCTTTTAACGCTCGCGCACTTGCGCAGTGAGGCTTTGTTTTAAATGTAACTATCACTCTATTGCCACATCCCACCGCGGTGGGTATTGTATATGTGATTCTTATATTTATTTTGCCATGGTTTAGTTTTCACGTGATATAGTTTGTTTAAACTATTATGAGCTATAAATTTGGTTATTACACTTATATGTTCAAACGTGATGTTAGTCTGTCTTCTAATGTGAACAGACTTCAGTAACCATGTACTTTTCTTTATGTCTATGCATTTATGTCTTGTGACCCTGTGTATGAGTACTTAAATACAGCCACTTCCGGGTCAGGAAGTGACATTGACAAAGACCGTGAGGTTGAAACGCGTCAGTCAATAAACTTGTGTCTCTGAAAAATATCCTGAGTGCGACTTTACCTTCTGTTGTCTGACTGAAGGATTTCTACATATATATAAATATATATATATATATATATATATATATATATATATATATATATATATGCACAAAAGAACGGAGTCCCACTCGCGCTCTCAGGTTATTCAAACAACAGCCAGCAATCCAAGGTGAAGTAAAGGGGGTTTATTCACACCATAAACCCTCCGTGACACGTTTCAACCCCGTAGGGCCTTGATCACACAACGGAGTGACAAGCAACAATGGCTTACATACATTTCCTGGAGGGTAGTAAGCAAAAACAAAGGACTACACATGGGACAGTGATTCAACATACATGGTTGCCATTTTGTAATGTATATGAGTCTGTAGAGTCGCCATATTGGAATGCACAAGAAAACTCCCGAAAGTATAGTCAGAGGTGCCCAATTTAAAAGTAAGTCATATTGGGAGTAACAGAGTAGAACTCCTGTGTGCGGTCTCTAATCGCAGAAATCTTGCCTGCTGAAATGCGTGATCGCATGTAAATATACCTTGACTGGTTAGTGTCAAGAAAGTATGCGCACCACTGCTGATATATATGAGCATACTTGGGAAGTGTACAAACATAATGTGTCAAGAATCTTACGTTCATGCGAGGCGTCACGTCATGCAAATGTGCCTCGACTGGTTAGTACCGAGAAAGCGCGCGCGCATCCAGTGATTCATTTTGGCATACTCGGAAAGTGTGCACACTTAGGGGCCGATTCCGATCTGGGTCGGAAAGCACTCCGACCGATCCGGATCCGGATTGTTTTCCGACCGAGCCGGACTCCTGCAGTCTGACCGAGCGAGTACGATGCGGCCGCATGCTGCCGGACTCGGTCCGGTCGGACTCCATTGAAGTCAATGGGAGCCGGTCGTACGACGCGTACATGGGCTCCCATTGACTGAATGGGTACGTTGCGCAAAAGGGTGCCCCTGTAGTGGGTGACGCGTTGGTGCCATCCGCACCGTACATGCATGTATAGGGGGACCCTTGGGTCCCCCTGTGTCCGACTCGTAAGGCTACGGGTGAAGGGGGGTCCGGCACGGACCCCCGAAGTCCGCTTCCCGGAGCTTTTTCGTCCCGGAGACTCCGACTCGATCCTGCTGTCCGAATCGTACATCGTACTGGCTCGGTCGTGAATCGACTCCATTGCGCGGTACGCTTCGACTGCGACCGAGTCGTACGGAGCGGTTCAGACCCGGAAATGAGTTGGTCGGCGATTTCGCGTTCATTCGCATCGTACTTGGGCGTCCGGACCTCTGTACGACTCGGTCGGAAACAAAGCCTCCGACTCGGATCCGGTAAAGCCGAATCCCATTCAGAGGCCTTCCGACCCAGATCGGAATCGGCCCCTTAGTATGGCAGGGATATTATGCTACTGTGAGGCGTCACGCACTATCCCTACAGATGCATGTTGGTACTCGAAGTCCCACCATGTGTAACGAACCCATTACTGCATAGACTGGGCGGTATCCAGTGATGGACCCAACTTTTGATCCCCTAAATAGTGGGAAGTGGAATGTAATCTACCTAAATAGTGGGAAGCGGAATGTAACCGCCCTAGTGAAGTATGGCCGGAAAAAATCATTGATGTCTGCTTCTGGCTCGGTCTGAAATAAGGACCGTTCACTCGTACGGTATATGCAGTATCTAAAAAAATGAAAATACAAACTGTCAATGAAAAAATGTAGGCTTGTTCTTGTGCCAGCAACCCCAATGTCTCCAACTAACAGTGCACATAAAATTACAACGTGAATATATAAAGTGCAAAAAGTCTTATCTGCGGACTGGATGGCAGCGGAATGGTGTAACGAAGAAAAGGGTAGGGATCCCGTTGTCATAGGCACGAGACATGGTCCCTTCCTTCCCTCCTGTAAAAGATGTTAAAAACAAGAGTATAAAGTCAGCATCAGTGTATACATGTGAAGGGTATTCATAACAGTACGAGAATAGGTAAACATCAAAGTAGGTGAACTAAACAAAAGGGTTAACAGAACGGAATAAAAAACCTAATGACTTCTACATAGTGAAAACAAGTGATGTTAACCTGCGCCTTATCAGTTCATAGTGTGTTAAAAACAGTACCGGAATATTACTGCAGATGTATTGCCATTTCCTCATCCAAATTATGTCCATAGGGATAGCGAGTGCCCATCCCTATGATATGTCTGGACTCCCGTTGTCTGAGTCTGAGAGTGCGATTCCCTCCCCTTCTGTTACCAACCACCTGTTCTATCACATAGAAGGAAAGTTTGGTGCTGTCAGAGAAGTGGTGTGTCTCAAAGTGTCGTGCAATCGGGTACTGCTTATCCCTGTTGGTGATAGCCCTCATGTGTTCGAGGATTCTCTTTTTAGCCATGTGAGTCATGCTGCCTACATATCTGAGTTGGCATGGGCATTCAAGTACATATACCACAAAAGTGGTGCTGCATGTTAAGAATTGTTTAATCGGTATCATGCTGTTTGTACTTGTGTTCCAGAATTCCTTCTTCAAGTGGCTGTTATTGCAGGCCTTACAGTGGCCGCATGGGAAGAAGCCCTCTAGACTCACCCTCCTGGTTGTCTCGGTGTCTTTGAGATCACTATGCACTAGGAGATCCCTAAGGTTCTGTCCTCTTCTGTATGTAATGCATATATATATATGAAGGTATGTTAGGGTGAGTGTTATAAGTTTTATTTGTGTAGGTTTTTGTTACTTACTCTATATAAAATTATATTTATAATATAAAAATAACAATTTTATTTATATAAACAATAATTCAAAACAGGTTTTGGATTTAAGTAAATGAAGTTTATTGCAATTATTATATAGGAAGATTGAAATAGATAAAAAGAAAATCAGTTTTTGCATTTGATTTTTAATTTATCTTTATTGATAAAATGATAAGAAGTCATTTAGTACATTTTCCTTTATGTACAGTATTTTATATGCATTTTTCAAAAAGCAAGGTAATAATAAAAAATTTATTTTTTGGAATAAAACATATTTTGTAATATTTTAAATTAAATAATATTTATTTAACACAGTAATCAATTAACAATTTTTTATAGTATATAATGCAAAGGTTTCGAAAGATATACTTTTTGTACTGTAAAAATATGTAATTGAGTTTTTGCATACATATATATATTTTATATTTATTTTGTAACAGTTATATATTGAACATTTATACAGTTTTTGGTATTTTTTTAATATATATTAAATCATTATATAGAATGTATAATATTATTTAATATATATTTTACAAACATTTTGGTGTAATATTTTCTTTTTCCTTTATACTTAAGAAAAATAAGCATTACATAGTTAAGAAAGCATAGTATAAAAATAAAAATTTTAAACTACAACTTTTTTGATATATGTGTGTTATCTTTTTCATATTTTTACAAACAGTAGATAAACATTTTTAATAACAAAATGTCATGAAATATTTTTGAATATATAATAAAAGATATTATGTATGTTGTAAAATGTATTACTATATATTGTACAATAGTTAATATAACATTAAAAATATTTTTTAAATTTATAACATTGTTATGTATTGTTAATACATTTTTTTTATTTAAGCTTTTTATTTTACATTGACTTCAATGGGGAATAGTCTTTTTTTTAGTTTAATTAGGCGGCCATTTTTGTTTTCAGTAACTTGGCTTTTTTAGTCTATCGGTGTTCTTTTTTTGGTCATTTTGGATGGGAGAAACTCGCGGTTGGAAGCTGCGTCGCATCGGTTCAGGTAAGTTTATTTTAATTACTTTTTAAGATAATTTAAGAGTAGGGGGAATGCAGTTAGGTACTGTTCAGTGTTTCTACGTTGTGTTTTTTGGTTGCTGTTATGTAGTGTACTAGTTAGATTAGTTTATGTGAAGTAAGGTTAGTGTGTTGTAAGTTTAGTGTTATGGTAGGTTTAAGGAAGATTAGTATGTGTTGAGGAATTGTAAGTCTGTTTAAGTTTGATATTTAGGGGCAGATTACGATGTCGGGCGGGAAGCCTCCTCCCGACAGTCATACTCTCCCCGACCGTGTTGGAACCCTTCTTCTGACCAACTCGTCGGTTTACAAACTGCCCCACCGATTATGATGTTCGCGGTCGGAATGTAAACTGAACAGTTATTCCGAATCGGTTCCGACCGGCTCTTGGAGTATCCGTGTCGGTCGGAACCGCATCGTACACCTCTATGGACGGCGTTTCCGACCGTGCGATTACAATGCCAATTTCCAACAGCCTTTCCGAGTCGGCCTGTCCGACACAGAAAGGCTGTCAGAAAGTGACTTTGGGGGCCCCTAGCAAGCCCCCTTCATCCTGAGGCCTCCATTTGGGGGCCGAGGGGGTACCTAAGGGGGCCCCCTGTAAAACCCTGCAGTGTGTGGCTGGCACAATAGGGTGCCCGCGACAGGGTGCAGGGATTTCCGCACAGCCCCCATTTCCCCATAGGAGCCTGTGTTGTCAGGCGGAACACGGGATCCCATAGAGAACAATGGGAATCCGACTGAACAGTGTTCAGTCGCATCGAAATCGGAAAGGCGAAACCGCCAACCGTGAGTCGGACGGTCCCGAATCCGAGACAGTGTTGGGCGGAAAGTTTCTGGATGGCATCGTAATAGGCCCCATTGTATTATTAGTGAATGTTTGTGTGGGAGGCATTTGTGTTGGTTTTTTTCACAGGTATTGTTTGTTCCAGAGTTGGAGTTGGAAGAAGGTTTTTTAAAAAAATTTTTTTTAAAGGAAATGTGTATTAGTTTCTAGTAAACTAATAATTATTTTACCTTTCCTTTATTTTTCGGGTTTCTTGGAACGTTTCTTTTTTTTAAACCTATTTTTCAGGTTTTTTATGATTCTACACTACGGAGATTGTGCCGGAGGATTTGGTTTTGGACAGTTGTATTTTTCCATTTTTTGGGGGGTATTTATGTTTAAAAATTGGATTTTCGAGGACTCTGGATATTTTTACCTGCTCTTTGGATGAAATTCTACAGCTACAAAATAGTAATTTTAAATTATTTATAGTGGTTGGGAAATTGTATTTAATTATTTGTTATTGTTAATATTTTATTAATATGTTTCCTATGTAGGTAGGATTATTATATATTTGATTGTTTTTTATGTATTTACTTGAAATGTATGTATTTTGGTATTTTTTATGATAACTAATATTTTTAATTTGTCAAATATTAATTCTTTTTTATATAAATATATTATTTGACATTATGGGGCTTAATACGATGTCGGTCGGAATTGCCTCCGAGCGATACCGAGGCCAACGACCTGAGGTCGGCGGTTCCGACCACCTGAATACAATGGATTCCCACTGTTCTCTATGGGAGCTTGTGTCACGGCTGTAAACAGCCGTAATACAGGCTCCTATAGAGAAATGGGTATATGTGTAAAACCCTGCGGCAGGCATCCCATGGTGCCTGCCACACAGTGCAGGGTTTTATAGAGGGGTACCCTAGGTACTCCCTTGACCACCAACCTTAGGCCGTGGAAGCACGGGGCCCTGCTAGGTGCCCCCAAAGTCGCTGTCCGACAGCCTTTCTGTGTCTGAAAGACCGGCACAGAAAGGATGTGGGAAACCGACATCGTAATTCCGATGGTGGAAACGCCATTCATTGGGGATTATGGTGCAGTTCCGACTGGCTGGAAGAGTCGGAGAGCTGGTCAGAACTGAGTCGGAATGTCCGGCCTGTTTACGTTCCGACCGCCGACATCGTAATTGGTTGGTCAGACCGCGAACTGACCGAGTCGGTCGGAAAACCTTCTTATGATTTGCAATGCACCCCAATATAGGCCTGGGTAGTCACCTAACCTTTCACCTACATTCAACCTGCCACTGTACTACATAACGGTTTTGGTACTGACCTTTTACCTATTAAGGTGCTGCATAAATGTCGTGTGGTATTCCTCGAAACCTAGCCTCATTTATATGCATGAGGATTCTCAGAATCACAGCAGGATTACCATCTTCTGCATAATAACTATGTATGAGGTTCATCACTATCGTCATCCTCGGCCGACATGACACAGCAAGATAGAACCCCTGAGGGTACCTTTTTGGGTATATAAACGCTATAGCTTTGCTGGGGCAGGCATAGGAGAAAGACTTCCCTGCTGACACACTGACGAGAGACGTTGAGGTTCCTGCATGCAGACACTCCAGCATACAGTGGTCTGACATCCCTCGCGGGATGTCTATCTCGAGACCAAGACGGGGTCCTCCATTCTCTCACACCAGGTAATGGGGTTGGTTCTATCCTAGGGGAATTCTTGGCTATACGCATACATACATGCTAGGGACATTTAGGTACATCTAGGTAGGGTCTGCATCGTAGGAATATGCATTATTACTGTCATGTATTTATATGCCTGCATATATTCATTGTTTTAGCACTATGGTAGAAATCTACCATTCATTTACTCTGTTAGTGCTTTTAATCGTTTATATCTGTTTCTGTCTTATGGTTGTTTCAGCACACATATTTTACACTAGAATGGCCTGGTTCAATAAATGCTTATTGAAAACGTCCCCATCGTTTATTCTGTGTATCTCTCTGAGCACGAGTGACTGAGTGAAAAGTACTGTACTGTTTTCACGATCCCTGAGGGGACAGGGTTGTCATGTTCGATAGTTGCCAGAAACTATTCTCTCCTTGGTAAGAGGGGTTCATAGTGGCACTGTGAGCTAGCTGGTATACAGGCGAACATATCCAGTGGGGGTGTCTGAAATCAGTCTGGACACCACTCCCACAGTTTATGTTGTCTAAACGCGCAGGTCCTATATAGATTTATAGGAGCTACACGACAGCCTCCGACCGCCGTCAAAAAGCTTCCGACTATCGGTCGGAGGCTTTCCGACCGACATCGTAATCGGCCCATGAATTTATATTTTATATCTTAAAATGTGTTTAAGGTTTAGTTAGGAATTTTATTTTAAATTTGGTGCACTTTATGCAGCTGTGGGAAGTTTTTAGAGTATGGATTTTGCTATGGTTTTTAAGTATTCTAGTCCTTTAGTGTTTGAGTAGAGTCTTACTTTGAATTGTAAATGTTCATACATTGTTTTACTTTGTTTTGCTAGTTAAGGACATAGTTGTGTTACAGATTGCTCTAGTCTTAGTTGTTAGCAGCTTTGTTCTTTTTGGATAGATTCTATTAATTTATGTAGGGTGGGTTGAGTTCTTACCATTGTGGATTGGAAGGCATTATGCCATCCTTCCACCGCGTTGTTGGTTTTGGCTTCCTGGGCTAGGGTACTGTTGTACACAATCCACCATGGAATGTGGAATTTTGGTTGTCCTCTATGTCCAGACCTATGTAGTGTTCCCACCCAGGTGTCCTCAATATAGTGGAGTAGGAGACTGAGGGGTCGATTCCGATCCCGGTCGGAGGCGCACCTAATACCATTCGGTCTGGAAAAATTCCAGGCGAATACCTGTTTCCCGACCGATCCGCACATACGTCCGAACGAGCAAGTACGATGCGCACAACTGCCCAAATCCCGACCCAGTCGTACTCACCCAATACAGGACCTGAACTCAGACCGAGGCGGATCCGGAATCGTAGAATCGAGCCGCACGGAAGCAAAAATGCAGCCCCGTCCGGCCGGACAAGTACGATGCGCTTCCCGTACGCGCCGAACCCGTCGCTACGCACGGCACGTCAAAGCATCCGGGAGAGGCGCACATAAGCTCCGATTCGCGCCACAACACGATCCACGGCTACGAGACGAACACGCCAGCGACGAGGACGAGGCGAAGCAAAGAGAAAGACGAACGAGACGAACCAACCATGAATCCCTTCGTGCCGATCCTACCAATATTCTACCTCTATTACCGGAACAGGCACGGACGCGTACGGCGCAGAAGGTAAGTCAGACACCAACAACAAAAACAAACTACACGTACCCGACACATCACACACAGAGGGATGCAGAAATACCTACACCAGCAACAGCAGCACCATAGGGGCGGGATGGCCCTCACCAATGCCACACATGCACATAGGGGCCTGTATGCCTACCACTACTACCACCCCTACCCAGGGTGGCCTGGATGCCTGTCACTACTACCACCTCTTCCCATGGGGGGCTGGATTCCTACCACCACTACCACCCTTACCCAGGGGGTGCCAGATGCCTACCACTACTACCACCTCTACCCATGGGGGCTGGATGCCTACCACCACTACCACCCTTACCCAGGGGTGCCAGATGCCTACCACTACTACCACCTCTACCCAGGGGGTGCCAGATGCCTACCACTACTACCACCCTTACCCAGGGGTGCCAGATGCCTACCACTACTACCACCTCTACCCAGGGGGTGCCAGATGCCTACCACTACTACCACCTCTACCCATGGGGGCTGGATGCCTGTCACTACTACCACCCTTACCCAGGGGGTGCCAGATGCCTACCACTACTACCACCCTTACCCAGGGGTGCCAGATGCCTACCACTACTACCACCCTTACCCAGGGGGTGCCAGATGCCTACCACTACTACCACCTCTACCCATGGGGGACTGGATGGCTGTCACTACTACCACCTCTACCCATGGGAGGCTGGATGCCTGTCACTACTACCACCCCTACCCATGGGGGGCTGGATGCCTGTCACTACTACCACCTCTACCCATGGGGGGCTGGATGCCTACCACCACTACCACCCTTACCCAGGTGGTGCCAGATGCCTACCACTACTACCACCTCTACCCATGGGGGGCTGGATGCCTGTCACTACTACCACCCTTACCCAGGGGGTGCCAGATGCCTACCACTACTACCACCTCTACCCATGGGGGGCTGGATGCCTACCACCAACACCACCCCCACTCATAGGATGGACAATGCATGACACAACCAGCACACTACAACCTAGGGAATGCAAGAAAAAGACATCCCCCCAACACCAGGACAAGCGTGTGTAGACTGTGTCAAATGCCTACAACACTGAACATGACTTTGAACATACAATGTGACACCCTATCACATGTGCCACACATATATGTGTGTGGCCCCCACAATCCAAGCAGGCCATGACCATTGTGGCAATGGGGATCAAAACCCCATCATCACAGTGAGCAAAATGTAAGTGTGGGGGCCCATAGCTGAAGCACATTCAGAACATTGTGGCAATGGGGTCTAAACCCCCATCATCACAGTGACCAAAAGGTAAGTGTGGGGTCCATAGCTGAAGCACATTTTGAACATTGTGGCAATGGGGTCCAAACCCCCATCATCACAGTGACCAAAAGGTAAGTGTTGCGTCCATAGCTGAAGCACATTTTGAACATTGTGGCAATGGGGTCTAAACCCCCATCATCACAGTGACCAAAAGGTAAGTGTGGGGTCCATAGCTGAAGCACATTTTGAACATTGTGGCAATGGGGTCCAAACCCCCATCATCACAGTGACCAAAAGGTAAGTGTGGGGTCCATAGCTGAAGCACATTTTGAACATTGTGGCAATGGGGTCCAAACCCCCATCATCACAGTGACCAAAAGGTAAGTGTGGGGTCCATAGCTGAAGCACATTTTGAACATTGTGGCAATGGGGTCCAAACCCCCATCATCACAGTGACCAAAATGCAAGTGTTGACAAAGAAAAAGCTGCAACTGCCAAACTGCATGGATGATTCCTGGTCACAGAACATAAAACACATCAGTGGCAAAGTAGTGCATGTGTCCCATTGCAACATAGATTGGGGGAGGCAAATACTGCAGTGCAAATAAGACATACCTTTGGCCATGTGCAGACAAACATCACCCATGGGGGCTGACACTGTCAACATTCATCAATGACACAATGACAGAAGTGACCATCAGAATGCAGACCCACATATTTGCACCAATGGGCACACAAATGCAGATACCCTGTGGAGACTGTAGATGTGAGGTGAACAGATACCATACCATGGCAGCAATTGGACACACAAACCATGATCATTGTGCTGACCGATGACCTAGGAGTCCCAGGGACAGCAGGGGAAACCCACCAAACAACATACAGCCAATGGCACACCAAAGATATGCCAATGCAGTAGTGCAGATGCACAAACACAAACAGGCAGACCCACACTGCACAACAAACACAACAGGTGAGGGGGGGTGCCAGTGTCCCCAGGCAACCACACAACACATGAGGAGGCCTGAATACCAATTACACAGATGTGCATACAGTGCCACACAAAGGTAACTCATGGATCCAAATCCCCTATGTGGGCAATCAAGCATTGTCAGATGAGAGGGAGCACAAATCACACATGTCACACAAGCTTGTAGGAACAGCAACTGACACAGCAAGACACAGACACACCACAGCACTACCCCCAGGGCCCCCACAATGTGGTGACCCTGGGCTGCATTACAATCCCACTGTGATGACAAAGCTAAATGTCGTTCACACTGTGAACCACAGTCATGTGTCCTGAGCAACAAACTACCATCACACCTACACAAGCACAAATCAATCAGCACGGCCAGTAAGCCAAGTCCAACATGGAGGCAGGGGTCTAGCCGGGCAACAACTCTCATCTGCACACACTCAACACCACACACCTCGACCTCCAACAATGTGCAGCAGTGAAGCACACATGCACTGGTGACATTGCACATGCACCCATGACAATCCCAGGGTGGTGGGTGGGAACCAAGGTGCAGAAACACATCACACATGGCCACTCAACAAGACTCCTGTATGTCTGACACACTGCACACTACGCTGTACATGGACATGACGGCAATACCACACCAACCAATGGGATCCCAGCCACAGTCACACACCAATGAAGAAGCCAAGGTCACCCACAAAGAACACACATAGACAACTACCAACATTGCAGCCCGGACCCTGAGGAGTGCCAGCAGTCACACACACAACGTGTCACAATCACTGAAAGATAACACAAACTGGAAATCACATGACAGGTGTAAACAACAAGTGCCAAGGGGAATCCTGACTGTGACCCATCTGCGTCTGCACACAAACTCAGCCCTGACAGCAAACACACCTATGGGTGACACCCTGATGACCAGTAATGTGCCATGCACCCACATCACAGAGAATCCAGGGAGAAGACTTGGGGGAACATAGGTCAACTCAGCAAGCATCACAAACAGGTACAACACTAGGGATCCCAGCATGCACAGCAAAATGGAAGTGAACACACAGACATGCTCATACAACACACACCTTGGGCGCAGGCAATGTCACAGGAGTACACACTGCCATGAGGGGACTCCACTCCTGTGTGAGGAAAGCTGTGCCATATGTTGCCTCAGTAGGGCTCCATCAGGTCAGCTGAGCACTTGGTCACACAGTCAACAATTAGCACCAAATGAAGGCTCCCGTCACATCAGCCTGGTCATGGGAGTGCCAACGAAATCATCAGCACAGATCCAACACACTTGTATAGCAATGTTGCACTGACAACACAGATGAGTCCTTCCCCATTGATGCCCAAACCTGCATGTCCAGTGGAGATGGCCACACGGTCAGGGAAGTAGACTAATTGAACAATGGCAGGCACAACAGATGTGCAGGGGTGGAAGCCACAGATGTGAAATTGCTAATGTAAGTAGGAAATCCCATTGCCAAATATTGAACACATGACACCCTCAGATGCTGCTAAGGATGACATGGATACACCACAGGATAGGACACATTCCCCTGGACCACATGTGTTCCTGCACAGTAACACTTCATTATCATGAGACCAAATATCACCATCACTGCAGCAAGGGCATGGTTAGCATCATCAACAACATGTACATCAGAAGCAAAAGCACTAGAGAACAGAAAGGTGCTTTATTCAGCATATGTGGGTCTAACAGTTGATGTCCAGCAAAAAACTAACAAAGGCCAATGGACAGTCCAACATGAAAGTCAAAACAGGGTGACAGTGGCAGATGTCACCCTACGCATGCCTGCACTGATGAAAACCAGGGACAATCCCCTCGGAGGGGCATACGGGGGGCAGGCCAGGCACCGCAGGGACAGGATCATGGCTCACCAGAAGGAGGCAGGGAAGGGGTGGTGGGTGCTGGAGAGCTACTGACAACTGCAGTGGAGGTGTCTGACATGGTGTGTGCCGGCACAAGTGGGGGGCATGACTCTGATGGTGTGGGTGCCGGCAAGACTGCAGGGGACCGTGCAGATGGAGTGGACAGGTTCCCCACTGCAGTGCCCAAGTCAGACAGGGTGGTAGTGGACTCCACTGCAGTGCCTACCTCCAGGGGAGGAGAATGGGGATCAGGTAAGGTGGGCAGGACAGAGGGGAGGACACCGTCTCCACACCAGTGGCACAGACAAGCACAGCGGGGGTGTGGGGCCGGAAGAGCAAGTGGCAGGGGGAGAAGGCCGGATCCTTTTGGGGATGGTGTATCTGTGGGTGGGGGAACCTGGGGCAGGGTGTGGTGGGGGCACCTGTGGAGTGGGGGCCTGAGGGATGGAGGAAGGAGACTTGGTGCCTGAGCTGCAGGGCGGCGGCGGGGTCTTGCTCTTCCGGGTCCGGGGGGACTTGCGGATGGGGGCGTCAGTCGGTCTGCGCCTGGGGGAGGGTGTCCGGTGGCGAGGGGCACTCCGCTCCGTGTGGGTGGGCTTCCTCTTCCCCCTGAATGCTGTATCAGCTGGATCGGAGGGGAAGAGGCCGAGGTCACTGAGGAAGAGCTGCTGGGTCTTTGGGGTTGCAGGTGAGGCAACGGAGGGGGCTTTGGAGGGAGAGGCAACTGTGGACTGCGCAGTGCTCGTGGATGCGTGTGTGTGTGACTGGGCCCCATCCCCTGTGAGTGTGGTTTCAGTCCCCTGACTGTGCGTGCGTGTGCGTCTTGTCTGTGGCGTGTGTGTGTGTGTGTGTGCTGCTCGTGTCTGTGCTGGTGTGTGCCTGTGCCGGTGTGTGTGTGCTTGGGACAGGTAAGGTGCTGGGGAGTGTGGATGGGGCAGAGACAGGAGGGGTGAGGGACTGTTGGAGGAGGGACACTGCTGCCGTCAGGGAGGAGTCCATGGACCTATTGCCCCTCTGTAGGGCAGAAATGCCCGATGAGATGCCCTCCATGAACGACACCAGCTGAGTCAACAGAGTGGTGTGTGCATGGAGGACACTCAGCATCGCTGTCTGCCCTACATGGAGCTGGCGAAGGAGGTACACAGACTCCTCACTCAGGGCAGCAGGGGACACAGGGGCAGGGGGTGCGGTGCCTGGCCCGAAGGAGACACGCTCCCGAACATGGGAGCCTCCACGGACCTCGGGAATGGGAGCCGATGGGAGGGCGGTGGTGGTGGTGGTGGTGGGGACAGCAACACTAGCTGGGGTGTGGTGGCTGCTGACACCCGCCTCCATAAGGGAGTCATCCTCTGAGCTGCTGTGGTCCTCAGCTGAGGTGGATGGTGCTGAGGACTCCTCAGTGTGGCTCCCCTCGCCCTCCGTGCCACTGGGTCCCTCCGACCACTCCTCGGCTGCTGACCCAGTCTGGCTCTGCGGCTCCTCCTGGTCCGTGGAGCTGTCCCCTCCTGTGGCCGTGGATGTACCTGCAAACAATAGGGAAACAGACAGACATCAGTCACCTGCACCGAACGCACACACCACAGTAAGTACAGCACAATACAGAGCAAGGCCTGGCATCCTTAGTTGAACATTGCTAAAATTGCCCAAACAGAATAGGAGAAGCCAATTGTCAGTCTGATCGTCAACCACGGCACTCACATCCCACCTGGCCTTGCACCCCATCTGTCTGGCGTCCGTTGGCTGGCAATACCCCAGTGTGGACACATGCACCACCTACACAGTAGTTGGACGGTGCAGAGAACACGGTGAAGCATGTGAACATGCACACATCACAACTCTTGCCACTGAGTCAGTACAGGTGTCCGGATGTAAGTGATGCCCAGAGTCAGATATATGAAATGCATGTGATGCATACCAGCGACAGACACCATGATGCACCCATGTGCTGATAACCATTGCCACTATGGTGTGCATGTAGCACATGTCACTCCCCTGCAGGATCACTCATAGGAAGTCACATGGCACAGGCATGCCTGCTAAGTCATACATCACTGTCTCCAGTCACATGGGCAGGGCAGCCACACAACAACAGTCTGCACTGTGTCACAATAGTAGGTCATGGGGAATGCAAGTCCTGGAGCTGAACAAGTGCACATGTACATCCCCCACACACCACATCATCTGAACCCTTATCTGTCCAGGTCATACTGATTGGACATATGGATGACCTGTAACACAAGCCTCTGAACCTGAGCACCTCACAATCTGCTGTGAATGGGAAACAGCTGCATGGACTTCACATTCGCATACCCCAGTCTGCACGGTCAGGTGTTCAAACACCTATGTGTCACACAAGTATCGTCTCCTATGGTCACATCTCCGGTGGCATGCTGAGCCCCAACCGATAAACACCCCAGCAGTCCTGACATCGAAGCCACAGCACACTGACACAGAGGCTGACACCTGAGGGGACATATCACTGAGCACAACGTGTCAGCTGATACACGGGAGTGGGAGTACAGAGTGCATTGCATGGCCTGGAGTAGGCATGACTGTCCTGCCCCACATGAATGAGGGATGAACCCTGGACAGTAGGCAGCTGGCTAAGTATGTGTGACACACGTAATATACACACTCCTGGGGCCCAAACATTGTTCCCACCCGCAGCTTGGGTGTGTGCCAGTTACCCCAGGCACATGTGGTGGATCAGCTCAGCAATTGAACCACATATCAAAGTAACACGCAGATTACATGTCAGAACACAGGCATTGTGTAAGCAATGGACCCACCCATGATGCCCACCACAGTTAGGGGAACAGATGCTGTCCCCCACCTTGAGTCAAGCAAACTGCAAGGACACAGTACCCAAGTGACACAATTCCCTGACTGCAAGGGCCACACCTGGGTATCAGATGAGGAGTGGGCAGTGCACAATCGAGGGACATGGGTCCTGGACCACATGACTGATGTGCTGTGGAAGTTTAACCAGGCCAGAGGAGGGCACATAGCATGGCAGACAAAGTTCACAATGCAGTCATGGACTCACCCCCTCCGTGCTGCTCCCTGGTCTTCAGCTGCCCATCCAGATCAGGGAAGACCACCGCCAGGATCCTGAGCATGTGGGGGGTCAGGGTCCGGTGTCCGCCCCTCCTGTGAGGAGGTGACAGCTTCAGCTGGACCCGTGCGATCCTCCGGGTCCAGCCCCGAAGGTCTTGCCACCTCTTCTGGCAGTTGCGGATCCGGCGCTTGTAGTCCCCCACGGATCTCACTGCCCGGACGATGGTCAGCCATATCTTCTGCTTCTGGTGGGCATCAACTTGTGAGGATGACAAAGTGAGAATGCTATTACTACACATGCAACATATCCGTGCATTACACAGTTGTGTATACATGTCTCAATCACAGGGGCACATGATGTACACAGGCAGTGCAACAATGGCCATGGACAGTATGCCAGCAGTTACTACATGGTATCATTGCCTGGGAAGTAAAACCTTGTTTAAATGCACTGTCACTGCACTATACCTGTCCAGTGCATGTAACTACACACTATGGGGGTGACAACTACTCAGTGAGCCTGCTAGCCAGTGGCATGCAGACTGTTAGCCTTGCTAGTCAGACAACATGCACATTTAGGAAGGCAGTGGACAGAACACTCACCTGCTCCCCTGCTTTCCCATACAGCTTGCTGTACTGTGGAAGGAGGCTGTCCAGCAGGGCCTGGTTCTCCTCAGTGCTGAAGGCTGGGGCTCTCTCCACAGTACGTGCCATTGCAGGGTCCAGAGGGTGCAGATACAGCAGCAGTGGTGGTGGCAGATGTCGTCCTGGAGCATGTAGTGCAGGCAAGTGAGCTCTCAGGGGAACAGCCAGCATTATATGTGTGCTGCAGAGGCAGTTACTGTCCCATGTGTCCAAAGTGATAGGTCCAAGTCGTTAGCATCTTCTGAATCTGGCCAATCCATGGAATTGCACCACTTACACACGCCCACAGCATCCTTCAAAAGTTCAACTTCATGACACCCATGAATTTGCAACATTGTTGTGGGTGACCAACTGAATTTCCAGCATCAGACTCGTTCAAGATTTGAAAACGCGTCCGTTGCCAGGCCAGGCCATAGCCAATGGGTGCGCACCGATCGGTCCATTGCTGTTCAACGCGTACCTAGGATACAACGCGTACCCGCACACATTGAATGCAATGGGCCGGCCGGGCACACCGATCGGTCCATTGCTTTTCAACGTGTACCTAGGATACAATGCGTACCCGCACACATTGAATGCAATGGGCCGGCCGGGCACACCGATCGGTCCATTGCTGTTCAACGCGTACCTAGGATACAACGCGTACCCGCACACATTGAATGCAATGGCCAATGTGTGCGCACCGATCGGTCCATTGCTGTCCAACGCGTATTGCGAATACAACGCGTACCCGCACACATTGAATGCAATGGCCAATGTGTGCGCACCGATCGGTCCATTGCTGTCCAACGCGTCCCTGTACATGTCACTGGCATATGTCACCATGCCTGTCACAGGTGAACATATGCCAGCCACATATACTTCCCAGGGAGTGAGGGGCACACCTACAACACCACAGCCTGTCCAAACTGTATCCTAAGGCATGTAAGGCTGCATTACCTATTCCGTGTATGGGGGTGAACATGTTGTTCTGTGGGTGTCACTTGGGGCAGCCACCCCCAGGCTGTGCACGTGTTCATGGGGACAGTATCCTTGGTGTTTCGTGTACATGACCACTGTGATGTGCAACTGTTCATATCTGAGCATGTGGCATGGTCACATTTCACGGTGGTGTATGTGTATGTCATGTCACATGCCCCCTGAGTCCCATGTGGGACGGTATGTTTAACCCAGGGTGACCCATTGGCACAATAGTGATGGTCCTCCACAGTCTGTGTGCATGTTGTGTTTACAATGTCTCGGATTTCATGTGCACAATGGGAGACAGTCTCCACATCCACGTTGTTTGTGCATGGACTTTGATGTTGTGCGTGTGTGTGTCACAGACGTCCATGTCTGTCCTGCCGAGGCAACAGGGACCACTACCTGTGGGGGTCATGGTTGTTTTGCTGTGGTGTATACATGATACGCCATGTCATGCCAGTGTCCATGTGGCAATACAGGGTCCCTGGGAATCTACCTGTCGTTGAGCTGTGATGCCTGGGGCACATCTGTCCTCACATGTCACTGTGGGGTGTGTTTGTAACGTGGCAGCAGGAGATGGGAAATGTGACACGTCCTCATGATACCCAATGGCACAACCTGGGACTTATTGATGCCACTTGTTGAACTGTGATGTTGGATGTTGGCCATGTATGTGCCATACATGTCCTTACGGAACTGCACACATCATGTACTTGTGCCTCATAATGATGTATCGTGTGATATTGAGTGTGTACAATGCCACATATGTGGGGTGAGTGACAATCTTTCTTTCTTCACCTATGCACTGCAGGACACCAGCTGTCCATAGACCATTCCCTGACCTGGCAACGATGGTGGAACGTGACAGCATCCGACGGTACCGCTTCACCAGGCAGCTGATTGATGATTTGGCAGTGCGCTTGGCACCACACCTGCAACTTGGCCGGCCGTACCCTACAGCGCTGACCCCCAAGGTGAAGGTGATGGCAGCCCTACACTTCTTTGCCACCGGTACCTTTCAACACACTCTGGCGACTGCTGGTGGGATGTCACAGACCATGTTCAGCCGTGTGCTCCGCGATGTATTGGAGGCTATGTTGATATACCTGAACCAGTACATCTATTTCCCTAGACTCCAACAACTCACTGACGTGAAGAGTGACTTCTATGCCCTGGGGAGGATGCCGCATGTCATTGGCTCCATTGATGGGACACATGTGGCTTTGGTACCACCACAGGCCCAGGAGCAGGCATACAGGAACCGCAAGCACTACCACTTGGTCAATGCACTGGTGGTCTGTCTTGCAGATATGACCATCTCACACGTGTGTGCCCGTTTCCCCGGTTCTGCACACGATGC
Source organism: Calotriton arnoldi (assembly GCA_963921515.1). NCBI lineage: Eukaryota > Metazoa > Chordata > Amphibia > Caudata > Salamandridae > Calotriton > Calotriton arnoldi. The sequence continues at coordinate 1,801,603 of CAWUFW010001245.1, forward strand.
CTACGTGATGAGGAGTAGTCGCATCCTGAGGATGATGTCACAGATGCGGAACCAGCGTGCCTGGCTTGTTGGTGTGTACTGACTTTGTATCATTGTGTGTGTTCTGCAATGTAGTGTTCCACCCTCTTTTCCAACTCAGCTAATGTGCAATTGTCTGTATGTAGGTGACTCCGGATATCCCAACATGCCATGGTTGCTGACGCCCCTCAGGACCCCTGTGACACCAGCCCAGATGCGCTACAATGAGGCACATGGTCGGACGAGGAGAGTGATTGAGCGGACATTTGGTCTCCTGAAGAGCCGCTTCCGCTGCCTGGACAAGACAGGAGGGTCCCTCCCATATGCCCCGACAAAGGTGTGCAAGATTGTCATCGTCTGCTGCATGCTACACAACCTGGCAGTGCGGAAGGAGTTGCCTCTCATCCTGGATGACGATGACCAACGTCCGCCACCTGTGGAGGATCCTGGCCTGGACCACGATGCCAGTGATGATGATGATGATGATGATGGTGATGTCCGCACACAGCTCATCACCAACTTCTTCAGCTGAATGTAAGTATCCAGAGATGTCATGTAACTGATGTGAGTTTGCATGATATGTGTTGGTGGTGCTCTGGTGCTGTTTGAGTGTGTCCATGTGCTACATGACTGTATGCGTGTAGCGATGTGTCCTTACAGGTAGTCTGTACTCCCCAACAGTGTTGACATGCTAACTTGGTTCTGGGTGGGTATCTTGTGACATGTATTGGGCATGAGTATTGCAGTTCTGTCCTGTTCTTCAGTGCTTTTGACTGTGTGTCATTTCTGTCCTTCACAGGGTACTTTCAGAGTGGTTTGGTCAACTGTGATCCCCGACACCGTGATTCGACTTCCAGGGTGGTAACTGTTGTGTCCCTACAGGTGATGTGCGCCACACCCATGGACTTCCTTCCTTCTACACTTGTTGACTGTGTGCCCGCTGCCAGTTGGGATTACCTTGCATCTGTAGTGGTTACAACATGTTGCAAATGTGTAATAAACCTGTGCTTCACTTTGTGATGTGCGTTGTCTGTGGTCACACATTTGACTGACATTTGCTTACTGCACCAGTGGGCTAGTTGACTAAGACTGGGAATAGGTGTTGTGTCTGTGCATTGCACCGTATTTCCTGGCAATATCAGTGTAGGCAATGAGTCAGATGGCCTAGGTGTGTATTTGTTGTGTAGCCGTGGTGGTGAGTCCCCCTATGTGTCACGTTGCCATGACTCACATGCCTGTGTTGTACTTGCTGTAGCAGTTAGCATGCACAGTGTAATTTCGCTGGTCATCATCTCCATGACAGTAACCACGTTGGAATCACGACAGAGGCAGGTATGGTGTATTAGTGTGTTTATTGTAATACATGTGTGCGAATAGTGCACAGGATGGTGAGTGCTGTACATTTTGATTGCAATCCTAAGTTCCTAGATGAATTAGAAGTCCTGGTAGCAGAAATGTCCTGTATCAAGTCCACAGTCATCTGAGACATTGGTCCAACTTGTACTCCCCATGTCATGTGGGGGTTGTGTTGCAGTCAACAGGGTGAACAGTTTGCGCACAAAGGTGATTATCCAGAACAGGTGTTGGCTTCCTGGGGGTTGCACATGGCCATCGGCCTCTCACTTGCCCCTCCTCGGATGACCCCTCTTCTTTGGGGGACCCTCAAGTGCAGGCTGCTGCGGTGCAGGGGACTCTCCGCCAGAGTCATCCTGCCTCCCTGTGGCAGTTGCAGTTGTTTCAGCAGCAGATGTTGTGGGCACACAGAGAGGTGTTGACTGGTTGCTGCTCATCTGGCGGAGGCATTGTAATATGTCCCTATGCACCGCCGTCATCTCTTGCAGTGTGTCCCACTTGGACTCCACGCGGGACATGTGTGAGTCCAAGCGGGCATGATGGGCAGCCTGCTGCTGTTTAATGTCCCTGAGGAGCCCCACTACCTGGCTGAGCTCTCCGGTGCTGGACTGGTACGCATCAGCTATGCGTGCCAGTTGTGGGTCATCATGCAGTCCAGACCCCTCTGCAAGCAGCGACCTATGTCTCCCACCCCTCCCACCACCCCTGGTGACACATGCAGTACCTGAGGTGGCATGCACAGGTGACCCTGGGCCCCCTTGGGGGTTGTTGGTGGTGTTGGTGTCCATGGTCCCACGTTGGTCCAGGGTCCCTGTGCTGGTGGTGGTGGTGCTCCTTGGTTTTTCCATGTCGGCAGGGGTGGTATGTGTGTTGACAGTCGTTGGAGGGGTGGGTGCAGGGGGTGCAGCTGGTGGTCCTGCTGGTGCTGCATGATGACTTGCTCCAGAGGTGCTAGGTTGGTCTTCTTCATCCGAGGAGGGCAGAGGCTGTTCCACACCAGTGAGCTCCGTATCCTCTTGAGCCTGGGACGGGGACTCCTCAGCGTCTGCTGCTGTGTCCCCATCATCACCTGTTTTTGGGAGACACACACAATGTATGTTATGTTTCTGCAGGCATCAATGGTTGACACACCTGACAGTTGTGACTGTGCCTCTGGATCCGGGCCTGTACATTGCATTGTTCTAAGTTGTCACAGTCAGGGGTTGATATTGGTGTAGCACATTGTCCTGCATTATTTGGGCATTTCAATGTGAATGTTGGGGTGTGTACATGGTCTGCATTGGTTGTATTTGGTTGACATCCGGCCCTCCTTCCCACCCAGAAAGATATCCCACCATGGAACGTGCTTCCATTGCAGGGAGTGCAAGTTGTCTTTCAGGATGTCAGTCAGTGGTGTCCTGCTGTTGGTTGGTGCACAGTTGCCAGCAGGGCCTTGTGCTCCCCACAGCAGTAGCCAGTGTCAGCCATCTTGTCAGTTGTTTTCCACTCCCTGTGATGTGGGCATGGTTCATGGTGGTGTTGATGTGCGCATTGTGAGGGTGAGCAATATCTGTGACTACCACTCCCATCATGCTATTGCCTCCACCCCCCTTCCCAGAATGCCCATACTTCCTTCCTTTTGAGTGTACTTCACTGTGTGTGGGTGTGACAGCAATGGCAAGATGGCTGACAGTGGTGTCCTGCTGTTGGTTGTTGGCCAGTTCCCAGCATGGCCTTGTGCTCCCCACAACAGAGCACCAGTGTCAGACATCTTTGAAGTGGCTTTTGACTCCCTGTGAGGTGTGCATGCTTGGGTGTGTTCTTGCTGGGCCATGTGGGTGGGGGATGTTGGGCTGTGACTACCACTCCCATCATGCTTTTGCCTCCCCCCCCTTCCCAGCATGCCCATTCTTCCTTCCTTTTGACTCTGCTTCCCTGTGGGGTTGTGTGCCTGTGCTGACAAGATGGCTGACAGTGTTAGCCTGGGGTTTGTTTTGCTACAAGTCCCATGTGTGTCCCTGTGATCACACTGCATGACCCAGGGTTGTGGTTCTTTGTGGGATATTTGATTGGTGTGTGAGGCAATGCTTTCTCCCAGGTGAGTTGTGTGTAGTTTGTGTTAGGGGGGGTGTGTGGGTGGAGCTGCTGGTGACTATGGTCAGTGCTGTGAGTCCTCCTTCCCACCCAGCCAGATATCCCACCATGGAACGTGCTTCCATTGCAGGGAGTGCAAGTTGTCTTTCAGGATGTCAGTCAGTGGTGTCCTGCTGTTGGTTGGTGCACAGTTGCCAGCAGGGCCTTGTGCTCCCCACAGCAGTACCCAGTGTCAGCCATCTTGTCAGTTCTTTTCCACTCCCTGTGATGTGCGCATGGTTCAGGGTGGTGTTGATGGGACAGTTGTGGGGGTGACCAATATCTGTGACTACCACTCCCATCATGCTATTGCCTCCACCCCACTTCCCAGCATGCCCATTCTTACTTGCTTTTGGGTGGACTTCACTGTGTGTGGGTGTGAGAGCAATGGCAAGATGGCTGACAGTGGTGTCCTGCTGTTGGTTGGTGCCCAGTTCCCAGCAGGGCCTTGTGCTCCCCACAGCAGTACCCAGTGTCAGCCATCTTGTCAGTTGTTTTCCACTCCCTGTGATGTGGGCATGGTTCATGGTGGTGTTGATGTGCGCATTGTGAGGGTGAGCAATATCTGTGACTACCACTCCCATCATGCTATTGCCTCCACCCCCCTTCCCAGCATGCCCATACTTCCTTCCTTTTGAGTGTACTTCACTGTGTGTGGGTGTGACAGCAATGGCAAGATTGCTGACAGTGGTGTCCTGCTGTTGGTTGTTGGCCAGTTCCCAGCATGGCCTTGTGCTCCCCACAACAGAGCACCAGTGTCAGACATCTTTGAAGTGGCTTTTGACTCCCTGTGAGGTGTGCATGCTTGGGTGTGTTCTTGCTGGGCCATGTGGGTGGGGGATGTTGGACTGTGACTACCACTCCCATCATGCTTTTGCCTCCACCCCCTTCCCAGCATGCCCATGCTTCCTTCCTTTTGACTCTGCTTCCCTGTGGGGTTGTGTGCCTGTGCTGACAAGATGGCTGACAGTGTTATCCTGGGGTTTGTTTTGCTACAAGTCCCATGTGTGTCCCTGTGCTTCACACTGCATGACCCAGGGTTGTGGTTCTTTGTGGGATATTTGATTGGTATGTGAGGCAATGCTTTCTCCCAGGTGAGTTGTGTGTAGTTTGTGTTAGGGGGTGTGTGGGTGGAGCTGCTGGTGACTATGGTCAGTGCTGTGAGTCCTCCTTCCCACCCAAGCCAGATATCCCACCATGGAACGTGCTTCCATTGCAGGGAGTGCAAGTTGTCTTTCAGGATGTCAGTCAGTGGTGTCCTGCTGTTGGTTGGTGCACAGTTGCCAACAGGGCCTTGTGCTCCCCACAGCAGTACCCAGTGTCAGCCATCTTGTCAGTTCTTTTCCACTCCCTGTGATGTGCGCATGGTTCAGGGTGGTGTTGATGGGACAGTTGTGGGGGTGACCAATATCTGTGACTACCACTCCCATCATGCTATTGCCTCCACCCCACTTCCCAGCATGCCCATACTTACTTGCTTTTGGGTGGACTTCACTGTGTGTGAGTGTGAGAGCAATGGCAAGATGGCTGACAGTGGTGTCCTGCTGTTGGTTGGTGCCCAGTTCCCAGCAGGGCCATGTGCTCCCCACAGCAGTACCCAGTGTCAGCCATCTTGTCAGTTCTTTTCCACTCCCTGTGATGTGCGCATGGTTCAGGGTGGTGTTGATGGGACAGTTGTGGGTGTGACCAATATCTGTGACTACCACTCCCATCATGCTATTGCCTCCACCCCACTTCCCAGCATGCCCATGCTTCCTTCCTTTTGACTCTGCTTCCCTGTGGGGTTGTGTGCCTGTGCTGACAAGATGGCTGACAGTGTTATCCTGGGGTTAGTTTTGCTACAAGTCCCATGTGTGTCCCTGTGCTTCACACTGCATGACCCAGGGTTGTGGTTCTTTGTGGGATATTTGATTAGGGTGTGAGGCAATGCATTCTCCCAGGTGAGTTGTGTGGAGTTTGTGTTAGGGGTGTGTGTGAGTGGAGCTGCTGGTAACTATGGTCAGTGCTGTCAGTCCTCCTTCCCACCCAGCCAGATTCTCCACCATGGAACGTGCTTCCGTTGCAGGGAGTGCAAGTTGTCTTTCAGGATGTCAGTCAGTGGTGTCCTGCTGTTGGTTGGTGCACAGCTGCCAGCAGGTCCTTGTGCTCCCACAGCAGTAGCCAGTGTCAGCCATCTTGTCAGTTGTTTTCCACTCCCTGTGATGTGAGCATGGTTCATGGTGGTGTTGATGTGCGCATTGTGAGGGTGGGCAATATCTGTGACTGACTCCCATGATGCTATTGGCTACACTGACTTGCCCAGCAAACACAAGATTCCTTCCTTTCAGTGGGCTTCACTGTGAGGTGGTGTTGTAGTGGTGGCTACATGTCTGGATGTGTTTGTTAGTTATATTTGTGCCACTGCCTAGCTGTAGTTGTAGTTGTGTTTGTACATGTGATGACACAGTTACATATCACTATGAGATGGCATGTGTTGTGTTTATCTGACTGACATACACATTTTGGGATGATTCTGTTCTGGTTGGTGTGTATTTGCTTAGGGTGCATGGTTTGACTCTCCCCTTGACAGTGATGTGTGTGTATTGTGGCACAATATTGTGTACATTTGTTGTGTACTCACCAGGCTCTGGGATGTTTTCTAGTCCATAGACGCTCACTGGTGGTAGGATGGCCCGCACCTTCTCCTCCCAGGGCCTGAGGTATACTGGTTTGGCAGGAGGGCCACTGCCGGTGTGTTGGCTCACGATGTAGTCCTTCTTCAACAGCTCCTTGACCCTCCTGCGCACGTCATACCACCTGTTCTGGATGTCTACCTTTGTGCGCAAACATGGTGATTGTGCGTTCACCCTGTCGACGATCCTCTCCCACATCTTGGTTTTCTGCGACATGGGTGTCTGTTGGACCAATGTACCAAACAGCTGTGGCTCTACCCTGAGGATCTCATCTACCAGGACTTCCAATTCACTATCTAGGAACTTGTGATTCTTCTTTGGGGGCATGGTGTTGGGTGGTGCTGGTGTGTGATGTGTGTGTTGGTGTGCAAGTGAGGGTGTGTGAGTGTGTGTTTTGCTGGGTGTATGTGAGGGTGCTATTTGTTGTGGTGCTGCTGGTGTGTGGCTTGTGTGATGGATGAGCTGTGAGTGTGTGTGTGGTTGCTGTCTGTTGGTGTTGAGTGCTGGCAGGTAATTTGAATTTGCAAAGGATCATGGTAGGGATTTGTGTCCTTTATATGGGTGGAGTTGTGGGTGTGTCTTTGTTCCCTGTTTCCCCACCCAGTATTTATTTGCTTTGTGATTGCTTGTTTGGCCTTTTTTTGTGTTTTTTTTTCCTTGGTTCTTTTTGTGCATGTAGGAGACGTTCTTCTGACCGAGTCGGACCCTCCAGTTGTCTCGTGCGAGCCTCTCAGATTCGTTCACGCTGTGTTTGTGCTGTTTTCTGTGCTGCGTACGCGTCGGTCGCGGGGTTTTGGGTTGCTTCGGCTCGCTGTTTTGAATGCGTGTCGGTCGTACGGCTTGGGCCCCGTGCGACTCGGTCGTGTTTTCCACGTGTTGCATCGTACTTGGCGGGTAGAAGTTCGCGGGTACGTTTCGTTCGGGATTCTTCCTGGTGCGTGTCGGTCGGTTCGATTCGCGTGCTTTTCCGGCCAGATGGCTGTTTTCCGCGCGGTTCGGTCGTTCGGCTTGTGTTTCGTATGCGTCGGTCGTATTTTGCACGCTTCTCATCGTACTTTGCGGGTCGGGCTGCACAGGTACGTGTCGGTCGGTATTTATTCCGGCTCCGAGTCGGTCGGTACATTTCCGGCCCGAATCGGAATCGGCCCCTTAGTTTATGTTCATTGCTTTGATAATAGGGGCTTTCAATTAATACATTTTAGTGTTCAGCAACTTCTGTTATTGGGACGTAGGCGAGTGCAATTAGTTTTTTTAATTTCATATGCAAAGCTGTTGTTAGTTGCATATTCTACACTAAGGGGCTGATTACGATGGCGGGCGGAAAGGCACCCGGACCGCCATGGTAGCGGGAATCAACCGTCCGCATGTACCGTGGGAAAACCGGCGGTCCGATAAGGATCAACCGCCAGAAAAATCCGACCGCGGCGGAACGATGCCAGGAAACACCACCGGTAGCGTGCGGAGCATGTGAAAATCCGTCCGCGGTGGTCGGATTCGCGGCGGAAAAAGCCCAAACCGCCACACGGCCAGCGGATTGACCGCACGTGGAATTAGGATACCATTGAGGTGAAAGCGGAACGATCCGCTGTTTCCGACCGCCGCAATCGCAACCAGTGATGAATGGGAGAGCCGGCGGAAGGGCGGTCGTACACCCACCGCCGTAGCCGCTCCGGAAAAATCTTAGCGGCCGACCAAAAAAAACACACAACATGCCCACCAAGTGTACCCAGCAACTTGGCTCAGCCCCAAAAAAAACCTAATACACCCCAATGACAAATCCCCATGGCAAGTTAAAAAACCAGAAATCCCAGGTCAACCCACACAACACAGCTGACATCAATATACCATTTTGACACACCCACATAGCTGAGAATAAAACCAGCCCCTTCCCTGACCACAATCCTTTGCAATACACCACCACTGAAGGAACCAAGCCTACAGCATAAAGGAGAGGCAAACCACCACACAACTCACCAGCACAACAACACACACACACACCACTTACATCACCACCACCACTCTCACACCTGCACTTTCAACCCCTTTGCACAGCACACACCATGGCACAGAAGAAAATGCCCAAATTAACTGACAATGAGTTGTCAGTCATGGTAGATGAGGTAATCAGAGTAGAACCACAATTGTTTGGAAGCATGGTCCAACAGACACCATTAGCCACCAAAACACTAATGTGGGAAAGGATAGTCTGCAAGGTCAATGCAGTAGGGACTGTCCCACACACCAAGAATGAGATCGTGAAGCGGTGGCATGACCTCAAGAAAAAGGTGAAAGAGAGGAACAACAAGAACCGTGAGCTGGCTCAGAGGACTGGCGGTGGCCCTCCCATTCCACCAAGAACATTCACCGCATGGGAGGAGAAGGTGCTTGCCATACTGCATCCAGAGAGTCTCACAGGAATACCCGGGGGAGTGGAGGCTGGTAAGTTACAACAAATGTCCACAATCACACTGCTATGTACTGTCTTGCACAACCACAAAGCTACACCTCCTAGGCCCAAATGCATCCATGTGCACCACACACTCCCCAACACATGTCTCACAGATCTAACATTCACTCCCTCTGAATCACCCCAAAGGTAGCTAGCAACATTCCCAGGGTTGCATGTGTACAGGCAGCCAGCACTACAACTCCCACCAGGCCCCCTGTCCCAAAGTACACCAGGATGGAGCACTGCCCCCACCCAGAAGCAAGTGGCAGACATTGCATTCCCCTCATCAAACTACCAGGTAGGTAGCCATCTTAACAGGGAGGGGGTGGTTGTGTTTGTGAAGCCTGCACTACAACTCCCACCAGGCCCCCTGTCCCAAAGCACAGCAAGATGGAGCACTCCCCCACACCCAGAAGCATGTGGCAGCCATTGCATTGATCACCTCCAACTAACAGGTAGGTAGCCATCTTAACAGGATGGGGGTTTGTGGGTGGAAAGCCAGCACTACAACTCCCACCAGGCCCCCTTGTCCCACAGCACAGCATGATGGAGCACTCCCCCATACCCAGAAGCATGTGGCAGCCATTGCATTGATCACCTCCACCTAACAGGTAGGTAGCCATCTTAACAGGGAGGGGTGTTTGTGGGTGGAAAGCCAGCACTACAACTCCCACCAGGCCCCCTTGTCCCACAGCACAGCAAGATGGAGCACTCCCCCACACCCATAAGAATGTGGCAGCCATTGCATTGATCACCTCCACCTAACAGGTAGGTAGCCATCTTAAGAGGGAGGGGTGTTTGTGGGTGGAAAGCCAGCACTACAAATCCCACCAGGCCCCCTTGTCCCACAGCACAGCAGGATGGAGCACTCCCCCACACCTAGAAGCATGTGGCAGAAATTGCATTGATCACCTCCACCTAACAGGTAGGTAGCCATCTTAACAGGGAGGGGTGTATGTGGGTGGAAAGCCAGCACTACAACTCCCACCAGGCCCCCTTGTCCCACACCTCAGCAATATGGAGCACTCCCCCACACCCAGAAGCATGTGGCAGCCATTGCATTGATCACCTCCACCTAACAGGTAGGTAGCCATCTTAACAGGGAGGGGTGTTTGTGGGTGGAAAGACAGCACTACAACTCCCACCAGGCCCCCTTGTCCCACAGCTCAGCAAGATTGAGCACTCCCCCACACCCAGAAACATGTGTCAGCAATTCCCCTCAACTGTGTCACAGAACAGGTAGGTAGACAGTGCATGCACACTGCCATTCCTCTCAAAAAGCATGGAGCCATATGACCACACCAGCCCTCACATCCCACCCAACTTGGCATAGATCCAATAGCCACTTCCAGTGTGCAGACAGCTTAGCGTATGTAACTGTCACAGAAATTAAAGTTTGACTCACCAAATCACATGTTGAAGTAATTCAAGGCACAATCATGCACAGCAGTGAATGTTATGTGTAAGTGCCATGGTGGCAGAGCATCAAGGCCCATATGAAAACAAAACAAGCATGCTCATTTTCAAAAATAAAGCAGAGAACATGATATGACAGAGGGATGCATGAGACAACAATGGCTAGTACATGCCCTGAATGAAGGTCTTCCATGCAGAGCAAACAACAAAGATGCTTCACAAAAAGTTGTTGTGCTGCTAGTCGTTAGATGACGACATGTCCTTGTAATCACACAATCTGTACGTGGAGCATGGTATCTATTGACATGTCACACCATGGACAAGTAATGTACGTACCTACACATCATGTCATGATGCTCAGTACCGTGCAGCCATACAAAGTGATCTCAATGTAAACTGTGTGGTGTATAACATGTAACATCCAAACATCTAACACCAAGCTTGTGGGGTGCACTTCAATGACCATTTCATCTCTGTCCTACAGGTGACCAAGAATTGACTGCTGCAGATGAGAACACCAACCTGCAGAGTCAGTCTCCCCCCCCCCCCCCCCGGAACATGGACGCCCGGATGCAGACTCCCTAAATTCCTCGGATGCGGACACAGAAGCTGGCCCATCTGGCCTGCCAGGGTGCAGCAGGTCCCAGGCCCCCACTGTCCTCACCACCACCACCTCAGCAACAACAACTGCACTGACCACTGCTGTAACGACCTGTGCAGCCTCCACCACCACCACCAGTGCTGCCTGCAACACTGTCCCTGCCTCAGAGGATACCCATACCCCCCCACAAACTGAGGAGGGCAGGGAGAGTCAGCGGGTTTTTCGAGTGGTGATGACACAGGTCCGGGACAGCAGGGCAGGTGGGAGGGCAACTGGGTGACAAAATCAACAGGACACTGGGACCGAAGCCCTGGCCAACATCGCCAGAGTCCTTGGGGCATACGAACAAGCCCAGGGACACACGGGCCAGGCTCTGGAAGAATCGCGTGAGCTCCGCCTGCTGCTGAGGTCCATAGACACGCACATGGGCCAAATCGTGGACCTCTTGGGCCAGCTTGTGGGTATCCTGAGGGGCAGGCCTGCGGCCCAAAGGACAGCTCAACCTCACTCCAGTGGCCCGCAGGATGACAGTCCCACCTCCTCACCTGCGGCCACAGAGACGTGTGAGCTGGAACAGGATGTGTCCTCAGACACCTCTGATCCCACAGCAGAGGCCCCCCCTGCCAAACGCTCAAGGGGCCGTCCGAGGAAAAACAAGGGAGGATCACGTGGCAAAGCACCAGCCAAACACCAGTCAAAGAGCCAGCCATGATGGCACCTCTCTTCACCTTCCCATTGACTTTGTTGACTATCCTTACCCACACTGCTATGTTGATGGCAGGCGTCTGTTGGACTGTGTCACCACATCAATGTGGTGACTACTCTATTGTCTCGTCTACCATCACTGACAACTCATTGATTCACTTACCACCTATTTGCAAATAATCACTTCCCTGTCACATGTACTTATTGTAAATAAACACTCTTTGCACACCTATGTTTTCGTGTCAGCTCCATGTTTATCACAGGATGTACAATCTTGACTCAGATTACAATGTACCAGGTGCACTGATTGTTGCGAGGCATTGAGAGGCTGAAGGGACCTAGGAAAACACAAGAGAACAACATTCACTTGTCAGTTGATGGCATCACACCCATTACACAACACTTGTCATCAAGATACTCAAACCTGCACACATTACAATGAGCAACGATATCGACATAGACATCATGTAGCTGTGCATAACTACCCTGTCCCAGAAACATCAGCCCTCAGTACAGAGCCAACAACAGGCAGCTGTCACATAGCTCCCTTAGGCATTTCCTACAACTACAAAAACAGCATACAATGGCACCGTTGTACAATATCACTCACCTTCAAGGGAAGTAGCGGTTGATGAGCTGTTGACGCAGGTCGACACCTTCCTCCTCTCCACTATCCTCGTCACTGGACATGTGTGGGTTTGCAGGCGGGGGCATCTGCTGCTCATCATCATCCAGGATCAGGGGGATCTCTTTGCGCAGGGCAAGGTTGTGGAGCATGCAGCATGCTACCACGATCTGACACACCTTTTGGGGAGAGTACATCAGTGCACCTCCGGTCCTGTCCAGGCACTGAAATCGAGACTTGAGAAGCCCAAAACTCCGCTCCACCACACGACGTGTCCTCCCATGGGCCTCATTGTAGCGGACTTCACCCGGGGTCCTGGGATTCCGCAGTGGGCTCAGCAACAAGGGCCGGTTGGGATATGCAGAGTCACCTAGGTGCCAGATACACAGAACAATTTAGTAAAATGACTGTAGCTGCGGACAGCATGTCACACATACAGCACAATACTTGACTCAGCCAACTCACCTACAAGCCACGCACGGTCAGGATGCAGATTTGCCATCATCTGTGGTATGATGCTGTTACACAGGATGTAGGAGTCGTGGGCTGAGCCAGGGGATCTGTCACAGACATGTGAGATCATCATATCTGCCTGGGATACAACCTGCACATTAATGGAATGGGAATGCTTCCTATTCCTGTAGATGTGCTCCCGTGCCTGTGGCAGAACCAGTCCAACATGGGTGCAGTCAATGGCACCAACTACATTAGGGATGTGGGCAACGTCATAGAAATCAGCCTTCACAGCTGGCAATTCCTGTCTCAGTGGAAAATGGATGTAAGTGTCCTTGTATACCATCATAGTGGACAGGACATCCCGTAGCACCATGCTGAACATTGCCTGCGACATCCCACTTGCGCTGGCCACCGTGTACTGGAACGAACCAGTTGCGAAGAAATGCAGGGCTGCCATCACCTTACATGTTGGTGACACAGCAGTTGGATATGTCCTGCGAGGCCTCAGATGGGGCTCCAACTGGGCACATAGGTCTTGGAGGTTTTGCCGATCCAACCGGAACTTACGGATGATGTCCACATCCTCCATGTCCGCCAGCAAGGTGAATGGCCGGTGCACATTTGGTCGCCTCCTACATGAGATAAAAGGGGACACTTGTCAATTCAATTCACCCATGAAATGTGTCCAACATCTGACATTTTGACTGACACACGCCAACGATGACTGGCCTGACACACCAGCTTACAGCACAAGTCACATGCAGAGACAACTTGACCCCAAGTAGTTGTACACGTGATCAGTATGTACAAACTGAGTGCACCCGAGACAGAATCAGGCTATGTGAATGTGAAATGGGACATTCCGACATCTTGTGTCACCAGCCCTGAGAGTACTTGACACAGCACATGTCTGAAACACCAACACCGCTGCCTCCTACGTAGCTCCTGTACCTGCCACACCTTCTTGCGTGAGTCGGACAGGGCACACATGAACGACACAATGAGTACAATGTGTGCATAAAGATCAAGTATGACCATGAGTTCAGCAATCTACACAGTGAAGTAGGCACATTAAGTAGTCAGTCCATCATTACTGTGTGTTGCTTAGTCATCTCACACATTGACATGTCTCCATATTTGAGAGTCCATCACACAACAGATCTGTGTACATGCACAACAACATCATCAGTGACATGTGAGGGACTACATGCCAATGCATGTACTCCAGTGCACTGACATGGCATGTGTAGACATCAGTGAGTAGAATGTCACACTAGCATTCAATTTAACAATCTGGTGGCATGACTCATTGTAAGTGTTGAGTGTTCAATAATGAGAACTGCCCATTGCCATCGCTACAGCATGATGTGTCCATGGGTGCCCTAAGCGTGCACCGCCACTGCAATCACGGTCATTGGCACCAATGTAAAGATGCCAAATCGCAGTAGCGACCGCCTGGGCCCTGCGGTGTGACACCGCCATTGCCCATGCCCATTCAGTCAATGGGAACCGCAATCGCGCTAGTGGAATGCACCTTTGAAAATCGCGGTAGGCGTGCTCAGCTACCGCGGGCCGGTCATTGGATACAATTGTAAGATGCATGATTGCGGTAGCGACCGCCTGGGCCCCACGGTGTGACACCGCCATTGCCCATGCCAATTCAGTCAATGGGAACCGCAATCGCGCTAGTGGAATGCACTTTTGAAAATCGCGGTAGGCGTGCTCTGCTACCGCGGGGCCGGTCATTGGATACAATTGTAAGATGCACGATTGTGATAGCGACCGCCTGGGCCCCGCGGTGTGACATCGCCATTGCCCATGCCCATTCAGTCAATGGGAACCGCAATCGCGCTAGTGGAATGCACTTTTGAAAATCGCGGTAGGCGTGCTCCGCTACCGCTGGGCCGGTCATTGGATACAATTGTAAGATACACGATTGCAGTAGCGACCGCCTGGGCCCCGCGGTGTGACACCGCCATTGCCTATGCCCATTCAGCCAATGGGAACCGCAATCGCGCTAGTGGAATGCACTTTTGAAAATCGCGGTAGGCGTGCTCTGCTACCGCGGGGCCGGTCATTGGATACAATTGTAAGATGCACGATTGCGATAGCGACCACCTGGGCCCCACGGTGTGACATCGCCATTGCCCATGCCCATTCAGTCAATGGGAACCGCAATCGTGCTAGTGGAATGCACTTTTGAAAATCACGGTAGGCGTGCTCCGCTACCGCGGGCCGGTCATTGGATACAATTGTAAGATGCACGATTGCAGTAGCGACCGCCTGGGCCCCGCGGTGTGACACCGCCATTGCCCATGCCCATTCAGCCAATGGGAACCGCAATCGCGCTAGTGGAATGCACTTTTGAAAATCGCGGTAGGCGTGCTCCGCTACCGCGAAGCCAGTCATTGGATACAATTGTAAGATGCACGATTGCAATAGCCACCGCCTGGGCCCCACGGTGTGACACCGCCATTGCCCATGCCCATTCAGCCAATGGGAACCGCAATCGCTCTAGTGGAATGCCCTTTTGAAAATCGCAGTAGGCGTGCTCCGCTACCGCTGGGCCGGTTATTGGTTGCATTTGAAAAATAGCTGACCTGGAACACCAATTGCAGCAGCTGAGTACCATTGAAACAACCCCAGGGGGCTATATATGTGTGTGAGAGAGCCACACATTTCCACTGCATCCAGACACTGCTGCCTGCCATTCTTCATCCCCAACTGCTGCTGTTCCTGTCTCCTGGACCCAGTGATGGCGAGAACTGAGAACATCAGGGCCCGTCCCTTCACCACAGAGGAGCTGGAGGTCCTGGTGGACGAGGTGCTTACACACTACGGGAGGCTATATGGTGCTCCTGATGTAATGGTAAGTGTCTCAGAGTGAAATTTGGAGAGTGCAAAGAGTGCTCACATGATGTTGCTCTGCAGTAGTATGTGCCTGTGAGTGCAAGTTTGTGTGATACACTGCCTGGCATGCTGACTTTATGGCAATGGGGTGTGTAGCCTTATTACCACAGATCCATGGCTGCATAGTAGGATGGGAGGGACATGCAGTGTCTTTGCAGCCATACAGTGACACTGCTGGTTTGGAAAGTGGAAGTCAGAACAAACATTGCCTGTGCTAATGGATGTCAGAGTCCATTCGCTCTTCACATGCTCATTTGGGACATCACAAATGTGTTTCGTCCAGAGGGTACTGAAGGATGTGTGTACACTTTTCATATCGTCACCATGGATATGTGAGCATTATGCACAAGATCGAAATGCCTGAGGGTGACACTCTTGGTGGAAAATCTCATATGACACATCAGAGTGATGTACTTCGGAAACATCCTCCTTTCATTGATTTCATAATGTGTACTGACTTGCATGTGTAGGCACTGTTTGACCTCTCATATTATACATGCATGTGATTGTTCATATGGGCCAGGTTTAACCTTAGTGTGAGTCCCCCTGGCCTGCACAGATACTGCCCAATTTGACACGGACCCATCAGTAAATGGACAGAGTGAGATATATGTGTTGTCTGCCACCCTGTTTCTCACTGAGCTATCTTAGGCCTGATGATTGCACAAGACAGACCTTGTGAGAAGGGTGTGAGGATGTAAGATTATGTCCCTAGATGTGACATCCACGACACAGTGAGCCACTCACAGGTCAAGGCAAGGACATTGAGGGGTGTGTAGTGCTGGACACAGTGAGTCTTCCCCAAAACATCATTTGCAACATGATGTATGTCTTGCTCCCTCACATGCTGCATCACAGATGAGGGCCTTCTTCACATTGCTTTGTGTGCTGCCATTCTGCATGTGTGTGAGATGGCCAGGTCCTGTATCCACCCTCATACCTAAATGCATTTCAATCTGATTATCTGATGCAAATGTACTACGTGTCCTGTTGTATGGCCTCTGATCAAGCTTTCTGTACAGCTGTGCTAAGTGTTTGCATGCACCCGTCCTGAGACACAGTGGAACATGGCCCAGTGTCCCTGAAACTGCCTCTTCTTGTCTCCCATGCCTGCAGCTCAAAGTCTGCCAGTGTAAGGCCTTATGGAGGGCCATTGCACGCAAGGTGCGGGCTCTGGGTGTCTGCAACCAACGGCACACACACTGTCACAAGAGGTGGGATGACATCTGCCGGATGAGCAAAAACGTGGCAGAGATGGCGCTGGGGCTACTCCCACGGACTGGAAGGTTGTCGCGCAGGAGCATGACACCACTAATGGCCCGCATCTTGGCTGTGACACAGCCAGAGCTGGATGGATGTTTGAGGGCCCATCAGCAGCAAGTTGAAGGTGAGTATTCTGCGAAGGGTGACTTTGGGTGTGAGTGACTGCATGTATCCCAACCCTGCGCCAGTGTTGAGCTCTGTGATGTTTCCAGAGTGATGCAATGGCTTGTAAGTGGCCTCTGTGTTGAGTGCAGCTGACATGCATTTTTGCTACATGTACTTTCTCATGTGTTCAAATTAATGGCACGTGACATTGCAAGATAAGATGTGGCCTCTTGTCATCTGCTGCATTATGGGTGTCATAGACATCACCCGGGAGTGAACAGCTGTGTTCCTCATCTGAGTGTGCTTACGTCGATGTGTGCAGTGTCTGACTTTGGAATTGTGAGAACTACACATCTGCCGACAGCAAGGGTCGTTGCGCTTCAAAGCACAACATGGTGGACATCAGTAGCTCATGGCCATGGTATGAGGACATCCTGGAGTCAGTATCTGTGTTGTCCCCTTAAAGTGACTCCATATGTGACTGTGACAACATGTTGAGATGTACATCTATCTCACCTACAGGCACGTTGGTATGCTTACAGGAATCAGGATGTCAGGTAACTGGGAGGCACGGGCCAGCTATTTGGCAGTGTGAATGTCACATGGGTCATTGATGCCAACTATGCATGTTTCCATGCATCTTCTGCCTTTTGCATGAGGCTTGCACATGCAGACCGCACAGGGTGGTGTGCTACATGGGGGTATCATGTTCGAGTTGTTTGCTTTGGTTGCATATGATGTTTGTGAGTATGGCACTAAACTGAACCTACGTCTCTGTCTCTTGCAGCATCTACAGAGGGCACAGAAGGACAGGGTACGGACACCGGGGATGAGGCATCTTGCTCGGCGGCAACACATGGGCTCACTGACACTGATGTGACCAGCGCCTCTGAGGGGGACCGGAGTGCCACTGGCCTTGCTGTTTGTAACTTTGGATGCCCATTCCCTGTGCAGGTTCTCATGTTCACATGTCCCTCCTTTGAACTATGGACTGGCCACTGGCCTTGCTGTTTGTAACTTTGGATGCCCATTCCCTGTGCAGGTTCTCATGTTCACATGTCCCTCCTTTGAACTATGGACTGGCCACTGGCCTTGCTGTTTGTAACTTTGGATGCCCATTCCCTGTGCAGGTTCTCATGTTCACATGTCCCTCCTTTGAACTATGGACTGGCCACTGGCCTTGCTGTTTGTAACTTTGGATGCCCATTCCCTGTGCAGGTTCTCATGTTCACATGTCCCTCCTTTGAACTATGGACTGGCCACTGGCCTTGCTGTTTGTAACTTTTAGATGCCCATTCCCTGTGCAGGTTCTCATGTTCACATGTCCCTCCTTTGAACTATGGACTGGCCACTGGCCTTGCTGTTTGTAACATTGGATGCCCAGTCCCTGTGCAGGTTCTCATGTTCACATGTCCCTCCTTTGAACTATGGACTGGCCACTGGCCTTGCTGTTTGTAACTTTGGATGCCCATTCCCTGTGCAGGTTCTCATTCACACATGTCCCTACTTTGAACTATGGACTGGCCACTGCCCTTGCTGTTTGTAACTTTGGATGCCCATTTCCTGTGCAGGTTCTCATGTTCACATGTCCCTCCTTTGAACTATGGCCTGGCCACTGGCCTTGCTGTTTGTAACTTTGGATGCCCATTCCCTGTGCAGGTTCTCATGCACACATGTACCTACTTTGAACTATGGACTAGCCACTGGCCTTGCTGTTGTCTACTTTTGATGCCTATCTTGGTGATATGTAATAAAGACAGTTACTCCTGTTGTCTGCTTTGTCAGTGTCCTTGCTAAATGTAAGTGTTTTCGGTATGTGCATGGTTGCATGTGACAAATTCTCTGTATGCCACCTTCACATTGCCAATTGCTTCTTTTACTTTTTCTGGGTTTGGCAGTGGTGAGGGGCACTTTAGTTCTTCTTTCTTCTGAGGTTTGAGGGTGCAATGATGGGTGTTTGTGATGATCTATGATTATCATACTCATCATATGGTCAGGTTTGCTAAATTGTCCACATGTCAAGTTATGATGCAATTCCAGAACAGAGGTGTATTCTATCCACAGGATTACTTGTGGGCTGGCCAGGGTCCTTCATATCTGTGTGATCTTTCTTGATGTGTGAGCAGCAGTGTTGATGTATGGTCATCTTGTGATGGCCTGTCTTCCTAGTCACATGGGTACATTTGGATGTGTGCACTTGTGTGGTCATGAAGTGTGTAGGGGTGGTTTGGTTGTCAGTGTTGATGTGTGTGTGCCCCTGCAATGCCAACTGCACACATGTATGACACAGAAGCTGAGTGCCTGTTTGTTTCAATACTCTGCCATGTGTTTCAGATTGTGGGCACATGTGGGAGTTGTAGGTTGGGCAGTGTGCAGTGTGTTGTTGTGTCCTTGTACTCCTAGAGGACACCTACTTGTTGTTGCTGCCAGTTGTGTGTATGCAGAGTGTGTGACAGGCAAGTCTGTGTTGTGTTTTGTTGATCAGCCATGTGTCTTGTTACTGTTTGTGCACACTGTACAGAACTGCTCAGCCACACTGACAATATTTGTGAGTTTTCTCATGCATTGCTATCACTTGACCCATTTTTGGCTCCAGTATGGTATGTGGTATGTGGAGTCATGCCATCCCCCATATGTGCTTCTGATGCCTACACATTGTGAGTGACTCCTCTATGTGTTTGTGTACTGTACACTGCTCACCTGTCCACTACTGCAGTACACACCACTTCAGTCTCATGTCTTCCACCCCATGGCTTGCCAGTGTGTGAGCCTCCCCACCACTTCATAGTGTGACACTATGCTGTGTGAGGCTGATCTGTGTCCAGGACCAATGTGCTACTCAGGACAGTTTGCAAATTAGTTATGTGTTATTTCCTTGTACTTGCTTGCTGTCATGGTTGCTCATGTGCAGTGCAGATATTTGGGCAGCACAGTCCTCTGGTCATGTTGTTTGCACCTGGATGTCCCCGAGTTTTGCATCTGTGGGTGATGGCTAAGCTGTATGTGTGTTTGCTGAGGTAGTGCTACACTTCCTGAGTGTGATGTTATGTTTATGCTGTGGGAGTTCATGGTGTTGCACTCAGATGTGTGTGCTACTGTTTTGGTTGTTGTGCACACACTGCTTGGTGTGCATGCAGTGTTGTCAGTGTATGTTGCCTTGTACTTGCTTGTTGTGCATCCCCCTGATGTGCAGCTGAGTTTGCATTGTGATGTATTGGTCTGTGCATCTGTTGTGTTTTTGTTGTGGATGTATGCAGTGTTTGGCCTGTGTTGGCTCTTTGTACTCACTGATGCTATGTGTGTGTGATGTTCTATTTGCATGACGTTGTGTGTGAGTGGTTGTTTTAGCTGTATGATACATTCAGATGTGTGTTGCAGGTGTGGTGTGCATTACTTGTGTGTCTGTCACATGCAGCAAGGGGATTCTTGTTGCTGGGCTTGTTTTCAGTGCACATTGGTGGTTAGTCCTCCTATTTTTGACCTGTCACTTTTCAGGGTTGTGCATGTGCATGCTTCTGGTACAATATGGCACCTTGTCCACTTCATGGGTGGTGAGGTGTCTGTGTCTGTGTTAGCTGATTGTCCCATTGATCCCAGTTGGTGTTCATGGTAGATTTTTGATGATACACCTCTTGTTTGTGTTGAGGTATGGTGTCTGTGCATTGGTCCTGAGTGACAATGTTGTGTATTCCTGTTCTGTCTAGGGTCACATTGCCTTTCCACTGTTTTCCTGCACATGTGTGGGCTTGTTGTACCTCTGTGTATGTTGTTTGTGAGCTTTGTGTTTGGCTATTGTTTTGGTGTCTGCATTGGTTCAGGCATCCCTGTGTGTTAGTGTGATGTTGTGGGTGCACCACAGGGAGTGTGTTTGGTTGTCATTGCACTCACAGGACATCATTTTGGCCTTTATGTGTGCTTCTCACAGGTGTTGAGTGCTGCAGGTATGAGGTGGGTAGAGAATGGGTATGTGTGAAGGTCCTAGTTGTGTTTGACAGTCAAGGAGTATGACAATGGGCCATGTGTGTTGTACTGATGATGTGCACATGTCAAGTCAGCTGAGACAGATGTGTGGCTGCTCACTGTATGACTTCAGACACTTCCTATCATTCCTGTGACTATGCATGGCTTGCCTTGATGTATCCCTGAGTTGTTGCACAGAGGTCAGTTTGGTTTAATTTCACTCACTGTGCCACCCATGTCTGATTTGATGACCTAAGGGTGTTGTGATATGTTCCTTCTCTTGCATGTGATGTACAGATGCCATGTGTCTTGCTCCATGGTTTTCCAGCACTGTCCACTTCACTTTTGGCTGGCCCATTGATTGTCCTACATTGCTGCTGGCCTATGGTGTGTGTATGTGGCTGTGTATCAGTGTGGGGTGTTTGTGAGTGACTTGACAGGCAGTGTGGACAGTTCAGTGGATGTTCTTATGCAGTGTGAGTCTTCATTTTATAGTTAGACTCAGTTTTCTTCACATGAGTGGGAGATAGGTGTGAGGAGGAGGGTTATCCAGCCCCTGAGCTTCTGTGCAGGGTGTTCCTCTTCACCCCCACCTTCCAAGACCGGCGCCCTGGTCCTTTGGTGTGTGAGGTGCAAGGTCTGGCTACACCTGGGAGATGAATTGTGCAGGGGGGCACAGGGGGAGCACACAGCATGTGCCCCAAATGGGTGTGGGAAGCGTAGTGTGGGAAAGGTGGAGGTGGAGCCCTGTGAATCTTTGTGGACTGCCCATGCCTGGCGCTGGCCCTGCCTACTACATTTTGCGTATGTTTTCCCGCGTCTTCACCGCTGCGGTGACGTGACCGGGACATTGCAGTGATTTCGCGGTTGATTGGTGACCCGGATGCGGAGGGGTGATTTCCTGACAGGTGGGACATGTGTGGGTACACTTGGGGAGGTGTTCCTGTCCCCACCAGGATGTCTGATGTGAACAGGAGCTGTATATCAGCACAGGAGTTGTGTGTTGTGGTTGTGTGCGGAGTTGTGTCATTGCGTACCTGCGGCGTTGTCCGCGACAGTCCATTATTTGCTGGTAGTGGAGGAGGTACAGCACCCGAATGGCTTGAAGGGCTGGATCCATTGCGGTCCGGACCGGGTAGAGGGGACCGTGAGTCTGGTTTCGCACTCCGCTGTCGTGTTTCCGCTTTCTCTGGGTTGGTGGATTCTCCCCTGTGGTGTGATGGGCAGTTTGCGGCATCGTGATTTGTACGGCGGACGGAACGTCATTCCGCACGGCGGTGAGTCCCTATTGGCTCACTCCGCCGCGGTGGCGGGCGCAAAAATCTGGCGGTTCTTCTGGCCATGCAGCGGATGGGAAATGGGCTAAGTTTGCCCATCATAATATGGCAAGCGGGAGGACCGCTGCTGGAGTGCGGAAAAAAGCATTTTCCGCCCCCGCCAGCACCGCGGATGTGCTTCCGCCCGCCATCCTAATGACCCCCTAAGGGTAGATTTTTGAAGGTGTCTCCATATGCTTTGAATAAAATGGTATTAGCAACCTTGTATTGCTGTGTGAGGGTAATTTTTAAGGGTGGCTTGTATCATTGACTGTTCAAAGTCAATGATAATTTTTTGTGGGTAGTAGACATTAGTTTCTTGCTTTATTTTTGTTAGCAGCTCTACATAGGTAGTTGATTGTTTGTTAGGCAATAGTGCATAAATGAAGGGGATGTTGCTATTGTGGTATTGTCCATGGATTGTGTATAATTGGAAAAATGGTTTGGTACATATTTTAAATGTACCATTCATCATCCATGTTTCACAAGATTGAAGTTTTAGTAGGTTTGTGGGAGTTGCAAAGATTATAATTCTTTTTTCATTAGATTTATTATCATAAAGAAGAAACTGTTCTTCGTTATGAGTTACAGTTAGTTCAGGTGGTATTTGAACTTCACTGAATGTTATGGGGGCAGGTGGGGTGTCAGTAGTAGCTTTTTTAGTTCTGGCAATTAATCTTTGGGATGGAGGGTAATTGCCCACTTACATGTTCAGGAACACACGGTAGGATATCTTTTAGTATTTGTGTTGTAGGTTTCTGAGAGCTAGTACTAGCCTCTTTAAGAGTTTCTAAAACATCTATGACTTCTATTTCTACAACGTTGGGGGGGTCGTTATGCTCTTTCACATTTATTACAGTAGTTTCCCTTGTTGTTGCCTTCTGATAGCATGCATTGGAATAATATTTGGAACATTTCCAATTAATTTTGTCAGCTGTTTGTTTCTCTTGGGTATAGACATATCCCATGTAGCATAGTAAAAGTTCCCTTTTGCGATGTTATGAATTTTGTACCTTCAGTCATTTTGATATTTGAACTATGATGAGAAATTTATATAGAAAATGTTAAATGTTTTTTACATGCATTTATTGTATTAAAAACAATAACATTTTTAAATATATTTACATGTATGGGACTGTAGATAATTTTGGGTTTTGTGAAGTTTTCTGTTGGTCTTTGGTTGCAGTGCTTGGGTTTTTTCTGTTGAAGAAAAATATATTTTTACTTAATTTGTTTAATAGTAATTTTTGTATTTTGGGGAGTGCATGGGTAGTGGGTTTTATTGGTTTGGAGTTTTATTACTGGATTATCATTTATTTAATGTATGCTTACTTTCTTTGGAGGAGTTGCTTGGATGATTAGGTTACTTATTTAGTTTATTTAGGATTAGTTTGCCTTCCTAAAAAACACAAGCACTAACAAAGTCAATAGGTCTGGCATTGGCCATAAATCTTTTGGTTTTGCAATTCTTATTTTGATCTCTCTTGGTATTTTGGAAAATGTCTTTGTGTGGTAAGGTTCTGGACCCTCATCAATCTAAAAAAAAACATTGGCTAACAGCAAAATACTGTTTTTGGTCTCAAAAAAGCACACAACACCACAGTAGTCCCTGGTACTATAGGGAACTACTCAGTCTGTGGATGTGCTCCTTGTGAAAAGGCACCGATGCTGTAACTCACAGTGAAGTCAGCCAGTGTGTGAAGTGGGATGGTCCATTGACCCATGATGAATGCTAAAGGAGGTGGAAGAAAAATGTGACTGGCACAACAACAAACTAATGGATTAAGTCTGACTAGAAACCCCTACAACTAACTATGTTATACACATAATTTTAGTCAAACCAAAAGATCTTGGTCTTGGCTAGCAGCTGCCTAAAAATCCAATTGCTCTTGCGTTGTCTGCTAGCCTCTTCCCTTAGTTAATGCTTTTTTGTTATGTTTTTGTAAATCGTTATTACAAATAGATGGAAAGGTTTGAAAAAATAGATAAATAGGCTTCCAAAGGCAGATTGCTAGATAGTGATGCATAGCTAGATAGATCGATAGATAGATCGGTAGATAGATCGATAGATAGATCGATAGATAGATAGATGGATGGACGGATAGATGGATGGATGGATGGATGAATAGATAGATAGATAGGTAGATAGAAATATAGATAGATAAATGGATGGATAGATAGATAGATAGATAGATAGATAGATCTCTATAAAAGCACGACATACAAGAGTGCTGAAAGCAAACTAAAAAGCTGTACAATCCAAAAATACAGACTAAGGTGCTGATTAGGACTTTGGTGGTGTGCCCGCCAGACTACGAGTTTTCTCCTGTCTGGCGTTCGGTCCTTTGGCATTCCCACGGCAGTGCCTTTGAAAAAGTCACCGCAATGCGAACACCAAAGCAAGTTCCTGCACAACATGGACTGTTTAGTCCATGACGTGCAGGAACTGGGTGTGTATGCACACAGGGGGGCACAACATGTGCCCCCTGCATGCATCCCAGTGTACAGGGCCAGCGGGGGGCCCTCTAGGGCCCCCTTTGTTTCCCCACTGTCAGCCTTTTCATGGCGGGCTCACCACCCTGAGAAGACTGGTGGTGGGGAAACTCAGAATATGTTTGGCGGTGCCGCAGCAGCACTGCCAAGCATATTGATGCCCCAGACTGTCACGCCACTGCCAGGGAATGCGGTTTCCTGTCGCTTGCAGTGATCTCAAAGCGGTCTGACCGCCTTACTTGTAATACGACAGTCGGACAACTGGTGCGACGGTCCCTGACCACCACCATGGCTTCGGCAGCCCAACTCATAATCAGGCGCTAAATTGGTTTACAAGTACTGTAGTCCTTAATTCAAATACATACCGACATGACATATAAGAGTGCAGTCATAAATTAACTTCATTGTGCACAAACTAAAAAGAGGTTAACTCTATAACAACAGTTTCAAATGGACACAATATGGTAGTCCGGGAAATAGCAGCAGTCAGATAAACAAAAGACACTCTAAAAGGAATTTACAACAGCAGTAGCAGGAGACAGGAGATAGGAACTAATAAGGCTGAAATGTGCTCTGTACCACATCAAAATCAATTTGGAAGAGATGATAGAAGAAGCTTTCTATCACACCAGACTCTAAACACAAAGGCATCACTGAAGTACTAATAAAGGGCATTTGTGGATGCATTCCTTGTGAAAAAGTAAAAGGGCAGTTAGTCAAAGTGAAGTTAGCCAGTAGCTGAAGTAGGCTGAGCCATTACCCTGTGCTGTATGCTGTAGCAAGACGAAGTAAAATCTGAATGACACAACAACAGACCAATGGATGAGAGAGGTGGTTGAAAGCCCCTTAATCGCATACCAATAATTTTAGTGAAATCAGAATTTCTTGGTTAACCCTAGGCTTAAACAGTGGCCATTTCAGGTGAATATAGTAGCTTAAGCGGTGGATCTATCCTTTGGTTCTAATTCACCAAATTCAAGGAACAGCCAACATTGTCCTGGTCTTCTTCAGGTTTTGACACACTCCAGAAGTTTTTCCCTTTTGGAATTCTGCTAATCCTTAAAGGCCTATTGTTTGGAGAAAAAATATTGTTTTAAAATATCTGGGTGTTATAGTAGATAGAATTTTCTTTTTTGTTATTTCGTGTTTTAAAATAGCATGCATCAGTGGAATAGCTAAAATAATTAATTTAAAGATAAAAACATACATCACTTTCTTTAAGCCAAAAAGAATATCAGAAGGGCATTAAGGGCCCGATTACGTCCGCCATCCGGAAACCCTGCAGTAATCCGCCGGCCGGCTCTTTCCGGCTGAGGGATTAAAATGGCAGTTTCCCATTGCCTTTTTGTGCCGGTCTTTCCGGCACAGAAAGGCATTGGGAAACAGCTTTGGGGGCCCATAGCAGGGCTCCCATGGGTGCAAGGCTGCCGAATGGCGGGCTAGGGGCCCTGTTGATCCCTGCACCCAGTGGCAGGCACCTTAAGGTGCCTGCCATGGGGTGCCGGGTTGAACTGCACCCCTGCTCTTTGGTATGAGAGCATGTATTCCATTCAGAATGCATGCTCTCATAGAAAAGTATAGGATTGCGACCTACCATAGGGCAGTCGGAAACATTCATTTCAATATGGCAGTTTGTACAGCGGGCGGAAATGGCCCGCAGCACAAGCTGCCATAGTGAAATGGATGTTTGAAACATCCCTGCACTGTGGCAGGCACCTCACGATGCCTGCCACGTGGTGGAGGGATATTTAGGGGGTACCATGGGTGCCCCGCAGGCCCCATTGCAGAGGGCCAGTGGGGAAGGGGGCTCTCCTAGGGGCCCCCAATGTTGCTTTCTGACAGCCTTTCCATGTCGGAAAGGCCGACATGGAATGGCTTTCGGTAACCGGCATCATAATCCCGACAGCAGAGCCGAGCCTGGCTTCGCCATCATAAGGGGATTATGGCATGTTCCGACAGTCAGACGGACTCCTTGAGCCTGTTGGAAAGCGTCAGACGGTCCCTACGCCTGATGCCTCGACCGCACGCATTGTAATGCGTGGGTCGGACCGCAGCAGCAGATGTAGGTCGGACCGCAACCGACGGCCCGACAGCCGGTCCGACGGCCATCGTATCGGCCCCACAGCTGCTGAATACCTCTCTTTCGTCAGCCTCTGGACCCACCAAATGGAAACAAGCGAAGGTTATCCCGTTGCTTAAAAAAACCCAGGCAGACCCCTCAGACTCGTCCAACTATAGGCCTACTTCCCTCCTCCCCGCCTTCTCTAAGGTACTAGAGAAAGATGTGAACCATCAAATATCTTCATATTTGGAAAGGAATTGCCTACTACATGCCAGCCAATCGGGCTTTCACCCCAATCACAGTACGGAAACAGCACTGTTGGAGGTTGTTGACTCCATCTTCATTGGCCTGGAAATGGGTGACAGGGCGCTGCTGGTCCTATTAGATCTATCGGCCGCTTTCGATATGATCTCTCACCATATTCTCCTGGCCCGTCTCCACTCGCTAGGCATTGTGGGACAGGCCTGAAAATGTCTGGCTTCCTTGCTTGAGGGGAGGGGACAAGAGGTATGGTGCCGTCCCTACTTGGCCAATTCCTGCAAGCTGAAAGTTGGTGTTCCTCAGGGCTCTTCCCTTCCTCCCTCAGGGTTCAATATTTACCTCACGCCTTTGGCTACCCTTGCAGAATCCTTGGGGGCAAATATTTTGTCTTATGCTGATGACACCCAGCTGCTGTTCTCATGGAAGAATAACGAGCCCTGCCCGGGCGAGAAAATTCGAATCTGTCTTTCAGCAGTATTTGGGTGGTTATCCGTGAACCAACTTAAATGTAATGCGGGATAGACGGAGCTGCTTTTCTTTGGTTTTGATGCGGAGACACCATTGCAGTCCTTCTGGCCATCGGTCGCTCTCCTCCTCTTACTAAAAATCAGGTGGTGAAAAACTTGGGCTTCAAATTTGACAGTCAATTGCTTTTTCATACCCAAGTAAACTCGGTTGTGGGCACCTGTTTAGCCCTCATGCGACTTCTTCGGAAGTTTCTGTTCCTATTATCTGTGGCGGCCAGACAACAAGTGATTCAAGCCCTGATCATCTCACATCTGGATTATGGGAACGGTCTTTACGCAGGCATGCCTAAGTACCTAATGAGCAGGCTTCAGCTGGTCCAGAATGCAGCCTCCTTAGGAGTCTTCATTGGCTGCCAGTAAGGAAAAAGATTATCTTTAAAACGCTGCTTGTGACCCAGAAAGCCTTATATGGCATGGGCCCAGGCTACTTAAAAAACAGGATTTTGTTCTATGCCCCACAGAGGAATCTCCGATCGGCGAATCACTTCCTGGCCTGTATCCCATGTTTTAGGAAGGCCAGATCCGGGGGTAGGGCCCTCACTTTTTTGGGCCCATCCCTCTGGAACAAACTGCTGCTGACCCTTAGAAGCATTAAGTCAACGCCTGTCTTTCGGAAGAAGCTGAAAACTTGGCTTTTTCCCAGCCCATAGTTCCTCGCACCCCTGCTGTCTCTTCTTGGCATTCAGCGCCAGGACACTCCTTGGAGTAGCAGCTGTGCTTTACAAATATCCCCACATAGACATAGACAGTTTGCTGTTTGCAAAAGCACACATAAAGAAACAAATAATAATACTAATAGAGGGGCTCTGTGTCAGCCTCCTTCAGACATTACTTTGTTCCATACACTGCAGCCAATTGCTGGCTGGATGCATCCTCCACAGCAGCCTTTGGGAATATAGACTGCCAGTCATGATTTATGGTATTTTGCAGGTTCATACTATTTAAAATAGCTATTGGCTATTCATGGGGGGGTGGATGTGTGTTTTTGGGGTGTCTATTGTGCCTAAGCATAGCAGCAAGGCTTGGGGCGCTGCCTCACAAGTGGAAGTAGGCTATTTGGTGCTCTATGACATGAGTGGTGGCTGCAGAATGACCAGAGCCAACAATCTGCTTTTGTGGAATGTTTTACAAGCGAAGTGCCAGGCATCACTGGATGTATGCAGGTTGTAATCTGGTTTGGTGGGTTGTGCACTCCCACACATTCCCAGCAGAGGTCACGGGATAGCGCAACCAGCAATCAGCACCTCTACCTTACCTTTTGAGTAAAGTAAACTTTTTAAACTTTCTCTATACTTTACCATAGGAACACGCAACAGACAGGGTGGAGATCCCCGTATGGTAAAGTATAGGGAACATTAAAAGAGGTTATTAAACTTTATAATAAATAAGTAAAAATAGTTTCATGTTAAATATTACTGTAAATTAATTTTACTGAAGAACAAAATTACAAAAACAGCTCTGTTAACTTAATTTTGGATTACATCTTTAGTTCTTTAAATTTTTCCTGAGGATTAAATAAAAAATAAATTACCACCTAAAGTAACAAAATAAAAAACATATTATGCAGTAATAATTATTAAAAGTAATGTACCGAATTAATTAAAAGAAAGTGAATTATATTTGAATACAAAATAATTTGACATTCATTTATAAATTCAAAAAAGGTTGTTAAAATATTTTAATCATAAATATTCTATTTTCAGATTTTTTTAACACTACATTATATTTATTTATAATTAAACTATTTTAAATAATTTCATATAATTTACAATTATTTCATATGGGGTTCTATTTTAAGCCCCTACCTCCATTATTTACTATGGGTCAGTTTTGCAGCATCAATGGTTAGCCATGTGTGGTGCTAAATTGACTACTGTTTCTTTTTTGGCAGTTGTAACTTACACTAATAAATTTGGCTCCACCCTCTTTATCAAGGGGGGGAGGCATGTGAGTCTACACTTTTGGGTATATTTATACTCAGATTTTGGAATAGCCAAAAGTAGTAAAGTTACTCAAAATTGTAGCAGTGAATTACACATGTAAATTGCTCACAAGTGTAAGTTACCATTGTGAATAGCCCCATGTGTTACATGTGTACTCCCGATCTGGCAATTAACTGCTTGATGCAATTGTCTTAAATTGAACCCTGCACGATTGAGGCACTAATATTTGGTGATTTAGCCCTCCTGGTGGTCCAAGAAACTTGATTGATGGAGTTGGACTGCTGCATGGTCCCCTATGTAAAAAATACATTCTTCCCCTTTGAATAGGAACTGGCTAGAGTCTAGAGTATCCAGCCATGTTTTATTTATTTAACACTAATTTTAATTATTTGTATATTGGCTTCTATATTGGTCTGTTTACATATATCTCTTCTGTTTTACACCTATTTCATTATATTCTCATTGAATTACCATCCAAGCTCCACACTTTCTATATTTCTTTGGAATCGTGAAACCCTTTCCTGCCAGCTTGCAGAAACATACAAAAGAACCAATTAGCAATGTTTATGGAAGGAGTTGAGGGAAACAGTGGTGCTTCCCCTGGATAATTCTGAGTGGTGAGGAAGCACACCTGCAATCACTGTCCAAAACAAGATTGTGCTAAGTATTTCACTCCTGTTGTGATGAGAGCCACAGTTGATGGAGGGAGATGCCACAGTGCTGCTGTTTACCAGTGAACTGGCTTGAGAACCAGGATGTATACCCTGGAGTGTCTCGGAAAACTGGCTGTCAATGAAGAATGTTTCAATATGTGAATGGCACTAGAAAGAATATGGAAGGAAATCTTTGAGACAGTGAAGTGAGCCTGGAAAGAAAGGACTAAGATCTACCCTTTCCCTGGTCACACACTACTGGAGAGTTTAGTGATGGATGGCCTGACCAGTCACGGGCATCCTACATTGGAGACTCTGCACCATAACTATCGCCTCCCTCTGAAAGTTTGGAACATGCCCTTAGTCACTGTTACTTGTGCACCTAAACTCTCCTTAATTGATAGAGGATGGGATGGGTGCCATTGAAAAGGATGATAAAAGGAAGTGCAAGAAGGAGATGGGGGACTTCTTTACCTCACAATTTTGTGCAGGGGTAAGTTAGGTGTTGCAGAGGTGGGAGCTACTGAACAGACCTGGAGAGTCCTTATTGGTGGTGATTACAGAGCTGCAAACTACCACTCTTGGAATAGACACAAAGGCAATATCAGTGCAGAGCGTGTTTGAGGTCCATTCGACTAGGTGTAGGTAAATGAGTCCAAAGTGCAAGAAGTAGTTTATTTTATGGGTTATGTCGCATCTAAATTGGTAGTCTTGGGCATGGATATGGAACTTTTACATTTTTGTGGTCCCTTTGGTGGCAAGGATTTATCTGTCCAACATACATGAATCTCTGGAACAAGTGCTATCTCAAGTTCGCTGGACTTATGGTATTTCCTGAGAATCTTGTCATTAATCCATGCTGTGCTATTTGGTCTTGATTGCTTGTATGTGAAGGAATACAGCCCATGGGGTTGTGACGTGGGTGGCAGTATTTTATTTGATCTGTTTGTATTGAATGGGTTTTCCTTGTGCTGGTTAGTTTAAGATGAGGACTACCATATCCTACTTTCCTCTGCCTGAACTCTACTTGGAGAAGTTATTAAGGTCAATCATCATTGCTGTGGTCAGGTAGGAATATTAGATAGATGTAATATGAATACTTGGTGAATTTAGGAGTGGGCACCCCTTTTTGCATAATAACATGTTTGGCATCTCAAGAACTAGTACAGACAGTGCTGTATTTCCTCTGTACTGAACTGCCTTTCCCTTTGTAGCATTGCCATTCCACTTTCAGTTTGTTGGATTACATCTTTGTTGCAGGGTGTGATATGGGGTTCACTGTCAAAATATTGACTACCAAAATATCTACATACAAAAATATTGAGTCGAAAATATCGATGTCAAAAATATCATCTTCCTATAGTTGTCTAAAGTATTAATTTTTAAATATATATAAATGCAAATAGTAAACATTAATGAAATAAAATCTAATACTAATATTATTAAAAATTAAATATATTTAATAATTTTTTTGAAAAATATAACTATTATATTTTCAAAAATTAAAACAAACATATATTAGTATACATAGATATTTATTTACATATATCTAATTTAATAATATTATTAAATTAATATTTTTATTTATATTACAATTTCAAACTTTTTTAAATTTAATGATATAAAAAATATATATATACGTATACATAGGGGTGATTACGATGGCGGATGGACTTAAGTCCGTCCGCCATCGTCCCGGGGTTTGGGACCGCCCGCCTATATGACGGCGGTCCCGCACAACATATTACAATGCGGCCGCCACCACAGCGGCCACAAAAGGCATTATCAACATTGCGGAGGGTGCTGCTGGCTGCAGCACCCGCCGCAATGTTAATAATGCATGTTGTGCATTTCCCTGCACTACGTGGCAGGCACCATGTGGTGCCTGCCACCTGGTGCAGGGAACTGTAGGGGGGCACCGTAGGTGTGCCCCAAGTGCAAAATGCACATGCCCCTGCACAAGGGGGGCCCGTTGCACATCCCTGCCAGCCATTCAATGGCGGTTGAACCGCCATTGACAAGCTGGCTGGATGCAGCATCCAAATCTGGCGGACGGTGCCTGCTAGGCACCGCCACCATTTTGTGGCTGCGGGGTGGGTCCGACAGGCAATCGTAACGATTGCCTCTGTCAGACCCAAGGAGGACGGGCTTTCTATCTGCCAGACACAACACCCGCCGTCCTGATATGACGGGCGGTAAAAGGCCTTACGATGGCGGTGAACCCGCCACCGGCAGCCTGCCGGTGGCGGGTTCACCGCCATCGTAATCACCCCACATAGGGCCTGATTAGGATGGCGGTGAGACTGCCACCGACAGTCCGTCGGTGGCGGTCTCACAGCTATCCTAAGCGAGTTTCCCCCCTGCCACATTAGGATGGTGGGCGATTTGTTGGCGGTCGTAAAGAACAACCGCCAGGCATCGGACAGGCTCCTTGAGCCCACCGGTGCGGTGGAGGGGCTCGTATTCCCTACAATGGTGGCGGTGCCTACCAGGCCGTACGATGTCCCTTCCCGCCCGCCATGAACAGGCAGGCGGAAAGGGACGTTGGGGGCCCATAGCAGGCCCCCTTCTTTCCTGGCCCTAAACTGTGGGCACTAGTGGGCACCCATGGTGCCACCCTACATATCCCTGCACCATGTGGCAGTCGCCGCATGGTGCCTGCCACGTAGTGCAGGGGTGCAGGGATATGCACAGTGTCCCTTTTTTGCATTGCGGCAGGTGCTGCATACAGCAGCTCCCGCCGCAATGCAAAATATAGACATTGCGACCGTCATGGTGGCAGTCGCATCATAATGCCTACTAAGGGACCGCTGACCGCCTGTCGGGCAGTCCCGTCTGCAATAGGGTGGTGGGAGGACAAAAGTCCACCCGCAATCCTAATAAGGCCCATATTTTTTTTAAAACAAACCTTTTCAATAACAAATAAAAAATGAAACACAATAAAAAAATAGAATTTACTAAAAATAAATAAACTATTAAAACATTAATAATGATAAATATTAACATTTTAAATAACTAAAAACGTATTAATATAAATTTAAACAATATAAAGTAAATCACAAAATTTTAATACTAATGCATATACTATTCCCGCTACAATTTATATAAGAGTGGACAAAGTGTCGTACTCAGGAGCTGTAAAATTTACAAGTTCCACTACACTCAATACAACAGTAGATTTAGGGCATCATGACGATGCCGGTCGGACTCTCATCTGACCGGCACAGTAGCGGAAGAGGGACCGCCCGACAAGGAGTTGGCGGACCCCCTGCCCTCATTACAATGCGACCGCCTTTGCGGCGGTCGCAAAGTGTATATTTTTGATTGTGGCTTGTGCTGCAGGCTGCAGCACAAGCCACAATAGAAAATATACACTTTAAAAACACCAGGCCCCATATCGGAGGGCCAGAGGGGAAAGGGGGGCCCCATTAGGGGCTCCCTAAGTCCCTTTCTGTCTACCTTTTTATGGCGGGTGAACCACAATGAAAGGGCAGACGGAAAGGGACATTGTAAACCCTGCGGCGGTACCTTAGCGGTACGTTACCCTATTTGACCCTCCGATGGTCTTTGAGCCCAACAGAAAGCATCAAACTGCCCCTCCCCTCCCCTTGCTGCCTCTGAGCGCACACATTGTAATGCGTCGGTCGGAACGCAGCTGCAAATGGTGGTCAGAACACATCCGATGAGCCATCGGATGCAGTGAGACCGCCATCATAATGACCCCCAAAGTGTTGGATTGCGGAAAGGTAAGATAACTATTCCCACTCTACTCAGTTCAACAGTAGGGGAAATGTTGGATTGCGGAGGGGTAAAATTTACTATTCCCACTCCAGTCAGTGCAACAGTAGGGAAAGTGTTGGATTGCGGAGGGGTAAAATTTTCTATTCCCACTCCAGTCAGTGCAACAGTAGGGAAAGTGTTGGATTGCAGAGGGGTAAAATTTACTATTCCCACTCCAGTCAGTTCAACAGTAGGGAAAGTGTTGGATTGCGGAGGGGTAGAATTTACTATTTCCACTCCAGTGAGTGCAAGAGTAGGGAAAGTGTTGGATTGCAGAGGGATAAAATTTACTATTCCCACTCCAATGAGTGCAACAGTAGGGAAAGTGTTGAATTGTGGAGTGGTAAAATTTGCTATTCCCACTTCAATACGTGCAAAATTAGGGAAAGTGTTGGATTGTGGAGGGGTAAACTTTACTATTCCCACTGCAGTCAGTGCAACATTAGAAACAAACAAATTCTCTTCATCAAAATAAAATAATGTCAAAAATATAATTTAAACAAATAAAAATATAAATATGTTAAAAAATACATATATATTTTAGATAAAAAATTACATAAAATAAATACATATTATAATGTTAAATGCATATCATAAATAACTACAAATATTATTATAAATAAATTACAAAACAAATTTCATGTAAATAAATATTTTATTTATAAATTATTTATTAACCAAAAAAAGTATTAAATAATTTTAATTTTGTTACTTCCCACCATATACCCCTACAAAACTCACAACCCACACCAAAAACTTAACTTTAAAAAGCAAATTATTTACACTATCAACATAAATATTTATCAACAAACTAATTATCATTAATAAAAAATTAATTATTAATTAAATATAAATAATGTACTTTCCACAATATACCCCCAAAACACACAACATACTCCTAATTGTTTTTTTTAAAATTAATTACACAATTAAGAAATCAAAAAATTAATTATTAACTAATTTAAATAAATGTTATTCCCACCATATAGCCCTACAAAAACCACAACGCATACTTAAAATGTAAATTAAAAAAATTTAATTGCACAATTAACAAAATTAATTATCAATTAAATAATTATTATTAATTAAAATTATAAATATTAATTACTTAGGGGCTGATTACGATACTGTCGCAAAGGCTCCGACCGCATCGTAATGGGCCGCTTGGTTTCCTTTCCGACTGCCTCATTATGTTGAAGGTGGTCGGAAAGGAAACTGGATGGTCATTCCGGTTGGCTTCAGACGGGCTCAGAGTGCCCATCCACCAGTCGGAAGCCGGCAAGTAATCTCAAGGGCGGGTCTTTCAGCTCTTGAAATTATGACCACGGTTTCCGACATGGTTTCCATGCCGGTCTGTCCGACATGGAAACCATGACAGAAAGCGTGTTTGGCGGCCCCTAGCAGGGCCTCCAGTTGGACTGTTGATCCCTGCACCATGTGGCATTCACCTTGAGGTGCCTGCCATGGGGTGCAGGAATGAACCGCACCTCCCATTTCACTATGGGAGCATGCATTACGGCCGGTTTACAGCTGTAATGCATGCTCCCATAGTGAAATATAGGAATGTGACCGAACAGTGGGGCCGATTACGATGGTGGTAGTAGGCACCTCCGCAGTGCTGGCGGTGGCGGAAAATGTCCATTTACTTACTCCTGCGGCAGTCCTCGTGTCCACAATATTACAATGGGCAAAGACAGCCCATTTCCCGTCCGTCGCGGAGTTTCCGGATCCGCCAGATTTTTTGTTCCGCAACCGTGGTGGAGGGAGTCAATAGAGAAAGACCGCCGTGCTGAATGACGTTACGACCGCCGGACAAATGAATGTGGAGGGCTGGGTCTCAACTGTTTGGGGATCCAATATCCCACAACAGCCTCACTCTTCACCAAAGGTGTAGCAGGTGCAGGTGGCTCTCCACGTGTGGATTTGCTGGACCTGGTGGTACGCTGGGGGTGGCCTTGCCTTTTGCCCTGCATCCCCTGTTGTTGATGTACACTCCCCACGTTTCTCTCTTGTCCATGCTTCACAGGGGGGTGGGTGGGAGTCGACGTTTTGGGTGAAACTGCCTTTGGAATGTGTTTGGGCTTAGTCGTTGCAGGCACCAGGTTCACTGCAGACAGGGCAAGTGTCTGTGTGTCCTTGGGATCAGGTGTGGGTAGGGGAGGGTCCTTGGATGGTGATATTTTGGAGGAATCTAATGTGGATGCATGCTTTTTTGCCATATGTCCCTGAGTGTCCTGTGATGGGCTTTTTGTCTTGCGGTCATGTATGCTCGTGGGTTGTGGTGATGGTGTATGGTGTCTGGTATGCTTAGAGTGCTGAGGTTGTGTGCTGCATGTGGATGACTGGGTGCCTGAGGGCTCTGGCGTGTGTGTACTCTGGTCAGGTGGGGCCACTGGCAGGGTGGTTGCCAAAGGGACAGGAGCTGGACTGGGAGTTTGGGGCTGCTGAATGGCTGCCGTCACTGTGGAGGACAAAGACTGGACAGTTCGGTGCAGGCCACCCACGTCTGAATGAATGCCCTCCATGAACGCAACAACCTGGGACAACTTGTTGCCATGATCCTGGAGGGCATTCAGGAGAGCAGTCTGACCCACACACAGCTGCCACAAAATTTCTACGGCCTCCACACTGAGGGCAGCAAGGGAGACAGGGGCAGGGGCAGCGGTGCCTGGGGGGAAGGAGACTCTGCCCTTCTTAGGGCTGCGGGCATGGACAGCACTTGGGGGAGCATCCGGGAGGGTGGGCACTGGACGAGGTGTGGTGGAAGAAGAACTTCCAGTGCCCCCCAACATTGAGGAATCACCACTGGACTGGGAAGATGTGGAGGTTGGTGTTTCCGGGCGAGAATCATCCAGGGCACTCCTGTCCCCCTCTGAGGCGCTGGTCCCCTAAGTGTCACTGAACTCCTGTGTCCCTGTCGTGCCAGTAGCTTCCCCAATGCTGTCGGGCCCCCGTCCTTCCCTGCCCTCGGTAGATGCTGCAAGAGACAGAGACATAGGTTCAGTATAGTGCCATACTCACAAACATCATATGCAATCAAAACTCAAATCCTGCAAATGATACTCCCATGTTGAACTACTCCATGTACTTTCAGCATATGCCACATTTATGCAATCATCAGCTGATGCATGGAAACATGCATAGTTGATAGTCATGCTCCATGTTGCGTAGACACAGCCAAATAGCTGAGCCTGTGCCTCCCTGTAACCACACATACAATTGTCTGTAGGCACACCTACGTGCCTGTAGGTAAGATAGCTATACATCAAAACATGTTGTCTCTGTCACATATGGAGTATATTTCATGGAACACCACAGATACCAAGTCAAATATGTCCTTTTGCAAGGGCAATCACATCCTGAAATCCCCCATGTTGGGCTTTGAAGCACAACTACAGTTGTCCATTGGTGTCAGCTGTGTAGATGTTACAATTCATTTGATGTGCACAGCACACATTTCTAAATGCACATTAGCATGATGCTCACTGCTTTGCACTGCCAGTTGATGTCTCTGACACTCACACTGTAGCATATGTCACAAGGCCACATCTTTTTTGTTAATGAAGTGATAATGAGCCCCATGTAACAATGTAGTCACAAACACAATGCACAAAAGCATGAGAATGGGAAAAAAATGCAAGGCCTTCATAGGTTGTGACATGTCACAGACCAACATCTCCACAAGTTCCTGACAGGCCCTCATAGATCCAAGGCAGGATAGTGTCTTCTGTTGATGAGGAAGTTGGTGGACTCCATTAGGACAGCTAATGTGTGAGAATACCTAGGGTCTGGCATATGACATCCCTAAGTTGTGCTGACTGATGACATTGAGGACACATCAATGTGCCAAAATGTCACTCACTGATTAAAAGCTTTAGCCACAACTTCACCATGCACTGATGCACATGGACACCCCTCCACAATGCACACATACTGAGGACTGACACTCTGAGTAACCTTTGTACATTATCATTTTACAAGTTACTGTACACCTCAGTCACATCACAATTTGCCATACACACAGATCACATCCAACCATGTTAAGCCATAGTGCCAAAACAATTTCGCAATAGCCAGCTTCAGCTACATTGCATTTAAATCACAGAGTCTAACCATCCCAGTAAAGTTGCCATGTGCACAAACGGAAAATGCAAATCAGCCAATGCATCACTGCAATCATCACCATCTACCCCATCAGCACCTGTGTGCACTTGCTGTCACCATGGTAGGAAATACAGCATGTTATGCCATGCTGCTGTTATCATGCTAATATATTTTGCAATGGTGCTGTCTTCTCTATCATTGTGAAAAAAGGACCCATGAGACAGGTGTGACCTTTCCCAACTCACTGCTCACTGAGTCCACATCTGTGCCTGTCTCTAGCCACTAACACATCATCACATGAGCACACTATTGTACTAGCCACACAGCACACACAAGCCTGACAAGTGTACTGGGCTACACACTTCACACAATGAATTATCCTGTGTATGAAGGTCTCAGTTCAGACAACATTCATAAAATGTGACATGAAAACATGGCAAGATGATTTAATATGACAATGTTCATGGGTTTTAACACATGAGAAACACAATGTGGTACGAATGCAGAACTGCTGCACTCAACACTGAGGCCACTTAGAAGCCATTGCATCACACTAGAGACATCACAGAGTTCCGCACTTCAGGGCTGGGATTCATGCAGTCACTCATACGTAAAGTCACACTTTGCACAATACTCACCCCCAACTTGCTGCTGATGGGCCCTCAAGCGACCATCCAGCTCTGGCTGTGTCACTGCCAAGATGCGGGCCATTAGTGGTGTCATGGTCCTGCGCGCCAACCTGCCACTTCGAGGGAGCACCCCCAGCGTCATCTCTGCAACGTTTTTGCTCAGGTGGCAGATGTCATCCCACCTCTTGTGGCAGTGTGTATGACGTCGGTTTGAGACACCCAGAGACCGCACCTTGCGTGCAATGACCCTCCATATGGCCTTACGCTGATGGACCTTAAGCTGCAGGCATGGGAGACAAGAAGTTTCTGTGACACTGTGTTGTGTACCACTGTGTGTCAGTACAGGAGCATGAAAATACATAGCACACTAATACATCAATGGAGAGCAGAGCCCATACAGCATGTCACATAGTACACTTGGATCAACCCATATCATAGCTATGCATACATCTATGATGATGGACACACTACATGCCCATCTCATACACATGCAGAGTGCCAGCACAGAAACAAAAGTAATAATGGGCCTCAGCTGTGATGCACTATGTGAGTAAGCATGACATACAATACACTGGAAATGATGTGTAGTGATCAGACTCACTGTGTCCTACACTACACACCCCTTAATGTCCTTGACCATTGCATAGCTACATGTGTCATGGTGGTCACATTTAGGTCCCTGATCTTACATTCTCACACTCTTGTCACAAGGTGGAGTCCTGTCTTGTGAACTCCTCAGGCCTATGGTAGCTCATGGAAAAATAGGATGGTGGACAACACATATGTTTTACTCAGTCATTTTAGTGATGGTTCCTTGTAACATTGGCCAGTTACTGTGCAGGCCAGAGGGCCTTACACTTAGGATAAACGTGGTCCATCACATAAATCACATGCATGTACAATGTGAATGGAGAAACAGTGCATACACATGCGAGACTCAACACAACATGGAATCAATAGTAGGATGACATGTCAACCTCACATTTAGCTGATGTGTCATAGGTGATTTACCACCAAGAGTGATAGACTCAGGCATTGTACTCCTGTGCAGAATGAACACATCTCCAGAGTGTCAATTTGAAAGCTGTACACACATTATCCAGTACATTTGAAATGTCACAAATGAGCATATGAACACTTAATGGACTATGACATCACACAGCACAAGGAATGTGTGTTCAGAGTTCTAGTGTCTCAAACCAGCAGTGTAACTGTATAACTGCTAAAACACAGTATGTCATTCCCATCCTTAAATGCAGTCAGGGATCTGTGGAAATACGGCTACACACCCCATTGACATGAAGTCAGCATGCTAGGCAGTGCCTCACACATTTACATTACCC
This sequence comes from Calotriton arnoldi, assembly GCA_963921515.1. Lineage (NCBI taxonomy): Eukaryota > Metazoa > Chordata > Amphibia > Caudata > Salamandridae > Calotriton > Calotriton arnoldi. The sequence goes on from CAWUFW010001245.1 coordinate 1,841,359, forward strand.
AGTCTCAGAACAACATGTGGTTTTTTTTGGCTTAAAAAGAGCTGCACAAGTGTCAATGTTGCCATCCTCCCCACATACTCAAGTGCATTAAGTACTAGGTCATGTATGGACCATGCTGTTGGCAAAATATTGATGCATGAACAACTGCTTGCACTCACAGGCACATACTACTGTACAGTAACATCATGTGAGCATTCTGAGCACTCTCAAACTTTTACTCAGACACTTACCAGTACCTCTGGAGCACCATATAGCCTCCCATACTGGGCAAGGACCTCGTCCACCAGGACCTCCAGCTCCTCTGTGGTGAATGGACGGGCCCTGATGTTCTCTGTTCGAGCCATCACTGGGTCCAGAGTACAGGTACAGCAGCAGTTGGTGGTGATGAATGGCAGGCAGCAGTGTCTGAATGCAAGTGACATGTGTGGCTCTCTCACAGACATTTATAGGCCCCTAGGGTTGTGTCAGTGGTACTCTGCTGATGCAATTGGTCTGCCTGGTTTGCATCTTACAATTGTATCCAATGACCGTGACCGCAGTGGAGGTGCACGTCTACCGTGAGTTTCAAAACTGTATTGCGCTACCGCAATGGCGGTTGCCATTGGCTGCCATGGCATTGTCATTGGCGGTGTCACACTGCGGGGGCCAGGTGGTCTCTACCGCAATCCAGCATCTTTCAATTGTGTCCAATGGCCGTGACTGCAGTGGCGGTGCACGCCTACCGCAAGTTTCAAAACTGTATTGCGCTACCTCGATGGCGGTTGCCATTGCCTGCCATGGCATTGTCATTGGCGGTGTCACACTGCGGGGGCCAGGTGGTCTCTACCGCAATCCAGCATCTTTCAATTGTGTCCAATGGCCGTGACCGTAGTGGCGGTGCACGCCTACCGCGAGTTTCAAAACTGTATTGCGCTACCATGATGGCGGTTGCCATTGGCTGCCATGGCATTGTCATTGGTGGTGTCACACCGCAGGGGCCAGGTGGTCTCTACTGCAATCCAGCATCTTTCAATTGTGTCCAATGGCCGTAACCGCAGTGGCGGTGCACGCCTACCGCGAGTTTCAAAACTGTATTGCGCTACCGCGATGGCGGTTGCCATTGGCTGCCATGGCATTGTCATTGGCGGTGTCACACCGCGGGGGCCAGGTGGTCTCTACTGCAATCCTGCATCTTTCAATTGTGTCCAATGGCCATGACCGCAGTGGCGGAGCACGCCTACCGCACCTATGGACACATTATGCTATTGAATTGCCACTTGGCAATTTTCATCACTGATCACTATACATTCACACTATATTGTTGCACCTGGTTGGAAAGTGAAAGGAGAGTGTGACATTTAACTCAATGATGCCCACACATGTCATGTCAGTACACATGAGTACATGCATTGGCATGTACTTCCTCACATGTCAAATATGATATTTGTGTGCATGTACACAGATTTGATGTGTAATGGAGTCTCATACTTATGAACATGTCAATGTGTTAAATGGCTACTCAACCCACAGTAATGATGGACTGACCACATAATGTGCCTATATCACTGTGTACAGAGGTGTATTTATCTTGATAGCTGACCAGCTTACACACACTGTGCTCATTGTGTAAAAATGTTGTGCTTACTGAGACTAAAGCAAGAAGGTGTTGCAGGTACAGCAGCTACGTAGAAGTCAGCAGTGTTGCTCTCTGCCACATGTGCTGTGTCAGGTACACCCAGGGCTGGTGACACAAGATGTAGGAGTGTACCATTTACCATTCACATAGTCTGATTCTGATTTGGAAGTAGTTAGTCTGTACATCCTGACCACATGAATGACTACCGTAGATCATGGTGTCTGCATGTGACTTGTGCATTAAGCTGTTGTTACAGTCCTGTCAATGTTGGTGCTGTGTTAGTCATTATGTAAGATGTTTGCCACATCTCATCTGTGAATTGAATTTACATGTGTTCTCTTTCATTATATGTAGGAGACGACCAAATGTGCATCGGCCTTTCCCAGTGCTGGCGAACATGGAGGATGAGGACATCATAAGGAAATTCCATCTGAATCGCCTTACCCTTCAAGAGCTATGTGCTCAGTTGGAGCCCCATCTGAGGCCTCACAGAACCTATCCGACTGCTTTGACGCGAACAGTTAAGGTGATGGCTGCCCTGCATTTCTTTGCCACTGGTTCGTTTCAGTACACGGTGGCCATCGCCGGTGGAATGTCTCAAGCTATGTTCAGCATGGTGCTGCGTGATGTCCTGTCCACAATGTTGACCTACAAGGACCGCTACATCCACTTTCCAAGGAGACATGAATTGGCAGATGTGAAGGGTGATTTTTATGGACACATACCTAATGTTGTTGGAGCCATTGACTGCACACACGTTGGCCTAGTTCCACCACAGGAACGTGAGCACATATACCGTAACAGGAAGCATTACCATTCCATTAATGTGCAAGTGGTATGCCAAGCGGCTATGATTATCTCCCATGTATGTGCCAAATATCCAGGATCTGCACATGACTCCTACATACTGCGTAACAGCATCATCCCACAATTGATGGAAAATCTGCATCCGGAGCGTGCGTGGCTTGTCGGTGAGTATGCTGAGTCAAGTAGTGTGCTGTATGTGTGACATGCTGTTCTGGTCAACTGTTTATGTTACTAAATTGGTCTGTGTATCTCACACCTAGGTGACTCTGCGTATCCCAACCGGCCTTGGTTGCTGAGCCCACTGAGGAATCCAAGGACCCCGGGGGAAGTCCGCTACAATGATGCACATGGGTGGACACGTCGTGTAGTGGAGCGTGCTTTGGGCTTCTGAAGTCTAGATTTCGGTGTCTGGACAAGAGCAGTTGTGCACTAATCTACTCTCCCCAAAGGTGTGTCAGATCATAGTTGCATGCTGCATGCTCCACAACCTGGCCTTGCGTAAAGAGATCCCCCTGCTCCTGGACGATGATGAGCAACAGATGCCCCCCGCTGCAAATCCACATATGCCCAGTGACGGTGATAGTGGAGAGGAAGAAGGTGTTGACCTGCGTCAACAGCTCATCGACAACTACTTCCCTTGAGTGTAAGTAACATTGTACAACAGTGACATTGTCTGTTGGCTTTGATGGTAGTGGCAAGGCATAGATGAGGTTTTTGGCTGCTGGCTGTTGTTGTCTCACTGCTAATGGCTGATGTGTGTGGCACAGTGTATTGTTTTCCACATACCTCCTGTCTATGTTGATGGTGTTGGTCATTGTTATGTGTGATGGCTTTTGTACAGTGTTGACTAGTGGTGTGTTGTTGCTGTAATGGCATCACCTGACAACTAAATGTCACTCTCTTGTGTCTTTCTAGGTTCCTTCACCCCATCAATGCCTCGTCACAATCAGAGCTTGTGGTACTTTGGTATCTGAGTTGACATTGTACATACTGTGATAAACATGGAACTGACACAAAGGCATAGGTGTGTAGAGAGTGTTTATTTTCAAATCGGTTTTGTTAAAATTTAAAGTGGTTGTTATGAGATTTGTGCAAAGTGAGTGTATGAGTTGTCAGTGATGGTAAATGAGAAAAATAGTGTAGTCACCACATTGATGTAATCACACAGTCCAACAAACTCCTGCCATCAACATGGCAATGTGGGATAGGATAATCAACAAAGTCAATGTCCAGGGCAACACAAGTGGCATCATGGCTGGCTCAGCGACTTGGCTTTGGTTGGTGCTTTGCCACGTGATCCTCCCGTGGTGTTTCTCGGACGTCCCCTCTTGCGTTAGGCAGGGGGGCCTCTGCTGCAGGCTCAGCGGTGTCTGAGGAGTCATTGTCTTGCAGCTCACCCCTCTCTGTGGCCGCAGCTGAGGTGGTGGGAGTATCAGCAGGCTGGCCACTGGAGGGGGATTGAGCCGTCATTTGAGCAGCATGTCTCTCCCTTCAAACACCCACAAGCTGGCCCATGAGATCCACAAGTTGGCCCATACGTGTGTCCATGGACCTCAGCAGCAGGCGGAGCTCATGCACTTCTTCAACAACCTGGCCCATCTGTCCCTGGTTCTGTTGGTATGCACCAAGGACTCTTGCAATGGTGGCCAGGGCTTCTGTCTCAGTGTCCTCCTGTGATTGTCCCCCAGTTGCACTCCCACCTGCCCTGCTGACACGGACCTGTGGCGTTGGGAGTCGACGCACCTGCACACTCTCTCTGGCATCCTCGGATTGTGTGGTGGTGTTGCTAACCACTGAGGCAGGGACAGTGTTGCAGGCAGCAGTAGTGATGGTGGAGGTGGCTGCCGCACAGGTCGTTATAGCAGGGGTCAGCGCTGTGGTTGTCGCTGGGGTGGTGGTAGTGGTGGTGGGGACAATGAGGCCCTGAGATGGAGTGCGCCCTGGCAGTCCTGAGGGGCCAGGTTGTTGCTCCTCATCCAAGAAACGTAGAGAATCAGCATCAGAGAGTTCACGTTCTGGGGGGGGGGGAGACTGGCTCTGCTGGTTGTTGGTGTTTTCAGCAGCAGTTGCTTGAGGTTCTCCTGTTGAACATAGGTTATATTGTCAGTTAAGTGCACTCCACAGGCTTGGTGTCAGACTTTTGGATGTTACATTTGATATGCCAAACAGTTTACATTGCAATCACTTGTTATTGGTAAAAGATTATCAGCATCTTGACATGATGATGTGGTACATACATTACTTGTCATTAGTGTGACATGTAAATTGCAACCATGGGACACGTACAGATAGTGTGTTTACAAGGACATGTCATCATCTACCAACTTGGTGCACATCAACTTTTGTTAATGCGTGGTTTTTGTTTACTCTTCATAGAATCTGTTTCAGCTATGCAAAAACTAGACATTTGATTATTTGAAATTTTCTTTCATATCATGTACTGTTGTTGTTTTGACAGATTGACTGTGCATGTTTGGTGTTCATATAGGCCTTCATGCTCTGACACCATGGCACTTACACATTGCATTCTGTGCTGTGCATGATTGGGCCATGAATTTGCTTCACATGTGACTTGGTGAGTCAAAGTGTAATTTCTGTGACAGTTACATGCGCTTAGCTGTCTGCACACTGGATGTAACATTTGAATCTATACAGAGTTGGCTGACATGTGAGGGATGTTGTGGTCATATGGCTCCATGCATTTTGAGAAGGATGACAGGGTGCATGCACTGACTACCTACCTGTTAGGTAACACAGTGGAGGGAAATGGCTGCCACATGGTTCTGGGGGGGGGGGGAGTGTTCCATCCTGCTCAACTGTGGGACAAGGGTGCCTGGTGGGAGTTGTAGTGCTGCCTGCCTATCCACAAACCCCCTCCCTGTTAAGATGGCTACCTACCTGTAAGTTTGAGGAGAGCATTGAAATGGCTGCCACATGGTTCTGGGGGGGGGGGGGTTCCATCCTGCTCAGGGGTGAGACAAGGGAGCATTAGAAGGCTACCTGCCTGTAAGTTTGAGGAGAGCAATGATACTACTGCCACATGGTTCTGGGTGGGGGTAGTGTTCCATCCTGCTCAGGGGTGAGACAAGAGAGCATGAGAAGGCTACCTACCTGTAAGGTTGAGGAGAGCAATGAAATGGCTGCCACATGGTTCTGGGTGGGAGAAGTGTTCCATCCTGCTCAGGGGTGAGACAAGAGAGCATGAGAAGGCTACCTGCCTGTAAGGTTTAGGAGAGCAATGAAATGGCTGCCACATGGTTCTGGGTGAGGGGAGTGCTCCATCTTGCTCAGCTGTGGGACAAGGGTGCCTTGTGGGAGTTGTAGTGCTAGCTACCTATACACATACACCCATGGAAATATTGCTAGCAACCTTTGAGGTGATTCAGAGGATGGAAATGGTAGATTTGTGAGAAATGTATTGGGAAGAGTGTGTTGTACGTAAGTGCATTTTGGTCTAGGAAGTGTAGCTTTCTAGTTGTGCAAGACAGTACATGGCAGTGTAATGGGATACATTTGTTGGTACTTACCAGCCTCCACTCCCCCGGGTATTCCTGTGAGACTCTCTGGATGCAGTATGGCAAGCACTTTCTCCTCCCATTCGGTGAATGTTAGTGGTGGAATGGGAGGGCCACCGCCAGTCCTCTGAGCCAGCTCATGGTTCTTGTTGGCACGCTCTTTCACCCTGGTCTTGAGGTCATGCCACCTCCTCTTGATGTCATGCAGTGTGCGCAGGGTGGTCCCTACTGCATTGACTTTGTTGACTATCCTTTCCCACATTTGATTTTTTCTGACTAGTGGTGTCTGTTGGACCATGCTTCCAAACAAATGTGGTTCTACTCTGATTATCTCATCTACCATGACTGACAACTCATTGTCTGTGAATGTTGGCATTTTTTTCTGTGCCATGGTGTGTGATGTGCAAATGGGTGACAAGTGCAGGTGGGAAGGTGGTGGTGGAGATGTGTGAGGTGTGTGTTGGTGTGGGTGGTTGTGATGGTGTGATGTGTGATGATTTGCCTCTCCTTTCTGCTGTGGTGTTTGGCCCTTCACTTCTGGAGTTATGCAAAGGATGCTGGCCAGGGAGGGGGTTGGTTTTATACTCAGCTATGTGGGTGTGTCCAAATGGAGTATTCATGTCAGGTGTGTTTTCTGGGTTGACCTAGGATTTGTATTTTTTTTTGCCATGGGGATGTGTCTTTGGGGTGTGTCACATATTTTTTAAAGCAGCGGAAAACAATCAGCCACACTTGGTAGCCTTGTTGTGTGGTTGCATTCGACCGTCATTCCTCTTTCCACGCGACCGCAGCTGTCTGAACGAAATGATCGTTCCGCCAGCTCTGCCATTCATCTTTTCGCGCAACCGCGGCGGTCGGAAACGACTGATCGTTCCGCTTGCTCCGCCATTTTATCGTAATTTCACTTGCGGTCATTCCGCTGGTGGATCGGCGTTTTTAATTCTTTCTGCAGCATTACCGTCCGCCGCGGTCGGATTTGCTGGTTTTCCGGACGTTGCCTGCGGAGTTTTGTAGAATCCGACCGCCGCGGTCGGATTTTCCAATCATTGCATCGTAATGTGACTGGCGGTTTTGCTGCGGTACATGCGGACGGTTTTTTTCCACAACCACGGCAGTCGGAGTGCTTTTCCGTCCACCATCGTAATCGGGCCCAGTGTTCGGTCGCATCCTATTGAGGCGATCGGGACCGCCGACTGGGTGTCGATCGGTCCCAGGACCATGTCGGTGTCAGCCGGAAGTAATTCCGTCCGACATCATAATGAGCCCCTTAGAATTAATTTACTTCCCACCTAAAATAAAAAAGAAATTATACAATTAACATAATTAATTATCAATTGAATAATTAATATTAATTAACAAGTAATTATCAATTAATTTACTCCCCACCCTGTACCCCTATAAACCCCACAACCCACACCTAAACAAAAAAATACACAATTAACATAATTAATTATCAATTAAATAATGAATATTAATTAACTACTTAGGACCTTATTACGATGTCAGGCAGACGAACTGTTGTGAGAAAGGAACTGCCCGACCATAGGTTGCGATTCTGACGTCCCAATTTGGATGCCACTGCTCATAGGGCTGTCAGAAACATCCATTTTCCAATGGAAGCTTGTGCGGCGGGCGGAAAAGGCTGTCGGTGGCGGGCCCTCCGCCATCGTAATGACCTCCTAAATTATAACCATGTATATTTATTTAAACAATATTAGTGACTTCAATATTTTAAAAAACGATATTACTTACCTTAAATTCGATATTCTTGACAACTATATTCTTGCTGACAATATTACCATATCACAATATATTTTATGCGATATTTTGGTAAGTCAATAGTTTGTTCTCGATATTTTGTCTGAACACTGTTATATGGAAATAGATGATTAGTACAACTGTCCTTTTATTGCTAGAGACCAACCACTATATAATTGGCAAATTCACTTATAAGTTGGGATTTTGGTTTTATGGTATTTATTTTGAAGCCATTTTCATCTGTAATTTTGAATAGTTATTTTTTTTGTCTGTATTTATCCATATTTATTTTGTATTTTTTGAAAAAAGAACCTGAGATTAGTATATTTTCAAATGTATTTAAGCAATAAAGGTACAGATGTAATTGCCTACCTGATATGCTTTAGAGCTATATGAGCAAAAGAAACAATTGATGGACGGAATGCTGGACAATGCAAACATTCACCCCCAGTCACAAGGATCTGGGTTTAATCCATCATTCTTTTGCTCACCACACCACCCCAGTTTGGACCCAGCCATATGCAAATCAGTCTTGACCCTGTTCCTTGTGGGAACAGTCCAGCCCGAACTGCCAAGCCAGGTCCTCCCTGGACCGGAAACAAGCATCCTGGGACCGGTTTCAGGGCATCACCCTTCTTCAGCCAGGCTAGCTTGAATCCAATGGTGTAGTGAGCACGGGACCCACGTCTGGGCATACCCTTCCCACTTAGGGCGACATATGCAAAAGAAACAATTGATGGACGGAATGCTGGACAATGCAAACATTCACCCCCAGTCACAAGGATCTGGGTTTAATCCATCATTCTTTTGCTCACCACACCACCCCAGTTTGGACCCAGCCATATGCAAATCAGTCTTGACCCTGTTCCTTGTGGGAACAGTCCAGCCCGAACTGCCAAGCCAGGTCCTCCCTGGACCGGAAACAAGCATCCTGGGACCGGTTTCAGGGCATCACCCTTCTTCAGCCAGGCTAGCTTGAATCCAATGGTGTAGTGAGCACGGGACCCACGTCTGGGCATACCCTTCCCACTTAGGGCGACATATGCAAAAGAAACAATTGATGGACGGAATGCTGGACAATGCAAACATTCACCCCCAGTCACAAGGATCTGGGTTTAATCCATCATTCTTTTGCTCACCACACCACCCCAGTTTGGACCCAGCCATATGCAAATCAGTCTTGACCCTGTTCCTTGTGGGAACAGTCCAGCCCGAACTGCCAAGCCAGGTCCTCCCTGGACCGGAAACAAGCATCCTGGGACCGGTTTCAGGGCATCACCCTTCTTCAGCCAGGCTAGCTTGAATCCAATGGTGTAGTGAGCACGGGACCCACGTCTGGGCATACCCTTCCCACTTAGGGCGACATATGCAAAAGAAACAATTGATGGACGGAATGCTGGACAATGCAAACATTCACCCCCAGTCACAAGGATCTGGGTTTAATCCATCATTCTTTTGCTCACCACACCACCCCAGTTTGGACCCAGCCATATGCAAATCAGTCTTGACCCTGTTCCTTGTGGGAACAGTCCAGCCCGAACTGCCAAGCCAGGTCCTCCCTGGACCGGAAACAAGCATCCTGGGACCGGTTTCAGGGCATCACCCTTCTTCAGCCAGGCTAGCTTGAATCCAATGGTGTAGTGAGCACGGGACCCACGTCTGGGCATACCCTTCCCACTTAGGGCGACATATGCAAAAGAAACAATTGATGGACGGAATGCTGGACAATGCAAACATTCACCCCCAGTCACAAGGATCTGGGTTTAATCCATCATTCTTTTGCTCACCACACCACCCCAGTTTGGACCCAGCCATATGCAAATCAGTCTTGACCCTGTTCCTTGTGGGAACAGTCCAGCCCGAACTGCCAAGCCAGGTCCTCCCTGGACCGGAAACAAGCATCCTGGGACCGGTTTCAGGGCATCACCCTTCTTCAGCCAGGCTAGCTTGAATCCAATGGTGTAGTGAGCACGGGACCCACGTCTGGGCATACCCTTCCCACTTAGGGCGACATATGCAAAAGAAACAATTGATGGACGGAATGCTGGACAATGCAAACATACACCCCCAGTCACAAGGATCTGGGTTTAATCCATCATTCTTTTGCTCACCACACCACCCCAGTTTGGACCCAGCCATATGCAAATCAGTCTTGACCCTGTTCCTTGTGGGAACAGTCCAGCCCGAACTGCCAAGCCAGGTCCTCCCTGGACCGGAAACAAGCATCCTGGGACCGGTTTCAGGGCATCACCCTTCTTCAGCCAGGCTAGCTTGAATCCAATGGTGTAGTGAGCACGGGACCCACGTCTGGGCATACCCTTCCCACTTAGGGCGACATATGCAAAAGAAACAATTGATGGACGGAATGCTGGACAATGCAAACATTCACCCCCAGTCACAAGGATCTGGGTTTAATCCATCATTCTTTTGCTCACCACACCACCCCAGTTTGGACCCAGCCATATGCAAATCAGTCTTGACCCTGTTCCTTGTGGGAACAGTCCAGCCCGAACTGCCAAGTCAGGTCCTCCCTGGACCGGAAACAAGCATCCTGGGACCGGTTTCAGGGCATCACCCTTCTTCAGCCAGGCTAGCTTGAATCCAATGGTGTAGTGAGCACGGGACCCACGTCTGGGCATACCCTTCCCACTTAGGGCGACATATGCAAACATTTGCCAATTTCTTTAGACTCTCCTGCATGTCAGTATGTACAACTATTGGCCTAGCGGTCATGGCTGACAGCATCAAAGATCACTCAAAAAAGACCTGTTTCCGGTTTTTCCAAGTTTAAAAGTAAATGCAGAGAGAGAAAATATGATTTTCTCTTTGTATCTGCAAACATCAGTAAAAACAGAAAACCGGAAGCCTTACATAGGTATTGTCAAAATTGTTCTCTAAAACATATACGGAGCAAAATCTGCCATTCATTGGTCTGGAATGACTTCTTTGCAACACTTTGCTTCACTTTGCACCAGCGCAAGGCCTTCGTTGATCTGAGCTGCAGTGTTCTCTCTTGCTGTTGGACATCTTTGTTAACAACAGTATCACTATATCTCTCTATGTTACTATTCAAGCGTAATAATACTTTGAATGTGTACTACTATCTCAATTCATTCTGAGGACATTTTATTTTATTTTGCTGCTTTCACCTATATCTTGGGGCTCATTATGATGTCGGGCGGACACCGTAGTGGTCTGGGACCGCCTGACCTTAGGTCGGCAGTCTCGACCTCACAATTTGGTCAGAAACATCCATTTTGCTATGGCAGCTTGTGCGGCAGGTGGAAAAGGCCCACAGCACTAGCTGCCATAGCAAAATGAATGTTTGGAAACATTCCTGCTCCATGTGGCAGGCACCGTGAGCAGGGATGTTTAGGGGGGCACCATAGGTTCACCTCAGGCCCCACAATGGAGGGCCAGGGGTAAGGGGGCCCTGCTAGGGGCCCCCAAAGTCATTTTTCTGACAGCCTTTCTATGCCGGAAAGGCCGAAATGGAAAGGCTGTCGGAAAATTACATCATAATCCTGACGGCAAAGTCGAGGCTGGCTCTGCCATCATTATGGGATTGTGATCATTTCTGATGCAAGGAGCCTGTCGGAACAGCAGCGGACGGTCCCTCCACCCAATGCCTCCACCTGCCGCATCGTAATGCGGCTGGCGGACCGCAGGGGCAGATGTTGGTGGGACCGACACCGACGTGCTATCGATGTAGGACCCACCGACATCGTAATTAGGCCCTTCATGACTTTCAGTTCTGGGCATGAATAACTGCATCTGTTTGTCCTTTTCATTGCCTTGGATGCTAAATTAGGAATTATCTCCATTAATGAAAAACTTGGTGACATTTAAAGAATTCTTCACTGTTTCCAATGGCACTTCTGGTGTCTTTCTTGGTCTGCTGAGCATTAAGGTCCACAAGCACTTCTCAATGTGCATTCTGTTGTCTCCTGATTACAAGTAGGTCTTTGATTATGCACCTGCAATTCTCCATATTCCCACACATCTCACCTACAATTTCTTAAATCACTTGCCACATTCGACTGATAGCCTTCTGCACCAAGGCTAACTGACGACAAGTACATGCTGACAGGAGAGTGGGGTTAATGACAAAATATTGATTTAAAAATATTGTGTGACATGACTATTGTGTCAAAAATATTTACTTATAAATTATAGAAGGTAAGAATATAATTTTCTTTTTTATGTTTATTATAGATATCATTATCATCATTAGGTGTTCATAATAATAATATATTAGTTTTAAAAAGTGTAGTTTGTAACTTTTAAAGTGTAATTACTTCTTTTTTCACCTCTAATTAGTAATATATAATTCAGCAGCAGGTTGTTGGGTTAGTATAGAATACAGTGACAAATTATTTAAATGATAAATTAGTGTTTTTATTTGTAATTAATTTGTTATGGTAATGAAATATTAAATTGGCAAATAATTATGTATATTGACTAACAGATTGTTATTTTAATTGCGTAAGTGTATTTCATGATTTTTACCATATATTTTATGTTTGCATAGTTTCTTTTACACTGTTTTATTAATCTTTTTCAAGATAGTGATATGATAAACACATGCAGGACATCTGAGCACAATTGGAGGCATAAACCTATAACACTGAGGCATAAGTAGAATAGGATGATACATTAGTGGATGTCCAAGGGCAGTTCTACATGTAGGCACATCCAAGTAACACATATTCAATCACAATTGGCGGTAACCACCAGGGCAGGAATACAAGTTGAGGACTTTGATAGTGTTATTCGGCAATCTCCTTTATTTAGTCTCAATCCTCTTCAGTATATGCCAGGCCCGGCCCAAAAAATTGAGTCATGCACTCAACTGGACCTTTCTGGATTTCTGTCCATCCTGCAATCAATTAAATCAGGCTCTCCCTTAGACCCACTTCCTCCAGCCAAGTTGGGGCTTCTTGATCTTGACTTGCTGCAAGTGGTGATGGATTTGCTCAATTCCTCACTTTATGAGGGCTGTGTTCCACATTCCTGGAAACACGCTATGATCCTCCCACTTTTAAAGAGCCCAATCTTGATCCAACCAACTGGGCTAATTTTAGACCCATTTCTCTGCTGCCTGTCTTTTCCAAAATTTTGGAGAAGCATGTAAACTCATGGCACGTAAACTCACCACCTTTGTGGATGCCCAGCAACTTCTTCACTCTTCCCAATTGGGTTTTAGATCTGGACACAGTATGGAGTCTGCCCTCTTGGGAGTCACATACTCCTGGATGAGGGCGGAACAGCCGAGCTGATCCGAATGGATCTTAGCGCAGCCTTCGATACAGTGTCCCACTCCATCCTAGTGGATAGATTGATGACTCTGGCTTTGAGGGAACAGCCTTAGCTTGGCTGACTTCTTTCTTGAAAGATAGGTCATTTCAAGTTTTTTCATCAGATGCAAGGTCGGGGATTTGTGCCCTGACCTCAGGTGTACCCCCAAGGTTCTGCGCTGAGCCATACCCTGTTCAACCTTTATGTCCGCCCGCTTGTGGATGTGGTAGACAGCTATGGCTTGACATTGTTTTCCTACGCAGACGACACACAAATACTTTTTTCTTTGTCGTCCTCACAGGGGCACAAACCTGATGCTCTTAACCTTGGTCTAAGATGAGTTGAGTCCTGGAATGAAAGTAACTTGCTTGAACTCAATGGTGATAAAACTGAGGTTATGGTTTTATGTAGGAATCCACAGCTCTGGGGCCTATAACATTGGCCTGAGTTTTTGGGGGTTCTTCCAACTTTATCCCCCAAAGTGAAAAGCTTGGAATTTTGGCTGAATGAAACTCTGTCTGTGCGTCCCCAAGTGGCCAAAATGGCATCCACCTGTTTTGCTGTGATGAAGTGGGTGAGGAAGATTATTTGGATCAAAGAACACGGATTCAGGCCCTGAAACTCTCTTGAGTGGATTATGGTAACATTCTCTACCTGGGAGTTGACAAAGCTGTATTCGCTGTCTGCAGGTTGTGCAGAATTTAGCTGCAAGACTCCTTTCTCGGCTTCTGAAGTATGCCCCGGCTTCTCCTATTCTTCATGAACTGCACTGGCTTCCAATTGAAAGGAGAGTGCAATTTAAAACTCTGGGGGCATATTTACAAGCCCCTATCACCATAGGAATGTCATGTTTTACAATGTTCCTGTGGTGATAGGGGCTTCTCCTTATTTACAAGGCAGCGTTAAGCCACTTAACGTGGATTAACACCGCCGTTAAGCTACTTAACGTGACTTAACACCTCCTTGTAAATAAGTCACCCTTTCACGCTATACTTAGCATGAAAGGGGTGGGCAATGGGTGTTGCAGTGGGCGTTCCGCCACAACACCTATTGATTTTGACTCTGCCCCATATTTACAAGGGTGGCATAAATATGGGGCAGCTCCAAAATTAGGACCAGGAAAAACCCGGTCTTAAATGGCAAAATGAGGAGAAATGCTTTATTTCTCCTCATTTTTGCTGTTTCTATGTGTGCTGCATAGTGCAGAACTCCGAGGCCATCATCACTCGTCGGCCGCTGAAGTATGCACAGAGAGACACAATTGGGCCTCCCATCCCATATAAACTTCTGGTGCAGGACTTTCAAGAATCGTAACCATCCCTGCGGGATCCAAACCGGTAAATTCTCAAAGTAGCAAAAGATGCATGGCAGCATGACCATTTTTGCTAGAGCTGACCTAGTCATGGTGAGGAGTCTTTGAGTTCATCAAAAAGCCATGTTGCCTTTCAGGGTTGGCAGAGCACTCCCCAGGTTAACAACCCTTGTGTTTGCATCAAAGCAGTAGACTTTAACTCAAGGATATTTAAAAACCCTGGGTTCCCATTGGATTCCCAATTGTTGAACAATCCCTGGGGATCCCACAGTTCCAAAGACACAGAGAACGCACAAGTCTTCCTCCAGTTTGCACACAGCCCAGATACCCTACCAAGTTCTTTTAGGAGGGCCACAGAACCCCCATTTGGGCCTCTCTCAAATACAATAGCATATTGTCAGCATGTAGCAAGACTACATGCTCTCTATTGCACAGCTGTATACCTGTAACCTGCCCTTTAGCTCTGATAATACTCAAACCACATCAGGGAGAGCGGGCAGCCCTGCCTAGTTCCTCTTTAAATTGTGAATGGATCTGAGATGCATTATCATGTGCGAACCCTTGCACGTGCATTTGTGCACAGGAGAGAAACTCATGTGCTCCATCCCTCACCCAATGGCATCCTACTCATGACTGCTCACAGGTAGTCCCACTGCAGGGTATCGAATGCCTTCCATATATCAGTTGACAATACCAGTGCTTCAATATGCCGAGACCGTAGCTTTTTATTTAGGACGCAGTATAGCCGTCTAATGTAATAGGAGCTATTCCGTTAAGGAATAAAGCCATTATGGTATTCATGCACCAGAGTATGTAGGTGGGACTGCAGCCATTTGTCTAGAACCTTGCTAAGGAATTTATAATCCAAATTTAACATGGAGAGAGAGGTTGATAAGATGCCACATCCTGTGAGTCACCACAGTGTTTAAGAATGGAGGCTATAAAACCCCCTCTGTAGTATCAAGCAAGGACCCTTATTCCAAAGACTCCACATACCTGTTTGCCAGCTTCGGCACCTGGAGTGATGATTGGGTGTGATAAAATACTACAGGTAGGCCGTCTGAGCTGGGTAAGTTACCCCTCACCAGCTTCTTAAGGACTCCTCTGATTCCAGGCACTGAAATAGGTCCACCCAGTGCATCCCAATCCTCAACAGTCATCTGTGAGAGCGTCGCCCTGGCCAGAAATGCTTCAACAACCTCCTCAGGTATGAGTTTCATTTACCATATAGCTCCATATGATATGATGCTGTGTAAATTCCCCATGAAAGTCTTATTAGGCGTAAACTGTCACCCCAGGTGAGTCGGATATCTGAGTGATAGGGCACCCTCTATTCTCAGATTGTATCAACCATTAGAGTAGTCTCCCCTCTCAGCCCCCTTCTGTGTGGACAGTGGTCAGGCACTCATGCCAGTGTGCTTGCATGTTTCTCCCGCTCCTCCCCTAGTCAAGGCTTAACTAAGGGGTTCCTCGTGAACTCCCCTCCAGCCATCGAATGTTATCTTCTAGTTCAGATAAGTCGCTATGAAGTGATTTTCCGATTTCCCACAGATTGGCCGAGGCGGTAACCAAATACCACCACTTTTAAAGCACCCACTCTACATTATTCTGCATTTGATGGTGATTAGTTTTGAAATATTCCCCAATCATGACTGCTAAGGGGCTTCTAAATGTGGATTCATGCAGATAGGTTGTTGGGAGCTGCCAGGAGGGAATGAGTGATGCATGTCTACCCCATCGGATGCCCATGTGTAACGGGTTATGATCCGAGATTGTACATCCCAGGTATTCTATTTGTGTGATCTGTACACTGACCTTGGCAGAGCACACCATTTTGTCCAGATGAACGTGGAGATCGTAAACCTGTGAATAACATGAGTATTCCCTCCATTCCATGTTTCTCAATCTTCATGGATTGCACGGGTCCTAGTGTCCCATCCATTCTTTGAAGTCATGCGCCAACCTAACTAGGGTCAGCAATAGGGGGCCCTGATCTGTTGAGAATAGTTTTGCCACACAGTTGTAGTCACCCCCTCCCCCCAAAATGAGCAGAATGTGGGCTTAAAATGAGAAAATGGGCGCCAGTGATGCCAGAAAGTGTTCCTGTCCTACATTTGGAGAGTAATTGCTGCCCAGCACTTTCTGCAAGCCATTAACTCTACCAAACAGAAAGACATAGTGGGCCTCATTGTCTACACAGGTTCTCATGACATCTAAAGGTGTCCCAGGCCTCACCTAAATCAGGGACCTACTGGAGAATGGAAAATATCCCATAGCATAAACCTGGTTCCTCTGTTTCCATTTAAATTTGGCCACTTCCTGCGCCCCTACCAGGTGCATCTCCTGGAGGGGGGCCACATCGACACCACTGCATTTCAGAAATAACAAAAATGTGTAGCGTTTACTAATGGATCCCATCCCTCTGACATTCCTGATGAAAAGGGAATATTTTAGTTGTCATTGAGTTGCAGGACCCCAGCATCTCTTTTCCATTACCCCCACACTAAGGAGCCAACATTCTCCACAAGTTTATGAAAACGGTACTATTGCACGAAGCGTATTAGCAAGCATGCGCTGCATGCACTCCCTTCCTTAAAGTGCCAAAGGAATTTCTTGTTGGCCACTTCTGTAACGTGAAGCGCCTCGTACTATATTCAGCCAAGGTCAGACTGGGAACTAAAAGCACCCATTGCAAAAATGTTCACACCAGTCACGCTCCCTTGCTTCCTCCTATGTTTCTCTGTTTCTATCCATTCTCTGTCCCTCTCCTTCCACCTCTTCTCCCTCTGTAATCTCTCTGTCTTTCTCTTTCTTTCACCTTAAACGTACTGCTGTTGTTCTACTGAAATTAGCTTCTGGGAGCTGTGGGAAGTGAAAGAGGCAGCAGCAGCGGCCATTGCCGTTCACATTTCGACCTCCAATGGCTCCAGGCCTCCAGCGCACCGGAGAAAGCCCGGTGAGATAAATGGGCAGGGAGGTCAACTTTATCCTTTGAAGGTTCCTCTTCAAGGTCATTAGACAGAGTTGTACAACTAAATGTGTTTCACCTCAGAGCGGTCCTTCCCTTTAAGGGCCTGTCCTGTAGCTTATTGTTCAACACCTGTATGAAGCTCTCTTTAAGGGCTGGATGTAGCTGTGCCTCCTAGCGTGGCGACCGAGAAAGTGTAAACTAACTGGGCTTCCCACAGACCACTTAGACGGCTGTAGCATTATTACTGTTCTCTTTCCCGTACTTCTATGCCTTCGCATCTGCTTTGGCTTGACTTCTGTGCGTGATTTGAGTTGATCTCAGATGATCTCACTAAAGGCGCCTGAGCCGCATGGATTTCCATCAGTGCTGGTGGATTCGCTTTGCCTGGCTGGCGGGAGGGGGCATTGCTACTGAAGGGTGCATTGCTACTGAAGGGTGCACACATTGACGGGGGATTGTAAGGCTCCCTCAGTATCCCCCCACCCCTCGGTGTCCCGGGCTGCGGGGGAGGAGCAGCCGGAAGTGGCAGGTTACAGATTCTCCGCGGTGAGAGAGATCGGCGCAGGGGCATCTTGGATACTGCGCGCGTGCAGCAGCGCAAGGACCCTCTCCCCTCGGTAGTGTCTGTCTGAGCAGCACCAGCCGGGCTCGGGGCTCCGCCTGGCACTGACTTCGCAGCTGCAGCAGCGACATGTTCAACCGCAGCTCCTGGAAGAGGCACTCGGGGAGATCGGTGAGTGTTGTCTGCCGTTTTGGGCATTCACTTCCCCCGCAGCGCTGCTGGCCTTGGACGGGGAGGGGACACGACCTGCGAGAGCATGGCCTGCTCACCAGGGCGACTGTGCTGTGCGCGCAGGAATGTGCTAAGCTGTCCTGCGCTGCTTTTGCACAGGGGCGAGGGTCATGCCACGGGGGTAGTGTTGATTGCCCCCACAGGGGTTCTGATCTACCCTGGCCTAGGACTCCTAGTGGGCTCGAGTTGGATTGCGCCTGCGACGCACTTGGGAACTAAAGGATGCGCAGGAGTGAAGATGGGATGGGCTGAGTGGGAGGAAACGGGAGCAGATGCACCGTGTGTGGGAGGATGATGCAGAGACGGACCGATTCATAGAGGAGGGTGCAGGGGAATTAATGTGGCGAAGAAGGCACGTGTGGATGGGGAAGAAATAGATTTAGAAGTGGGTGGGTGCCTTAGTACACGGAGACATGCATGCCAGAGTGTCCGGGATACGTGTGTTGCGCAGTTGAAGAAAAGGGGACGAGTCAAGTAATTCCTGGGTGTGTGGCTGTACTGAAGGGTGGGAGCTAGGCGACATTTCTTTGTCAATTCAAATAGAACACAGAGTTAAAGGATGAACAGGTGGGCGGATGGCAGAATGGGCGCATGTACAGAAAGATGGCCATCAAGGAGGGGATGTCACGGGGGCTCGACGTGAGTGAATAGGCAATATGGAATGCGCGGGAAGGAATGATGTAGGGCCCAGAGGAATGGCAAGGGTACGGAATGATTTGGTACGCCGATAGGTGAAGGATTATGTCAGTTGGTGTGTGATTTGATGGGATGAATGGATGTGGAAAAAGGGAAGACATTCGGGAGAATTACATGTTTTTAAATGAAACCATTCTACAGTGTGGAGGATTACACAACGAGTGGAAGGAACAACTGCGTCTACAGCCTCATTATAGGCGAACGAAAGAATGATTGCAAATGTAGGGTGCGTGGACCTATTAAAGTGCGGAGGATGTGTGGCTTAGTTTACATGACTATAAAAAAGTAAGTTTTAGTTAAATGACTGCATAGCTAAAAAGACAGTCACGGATGGATGTGTGGATAGACACAAGATGATGGATGAATGAAGTATGGAAGGTAGATTTCTTAATGATTATAAGGGGCTTAGAGGGAGTAGGTGGATGGATGGATGCGTTTATAGATGGGCAGATGAAGCTATGTCGTTGTGCTGCGGACTAATGGATGCAGGGATAGAAAATGTGTAAGAAATATGTCAGACGAACTTCTGGATGAGGAACAGCTAGAAGGAATGTTTGTGAGTGGATTAATGGAGAGATCACTGTACTTACCTCTAAAATGATCAATTACTGGATGAAGC
This sequence comes from Calotriton arnoldi, assembly GCA_963921515.1. Lineage (NCBI taxonomy): Eukaryota > Metazoa > Chordata > Amphibia > Caudata > Salamandridae > Calotriton > Calotriton arnoldi. The sequence goes on from CAWUFW010001245.1 coordinate 1,860,743, forward strand.
AATGGACGCATAGATCAACAGGTGTGTGGGTGGATGGCAAGTGAATGTATAGATAACAAAGTAAATGAGAGGTATGGTGGAGGCATGGTTGTAAAGATGAATGAAAGAAGGCTTATGTGATGTACTACAAGGGGGACTGGGAGTTGGATTGAATACATGGTCATTAATTAAAAAAACGAGCCGATCATGGGTGTAGGCAAGAGTTGTGTGTGGATTGCAGTGTGAATGAGAACATAGGGGTGTGGAAAATGGAAATGCATGGGTTGATCGAAGTTTTGTAGGATTACTAGTGGGTCAATGAATTAATGAAAGGGCTGTATGTAGTTTCGTAGTAAACCATGTCTGGGATTACCATTACAGAGAAGCGATTTCACCCATACTGTTTAATGGAAATATGCAGGCTGAATCATATTTACCATTTTGTAGAACCCAATTCACAAAATGCATTTTTTGGGAAATTGGCTTTTGCATGCTAATGTTTTAAGGTGTCAATGCAATAGTTGCAGGTTTAACTTTGAGAAACATTTTAATCAGAAGCAGTAATTTCAGTGCTTAACTTCAGGGGTCATATTTCGGAAGCATAACTTTTACATTGCCAGACAATTACTTCGGATGCTTTTAATTCCCTGACCCCTCACCATACCTAAACTCCATCCATCTCTCAACCTCTCACAACTCCTAAACGCCATCCATTCCTACCCTCCTAAAAACCCCTTGCCACACATAATCTACACCATCCATGACCCCAAAGCTCCATCCTTCCCTGAACCCCAAAAAGTCCCTTTTACCCCTAAACTCCACCCCTTCCTGAACCCTAAAAACCCCTCACTACCTCTAAACTCCACCCATTCCTGAACCCTTGAACCCCTTTCCATGCATAAATCCACTCAGCTTTGAACCATTAAAACCCCTCATCACCCCTAAACTCCATCCATCTCTGAACTCTAACATGTCCCTCATCTTTCCATAACACCACACATCCCTTACCCCTTAAAACCCCTCAGAACCCCTAAACTCCATCCATCCCTGAACTCTGTAAACCCTATCTACAGCTACATTTTGCCTGCCCCTAAACCCTTAAGCTGCTCACCATACTAAACTAAACCTATTCCTGAACCCTAAAATTCTTTCTGGCTAGAAACTCTACCCATCCCAGATCCCTAAAACCCCTCACTACCCCTAAATTCCATCCATTCCTGAACCCTATAAACCCTTTGTTAGAAATGGGGGTCTCTATTTTTGTCCAAATAGGGACCCTTGCTTCTAGTCAGGGTAAGGGGGATACACACTTTAGATAACACCTGCTCACTCCCTGGGTAGCTTGGCACGAGCAGACAGACTTATCCCAAAGGCAATGTGTAAAGTATTTGTACTTAAAACACACAGTAATACAGTGATAACACCACAAATGGACAACACACCAGTTTAGAAAAATAAAATATCTTTATCTGAACTCAACAAGACCAAATCGACAAAAATCCAACATACAAGTATTAAGAATATGACTTTAGAAACGTTTCAAACAACTTGGTCCATAGAAAACTATGGATGCGTGATTTCTCTCAAAGTCCCAGTAGTTGCGACAAAATTCACAAGGCCAAACAGCTGCAAAGATGGGAAGCGTCGAAAAACAAAGATGCGTCAGTTCCTGCAACCATGGGGAGGCGATGCAACAGTTCTGCTGCATGCCGGAGACGTGATGCGTCGAATCCGGTCTGTAGGGGGAAGTGATGCGTTGATTACGAGATGGTTCTGGTCCGTGGGTGATGCGTCAGGAAAACTTGCCGCACAGGTACGATGCGTGGAAATCCTGGAGGCGTCGGCGATCGATGCGGCGGCGTCGAGCGGCGCTGCATCAGTTTCTTCAGCTGCGATCCCTCGATACATCGGTTCTTGCAGCAGCGGCAGACCCTGCATCAGTTTCGGCAGCAGCGCAGCGATGAGTGGAGATTCTTCTCGCACAGCAGTGCTGCATCAGGAAAACAGCTGCAAGAAGAGCAATGTGTCGATTTTCGTAGTTCTTCAGGTTTCTTCCAGCTCCCAGCAGCAAGCACAATCTCCAGAGGCCCAGAACTGGAACAGGCTCCTCCTGGCAGGTCAGAACTCTCAGCAGAATAGTTCAGGGGAGATGGGGGTGAAGTCTTTGTGGCCCTGAAACTTCAGAACAGGAGGCCAGCACACACAGGCCCTTGGAGATCTTCTTCAAGCAGGATCAAAGCAAAGTTTCAGTCTTTGTCCTCTCCTTGGCAGAAACAGCAACTGCAGGCCAACCCCCACAGCACACAGCAAAGGTGCAGTAGTCCTCCTCACAGCTCTTCAGCTTTTCTCCTTGGCAGAGGTTACTCTTGATTACAGAAGTAGTCTAAAGTTCTGGGGTTTTAGGTCTAATACTTAAATACTTATACCCCAAAATGTCTTTGTCTCTTTGTGCCAGTGTCTCTGAGCGCAGTCCAAACCAGTTCTGTCCTCACTGGTGCAGTATGACCACAGGGGGTGGAGACAGCATTGTGCAAGGGAGACAGGCCCTATTCAGGTGCAAGGAAATTTCCTCCCACTACTCTAAATTCAGCCAGGGTCTATTCAGCCCAGCTCTGAGTCATCCAGGAAGAGCCAGGCACACCTCAACCCCCCCAGTGGCTGTCTACAGTGAATGCACATCACCAGCCTCTGTTACTTCAAAACGAGACAGTTAATACACAAACAGGCAGAGGTACACAGAATGGTTAGACAAGAAAATGCCTACTTTCTAAAAGTGGCATTTTCAACCACATAATTTAAAAAACATCTTTACTAAAAGATGTGTTATTAAATTCTGAGTTCAGAGAGCCTAAACTTTATTTCTCTATCATGTCCCAATGGGAAGTTATACTTGTAAGATGTTACAAAGCATTTCCCATTCTATCCTATGGGGCAAGATAGCCTTTCAATAGTGAAAAATGAAATTGGCAGTATTTCACTATCAGGACATGTCACACCCACCAGTACATGTCCTACCTTTCACATACACTGCGTCTTGCCCAGGGGGTACCTTGGGCCTACCATAGGGGTGTCTTACAAGTAAGAAAATGGAAAGTTAGGGCCTGGCAAGTGGGTGCCCTTGCCAAGTCGACATGGCAGTTAACAAACTGCGCACAGACACTGCAGTGGCAGGTCTGAGATACCTTTTCAGGGCTTCTCATGTGGGTGGCACAATCAGTGCTGCAGGCCCACTAGTAGCATTTGATTTACAGGCCCTGGCACACTTAGTTCACTTTACTAGGGGCTTACCAGTAAATCAGATATGCCAATCAGGTAGAACCAATTGTAATCACAATTTACACAGAGAGCATATGCACTTTAGTACTGATTAGCAGTGGTAAAGTGCCCGAGTCCTATAGTCAACAACAACAGGTCAGGAAAAAATAGGAGGAAGAAGCAAAAAGTTTGGGGATAACCCTGCAAACAGGGCCAAGTCCAACACCCTTTACTTCTCTAAACTTTACGAATCACTGAACCTTAAAAACCCTAACCAGCGCTAAATTTGCCAATCCTTGAACCGTACAAACCGCTATACTCCACCCATCCCTGGATCTTAAAAAGTCACCTCTAAATACCATCCATCCCTTACCCCTCAAAACCCCTCACTACAGCTAAACTCCACCCATCCCTGAACTCTGAAAACCCTTTCTCCATCTAAACTTCACCCATCACTGAACCTTTAAACTTCTCACCACCCTAAACTAAACCCAGTCCTGGACCCTAAAACTCTTTTTGCCCATAAACTCCACCCATTCCTAAACTCTTAAAACCCTTCCCCACCCCTAAACTTTACCAATCTCTAAACCTTAATAACCTTCATCAGCGCTAAACTCGTCAATCCATGAGCCCTAAAAAAACGTTTACACCCCAACATTCCACTCACCTATTCCCAAGCCATAAAAAAACCACCACCCCTAAACTCCACCTATCTCTCAACCCGGAAAACCCCTTTCTGATCCTGAAATCCATCGATCCCTGACCCCTAAAAACTTCTCAGCACTCCTAAACAACAGCCATCCCTGAACCTAAAAAACCCTCATTCCCCATAAACTCCACCCAAGTTTAATATAATTTTGGATTTGTCCTTAGACATATCTGTCTCTATGATGTTTCTTTATTGTTTTATTTATTTGTATTTCCTTAAAATTGTTTTTCCTTAAAATTGTTTTCCCATGATTTGGCTTTCTCTAATGCAGTCTCTCATTTTTGGTTTTTCCAGTAATTCACATATATAAGCTGAAAGATCAACTTGAAATGGATATACACAGGGAAGAATGCTGCAATAGAATAACAGATAGAGAATTAGTGGATGGGTTGGTAGACTCGGACAAGACAATATGTGTGTGAATTAGTGCATTAATAACTGGAGAGTGAAATGTTGAAAATGGATAGATGGAGACATTTTGAAGGTTGAATGGCTATTAGTGGTGCTCGAACAGTTTTAAAAATAGGGGTGCTGGAATCCACAGTACATCACTGAAGTCAAGGGGATTGTGAAAAATATAAGAGTCACACAAAGTACAAGTGTAGCAAATGAGTCAAGCGAATTCAGCAGGAGAGTGAAATGGGTGCAATATGTAACAGGTGGTGCATTTTGGAACACACTAAGGGCCTGATTACGAGTTTGGTGGTCCCACTACCATGGTTGCATCAGTGTCATATTCACTGCCACAGACTAAATGATCCACCTGCCGTATTACAATGTTTTCAGATTTCAGAATGAAATACCGCCGGGGCACCACCACCAGTGATTCGCCAACAGCCGGAGTCGGTCAGGGGAAAGCAGCTTCCATAGGGTGGTACAGAGAAGTTTCTCCACCGTCCGAATGACGTGTTGGCTTTCTTACAAGCAGACCGTGGTTGTGAAACCGCCTGCTTTGAGTTGTCAGAAATGAAGGATCTGGGGTGCATACTCACCCATTTCCTTTTCTTCCCTTCAGTCTGCAACATGGATCCCTTCCTCCAGGTCCCCCTTCACAGCAGCATCTTGACACCGAAGAAAACGACCCTTTTGGCACCGAAATCCAGCTAAGTCCGTTTTGTAGTATTTACCCATTGATTGGACTGGGCACATATGGTCCAGACTCCAGCAATGGGTTGTAGGTATTTTTTCACATGTGTCATGCATATGTGTACATTCGGCACTTGTGCAGTCAGAATATACACACATGCATCGACAAATAGGAAAAAACATTTACTGCCATCAGAAAGACTGCTGCCAGCCCATTGGAGACATTGTAATATGGAGGGCAGGAGGCCGCTGCCGCGCCGGTCATCTTCAGAACGCCACCACGGTGGTACAGTGGTCAGACCTCCAAACTCGTAATCAGGCCCTAAATTACTAAAGCATGATGTGGTAGTGCATTGTCATTTACATATAGCCCATTTCCCAATTACATGGCCACTAAATTTGCAGAGACAACTATTTTACTGATAAAACATGGATGTTTGGGGGGGCACATCATGTGCCCCGCTGGCAACATAGCGGAGGCCCACGGAGGACGGGGGCCTGTTAGGGGCTCCCAAAGTCCCTTTCTGACAGCCTTTCCACGGCGGTGGGGCCACCATGAAAAGGCTGTGGGAAATGCACATCATAATCCCTACAGCGGTGCCTGCGCAGGGACCGCCTTCATGTAGGCATTACTGTCCGACCACAGCCCCGACAGGCTCCTTGAGTCTGTCATAAGTGGCAGTCTTTGCCCCCATCCACTGCGCTCTGACCACCAGTATCTTAATCCGGCGGTCAGACAGTTTCTCTGGATGTAATAGAATAATAATTACTATATTTCCAGTTTATGATTTCCGTTGATGCACTTTCTTGGCTCCAGATGTAACACATTGTTAAATAATTGTTTCCCTTTCTGTGAAGTGATATATTAAGCCTTTTCTGTGATTGCATCTGTAAACAGTTTAACAGTACAAATAAGTTATAAATTGACTTTTGCTTCTTGCGTTTTTAATATTTAAAAAAACGCAGTTACTTGTTATTTATTTACTTACTTGTTTGTTTTATTGAGATGTTTTGCATGGTTTTGAAGCTTTTTTCTTTTCTCATTTTAACATGAAGCAGGTGCTGAGTTTTCTGTTGAAAGAGAAAAAAAGTTATATTAATTAAAAATGGTATTTTGTTGCAAGTTTGTTGAGGGAGTTCGGTATATACATATATATATATATATTTATATATATTCGTTTCCAAAGGCGTCCCACATATATATATAAATATCCTCCGTTTTCAGCCCTTGTTTGGACATAGGCGCTTCTTCTTTGGGGCAGTGCGTGTTTCTCTGGCAGGGCCAAGCTGGTAATTAATGCATCCACATACCGCCAAGGCGACAATTGAACACACACTCACTTGGGATTTGGTTGAATTTTCTTTTTATTCGTGCAAAGGGGCCATTGCCATGCCCAACGCGTTTTGGTCCGTTCCTCGGACCTTGATCACGGGATGAATGTTTGATGTTCACAGACATCATTTATTGGCAGAAGATAAACCCACTCTTGAAACCCTAATGACAATGGGGATGAATCAACAGATTCGGAGTTAGAAGTCCTAGATAACTACCTACCGTCCTTGGGTGCTGGAATCAGTGGAAAGAAACCAAAGTCCTATTTTTACCCCAATTTACCACCGGGAAACAAAATAGATTTGTTTCATGAAGCAATCATTCATGATATTTACAAATTAGAAAACACAAATCAATGTAATAATCTATCTATAAAAGCAAGAAAAGCTTTAAAACAACAACAACAGGATGACTCTTTAGAAATCAGGCCAGCGGACAAAGGAGGTAATATTATAATCCAGAACAAACAGGATTATATTCAAGAAGCCAACAGACAACTAAGGGACACAACATGTTATGAAAGCATTAACAATCCTATATAAGAAATAGAAAACACATTACAACAATTATCTTCAAATTTGGCTGGACCAAGGACTGATTGATGAAGAAGAGAGAAAATATTTGTCAATAGATCAATCGACATTAGCCACTATATATTTCTTACCAAAGATACATAAGAACCAGGACAACCCTCCAGGGAGGCCGATAGTATCAGCCAAGGGATCAATACTGGAACCAATATCCAATTACATTGACTTCTTCCTTACATCCTTTGTAAAAGATTTGAGTTCGTACTTACGGGATACCACAGACCTCTTACAAAGATTAGAGGGCATTTTATGGCAAGAAAGTTACAAACTGGTAACTATGGATGTCATCTCATTGTATACCAGTATAGAACATCAAATTAAAATACAGGCCTGCAGGCTTTTTCTGGGCAAAAGAAACATTCAATTTCAACAACACAATGAGATGTTAATAGAAATGATCATGCTCTGTTTAACGAAAAATATATTTTTATTCAACAAAGAAATTTTTAAACAAATCAAAGGTACTGCCATGGGTTTTTCCTTTTCCCCAAATTATGCAAATCTGGTAATGGGGTGGTTTTGAACAAAAAATTGCATGGATACCAGAAAATGACAAATTTGTGGATAAAACAATCATGTGGTTACGTTTTATAGAAGATCTCTTCATCATTGGGACGGCACAAAGGAAGAATTTGCAGAGTATTTTGAAATATTGAACAATAATAGGGCTAACTTAAAATTCACATATGAAATCAGTTCAAAAGAAATAACGTTTCTGGACACTGGAATTTATGTGGATGAAAATACTTTGCTAACTATATTACATCGTAAAAAAACTGCTACAAATGCAATCCTCCATGCAGAAAGTTTCCATCAAAGCACACTAAAAAGAGAATCTTAGAACACATCATAGCGACGAAAATAAATAAATAATGATTGCGCCAATGCCATCGCAAAACATATGGAGAAAGTTCACAAAAGTAAATGGGAAGATCTAAGATTCTATGCTATTGAACAAGTACCCGCATCAGAAAGAGGAGGTAACCGGAAAAAACTACTACGACAGAAGGAATCAAAACATATTGTGTCATTAAGAACACTGAATCCGAGGGGTTTGAATCAGGATGAAGAACTTTATGTACATCTTTAGAGAATCAAGACTATTTGAGCAACCCAGACATTAAGGTGATTGGCAAGGGAACATGCGAGCTCACTGGAGAGCTTGAAATCCAACACCAATAGATCGGAGAAGGATTTGAGTGCAGCACCAAACATCAAAAACCAGAAAACATTCTTAAAAAATAATAAAAAAAGGAAAATGCTGGTGTACTTTGATGCTTGGCAATAAACAAAATTGTTCACCAGAGAGCTATAAACTATGGGAAATGAGTAACAAACTAACTGTATAATGTAATCTGCGATCAAATGAAAAATATGAAAATTATAAATTGCAATTATGCAAGATTATGCAAAAATAATTGTATAAATTAAGCCTCACAATAGCATTTAAAATGTGTTGGTTTTAAACATCTTGTGACACTATTAGCACTTTGAGCACCGTTGCACTTTATTAATAAATTTGCACAATGCACTTTGTCACTTTATAAATATGCCAAACTACATGTACCAGCATGCAAAGCCAACGGGAAACAGGAAATAGCTGTGATCATAGAAATAAATGATGTCTGTGAACATCAAACATTCATCTTGTGATCAAGGTCCGAGTAACGGACCGAAACGCGTTGAGCATGGCAATGGCCCCTTAGCACGAATAAAAAGAAAATTCAACCAGATCCCAAGTGAGTGCGTGTTCAATTGTTGCCTTGGCGGTATGTGGATGCATATATATGTACAAACTAAAACAGTCATCAACCTCTCAGACAGAGTGCTTAGTGATGCAGAATACAAGTACTTCAATTAAGATTAACTTTCTGCCCCACCGCAGATTTTGACTTTGTTGAAACAAGAGTGGACTTGTTTAAATACATACGAAAACTTAAACTGCAAAAAATACATACGCTACGTCACCAATTGCCTCCAAATCAAGAGACTGTTTCAACTGATGATATGGATGTACTCGTTGGTTCTGATTTAGACACTCTCCTGACTTTGCAACTCCTAGAGACCTCTGAATCAGACACTGACATTTTCCAACAGCCAGTTAACGACAATGCTCCACAAACAGCAGGCGTAACACAGACTGGTGGCAAAAGTGGCCTGAAGAGAAAGTCTAGAAGAATACCCCAAACAGAGTTTGATGCAATCGATGTCTTCAGTGACCCTGTTGTCACTGACTTAAAGAAACTAAGAGATTACAAACTCAATAAAAATAATAAAGATTACAATATTCCAATTGAACAATGGCAGGCTATTCAATCACTCAGAAATGATGATTCAATAGTAATAAAGCCCTCAGATAAGGGCGGTAACATTGTTATCTTTTCCCAGGAACACTATGTTGCGGAAGCCTTAAGCCAATTGGGAGACACAGATTGCTACTTGCCAACAAATAGATCTGTTTATGCAAGTTGTATAAAGACTTTCCATCAACTACTAATGACATGGAGGGAGGAGGGTATGATTGATATAGACAAATATAATTTCTTATTCTGTGAATATCCTGTTATCCCCACTTTCTATCACCTCCCCAAAATTCATAAAAACGCCAACAGACCACCAGGGAGACCTATTGTTGCATCTATCAATAGTTTATTATAGAACTGCTCAACCTATATTGATTATTTTCTGGCACCGTGGGCCAGAGACCTTAGCTCCTACATAAAGGACACTGGCGACTTTTTGAGAATTATTGAGGGCGTTACCTGGGAAGAAGATATGCTTCTCATTACATTAGATATCACAAGCCTCTACACATGCATTAATCATAAGGATGGTGTGGAGGCTGTGAAGTGGTTCCTGAAGAAGCGACCCCTTAAATACATCAAGCATAATGAGATGCTCTTGGCTATGCTTACTTTTTGCCTTGAGAACAACATCTTTATCTTCTCAGGTCATCTCTACAAACAACAGCGGGGGATGGCGATGGGCACGTGCTTCGCCCCCAGCTATGTGAATCTTTTCGTTGGCTGGTGGGAGAAGCACGTGGCCTGGAGGGACGTACCTGAACGATGGTTGGACCACATCGTATTATGGGCCCGCTACATCGATGACTTGTTCATCGTGTGGAAGGGCACCCGTCTTGCTGCTGAGGAGTATGTTACTTTTCTGAACTGCAATAATCTCAATCTAAAATTTAGTGGTCAAATCAGTAATACCAGTGTCTGCTACTTAGATGTAGAAGTCTATATAGACAACTCTAAAATCTCGACTCACCTATATAGAAAACCCACAGCGGGCAACGCTCTGCTCCACGCTAACAGCGCCCATCCGAGGAGTATGGTTAACAACATTCCCTATGGGGAACTCCTCTGTTTGAAAAGAAACTGTACAACCTCAAGAGAATATGAGAAGGCAAAAGATGAGGCTTTTCAGAGGTTCAGAAACAGAGGATACTCCCCGGGTATTTTACATCAGGCGTCTCAAAAAACAGACAAACTAGATAGACTGCAACTATTGATACCTAAAACTCTTAAGTCTGAAACTGCACATATGGTCACTGCAGTTAGAATGATCACTCGCTATAATTATTAAATCCCCAGAAGTGGTCCAAATTTTTAAGAAAAATTGGCATATTCTTCAAACTGATACAATCTTGAAAAAAGTAATTCCAGCATATCCATTGATTACATATAGACGTGGCAAATCAATAGGCAATCATCTTGTACATAGCCACCTCCGATTACCAGTATCACTAACGAACATAGTGAGAGGGTTTTTTCCGTGCCTTAACTGTAAGGCCTGTAAATACAGTTATAAAGTACTGGATTACACAATTCCTGAGAGTGGGGACATGGCAAGAAAAGTTAGAAAGATCAATCAGCTCTTGAATTGCAATTCTGAATACACTGTATATGTACTAGAATGCCCCTGCCCAAAGAGATATGTGGGCAGCACTATTCATCCAGCAAAAAAACAGATACTGGAACATATGCGAGCCATCACCAAGAAAGATCAGACTTACTCGATGGCTCGCCATTTTGAACATATGCACAACAGTGACTGTAAACAACTCAAATTCTTTTGTATTGATCAGGTTCCAAAGAACGAAAGAGGGGGGGTGACAGGACTAGAGCATTTAGGGCCCTAGAATCTAAACATATAATTGATCTCCAAACCAGAATTCCCCTAGGCCTTAACATCGATGAGGAATTATGGGCTCACTTAGAATAACTGGAGAGAACAACACTGTTTTCCCTGTCCTCCTATCATTATCATCTGTAAAATAAAATGACTAATTAATGTGCATTCCCAATCCCTGTAACCATCCCAATATGAACCATTTTCAGGTTCTATTTCTCTTCATGTTCTTAGTCCAACTGGTATGCCCATTCAGGGCGCAATTTTGTCAAAGTTGCCAGTACTCCCAGTGGTTTTTAAACGGCAAAAATCTACATATTAATTGAGGTTAATTAGAGGTATTTACCTCCGCCACAAGCTGCGTTTCCTATTTCATGGAATGATCCTATAAGAAATGTAAAAAAAAATTATTTTATAATTTTCGGATCTTCCGACTATGAAATGTGTATATATATATTTTTAACCACGTGTAAATAGTTGTATATATTGATATATGACATTGGAGTACTGTTTTGTAATGAATTTGGATAACTCTGGAACAGATTCAAAGATGGCTGCCATGTATTCTACATGAAGTAGTGTCTATACGAAGCCATCTTTTATTTCTATGCTTTTTTTGATTCACGTCATGCACGTTTAGCACTTTAAAATGGTGTCTTGCACTTGGTCACACTGACATCGAGAAAGGCAGATTGCCGAAACGCGTCTGTCAGTGCGGGGGGGGGGGGTGTTTGCACGAATAAAGTAACTTTATGCAAGGACCTGCGAGTGCTCTCCTGTTTACGCTACCGAAATCGCTGGGCGTGTGGAAGAATATATATATATATATATATCGCACCAACCCTTCTCACCAAAGAAAGGAGAGGCCACATGGGGAAATGTCGTCAGGAAGCACTTTAATCGGATCTTGTGGGCATAATGCATTTCGGCTTCATCAAGCCTTCCTCAGATGCCGCTAATGTCCGGATGTTAACAACTCCACGTTTAAAATAGTCCCCTCGCACTCTCATTGGTGCGGCCGTGTGGCCTCTCCTTTCTTTGGTGAGAAGGGTTGGTGCGATATTTCCACGCTATCCAGAGGCGTGTTAAGAGGCCCCGTTCCGACAAGCAGGCTGGAGCCATATATATATATATATATATATATATATATATATATATATATTTATATATATATATATATATACATATATATATATATATATATAATCCAAAAGTTGTCCTAAAAGCGAAGACGCACTCAATGACAAGCTAACAAAGCCTCTGGCAAAGTTCTTTATTTCAGCAGAAACACCAATGCTCCCGGATAATCCGTGGCCTTTCCCCTATGCGTTTCGGAGCTCCTTGCTCCTTGATCACGGGACAGCTGATTTCTGAGCAGATGCACTCAGGTGAGTCTCATAGTTGGCTATTTACCGCCCTCTGGTGGGCTCCTGTTATTCAATGCCTTCTGGGACTCGTAGTTCTTCATGCTGAAATAATACCCTTCAATGGGTTCTGCTTTAAAATCATTACTCGTTGAACTCTCCATAGAGCCTCCGGTCACATTTGGCATTTCAATAGCATGTACTTGCCATTCCGCATACGATGTCAGTCAATCTGGCACCTACGGTCCATTTTTATCTTCTGGCGGTGCAGCCTTCCCGGCCCGGACCGGCCGGTATACATCATCCAAAAGTTGTCCTAAAAGCGAAGACGCACTCAATGACAAGCTAACAAAGCCTCTGGCAAAGTTCTTTATTGCAGCAGAAACACCAATGCTCCCGGATATTTCCGTGGCCTTTCCCCTACGCGTTTCGGAGCTCCTTGCTCCTTGATCACAGGACGGCTGATTTCTGAGCAGATGCACTCTGGTGAGTCTCATAGTTGGCTATTTACCGCCCTCTGGTGCGCTCCTGTTATTCAGTACCTTCTGGGACTCATAGTTCTTCGTGCTGAAATAATACCCTTCAATGGGTTCTGCTTTAAAATCATTACTCGTTGAACTCTCCATAGAGCCTCCGGTCACATTTGGCATTTCAATAGCATGTACTTGCCATTCCGCATACAATGTCAGTCAATCTGGCACCTACGGTCCATTTTTATCTTCTGGCGGTGCAGCCTTCCCGGACCGGCCGGTATACACGTAGTAAACGCGAAGGGGAAAGGCCACGGAAATATCCGGGAGCAATGGTGTTTCTGCTGAAATAAAGAACTTTGCCACAGAGGCTTCGTTAGCTTGTCATTGAGTGCGTCTTGCTCACGGGTCAGTGTATGTTTGTCATCTCCATTAACATATAGCACACATGAATAAAAGTAGGACTACTACATTGCCATCAACACATAGCAAAAACGGCCCTTCTGGCAGTAACAGAGGAAGCAAGGAGACTTTTGGATCAGCAATTATTTTGCTGGACCTCAGTGCCGCCTTCGACACTGTTGATCATAACATCCTGCTGGAGCGATTAAAAAATCTTGGAGTAACACACCGGGCTCTTACATGGATCCAGTCCTTCTTAAAGGACCGATTCTTCCAGGTCTTTGAGGGTACCTTTACATCAAATCGATGGCCTCTTAGTTGTGGGGTTCCCCAGGGTTCCTCCCTGAGCCCCACGCTTTTTAACACCTATATGGCGACTTTGGCAGAGATAGTGCGTCCATTCGGCATAAAAATTATCACCTACGCAGATGATACCCAACTGGTTGTGGCACTAAACCACCCGGAGGGTTCATCTTGCGCCCTGGGCAATTGCCTAGAAGCGGTAGCCGAATGGATGGACATATCTCACCTTAAGTTAAATGGGGACAAAACGGAATTGATGTTCCTGGGCAAAGCTCCATCACCTTCCTCGGCATTCTCATGGCCCATTTGTCTCGGCACTATGCCTGCCCCAAAGCACCAGATTAAGAGCCTAGGCATGTGGCTTGATAGCTCCTTAAGTTTCAATCATCAAGCCACCATGCTCTCAGCTACATGTTTCGGCCTGATGAGGATGTTAAGGAAAATTCTCCCTTTGCTCCCTTTTCAGGCGCGAAGGATTATGGTGCAAGCCCTCATCTTGTCCCGCCTGGACTACGGGAACGCCTTGTATTTGGGCGCCCCCCAGGCTACCACTCAAAAATTACAAGTGATCCAGAATTGCGCGGCTCGTTTACTTCTCCAGATTCCTCGGAGACAATCAGCAAAACCCGCAATGAGAAAACTTCATTGGCTTCCAATCAAGTCCCGAATACGATTTAAGGCCATGTGCCTGGCCCACAGAGCTATCTGGAAAACTGGCCCTGCCATTATCCACCCCCTGGTCACTCCTTACCAACCTCCAAGGAGTCTTCGTTCCAGCTCCATTGGGAGCTGGACACAAGTGGACATCATCCCCGAGCAGCAGTGCGCCAGGAGCCACGTTTGCAGAGTGGTGTAAAAAGGGGGCGTAGCCTCGGACCACTCTCAGCAATCCAGCTGTGTGGGGCTTACTGGAGGTACCAGGTGGGCTAGTTGGCCCCCAGGGACCCTCATGAGGAGAGGGGACTTAATCCCCCAACCAAGAGTGCGCCAGGAGGCGCGTTTGCAGAGTGGTGGAGAAAGGGGGTGTGGCTGGGTCCACCTCTCAGCAATCCCACTGTGTGGGGCTCACTGGAGGTAAGAGGTAGGCTAGTTGGCCCCTAAGGACCCCCAACAGTGAAGGAGACTTCAATCCCCATCGAAGAGCGCGCCAGGGAGCGAGTTTGCAGAGTGGTGGGCAAAGGGGGCGTGGCCTGTTATGAGAACTTAGCAATCCTGCTGTGTGGTACTTACTGGAGGTAATAGGAGGGGTAGTTGGCCCCCAAAGATGTCCTTGGGGGCCAACTACCACTCTTGTTACCGCCAGTAAGTCCCACACAGTAGAATTGCAAAGACGTCTTCGGAGGCCATGCCCCCTTTCTCCACCACTCTGCAAACACGGCTCCTGGCAGACTACGGGATGGGGGATGAAGTCCACTTTACTCCTGAGGGACTTTGGGGGCCAAGAAGCCCTCCGGGTACCTCCTGTAAGTCCTATGCAGCAGAATTCCTGAGCGCTGGTCGGAGGCTGAGCACCCTTTCTCTACCACTCTGCAAACGTGACTACTAGTTAAAGAAGCATGTTTCTGCACCTCTGACTTAGAGGTAGTTTTAATCCCCCTGCCCTATTATGTACTAGGGCCTTACAGGGGAGGTCATGCCAATCACTGGGGTACCCCAACCCCATAGTGTACCCTAGTGTATGTAAGTGTTTTCACTGTATTCTAAGTGTCTTTTAGCATAGCACTGGCTCTAGGCCTGGTTAGGCAGAGTCAGTTACCACCAGTACCCGTCAGCAAAAAGTTGGCGGCACAGGATGACTTTGCAACAAGGCCTCTTTCTGCACCTCTGTTGGTTCTTTCTGCATTTCTCTTGCTTCTTTCTGCACCTTTCTTTGTCTTTCTGGAATTCTGTTGCCTCTTTCTGCATTTCTCTTGCTTCTTTCTGCGCATTTCTTCCTCTTTCTGCACATGTCCTACCTCTGTAGGCATAGTTAGAAATTAGCATTTAAAAAACCTTAGAAATTCACTGAAAAAACCATAGGTTTCAGGGACGTTATAGTTAGAAATTAGCATTTAAAAAACCTTTTAAATTCACTGAAAAAACCATAGGTTTCAGGCACATTATAGTTTGAAATTAGCATTTAAAACACCTTTGAAATTCACTGAAAAAAGCATAGGTTTCATGGACGTTATAGTTAGTTGAACATTTCACTCGTACAAAACCAGTGAAATTCGGCCATTATAGTTAGTTCAGCTAACTATAACTCGGGCCCCGCAATGCACTGCTGATGACGTCACATATTACATCATTCATGACATGGTCAGTGACATCACTGATGACATCACTGATGACATCTCAAATGACATCACTGATGATATCACTGATGATCATCCACATGATAATCTGATGCACCTCCTCACACCCTAATATAACTTTTGATACACCCACTCTAAAATACAGACTACCATTTTCGAAACCATAGATACACCAATACCAGTTACTACATACCCACTCACTGATTCCTAGGTCTACACACACATCCACTCATTCACCCATACAGTCACTCTTTCGGTCACTCATCAGTACAGCACTATCATATGCACTCATACACCTATATAGACACTCACAGACCGCCACTCATCCATAGAGTTACTCACACACCTAGTCAGTCATGCAAAGAATCAATCACATTCCCATTTACTCACTTATACAGTTATACACACACCACCTCACTTATTCATACAGATACTAACACATACTTACACTCTTATACAATCACTGATACAAGCACACACTCATCTATACAGCCACTCTCACAATCACTCATTCTCGCATATAGTTATTTATATACTCAAACACTCACATATGCTGCCTTTCACATATGTAGTTACTCACACATGTACCACTGAGACATCCATTCACTCACCAACACACCCATACACACACTCACCCACCCATACAGCCCTTCACAGATGCACTCTTGAACCCATACACCCAGTGAATCACCCAGTCACACATCTATGCACAGAGTCACACACCCCCCACCCACCCACACAGACACTCAGGCACCCATACAGATACTCAGACAACCAATCAAAAACCCATATAGACACTCATTTTGCTACTCACCAACCCATGCAACCGCTTACACACCAACTGGCAGACTGATATAGACATTTACACAGTTTAGTCACTAACCCATGCATTCAGTAAGACACGTTTAATCACTCACTTATACAGACAGTCATGCACCTACTAAATCGTCCATTCACACACTTATACACCCACTCATTCTTCAATACACCTTTGCATATATATTTATAAAACTTATTTAAACTTTACAGAAACACACAGTCACTGGATGATGTCATCAGTGTTGTCATCAGTGATGTCATTTGAGATCTCATCAGTGATGTCACTGACCATGTCATGAATGATGTAATATGTGACGTCATCAGCAGTGCATTGCGGGGGCACAAGTTATAGTTAGCTGAACTAACTATAACGGCCAAATTTCACTGGTTTTGTGCGAGTGAAATGTCCAACTAACTATAACGTCCATGAAACCTATGGTTGTTTCAGTGAATATATATATGTAGCAATGTGGGCCAGCTTCTCCCCCAGCTACGCTTGTCTCCATATGGGATGGTGGGAGGAGCCGGTGCTGCAAAAAACATATGAGGTAGTTTTGCACAACAACGTTAAACTATGGCTAAGGTTAATTGACGACCTGTTTCTAATCTGGCAAGGGACCTTGCCAGAAGCACAGAATTTCATCGAGGGTCTCAATAACAATGATATTAATCTTCAATTCACTGCCAATATTAGTACAGAAACAGTTAATTTTCTTGATGTCCAGATCTACATAAGAGAAGGCAAGATGGAAACTAGAGTGCATAGGAAGCCAACGGCTGGCATTTCTGTGTTGCATGCAGCCAGTGCTCACCCACGGCACCTTGTACAAAGTATACCATACGGGGAAATGATCAGGTTAAGAAGAATCTGCAGTAATGAATATGATCTGAAGTTAGCCCAACAAGCCAGTAAAGCCAGGTTCCTTCAGAGGGGATACTCCAATAAATGCATTAATGCAGCCATTAACAAGAGCCAGGCACTGATCAGGGAGGACCTACTCAGAAACACTGAACACCAGGGACAGACTCAGGAAGCTATTGATACCAGCAAGATGTGAGATACAGGGGAGGATACCTTTAGAATGATTATAGGGTATAGTAGGCAGGAAAGAGCAATCAACCGCATCATTCAAAGAAATTGGCCGATTGTTCTCAACGATCCCACCATAGGCCATCTGTTACCTACCAAATTGGCCATCATCCACAGTAGAGCACCCTCTATGAAAGATTATTTAGTGCAGAATAACCCTGACAGCCCAACAGGTAGCACATGGCTGGCGCAAAGAAAAGGTTTTTTCAAATGCAAACAATGTAAGGCCTGCCAGCATGGCATCAGTAGAACTACCTATGTATCACCCTTTGGCAATAAGGAATTTACCATTAGTAAGGCCCTGACTTGCAAGACAGACCATGTCATCTATATTCTTGAGTGCCCCTGTGGTTTACGGTACGTGGGGAGTACCAAACTACAGGGGCACCAGAGGATACTGCAGCATATCAGGGCCATCAAGAATCAAGATCAGGCCTAACCAGTGGCACGGCACTTTGGGGAAATGCACAAATCTGACCCCAAAGAACTCAAATACTATCTGATAGATGCAGTGCCAGCTAATAAGAGAGGAGGCAACAGAGAAAAAGCCCTGCGTAAACTAGAGACTCAATACATCCTGGAACTTGATTCCAAACATCCAGGGGGACTTAACATCACCGAAGACCTCTATACATGCTTGTAAATAAAAATGAGAGTTCAAAGGGCGCGAGGCTATAGATGAGTAGATGATAATTAGTATTTATACAATCATTGTCATCAGCCTAGAAAACTAATTATGAACTGGCCGCCCCACCAATCGATAGCACAGTCGTTAATTTTAATCTCATTTTTTAGCTTTTTACACGTCGGTGATTATATTGCACATGCACTTTTAATAACTATTTTATGCACTAGCACTTTATGTAGTCGATAGGTTTATAACATGTAAGGTGTGAAAATATGTTAGCACCAGCACCCTAGGGTGATTTGTTGAATCGGAATGATGATACTTTGGTCCAAACAGTACTGTAATTAGCAATATTTGCACAAAATATATTATAGAAACAGTGTCGTTCATAGTCTTTACAGTTTTAGGCCACCCCTAAAAATACACAATTGTTTTTAAAGGAGGGTGAGATGAAATATCGGTAGGCTAAATCTGCCTCCACAGTGTGGGTATTCAAACCGACACTGGGACAACAAATAAACCTAACTGCACTAGCATTTTATGGATTCTTGAAAAGAATTACAACAACACTTTGTTATTGGTACTGTATTTGCAAGATTTGCACAAATTGTATTATACAACAATGTTGGTTCATGTATCACTGGATCATATGCAAACATAGAATATTTTGTTTATGTTCATGACTACAAACGTTTTTTGCACATGTCACTTTAAGAAACAGGCAAAAAAATTGTATAAAAGGCTAATGTGGGCTGTGATGCGCGTCATGTGATCAAGGCCCTTCGGAGCTGAAACGCGTTATGGCTGTTACATGTTAAAGGAATAAAGAAGTTTTACCAGCACCAATTCTGTGGTCCATGCTCCATCGTTTGGAAGTGGTCGTCAAGTGGCGGGTGGAGTGTTTTCGATATATATATATATATATATATATATATATATATATATATTCTTGGTGCTTTGTTATAGTTGATATTTTCTGGCAGTTTGTTGTTTGGGAAGTTGGTTTTCTTTTCTTTCAGGTAGTCTATGTAAAAAGATAAAAGTTACAGAGTGTGGTACTATTTATTAGTTAAAAAATATTTTTTAGTTTAATAACAGTTAATTTTTAGTTTAAATCTATGTATCACTTACTTGAATCTGTAGTTATAGAGATTAATTATTTCTGTTTTAATTGTTTCTTGTGTGAATCTGGCAGTGTTTCCTCCTCTTGCAGTGTTTATCATTTTTGGAGTATTTAGTTGTTTTAATTGGTGTGCCTTTTATATTGTTGGCTTAATTATTTGTTTGATTTTATTGGCTGAAGTTGCTTACAGTGTTATTGTATTGGTTTGTTTTGTATAGTTTGAATTTGTTTCATGAATTGAGTACGTGTTTGGTAAATGCTAATTTATGTTTTATTTTTGTAGTATAACATATAGTTTGTTATATATATATATATACATATATATATATATATATATATATATATATATATATATATATATATATATATATATGAATGTGTTTATAGTTAATAATAATTGTGTTGATGTTTACATTTATGTATTTTAGGTGTATTCGTTTTTGGGTGTGTTTGTTTAATTTTTGGTTAATGTAATATGTTTTTATTTTATTATAGTTGTCTATTATAATTTTTGGGTTCATTTGAAGTAATTTTTTAAAGTTAAAATTGTATTTTTGTGTATATTTTTAAGGCTTTATTAGATACGTTGGCGATAATATTGTGGCGATAATATTGGGATCAATATTGTGTTAATCGTTATTTTTGGCATTTTACATGTTTATTTACAAGCAACGATATTAGTGTTTCTGATTTTTTTATCGATATATGTAAAATCATTATTATTTTATTTGTAAACGATATTTGTGTGTTTTATATTAGTGATTTTAATAGTTAAGTATACAGAGTTGATATTTTTGTTATCAATATAAAATTTCCGATATTTGTATATATCGATATTTGTAGGCTCAATATTATGTCAGTGATCTGAAAAGTAAACACCAATCTCTGTGTTAAAAAACATAAGCAGCAATATGTTAGAAGAAATAGCCTGACATTTGACATCTGTCTTTGGTAAGCAAATGTGACAAGCTAAAAATAAAATGTAAAGGCTTCTTTATTGGTTATTCATCTCCTGAACTTCAGTCTGGTTATTTTGGGGGTGCTGCAGCACACCGTGCCCCTAATTTCAGCACCTATGATAGCTATGTATAAAGATAGTGTGGTCTAAAAGGTTACTTTGAGTGGGCAGATGAATGAATCCATGAATTACACTGGACAAGTCTTTGGTGTTAGACCCAAGGGCAATGTTTTGAGAGCCAAGACTGGAAACAAGGGCACAAAGGTTGAGACACAGGAGAACGGATGCAGGAAACATACTGTGTCAAAGAGACAAAGACACTGACAAGGGAATACAGACCGACCATATGCGTCATACAACAGTAAAATATCCCAGTACCCATCTCAGTCATCGAAAGGCTGTAGAGTCAACAGTCCTTATAATGACATTAACAATGAATCCGTCACTGTGATCAAGATATGAAAGACTGTGAGAGGGAAGAGTGTGTGCACCTGTTGAGTTATGAGGTAGTAGGAAGGCTGATATGGTGAGTGGATGGTTGACTACAGAACTGAAACATCCAATGTAGTTTGTTCATCCTTCAGGTCCTTACTCTGACGGCAAAATGTAATTTAGAGTTAAAAGTTGCCACATGAGGAAACCCAGAATTATTGCATTATTGTTCCCATGGAGTCCTTATGGCATTGTGGCTGTTTAACCTTTTTTTTTTTTTAAACTTGTGAATGCAATTCTGCTTTTTTACTTTACAGTTTGTTTATTTTGCTTGTATAGCCCACATTGCACAAATGAAATGCTTCTTGGCGCTAGCTACTCTTTGATTCCCCAGCTCTGGAGGCTGCTTTTTCTTGCTGGAGCTTTGCTCAGCGTACCATTCTAAGGGTCTGTTTAAAATACATCACAAGGGTTAGAAACAATCAGTTCAGGAATGCACTGGGGACTGGAGGTGTGAAGTTGGTCGGAGTCCTGGGAGCTGACTGTCCTTTCTGCCCATGGCTAGTTGGATCTAAGATTGAATAGAGTGATAACTACTATTCCTCAAGCTGCTGTGGGCTTGTAGCCGGTCAGGGAAACACTTTTAAACAGGTCAATTTCTAATCTGATGTACTATAAAAACTTAAACTTGTTTGATTATTGCCAGCTAAGTCCCAATGGTTAGGAATTCTGCACTGCTCCCCTACAGCAGGTTATGGGAGCTGAGCCAGCCTTCAGCAAAACTCAACATTTGAACACTCAATCAATAACAATCTTTATTCGGAGGAATTGTAGCATCCATAAAAGCATTTCACAATGCGAGGCAAACAATAAACCAATTCCTAAGTCATGTCAGATACAGACTGCATAAAATACACAAAGAAACAATACAGTATATTAGCAGCAATGTGCTAAAACCACATGGTCCTATGTGCTCTTATAGCAGATTTTAGAAAGGACCAAATGTGCAAAATAGCTTAAAAGTAGTGGGAATCTAAAAGTGGGTCTGCATTGGTCAATATTGCAACAGTATTTTTTTTAAAGCAGGGTTAAAAAAAAGTCTAGTGTACAGCGCATAAAATTTACAGAAAAAGATAAAATGAAGCATTGATTGCCCAGAGGAGTCATCACAAGGACAAGGCAGGGAATCGAGGTTATGTGTAAAACCCACAGGGAAGCACAGCAAGTATTTAACAGTGTCAGATCTGAAGCGAAATAGTAAGGAGCAATCCCATCGTCTGTGGGCACACCAAATATAATCGGTAGTACAATCTGAATCCCACAGATCGAGACATCTAGTCATAGTGGGCTTCCTCACCAGATCTCTGAACCGCCGTGATTCCTCAAAATTATATAAAAAGCAATGTTAGTGTTAGCAGATACTGATGGGTCTGAGAAAATGGATTGCATTCCAGTTTTACAGTATACATCCTTAACATATGCAATCCATGGGATGTGTAACCCTTTGACCAGAGAGAGGCAGTCCACTGTGATATCTCTTGTTAGGGTGGCAGGCCGCACCCTGTATCGGATCACCTATATAAGGTAACCCAAGTTCCTTGTGGCAGATAAAATGTGAGGCAGAAAAATGGACAGATAGAGCCTTTCTAAAAAATCAGTTTTCTTCCAGTTGAATAGCCATACAGTTAGCAACTCCCGACACCTCAGTGCCATACAAGTCAATTGACAAACATTAGGATTTATATATTTGTAGTTGCGGAGCAAAAGAGCCGCCTCCCAAAGGTTGGGGAAAGGCTGCAGAGGTACCCATTAGCCATAGAAAATGTCTAAATGCAGTGTGCAGTATTAGGGGACCAGGACCCCTAATACTGCATACTAGTAGATGCCTAGATAAGGAAAAGCATTAATGCCGGTCAAGAGATGGGTACCAATTGCCATAGTTGACAAAGGTCGCCACTTAGGTCCGCATGACATAGCGTAGGACTTAGCGAGGTTGGTCTATAAGTCTAGGGAGGCCATAAAGTCAACATAAGCATGCACTAGGTGACACAGTGCTCTGGGGGTGCGTGCCATGAGCACTCCGTCATTCACATACAATAGTGCTGGCAAGGGTTTACCCTTTATGATGGCTACATCAGGTGAGGCACGTACTAAGGAGGGGCGAAGGTCATTGATGTATAGGATGAATAGGAGAGGGACCAACACACATCCCTGTCTCACCCCACAGTGAATACTTATATCACCCCCCATTTGAACACTTATTTCTACTGCAAGAAACATATTTGCAGTAACAAATATCTGCACTTTGGTTGACTTGCACCTTCTGCAAACTACTTCTCAATGAAAACACACATTGAGGAAACAACTAATGTGAAGCACCATTGTCTTTTAAAATTAACTAGATTCCAAACTGTTTGATAGACTTTTGTTTCACCACTATATCTTGTTTCATTATGCATGTTTCTCTTTTTAAGCTTGCATCGTTTGGTGAACCAGAAAGAGGACAAGCTTGCAATAATTGCGGTGACAACTGCCCTGGGTTTGCCTTGCATCCATGGAGGTAGGACACCATTTACAGTATTTTAACTTCTGTACAGGTTCTGTTGTCAAATCCAAGTAACTACTGTAAAATGTTAGGAATTAACCTATAGTGGATCTGTAGAAATGGCAGATTCTTTTGAGATCACATGACCTCAGACTTCAGTTTGGACACAGTTATGATTAAGACACACCAATACAGTTATGTAAATTTAACGACTGCTAATGATTACTTGATGCATCCATGTTATCAGCCCATTGTTTAGTTCTGGGATTTCTTTTACTAACTTAATGCATCATTCTGTGAGATCTCTTCTTTTAAAACAGTTGCACCTCAGGTAATAATACATTTGTCAGAAATTGGTTTATTAATTTTCGTGGCGATGACCTCTACTAAATTAATAAACACAACTAGGTTAGTCCAAAATACAGTTCTGAAAGAGACTCTGCTGAAAACATAGCAGCGATGACACAAGCAGCAGGCAATCACTAGAAAAATTTGTGTTAAGTTTAAGCAGTACTAACAATTGTAAAGTAGAGAACAAAGCACCATAAAATACCCAAACCAATTTAAAAAAATAACAATTAATGACACCATGTTTATTAAAAATAGGTTCAGGAGAATCAGAGATATGAATTTTAGAATTTTTAGGAAAAAAATACCTAGATATTTTAAGTGTCTACATGTGTAAAGTTACTGCTAGTAACTTTTACATGTTCGCAGAGGTCTCCGTCACTGGGTCAGAGATTTCTCTATGATGAAGTATAGGGGAATTTAAAAAAGTTTATTAAATTTTAAAAATTGTTGTACAACTATTTTTATGTTAAATATTAATGTATACTAATTGAATGCATTTATTTTAAATTTAGAACAACATAAAAAAATTATACAGCATAAGTAATTTTGAATTAAACATTTAATATAACCATATTAAATTATATTTAAAATTATTTAAGATTTATTTGAAAAAGTAAAATGTTTATATGTATTCATTATGTATTAGCAATTACAAAGAAAATGTATAGAATTAATTTATATTAATTTAATTATTTTAAAGCATTAAAGTTGCATTTTTAATTCAAAAGGGTTATTAAATTATTTTATAATAAAATAAAATAAAATTATTATAGTTTATTATCATTAAATTAAATTGAGATATACTTTTAAAAAGTTGAAATAAATTAATTAATTTTAACATTATTTCATTTTGGGTTGTATTATATGTCCCTGTCTCCATTATTTTCTATGGGAGGAGATTGCAGTATCACTGATTGACCATGTATCATGCTGGACTTGGTCCAGATCTGAGGTGGAGTACATTTACTACTGTTGTGAGACCTTTCTGGCTGTAGTAGTTTTAGAAGTGCAGTTTGTGCATAGGAACAGGCTTACATTTTTGTGGGTGGGTGCATGTCCCTCCCTAAAGGCCTCCTTAACTCTTCTAAAGCCCTGCTTCTCCTCCCTAAACCTCTCCCATTTAGCCATAAGTATTCCCCATTTTCAAGTCACTCCACCTCCCCGCCATGTTTACTACAAAAAATTCGCAGTTGAGGCATAGATCACCACACGAATAAGATAGGAGAAAAGGAGGCAAAGACTTCTGCATGTATGTTTGTGAATAGCATTTATATATGTGAGTAACACTATTGTACTACTACTAAACATTCTACGAAATGCAGTTTGTGAATAGGCCCTCAGTCTCTGAAATGAAAATCAAAATCATTCAGTTAGGCAAAGTCCAAGGCTGAGACCACAAAGGTCCCTCATAGTCCGAGGCGTCATCATCAAGCCTCCGCTGAAGCCGATGATTTTCACACCAAAATTTCAGAGCAAGACAAAGCTGGATTTCAGAGCCACCAAGATTGCTTCACATTTGGGATAGATTTGCCACCAATTCCCAATCAATATTTTCCCTTCTGACTTCATTTATTTTTTTGGTTTTAAAAATCCTCAACTGTGTCAAGGCTGGAAGCCGTAGCCAGGCAAGGCTCCACAAGGCTGGATACGTTTACTGTGAGGTTCTGCTGAACTTGTTTTCAGTGTGGGAGAAAGTTCCATGTGTGATTTGATAAACCAGGTTGCCTTGACTACCTTGGGTGCAATGTGACTGGGTAAATCATGGCATCTTGTTCCCCTCCTCCTAAAGTGGAGAAAATGACTCTGGGCATTATTAGGAGTTTGGCGGTTCGATCGCCCGAAAACCACGTCCGCCCCCTCCAGTAGTCCACAGCGCTGGCGGTCCAATGACCGCCGTATTACAAGATGACCATGGTGCCAGTGGTCTGGATGTGGAGATCATGCGGCGGTGGTGAGTACTTTTACCAAATATATCGATGCCTGTGTGCACATTTTGACTGCGTATGTCGGATGCTCACATATGCATGATACATGTGGAAAAAATACCACCTACCCATTGGCGTGGTTTGGCCCATATATTGGGCAGTCCAGGTAATGGGTATGTGGTACAAAAAGGTCTCACCTGTAGATTGCCACAAACGGGGTTGTATTCCTAGGGGTGAAGATCCTGCTGTGAAGGAGGGACCTGGAGAATGGGATCCACGTTGGAATCTGCCCGGAAGAACAAGAAGGGGGTGAGTATGCATCCCAAATCCTTCGCCACCGCCACCTTGAATCAGGCAGACGGACCTCCATGTTCAGCTCTTGGAAAAGGCAATTCATAATACGCATGGCGGTGCAGCTCTCCTGTACCACCCTACGGCGACTGCCTTTCCCCGACAGCCAACCAGGCAGTCTGCTGGCGGTCTCGGTGGGTCAGCCACAGTCTTTGCAAAGGCAATCTGCCCAAGGCGTAATACGGTGGTCGGACCGCCGAACTCTCCATGCTCGGACCACCAGTGCCAGTACGGTGGTCCACGGGACCGGCAAACTTGGAATAAGGTCCTAAGTCCCAATTTTCCCCAACTACTAGGAAGGTTCCTCCTGGTTAGCCCTTCAGTCCCCAGCTCCTCAGGGCAGGCTTCTAGGTACCAGGTATATTCTAGCCTGGTCTCCTAGGCGTCAGTTATCCATGGTGAGCTCTGCCCTCTTGGAGTCAGGAATTCTTTTTTTTTAGGTCCTTGAAGCAAGTAAACGGAAGACTTGACCCTTGGAGAGCATTTCCGAACCCCTGGTGGCAGCTGGAGTTAAGAGCCCTTGAGTGAGTCTTCTTCTTCCAACAGGAGAAAGGAAGCCTTTTTTGTCCAACAGGGCCTTTTTTTCAGTTGTAGTCTTCAAAGTTCCAGAAATGTTCCTAAGAGCTGGTGGTGAAGGTTCCAGATTTATTCTGTGCACTAGCCAGTGACTGGGGAAATTGTGCACCCAATTTCAACTATTTTCTCACAACCCCTCCACCTCCTTTTGCAGCACTTTGTCTTAACTGTACTATAAAATAACTAAAGAACCCCTGTTGTTTTAAAATCACAAAGCACCTCTGCCACCAGGCAAGCAACGCTTCAGCTTCCTAGTGACTCCTCTATTTAGATGAGCTTTCTTCCCACTCGACCGTGTCTTAACGGGTTCTATCTCCAACTGTGACTGGAGCCTGGGTGTCTAGCCTTCCTTGGCATTTCCAAGTGAAAAGAAAAAGGGTCAAAGCTACCCTTTGTGCTATCAGGTATTCATTCCTTTTTTCAGATAGTTAATCCCAGTTTAGTGGTCAGCATTTAACACCACCCTGCCCTTACTGCGATCAGAGGGAGGCCATTGTCTTCTGAGCCACAGAGGTCATTAACTCTCCCACCAGG
Source organism: Calotriton arnoldi (assembly GCA_963921515.1). Classification (NCBI taxonomy): domain Eukaryota; kingdom Metazoa; phylum Chordata; class Amphibia; order Caudata; family Salamandridae; genus Calotriton; species Calotriton arnoldi. Next base: position 1,887,997 of record CAWUFW010001245.1, read on the forward strand.
TATGCATATTTCAGCTATGGTGGTGTGATCCGTGGCAAAACTGATTTCAAGACAGCTTGCTAAGTACATTTTCACAAAATTTGTTTTTCACCAAAGTTATCAAGAACCTGTTTTCAGCATTGAATCAGATTTTGAAAATTAAGTGGAAAATTACTTTGAACTATCTCTCTAGCATTTTCCCAGGAAGAGATGACCAGTACTTATTTTCATCACACCTAGGCCTGTTTAGGAAAAAGTCTAGTGCAGACAAAACAGTAAAAATAGCCTTTGGGTTTTATTTTGCTATGAGAGCAGATTAAACCAATTTCTAGTGTGCCTCAATTTTGTATATTACCACACAGTATTTTGGGCCAACAATGCACACTTATGGATATATGGAAATCGGCTTTTCTACATGTCAAAGGCAATTTTCTCTGCCATGTGCTACTGCAGTGGATTTAAAGTGCAGCACAGCCATAGCGTAGTGGAGCTCCTGGCAGACATATATTTTTGTCATATTTGTTGGTGATGAAAATACACTGAAGCCCGCATATGACATTTAACTTTCCAAGCTGTCAGCATTTGATGCATTATTTTAAATGGGCATATCTGGAAATTAAGAAGCCAAGTAGGGCATTCTAATTTGCTGAACCTGCTGTGTTTGTTTTAGAAGAGGCTTGGTGCTTTACTACTGTTTAGTAGTAGGGAAACACATAGGGCCCAATTACGAGTTTCGGCAGTGCGAGGGTGGGTGGTATGCAGCCACCGCGTTCCCGCACCACCTGGACTCGCCTCCGCCCGTCTGCCAGATTACCACTTTAAAGTGGTCTGGCAGGCGGACGGCGTGGTGGTCCCAGGGTGGGTCCTATTTCAAAGGCGGCGGTGCCTTTGAAAATGGCACTGCAATGGGAATGCCTCACAAGGTTTCCTGCATGGCCTCAAAAGTCCATGCCATGGAGGAACTGTTGTGCATGCACACGGGGGCACATGTTATGCCCCCATGTGTGTGTCCACAAACGGAGGAGCCACAGGCCCACTTTGTTTTCTCTCCACCACGGTATACATGGAGGAGGAACCTCCATGACACTGCTGGCAGAGAGGAAACTCGTAATATGCATGTCGGGACCGCAGTGGTCCCAGCAAGCAAATTGTAGCCTCCTGACTGCCGTGCCGTCGGCAGTCCCAGGGCGGTCCGACCGCCAAACTTGTAATGGGGCGGTCTGACAGCTGGTGGGCGGTGGCTGGACCGTGAACGTTGCGCCCCTGTGAGTCTGGCGGTCCTCGGAATGCCAGACTCGTAAAAGCCCCTTTTAGTGTTCTACATCCATAGAATGAGAGAGGAAAAGGGAGGGAAGGAACCACATCAAAAATAATGGCTTTCCTTACTATATTAGTTTAAAGAACGGAAAGCTTACAATTGGGACTTTGTAAAATGACTTCATCTGCTCTTATGTGAACTACTATAAAGGAGTATACATAACTGGCACTTTTCACTTTTTAAAAATTAGACTGAAATGTATGTGAATAAAGTGTTGATAAGCTTGGCTGCTATATGAAGAATATTTGTGAAAAGTAACATATAAATGTTTGACAAAGTACAGTACAATTGCAGTTCAATTTTTAAAGTGTCATATTATTTGAGTTTCTGATATTTCAGTTATTAAAACCATATCAGTAATTTTTAGACTGATCAACATGAAATTTGGGTAGAATTAATGATCATAGAGATCTGCAATTTATGAAAGATGCATACAAGTTCTTTGGAAAGAAAGACTCACTGTGCTTAAAGTGATGTGCATGATTTCTATTGCCATCATTTTAGTGCTCCCACTCCAGCAGTGTCATTTCAATTTTCTGAGGCAAACATTTGAGGTGAATCAGAGAGCAAGGGTCCTTTGTAACCTATCAGACAATGGTGGTAGTTGAAGAGAGTTTGTTTTATTGGTAAGGAATTATAACCCGAGCTTCTTGTACAGTCAGGCAATCCATCCCTGAAGGCTCATATGTCTGTATCTGCTTCAAAGTCATAGCTAAGAAAAAACCCAGCTTCTCATAAGATGCTGCAATGAAACATTGCACCAAACTTGGAACTAGATTCTCTGGATGAATTGTGGTAAAATAGTATGGCATCACAAATTATATAATCACACTGAAAGGGGTCTGAAGCACTCCTGGTTTTTCCAAACTTAATTCCTTTGTCATTTACCATGTTTGAAAATGTTGATCTTCATTTCCTTGACGTAACGGATAAAGCTGTATGAACTATGCAAATAAAATTTGGATGAACTTTGACAAAATCATTGAGTACGTGTAAATATTTCGCAAATGTGCAAAAGGCTGTGCAACTCATTGTGACACGAAAACTAGCGTGTCACAATTCTGGGATGATCACAAATTATATGAAATTGCCAAACCCATGTTTTCAAATCAAATTATGAACAATGAACAGTATTGCAGATATAACATTTAAATAAATGAAGCAGAATTTTCTGGAAAATTGTGTTCTATCTCTGCTTATGACACCATACGTAAGGTGCAAATGGCACCTTAATTCAGTTTTTAAACATTGTATCACACGTATAATAGCCAGATGGGTGTTTGGCATTTAGGTCCAGTAATGTTTAGTTATGGATGAAGGTGCGCATGGTGGATCGACACTGACTTCTTTAAACTGATGAAATTCAGAGATTTGTAGTATGCTAACCTTTTACAACAGGTGCAAAATTCAGACTTGAACATGTAGGAGAAGCTGGTCTCGGAAGCTGTCAATATATTTATGTAAATTAAGTTTTATCTTCAAGTATTTTAGGCATTAATGTACCAAAATAACATACTTTATTGGTAGAACTGTGTTGCCATGGGCAATATCATAGGGATTTAGTTATGGCACCCTGATTGCGAGTTTCCTGGTGTCTATGCAAGTGAACAAACATGCACATGGTTGGCTAGGTCACATCGTAACTTTGTGTTTGATGCAACACAGATAGTTCTTTGTGCTGCATAGGATGTACTCATTTGGCACAGTGCAAAGAGCCCATTTTCAAGGATTTGCAGAAAAACATTCTTTTTAATATTCATGAGTCACAATTCCCTCTACAAATTCTTATGAATCACTGCATCTTCAGTGATAGACGCCTGAGGTCACTGTACAAGGTCTGGTGGGTGCAAACAGAGACAGTGCACCTTATTACATATAATGCTCTGCCCTCATGGCAGTTGCAGACTCACATCTGCCCACGGGCAACCCATTAGTGAAAGACAAAGCGGCCTTCTGAAACATTTGCTCTGTCTTTAACAATGTAGAAAGCACTTGACCTGCACTTCTAAAGCAGGACAGAGATAACCCTGCAGGCGAGTGCAGTGAGTGACTGCACCTGCCTGCAGAGAATGTTTCCCCCTTCCAGAGGCAGCCCTTGGGGGTGCACTGACTGTGCACTACCTCTTTGTAGCACATAGTGAGCCTCCTGTCAGCCTCCTTCCCCATAATGACGTGCAGCTAAAAAGCAAAGTGTTTTCCTCATTTGCATGGGACACTCCGCATGCAAATGAGGGAACACCCCCTTAAATAACACTAGCACTTTATGTGTCCCAGTGCTATCTGTATTACAGAAGGAACTACACAAGCATATGCATCCCCTTCTATAATACCACAGTACCCATTGTGTGCTGAAAATTGGCACACACACCTGTTGCACCTGTGGTCACTTGTTATATTCCATATAGGTACCATAATATAGGCCCAGGTAACTTCATTACCTTTCACCTATATTCTTCCCTACATTACACTTGTCACGGTTTACATGGACTGACCTTTTACCTAGATACGACACTGCATTCGGAACGCGGGTTTTCCCTAGTTCGAAATCCCATACATTATGCATGAGGATTCTTGGAAGTACAGCGGGACTACCATCTCCTGTATAATATCTATGTACAAAGTTCATGCCCAACGTCATCCTTAGGCCGACACAGTAATACAGCGAGGTAGGACCCCTGGGGAGACCTATGGGTATATATACATCACATCTTGCTGAGATAGACAGAGGAGACCGAGACTTCCCGGCCGACACACTGACCAGAGACGCTGAGATTCCTGCATGCAGATACTCCAGCTCGCAGTGGTCTAACATCCCTTGCGGGGTGTCCAACTCGAGACCAGGCCGGGGTCCCACAGTCTCTCACTTCAGGTAATGGGGCTGACTAGATCCTAGAGGGATTCTTGGCTTAACACCTACACACACGCTAGGTACACTTAGGTACATCTAGTTAGGGAGGCATCGTAGGAGTATGCATCTTTTATCATGTGTTTTATATACTCGTATGTATTCATGACTATTGTAAGATGGTAGAAATATACCATCCATTTACCTTTATAGTACTGCTAATCATTTATATCTTATACTGTCTAACGGTTGTTGCAGCTCATCTATTCTACACCAGAATAACAACTGTTCAATAAATGCTTATTGAAAATGCCCAGCCTGTTTATTCTGTGTATCTCTCTGAGACAGACTAAGTGAGCACAAGTGACTGAGCGAAAGGTAGTATATTGTTTCCACGGTCCTGAGGGATCAGGGTTGTCATGTTCGATGGTTGCCAGGAACTATTCTCTCCTTGATAAGAGGAGATTCTAGTGGCACTGTGAGCTGGTTGGTACAAAAGGGCAACATACCCGGTGGGGGTGTTCAGAGTCAGTCTGACACCAATCCTAGAGTGTATGCTGTCCAAACGCGCAGATCCTGTATACTTTTTATAGGAGCTACACGACATGGCGCCCAACGTTGGTTGGGTACTTATTTAACAGTATAATCTGAGTAGTTCAGTCGTGCTATTCTCAGAAATCCCTACTCACAAAACACCAGAGACGTCTGGAGTGGGTAGGCAAACAAATCCGCCACAGCTGAGTAGGCGAAAAATTCTATTTATTGGCTGTTGGTTAATCAAGCTTGAAGGACACAGTGTTCCTAAAAATTGTGCAAAACACCTTATCTTAGTTCCCTTGAGAAGTTATTACGTGTTCTAAACACAATGACTAACCAGGTCTTAGACCCACTAGACCAGCCACTACCACTCTCGGAAGACGAGGAAGACGCAAACACAATACAAATTGCGGCAAATATTAGAAATGCAGTCACTCTGAAACTGCTTGCGCATGGTCTAACACCTAGGGTTGGTGTAGTAGCTTTCATGATTGAGGCACACGAATCATACAGAACAGAGGTATTTTATTCATGGGTTACATTCCCAGCATCAAATGCAAGATCTAAAACATTTCATTTCTACATAGAAGATGAACCACCAGCGGAATATTGTCCGTATGAGGACATTGAAGTTCTGCTCACGTACCAGAGACACTTATTCTGGTTTAAAGGCGCCCTCCCCATACAAGAAGTAGAGTAAGACTCGGTCCACTCGGAAGAGAAGGAGCAACATGGCCAATATTAGCGGCCTACACACCACATCCTGACATTGAAACAATGCCAGGAGGAGACTTACTTATACTTCACAAAGAATTAATAAAAATTTACAGAAACATGACACAGTTCGTCATGAGGACACTTACAGTCCAGCCGGCAACAGTTACAACAAACACAAATACAGGTCAAAATACAGCAACTAAAATCACACCACAAACTTTACACGCAGTAATGGGTAAAATGCCAGCAAAACGTGAACAAATGCCATTCTGGGTAGCTCAGAAAATAACACAGCTAGAAGCAGTATTCCCGAATACTAGCCCTTATGAAAAACACAGAATGCTGACAATCTGTTTGCCCATGGGGATAACACCACAGATAGAGGATTGTACCTCGTGGGGTACAGTTTTCGCTGCCATATATACCAGAACACATGGTATCCCGTCATTAGCAGTAATACCAGATGTATTAAGACAGATACAAAATGAGTACGGAGCAGAGCCTGTTCTTAACTTAGGGATGAAATTACTAGGTAATTACGCCCAGGTATCAGCCATAATATTAGCAAATATTAAAGGGGAAGCAGCATCGGTGGCTATCCGCCAACGCCTAAGGGAGTTCAGTCCTTTACAACAGGAGCACGAACTACCCAAAATAATTGAAACTGCGCATGCAGAACTGGGCAGGGACAGTTTGGGTGGGAAAGCATTAAAACCCCAACTGATGGGTAGTCCCGAGAAGGACACCGGTAAGCAGGCACCTGCTTCTTCGAAAAAGAAGTGGGAGAATAACAAAAAACAGAAAAATAAAGAAAATAGATCTCAATCCAGAGGTAAATCTCCTCCACAGGAGTCCTCCGAAAGGAGGTATCACCTTAGGAATAGGGATAATATTAGGAAACCTGTCAGGTATCAGGATACTGATACACGTTCCTCTCGTTCCTTTCAGGGTTCAATGAAAAACTCCGAGAGGGAAGGACGGTCAGACAGACAAGAAGAGCGTACAAAGTCCAGAGACAAGCAACACGCTCAAGACTATACTTCCAAAAAAGAAGATAAACCAAAACAAAAACCACAGTTCAAAAAGAAGAAGGTTGCAGGTCTAAAGATCAGACATGCCCAGAAATCTGAGGACTCGACAACTGAACGAGGAATGGGCTCTGACGATGCTAGACAGTGCGGCAGAAGTAACAATAGCTCGCCAGAACCTGATGGAATTTCTGGTGACAGCGGACTTGAATGATTATATCACGGTGGAAACACCTGATACTAGGGTAAGTGTCCCACATACATTGTATGAAATAACACTCCAAATGGAGGGGAACAAATGCAGGACAGTTTGAGGTCTCTTTTGGGAGAACCTGACGTTTGGCTATGATATTTTGTTAGCTGAACAAGATTGTCCGCCAGCATTCGTTATGGATTGCCCTAGGAGAGAAACAGTAATTTTACCAGCATTTTCCGACCCTGTTCCCAAATATCTAAAGTATACATATGCACGGGAGTGGGCGGTAGCCCTAGCCCCGGCATTATACAAAAACCATGTTGGATGGGATGAGGATTCAACCCACCACATTATTCCATTACAAAATACACCGACTGCACAGAGGCAGTATCCAATAAAGCAAGAAGCTAAAAAACAGGTCAGGGAGATCTTAGATCAACTTGAGTACCAAGGGGTGATTGAAACTTGCACCTCTCCAATGAATAACCCTTTGTTTCCCGTATCAAAACCGGACAATAAATATTGTTTAGTTTTGGATTACAGACATTTAAACACTTGCACTAAGACATTTGCAGTCCAAAATGCACACAGTGCCGCACTAATTAATAACATTGTGCGGAAGAAATATAAAACAACGCTTGATATCTCAAATGGATTTTTCTGCCAGAATATAGCGCCTGAGAGCAGGTATTTAACAGCATTCTCCACGTTAGGCTCACAGCAACAATTTTGTAGACTCCCCCAAGGGTATAAGAACAGCCCGGGGTTGTTTTCAGTCAGGGTAACTGAGTTACTTCAAAATCTGGATGAAGAGGCATTGTCCTATGTGGACGACATTTATCTAATGGATGGTGACCTGGAGGAACACTTGAACAGTGTGAATACAATAATTTTGGGATTTGCCTCTGAGGGTTACAAGTTCAACTTTAAAAAGTCGAAGATAGCGCACCTTAATGTCCTTTTTCTAGGATATGAGCTTTCGAGTGAAGGAAAGAGCATAGCAGCCAACTTTTTAGAAAAGTGTGCGCTGCTCCAACCTCCGAAAACATTAAAAAATTTACAATCGATCCTGGGATTCCTGAACTTCGGCAGAACATACATTTTGGATTACGCAGAAAGCGTAAAGCCTTTCTATGATTTAATAAAACCTGACTTTTCAGTTAGATAACGGACACAGGAACACACAGATATCCTTCGTTTCCTGCAAGCTGACATGATAGCTTCAAAACATTTACAGACATGCGTGAACGTACGCAACCTGGTGATCCGTATAGTTGCGGGTCAATCAGGATACACCTACCTAACATATAATGAAGGTGAAACAGTACCAATAGCGTACAAATCACATTTGTACACAAATGCTGAGATGCGCTTTGCATCAACAGAGAAATTCTAACAGCAGTACAGACTGCTGTAGTAAGAGAAAGAGCACTGGCTCAAGGGAAGCGTATAATTGTCGTTACCCCAGTTCCAGCCTTAGAGGCTGCAACAAAGGCAAGCGTTCCCAACGCTAAAGCTTTACATCCAAGATGGATACAATGGGCTAATTCTCTTACTGCAACAGATGTAGAATATAGGTACAACCCAAATCTAAAAACACAAGCATTTCTGCAATACGAACAAGAATATCCTCTACCAAATTAAATAATGCCTCTGGATCAGTATGAATATTTAATTTACACTGACGGTTCTGCTCAGCCGGCCATAGGGAGTAAGCAGCAATACAGCGCCGCGTGTGCTATCATTAAAGGACGCATGCAGGATGGAAAGTTTCATCCCAGTTGTACAAAAACCCAGTCTCTAGGAAACTGCACGGTGCAGCTGGCAGAATTAGAAGCACTATTACTGGCACTGGTAAATACGGATCGAGAATTCCCCACACTAATTGTGTGTGATTCCTTTTACTGTGTGCAGTCATACAATGAATATTTACACCACTGGGGACAAAATGGGTTTAAAGATGCAAAAGGTGGCACAATTAAGCACAAAACGCTATGGGAGCAGGTAGTGGAGTTGAAAAATGAGCTACCAAGGGCTCACGTGATACACACACTGAGTCATCAGCGTGATGGCGTTCACGTTGAAGGGAATTCATTGGCTGATGAAGCCACAAAGGGGGCTGTACGCACGGCTTCCGTAGCTGCAATCACTCGTTCAAAAACGAGAATAAACGGTGAGTTTATGGTTGCAATTATTGCTACACCCAATAAATCAGCAGTGCCGAAAATATTTCCACTCAAGTACTCCTACAAGTTAGATGCAGACAATGTTCCGTTTGCTCAGATTCCTGGAGTGGGGGATAGAGTAATACCGAATATGGATTGAAGGTTAGGATTAATTCTAGAAGCACACGAGGGCATAGGTTCTGCACACGCAGGAGTTACAGTGACTGTTTCTCTACTGAAACAACGCTACTGGTGGCCAGGATTACAAAGCAAACTAAGGACTATGTCTTGAAATGCGACATCTGTCAGCAGATGAAAGGCTCCACCATAACACGTCCAGCGCAGACACCATTACTGATATCAGACAGACCGCTCGCTTGTGTCTATTTGGACCACTGCGGCCCCCTACAATCAGATGGGGCTTACATGTATATCATGGTTACAGTGGATTCCTGCTCTAGATTCCTGTGGGTGTGGCCCCAGCGCTCCGCTAACGCTAGAGCTGTTATAAAAGATTTGCGAGTCTTTATAGGGACATACACAATTGGCACATTACATTCTGACCGTGGCCCCGCGTTTACCTCTAGGGCTTACAAGGAAGCCATGGGAAGTTTGGGTGTAGCATTGCGGTACTCCTCTCCGCACCATCCCGAGGGAAGTTTGGTTGAGGAGAGGAAAAACCAGGACTTAAAGCAGTCTTTAACAGCTAGAGTATTAGGCTCGGGTAGAAGTTGGGTAAAACATCGGTATGGAGTTCAAAGGGCGTTGAATAACCAGCCCAGAAGCTCTCTGGGGGGTGTCACTCCTTATGAGGTCCTATTTGGGATGAGAATGTGGGTACCTGATCTTGATTGTGAAGGCACAGTGGCGGATGAAAAACCTTTTGACATCCAGAAACGTTTGGCTGTTTTACAGGACCTAAATGAATCCAGGGCACTACAAAGTAATGTCCAGGTGAAAAGGACCGCCACTGGGGAAGTCAAGTCTGTCACGGCAAGACCTGTCTGGATCCCTAAAATCGGGGACCTGGTCAGAGAAAAAATAGCGGACAAAAAAGAGTTTGGGCCATCATACAGAAAGCCTGTACCCGTCCTGGCAGTTGAAGGAACAAGAACAATTCTTCTACCACCCCTTGCCGGTAAAAAGGAGAAAAGATTTGTCTCAATAGACCTAATCAAACCACACTATGAGGCTGATACTGAGTAGTAGGCCACGTGGACTCCGGAGTAACAGACACTCTCCTCTCGCAACTATACAAGAAGTTCAAACAGAAAGACTCATCACGTTTGAAGAGTCACCAGCACGGAATGACGGACTGTTAGACCTGGTACCATTGGCGTGGGTCTCCCTTCCATTTTTTCGCTATGCCTCCTCTGTTGTTGACCTATTTTTGCTGGTTTAGATGCTTTGGCACTTTGCCACTGCTAATCAGTGCCAAAGTGCAAGTGCTCCCTATGATAAATTGATGTATGGATTAGTGACGCCATGATTGGCTTATTTGACTTACTGTCAGACCCTAGTATAGTGCACCGCATGTGCCCAGGGCCTGTAAATCAAATGCTGCTGGTGGGCTTGCAGCACTGGTTGTGCCACCCACCGGAGCAGCTTGGAAAGCGTGTCTCAGGCCTGCCATTGCAGAGCCTGTGTGCAGTCTGGTACTGCCATGTCGACTTGGGAAGTGCACCCACTTACCAGTCCCCAAACCTTCCCTTTTCTGCATGTTAGTCACCCCTAAAGTAGGCCTGCGGGCAGGGTGCATTGTATGTAAAAGGTAGGACATGCCCTGATGTGTGTGGCATGTCCTGATAGTGAATTACAGCCAATTTCGTTTTTCACTATTGCAAGGCTACCTGTCCCCATAGGCCAGAATGGGCAGTTTGATTATAACATCTTATAATCCTAACTGACCCAGGGAACATGGTAGAAAAACGAACTTAGTATGCCTGAACTCAGGATGATAAAATTCATCTTTTAGTGAAGTTGGTTTTAACATTCTGAGTTTGAAAATAACATTTTTAGAAAGTAGGTATTTTCTTGCCTAAACCATCCAGCCTGCCTCTGCTAGCTTGTGTATTGTATGTCTGGGTTTGTGAGTGACAGGGGCTGGGGGACTCCAGGAGACAGGGTGAGTCAGCACTAGGCTGAATAGACCTAACCGCATGAGGAGTGGTGGGAGGAGTAGCACCTGGGCCTGAATAGGGCTGTGCCTGCCATCCACAATGCTGGCTCCACCTCCTGTGGTGTGTCTGATGACCCTGGCCCACACTGACAAAGGAAGAAGTTGTGCACTGGCAGAATGCACCCAGAACTGGTTTGGACTAGGTACAGGACCCTCTGCCTTCAGAGGACAAAGGATTTGCTAGTATAAATATTGGGGCCCAGACCCCAAGACCTTAGATCACTTCTGGGAATCAAGACGAACCTTTGCTGAGGAGAAGAACCAGGAAGCTGAAGGAGGAGACTACCCCTATGCTGCGTGTTGTTGGGGTTGGCCTGCAGTGGTTACTTTATTGCCAAAGAAAGGAGAAAAGGACTGAGTGTGCTTTCATCATCTTGAGGAAGATCTCCAAGGGCTTGAAGATTGAGCTTGCCTCCTACCTGAAGTCTCAGGGATACAAGACTTCACCCCCAGCTCCCCTCCTGAATTCCCTTGCTGGGAATTGAAGTGCCTACTGCTGTTGGGCCTTCTGAGAGACTGCGTGTCACTGGGAGCTGGAAGCGCGACTCAATGAAGAGGAAGCGTGTCGCCGCCGCAGCAGTGGTGTCGCATCGCGGAGTAAGCGTGCCGCCGCTGCCACTGTCGCATCACCGAAGTGCCCCGCATCACCGGAGAAGCGTGCCGCCGCAGCAGTTGTCGTCGCATCGCAGAGTAAGCGTGCCACCGCTGCCGCCATCGCATCACCGAAGCGCCTCGCATCACCGGAGAAGCGTGCCGCCGCCACAGAGGACGCCGGCGCATCACCGGAGAAGCATGTCGCAGGGCCTGTCGAGGCTCAGAAGATCGCCGAGTCACCGCACGGCCGTCGGGCGTGCACGCATCCCGCCTACGTTGTCGCACCGTAAGCAAGACGCCTTTTATCGCATCGCACCGGATCGTCATCGCATCAAAGCGCCATCTCGACGCATCGTAACAGGGCCGCAGTAAGAAACCGACGCATCCTCCTTTCTGCGTGTAAGGAATCGAAGCATCACCTTCCCTGCGACCCTTTTGTTTGTTTTGCGTTACGCATCCAAAGGTACATTGAGAGTAAAGTGTCGCATTTATCATCTTTATTGAACTGAGCTATTTTCTACCATTTGACAGTCATATTTTTCGTATTGTATTGTGGATTTTTGTCGTTTGGGTCTTGTGTTAAGTCTATATAAAAATACTTATCTTTATACTACAACCTGTGTGGTGTCCATCTGTAGTGTTGTCACTGGGTTACTGTATGTGTTCACAAATGCTTTACACACTGCCTCTGAGATAAGCCTACCTGCTCGTGCCAAGCTACCAAGGGGGTGAGCAGGGGTTATTTTAGTAGTGTATCCCCCTTACCCTGATTAGAAGCAAGGGTCCCTATTTGGACAAAGGTACCTACCTCTGCCAACTAGAGACCCCCAGTTCTAACACGGACTATGCAACAATGCCATGGAACTCGGTCCTCTTGAACATGAAATTCAAATTCAAAATCAGAATGAAAGACAAATTTCAATTTGACCAAACACAGATATCTACATCAACATGCCTCAACAAGAGCAAGCTACAGTTTCCACAAGACCTGCGGAAATACCGAAAATTGATCGAACTGCATCTGGCTATTTCATTGACTTTGATACTTTTTTATTCGATCCAAGTGAACCTGAAACGAAGCCAGCCCAAAAAACTCGCCAACAGCAAATTAAAGATTTTCTGTACTTAAAAAGACTAACCTGGTATCACCTTGGGTGCAACTCTGGGTAATCACCGGGATACTTGTCTTTCTTTTCTGGGTAGGCTTAGTGACTGTCTTTAGTATGCTTATAAATGGAACTTATCTTCGAGAAAGCTCTGCAGCACAAAAAGTGAATGTGATTCTGAAACCACATCTATCATCACATCGTGAAAAAAGAGACCTACCATCAGTAAACATTTCAGCAGTTCCTATACCTGACGGTATAGTGTGGGACAAGGTTGATTACGATATATTTGGCCCGACCGAACCTTTAAAAATTCCAAATTTATTTAAAATTTCATTGAGTGATATCATTACCTCGAGTAAATTTTCCAGTGATTGGGATTATGAAACTGTAAATAATATGTTGTCTGATTTAGAAAAATATGCTGCTTTTTCTAATAATGAAATGTTGGAAGACACACCAGACTTTGAAACAATGTATTGCTATCAACATTATGGTCATCACTTTCTGCATAAATCTGCTAACCCCAGAAATGTTTTCACATACACCCAATGGGAACATTGCGCGACACCGCCGAAAAGCAGTTCAAAAACATTTGCACAGAAGTTTCCATATTTTTCAGGATTTAACACGTCAGATCCAGCCTCATATTATTATAAGGTCGCACCAACACCAGCACAGAAAAATATGTTGACAAACACCAAACAGATTTATTCTGCTTCCTTCATTGCCCAGTTGTCTGAACAAGGTTTCGACTTGTGGAAAGACACCATAGACTTAAAATCTGTCTGGGATACTAGAGACTGGCAGGTCCAGGGAACAGAGGCACTATTTAGAGCCTGCCTTATTCCTCAACAAATCATGTTTTTGAATGAAACGGTGCAACAAACGTCCTGTCTTTGACTAGCCAAGAACAAAGATTTGAATACACCTCGGATGCCCACACCATCACACACTGAGGGTAACATAACATCACAAGAAGGGATTACTTTAGATATGATCATGCAATACAATAGATCAGACCCCGATTGGAAGGGATGGTTGATTTGGCCCACAGACACCAATAGCTGTCAGGAAAGATTTATGGGTAAACCCAAGGGGTTTAGTATCAACAGGCCAGATCCACGCTATGTACAGAGAGAACACCCAGGGGTAGTGACATCATACTGTGTTGGGAAGTTATGCCTCGATTGGCTAAAAACCTCAACACTTACACATGTGAAACAACACTTATCCTTACTTACAGAGGATGTGGACCTACTGGATTTTTTATTAGGTCCTAGGAAGTCACGTCACAAATGTTTCTATTATGCTGTCTATAATGAGAATTGAAAAATTTCACAACAAGAGGCCGCAGAAAGATTACGAGAAATAGATCGTATAAACCTAGAGAAAGCTCTAGCAGTGGTTGACAATGGGTTAACTACACTAACCTCCAGGATATATTCACTGGGCAACGTATCTTCTGCTATTGATGTACTAGAACAGGATTTGCCCATATTACAGCACGGGCAATCACAATTGCGTTCTATTATGTTATTAAGCTGGACGCTGCAATCTTTTCGCGTAGGCTATGTGCCTTGGTGTTTCATAAACAGCACGTCTCTGTTTTCTTCATACAATCTAACCTAAAAACAGATAGAGATGGCACAAAGGGGAGCAAAGTATACAATGCTGCATATTGAAAAACGACAGATTAGCCTTAACAGTGGCAGAGTCACTGTCCATAGAATGGTTAATCCATGGCCACATACCTCTTCCGGTCACTACTTTTCAATTCCAATATTGCCTTGAACAAAAGCAGGCAGGCAGATATGAAGAAATGGGTAGGGAATTCATCAAGGAATCTTGGGAATTACCGTACAGATTTCGATGCCGGAGTGGGGAAAGAGAAGTGTTTTGAGCGGTACAAACTGCGAGATTACTTTAAGTGGATCACTCATATGCCAGGATATAATGCTTCATGGGGCCTGTAACGGTTCGGTAGCGAACTTATCCTGTCACTTAAGGGGTGCCCCAGCTGCCGTGATCACTCCAGTGTTCAGGCTACTTTCGAATGGGAGTTACTTGATGCTGAACGATCAAGGTTGCTGTGGGATGCTTCCGGGCATCGCATATCTGGTAACCGTGATCTCCAGGGTTACTTGCTGTGTGCAAGTATTGTTTCCACCAACACATACAGTCAGGGAGGCGCCGTTATGGCCTTCACTAAATGTTTCATTAATACGGTTTGATGCTTTGAGAAGAATGAAAGCCATGCTTTTACAGAAATTCGTGCCCTTAACCTCCGCTCGAGAGACTTTTGATCTCCAGATCGCAAGGTCTTCGGCAGAGATACAGGCACTCATACGTACAAACTGCCCCTTCTAATTCGCAGAAATGGTAAATCGTATCTTTAACATGTCTGATATGACAGGCATCGTCCACCTATTTAAGACCATAGGTTCTGGACTATTAAGCACCTTTCAGACGGTCCTCGGAGTTATACCAAACTTTATACACTCCGTATTTGGAAGCATTTTTGGAGGACTGCCGCTGATCCTGTTTCTTATAGCAGGTATCCTAATCGTAATTTTTCTGCTACGCAATGGACGTCCCAGTCACCAAGGAGATGGAAACAGTACTCCTGGAGCGAAAATACCGTGATCGCATGGTACAACATCTGGGCACGCCTCGCCTAAGAGAACTAAGTGCATCTTGGTTCTTGTCATTAAGACCTGTCTGGATGGACTGCATCTTACATGTCCTCCGATGCCTGTTTTGCAGAGAAGAATGCATGTTAGATCTTTATCTGACACTCCCATCATGTGCGCAACCGGATGTTGATGCTTTACTGGACCCGATAACGGCCCATGTTCTGCAGTGTCCCCAGCGTATTCCTATGTTGATGACGGCATTCCTAGAGCCACCCCAGGTAGTATCAGTTCCTGTTGGTATGGACATCGGCTCCTCCTCTGACACCCAGGCCTTGGATGGCGCACAGACTGCCCCAGCATCTGTTGTGGACAATACAAAAGATCATCTGTGCTCAATTGACATTATCTGCAAGGTGTTACAGGGAACGTCGTCTGCAGAGGCAGGCAATGAGAATGTTGCGTCTACCAGCCAGGACACATAAACATTTGACTGATTTGGCCCATCGTGTCCTGGGAAAAATTCAACCTTTTGGAAAAGCAAAATATAATTTGGAACTCCATAACAAAAAGACATTCTTTTTGAGCATGCATGGCTTTCAAATACTTATAGTAGTTCGACCTATATCTACGGTCACATTAGATTTTTTAGACCTTTTTAAAACATTGTTTTTAACACAACAAGAAACTAATGTTTTTAACAATTTGCGTACCAGCATCTAATCAGCCTAGTAGTACGTTTAGTATTTAACTATGTCGTCCATTCGGAAGAGGAGTGGGTGTTATATTCCATATAGGTACCATAATATAGACCCAGGTAACTTCATTACCCTTCACCTATATTCTTCCCTACATTACACTTGTCATGGTTTACAGGGACTGACCTTTTACCTAGATACGACACTGCATTCAGAAAGCGGGTTTACCCTAATTCGAAATCTCATACATTATGCATGAGGATTCTTGGAAGCACAGCGGGACTACCATCTCCTGTATAATATCTATGTACAAAGTTCATGCCTGACACAGTAATACAGTGAGGTAGGACCCCTGGGGAGACCTGTGGGTATATATACATCACATCTCGCTAAGATAGACAGAGGAGACCAAGACTTCCTGGCCGACACACTGACCAGAGACGCTGAGATTCCTGCATGCAGATACTCCAGCTCGCAGTGGGCTAACATCCCTTGCGGGGTGTCCAACTCGAGACCAGGACGGGGTCCCACAGTCTCTCACTTCAGGTAATGGGGTTGACTAGATCCTAGAGGGATTCTTGGCTTAACACCTACACACACGCTAGGTACACTTAGGTACATCTAGTTCGGGAGGCATCGTAGGAGTACGCATCTTTTATCATGTGTTTTATATACTCATATGTATTCATGACTATTGTAAGATGGTAGAACTATACCATCCATTTACCTTTATAGTATTGCTAATCATTTATATCTTATACTGTCTAACTGTTGTTGCAGCTCATATATTCTACATCAGAATAACAACTGTTCAATAAATGCTTATTGAAAACGCCCAGCCTGTTTATTCTGTGTATCTCTCTGAGACAGACTAAGTGAGCACGAGTGACTGAGTGAAAGGTAGTATATTATTTCCACGGTCCTGAGGGATCAGGGTTGTCATGTTCAATGGTTGCCAGGAACTATTCTCTCCTTGATAAGAGGAGATTCTAGTGGCACTGTGAGCTAGTCGGTACAAAAGGCCAACATACCCGGTGGGGGTGTTCAGAGTCAGTCTGACACCAATCCTACAGTGTATGCTGTCCGAACGCGCAGATCCTGTATACTTTTTATAGGAGCTACACGACACACTGTACGTAATACAACCCCCTAAAGGGACATCAGACCGCCGGCCTGGATTTACATTTGAAATGTGCCAGAACTGTGATTGCCGGTCTTAAAGGGCTGTGGTCACAGCACCCCAAAATATGACACATCACAAAAGTGACGCCAGGGGTGGATGAATTTGGACTGTAATCAGCTGCCACACACACAGTGGATACTGTATGTTGGATTATTCTGAATAATGTGTGTAATGTAGTTGTAAAACTGGTGATTTTAATAGAACGTCATTTGTATCAGATACTTATAAAAGCTATTGATTAATTTTGATGTCAATTTATGGTCAATGGGGAACTCATGTGATTTATTGTTTGTGCCATACTCTATGATCCTCAAGGGACAAACGTTGTTGAAATGGACTTTTCCAGAATTTGCAGTGTTGGTACTCTGTAGCATGCTAAGACAAGTGCACAATGCGTCATAATTGCCCCCACAATGCTGTCATGGTCTTGGATGATGGGTTGTTTTAATTTCCCACCATAATGATAGTTAAACTGGTTCAGTCCCAATTCTATAGTTTCTGCTTTCTATAATGTGGGATTCTGTATGAGGGCCCTCTGTGTTTCCTTTCTGGTAAACACTAAAATCAGATCTGGGTATATTTCCTAAACATCAGTCTGACTGTCAAAAGCCTCCATTTGCATGAGAGTCTAGTCCAGGAAAACGGGATTACCTTTATGTTTCCTGTTTTACCTTGCAGGGAGGTGGGTCTTGGGTCCATCTGTGGTCAGGCATCATCTCCAGTTCACAATGAAGATGCAGTGTAATCAACTACATGTTTTGACCGAGCATGGCATCTCACATATTTTCTGTTCGATGCTGGATTATTTCAGGCTTGTTTAGATCAGTGAACTACAGCTGAAAATAGAGGTAGCTTTATAATGCACCCCTGGCATTGCCCCACCTCTCAGCCCTCTGTACTTGGTCAGACATGTTGTTTCTTACCAGTAATGTACTGATTTCAAAGCCCTCATCTTGTAGAAAGGTGCAGACAGCCAGAATGTAATACTAAATATACAGTACATTGCTGCACTTAGAAACACAAGGCCAAAACCTTTGTACTCAAGACATGGAATATTAAATACCTAACAACTGAAGATGAAGGAACACTTTACACAAGGACCAGCTACAGAAAGGCAGGGTGCATGTGATCAGCAATAGGAATTAATTTGGTTCATGATAGGTGATGCCTAGAGGAACTAGAAACTCTCAGGGACGGCAGGAAAACTTTGGGATAGCAATTGGGTTTATCTGTTTTACAGCATTTAAATGAGCCAACATTACAAAACTACAAATCCCAAGCTCTACTGGAAGCTTTTCTGTGTTCCATATTATTAGCTACATTATTCAAAAGCACAAAAAGCTGGCAGCTAAAATCCCAAAAATGATTGGCCAGGATTTATATAGCATTATTAGGCAGTCGAGCACAAAGTGTCAGTAGCCAAGCTTTTGTTCAGCGGAACACTAGCAGCCTAAGACTGGTGTCAGCCTGATTGGAACAGGCCTAAGGTGGATTTGCTTATGGGTGGATCTAATCTGAGGTGGCATGGTGGACTAAAATATGATGGTTTGTGAAGTGTCCCAAGTAATACCCAGAGGCTGAGATTATTTTATGCCTCCCAATGATCACTTTTTTTGCATTCCTCATTACTCCACAGCCTTTTGAACTGTTTGGACAGTTGCAAGTCTGGGGACCCCATGCTAGCATTCTTAGTTTCCACCATGTGTATTATTAATCTTAAACCACAGATGGCCTAAGCTATTTTGTGAGTTTGTGAGTGCTAATCAACAGAGTATTGTGGCATGTCACAAATAGTACACTATGCCATTGACTTTAGATTATGTTGGTTTGTGATAATGAAGTCCCCACAATTATTTGCTGCTTCAAAATTTCATATGCATGGAATTATGGCATCACCTTATGCCTACTTGTGTATAATAGGCATACAGTACTATTGAGCTCATGGGACTTCAATGCAACGAAAACCAGAAGTGCTGGCTTTGACAATGCTTGTTATATGTAATGCTATTCTATGTGTGTTTGTACTAACATGAAAGGCGTGATTGGCAAAAATCTTACAAAAGTTAAAACTCAATAATGCCTTGTGATCTTGGACCTCTGAGCGACATAAATCTGAAAATATTCAAATGCATGCTTTTTCTCCTGCATTCCCACACCACATGCATTCCCCACGAAGGGTGTGCATGATAAATATTAATGAGGAAGAACAGATGCAAGGAATTGCACATGCACTTTTTTTCTACAATGCACTTGTATGTATTTCCATCCCCAGCTAAACCACATTCACAATTGCAGCACGGTGTGGTGCAGTGACTGCAGGTGTTTGTACATTTGCCCCTTGGCTGGTGATTCCTTAACATACAGCTAGGTATCCTCAGCGCATTGATGCCTTTCGCATTTGACTGACTCGATGATGTAAAAACATGATATGAAGCTAGGAAAAAGAAATAGGGACAAAAACAGCACTTCTAGCATCTCACCGTCAAACATTTAACAGTCTTAGTTGAACACACACTGGTAAAAGCAGGGGCGGGCCCGCTTAGGGGGGCCTCAGGTGATCCCAGGGGTGGCTCCAGGCTCTGACCAAAAGAAGCATTATGCTCTGTAACGGGCAATCACTAACACATTTTGTCATTTATATCCTAGCGGGGAGTATGTGTCAAAAGGGAAGGGACTGCAAATATGCTTCAAAACTCCCAGCCACACACTGTGTTTACTATTAATAGATACCATTTAATATTATTTTAATATTATAATTGTAAAAAATTCTGAGGGGGGACCAATTACTTTTTTTTCCATGGGGGCGGCATTAAAATGTTTGAAGACCACTGGGTAAAAGCAATGTGTTCTGCATTGTGTGTTACTTGTTATGTTTACTTATTTACTTACAATCCATCTCCTATCTTTCTTTAATTACATATAATATAAGATGCCAAGGGTCAGGGGGGCCTCACCTGCCTTAACAAAAACAGCATATTGCTTTTTATGGCTATTTTCTTCAATGAGAAATACATTTTCTGTTGAAATTAAAGTGTAGGTACTTCCACTAATGCTTTCAGCAGTTTTCCCTTTTTGTCCATGCATGATCTACCGGACCCCTCTCCAGCCTTTTCCCTTTATATAAATGTAACTTGCTGTGGGGGTGGTTTATTTAGCAGCATCAAAATTTAAAACAGAGTGTTTAATTTAGCAAAAACGATGATATCTCAATCCTTAATGGTGTAAGGGTAATATAGTCTGGATAAATGGTATTTGTTGTAAGGATTAGTTGGATAGTTTTGTGATTGGTGAAGATACACACGACTAGTAATATAACATATCCAGCTAACAGAACATGCATGCATGAAATGGAGATATTTACAGCAGAAACACAGGCGTAATCAATCTCTTTTTTTAATTACATAAGGTGTTAAAAGCGCTGTTTTGAACTCTTATAAAGAGGGAGTTGCACATATGTCTACATTCTTTGTACAATTTAAAAACAAATATATAGATGCTTTGGCTTCATTCTTTGACCCACTGTACGTCAGTGTAGTAAACCACAGCATTAAATACTGAGGGACTATTCACAAAGATGAATTTAAATGTGTAGATTTACTAATGTGTGAACTTACTACAGAATGTAGTACTAACACTACAACTTTTTGCTATTCACAATTTCTATTTGTAAAAATTGTAAATTTACTAATAGATGAAGACTCATGTGTCTCTAGCCACTGTGGAGGTTAAAGCCTGCTAAAACAGGATTTACGAGTGTACAGTTACGACTAGTAACTTTTCAAACGTAGATGGAAGTTTCCGCCACAGGGGTGGAGATCTGCCTATAGTAAAGTATAGGGAAAAATAATAAAGTTGAATAATTATTAAAACAAAAATATAAAAAATATTTTGATATAAAATAAAAATGTAACAATTAAAATATTTATTTTTAACATAAAACTTAAAACTAAAATGTTGCATCACATTAACTCATCAAATTAAATGTTTAATAAAATAATCACATAAATAAAATATATTACGTTATATTAACATTATATTATTTAAAATAATATTAAAAAATCCCACTCCCCTATCACTTGTATGTTTAATTATTATTTAGTAAATGTCATTAAACCATATTTGTTTATTTAATTTTTATTTTATTTCTTTTAATGTTTTTATTAAGAGTTTAATTACATTATTTTAAAGGAAAATGTAAATATTAATGTATTTAGTTTAAAAAGATAATTTCCCATGGAGTCTTATCTTAAGCCCCTGCCTGCATTATTTTCTATGTGAGTGTATTGCAGTACTTGTGAGTAGCCATATGTGGCCCTGGATTTACTCGAAGACTGGACTGCAATTACTACTGATTTGTGTCCCTTTTGGCTGTAGTAACTTTAGAAGTGCAGTTTGTGAACAGCAAAGAGTTTACTTTTTATTGGACGGGTGTTTGTATTTGTATTTGACTTTCCCTGCATAAACCTGTCCCTACTCCTCCCTAAGCCCCTGCTTACCCCTCCCAATTCCCCCTCCATTTAGTAGCAAGTAGTCTTCATTTTCCAGCCACTTCCTCAGATTCCTCCCACATTCGCTACTAAAATGTTAACCTTTGTGTGCTCCTCACATGTGGCCGAGACCTCCTCATAGAAAAGATGGGAGTGGCGTAGGTGGAAGTTTCGGCACCTGGGCCCCAGTTTCCTAAAAAGTAGCACAACCCAGTGCAGCAAGTAAAGATGCTGCACTGCAGTGCATAAAAGTGAGAGCGCAGATCTACTAACCTGTGGCACTGTTTTCCTTTCTTTCTGCGCTAGCGCTCTTTTGGCTGTCATGCTCCAATGCACACACCCTTGTGCCATAGAGCAAGAGTGTAGGCGTTCTTTAAGGAATAGTTTTGTACTGAAAGGGGACCCTTCCAGTACAAAAACTATCCTTTAACACTTTTCCTGCTTTGTATGTGTGCTGTGCCTTGTAGCACGCATGCAAAGTAGGAAAAACTAGGAGAAATGAAAACATTTCTCCTTTTTGCGCCTGCCTCGAGGAGGCATAGGATTTCGGTGCAAATGCCTACCTACAACTGTCTGTAGACAGGAATTTGCCTCCCTATCTACAAACATCCATGCACCACCCATGGAACATCCACTTGACGCAGTGAAATGTAAAGCAGCGCATTGTGCAACTTTGCGTTAAGTTTGAAACTATCCAATGCAAATCCTGCTTTGTGTTGGATAGTAAAATCCCAGCATAACACTTTGCACAGGGTTTGCTTCACAAAAGTGACTCAAACTTTGCGCAAAGTGTTAGTAAATATGGGCCCTAATTTTGTGAATAGCATTTTGTAGTAGTACTACTGAACGTACTAAAAAATGCAGTTTTGAAAAGGCCCTTGAGATTGCAATGTGCAGTATTTATGTGCTAGTGTTACAGCATCATTCTGATTTCTGCCCCTCTGACTGGGAGATCAAGGGTAATACAAGAGATTTTCCCAGTTCTAAGTTTCGAAAGCACTGAATAATACAGTGTTTCCCTGTTCATATTCCACCCGGTCAACCATGCGAAAATTGTGCCAGAAAAACCCGTTGATGGAATAATTGCTGTAAATCTTGCAATCATGATTTGGATCCTCGTTCTTGCATCCATGATATTTTGGTACAGTGACACAGCTAAGCCCGGGCGGAGTTCCCTGAGTTCCGCGTTTCTCTGTGAAGTGACAAAAAATCTCCACCACGTTACGCGGAGTTCCGCGAGTGGCAGAGTGCGTTAAGGTCATGCCGCTCGTGGTGATTTTGACGCCGGGTATTTGTCCCGCAATGTAATATCATCGCAAATGGCAACATGCGCAGAGCAAGAGGGTGCAGCTTCATTTCTGCTACTCTCAACGCGAGTGGTCGCGACCTGCCGTTGATTTTCCTCGCTCGTGCTTGCTCACCAACTAGACCTTGGCGTGTGCGAGCAAGGAAAAGTCTCGCCGGGAGGTGGATTTTACTTACTTGCGCTCACCAAGCACACGCGGAGTGCGGAAAACTCCGCAAACAGAGCAGAGTTCACCGCCCAGGGTTAGACACAGCACTCTCTATCAAAACCATTTGTGAGGTATTTACTTGATGTGGTATTAGCACATCATTTCATTTCTTGCACCTGCGAATGAGGAACAGTGCAGTAACACTGCACGTTTTCCATTGTTCTGAAATGTGAAGATGTGGTTAGTCTCTGCACAAATTTTGCCAGGTTTTGCACGGCAAAAATTGCATGAGGTGCGGTAATTACAACAATACTCAGCACTCTATTTTGGGCACAAACACACATTTGCATCCTAAAATCAGCATTTCTGCTCGTGCAAGAATGAAGCTATGTATATAAAGATTCTTTTACTTTTTCGCTTTGTAAAGTTAGCTTTTCGCCAGACTTTTTACTGCTTTTCCGTAGTTAGGCCATTTTATTTGGTCATTAAAAGCTACCAGTGCAGTGGCCAAAGCAATTTGTGTGACTTGCTCATGCCCATAACAAAGCAGTTTCCCTTCATTTTAACTAGTTCACATTCTTGTCTCTCTGTAGCATCCTGTTTACTGTCTCTGCGCTTCCCGAATTATGTGGCCACACAGGGTAGGCTAGTTGAATATAAATGAACAGGCCTAACTTCTGAAAGGGATCTTAACACCAAAGTGCTGACAGGTTTTATGCTTGATGACAGGTTTCCTTTCAAATACAGAGAATGCAGCGAGTGACGACGGGCTTTCGTAGACACAGCTGTTCTTTCCAGGAGAGATAAAATATTGTTTACTGGAATACTGCAATTATTTTCATCTATTATTTAAAATAGGGCGGTTCGACATATTTTTTCCCAGGCAAGAATGCTTAACTGCCCGAGAAACGATGACAAGCTAAAGTATATATTTTTTTCGCATTTTCAAGTATTGAATTTAGCAAAACACATCGGAGAGTATTTCTGGCCCTGGCACGGCCACCGTACCCCACTGCGTGCGCACTTCCGCAAGGAGAGCAATTAGAGAGTGCGTCTGCAATGTGTTGTTTCTCCCACGCAGAGGCAGGGACTTTTGACAGGATTTGGGCCAGTGGGGAGGATAATGAATTCCATTTTCTGTGTAGAATTAAACACGCATTGTGCTGCAGTGATGACACCTTGGAATGCAGATGAGAGGGAGAAGAAATAGAACATAGATTTTTTTTAATACAAAGAGTGAATGTTTCAAACACATGATACCTACCGCCTTTCCATCCTGTTTGCCTGTTCTGTGTAAGGCTCTTTGTAAGCAGGATGGAGAGCCCAGTAAAAGAAATGGAGACTCTCTATTTATACTTAGGGCCATGTTACAAGTACTGCAGTCCACAGGACCGCTCTACTGGTGGTGGCGGTCTGACCACCGCCACACTGGCGGTCCACCTGTCGTATTAGGAGTATGGCGATCAAGGATCCCGCTGCACCGGCTGTCTGGAAATGGGTAGTTATATGCTGGCAGTGCCACTGCGGCACCGCGCATATTCCGACTTTCATTTCCACTGCCATTTCCATGGTGCTGAGCCCACCATGAAAAGGGTGGTGGACATGGAAGTAAGGGGGCCCTAACAGGGCCCTCTGCCACTTCTTGACCTGGTAGTGCATGTAGGGGGGGCACATGTTGTGCCCCCCTGGAATTGCACCCTGGTTCCTGCAGAGTGATGCATGCCACACTGTGCATAAACGTGCTACAGGCACTGCCACAACAGCGGTCTGCTGTTAAGGCTCTCTTATGAGCCTAACAGACCACCGCCGTAACACCACCCACCCGCCATGGATTACACTCGTAATCCGGCGGGCGCACTACAGGCTTGGCGGTCCTCCTGTTGGCGCGGCGGTGGTGGGCCGACAGAAGGTCTGTCAAACTCGTGATAAGGCCCTTAGTATACTCAGAGTAGCCCTTTAAGATTGGTATCTATGTGCCAATTTCATTTGGTGCATCGATGTGCATTACTGTGTTATACGTGTTGCACATGCCATGCCGTGGAGTAACGCAAAAGATGGGGGAATGTGTTGAGTTGCCAGAGTCTACCATGGCACACAGATATTCAATGGTCTTGGGCTGAATTGGGTCCCCTGAAGGTTTGAGGGTCTTCTGAAGGGTTGGGGGCACTCCTGCATCCCGGGCGCCTGCATTATGCCTCTACAGGCCATGCACGGGGATGAGCAGATTTTTTAAGCCAACCATGCATTTTTTTAATATTTAATGGTACTCAGTAAGAGCTAACCTAGCCACAAAGCAGGCAAGAGCAATTTGTTTTTGTTAGTCTCTCTTTTCATATCTTCAGGGGGACCCATGACATGCACTAATCTGGGCACATTTATAGTATTATAATTGCATTTATATAGCGCTTTATACACCTGATGAGGTGTTGAAGCACTTTATGGCAATTAGCACACTACTCCAGTATCAACGGGTTAGTGGTTAGTTTAGTGTTATTTTGGTTAGTAGTTTAGAACTGCTCTGACAGTTAACACAACTGTGCATTACAGAAGTATGATTGAGGTTGGATTAGATGGGTTTAGAAGGCGTTATCTATGACTGGGTGCATGGCCGGGATCTAGTGAGGGAGATATAGTTACTTATAGGAATCTAATTGTTATAGGTACAGTGCAGTTAAGTGATTATCACTTTCAGAATAAAATGGGTTGCAAGTTGTGGGTCTTGGTATGGGCAATCCAACAAATATAGAAAGGTAAGACCCTTGGGGCATTGTATAGAGGATAAGTGTAGGCGACCAAGTTTGAGAATCAGTGGAACACGGAGAGCGTTTTGGGGATGGTATTCAGTGGTTTTGAATCTGATTAATTTAGTACAGATTAATGCAATATGGTGTCACAAGAATTTAGCAGACATCACCCATCAACCTGGTGCTTGCAGGCCCCCAACTTTTATGACAATGATAAGTTTCAAAATCTCAGACTGCAAAGTGAGAACTGGTTGAAGGTGTCAGATGTGATATGGGGTCACTTGGCTCAATGCCTTTTACCATACCTAGTTACCTGTACACTATCCGCTTAGTGTTTCAGAGCACAGCTGGTGCCATGTTTTCCCAATCTGAGAAGTATAACTCATATGAAGTGCTCAGGCCAAAGGGAGTAAGCAATGGTACTTTTCAAAGATAATTATTGTTCCTTCTTTTGGGTAAGAGAAATATTAAAAACAACAGACAGCTTCTATGATTTGTGAAGGCAAATTGAAAACAACAGCAGGGTTCTCAATGTGAACCTCTTTTTCTTGACTGCCAGTTCCTTACTTATGAAGAGAGGGAAGGATGTTGAAATAATATACAGGTTATTTGAACCACTACAGGCAGAGGGAGCCATCAGTGGGGTTCTCTAAGTCAACTGTTTTCTTTCTGTAGTTATGTTGATATAATGCCTTCTCTCTAATTTGTTTTATGTACAGAACTCTAAAGTAATCCACAATTATTTTAAAGTACTGTAGCAGCAGATAAAGGGAGGTTATCATACCAGCATTACTGCCCTGCATTAATGGATGTGGGACCCTTCAAGTCTGCTGACTTAGGCTGCTCGTCGTGCATTGCTTATCACAGAGCCATTTAATGCTTAATAAGGCTGCTCACTGTGCAGTACCTATAACCAGCATCACCATTTATGGCGTAAGGGATTCCAAAATATCTAGCTGTGCAAAAAGACTATTGGTGCAAACCCCTCGCCCCATTAATAATAATGTGGCAGGAATCTGCTTTGCATCTCATTGCAAAAGTAGCACACTATGGGATGGAGGGCTACAGTCGAAAACAGATATTTTGTATCCTTATTGAAATTATTACGGAGAAAAAATTGTCAACATGAAGATATATAGAAAAGTATACTGCGTCAAAATATATAACTAAGCCTAAAGAGATAATCAAAACATAGTAAATAGAATTACGCTAAGTTGATATCAACTTATAATAAAAATTAGAAAAATGTGGGCCAACAAGAATGGTATAAAAGATAATATAGTATTGGTAATACTTAACAATTATAGGCAATAATGCAATTGTATAGGCGATATATCAGAGTCAAAGTTACTCCTATCATATTAGTTATTATATAGTATAATTATCTAAAGGGTTCTATAAATATTGGTGATTGGTGAGAAAAAATATGCACAGATAAATTATTAGCATTTTTCCAATTTGATGTGATTGATTTAATAGCTGAAGAAGTAAGGAAATGTAACATTTTGGCTTGAGAAATTGATAATGGAGAAGTACGTAGTACTGCTTTACTAGCAATAATAGAAAATAAATAGCACCAACAATAGATAAAATATTTTTAATTATTTCCCAATTTGTTTCCAAAATGCGATTGGTCATTCAAATATCATAGGGCTCAATGAGTCAATAGCACTAATACTACACCATCACAAAAAGAATCAAGCCATTTAGCTTTGTACAATTTTTCAGGTGTTTCAAAACATTTGCATAGAATCCAGCTATTAGTTTGATATAGAGCCACAGGAAATATTCCTGAAGTGTTACCTAGCCATATTTTGTGCTATTGCTCAGTGGAGAGGTATAAAGATAAATCCTCATTCCATTTAGAAAAATCCTTTAGCCAGGAAGGTTAGTTGGTGGAGAGGTGTGGTTCAGCGGCCAGGGCAGCTGACTTCGGAGCCCAGGGCTCCCGGCTCCGGCGGCAGCTCAGCTCAGCACCATGTGACTCTGGGCAATAGCTCACTTAATTTCCACAACGGCCCCCAGTGTC
Source organism: Calotriton arnoldi (assembly GCA_963921515.1). Classification (NCBI taxonomy): domain Eukaryota; kingdom Metazoa; phylum Chordata; class Amphibia; order Caudata; family Salamandridae; genus Calotriton; species Calotriton arnoldi. The sequence continues at coordinate 1,915,889 of CAWUFW010001245.1, forward strand.
TTGAGACCAGTAAGGGTGAGTAGCTCGCGCTTTACAAATACGGATTTATTTAATGGAATTGAATTTCTTGCAAATTTTAGAAGGTGAAGACCAGACTTCATATAACATGTAAAAAGAAAATGGTCTAATCAATGTTTTTAAAAAATATATGTTTTTTTCCAAGCTGAATTGAGGATTATATCAAAGTGTTTTTTTAAGAAGAAGTGATCCTACCATTAAACATAACAATCACATTTTAAACCTGTTAATTTAGTCATATGAATGATAGGAGAAGCTAGAAATGTATTTTTACAAGAGACAGAGGTTCGAGCTGGTAAAGGAACAGGATTGACCAAATGTCTTTCTATAGTGAGCCATTTGGGTGCCATTATAAAAAGTCATCAATAATTTGATCATGAACAGGTAAAAGTCTATTAACCTATTGTTTAGTAAAAAGATAAAAAAACACTAATAATATCTTTTGAGCTTGTACATAATTCACCGTATGAGGATTGTATAGCCTGAACTTGGTTTCTGGCTTTCTTTATTTGTAAATAATTGGCGAATAGCTTACCAGACCTATTAGAAATATAGTAAGAATTTGCTTTCAATTTGAAATGTGTACTCTTTATAAGCATTTTATTAAACTCTTTCCATAGCTTTTGTAATTTAAATGTGTATTTATTGTCTCTTGAATTAATAAAATGTCCCTCAAATTTAGCAATGTTCTTGGAAAGTTATTACATTTTAGTTTTTAATCTTTAGTTCTTATTAGACTTAAGGGATACACATATACCTCTGACATATATCTTAAAAGCATCCCCAAGTATAATCTTAGACATATCAGATAACTTATTATCAATATTTATTTATTTATAACAGTTATAGAGCGCACTATTGCCGTACAGATATCCTGCTGCTGGGAGCCTTTACATAGACAAAAAGCTAACTACTATCCAGAAAGCCGGATCAAGACATGAAGTTACACAGGAAGGAGCCAATTTTCAAGGCTTTCCTGAAGTGAAGTAGGTCAGCTGCAGCTCTTAAAGTGGCTGGAAGATTATTCCAAAGCTGAGCTCCTGTCTTGTTTTACGAAATTGTGCAATGCAATTGAGATTTGCAGTTGCTGAGCAAAGGCATCTTCTTGGACCATATCTTTTTAGTCTTCTTTGCAGAGGTAACGGTCCCTTACCTTGAAGTGTCTTAAAAACTAGGAACAGAGATTTAAAGGCTATCCTTTGTTTTATCGGGAGCTAATGCAGTTCCTTCATAGCGCTGGATGCAACGATCTTCTTGGCCTGTTTAATGCTAGCTTTGCAGCTGATGCTTGGACTCAGAGCAGTCTATTTACCGGGAAACAACGTTTACAACGCATGCATTACATCGCATGCTATTACATCGCGGTTTTTACAACGCAAGTCGTTACAACGACTTGCGCTGGAGGGCGCTATAGGACAAGGAATAGTTTAATTTACTATCCAACACCTTCCCTACTGTTCGTAGGCTGGAGTTGGAATAGTAAATTAAACTACTCCTAAATCCAGCGCCCTCCAACGCAAGTCGTTGTAACGACTTGCGTTGTAAAAACCGCGATGTAATAGCATGCGATGTAAATGCATGCGTTGTAACATCGTATATTCCTATTTACCAGGTAGTCTGGTACTCCAAGTAAAAGGGCATTACAGTTGTCAATCCTTCTTAGTATCAAGCTTCGTACATTCAAGGTTTTTGCTTGGAAGGGCAACATTGGTAGAAGTTTCCTTAGGCCTCAGAAAAGTGCAAAGCAGGTGCTTGCAACTTTATTTACATGGCTCTCCATGGATAGCTTGTTGTCAGCGGTGACCCCCAGATTACGCACTGTCTCTGATTGTTTTCGCTCATCCTCATTTGTCAGTAGCCAGAAGTTCGAAGGGAGTTTCATGGAGATTTTGTTAGCTGAACAGCATAGAAACTCAGTTTTGTCCCTGTTGAATTTTAAGGAATTCCTGTCTAGCCAGTAGATAATGTCACTCAAACAGTTGTGAAAGCTAAAAAGTTGTGAAAATAAAAAAAGGATCTGATTAAAGAGTTGAAATTTATTTTCATCATATAAAACAATATCGTGCTTGTGTCAAAAATATTGAGGAACAAAATATCAAGAAGGTAAGTACCAACAGATAAATATAGATTTACTATTCTTAACCCCACATGTACATACCTTGAAGATATGTATATCATCAAAGTACATATATGTGGAGTTATATATAGTAAAACTGTACTTACTTATAGAAACTTACCTTCACAATATTTTTGTCCTCTATATTTATGACACAATATTTTGTCCCACGATATTTGTGTTTTCGATATTCTTTCTAAATACCCTTATATACCTCTCAGTAAGGGCAAAATGTCATCTCACTAAGACCAAACAGATATAATTGACAATCAACAATTAAAGCCCACACGAAGAAAACAAACAAGACATATAACATACACTCAGATCTATACAGAGACCAAATAAAGGCACAATAGATTAATACAGCGGAAAACACCAAGAATATCACAATAGGTTATCTGCAGGAGATAAAAAAGAGAGAGACATAAAACAGGAGAGAGCAATAATGTATTTTATTCATGATGATGATATGCAGCACTATAACCCATCAGAATCATGGACTTCCGTCAAGGAAGGAGCATTGATTATCTAAATATGCACTTAGATCATCCAGAGACGTAAAAGATTTGAAGTTATCCCCTTTAAAATCTTCAGAGATGTAGCGTCAAATACTTTATATTTATAGCTGGCTTCGTTAAGATGATTTTTGAGAAGAGAAAGTTCTTAGCACATTTCCATTGTTTTTTTAGCATGGCCTTGATGGATATATACCTTGTTGCCTTCTTCCAAGAGTGAAAGAAATTGTCTGAGTGCTTTATGAATTACAATAAGATGGTGGTACCGCAGAACTTAAAGATCCTCTGACCAAGTTTGACAGAATTAGATTTGCGTTGTGATGGTACACAAAGAGCTTTGTCGATCTCAAACTTTTTCTGTAAATTGTATATTTAATAAACTGGGTATGAGATTTTCCAGCTAGAGCTTGCAATTGTGCCCATCTACATTTTCTGGCAGGTTAAAGGTGCGAAGATTGTATTGTTCATTTCTATTCTCAATATCAGTTAACATGTTCTGTATAGGTGTGGCCATTTTTACTATAGGTGACAGTTGATCCAACCATTTCCTGTTAATATTTATCCTACTCTCTTTTAGAAAGACCATCCATTTCTTTATGAATGCTTTTAATGTCATGGCTTATAAAATCTATATTAATTCGTACTGCTTGTACCTCTTCTAATGTTTCTTTTATAGAAGGCTCCAGGTAATTCAACAACTTTTAATTTAGCAAGAGGAGGATATGGCATTTATTTCCTTTTTAGCAGATTGAAAGCCTTTAGATTCCAATCAGGAAGCAGCCATTGTATCAAATGTTATGAAATTTCTGAAGAATAAATAAGCTGAATGAAAATATTCTTGAAAATATAATAGTAGTGTGAAGAATGAGATAAGACCTCCAGTTAATGAAATACATAGAGTAATACAATATTTAGTTTAGACTTTATATTAAATAAGAGATAAATGAGCAAATTCCTGGTTGTAAAATGAATAAAAGGTATATGCATGTGCTAAAACCAACTGCGAGCAGTGACTTTCAGTTAAGCCACCCTCACCACACAATGTGTACTATGGACGCAGGCTTGGGCATGATGAGCACTTTTTTTCAGCACAGTTCTCTACAGTGCAGGGGCTTTGTTCCAAAAGCAATTTCAAGTGAAGAAAAACTGAAGAAAACTGCCTTGTGATGTTAAAACCGACTCTCTGAGAGTGAGCAGCTGATCTCCAGCAGGCAGTGGTTAATTGGTAAAAAAAACACAAGAGGCAGTTTGCACCAGCCCATTTCTCATGTTAGCGCCGCCTAAAACAGAACCAACTACTAACCATGAAAGTGGGGAGTGGGCGTAGCATAATGCCCAGAGCTGCCGACCTCGGAGCTGGGGAACCAGGTTCGAGTCTCAGCGTCGGCTCAACATCCTGTGATTCTGGGCAAATCCCTTAATCTCCCCGTGCCTATCGTAAATGAATGAGTCCTTAACTAGTGCTCATGAAAAGCATTGGTGTTGATGATTAAGTGCCGGTGCTGAGCACAGGAAACCACCGGCTTAAATTAAGCACTGCCAGCAGGCATAGAAGAGTCATCGGAAAGCAAGTAAGTACAGAGCTGAAGGAACGGCTGCTATCTTGGTGCGCTTACATTCTGGAATCAACAGTTGCATGTTGTGAATTGAACATTGTGGAGTACATGCAAGGTTCTGCTCTCTGCTCTTCCCAATGTCTGCAGTTGCAAATGCAGAATGCCAGCAGTCAAATGTTGATAGATGACGCTTTGACAGTGGTTATTGTTTGCCTGTCATATGTCATTAACTATTCCAGGCTTTGCAGTCTGAAAAGTAGTTGCAAAGCATTTGTGCATCCCATTGCAAATCACAAATGGGGAGGAAACTTACTGTCCTTTGCAACTCAGAAGGTTTCACAAAGTGGGGTTCGCAAATCATAAAAGCAGTTGTGATTGGCAGTGAACTTTTGGGCATTGTGAATTCTACCTGCATGTTCGCAAATGGCTGGCTGTGCCAGCGTAAGAAAATTTGCCATACCTTTGAGCATCAGGCCACTTCCCTCATCTTTTCACAGAACATGCAAGGCATGCAGAGTTTTTTTAATTGCATTTAAATCAAATATAGCCATGAACAGTCACCTTCTGCAAGTCTGCGAGCTCTTTTTTTCCACTCTTGTCTCGAAGATATTTACATTCAGCATGTATTAGTATTATGTGTCACAAACTGTCATGAAACTGACTAATTTCACTTCAGGAAGCCCATTTAGGACACAGAGGGCAGAATTAATTTGGTCAGCCTTGTACAAGTGCGCTATTAGGGGAGCCGCCATATTTTGGCACAGCTGCCGTCTGCTGGGCTGGTACAGATTTATTCTGTTCCTGTAGGACTTGTGGGGCCATAGAATAACACTTAGCGCCGTTATTGTATCTGAAAATATATATTTCAATGTAAAATATAGAGCTAAGGGAAACGCTGCTTGGAGCAACACTACCAAGATGTACCCGCGACAGGAAATGATTCAGAGTTATAACTTACTCTCTCTCTTTGTAATGATAACAATTACATTTGTTCAGTGTTTTATATAATGATTATTCACACAGTTTATATCATTTTGCTATGTGTTTTTGCAACTGTTTTTAAATGTCAAAACCTCAATTGTTTTCATTTGAATCTCTGACCTTAATGCACAGACCAGTGCCAGGGTGGACAGATGCACTGCAGAGACTTTCCCCTCATGTACTAGTACCACATTAATAGGCAAAGATTTCACTTTGTCGGTCCAATTTTGGAACCTGTGTTATTCCAGTTAGGCAACCTCTGTGACAAATATTGCCAATGTCTGTAGAAATACAGGAACCAGATACTACTTCAAGCTCACTCAATTGGCAGGTACTTTGAATTTAGGCTTTGACTTTTAAGGGGTAACAAAGCTGAACAGTAAAGGCCCACTCTTGGATGGTGTGGTGGGGTAGAGCATCTAGTCCAGGCAACAGATGCCTTGCAAAAATATTTGGGTCTCATTTAGAATCTGATGTAAGGATTGCCACGGGGCGGACGTCATGAACTCCGCCTCCATAGCAGATGACCGCCCTCACTATTTAGAGATCCCGACCTCCATAGCATAGATCACTGTCCTGTAAAGGGAGGTGCCGCTATGGCAGCTCAAATAGCATCACTGGATGTGTGCTGAGCAAGCATCATGTTTATAGTACCCACTCAGCAACCTTATTTGTTCAGAGAAAACAATCTCCCAAAGTAGCAGTTTGCTTTCTATAAACAAAAAATGAATGGCCTGTTGCACAGAATATTATCGCTGCTTGTGGGGGCCATTTTGCATTTTCTCTGCCCATGGTCACCATACTTCTCATGGCTGGCATGGGTGCGAATAATGAGTGGCGATCGACCTGCCCTCAAGAGGCGGGGCGATTGTCCCTGTGACCTAGCGGGTCCCTGGCCAAAGGTTTACACCAATGGAGCCAGGAGAGGCTCTGCCAGTGTAAACCTGGAATTTCCATTGACTCTAAATAAAGTAGGGAAACCACAGATTGGGCAGGGTTGGAGAACCACCAATTTACAGCGGTGTGCTCTCTACACCAAACTCTGATTGAGGGCGAGGCCCATATCCGGTCCCAGGATGCTTGTTTCCGGTCCAGGGAAGACATGGCTTGGCAATTCGGGCTGGACTGTTCCCATGAGGCACAGGGTCAAGACTGATTTGCATATAGCTGTGTCTGAACTGGGGTGGCAAAGTGAGCTAAAGAATGATGATGGATTCAACCCAGATCTGTGACTCGGGGTGAGTGTCTGAAAAGTTTCAGCGCTCCGTCCATCATCTCCTTGTGTTTGCTTTTTTCCATATTGGCAAAGCAACATTATTTTTTAGAAAATATATGTATTTTATTATTATTAAAATAAATTGATTCGTGGCATTAAGAAGTTTAATGGTATTTACCATGTTTTTGCCAAACGTTGCAAGTCACTCTGCAACTCTTCTGTGCTCTACAGGGGAAGAACATTGGACATGGGAATTTAGGGACACAAATGAAATCTTATTGAGCCAGTAGCCAATTGCATCATCTGCTCATTGAGCTCCGGGTTTCTGGAGATGTATATTTCTGTCTCTGATGCTCTCTTGGTGAGTGGTATGGTTGTCCCTATGGCAGTTGACTCCGGAGGAAGGGATGATGATAGTGATCTCTACACAGTTTAACATCAGCACTGCGAAGGCCTCATGGTGTCAGGCAGTCCTTGCAGGTGGTGCAAGTTCTTCTCTTGTGCTTCTACTGCTTGAGAACAGATGCTAAGTGTATATGGTTGCAGGATTCAGTTCCGAACTGTGCAAACTGGACCCAAAGATGTCTGTGGAATCTCCATACTGATACAGAGTCTTCTTTGGCTTCATGTGGTCTTTTGGAAGGTCATTGGGTCAATGCCAGTGCCACTGGTTGTGTGCCAAGCTTAAAGTGGATGACAACGATCAATAGAAAGGGACCGCGATGGGAACACACACCTCATGCCAGTAATGTTCAGTGGCGGGTGAACCTCAAGCTCATGGTGCTGGGGCTCATAGCAGGTGATGGAGCACCAGGTAATGTCACAATATGGTCACACAAGCTGACTTCAGGTCTGCAGATTTCCTGTTCTCTGGTGTGCCACTTGGGATGAGCAGCTTCTTCGGGTCAGGATGATCAATGATGTGGAGACTTGAACGGACTGTGCAGTGCTACATGGCAGTACAATGTGTGACTAGATGTCATAATCTGGTGGTACAGTGGCAAGTTCTCTGCAATGCGGGCAGTCCACTTCCTTCTTCACCAGGGCCTATACACATAAGTGTCTCCAGTCCTAAGATTATATTCCTTAACCGTTCGAAAGGTGACAATCAAAAATTCATACTCAGATTCTTGCTTTCCTCTACAAAGATACACAGGGCATTCATCAAATATGACGAACACCGGATGTGCTGCAGGGATCGGTATGCCCAGTCCTGGAGTAGGCGGCCCTTATCCAACCGTCCAGTCAAATTCAAAGTTAGCCCTAAACTTCAGGGGGATTAAATGCTAATAAAATGCATTTACTTCAGATGAGCCACAGGGGAGCTGACATTCTCAGGTTGTGGACTAGTTCCAGACAACAGCTCTGGCTAATTAGGTGCTGGTCCTGGAGTCTCCTCTCTCCAACAACACAGAGCACCTACATTGATCGTTGCTCAGCTAGCCCATTTCCTTTGTGTAGGTTGGGAGCCCTAATTTTACCTCTGCCCCCTTCATTCTTCAGCTGTGTCTCCTGTAACGTCAAAGGCTAACTTATTAGAATTGTCTGGGCTCAGGACAAGACCAGCAAATGATTCTTCGCCTCATTCAATGTACGTTTTTCCAAATTCTGACAGATGCAGGATTCCTTGTGACTTCTACAGGAAGGAAGAAATTAGAAGAGAGAATAGATGAATGGTTGTAGTGGGGTAAACAGACAGAACATACAGTTACCTGGATAAAAAGATAATCAAACAGGAATGCACCTTATTAGGAAGAGTGGAGACGTGCAAGGCATAGCTTTGCTATCTCTAAGCAGTATGGTATAAATCTACTGTCTGCGTAGGGTGAGGGATAGATGTCTGCACTGAGCATGATAGCAGCCAGCTGGGATTGGTCTTCCTAGTGATGACTTTCCGTCCTGTGGCAAGTAAGGGACAGCTCTGCTGACTATGGCAAGTTATGTGTAGTTTGGCTGTCTTTGACAGGAGAGAGTTAGCTCTACTGCCTTCCCTTAAGGAGGAATAACGCAAACCAAAAAGGGATAGGAGAATTTCTTGAATTATCCTCAGCCACTGTCAATTACTCTGGGCTGTAATCCAGCTCACCATTTTTGTCCACCATGTCAACTCAGACAGAAACCAGCCATATGCAAATCAGCCTTGCTCCTTCTCCAATAGCAACAGTCCAGCCCAAACCATTAGGCCAGGTCCACTATAAATGGGAACACAAGCAACCCCAGACTGGTGTCAGACTACTTGGGCCTCGTCAGCAGGCAGCAGCTTGTGTCCTACAGCACAGTAGCACAGATCTACATCTGGACATACCTGTTGCACTTAGGGCCTCACACTGAGGAAAACAAATATGTAATGGGTGGATTGCTTGAATTAATCTCAACCACTTTTGTGTTTTCCTTTGAGTGAGGAAAAAGTTAGTTGAGCAAGGGATGCCTTTGCTGCTGATGGCAGATGTACTTGTGACTTATTTAGTCTGTCTCTGGACGGGTGACAGTTTATTCCCGGCTCCGGTACTGGTGTGTTCTGAAATCATTCCCCAGGATGACTGTATTGACAGCTGGGCCTTGGTGCTCCCTTTCACTAATAAAGACATTTACCTGCAGTCAGAGCTTTTTTGCTCCCTCTTGCTAAAGACCCCAGCATGGCAAAAAGTAGGTGAAATCTGGAACAGATCAGGTATGGGGAATGTCACTCACCCATATCAACAGCGAGTTTGGGCTTGTGGAATTAGGGGGATACCAGGGTTCCAGACTTATAGCGTGAAGTTGACCTGAATGTTTTCAAGCTTGTTACAGGAGCACCAGTTACACTACTCAATGACACATTCATTAATTTTTTTAAGCACAGGGCAATTAAGTATTTGCCCAGAATCACAGGATGTTGAGGCAACACCGAGAGTCAAACCTGGCTCCCCAGTTCCAGAGTCAGCAGCTCTGGCCGTTACGCCTGTAGTTAATTTGTAAAAAAATAAGTGCCAGGGCCATTGTCAGGCGGGCAATGAGCTTTCACCACCCATTGCCTCTGCCAGCACTACAAATTACAGTATCAACACAACTACTAATTATCACACTCCTATAAGTGTGACAATTCAGACTACTCCAAGCCACCCATAGGTATAATAATGGCTTGAGCGGCAGGGATTACTAAGTTATTAAACAACTGTTGTTGTGCTGAACCCAAAATTAGACAAACACGCCACCAGGTGGAGGACTGTCATAACTTCAGGTGTTCATAATTAAGTGCTGGTGCCGAGCACCTGAAACCGCCTGCTCAAATTAAGCACTGGTTACGTCACATCCTAGCTTTTGACCTTCATTGGGTTGCTAATACCCTGCCCATGGCACTTTCCTATCCAAAAGGCACCTAGGCGTAGGCTATCAGAATCCAGACCCCGTTCCTACGTTGAGAGTGCGACTTTTGCAGTGCATACACTGTTGTCTTGGTCTGACTATGGTGGTGCAGGCATTGGAAGACATTATATATAGGATTTAGAGATTATTAATGGTACAACCATTAACCAGAGTTAAGACTAGAGGCGCTTAATTTACCCTGCTCTGTCTAGGGTCAGAATGTACACAGGAACTATTGATAGCATTGTATCGTGTGTGGTTTGTGTGTTATACAATGTGTCTAAATGTCTTTAGAAATGTTCAAACTTCCCCCTTTCCATGCTCCAAAACTGGAGGGTTTGCTAATATACAGCTAATGTTACCGAAGAGCTGCAGAGAGTTTCCTCCCAGCACTAAATTGAATTTGCTAAAAATAAAATGTTCTATTACCCAAAACAAGCTAATTAAATGTTAGCAGCGGTGGGGAGAAGTTAATGTTCTACAGCGCAAGTTTCTTGCAAATTCAGAGCCCATACGAAGCGCCCGAATCCCTTGTTATGGGTTTGCATACACTGCTTACTTCAAAGGTGACATTGTGGAGGCTGCCGGTGACGAACACAATGGCGTGTCCACCTCCCCAGGAGCCGGGCCTGCCAGGTTCCAATCAGATCAGCATTACATTAAAGTGCGCGCTATTCAGCGTGTTAACATGCCTTGGAATTGAATAAAGCTCTCCGCGACCTTTTGGTTTATGAATAGCCATTAGGAGGGCTATTTTGCATAATGGCCCGCTGAAGAAAAGCCAACAAAAGTAGTGGTCTGAGCAAAGAAAGGGAAATGGGGATTTACGACCTGTTCCTAATTCAATTAGACTGAATATGCGGGCCTTAAGGTGATAAATGGGCCTCGGCATTGGGAAAGCAGTGGCTTTTACCACCGTGATGTCACTGCTTAGAGTCCTTTTGTGAGCCGGGTTCTGTTTCTCGACATTCTGGCCTAAAATGCTTTCCAAGTGCTATTCTTGGGCACAGATTACAACATGTTGGGGGAGATTTACAAAAAAGTCATCAGCGTAGCGCAGCGCTGCGAGGTTGCACTGCGTTGCACGACAGGGAAGGAGCAGGAGAGGGCCATATCTTCAGAGATATGGCTCTCACCTCACCTTTCCCTTGTGCCGGCTCTGATTACAGCTGCCGTGCGCCAAGCACACACCTTAGCACCATAGGCTAGGGTGTGTGCATGAGTCTAGCAAAGGCGTTGTACAGGAAAGGTACCCTTCTTGAACAAAATACCATGCCTAGACATGATGGAAAGCTTTACCCGCTTTTCCCACTTTGTATGCGGGCTGCACAGCCCAGCACGCATGCAAAGTCGGAAAAGCACGGAGAAATGAAAGCATTTCTCCTGTTAGTGCCTCCTTTGAAGGGGCGTTAACTTTTGGCGCAAAACCATGCAGACAAATCTTTGTAAATATGGTTTTGTGTCAAAAGGCATGGGTGGTTGCATGGAACGCCCATGTTCCACCCATGTAACGTCCCCTCGGCGCTAAGTAACGCAAATTTGGGCTACTATGAGGGTGCTTTCCAGCTCAAAACAAGTTTTGCGCTGAAAAGTAGATAGCAAAAAAACATTTCACTTTTGTGATGCTAACCCCGCTCAAAATGTTTGTTAATCTGCCCCGTTGTGTGTTGTGTGTAAAATCTCCAAAGGCGATGCTCCAGGTATCCGTAGACATTATGTTCATCTCAACAATTAGTGGTGGTAACATTTTCAATAAAAACATTGCATTTTGCTCTAATAATATGTCGTAATACCGATATTTTGGCGATTGAAAGGACTGTAAAGAGAATATTTTATTGTCAATTAACAGTATTTAATGTAGAGGCATGCAAGAAAGGCTGAGTTGCCACAGCTAGGATTCGAACTCGTGACTGGCACATCATATACCAATATCAACAGCTAGCTCTTAACTTGCCGAGCCATCTTGCCATAAAGACAGTAGCACATGGCATGTTATGATATGAGTTACACAGGCATTTGAGTATCATTGGCCCTGTAAAAAGATTTACAAAGAATGTAACTCAAAGATTACTATGCTGCTCAGGAACACTATGCATCTAGTATTCATTGTCCCAAGCACTTTCGTGGATCATTGGAAGCGTTACCGCTGCATGTGCCATTTGTGGTGATGGAGGGAAGGGCAAGGAGGGGTGGGGGGGACATGCAAATACGAACTGCCACCTGAACAATAGCTACCTATTGCTATTCACAGACTACACTTCTAATGTTACTACAGCCAAAAAGGACCCAAAGCAGTCATAAATGTACTCCGGCCAAGCCTTGGAGTAAGTCCAGCACCATGGTCATACACAGGTACTGCATTCGTCACTCAAAGGAACTGCAACACACTTGCGTAGAAAATAATACAATAACACCACAGAGGAAATTATGGTAAATGAAGTAATTACTTCATTTGCCAATATTTACTCTGTGTTGTTATTGTATTTTTTTCCAATGTAGTACCTGCGAAAGTATTAAAAGGCATTTGTTTAATTATTCTGACTTTTTTATTAAAAGTTTAAACGTTTTATCTAATTATATTTAAACAAATTGTTAGATAATATTGTTTTATTTGAAAAAATATTTTCAAATGAAATATATTGACACAAATATATATAGTTTTAACACACATATACACATATATTTGTGTTAAAACATATTTCATTATAAAATATTTTTTAAATGAATAAAATATTATTTAAAAATTTGTTTAAATATAATTAAATAAAACGTTTAAACTTTTAATAAAAAATCAGAATAATCAAATACATTTTAATGAAATTTGCAAAATAATTAAATATAAAACTTGTATATGACTGTAGTTCTATCAGTGATGTCTTTAGTGATGTCACATATGACATCATTTGATTTATCGTCAGTGATGTCATCAATGATGTCATTTAACATGTCACAAGTGATGTAATATGTGAGATTATAAGCAGTGCATGGAGAGGGCACAAGTTATAGTTAGCTTAGTGATCTGTAACTGGTGAATTTCAGTGGTTTTTAAACATTAGTGTTTATCATATGTCAACACCTAACTATAATGTCACTTTAACCTTTGTCTTTTTCCATCAATTTCTATGTCTTTTTTGTTAACAGAAACTAAGATTTCCTCACAGTACCTAGCTATAATATCACTTTAACCTTTGTTTTCTACGTACATTTCCGGAGTTTTTTGATTGTATTGAGCCAACTTCCCCACCCGCTGAATTCCCGCTGTGCGTGCCCTTCAGCTGCGCAATGTGGAGATTTGCCCGCAGGGCCTGGCCTCTGGCAAAATCCTGTGCCCAATCCCAATGCAGCCGGCTGACATTGCAGCCGGCTGACCTGTTGCTGTGCACTGTCCTCATTACAAAAGCATTATCTCCTATGACATTTTTAACCCCTTCCCTGCGCATGACGGAACCACGCCGTCATGAGCCACGGGCGGCGTGTGCTCATGACGGCGTGGTTCCGTCATGCTGCGGCCGCTCCGCCCACGCGGGACTTATTCCCCGCCTGTGCGGGCGAATTAGTGAGTGGGCGGGGTCGTGACAGAACCACGCCGTCATGAGCACAGCTCGCCCGTGACTCATGACGGCGTGGTTCCGTCACGAGCATGGCGGCGCCGCGCTCACCCCTGCCCCCCCAGCGCCGCAGCGGAATTACCGCCGCAGCCAAGGGGTTAATAAGGCGAATGGGATTTCCATCACAGACTCTAAACTGCCAAACTCTAAATCTGGCCCATAGTCCCACTTCTTAAGACCCAAGTAGCATCTGTTTTTCTCGTTTTGTAGACACTTTAATCACTTGAGGAGGCAACATGGAATTCGTAGGCTCTGTCTTCATAGTCTATTCTGCCCACATTGTGGGTCAGTACTGCTTGGTGCCTGTGGGAATGGTTACACCATGGAAATCTTAGGTCAACACAGGAGGCTCATCTTATGCATAATTGTCTTGCTATTTATTCTCATATCAACAAAATAAAAGAATATATGAGAAAACAACGTCCAGCAACCTCCGGAACAGAACTATGAAGTAGCATAACACAAATGCATCATTAAATCCCTATGAATAGTCCGTGCACTCTCAGTCCATTTTTTTTTCTTGATGCAACATCTTCAGCAAAACTTGAGAGAAAAAAAGTTGATAGGAATAGTTTATTTTCCAAAAAGAGTAAATAGTTTGATAAAGGTACCGTGGATCGGGCGACCAGAAAACATAATAATAGAGCAATATAATATATATACAAAGGGGGGCTAAAATGATAGAACATTAGAAATCAAACAGATGATTAATAAAGAGGATGTATAATACTCTCCTCCATGTCTTCAATAAAATAAGGAATTTCCTACATTAAGGCCCAGATTTACTAACGTTTTGCGACAGGTTTGCGTTCGTTTTGTAACGCAAACCAAACACGAAGTGTTATGCTGGGATTTACTGTCCAACACAAACCAGGATTAGTGTTGGATTGTTCCCTAAAGTAACACAATGTTGTGCTATGCATTTCTTTGCTGCACATTGCGTCAAGGAGGCATTGCATGGGTGGTACATGGGCGTTCCCATGCAATCACCCATGGGTTTTGACACATATTCTTATCTACAGACATTCATAGACAGGGATTTGCGCCAAAGTCTCGTACCTCATCGAGGCAGGTGTAACGAGTTCTCCTTCTTTTTCCTACCTTATATGCGTGTGACATTGTATGACACACATATAAATCAGAAAAGTGTTAAAGGAAAGTTTTTGTACTGGAAGTACAAAAACTATTTCTTAGAGAATGCACACCAACCTTGCACTGTGGTGCAAGGGTTCGAACGTTGACGAATCGCAGCCTAGACTGAGTCAGGGCAGTGAGAGGAAAACAGTGCCATATCCTAGTAGATATGGCACTGTTCTGCTCTCTTTCCTTCCACGCAACGGAGCGCAGCTGCATTTGTAAATCTGGGTATAAATCTTGGAAAACCTCCATTTTATATCTACGGGTTAAATATGAGTTTTCAAATTACTTTGGTTCCTCTTCCTTTAGTATCAACAGAATGTAGTCTGTTTTCAGTGACCCATTTATGAATTCCTGTACATTGTTTAGCATTTGAGATTCAAGAGCTAATAATTTAAAGATAGTTGGAGGGCAGACATTGACAATAAATCCTTCTCTAGAACAGCATTCAGTAAATCTTGGGACAGTAGATATCCCTCTTATGATTTTTTTAACATATCAGTTTTGATTATCACTTGGGTCTCCTGAATTTTATGATTCAAGAATGTAGGAGGAGCCTCTTGAAAAGACTTAGCAACTAGCTTGCCGTTCTAGTTCTCACAGAATTTTCCATAGGTTCTGCTGAACAGAATTGCATTCCACTATTATATTACAGAAATTATTTTCAATACGAATTAGGTATTTATATTTCTATACTTTTTCCGAATAGGAACGTTATGCTACACGATGCATTATTTATGATCTGTTTTAGCGTCCCTTTGTACCTTTGAGGCGTGGGTTTAAATTTCCAATCTCTATATTACATGCAGCTTCAAAAAATATTTGTTTGGGTCCTCATGAATTTTAGTTGTAGTTTAGTGCTTGTGTGTGTATTACTATTATGTGACAGTAGTTCAGTTTAATATTTGTGTGTGTAGTAATGTTATTTCGTTGTAGTATTTCATTTGATTTGTTTTAATTTAAAACTCCCAGTGAATTCGCTAACATTACTTGTTGGAATTTTGCACATCCTTTTTATCCCAGGATCAGTGCAAAAATATATCTTACTGATAAAAAAGTGCAAAAATACATTTTGATTGACTGTCAAATGCGACTAATTAGTGTAGATTTTGGTGCAAAATTGTAACTACTCTAGTGCAGTCCCAGGTAAGTTAGAATGTTGGTGAAAATTGCACTTTAGTCCTTCTGTCAGTGTACCCAAGCACCAATAAACAAATGACGGAGCTTTTAGCTACCTATGGTGTATGTTAAATCAAAGCGTGGTGGAGGTGTCGGGGTGGTGGGCTTCGTACTTACAGACGTTAGGCATACCTAGATTTGAGTTAGGCCAGACCCCAAACCATAACAACGAAGGAGGTGGGTAAATATGTTTGTTCTTCTAGAGTTGTGTAATGCGTCTTACAAGCATGCCTTGGAATGTTTGCGATATTGTTGCTGGCTCCAGCCCAAACGAAGCTGTTTAGTTTCCATTTGATACACAAAAGGATAGGTGTGGTGTGGTGTGCCTGTTGCATAGCAAGGAGGAAGACGCTGCTATTTTGCAACCATGGCCCCACACTGTTGAAGGCCCTCTCAGGACTCTGTTGCAGAAGGCAATGAAAAAACTTTAAACTCGATTCACATGTTGGGCAGAGAAGGTTTTAACATTTTAGGTATTATTCTCAGGGGGAGATTTACTAAGCTCTTGCGCCATGTTTGCGTCACAGAAGTGACGCAAAATGGCACAAAATCTTTTTTTCCTAATTTACTTTCCAGCGCTAAACTTGTTTAGCGCTGGAAATAATGTAAAAGTAATGTGAAGCAGCACTTAGCGCTGCTTCGCATTACTTTGCGCCATGGGGGCATGCCAAGGGTGGTGCATGGGCGTTCCCATGCAACCACCCAAGGTTTCTCACACTAAACCCAATTTACTAAACACAGTAGATTGGGTTTATCGTGAGAAAACTGCGCCCTTTTAAACTAGGTGCAAGGAAGGAGAAATGCTTTGATTTCCTTCCTTTTCCGACTTTGCATGCGTGCTGCATTGTGCAGCACGCATACAAAGTGGGAAAAGCTTTCCCTCGTGTCTAGGCATAGTATTTTGTACAGGAAGGGTATCCTTCCTGTACAAAATCTATGCTGGACTCCCACCCTAGCGCTATGGCGCTAAGGTGTGTGGGTGGCACACGGCAGCTGTAATCAGCGCCGGCACAAGTGAAAGGGGAGGAGAGAGCCATATCCTTGATATGGCGCTCTCCTGCTCCTTCCCTGTCGCGCAACGCAGCGCAGCCTCGCGGTGGGCTGGGCTGCGTGGAGATTTAGTAAATCTCTCCCTCAGAGATTTTTCAGTCTGCCCCGAAAAAAGCGCTCGCCATCCATTGTCCTAGCATGTGTGTGAAATTGTGGCATTTCATTTTGCTCTCCTGTGGTGTACTTGGCCTGGATCTGCTCTCACTGCTCTAGCGAAAGGGCCATCCATCTGGTGACATTATTGAAACGAATCGCTGAGAGCCTTGTGTGCAGTAATTCAGGCCAGGGTCATATCTCACCTCTGCCCTGAGAGCTGCACTGCATTCCTGTGAGAAATGGGAGCACATTTCTGCATCCCCTGGACCAAGGTCGCTCTTGAGCTCGCCTCGGAATAGCTGCTTGCAACAAATTCCTTGCAAGGTCCATTTAATATCCTATGTTTTTAGAGCCCAAAGATGCTGACTTGCAGGAAAAGAACTGCTGTGTGTTTATTGTAATATGTTCTATTCATTGATGAGCACCTGCTCCTAAATTGGAATGATCGTACAGTATAATTCGGTCAGTACCAAACTGTGGCTTAGCAAGGGAGATATGGGTCCTAATGTAAGCAAGACCATGGCACCACTTTCTCCTTTGTTGATTTGTAAAAACAGCCATAGCTGGGGTGAAGTGGGTCCCTCAAATCTCTGGACCTGCAAAACTGAAAATGATAGCTGTGCCCTAGTCAAGTGTATAAAACCATATGCAGTTAATTCAATGTAGCCTTTATCCCGCCAGTGCAATCCATGCAGTACCAGCTGCCCATAGTTCCTTCAAGGAACATGTGCCATTCCGGGCAAGTCAAGCACACTGCAAAGATGCTGGTCCATAGATATCACAGGCAGGGATGGATGCAGTGACCTGGAAACAGAGGGCATACCAGCTCCGAAGGCTGGTGGTGGACCTCTGCCTACATGTACAAGCCACAAGCATTGTCGCAGGCAGGGAGGGGTGCAAAAGCAGTGGGGCCAGGTGAAAAGTTGTCTGTGCACTGTCTGTTGAATGCAGGGCCGGACTGGCCATAGCAGGCATCGGGCGTTTTCCCAGGAGGCTGGAAGGGTGCTTTTTTTTTGTTGTTACTCGGGGTCGGTTTTGCAGCGGTGCTGCAATATCGGCCCTCAGTACCAAAAGCAGCAGTGCTTCACACATGTACCGCACCCCTCCCCCTTCCCTCCAGGGGCTGGTACTACAAAATTGCCAAGGCTGCTTTGGGTTTTCAGTCCGGCCCTGATTAAATGAAATGTAGAGGGAGCAACAAGGAACCTATTACATCGTTTGGAGCTGCACTGCAGTGTTAGGTGATCACAGGTGGTACACCCATGCTTAGGAAAAAAACTGAATAGTTATCAGCCAGTCACTTTCAACCAGGGTTGAGCAGAGTGTACGTATTACCTGAGTTGAGTGAAGGCCTAAATGAAATGTGCATTCAGTAATCTCGATAATTGATCGTGAAGGAGGAAGAGAGGATTACTTACGGTGCGAGAGACGAAGAAACGCGAAGATGTAAGGGAATATGGATGGAGAATTTATTATGTTGCGATGCTGTGTGTTGTCGTCCTGTGCACCCAGTTTCTAGAATGCCCTTCCATATCCATCAGCACTGTCCTGACCCTGCTCGGGTTGTAAAAATAGCTGAACCCGCACCTCTTTAAAGACCCCTGCATTATGATGCAGTAGTGGCCTCCTTTTGCTCTTAGAAACCGCTACCCTCCAATCACATGCTGACTGTGACTGTGCCTTGGACCCTCTCCCCCGCTTTAAGTGCTGTATGCTCAACATACCATGCCTACCTACCATACTTAACCAAACATAACTAACCTGCCTACCATACCTAACCAAACACAACTAACTTACCTACCATACCTCCTACTGTACCTAACCTACCTACCTTACCATACCTATCTAAAATGTATACTTATCAGTCACATATATAAAATCTACCTACTATACCTAACCTACATTGCCTCACCTACAGTACCTTCCATATCTGCCTATATTTGTAACCTAGCATACCTAACCTACCTACTATATTAAATGTAACACACCTAGCCTAATATCCCTGCCTACTACGCATATCAAACTTACCTACATGCACCTTACCCCATGCCTATTTACCATAACTACTCCAACATATTTACCATACCCACCTACCATAACTTACCTACCTCCAATACATAACCTACCTTACCTAGCCACCACATCTACCTAACCTAATCTACCATACCTATCTATTCAACATATTTACCCTACCATACCTAACGTACCTACCATATCTAACCAAATATGTACCATACCTATTTACCATACCCATCACATGTAACCTACCATACCTATCGCACTTAATGTACCACATTTCACCACCTTCACCTCTGATGTGCTTATAGCTTATGCTTACCCTGAGGTGGCGGCAGTAGCGGCTGCTACTGGAAGGGGGTGGTGGGGCAGGGAGGATTAATTAATTTTTTTAAAACTTACCTTATAACGGCCGGCTGCCGCCTCCCGTGCTTCCTCTTCCTTCTTACTCTGCAGTCCGGTCAGGAGCATGAAGCACCCGGCACACAGCCTCCCCTGAGCCAATCACAACGCTGCAATGCAGCATTGTGATTTGTCTGAGCGCCGTCGATCGGCGCTCAGACTCAAACAGGGAGCCTGTGCATGTTCCTGACCAGGCTGTGTAATGCAGCCTGGTAGGAACATGCAAAGTGCGCATGAACAGTTTGGTCGGCCCAATAGGACCGGCCTAACAGTTCATGCCTACTTTGGGAGTGTAAACCATTCCTTCCCCTGCGCTGCCCTGACCCGCCCGCCCCACACTACAAACAGGCCACTGACTCAATAGGAAAAATGAAATGACAATAACGATACGTTATTGTCATTTTATTCTTCCTTTTTGCCCAGTGCGGCAACGCTCCTCCGCCTTAGCAGAGGAACTGCCACTGGGTGGCGGTAATGTGAAAAAGGAACACATGATGCATGCGGGACCTCGGGGAATGGCTTAAGGAACTGAGGTCTACTACAGAGAGCACTTGTATCTCACCGGAGAGACCTCTAGTAACAATCTAAGTTACTACCACCTGCATCTGGAAAGTGCTGATTTCAGCTTTCGAAGGGCGTGTAGTGTGAATGCCATTGATTCTTTTATGATAGCACAACCTATTGACTTTGCCAATGCTATTTTTAGGCCATAGGGAAGGTGGGTCCAGCTGAGCTGACATAACATGGGACGGTGCTCTCCATCTGACAACTGTAAAGTATAATACAGGGTTCTCAGAAGGAAAATAACCTTTTTGCTAAGCTTTTTTGATGTGGGTCACAGAGTAGACATCTATTCCTGTGCATGTTGCTGCTGAGGCACCCCTGATCTAGGGAATGAGGATGTGAAACCCTTTCCTAAGCTCCAAGATGAAATGTAGGGCATCTCTTCTGAGAAGAGGGGCGATGCCTTTGCCTGGGGTTTTGATGCTTACTTTTTTATCCGTGCTGTTTCAGCACTTTACAGCTTTATTATTTTCGTATTCCCATGTTGCAGAAAGCCCAGCACATATCAGCAGTTGCATTCTAAACATGTACTAACAAAGCCTAGAGGTTTCACAAACCCACGCACACGTAGGCACAAGGGCGCAAAAGGAAAAGAGAGCTGGCAGAAGGTGCACACCATCTTTTCTGAAAACATGTTTTGAATTTTCAAGTATGACAATGACAGGTTCTGCATATTGCAGGTTATAATAAGACTGAGATTCTCAGTGCATTAATAATGAAATGAAAAATTATTTGTAAAGCGCTCTAAACCCAAGGGTGTTAAAGTGCTCAGCATCTTATGCGTACTAAAGATATTTATATGTAATCCGTCAGTCACTGAGTTAGACCAATGGGTTAGTATAATTCAGTGATCTATTTATAGTCTATGGGTTCTAACCAGTAGCGGCCCGTGGTGGGAGTGCTGACGGGCGGTGACGTGGGGCGGGGGGTAGTAAACTACGGAATTCGGCCGAATAGAGGTAAGTAAACATATAAATAAATAAAACGAATTTAGTTGCGCGCGCTGCATCGCATTGGCGCTAGGCAGCTAAAGTTAGCACCAGCGCAGGGGGAAACGCAGGGCTGCACCATATTCTAGTAAATATGGTGCAGCCCTGCGTTTCTAAAGTGACGAAGCATGTTGTTAGCCTTTTTGGCTTAACGACACGCTTTGCCACTTTATTGTAAATATGCCCCTGAGTGCTTCAAAAATATCCTTACTCACTCCCTATAAATTTGTTTGCACATAAAACCGCATAAGCCCTATTCATAGTAGACAATAATCTTCCTGCTGGCATCCCTGAATCCCACATGACCCCCTGAAAACAATCCTGATCACCGCAGCCGTTCTGATCGAAGGACCAAGAAAGTCTGCTCGAATCACACCCATCCTTAGACAGGGTGGGAACGGCGTGTAGGGCAATGGGGCCGTGCTAGAAGGGCTGGCCTGACACGACAGTGAATGGACCATTTTTGGCTGTTTTCAGGACTGTTTTCTGGTCTAATGAGCCACTTTTTGTGTTGATTTCCCTGATATTACCACAAACGTTGCCTGCAGCAAGCACAAACCAGTGGTTAATCTGTAAAAAAACATAAGTGCTCGGGCTCTCGTCAGCAGGCAGCTTGCACCAGCCGATTTCTCCTGTTAGCGCTTCCTAAAACAAGACCAACTACTAACCATGAAAGTGGGGAGATGATGTGGCATAATAGCCAGAGTTACCGATTTCGGAGTTGGGGAACCAGGATCGAGTCTCGGCATCAGCTCAAGCTCAACATCCTGTAATCCTGGGCAAATCACTTATTCCCCCGTGAACTAATGCAGGTGTTGAGCACCGGAAGCCACCGGCTCAAATTAAGTGCTGGCACAGATTAATGCAATCTTCCATAGGTTCCAAAACACCTACACAAGTGCCTGTACAGGTTTAAAACTGCCCAGATTTAGAAACATAGGCTACTTTTTCAGCTATTGGATTCACTAATGGGGGCCTCTATTATTTTGGTCCCTTGGCCTATTTTCTCTACCAGTACGACCCTGGCCTTAGAGACCACTACTGGCTCCTCTACCAGCCCACATCACCTTCGAAACTAGGAATAAAGATAAGGAAAATATCTGGCGGACAATATGGAAGCCGTTAATGTAACCACTGTACACAAGGCAAGAAGGGAAAGGCAATACTCTAGCCATTCTCCTGCTTTGGCCCTCATTACAAGTGACCCCTTGATTCCAATGGGTCCAGTAACAGAAGTGACCGGCCCTGTCTGATTTATGAGATCTGCAGAAACACTGTAGATCTCTGTACTTTCACAGTAAAAAAGCTGCAATCTCCATGTGAAAAGAAGTGGGGGGGGGATAAGAAATTACCAGGAAATCGGGCCTGTAATTACCAGTTCAATTGACAGTGCCTCACCTCTTAGTGGTTCCTCATGGACCAGCTCACAATGGGCCACATTTTGCCAACTATGGGAGTGACCTGTAACTCCAGTATCCATAAACCCGCGGTGGAGAAATTTCAGGCCCTTCAAAATGAGGTCCATTGTGTAAAAGGATTTGCAATTTACCCCCCACCTAGAAGTTGGTAAGCCCACCCTTACCTCACTTTTGAAGGGAGGGGAAGAACCTACACAACATCTTATCCTTGTGCAGCCCCGAAGTGGCAGACCCAATATTCAAAAACACACTCTCCATCCCGTTCAATTTTGCTGTGTCCACACCCTTGTTTTACCTCTCCGACTTGCCGTCTTTCCTCGCCTCTCTCTTTCAAGATTGTCCAGCAATCAAGCCTGCCTTACACTCTTCACCTGGAGGGAGAACATATAAGAAAGGATAGGATTGGGCTCATTTTTTTCTTGGATGGCAAAGGAAATCTATCAATTAGATATGATGTTTTTTGCAAATTGCAACGAGGACCTGCAGGAAAACCACCAAACTCATGTTCTATATATTAGGGCTCGCGGTTTCATGGTATTTTTTTTTTTTTAACATTTTCGTCTGTATTTATCCATATTTATTTTGTGGCCATTTTATCTGTATTTATCCATATTTAATTTGGGTTTGCGGATAAATGAAGTTGTAAAGCTGTACATTTCCATATTTATTTAACTGATAGACGTGCAGTCATACTTTGGGATCTGTCGTGTTTTAGCTATTTAGGCTGCCAAATATTACATAATACATCCACTGGTAAATTAAAGCATTATACCACAAATGTATGTTGACATATGCCGTTATTTAAAGAAATGTCATCCTGTTTTTTAATTTCCCATGCTGTCCATCTGCTCAGCTGTCGGGCTATATTTTAAGAAACTCTCTATTAACAACGAGAGAAAGGGATTTTTAGGAGCACTTTTAGTCCCCTGGCTCATATAATCATAACAACGAAAGAGTGTACCTTATCTTTAGAGAAGAGCAAGCATGGAGAATCAAACTGGATTCATTTGAAAAGCATAAAGAATCACACTGGATTCTTTAACAAGCATTTGCAATGCAATAGGTCTCGCATTTACGCGAGTTTCAGCTATTGATATTGCAAATAACAATGCCTTTTATTTTTGTTTTCGTTTTTAAAACATAAATAAAAGGCATTGTCATTTACAATGCCTATAGCTTAAACTCGCGTAAATGCGAGACCTATTGCATTGCAAATGCTTGTTCTATAAGCTATGCTTAGCTTAATGCACGGGTCACTTGCCTTCATGCCTTCCATGGTGATTTGTCTTTGGTTGCTATTCCTCCACTGACCCTCAGCGTATTTGTGGTGTGCTAAGTGAAGACTGGAGCGCGGTTTGCTTCAGTTAGGCCATAGGTCATTCATAATGGCTGCCACACATTGCGTTGAGTAGACCTGCCTGTTTCTCCTTATTCAAGAGGTCGGTTAGTTTCACTGCTGGGAGCTACGTTGCAGCTTGGGTCCAGGGGTCCTCTCAGGGGTGTGTCGACATGAATTGAGGGTTAGTGTGGAGTCTGGGCAGCTGGAAGACGGGTTTCTTGGAGAGCTTATCCTGGATGCACCCATGTTGCTCCTGTATTGGTTACGCCCTACCAAAACCTATTATTTTACTCATTTTGGAGTAATGAGAGAAATAAGTCCTGTAACAAGGAAAGAACCTGAATTGATGCACAGATACAAGGTTGTATTTTGGTTGCCAGAACTTACAAAGAAGAAAAGGAGAAATCACAAAGTAGCTACAAAACTTATTCAGATGATAGGACAGGCACGTTTTTCACAGATGTGTTTCTTGGACAGTGGGTAAGAGTGAGGCAGAGTGGAATGACTGGAAAAAGGAGAGCCTAAATACACTGGCTCCAAGGAGGTGACTGAAGCTTTTGCAGTGATGCAAAATTAATGATAGAAAAGTGTGGCATTCCAGCAAACTGGCACCGCGTAGAGAATGTAGGAATGTGTGCACCCTGTAAACGTGGGTCGACAGTATTGTTGATTCGGAGGAAATGTGTTCAGAGTGGGAATGCTAAATCAGGTCCTTCCAAAAGGAATTTGGTTGCAAGGAGGATATGGACCCAGCAGACATGAGTTTCAGTGGAGCATGAAAGGGTCTGAGGAAAATAGTTCAGGTGGTGCATGGGTTGAGTGTCCAGTAGTTAGATAGTGATCTGGAAATGGTTAAAGAGATAAAAGACTAATAAAAGCTCCTGCAAAAATCCTCTCCGCATCACCAATGTTCTAATGCAAGTTACTCACGTGAAGCAATGTAATATTGGGTTTGCGGCCGATCAGGAAACAGACACCAGAAATGAAAGAACTCAACCAGACTGCTCACACCCCAAATGGGTAATCTCCTTTATTAACTTCCCTGACGTCACAAGGGTGCAACCACAAACACAAGCTGGATGTGGTAATGGCCCCACCAAATTAACCCACCCGAGTATTTGCAGATGCACCAATACTACACTCCTCAACAACCTACAAAACAAACATCTCTTACAAGACAACACGTAAACGCACTCCCATGGAATCCACTCCCAGCAAGTCCCTGCAAAAAGTCACTGTATCGTTATGAAGGAGTAGGATTATCTCAAATGATACTGGGGTGAGAGTTAAGTATTTACAAATTATATATTAATTACAGGTTACGTACTTCGAAAGCGATTCAGGTTACATGGATACTGTGTCCTGCAAGTGGAGAGCGGACAAAGAAACTAATTTAACTCTGCGAACTAAGAAATAAAAATACGCTAGATGGCAGCAGAGACCAAACCAAAGGCGAAGTGCGTCCGAACATTATCCTAGAGCCGGAAAGAATTATGAAAAGCCAATCCAGTCTACGCTGTTGTTTACGAGCTATAAATAAACTATTACAGCCGTTTCCGAACTCTGAGATTGTTAGCAAAGAAAAATGGCAAAAAAAGCGGTATCCTGAGAACAACACAGCTGCATCCAGAGACAGCACCGTGCAAGAGTATGAAGGGGGGGGGCGGGGCAGTGGGTGGGGTGGGGACATTAAATCCCTGGCAGCCCCAAAACCACTCCAGGCAACACCCGAGGGAGGAACGGCCCTGTTTGTAAATGATGGCGAACTGCATGGTGCTCTGAGCACATCCAGCGGGGGAGGGGGGTTGAGCGTCTGTCTGAGGGTCCTCTGAGCCCGACCTGGAGTAGGATTAGTGTCTAGACCTACACTTCATTAAGGCGCAGTAAAGACGTAAAGCAGCGGCAGTTGGAGGGGTAGGATTCTATTGTACAGTTCAAGGGTAGGATTATGACTTGTGCTTGTTATGTTAAAAAGAGTCATTGCTCATGAAAGAGGGTGCGCCGTCCGGACCGGCAGCGGAGTGAAACCAGTGGTGCGCGCGCACCACAGAGGAGCGGGGGCGAGCGAGCGCAGCAGCCTGCTCAGCTGACCAGAAGCTCGTGCGTCATGGCCTTTTCCCCGCACGGCCGGCATATGTTTCCAATTATCGCGCACGCGTCTGGGCACGATAATGGGAAACAGATGTCGGCCCTGCGCGCGTAACCGCCCGAAAAAGGCCACGACGCACGAGCGTGTGGTCAGCTTTTGAAACCCCCTTACATAAAGTCTTCGCCTAGCAGCGCTTGCGCGCTACTCGAGGCTCGACCTAAAAAGCCCTCACTCACCAACCTAGTTGGTGACATGCTTCATCATAGGGCCCCACCAGGGAGACCGAATGCCCCCCTGGTGTGCTTCAACGCCAGAAATACTGCGGAGCAGGTTTTTTGTGTTGTTCGTGTGAAAGTGCTAAGTGTAGTGGGTTAAAATTGTCTAGATTGTGTCCAAAGAAAATTTCTTATTATTAAGTGGCCAATCTGACAAGAAAACAAATATAAAAACAAAACGGGGGCTGTGTATGCTGAGTAAATTAATCAGCTACATCCCATAGTGCATGGTCAACATGTTTCTGCCTATATGGTGTTAATAGCCAGGCATTCTTCAGGACCAAAGTATGGACCTCGGCGGTATGGGCGCACTAAGGCCCACCCTAACCAGAGGTCAAGGTGTCAAAAAGGGGTTCAAATTGGTTCAGTGACTCACTGTTACCCGTAAGGTCCTCCTATTTGGAAGAACCAAAACAAAATCGGTAAAAGAAAGAGACAGACAAACACACAAAGAAAAAGACAGACAATACGTATTTAAAAACCAATATGAAAGTCAATAATCGTGCGTTTGCCATTAGAGTTCTTTCATGCACGCGTGCTCTTCTCAAAGTGCACTGTAACTGTACCTCGGGGAATAAAAGTGCACTATGGTGAAAAACCGTGTACGTGTTCTCACAGACTCAGTAGTTGTAACCATTTAACGAATTAGCGTTGTGAAGGTACCTTGTTTAAGCATGTGCTTTATCACCTGCGCGCCAATTCGGGTATTAACGGTATCGGTGGATCTAAGGAGAAACATTGCCTATACTACAAAGATCAGCCGATGTGTCTCAGTGAGTGAAAAAAACAATAAAGAAATGAGTCTTACATGTGGCATAACAACTAATCACACCATGGGTCTCGGGAGGGGGGTGGTGGCGGCAAGTCGGCACACCCTAAAGGAAAGAAGGGGGAAGGTTGGGGTAATTGCTCAATATTGACTCCAACCGGTACGTAAAACACTTATCTCATGTTGCGGTGAAGTCTCACTCACGCCATCAATGTGAGGCACCCACTCGGTACCTGCTGCAACCCTTCTTGGCCGGACCCCGTTGATGGATTCTACGGTGGCCTGTTTGGTTTTTTAAAGAAAAGGGAAGCCGGAACTCACAGCTCGGGAGGGGGCATGGCTGTCCACGTCATCGCGTGATCGTCAAGGACGCCGAATCTAATCGGCCAACCACATGGCGTGTCCCTCCTGTCAAGGGACATCAGCCAATCATGGCTCTTGTTAGGGAGCGTACTTGTTATGGCAGCCTTTATTCAGCTGTACCGCTGACTTTGCTGTTCTGTACACTCAAAATTAACTTTATTGGTATCAGCAAGCGCATGATACCAATATTGTTAAGGCCACTGTTCGTGGTTATACTATATTTTGCCAGACTTAGTGCAATCTCATAATATGCATACCAAAAAAGGGTGTGTATTTATTTAAAAAGCATTTTAGATGAAACAAATAGATCATCAAAAAGGAGTCAAAGGGTAAGAGAAACTGTCAGAACTCACGGAACTCCATACTCACATGTGTGTCAGGGGGGATAAAATGGGGTATGTTGAGAGGATCAGTTTACATAATAAAATAGGTAGAACCCAGTTAGGGGTACAGACAAGGATCTGAAGGTGTTTTATTCAGCATGGGAAATCAATAGGAAGCGTGTCAGCTCATTTGGAGGTATCCAGTTAATCATTCCTGAAAGAAAGAGGGCTCAACGAGAATATCAACGTTGCAGTACTGTGCCCCAAGGAATATTATCATTAAGACCCTGTATATGTGTGCCCAGACGGTAAACCCACCTTTGTTCTTTCTCGAACAGGATCTGTTGGGTGTTTTTCTTTACTCTAACCTGTTCAATGATCGTCCACCTTAAGTCATTAGTTGTGTGGTTCTGTTGTAGGAAGTGCTCACTTAGTTTGGTCGTGACCTTCCTACACCTGATGTTACTTCTATGTTCACACAACCGTTGTTTTACCTTACGTGTTGTCATGCCCACATAACGCAACCCACATGGGCACGTGATCAAATAGACCACGTTCGTGGAGTTGCAGTTAGTGTGGGCACGCTGAGTCCATGGTTTTCCTGGCTCAAGGTCTAGGACTTTTGTGTGTGTAGTGAGATGGCAGATGCTGCAATTAGTACATGGAAAATGACCCACTACTTTCAGTAGACCCCAAGCATCAGTTATTGATGGTGCGTTGATGGTAACTCTGTCTATTGGGCATGTATGAACTAAAGAGTCCCTGAGGCTCCGTCCCTTCTTAAAAGAGAACAGAGGTTTTTCCCATGTCCTATTGCTGCTACTTAATATCCTCCAATGTTTGTTAATAGCCTTTTTAACAGTATTGGATGCAGTGCTATAAGTGGTGACACAGGTCAGCGGGAGTCCCTCATTCGGCCTGGGGGTGTCTTCTAACAGTGCCTCCCTAGGCTGGTTACGTACTCTCTTGTAACTCTTGTTCAGAACTCTTGCAGGATAACCTCGATTTTTTAATCTAGTGGTCAGGTCAGCTGATTGTTCTCGGAAGTCCTCCAATCTACTACAGTTTCTTCTGATGCGAAGATATTGCCCATACGGTAGAATTTTCCCGTAGGGGCCTAGGATGAAAGCTAGAAAATACTAGTAAGTTGTTTTTCGCCGTAGGTTTATAATGTGTCTTGGTGGTAAGACTGCCATCAGTTTTGGAGATAACCACATCCAAAAAGACAACCTCCTGTCTGTCACAAGTGTGGGTGAATTTGAGGTTCACGTCAAGAGTGTTAATCCAACGTAGGAAATCATTCAAAAGATCTTCAGATCCTTGCCATACCACCAGAATATCATCAATATACCTCTTCCAAAGGGATACGGAAGAGGTATATGGGTTGGCAGTGGTCAAAATGTATTTACGTTCAAAATCGTGAACGTAGAGGCCTGCCACACTAGGGGCAAAAGTGCTGCCCATTGAAGTCCCAGTTGATTGAAGGTACAAATTGCCCTGGTATTCAAAGAAGTTATGTTTAAGTGCCAATTTAGCACATTCCAATATAAACTCCTTAGGTGTTTCGAATTCACAAGTCATCTCGTCCAATGCTTCACCCAGGACTCTGATGGTATCGTCCTGGGGAATGCTTGTATACAGGCTCTCTATGTCGAGGGTCACAAGTATGGTAGAGTCTTCATCAATAGTCAGGTCCTGCAAAAGAGATAGGAGGCTCTTTGTGTCCTTTAAATATGTTGATGTACGTTGAAGTAATGGCTTGAGAAAAAAGTCACAGAACCGTGACAGCGGCTCGAGTAAAGAGCCGATACCCGAAACAATCGGGCGTCCTGGAGGGGGTGTCCTATTCTTATGTGTTTTAGGTAACGTATAAAAGTATGGTATTACGTTTTCACCCACTGTCAGAAAATCGGCCTCGTGTTTGGTGATGTGGCCGTTATCTTCAGCCTCTTTCACTAGATTCCTAATCCGGGTCCTCAATTCAGTTGATGGGTCCGTACGAAGTGGTGTGTAGTTCTTCCTGTCGTCCAGGAGGCGTTTACATTCTTTATCATAATCCACTGTATTCTGGATAACCAAACCCCCACCCTTATCTGCTGGTTTGATTGTAATGGCGGTATTGGATTGTAAATTCTGGAGTGCCTGGAACTCCACTGTGCTCAAGTTCTTATATGTATTGGGCTCTTCAAACGTCTCAATTTCATGAAAGACGGCCTGCTCAAAAGCTGCGACTTCTGCTGGTACTGTGTGTGGAGGAGGGTTAAAGGATGATTTAAACCTCAACCCAGTGTTTTCTGAGTTGGTGTTTTGTTCACTGGGTTCCACACCCTCAAAGTAGGCTTTCAGTTTTAACTTTCTGCAAAATTGAGCAAGCTCACAATGTAACCGGAACTTGTCTAATCGTGCAGTATCAACGAAATCAAGCCCCTTTTCCAGAACTTACTTTTCCACAGGGGACAGGATTGTGTCAGAAAGGTTGGTGATTAGACTCTCTGGGCACTCGTGCCCGCCTGTTGGTCCCTGGCCTTGCTGCGTGTGTAGTTGCCCACAGGGTCGTCCTGCTCCCATCGGACCTGGTTTTGCCCTCTTCGCTTGCCCCTTCCTCTCCTGCCTCTCTCTAAAAAAGGCGGGTGATAGGAATTATGATGGAATGGCGGTGCCTGCATATAGGGTGGATTCCAACCCATCATTGGGAACTGGGGATGTTGAAAATGCATAGGTAGCATGCCTCCACCTGGTGTTGGGAAAGGTGGCCATGATGGTTGTGGATAATTCTGCCTAGGTGTACCCCTTGCTCCACCCCTTTGCCTCTGTCTGTAGCTACCGTTACTTGAACCACTGGTAGTGGAAGCACTGTCATCAGAGGTATCTGAGTTTGTATTATTCTTGGGAGGTGGTGTGAAAGCTGGGTCAGCGTAGGGATAGACTCTGTTAAAGGTAAATCTTTTCAAATCTTTCTGAAACTTAATCACCTTGGATTGAGTGAGGTTGTCCTTGTATTCAGTGATGTCCTTATTCAGTTCTTCTAACTTTTTCTTAAAGCCAGTTAGAGTAGTTTTGAAATGGTTTTCTGTCTGTTGGATTTCTACCATTAATGCTTCTGATAGCCTCACAGCTGTTTTTATAATCAGCACAAGCCAATCGCGTGTACAATGCCACGCGATCATTGCCCACTCTTTTCTAAATACAGCATCTTCCAAGAAAATGCGTGGTGCATTTGTTACTAAAAGACCTCTCGGTGCTGAGTTCGTACGAAGATATTTTGTGAGAATGGTTCCATGTAATATGGTCCGAATCCTATTCCGTTTTTGCTCTGACAGTTGATCCCACTAACTAGTATGTGTGATAGCTTGAGAGATTGCAGGGTCTGCAAAAGTAGAGGGGTTTGCCAAAATGGCATCCACCTCTGAGTCTGGGTTGGAGAGACCTAAGAACTCCATGGTGTGGATATAAAAATTGGGTAGAGAAAAATATGAGGGGATCTGAAGTTGTCAGACCACCAAAAGAACTCTCACAGCTGTGCGCTGCCTAATATCTATTAACAACAAGAGAGAAAGGGATTTTTAGGAGCACTCTTAGTCCCCTGGCTCATATAATCATAACAACGAAAGAGTGTACCTTATCTTTAGAGAAGAGCAAGCATGGAGAATCAAACTGGATTCATTTGAAAAGCATAAAGAATCACACTGGATTCTTTAAAAAGCCCTCACTCACCAACCTAGTTGGTGACATGCTTCATCATAGGGCCCCACCAGGGAGACTGAATGCCCCCCTGGTGTGCTTCGACGCCAGAAATACTGCGGAGCAGGTTTTTTTGTGTTGTTCGTGTGAAAGTGCTAAGTGTAGTGGGTTAAAAATGTCTACATTGTGTCCAAAGAAAATTGCTTTTTATTAAGTGGCCAATCTGACAAGAAAACAAACATAAAAACAAAACGGGGCATGTGTATGTTGAGTAAATTAATCAGCTACATCCCATAGTGCATGGTCAACATGTTTCTGCCTATATGGTGTTAATAGCCAGGCATTCTTCAGGACCAAAGTGTGGACCTCGGCGGTATGGGCGCACTAAGGCCTACCCTAACCAGAGGTCAAGTTGTCAAAAAGGGGTTAAAATTGGTTCAGTGACTCACTGTTACCCGTAAGGTCCTCCTATTTGGAAGAACCAAAACAAAATCTGTAAAAGAAAGAGACAGACAAACACACAAAGAAAAAGACAGACAATACGTATTTAAAAACCAATATGAAAGTCAATAATCGTGCGTTTGCCATTAGAGTTCTTTCATGCACTCGTGCTCTTCTCAAAGTGCACTGTAACTGTACCTCGGGGAACAAAAGTGCACTATGGTGAAAAACCGTGTGCGTGCTCTCACAGACTCAGTGGTTGTAACCATTTAACGAATTAGCGTTGTGAAGGTACCTTGTTTAAGCATGTGCTATATCACCTGCGTGCCAATTCGGGTATTAACAGTATCCGTGGATCTAAGGAGAAACATTGCCTATACTAGAAAGATCAGCCGATGTGTCTCAGTGAGTGAAAAAAACAATAAAGAAATGAGTCTTATATGTGGCGTAACAACTAATCACACCATAGGTCTCGGGAGGGAGGTGGTGGCAAGTCGGCACACCCTAAAGGAAAGAAGGGGGAAGGTTGGGGTAATTGCTCAATATTGCCTCCAACCGGTACGTAAAAAACTTATCTCATGTTGCGGTGAAGTCTCACTCACGCCATCAATGCCAGGCACCCACTCGGTACCTGCTGCAACCCTTCTTGGCCGGACCCCGTCGATGGATTCTACGGTGGCCTGTTTGGATTTTTAAAGAAAAGGGAAGCCGGAACTCACAGCTCGGGAGGGGGCATGGCTGTCCACGTCATCGCGTGATCGTCAAGGACGCCGAATCTAATCGGCCAACCACATGGCGTGTCCCTCCTGTCAAGGGACATCAGCCAATCATGGCACTTGTTAGGGAGCGTACTTGTTATGGCAGCCTTTATTCAGCTGTACCGCTGACTTTGCTGTTCTGTACACTCAAAATTAACTTTATTGGTATCAGCAAACGCATGATACCAATATTGTTAAAGCCACTGTTCGTGGTTATACTATATTTTGCCAGACTTAGTGCAATCTCATAATATGCATACCAAAAAGTGTGTGTATTTATTTAAAAAGCATTTTTGATGAAACAAATAGATCATCAAAAAGGAGTCAAAGGGTAAGAGAAACTGTCAGAACTCACGGAACTCCATAGTCACATGTGTGTCAGGGGGATAAAATGGGGTATGTTGAGAGGATCAGTTTACATGATAAAATAGGTAGAACCCAGTTAGGGGTACAGACAAGGATCTGAGGGTGTTTTATTCAGCATGGGAAATCAATAGGAAGCGTGTCAGCTCATTTGGAGGTGTCCAGTTAATCATTCCTGAAAGAAAGAGGGCTCAACGAGAATATCAACGTTGCAGTACTGTGCCCCAAGGAATATTATCATTAAGACCCTGTATAAGTGTGCCCGGATGGTAAACCCACCTTTGTTCTTTCTCGAACAGGATCTGTTGGGTGTTTTTCTTTACTCTAACCTGTTCAATGATCGTCCACCTTAAGTCATTAGTTGTGTGGTTCTGTTGTAGGAAGTGCTCACTTAGTTTGGTCGTGACCTTCCTATACCTGATGTTACTTCTATGTTCACACAACCGTTGTTTTACCTTACGTGTTGTCATGCCCACATAACGCAACCCACATGGGCACGTGATCAAATAGACCACGTTTGTGGAGTTCCAGTTAGTGTGGGCACGCTGAGTCCACGTTTTTCCTGGCTCAAGGTCTCGGACTTTTGTGTGTGTAGTGAGATGGCAGATGCTGCAATTAGTACATGGAAAATGACCCACTACTTTCGGTAGACCCCAAGCATCAGTTATTGATGGTGCGTTGATGGTAACTCTGTCTATTGGGCGTGTATGAGTGTGATTCTTTATGCTTTTCAAATGAATCCAGTTTGATTCTCCATGCTTGCTCTTCTCTAAAGATAAGGTACACTCTTTCGTTGTTATGATTATATTTTAAGAAAGACAGCATGAAGAGTCACTTAAAAGAAGCCCAATTTTCTGTATTTATCCACTCTTAAAAAATAAATACAGACAGAAAACGCATTGTTTTCCGTCTGTATTTATCTTTGAAAATCTGTAAAAACGGAAAACTGGAAGCCTTATCTATATTCCATGAAGGTGCCCCTTGATGGCAATGAATAAGAGCTTTATAGTCCCAACCTATTCTGACTTCATTGGTGGAAACTGCACATGCTAACTTTTGCATACCTTCATTGCAGAAAACACAAATTCTTTAGTGGCCCCTCCAAAGAGCATTGTAATATTGTACTTCGTATTAAAGCAAGCTATAAGGTCCGAAAGAGAGAGAGTGTGTTAAGAAAAGGTTGTTAAGTTATTCGTCATTAGACAGACAGATGTGCGTTTAAAAGGATCAGATAATTGTCAGCAAATACACCTATAGAAGAGAAAGGTAAATGCATAACTATTTTTCAGACTGCAGCAAAAACACTAACTGGTGATTTTGGAAAATCCCTCATAAACACCAACTTAATGTGCATGTCGATTACTGGAATAATTACCAAGTTTTTTTTTTGCTCTGTGAATCTCCTTCATTCCACTTTATATTGTCATAAGCTTTAGGGACCTGATTATCAGAAAAATGCAAAAGTCTATTCATGGAGGCCTCTATTATTTATTTACATTCGCACCAGCCTAGCGAATCAGAAGGTCCCTCAGGGGGTGCCTGGAAATCTACACAATTGTTAGACTTGCACCAATTCTCTTCCTTCCCTACACTGAACTTAGTTTAGTTGATGGTCCTATCTAAGAGATCCAGCTCTCTCATATACTCTACGCACATTTCCTTCGTCATAAAAATACGCGTCAGGGCTTCTGACACCCCCACTCCTCTCAAAACAATGATATACCTGTGGAATACCCAAGGAATCCATCCTATCTCCCATAAGCTTCAGACTCTCTATAAAACTTCTTAAAGACTTACCAACGACTGTATCAGAGTCCATCAATGGCCTAATGACAGTCATCTCTATATTTTAGGTTCCTCGATTAATTACTTTCAGTGACTCTAAACGTGTCTCAAGCTAATCTAGAATTGGATATCAAATACATCCAAGTCAGCGTCATATCAGTTCTTCCTCCTTAAAAAAGTGAAACCCTTTTGTCCATACCAATTTTAGAACAGCAGTGCAAACATAGGTCCCCTTATAAAAGCAGTGACGTTTTTACTTCAGTTTTTCTTTATTTTATCTATAGTTATGCTGAATTGTTCTCAATTTGCTAGGGGTCTCTTTTCTGTTATTTATCATGTGTTTTATGAGTGCTGCACTGGTATTTAATATGTGACTCATGGTATTTACAGTTTTAAAGTAAATTGACTGTTTTTATATATATTTTAACCTGCTGTACTGTTTTATGGATCACTGTGTCCGAAATAAACACTTGTGATTGATTGATTGATTCTGTTATAATATTTCTCTAAATGTAGTTCTTGTATCTAGACATAAGACATGGCTGGACAGTCATGCTATATATTTATTATTAGAGTATTTTTATGGCCATTAAAACTCCAGACATACTCTCTGGTGCTCATACCCTTAAATGATCTAAAGTTTACTAAGTGAGTCCATGTAGTGTGTAACTAGTGGGCATAGCTGGACGGTGCCCAAAAGGTTGGTAGGTAGTGGCAAAGTCTGAATTAATTAGGGACACCCGATTTACCTCTGCAGCCACCTTACTCACTTGCCAACTGGCCCTGTTGAGAAATGCACATTCTAGACTTTCACACAGAAGTCATATTCTTCAAGGGAAAAAATGTGCTAGCAGAGTTTTCACTGGTGCATTGAGGTGCTTTTAATGTGCCCAAGTAAGTTGCACAAAAACTATTTCTCAAAGAGTTTCGACACAGACCCTGTATATGTCATTTAATCCATTATTGTTTTTCACATTTTTATTGATGAAAATATTGACAATATCTTCACCTGACTAGGCTCAGAGAATTTGCATTCTACCAAGAATCCTCTTGCTGTTTCACACAACACGAATCTGTTGAATCAATTATATACATTACATCATACAGATCTGCGGTCACCATGTAATGCTGGAGGAATGTAGAGTGTTAACAAATATGGCAACTGCAAGACAAATAGCACGGCGTGGCTGTAAACCTCAAGCGAACTCTTCAACTTAGGAGTGCTGTGCCTTCCTCACACCACTCTCATTTAAAGGCTTCCACAGATGCTGTTCCAGGTTGTCTGGTTTAGTTACACACTGGATGAGCAGGAGGTCGTGTGGGTTGTAAATGTGCTTACTCTGATGTTACCGATCTCCCCACAGCACCACTCAGTGTCTTGAGGTCAAGGTGTCTTGGCGCTCTACTCATGACACATCTGACCCTAAGCAGCGCCTACTCGTCAACGCAGCATGCTGAACACTTTAGAGGAAGGATACAGTTCAGAAACTTTAGAGGAAGGATAATGTTCAGGAACATGATATTTTCACTGAAGTATGGATATTCATGGGTTCATTCTAAGACCCTAGCCTCAGCTGAACCAGAATGATCTTACACTTTAATCTACTTTTGGTTGTCTGTGACACATTTAGGGCCCGATTATGAGTCAGGAGGAGCAGAATGACCACATGGAATTGATCCCTGTCAGATTCTGAGTGGGGGGTTGTTACCATGCCCACATTTCCCAGGTGTTGAAAACCTGACCCGATTTTATTAGGCAGTAATTTTGCAGCAGCAGCCAAGCCTCTTTCACATTGTTTTTCTGGCTCTGAAGCATAGAATACTTCTCCTTGCAAAATTTACGGGCATATTTACAAGGAGATATCAGGCGATATGCCCTTCTCCATACTTACAAATCGGTGTTAAGCCACTTTTTGTGGCTTAACGCTGCCTTGTAAATAAGGCACCTTTACAGGCATCACTGAACGTGAACGGGACGTGCAATAGGTGTTGCTGTGGGCGTTCCACCGCAACACCCTTTGCTTTTGACACTGCCCCAGATTTAAAAGGAGGTGTAAATCTGAGGAGTGGCAAAAACTGCAAGAGCAGGTGTTAGAATTGCGAAACAAGGAGAAATACTTTTATTTCTCCTTGTTTTTGCTTTTTAAAGAGCAAAATGCCATTAATGATTGTTTATGTGCCGGAAGGTGTCCATTCCTGCACATAAACAATCGCTAAATAATGGCTATTTGCTACTTCTATGTGTGCTGCATCCTGTTGCACACATTGAAGTAACAAATTGCCATTAGTGATTGTTTATGTGCAAGAAGGGGCACCTTCATTCCCTGCAACACAGGCACCCTTGCACTATGGTGCAAGGGTGCCTGCGTTGATGCTAGGCAGCTAAATTTAGCGCCAGCGCTGAGGGAAATTCTTGTGAATACGGTGCATCCCTGCGTTTTGTAAATGTCGGGGCGCAGTGCTTCCAAATTTGGCGCAGCTCCATGCTCTGACATTTTCTCAGAAATATGCCCCTTAGTGTCCCCCCAACTACCCATACCCACAGCCCCGCCGTCCACCTCAAGCCCACACAGATTCTGCAGTGCATATTTGGTGAATGTATGTGTTAAATCCCACGGAACTGGGAATTTCCTGTGGTTTTATGAGCTGTAAATCTATTCCCACACGATTAGTCCCCAATCCTTGGTGCGGTGTTACCACACGGTAACGTAAATTCTGTATGTGGAGTTTGCACTCCACCAGTACCTTGCAACTCGCTATTAAGTCCTTAAAAACAAGGTGTAACTACTGACATAGCTGTAAAACACGATGCACGCATATATCACATTAGAAAACAAGCGTGAGAGTGACAGCTTCATGCTCCTCCATAGTATTTCTACTTTTACCTGTATGCAACACATTTAGGCTGTGATTATGAGTCAGAGGGAGAGGAATTATTCCATCAACATCTGTTCTGCATAATTCTGAGTGGGCAGGTGTTTCTACAGCCATTTTTCCTGGGTGTTAGAACACCAGACCTAATTTTTTTCTGTCATGGCGGAACATACAGTACTTATACCTCCCAGAACTTAGCTTCCCCTTCCCTTCCCTACTCTCCCTACTCCTTCCCTTCACCCCTACCTCACACAGAGGCAGCCGGAGGCA
Source organism: Calotriton arnoldi (assembly GCA_963921515.1). NCBI lineage: Eukaryota > Metazoa > Chordata > Amphibia > Caudata > Salamandridae > Calotriton > Calotriton arnoldi. The sequence goes on from CAWUFW010001245.1 coordinate 1,953,425, forward strand.
TTTATCATCTGCTCAGAACAGGAGGCAAATGTATGTGGTAAGCCCAATGTAATTGGGATTCTGTGTGGATTTATGACTAGTAAATCCAGCCCTACAAAGTTCTTCCCCATTTCATGGTGTTTAACTCATAATTGCACGATACCGGGATGATGTTACCACAAGGTAACATAAATGGTGTACCAAAGGGTAACATAAATACATCATGCGGTGTTTTGCACCCTGCTAGTACAGTACAACTCATAATCAATGTCTAATACAATGTCTGTACATGTCAGTAAAAGTTGAGGCACACCTATATCCTATTAGAGAACAAGCGTGGAAGTAACTGCTTCATGTTCCTCCATTGTGAAAAATCACAACAACCAAATATTTTGGAATACTTTCTTAAACATACATTGATGGATAATACTGCCAAACCTAAACCTGAGCCATGTTGTTCTATTCTGCAGAGTTTCAGCTGGACTCTAAAAAAACACGTAATGTGCTTTGAAAATATTCTGCAGAAAAAGTCTAGGTAGGAATAAGTGGAATTACGCATTTTTGTATAGCAGTCGTCATAGTCTGGTTCAGTGTATGTGTAAGGGCATTGAATTAATTGCAGAGCTGCCTTGAAGCACATTCCTCTCAGGCGAGATAAAACCTACAGATGTTTTCTGCACATCACTAGGCCACAGAATAATTGATGTACTGTTCTTTATGCATGAGTCAATTTCACATAAAAGCAACAAAAAGCTTCTTTCATTTGTTCATTCTTTCACTCGTGTCTTGTATCTTGGTTGGTTACAGCATATAGTTTTGCTTCATTCTAACTCACATCACAGCCAACATGTGTTTTGTTCCCAGTAGCTGGCCGACCTGGTGCTTATTCAAGGTTGTTAGCCTATATAAATACAAAATAGCTTATATAAATACAAAAAAAGGTACAGAAAAAGGTTACTGTTGATGTGAATTCTTCTTATGTGTAAAGAACTGTTGTAATGTATGGTAATGTAAGGCGAATTTGTAGAATATTGCTTGTCACCCGTGAGGGTATTCAGGCGCTGAGTAGGTGAGTATAGGCGTGTGGTGAAGCTCGGCCTGAATCCAGGCAGTCCCGATGGTCCCACAAGAAGACTAGTTGAATAGCCAGGTCTTTAGCTTTGTGCAGAATTTAAGAAGTGAGGAGGACGCTCTGATGGTTTGGGTAGATCATTCCAGGATTTGGCAGCTTAGTAGTAGAATGATCAATCTCATGTTCTACTTCTGTGGATGCAGGGTGTGTGCAAGTGAGAGTGATGCTGAGCGAAGTTGTCAGGTGTGTTGGTGGAAGTGAAATTGGTGATTGAGGTATGTGGGTACTGTGTTGTGTAGTGACTTGAATGAGTGTGTGAGAAGTTTGAACTGACAACTCTTCAGGATAGGAAGCCAGTGGAGCTCTCTGAATGGGGTGGGTTTTCTGCAGGAGGTCGAGGACGAGTCTGGCGGGGGTGTTCTGGATGGTTTGAAGTCTGTGAAGGAGATGGGTTGGTATGCCGGCATACAGCGCATTGCCAAAGTCCAATCTCCTCATGATTAGGACCTGCATGATGTACGTCTGGTGTCTAGTGGGAGCCACTTGAAGATTCTTCGTGACATACAGAGGATGTGGAAGCATGAGGAGGTGAGGACGTAGGCCTGGGACTTGCTGGTGAGGTTGGTGCCCAGGATGAGGTCTAGGTTACTGTTCATTGAATGTTTGGCTTATCCATTTTTGCCTCTTTTGTAACACATGCAAATTATTGTGACAAGAAGATGACCATACCCATTACTCAAAGTTTAGACATACTCAATAGACTTCACTCATTAATATAATCGGCATTACTGGTGGTGACAGGGAGTAAAGGTCCCTTGTCACCTTGAAGAATGGACACATAATAATATGGAATTCCTCCTGTTCCAAGAAATGAAGGAACATTTAATCTGGAGTATCTACTACACCCTGTCATTTTAAGATTCTGCTGAACGTTTTCAGGTGTAAGCATACAACACTACAATGAAGTGTTGCACTACATAAATAGGGATAGTATTATGCTGTTAATGCATTGTATCATTTTCAATATTGCTTTTAGTTTTACTTTGTGCCCGGTATAGAATAGTAAAATCCATAAAATTAAATGTAGTGCCCATGGAAATGGCATTTAGAAACTGCTGGTTTTGGGCCTAGCACTTTGGTACTACAATTAGCCCAATCTATGACATTGAATACACAAATGTAGTTCAAACATCCATGAATTTATATTAAATCATTCTGACTTACATTGGTATTGTGTGTGGTTACCACCCACCACTCCCTTTTGCACTCCTTATGATATTATAACTATATATAGTTCATTTTGGACTGTTAGCACTCAAAACTGGTGCATTATTTGTGTAGGTCAGGTAAAACGATGTGTTGAATTAAATGGAAATAAAGGCACACCTCCAGGGACTTTTCTGTTTGTTGCTATGGGTTCTTCCATATGCAATTTAAAAAATCCCTACCATTCTAAGAGGTTGTCTACAGTGGTGCCCCATAACATTTTGGAACGGTGCAGCACCATGGTTGAGATTCCATTGTTCCTGGCTCGTATATTCAAACCCTTTGGGCCTGATTATGATGCGGTTCGGAAATCATTCCGACCGAATTGGTTTGGGAATGGTTTCCGACCGACTCGGATCAGGAGAGTCCGACCGACCGATTACGATGCATCCGGATGCTTCCAGATACGATTCGGTTGAACTCCCATTGACTTCAGTGGGAGCCTATGTTCCGACCGAATGCATAGGCTCCCATTGAAGAAAGGGGTGGCTGGGGAAAATCTGGCACCCCCTGGTGCCTGCCACACTGTGCATGGCTGGTAAGGGCGGACCCATGGGTACCCCCACGGGCCCGATTGGGAAGGCTCCGGGTGCAGGGGTGCCCGCTACAGGCCCCCAAAGTCTGATTCCAACTGCCGATTCAAGTCAGACGGCAGGATTCAGGAAGGCTGTCTGAATCCAGCATCATAATAGGTCGTTCGGAAACGCGGCCCATAGAGACGTACGAGTCTGCTCCATACGGCTCGGTCATTCCGAATGCCGTCGGGTGCGGATTAGGATATTCCTAATGCCTAACTCGCATCATAATCGGTCGGTCTGAAACCCTTTGATTCTCTTGTCAGCTAGCGGGGCGCGTAATCTTAAAAAGGTTGCAGGACTGGGCGGAATCACAAAACATCTTGTCAGATTTACAATATGGTTTTCGCCCGGGAATTGGTGCGATTGAGCAGAGCCTTAATTTAAATATGTTAATTGGAAAGTATGTCCATGTCAAGAAAGGGAATCTATACCTAGCCTTTGTCGACTTATCTTCGGCTTTTGACTGTGTCATACATTCCAAGCTCTGGCAAAAGCTGACGGACATGGGGGTGGAGGCACCAATCATCAGCCTATTGAGGGACTTGTACTCGGGCTGTAAAACCAGGGTTAGATATGGCACTAGGGGAGAATGCACTGAAGCATTTAGCGTTGAGAGAGGGGTGAGGCAGGGATGCGTCCTGGCCCCCTTCCTGTTTTCACTATACATCAACTGTGTAGGGGAGGTATTCGCAACTTCAACCAAAGATTTACCACAAATAGGAACGCGCCCTGTCCCGGCCCTTCTCCACGCTGATGATGCCGTCCTTATGGCTCGCACACCCTTAGCTCTCCAGTCCCTGCTGTCTAACTTCTCACAATATATGAAAGATCGTGGCCTCCTAATCAATATAGGGAAAACATTTATTATGAAATGCGGCAGGACAAGCAAAAAATGTAGAGACATAAGAATTGATGACACCCCCATTGGCTTTACCAATACATTCTCTTACCTGGGAGTTTTATTTGATAGAGATTGTCTGTGGAATAAAGCCATTGCTAATAGGAAGCTACTATTTAGTAAATCCTGTATGGCTCTCAGGTGTTTTGCAAAATGCTTGGGCACAAATTCCCCTGAGGTAATGATGAAAATGTATAAAGACAAGTGTCTGAACATAGCTACATATGGGGCAGGACTGTGGGGGTATAGAAATTGCACAGACTTACAAACAGTGGAAAATGATTTTTTTAGATACTTACTCGCCATTCCTAAAAGTACATCAGCCTATGTTACCCATGCGGAACTGGGGGCACAACACGTTACAGACTTGATAAAGCTGCAACCAATACTCCTCTGGCATAAAATCTGGACCTCGGAGTATACAGTACTGAATCAAGCAATCATTGGGGACTGTCTAAAACTGAGTTTGCATAGAAGAATTTTATGGTTAGCATATGTTCAACGTTTCTTTCACGATATGGGTTGTTGCGAGTACTATGAAAGACCAGATACCCTTCGCACCATTAGTAAAAAAATCCTAAAAGAGAAAGGGTTGATGCATTTAGAGAACCTTAGTTGGACACTTGAAGCTCCTAAACTGAGTGTATTAAAGAACCAATTAATTTTAACTACTTTTAATATGCAACTCTATCTTAAATCAGTTTTGCATGGTAGACATAGATTTGTTTTAACTCGCCTAAGACTAGACATTTTCCATCTACTAGTCAGCCTCCCAAAAATGAATGATTGGGCAGCAAATCTGACTTACTGTCCTTGTGACAACAATGCATGTGGTCCTCTTCTGCAAGTTTTACACTCGTTTACAGAAAAGACACATTCTACCAATATTAAAACAGCATGGCTTTACCCAATGCCATCCTGCATACTTATACCTGCAAACACTACCTACTTTAGAAATATGTTGCAGAATGGCGTCATTTTTATGGTCGGTCTTTTATACTAGAAATAATATGGTTTTAATACCATGATTGGGCTAGATCGTACAGTATTAAATTGTTAAATGTTTTAGAAATATCAAAATGAACATCCGGCGGAATTAAGGGCTGTGTAATATAACAATTCTATAGCCATATTTTTAACCTTTTTAATTAACATTAGCACATAAGCACTTTATAAAATTTGGCCAGGCATGTGTGTCATTAAAGCTGCACCTACAGTGGACTGTCTTTTAGACTTAATTAGGATCTGTACATAAGTATAAAATGCCAACATAAATGGTCTTTTTAAGTTTCAACACCGTCTGTGTATTTTAACTGATTATGGCAGTTTATTCTTACCTTTGGATAAGTATTGTATAACGCTGTTTTGACGTTTGTTATGCTTTTATGGATGTTTTTATACATTTGAATAAAGATTATTACTACTACTACTATAACCATGTTCATGCATGTCTAAGTCTAGTCATAAAGTATGTGAGCACTATCAGTTACAGAAAAGTGTGTGTGGGGGGAGGGAAGGGCAGCCCATCTTGCCTATCGCTTCAGAGTCTGCACATTCTCGGGATTAAGTTCATTTTTTCAGCCAGGACTTGACCCCACAGTCTGCCCCTCCATGGAGTCAGCTGCTTTGCACACCCTCGTTTCCATCAAGGTCTAGTTCATTCATTTTTGCAGCCAGGACTTGACCCCACAGATTGCCCCTCTTCTGAGTTAACTGTAGCCCCAGGGGATTTGAATTCATCAAAAACTTCAACTCTAGAGCAGTGCAATAGGTCTGCGATGGACACCCCTTGCCTCCTGCCTCTGCAGTTGCCTTTCCTCAGTTCGTGCCCAGGCCGTGACATCAGTCACCCATGTTTCCACGAATCTGTTCCCCAACTTCTTGGGGCCTGGCCTACAGAAGAAGCCCAATAAACAGACTGCAGGCATGTTAGAAAGTGACCTAGAAAGGGTCTTATTAAGTCGTAAAACTACCTCCCCTCAGAACCCTGCGAGCCCAGTGCAACCCCATGTCATGTGTCCAAAGTCAGCATCCAGTGTCGTGCAGCAAGGATAACCTCTAGGCTCCCTGCCGTAGATAGTCTGATTCCTATGAGGGGTAAGGTACCTCCTATGGGTGTAATTGAATTGTATGTATTTTAGACGCGTGTTGTGAGAGTAATTTTGTGGATATGCAAGCACCCTCCCTTATTCAGAGTCTGTCATGTCCCAACCCAAGTCAGCCGTCAAGCGAGCCCAAATGGTGTCCAAAGGTTTCTTAACCAGCCCATTTAGAGCCTTATAAAACCACAAGGCGAGTGCCCATTCCCAGCGTCAAGAGTAACTGCAGGACCACATGCGTGGGAGGTTCGGCTTCTGCATCTACCCACAGGTCCGTTAAAGCATGTGTAAGAACTTCATAGTTAAAAATTGTCCCACTGGCATGCCTGTCTGTTCCACCAGGTCTCTAAAGGGCATTAAGACATTCATCTGAAAGCAGTCTCCCAGGGTCACCAGCACAGCCTCCGACCAGGAGTCCATTTGGCCTGCAGTAAAGAAAGTCAATGGGTCACCATGTGGGAGGCCCACCAACGGGAGGGAGTTCAGGGGCATACAGGGTCGCCATGCCAGTATGCAGCAGTCCACCTCACCAGCAGGCCAGGGCAGTGGACAAAAGGACACCTGGGTGGAGAATCCGCAAAGCTTGTCGCAACATCTTCGCTAGCCCAACCGACCGATTTCCGATAAGCCTACTTCATCAAGCCATTTCATGATCCACTGAAGCTGGGCTTCAAGAAAATACAATTAAAGGTCTGGTACTCCCAAGCTGCCCACAAGTAGGGGGTGGTGAAGGGTAGCCAAAGAAACCCTCTGACGTCCGCCATCCCACATCAATTTCCACAGGAATGCATCAAGCTTCCAAAACCAGGCCACTGAAATTTTCACCAGGAGGTTAACAAAAAAGTAAAGAAGCCTTGGGAGCATGACCATTTTAGTGAGCGCAATATGTCCCATAGTTGGTAGCTTGAGGGTGCACCAAAAGGACACACAGGATTTCCTAGGATATATTGAATGCACTTTCATAACATGCCCAATGGACCAGGAACCTTTTCTCAATACTTGATGTGAGAAACCGAGACCTGTAGTCCTGAGGAAGATGCCTGATCCCGTAGTGGCAGCATTTGAGCACCAAAATATATCACAGAAGAGAAGTGTCCTTTGCTCTGCCATCCTATTTTTAATCATGCGGTAGGGAGACACAGTAAAAAATATTTTTAGCATACCAACACACAATTTTAATATAGGTTTCTCAGTTTAAAGAGGGGAGAACATTAATGTCGGCATAAGGAATAAAACCTCACCCAAACTAGGGAACCCTTAACTAGGAGATTGTGCAACCAGTGAAAAGTATTACTCTTGGAGGCTTCCTAGTGGGAGATATGGAACTCACTAATGAAGCATACCACACTAAGTAGGAGGGGGTTCATGCTATATGAGTACATGAAGTCATGGTAACTCCACAAGGGGTTTAACTGTTTCTTCCAGGAGTTCTGTACTTCTTGTATGTTTATGGAGAGAGTAAAACATTCCAATAAATCCTCGTACTCTCACTTTAGTGTGTTAATTAACTGTGTTGTACCTGTGTATGTGTGAGAGAATCATGTGATGTTCCTTATGCTACTGCCACCCGTACATTACCTATTCTTCGTTTTAGGGAAGGTTGCACTGCTGCTGCCCATGTTGTAGCTTTGTTCAGTTGTGATGCTTGGTATAAAGCTTTACATTGCACAAAAGAGAAATGATTCACATTGCCAGATTGTTTCAATGCATGATGTGAATGAAAGAGTTAACCCCCACGAAACAAGTGACCAGAGTTTACTTTTGATCTTATGTGTGAAACAAGCAGGTTTTGAATTGGACTAAATGAGTTATAAAATGTTAAAACGTAGCTGACAAGTGGTTTCATTCATTTACAACACCTTAGGCCAGTTCTGGAATTTTAGCCAACAATATTTTGTGTGCAGGTGTTTAACACATTTTGACAAGTCCCAAAAAAATACAATTACAAATGAAAAAACACCAGCCTCCAAATGCAACTTGGTACTGGCTGAAAAGCCAAATGGCTGATGGTTTCATGATGGTTTCATGGCATAATGGCACTTGTCAGAATTCTGAAATACCTGATACAATTTAGTTCCCCGCTTTCTTCCTTTTTTCGTATTCCTAATCAAGGCTTAAACAGCCCAGTGGGCAGCAGCGGCCAATTCAGGTAAGAGCGGTGGGGGCGGGGTAGGGGGGGATTCGACAGACGACCACAGTGGAGAATTTAATAAATAATTTATTTTCCCTCGTTGTCGTCTGTCGAAATCCCCCCCACCTGGCCCCACCGCTCTTTCCTGCACAGGCCGCTGCTGTCAGTAGGTAAGAGGGCAGACCGCCTTTCAAATGCAGATGTGACCATCTTGTTGCAAATTGGCTAACTTTAACACTCCTTGGAAAAATAACCCAGAGCAATGTGAAAGCTGAAAGTGCCAGAAGAGACACTGAGAAAGGAAAAATAATGGCCGGTCTGGTGTTCCTCTTCCTGAGCATTTCCTCCACCAAAGTGTTGATGTGATTTAGCTAGAGAGCCTGTATCCCCACCGTGAGACGCCCAGCTTTAAACGGGTGCAGCACATCCTTTAGGTGCTGCCCCACGATGGCTGCCAGTGCCTGCCTACATTTTCCAGGGTGCACAGGGCGCTCTGGGATCTAGGTGCAGACTAATGCAGGGTGCAAGTCTGCATCATCCTGCCTACATTTGCTATAGGGTCACATCCAGCCTGAGTGTGGCAAGATACTCTAGCCCTAGGCCTGCCACAGTTCACAATCCCAATGCGCGCTCCCTAATACAGTGTTATGTGTTTAATCGAAACTGTAGTGACTTGCAAATCACCGATTTTGTTCTTAGGACAGTAACTACATTTATTTGGAAACTGCTTGACTCCAGAAAATAAAACAAGGGCGCTTTGCGCAAGTATTACTTTACGAAGAGATGTATGCACACCAAAGAAAGCATTTTCCTATGTTTTGGTACCTCTTGACAAAGACCCTCATATATCAAAACCTTTCTCCATATACAGAGAATGGGTCGAGCCCTTCCATACATCAGGTCCGAAATCCAGAATTAACAAATTCGTTATTTTGTCTCAGAATTCTCTGCAACATGTTCAGGTTGTTGCTTACAACAGATCCTGGCAGCATGGCCTCTGCTTTTCCCTTTATGGCATAGTAAACCAGCACTTCCATTTTGCCATGGCACCGAAGAATGTGCCAACAACATTGCCCTCCCAGTTGCCCTTTTCTTCTTTGTCTTTTAAACAACCCCTCTTCCAATTCAGCCCTTCCTTGATTTGCATTGGCAAAGAAAAGGAAGAAGAATGTGCTGGGGTCAGTAAGAGATATATTTATAAAATTCTTTCAAATTGTTCAGCTTTATTTAATCTTTGACTCATAATTCTGGACGCGTACTTGCCAATTACACCTGGCAATCAAACTACCCTGGCAGCAGAGGCATAAAAAGTGCCTCTACCCATGCAAACCTCACTGGGCATCTGCGGGACCATATTTTGAAAGACATTAATTTGCATTTTCTAAACACGTTGGAAATAAAAGTACCGCATTTCACCCTTGCGATGAGATTAAAGATGGGCCGCTCTTTGTCATCCTCTTTGGAAAGCTCTAGCCAGCCAGCCAGATATTTGAAAACATACAGATGGAGAAAATATTTCCATAGCAGCTGTAACCAAGGGAGACCTTCGACAGCTTCTGCTTAATGTGAGGTCCCCGCCCACGGTTTTATTCCTCTTTGTCGTTTGCCTTTGGAATTAGAGATAGTGTTTAACTTTTATTAGCAAAAGTTGAAGACTCATTCCATCCCACAGTGGGCGGGGGGCCCAACACCCATCTTACAAAAACAAGTGCACTGTACATCTTTTTGTATCCACATGGGTCGGCTTAAATTGCTTTATACCTTGATGTAACTTTCCAGGGCCATTTAAAACGAGCAGCATCATACCAACATATACTCAAATTCTAACCTGCAAAATCTGTTTTAAAATATTCAACTGCAAAAGTTATAAAATCTGTAAATGCGAATTATGAATACACAACTTGGCTTCGAGAAAGTTCAACCCCGTAAATTTTAGAAGCCCTACCTCAGGGCTATGAAATTCACCGCCAAGATAGAGTTGGAGCGATAGGAGGGGGTATTGCTATTATTTGCAAAACACAGCTTGGGTGTACCATTTCCCCCCTTAACATCGCAAAATCCGAGGCTTTTGCCTTTAGACTATCACTATCGCCTTCAAGCTCCTTTTCAGGTGGATTGATCTACAGACCCCCAGGGGCCTGTACACAATTTTTAGACTCGGCCCCTGACATGCTGGCGAGCATGTTAATAGGGAAAAGTGCCCTCACAGTGCTAGGTGACCTCAACATCCATTTGGATGATCCCATAGACCCGTCAGCTATGAGATGTCTGGCTGACATGGAGGCCCTACAGCTTTCACAACTGACACCATCAGCTACCCACGAAAAAGGTCACCTCCTAGACCCCATTTTTTCAAACGATCCCAGATTGGAGGTGCTTGCACCCAAGCGGGTGCCATGGACAGATCACGCCATGATTCCGTTGCGCCTCCGTAAATCGCATAAAGGGGATCAAAGAAAAGAACCTATAGTAGTGGGGCGCAAATGGCCTAGGAAAGTCCCGGAGGAGTGGATCAAAGATCTGGAATCCTCCACACCACCAGACACTAATGACCTGGAAGAGGCCTATGACAACTGGCGAACCTGGATAAATAGCTCCATTGATCGGAACTTTAGGAAGCCAGGTCCACTAACGCATAAACACTTGAATAGATCGTCCTGGTTTTGCCCTACGCTGGTCGCTCAAAAAAAGAGCTGCAAAAGACTAGAACGTAATTGGAGGAAATCATATGATCCAGAGCTCAAAAGAGCTTACAAACTAGCCATACAGCTCTACCACAAGAGCATTAGGAAAGCACAAGCAGCCTTCTTTGAAGCAAAAATCGCAAGGTCCTCTAACTCCTCTCAGGAGCTTTTTAAAATTGTCAGATCACTCACCACAATAGACCCAGGCACAAACATTTCCCAATATTCCAAAGAAAGATGCAATGGGTTAGCCTCATTTTTCAAGAGTAAAGTGGAAAACATTTACAATTCCCTCCATCCTAATTCCACCACGACGCTAGGTGTCACAGAAGGCCCCCATAGAATTTCAAACCCTCCAAGAAAGAGTGAACATTTGGAACTGTCCCACCCTTCCACACCTGCCCTCTTGTCCTTCCCGAAAATGAAGGTAGAACAAGGTTGCTCCACATTACAGAAACTCAAATCAGGCTCCCCGCTTGACCCGGCCCCACCACACATCCTAGCCCAAGGTGGGAATGCTGTTTTTAACCAATTATCCAATCTCATTAATCTCTCCTTTGAAAAGGGCAAGGTGCCCAAAGAGTGGAAACACGCCATCATTAAACCCCTGCTAAAAAAAACACAACTCGACCCTGCAGATTTGGCCAATTATCGCCCAATATCCCTATTGCCTATCTTAGGCAAGATTGCTGAGAAATACGCGAACAACACGATCTCTAGCTTCCTCGAAAACAACAACATCATACACCAGACCCAGATGGGTTTCCGACCAAACCACAGCACGGAGTCAGCCCTGCTGGTGGTCACTGAAAAACTTAAATCCATCTTAGACCAAGGGAGAACTGCGGCCGTAGTACTTTTGGATTTAAGTGCAGCGTTTGATACGGTAGACCACACAGTGCTAATCCAAAGACTAGAGAATGTTGGAATCAGAGGAGTAGCCAACCAATGGATTGCGTCATTCCTGAGGGATAGATCCTTCCAATGTATGGAGGCCGGATTTAAGTCAGACTCCCTCTCAGCACCTTGGAGAGTCCCTCAGGAATCCTCCCTGAGTCCAACACTTTTTAACATTTATCTTAGCCCCTTGGCACATATAATTCAGGATTTTGGTCTCTCCATCGTGTCATATGCTGATGACACTCAATTAGTGTTCTCAATCTCAGACTCTCTTAACTCGGACCATAGGCAACTCGTCCCCTGCCTGGAAAAAATCGGGTCCTGGATGGCGGACTGCAGCCTCAAACTGAATGGGGATAAAACAGAGCTAATGATACTGGGAAATAATTTCAGTCCCCGCGCGGAGATCCCCTGGCCTTCTAAGTGGGGACTGCCTCCTACTCCGAAAACAGCAATAAAAAACTTAGGTATGTGGTTGGACCAGAACCTGACTGTGGAGGTCCAGGCCAAAAAACTATCAGGTACCTGCTTTGGGATACTCCGCATGATTAGAAAAATAATGTCCCTGCTCCCAGAGGAGTCCAGGAAAACTGTAGTCCAAGCCCTGGTGGTATCAAGGCTGGACTTCGGCAATTCTCCTTTCTGGGCTCCCCTAAATATGTCACGAATAGACTGCAGGTCGTACAAAATGCAGCTGCCCGACTGCTGTTGAACATACCCAGACACCACTCCAGTTAGACCCGCACTAAGAGAGCTTCACTGGCTTCCGGTCCATGCCAGAATCAAATTTAAGTCCTTAAGCCTGGCCCACAGAGCCATGTATGGGAGAGGACCCGCTCTGATTCAAAAGTTGGTCTCACATTACTCCCCCTGTCGACAACTTAGGTCCAGTGCCAACTTCCTGATGAACTCTACCACAGTGAAGAGAGCCAGATGGGGTGGAAGGTCATTCACCCATCTGGTGCCAAAACTCTGGAACAGTTTGGACCCAGAACTCCGACTAATTGACAATGAAGTGGCATTCAAAAAAAGACTAAAAATATGGCTCTTTCCCTAAACCCAAGTGCTAAACAGTCTCCGTCCTGTATCATTCCAGCGCTGAGATGCCCATGGGTAGTCATGCGCTTTACAAATCTCATAAACATAAACATGTATTTCAAGTGGTTTGGGATAAAGTACTGAGGTATTGGAAGCGAGGGTGCCAAAGAACTCTGGACTCAATACTTAGTTTATTATATTGATTTAATTACAAGTGATCAATTGTACATAGTTTTTCAAATTTTGAAGAAATTCAGACGAGCAATATTCATCAAAAAGATCATTCATGGTCAGCCTATCTGAAGAATATGATCAACTGGTACGCTTTCAGCAACCTGATATTCCCATCATATCCAAGAAACCAGAGTTGGGAGGCAATTCAAGACAACTGGACCAAAGGGCAGAAATACTCAACTACTAACTCTTTGTACCATACATAAATATTTTTGAATCCTGATACTTATATATTTACACTCCATTTCACAAAACTGAAGCACATCCGGTTGACACTGTTCCTTCAATAAATCCATGTCAGCCAGCTACCACCGAAAACCACTAAACTTTTACACATATTACTAAATACAAAATGACAGCATTTTGGCTCTTGACAGCATTGAATGTATTTGTATATAAAATCAGTATCATGGTTGACAGGGATGGCAAGATAATCAGGTGAAATCAGCACGCTTACTCAGTCGCCATTTAACTGGAAAGCAGCCACTCGTTTGCTGAATCAACTTCTTCAATGGAAATACTGCCAATAGATGCGAACAAGATAGAAAAATACTTTAAAAAAATTAGATGAAAAGGGTCATCCTCTGGAGAAGAAAGCAAATGCTTAAAGACTAAGGGCCTGATTATGAGTTTGGCGGGCCATGGGACCGCCAAACCAGTGGGGGAGGGGCGTCAACCGCCACACAGGTGGTCCAACCGCCGCATTTTGAGTTTGGTGGTCGGACCGCCACAGGACCGCTGCTTCTGCCGAGGATCATGGATCCCGCAGAGGTGGTGCAGCGGTCAGAGACTGCAATATGCTGGCGGTGCTGATGCAGCACCGCTGAGCATATTATGAGTTGGCCACCGAAACCCTTTTCATGGTGGTGAGCCCCGCCATGAAAAGGGTGGAGGCGAGGCAACTCAGGGGGCCCCCTGTAGCCTTTGTGCATGGGGGTGCATGCAGGGGGGTACATGTTGTGCCCCATGCATGTTTGCACCCCCAGTTCCTGCACAAGAAGAAATGCATGACATGGTGCATTTCTCCCTGTGCAGGAACATGCTGCAGCGCTCGCATGGCGCCGCCTTTCTTTGGCTCTCCTTTGAGCCTTAGAAAGGCACCGGCATGGGACCGCCTCAGCAGGACCCCTCACCGAGATTACACTCGTAATAAGGCGGGTGGATTGACAACGGGTTTGGCCGTCTTGGAGAGGGATGCTGGTGTGGCGGCCCAATCCAAGACCGCCAAACTTGTAATCAGGCCCAAAATTTGTGACGTGTGACAATTAGATTACATCAGACAAGCATATTTACAAAGATGTGTACTAGGCTAGTAATCTGGCAGTCAAATAAATCTAAAACGCCTAAGAAGGTTTAGTGCTGAAATATTTTTGAACATATTGCACTATAAGGAGTATTGTAAAACCATTTTTATGTCTGGAGAAGCCAACATCTCATTAATGGTAGGCCGCTTTAGCTTGTGTGGGTCATTCCCTTCAGCAGTTGCTTTAACACAATATCAGCCTAGGGAAGTATTTCTAGCTCACCATCATGCTTTTGGCTATGGGGTGTAGTATTCCACCTCCTAGAGAGTGATTCCTTTACAGTACATGAGGCGCATTTTTTTGCTTGTGGTAGGGACAATTTGCTAAACGCAGAACCCATCTTGAGAAGTGGGCTTCTTCCTCTAAAAACAGGCAACAAGCAAACACGTGCTTACTTGATGTAAGTAAATATGCAAATACGCTATAATATTAGTCACAGGTTATTTTAAAGAAAATACGTTTTTGTGCAATAAAAGCTGCAGAAAAATATCAATAAAAATATTCTTAAACTTTAACATCTTAAACCCATTAAGGAGTATTTCCATAGTTCAAGTAAGCATGTGTTTCTTACGTTAATGGTGCTCCTGGGTTGCCTGTATTGTTTGGGCAAATCTACCAGAGGCAGGATTTGCTGCCTGAGGGCAAAGAGCACAACATTTCGAGGTCTTTCTTTGCATAATTTCTGGGCTGTTAGCATTCCATGCTGAGACAAGGGTTTCCAAAGAGCAACAACCGTGTGTAATTTGTTTACGTACGACCTGTAGAGGTGGGAGCAATTCTATAAAGTGGAGGAAAACATTTGTGAACCTATTGGCTTTAGTTGATACTTGAAGTATATGGTGACAGGACAATAATTACGTTTGATTTTGCTCAACATATAAATAAAAAACAGCAGTAGGAGAAATATTTTGAAGTAGAAATATTTATTTGCATGGCAGGCATTGTGTGCTCTTCAAACACAATTCCTTCTCTCTACATTAGATGTTATTTTATGTATTTTGTTTGGTTTTAGCTCGGTGATATTTCTATGTTTGTGCAGTTAAAGATGCAAGGGTTTTTTGTTTCCGGTAACTTTGAAGATGGCGCAAGTTCTGTATGGGGAAATGCATACGTTGATGTTCCTTTGTACGTTTGCACAAGTATTAGCTTGAGCAGGTCTAAGTCATCATCCTAGTCTGAGGTCTGTCCTTTTCTACTTTTTGTTTTAATAATAATAACGTGTGTTTCATGTATCGCTGCAAACAGTGTTGTTTGTGTGCCTTTTTGCACTGAAGGTACTGCAATGGGTGTGGATAAAGAAATGCATTGATGCTCGCCCGGCATATAAAACAGTATTAGCCTCGGTTGTAGGGCCTGTTCCTCCACTTGCCATCACTTTATTAAGAATACATGTTTTCTGTAGCACCTCATTCTGCACTTCTGTCACTAAAAGGCACTGTAAATAATTCATATTAGTATTTCCTAATTCATTAGACATATTTCACTGGCTTTGGGAGGATGAAATCCCGACTGTGCCTTGGTCATGATACAAACCAGTGGCTTTCAAATGAAAGCATCTTTAAGTAGTAAGCAGTGAACGCACTGGGATATGCTTGCTGGTGAATGGCAGTGAAGTATGCAAGAGCTTTGAAGAGGCATGACATACTGCTGTAAGTGAAAGAAATGACATTTTTAGGCCCTTTAGTTCAGCAGTAATATGTGGTTGAATTAGTTTTAATTTTTCAAATTACAAAGACAATTTTTATCTTTAATTTGCCATCAAATTGAAACAACATTGGTACATGCTTGTGCTTGCACGTGTTAGCGCATTGTGCATGCATGTGTTTGCATGCATTAGAGCCTTAAAACCAAACGTATTGGCTTTGTCTATGCTTGTTATAAGTAGGGGGTAACCTGGGTCTCCTTATAATAACCTGAAATACTTGTCTTCTATCAAGTACTTCCTTTCACACCACTGCCGTTTACTCATAACAGCAGTTTACAAGCCTTAGGTGGCGTGGCAGGCATTCAAACTTGCTACTTGCTGATCACAGAAGCTGTTACCAATGAGTGTCAATACAATGATACGTCCTGGTCCTGTATGACAAGGCATTGGGAATTGCACACTAGTAGGTGTTCCACCTGTGTGCACCTGTTGTGTTTCTCCCGCTGTGGGTCCTATTTGGTGTGTGTGCCAATCCTGCATGAATGTCCCTCGAATCTGCATCCACGCTGTGTGTACTTGTCTCTTCCAGTGAGTGTCCCTCTTATGAGAGTTTCTCTTGCATGTGTGTTGTGTGTGGGTGTGTCCTCCAGGGTCCTTTCTCCTGCGTGTTCATCCAGAATGCGTCATACTCCATTAGGTTGTGTTTCTGTCCTTCCTGATAGAGTGGCAATTTTGTGTTTGTCCCTTTTTATGGGTTTCACTCCTGTGTGATTAAATCTCTATTGTATTAATTTGTTAAATGTTACCATTGTCTTTGTTGCATGAGTGTTCCTTTTGTTTGTATCTCTTCAGTGAAAGAATCTTTCTATGTTAGTGTTGGGGGCATATTTACTAAAGGTTCACGCAACGCAGGGCAGCAGGCAAAGTTGCTGCACCGCATTGCGAGAAAGGGAGAGAGCTGAACAGCGCCATCTCTACTAAGATATGAGGCGCTTCAGCTCTCTGCCTGCGCTGACGCACTTTGGGCTTCCTAGAGGCAGCACAGGCACCCTTGCACCATAGAGCAAGGATGCCTGCATTACGGGCAGTATTGTTTTTGTGCTGGAAGTGATACATAAACATATTTCTCCTCATTACACCGGAGTCAGGGTGGTGTACAATTTTAGCACAATCCTAGGTTTTATTTATTTCAGTTAATCGGGGATTGTGTCAAATTCCATGGGTGAATGCATGAGAACACCCATGGAACGTCTACAACTATGAAATGTGACGCAACACAGCGCGAGTTGCAGTGTTGTGTTACATTTCTCTGCAAAGTCACGCAAGGCAATTCTAATTGCCCACTGCGTGGCTTTGTAATTCTTGCTTAAGCCCTTGTGTTACCTTTCATCACCTTCTGCAACACAAGGACAACACACAGGCTTAGTAAGTCTGGGCCTAAGTACATCCTGCAAGAGAGTCCCTTCTGTTTGAGTTTCCCTGATATTTTTCCTGTGTGCATGTATGTATTATGCATCACCTATCACCTAATTCTCTGTGACTCCATAGCTCGGGTATCTCAGCTTTGTATCTGCATGTAGGTAAGTGAGGGGGTTGGGGGGGGATGCCCCCCACTCCCCACAGCGGTTGTGAATTGTTTGTGTCATTCTGTCTCCATGTCCCTCTTGAAGGTTCACAGTCTGAGTGTGTCTCTGCTGCTTCATTGTGTCTGCCTTTTCTGTCTGTGTCTGAAGAAATTGATGATCCTTTAGTGAGAGCCTCTATTTTTTAGAGTTTCCCTCTGTGAGTCAGGGCACAAGTCCTACAAAAAGAAGTGGGGGGACTGACCAAGTAAGACAGTATGCAAATGACTCTATGACGACACGATGTAGCGCTATAAAAGAAAGAAAATAGTGCTATTTAAATAATTTGTGTAAATACTGGGACAGACCAACCCTTCTGACACTGTTACAGTGTCTGCACTTATATACAGGGACAAAACAAAGGCAAAATCATGCCTCTCTTAAGTACCTGTGAAGAGAAGGCAAGCTGTGTGCTTTTGTTTCCCTCTGTGGCATTTACATTTAAGTGTGAGGTTCCAGGCGGCCCCCAGTCAGCATATACAAACAAAAGGAGGCTGGATGGCCCTTTAACTTAGGCCCAGCTGGAGGTGAAAAAAAGGCTCCCTTGCTGCCTGCACGTTGCTGCTGGGAGTGGAAAGCAGACAACGTACAGGCGCTGCTGAACGTGTCCCGGTGAAACACTGGGACAAGTTCAAAATATTTATGTGGGGTCCAACTTCTTGGCAGGGGGGACGGCGAACACCCTGTGAAAATAGTGGGTGGACACTGTGTACCTGCGTGTACCCCCGACTCGTGCCCTGGTGTGAGTTCTATACTTTTTATGCGTTTATCCACTGTTGGTGAGTGTTCCTCCTATGTACATTCTTTCACTACTTTGTCATGTAAGTATTAAGACTGGGACCTAAGAACTTCAGAGAAATGATTTACTTTCCTGTTTCCATGACAACATAACAGACACAACCATTGCGCTTACATCCTCTTCCCTCTAACACGCCCCCTGTTTTAGGAGCGCAGTAAAGGGCAGGAAAGACTGCATTGCAGATACTGTGATGTCTACCTAAACGTGCTCTCTTTTGCTTTTTTGGCACATTTTTTAATTGTTACATAAGAGTATACGTGTGTCCTCAGTGGCTCCGTAGCGCTGTGTTATACAAAAAAAACTTTATAGATGATTTGCCATTGTGTTTGAGCCAATATAGCTCGCGCAAAGGCATTTTGAAAGTTTTTGGCTAGAATATTTCCTTTTACAATGCCATTAATTACCTAGAAATGCACGAGAAATGCGTAAATGCGTTTGTCGCAATTAATGGAAATGTCAAAAATGCCCGAGTTACTTCTTTGTTGTTGTTTCTCAATCGGCCATAAATTGGGAATGTGTCACCACCCGGGAATACAAAGAGACAAATAACTCCGTTTATACAATCGAGGAGATATATTGAAATTAGAGACTTCTTTCTGCCAGACGAACGTGCCCTTTCCTTTAAAGGAACTGTTAGCTTTGGCACAGTCTCCTCTTTCTGGTTCTGAAAACTCAATTTTCACTTTATCCGCTCTATGCACTGTTTACGATCATTTCTAACAATAATCTATTTTCTTTTCTAATATCAAGAGTGCCAAATCTCTTAAACTAAAATTCTACTTTCTTAGACCTCAGCTACAGACAGCTGCCAGTTGGAGACTTGTTGTTCCTAAATCATTACATATACTTTGAGTGGGCTTTGGGTCAGCCTTGCTCAATGTTGCTTGTTTTTGTTGCTTATCTTACTTCCCTGCGCCTGATTTGATGACTGATGTTTCCCCTAGTCTTGTCTTAGTCCCTTCCATGAGCATTTCGGTCTCACAGTGTTCAATTGGAGGATGTATCCTTGCACTGCTGATGTGAGATTCTCCTTTCCTCTCTCCCTCCTCCTCCTCCCTCTCCCCCTCACCCCTCACCCCAGTCCCATTCTTTTTCTTCACCCCTTTCCTGTGCCCTCTCCAACAATCATTCACCGCCCGCTTTGCTGTCTGTGGGTGGGTGGCCATCTTAAAATAGTTTTTTGATCATTCCGAAGTGGTCACCATTCCATGCACACACATTCACAGTTGATATTTTCAGATGGTGTTTTTTATTTTGAAAACTCCCATTCAAAGATGGACGCTGCAGATGCTCCAGGATTCCTGCATTAATCTTTGAATGGGATTTGTTGCAATATAAAATGCCTTCAAACATGGCTGCTGTAGAACCCCTCAGAGATGTGCAAGTGGTCCTTATCCTTCCCGGCTGACCTGATCTTCTCATACTTATTGAATACACTGAAACCACTTATGGTGCAAATTGGCCGCAGTTTATTATATCTCAAATAACACATGATTTATCATAAACTGACTTCATCCCCCTTACTGCAAGGAAGACAGTTGCAGTGGCACTGATCCTCTCGCGCCTGGACTACTGCAACAGCCTCCTGGCAGGAGCCAATAAACAAACACTAAAGAGACTACAAGTGGTACAACACGCTGCGGCCCGCTTAGTCCTGAAATTACCACCTAGGTCCTCCGCATCCGCAGCACTTAAAACCCTCCATTGGCTTCCACTACATAAGAGAATCCTATTTAAGATACTCTTAATCACTTTCAGAGCTTCACTAAACTTAGGCCCAACGTACCTCTCAGCCTGATTCACCCCATACACCACGGCCAGGACTTTCAGATCCTCATCATCAAACCTCCTCAAACCCCCCTGCTTTAGGTACAAAACCAAGGGAGGAAAAACAGTAGCCGCATTAGGAATTAAAGCCTGGAACCTCTTGCCAACACACCTGAGGTTGTTGAAAACAGAGACACAGTTTAGGAAGGCACTGAAAACTTGGATTTTCGGATCCTCAGACGAATTCTGCCTATCCCTCCTATAGGACCCCCGCGGCTCCATCTCAACCTTCTTCCGACCAGCACCAGGATGCTCCTTTCGGAGTGACATCCCACGCTTTATAAATGCAGCAATCAAATCAAATCAAATAAACATATTACTTGGCCATTGTAAACCATAAACCATAATTGGACAGTATTTACACAGTCATTGTCCCCGCTGTTACTTTACCAGCTTGACTTGTACCAGCTCTGCGCGATGGCCCCTTAGCAGGTGTCTAGTATTTGCAGCTTCTAGGCTCCCCTTGCTACCGTGATATGTGTGGGTGGCCTTCAGGCCCGCCCGGGCTAGAAGTGCTGTGTCCACCTGAACCTGACCCTTGCTGACCAATCGCCTGCTCCCAGTGCCCCTGTCGTGAGACATCCCCAGGACATTGACCAATCACCTGCTCCCAGTGCCCGTGCTGTGAGGCATCCTAAAGGACACTGAGCCACTCTTTTTACTGGGCTACTGATCTTTTTGTGTTTGTCTTTGCCTGCTGTCTCCCCTGCCCCGTCTACCACTTCCCTTGCAGCTGCGACACCCGCATTCAGTGTGGGTGGGTGGGCTTTCCTGTGAGGAGGTCAATTGTGCAGGAGGGTCCCCGTGCCCTTGCTTATGACCGATTCCTTCTCCACGGCCCTGCTACCGCACTGGGCGATTCACGGCACGCCGCCCAATCGCTGGCATGTATTTTTGCGTGCTTTTCCTCCCACTCCTGCTGACCCCGCACTCGGTAGGTGTTCATCACGGACCCTTATGTGGTTGGTCTTTGCCTTCCCGGCCAGCGGCCAAACCACTCCCAGATGTGCGAGTGGTCCTTGTCCCTCCAGGCCAACCCAATCCCCTCATACTTATTGAATACACTGAAACCACTTATGGTGCTAATCGGCCGAAGTTTATTATATCTTGAATAACAAATGGTTTATCATAAACATATTACTTGGCCATTGTAAACCATAAAGCATAATTGGACAGTATTTACACAGCCATTGTCCCCAATGTTACTTTACCAGCACTACTTATCCCTGCTGTGCGTGATGGCCCCTAAGCAGGTGTCTAGCGTTTGCGGTTTCTAGGCTTCCCTTGCTACCATGATATGTGTGGGTGGCCATCAGGTCCGCCCAGGCTGCAAGTGCTGTGTCCACCTGAACCTGACCCTTGCTGACCAATCACCTGCTCCAAGAGCACTTGCAGTGAGGCATCCAAAAGGACATCTTTCTACTGGGCTACTGATCTTTTTGTGTTTGTCTTTGCGTGCTGTCTCTGCCACACTGCTGGCGGTTCCACGATCATCGGCAGCTCCCCCCTTTTCCCTTAGCAGTTCATTGGCCTGTATGACGTTTTTGAAAAACACTTACACTGCTCCCTCTTGAGGGGGGAGTCATTTTAAAGACATGCTCTCTTCCTGTTTGCCCTCCCCAGTTGGACTGCCGCTGATGGTTCTTGACTTTGAGAGTGCACTTTAGGCCTGCTAAGTAGACCGGTGTGTCGAATTGTCTTTCCCCGTTTTGGGAGCCTAACGTGCCTATAGGTCCCTGGCAGCTGTAAAGCCTAGTTTCCCGAGGCTACCACACCATTTGTGCCCCTTGTGATTGACAAAGTACTAAACTGCCTCCCAACCTCTTATTGTAGACTAGAAGGGGCAGTTGTTTAAACTGATGATTCGCCTTAGCTTTAACTCCGCCGACCCCAAGCCCACCCCTTGGCAGGCATGGATGACTGTAACCCTGAGCCTTGCGCACTTCCACGTGCGCCGGCGATGCTGTGTTATGTGGCATGTGCCAAGTGCCAAGTGGGCATTTCTTCTTGAGGGCTACCAGGTTGTTATGAGTCCCTCCTGCTATTCCTTCTCCCCTGCCCTTTGGCCTGTTTAGCCTTAACTCCCTTCTACTCAGGAGGCTTCACCTCCATACTATCAGTGCAGTACTTAACGATGCTATCAATGGGGGGGAAGATCAGTTGGTACTTAGAATGACCTGCCGGCGTGCATCAACACTTCGTGATTAGTAGCTAGGAAACCGTTATACAGGAGCTAGCGTATGTGGCAGGTGCAGGAACTCCATGATTATTTTGTAAAGATCTCAGCCGCGGCATCACCTGTATCCAGTGGCCTAGATCAAAGTGCATACTTCTTGTCTTCCTGCTGATGCACTCCCTGGTTATAACATGATCTTACCTTCACAGACAAGGACAATGCGCTCTCGCGTATGGGTTGAAGTCCGCTGAAACACCTCATTTGCCTCAATTCTGTCGGTGCTTATGTACAACACCAATTTTAGTTTTCTGAGCTGGACCCAAAAGCTTCAAAATACTATGCTGAAGGAATAGTAGCCGTATGACTCCCTGGCCCTCACAATCCTTCATAAACACCTCAACCTTTTCACAGCTGTTACGAGATTAGGTTGTTTCACCACAACGCTTGCCTCTGTACCTTTCTTTCACTAATAATCCCCTTATGGTACTATTAATAACTGTGAAGTAATGGGAAGGGGGCTAGTCATCCAGTTCCCACTTCCTATCCTTGTACTGTCACCCTCCTCTCATCTGCTGCTGCACAATTGAAACGCTTCCTGCCTGAAGTTCAGGGCCACCACTCCCCCCAGTGTATGGCCGCAGCCCTGCAGCATAAACTGTCACACTGCCTGCAGCTGCCAGCCTACATTGCTAAAATGGTACCAAGCCAGTCCCGATAAATCATATCTGCCTAGTGAGAATCCTCGTGCCTCATTTAGTCCCACTGTTGCACCATGCTGAGGACCTGCTCCTCGCTCCAATCATTGAGGCCACATTACGTTGTAGTGCAAAAGCCTTAAGTCGGGTATGATTGACTTTCATTCCCTCAGCTAACGTCCCCTGTTGCCCTGAATGGAACCGGGTTGCCTTAACAATGCCTCACATGTTACTCGATTTGCTTTGATAGAGTGACGGTGCGCACCACTGCGTCACCAAGCCCCAATGCAACTAGATAGGGTTGAAACCCTGCAACAGGCGAGTTCGATCTCTAACTGCCTAAATACCCTCGGTCAGAAATGTTTTGAATCATGGGCAAAGTGGGCTCTGGTCCAGGGCACCAGTCTTTCAGGGACACTCCGAGACCACTAGCTCTGATCTAGTCTTGCCCTGATGACCTTGAATAGTTCTTAAGAGATTGATTCAACTACTGTTACATGGGCGGGTGTCACAGCGATTTTCGCATTAGTATTGGTGCGCCGCTACTGTGATACCATATTGAAAACACACTTCACTATCCCTCTTAGTTGTAACCACATTTAGCTTTGGAAAGTTGTGTCGGGGCACGCTCCGTGGCCTAGCCCAAAAGAGGGATGAAAGAGCTGAAACTAGCTTGTGAATTCAAGGTTGTTCTGCACATAGGCCCCCCCAAATACTTAAGATGTTCCTGCCCTTGGTGTAACTTAGTTAGTGTAGCCATGATGCAGCTGTGCTTGCAAGGGAGACCAGCATGCATTCTATCGCTAGGGCACCTCATGAATGACAGAAGCTAGCCCTGCTCAGCTGACGGTAAAGTTGCCCAAGAGTTCCAACATGTATCTGTTTAAGCTGTAGTGTTACCTCCCCGGGCATATCCTAAATGCCTTGGAGGATGGCCTCCCTCTCCTGTAGCTACCTCCATCATTGATTAGCTATCCCCCGGCAGAAGTGAACTCTCTATTTGTTCCTATTCTGTATGCTCTGTCGATACAGCTGGACCGAATCACCCGATTTCGGAGCGGGTAAAGCCATCCTACCACTGGAATGCTCAGATGCAATAAATCCTCATGAGACTGGTTAGCTGCCAAAGACCCCACTGCGGAATTATCTGCATGACCCTTCTCGGGGAGCTTGGAAAGCTTTAGTTCGTGCCTGGCTGCTGCAATAGCAGTATTTCCAACTGCAGCGTTACCCTGTTAATTTCCACTTTCTACACTGAGCCATGAAAAGGAGGATCCCCTCGGGCTCACCTGGATATGCCATTTACCGCCTCCAGCAGCGTGCCGCGCCATCCTGACTAGTCTTGCGTAGTGAGATTCCACTTATGGCTTGACCCAATTCCAAGATTGTAGCTCTGGCCGGAATGCTGCCCAGGGTTGTTTTCCTCTCCTGCATGTGCCTCCCTCAATGCTCTTATCCCTTTCAGCCATTCCTTGTTCATATGCTACACACCAACACTCTATGGCCCACCTCCACCTTGATGCTGCAACAGCATCACCGGATTTTCCATACTAGGGCATAGTCATTTTCACATTTGAAAGTGGCTGAGCACTCTCACTAACCTCCTATTGCAAAACAGTGCGCGTCAAAAGCCAAACTGTGTTTTTTGAGGCACTCCTTACTTCCACTGGTTTCGTTCTGTTTCAGTGCTCTTCCCAGTCTGCCACCTTAGTGCCACCAGTTCATTCCGGTAGTTTGGCAAATTTGACCCCCTGCTGCCACTGCAGCGCACTGCTCCCGTGTACGACAATCAGCGCTGAACCATAGCGCAACCAACTCAGTGAGCGTCAAACGCCAAAAAGAGTTTGAGGCGCTTCTTACTTCAACTGGTTTCATTTTGTTTCTGTGCCATTCCTCGTCTGCCACCTTAGTGACGCCGGTTGATTCCGGTGGCTGGGCAATTTTAACACCTGCTGCCCCTGCTGAGCCCAGTACCGTGTACTGACAATCCGAGCTGGACTACGGCGCCACCCGCTCGGAACATCACTACCATTTTCCTTATGTCATGATTTTGCCCTGGCTCTACCAGTCTTTTCCCTTGGTGCTTTATAAACATTGCATGTGCATTTGTTAAGTCCCCGTTCACCCGTAGGCATTGCGGCACTGCATAACAGATGTTTGTTGTTACCCCCAACTCAATGGTACTCATTATTCCAACCTCTGAATGATGTAAGGCTGAGTGGCCCCGCCGGGCTTTGTACCAGGGGCCACGCGGTCAACTCCAGGCCCCTGTAGTGGGCGAATTAGTCCACTAAGCCACCAGACCCGGCAAGCTGATGAATACTTGGCTCTTACACCATACCATGATAGCAGCCCGGCTTCATCGCTAGCGCCAGAGCATGCCACATGAACCGGCTGCGCCTCACCCTAGCCGTAGCCTGGCAGTGACGCCGCTATAACCATGGGCTATGTTGGAGAAGCGGATCATTGTAGCATATTACATCTCCCTCCTGGGTAAACTACGCCCCTCATAGCCAGCTACCACTTAGGAATATTGTTCTCCCCCACCCCCTGCTCCATTCTGCCCTTAACCGGAACCTTTCGCCATTCCGACCCTGCTCACCTCTGTGTGGTGCGGGCCCTGACCAAGCCTGCTCTCCCCCCGAGAGCCAGCCAACCAGATTTGGATTATTCTGCACCTGTACTGGGCTGCCCCCCTTGGGCATTGCTGTGCCGGCTGCAGTGGTTTTGGGGCACCCGTGCTCTCACAAAGAGCTTGCTATCTGGCCACCATCCTGGGATGGCCTGCACCCCGCTAGACCCCACACCTTACCGAGGAGCTATTGCTCATTGCTGTCCACCCTGCCTCCTCGCTGCTGGAGTCACTAGGCCCAGCTGCCATCTTCTTGGCCCTGCCGCCATCTTCTCAGCCCCGCTGCCATCTTCTCGGCCCCGCTGCCATCTTCTCGGCCCGCCTTCCTGACAGCACGTGTCGGTATGGCAGCAAGGTGCACTCCCGCAGCTTCGATGTCCCCGCTCCTCTCGCAGGCCCTTGCTCATTGCTGCTGTGCATCATGTCTGCAGTTCCATGCTGATGGCCCGAGGGGGCCAACCTCGCTACCCCGTGCTGGTACCTCTCCTGGTCTGTCTCAGGATCATCTTGGGTGGCCGCGCTCTTCTCCTGCGGAGTCCCTTCTTGTGCGGCATTTCAGGCGGTGGTGACAACCTCATCCACACTTTTCCTGCTGCCCCACTTACCTATCATGGTTTTTCTTCCACAGATGGCGGCCCGCTGTGAATGGCTCCCACCTTGCAAGGCCTTTCCATTGTTGGGGCTTTCTCCTTGCCCAGCTCTGGGCTTCCCCAGGACGAGCGGCTTCCAGTCTGGTGCAGTGTGGACCCAGGCCCCCTGCCACTCCGACTAGCCTCGGGCGGGGACCCTGCGGTGCCATTGCGGGCCTCTTTTCCCAGGATTAATGCTGTTTCTCTCCTCATGGATCGGCCCGGTTCGATCGGCAGTTCCTCTGGGCGATCGCCCATCCTGGTGCTGGGCGGCTCCTAATTGACTGAATTTCTTTCTTTCCTGTGAAGAGGTCAATTGTGCAGGAGGGTCCCTGTGCCCTTGCTTATGACCTCTCCCTTCTCCACGCCCCTGCTACCGCACTGGGCGATTCGCAGCACACCACCCAATTGATGGTGTGCATTTTTTGCGGGCTTTTCCTCCCGCTCCTGCTGACCCCCGCCCTCGGTAGGCATTCATCGCGGGCCCTTATGTGGTCCGTCTTCACCTTTCCGGCCCGTGGCCAAAGCATGCACATCCACTGCAGCCAGCTTTGAGTGGGATTTGTTAAACATAATCATATACAATATAAAATAGCTGCCGTGGATACATGTATTTGTGGCGCCAATCTATATTTATTTTATTGAATGAGGAAAATGTTGTCCACTGGCAAGGTGATTGTTGTTTTTCAGGAAGCCCAAAAAGAACAAATCTGCACATTGCCAGCATTCAAAGAGCTCATTCGTGCACAACAAGCATCCAATGTTACTGTATAGACTTTGATAGTGTGTTTGCGCATGAATCAGTTCTTCACATATTCTATGTTCAGGCACATTCTCAAAAGTCAATGTGAAAAAATTGTGTCAAAAAGGACATAAGAAGCCGAAGTCAATAGCTGTCCTGGTGCACAATGCGTAGAAAAAAATACAATGAGAAGTAATAAAATGTATAGTCACAATGTTCAGTGAGATCATTACAAATCCACGCAAGCGTGCGCTTTGGTGACGTAAAGCATACACACATTGAAAAAATATTATAAGGAACAATGTGTAGAGACATGCTGGGATCCTACATTCATCACAGTTAGACTTGTGGTACATGTACGACCTAACAAATACATGAATTCCATAAAAATATAATTGAACTAGTTTTGCACTTTTTATAACCTAGTCATTCAGATTAAGAAACAGTGGGGCAGATTTACAAGCCCCTTGCAACACTTTTACGCCGCCTTTGAGTCACTTTTGTGACGCAGCATCGTAAACAATGCGCCACGTTGCAACACATTTACAACGTGACGCATCTAGGGAGATGCGTCACGTTGTAAAGCCCTGCGCTACATTATACCTGCGTCAGGTATAATGTATGCAGTGTGGGCGTTCCGACACAAGAAAGCCTCATAAAAGTGACGCAGTGAAATCTGCAAGATTTCACTGCGTCACTTCTACAACGCCACTGCGTCAAAGCCTTCCGCCTGCTTGAAGCAGGCGTAAGGAGTGACGCAGCATAAAAGGAATAGGCATTCCTGACCAGTGCTGGAGTTGCATCGTGCTTGCAACACGACTCCAGCAATGCGTTGCCTTTCCGCCAACAGATGCGTCACGCATTTGTCAATCCTTGCGCCACGGTGCGCCACATTGTCAATGCGACGCATCCATGGTGGCGCAAGGTTTTTTTTGCGTGACGTAAATGAACTGACACATCTCTGCTAATATGCAGAGATGCGTCAGTTCTTGTAAATCTGCCCCATAAAATACAATGAGAGTCATTTCAGTATCTAACCCTTTGCAGCCCTTGACTTTATAGCCAAACGTGATTTTTGACAATCCAAGTTCTGATTTTGAAAATAACAATCCATCTTCCGATATTAACACTGCAGTACACCTGAAAGCGGGCTCCACAAGCCTTAATTAGGAAGATAGATTTAGGATGTGTGGACCCTAAAATAATATAGACAGCATGATTTATACATCAAAAGCCTTCAAAAATGCTTGTTACACGTGATGAAACTGAAAGCGTGAAAATATCTGCTCACTGATTTAGATTTGCATCTTTTTTTAAAATAAGTTGGATGTTAATAATCTGCTTGAACGAGTCACAGCAGAAAGAAGTGCAGGTCAAATTTTAGAAGTGGACTGGGCTACAAGTAGAGTGACTGTGAAAAAGGGAGAGGACCAGCTAGTGTCAATTACATATCAAGCATCTACCTGAGAGCTCGCTTTGCCCTGCCCAAACTAGTCATGCTGAGTCTCGTCCAAAGTTTCAATAGGTCAGTCCACTGCTTAATGTTTCCAGCTCTGCAAAGAGCTCCAATTGCTGTTGAAAGCTATTCAAATGTGGAGTTGACCAGGAAATTAGAGTTAGCGTGATTTAGGATTTCAGATATCTTGTGAGTTTTTTAGGTATGCAGAGCTGAACCTCACACTGATATCTCGACCATACTTAGATTTTAATATCACTACACCTTGGTATGATGTGGTCACAAACTCATAAATTGGCTGGTGTCTGCTACACACCACAAATTACACCAATGGAATTAAAGAGCAATCAGTCTTGAGAAACAGATGAATCAGTCTTTCAATGCACAAGTTGTAAACGGATGCAGTCACTTTAGGGAAATCAACTTCGTTCTGTTTAAGTGGTCGAAATTAATTTATTTAAATGATGACTGAGTAACAATTCATTTCTTCAGTGATCCTCGTTTGTCTTTAGGTCTCATCTATATATATACAGCTTTAGCTATGTGTTGGCAGACTTATTGTTTTCAGTATATAACGTGTTCGAAATGAGGGTCTCTAGTTGGCAATAGTTTGCACCTTTGTCCAAGTAGCGACCCTTCTTCCTAGTCAGGGTAAGGGGGCTACACTTCTAAAATAACCCCTGCTCACCCCCTTGGTAGCTTGGCACGAGCAGACAGGCTTATCTCAGAGGCAGTGTGTAAAGCATTTGTACGCACATAGAGTAATACAGTGAAAACACTACAAATGGACACCACACCAGTTTATAAAAATAAGTAATCTTTATCTAAACCAAACATGACAAAAATGACAAAAATCCACAATACAGTTATCAAGATATGACTTTTAGAAGGTAAAAACAGTTCTGTCCATAGCAAACTATAGATGCAACACTTTCAACACAAAGTACCTTGGATGCGTCAAAATCATAAACAAAAACAGCCGCAGGGAACGTGATGCGTTGGTTCCTTACGAGCAGGGAGGGTGATGCGTCGGTTCCATACTCCAGGGGAGGTGATGCGTTGGTTTCTTACTGTGCGGGGAGGTGATGCTTTGGTTTCTTACTGCGTCCCCGGTGTCCTTGTAGACTTGTCGCCCCAGTATGATGCCTGAGGTTCGGGGATGCGTCAGTTCTCGATGCAGCGGCAGCAGCAACGGCGCTGCGTTGATCTCTCCAGCCGCGGTCCCACGATGGGTTGGTTCTTGCACCCGAACAGCAGGGCCTGCGTCGGAATCGGTGCGGTGATCTCGGACTTCAGAGATCGGTGCATGGGATTCAGTGTGCAGCAATTTCTCCAGCCACGGGCAGGCAATGCGTCGGTTTCTTCAGCGGCACAGCAGCGATGCATCAGAAACGGGTGCAGATGCGTTGCGCTTCTCGTAGTTGCGTCTCTTTTCCAGCTCCCCACAGCAGGAACAACCTCCAGAGGCCCAACACAGCAACAGGCACCTCTTGGAAGGTCAGAACTCCCAACAAGGAAGTTCAGGGGAGGTGGTGGTGAAGTCTTTGTGACCCTGAGACTTCAGGACAGGAGGCAAGCTCTACTTCAAGCCCTTGGAGATCTTCTTCAAGCAGGATACACAGTACACAGCACACAGCAAAGTCTTTGTCCTCTCCTTGGCAGAAACAGCTACTGCAGGCCAACCCCAGACAGCACACAGCAAAGGGGCAGTACTCCTCCTTCAGCTTTCCCAGCTTTTCTCCTTGGCAGAGGTTCCTCTTGAGTCCAGAAGTAATCTAAAGTTCTGGGCCCCAATATTTGTACAGCATTTTCCTTTTTTCTCTTGTGGCAGAGAGGCTCTGTGCTCAGTCAAAAACAGTTCTGTCCTCTCAGGTCCAGCTTCCCGGCAGGAAGTGGAGACAGCATTGTGTAAGGCAGACCAGGCCCATTCAGGTGAAAGGAAATCTCCTCCCCCTACTCTAAGTGCAGCCCAGGTTTATTCAGCCCAGCCCTGACTCATCCAGGAAAGGCAGGACACACCTCAACCCCCCCAACCCTCCCAGTGGCTGTCTACAGTGAATGCATATCCCTAGCCCCTGTCACCCCAAAGCCAGACAGTCAATCCACAAACCAGAAGAGGCACACAGGATGGCTAAGCAAGAAAATACCCACTTTCTAAAAGTGGTATTTTCAAACACAGAATGTAAAAACCATCCTAACTAAAAGATGCATCTTTAGATTCTGAGTTCAGGCATACTAAACTTCACCTTCCCATCTTGTCCCAATGGGAAGTTATATTTAAAAGATGTTATAAATAAACTCCCATTCTATCCTATGGGACAGATAGCCTTTCAATAGTGAAAAACAAAATTCACTTTAGTTCACTATAAGGACATGTTACACACATCAGAACATGTCCTACCTTTCACATACACTGCACCCTGCCCAGAGGGGTACCTTGGGCCTACCTGAGGGGTGACTCACATGTAATAAAAGGGAAGGGAAAAACCATGCCAAGGATGCCAGGTCTAACAAAGTGTATTTAGAGTGGGCTTTGGGTCAGCTCCTTTTTTATGATTGGATGACTTTGTTAATTATCTCAGAGCTCCAATCTTTATTGAATCACTTTCCACACTATTCTTATGTATCTCTGGCACAGGAGCATTTTGGTCTCATAGTGTTCTGAATGGATGTGCTGCATACTTCCCCTGCTGACTAGAGGGGACTTTTTTTCTTTGCTTTTAAGCACTCCCTGGTAATGCCTGTATTTCACTGGTGTCTCTCCTGCTAGAGAAACCTAACACCCCAGCACCCTGCCCCTGCATGCTTTCTATTCACTCCCCTCTCCCATTCTTCAATGCACCTCATGTAGGTCCGTTTTCAATTTTTTTATTTTCCATCCCACCACCACTGCTCCCCCATACCTTCCTTGTGCCCCGCCTGATTAGCTATTTATTTTTTATATGTATTTTGTGTACTACGGCCTCACAGCTGCAAAGTTCTAAAGGCTTGTCTGCTTGTGTTTTTACACACATGTTCTTCCATTTGCCTGGCTAGAATGGGAGAGTAAAAATGCCAAAATGGGCATCATAACTCAATCAATGCGGATGTCACGATGCATGCATATGTATTAATGGCCATCTTGCAATGACTTTTCTTTAACAGTAAACCCACTCTAGGATGGCGTACCATGCATCCACATATTCCTCCATTAAGTTATCAATTAGACCCTCCCCCCCACTCTTGCTGAAACTACGCAAACAAGGACTTTTAAATAGCACCACTTCCATCGCTGTCTCGACCAGAGCAACTGAGCCATCTGTTGCTGCCTTAGCTAGAAATTCTAATCCTACTACCAGTATGCCCAATACCAACCAGCTAATGATCACCTACCTTAGTACTCGATCTTTGATTAATCACCAAATTGAGATATTTCACCTACTAGACTCTGAATCACAGGACATTCTTTTCTTAACCAAAACGTGGCTCATGGATGAGCGCCTTGAGACCCTCACGGGTGAGTAGCGCACTTTACAAACCCCTGATTGATTGATTGATTGATTGATGAATCCTCCCCTGATATCCTAGCTGCCCTCCCTGAAGACTACTACCTACTCCAAGCCAAGAGACCTGTGGGTAAAGTAAGTGGCGGTGTAGCAGCAGCAATCAAGAAACATCTTACATTCTCCAAACATTGCAGCTGTTTACAACCTTATGATTAAACTTGAATCCCCAACTTCTCCCCTAATATGCATCATTATGTATAGACCACCGGATTAGATGCAGCACTTTCCACAATTCCTTGCTGAGCTAATCTCCCCTTTGATCATTGATCATACAAAAATATTGCTAGTTGACGTCTTCAACTTCTAGGCAAATGAGGAAAAAGGAGGGCAGTCATCCACAAACTTATCTGATATCCTCAGCAGCCTAAATCTCAAATGACACATGTTATCACCTACCCACATCAAAAGTCACACGTTAGATCAAGTTTGATCCACAAACCTATCCTTGTCCAACCTCACGATTTCCCCTTGTGTGTGGTCTGACCATTACTTGATCAAATTCTCACTAACTGGTCTGTGCCCCTAAAACTTCCTCCCTGTCCTAGAATCTGGTCTCGGATAGACCTAAATTCCTTCTGTGACTCTCTGGCAACCACCCTACCTGACCTAAACAATAATATAGATCTTTATGCGAAAGTACTCATGGTCTGATTAGCAGTAGCTAGTAATACGCATGCCCTTCTCTGTAAAGCCAAACAGGCCAGACGACTCGATGCATCTAAATGGTTCATAGAAGCTCTAAAACTAGCTAAGCTGGAACTATGTCGCTGTGAACGCAAATGGCGGGACAGATATTCGCCGGATAAAAAGGAAGCCTATAAAAAACACCCTAAAGAATACAAAATGATAATTATGCAAGCTAAGTCCACCTTTTTTACAAACAAAGTCTTGAATGCTGCGAATACATCAAAGGAGATCTTCGGAATTGTTTCCGAACTCTCAAACCCTGACAGAGTCCCTCTACCCATCTCACTGACTTAGAATTTATGCAACATACTTAACACCTCCTTTACTAATAAAATCAAGATCATTAAAGATAGCATTCCCCCTAGCTCATACCCTAATGAGACCCCAGTGGAAGACATAAATCTCGTCATCCTCTTTGCCTTTCCCGCTATCAGCAAGAATTGCCTTGTAGAACTGCTGATCAAAGTCAAATCGGGTTCCTGCAAATGACAATTGTCCCCCGAGAGTCCTAAAAACAGTATTCTCTCATCTCCATGATTCAGCTATTTCCCTCCTCATCCAGTCTTCTAGCCAAGGCAAAGTACCTAGCTCATTCAAGGAGGCTATAGTGGTATCCTTCTAAAAGAAATCCTTTAACGTCGCCCTCTCAAACTGAAAGTTTTTCGGCACATTTCCCTACTACCCAATCTAGTGAGAGTAGCTGATACACATGGCGCTCAAAACCTCTTCTTCTTCTTGGAGGATTCCAAATTTCTCGATCCCTACCAGGCCAGCTTCCACCCTGCTCAATCCACTGAAGCTGTCATCCTTGACATATCGGTGGCCTTCGACACGGTCGACCATAAACATCTGGTGGACCATGTCGAGGCCGCGGGTTTGCAGGGTACATCACTCAGTTGGATCATTTCCCTTTTAAAGGATTGATCATCTTGATTGTGGAGTATACTAAGGATCTTCCCCCTCTCCAAATATTTTTAATCTGTATATATGCCCCCTAGTCCACATCCTCAAAAAAAATGAATGTCAAAGTCTATAATTACGCAGATGACATGCAGCTTCTTTCCTTTTATACCTGGAAAGTCACTTTGTCCCACCTCTTACAGGAGCAAATTTGTGTGTGTAAACTAGCTTAAAGGGGTAAATGAGAATTCACAAAACTAGGTTCTCACCAGGGGTGGGCAGAACTCATGGAGGTTCAGTCTGCGGAACTTCGTGGAGTTACATAAAAACTCTGCGAGATTCTGCGGAGTTCTGCCAACAGGTAGAAAATATGCACGTCGCGCTGCTCGCACTTCAATTTAGAACCGGTAGTGCGAGTAGCACTGAAAAATCAGTGCGAACAACACCAGGCAGTGTGCAAGAGCGAGCGGCTATTCTATTTGATTTTGCTGCCACTCGAGTATAAAATCTACTTGAGTGGCAGCTAATCTACTCGAGTAGCAGCCCTCTGACTGCTAGTGCTCATGACCGCCCACGTTAAAAGAACCGTGTATGGGTATGCCATATATTGCATGACAGCCTGCATTTCTGGAGCCTCACGTGCAAAACATTTTGCCACTTTGTGATTGGTGGAATTTGGCTGCCAAATTCCGCCAATTCTGCAGGCTCAGTGAAACATTCTGCCCACCCCTAGTTTTCACGGCCTTCAGCTGAGAGGTGAAAAGCACCCACAATCCCACACCTCACCCTAGTCATGTAAATGCTTCAAATCGGTGAAATTAGTAGATTTATTTTAAAATGCACCTTATGAATGTAAAATCCGATCAGTTCTGATGCAAGTCAGGACGGGAACATTCGTGCCCAGATGCATAATGGCTATTTGAAACCACTTTTATCATTGTGGGAACATTTCCATGTTGCTGGCACAGCCACTTGTTCTGCCCTTTCGATAATTCCGATCGTCCGTGAACACCTTTTGCACCTTCTTACTCTTAAGTGGGCATTCCCTCTTTTGCATGGGGCCTCCTCTGATGTGCTTTGAGGTCTGGGCTCTTTCACAGGAGGCCCACTCCCAATGCGGCTGGAGCTGGGGCAAGCATGAGAGGTCTGTCGTAAACTCACAGACCTCATAGTTCACAAAGGTCTGAGTAATGCTGTTCAGGAGTCACTGTAACGTCACTGTGATGTTCCTGACATAGCTCCCTATTGAACCTGTAGATTACACCCCTTCATCCCTTGGCCAAGAATTAGAACACAGTTTCCTGGGAAAGTTTTATTGTTATTTGGTGCTGAAGCAGTTATTATTTAGAAAGTTAGCTGCAAAAGTCTGCTGAAAGAGAGATTATTGTCTATGCATTCAATCTGAGGTATTTCCTAATAGTGCCACACATTAATTTGGAATGCTTCAGAATGCTTTATTACATAGACATACGTGAAAAAATATCCATTTTAATGTGGGCTACTGTGGGTAAGTCATAGATTCCATCTAGTGAATTTAACTTCTGATTTCTGACAAAAAGGATGCACTGTTGTTCAAGGAAGGTTAGTTTATATCGAGGGCTATTTTTATGCATATATTTGGACGTTTTGTAAAGTGCAGCTCATTGCCTCATGGCAGTGGTCTTCAAACCTTTTAATGCCACGCCTCCCCAGTAGAAAAAAAAACCATTTGGCCTGCCCCCCCCTCAACATTTTTCACAATTATTCTATTAAACTGCCATTGTTTCAATAAGTCTAGACTTATTTAAACATTTCATTTAAGTTTTGTTACTGTTTTAAAAATGCAATCAAATACATGATTGCCAACCATACATTTCTGGTCAGGTTGGCATTTCTAACTTGTAAAGGTATCCACAGTGTGATTATTAGAAATGGGGTTGGGGGTTTTGAAGAATATTTGGAGTCCCTTCCCTTTTGAAACCTTCTTCCAGCCAGGATATATAAGACAAAAGATGTTAGTGATGGCCCATTACAGAGACGCTTACTGCTGCTCATTTCTTTCCACTGAAAACATAGCAATGTTATCAGCATAACGTTTCTTTCGGCCAGAACCTGCCCGCCCCCCCCCCCACTTGAAGCCCCCATACGGGGGCCCGCCTCCCAGCTTGAAGACCCCTGCCTCATGGCCACTTCTGAGTTCAGGGCAGTTTGAATTAAAGCCCAGGCTTATGGAATAACAGAAGACCAGTCAACTATAAGGTATATGTGTACCTATGGATTGATATTTATATAGTGCAAACTCAGCTGGGGTGCAACAGATAAATACACATAATGAGTTTGGGGGTGCTGGGAGCTGACACAAGTTTGTATACAACACGTGGGAAGATTACTTCTTTGAACCATACAATTACAATCCAATCCAAACATTTACAATTGGATTTCATATATTTAGGCACAGGGGATTAAGTGATTTGCTTAAAATCACACAATGTTCAGTGTAGTGCACATGCAGGAATTTGAACCCAAATCCCCGTCCTCCAAAGTTTGGCAGTATAGCCTCTAGACCTCCACCTGATAGTCTTCACCCACCCCCATCAATTATGTGGCCTAGTCCAAAAAAAAACTGAATAACTTTTATGTGGGTGTAGTGGTGTAGTTGCAGCCCCAAAAGTATTTGAAATCTTAAGGTCCTGTTTATGTTGGTCACTACATAAACAGTTTTATTTCTCGGTTACATGCCTGCTTGAGAATTCTCTGAACTGTTGTTAACAAATCTTTGCTTTAATGCCTGACTTGACAGCCATCCAGAGTCTAGTTTTGCACTTCCTGCTCTGTCCCTTGTCTCTGTGCTTTGAATGCCCTTTGTTGATGAAGTTCCTCAATAGGATGTGACGTAGGCACAACTTATTTATTCATTTTACTTATTTATTTTAGAGTTTTGGAAAGTACTCAAAACACTAGTTGTCTCACAGCTCTGAAAGTGTGTGGGGCGGGAAATCAGTGCTTAATTTGTAAGAAATTACATGCCTGTGTTTAGAAAAAGCTACCGGTGCCAAGCAGCGGTAAACACGGCACAAATTATGCACTGGGAGAAACAATAGAAAATGGATAACATTACAGGTGAGTCAGAATCTACACAAACAAAATTAAGTCTTGTGAAGTAAGAATAATAATGTCTCAGTTGAAGGAAAAGCCTTGAGGATGAAAGCAGAGTGATTAAACACCAGTCTTAGGCATCTGACTAGCTGATAAACTAGAAGGGCCCGATTCACAAAAGTAATCTGAGACGAAATCCTAAACTTAAACTTACTAATTTTGGTATTCACAGAAGGCATTTGGTAGTAGTAAAGTTAGGATTCCTAACTTTTCTACCACTAAATCCCTTTGCGAATACCGAAAGTCGTAAAGTTAGGAATCCTAACTTTACTACTACTAAACGCCTTCTGTGAATACCAAAAGTAGTAAGTTTAGGATTTTGTCTCAGATTAGTTCTGTGAATCGGCCCCGAAGTCTTTAGACAGCGTCTACATTTTAAGAAGTCTTTTTCTGATCACAGTGGCTGAGGGAAGGAGTTCCAAAGAGTGGTGCTTTGTATGTGGAGAGATCTGCTCCCAAATCGTTTTAGCTTAAGGGGAGGGGCAGCTTGGCAGTTTGCAGAGGAGAATTCCAAGCACCTGTGAGGATGGTATGGTTATAAAAGTTATCAGGTAACCAGACAAGTGACGATGAATGGATTTGTGACCAATGCACAGCATTTTAAATTACAATCTCATTTTGATAGGTAACCAATTTAGAGATCTTAGGGAGTGATGTGATCTTTAGTCCTGAGACTGCAGATGAGCCTTTCTGTTTGGTTTTGAATATTTTCCAGTTTGTTTATGAAGATCTTAGGGAGGCTGGTGACGATGCTTATGCAGTAATCCAGTCGAGACAACACCACCACATTGACTGTCGCAGTGTTTCAGAGAAACTAAAGAAAAAGAAGGATACATTGAAAGAACATTAGTATTTAAATGCTTATTTAGTGATTGAGGAGGCTGTGGTCAAGGATGATACCCGGATTGCAAACATTTTGGACTACTTTTAGAAGCAGACACATGCTATCAGGTTAGGAGAAGGTTAGAGGGAAGCGACCATTTGGGCCACAAGCAAGATTTCTGTCTGATTGCTCAGGCAAGGCAGTTGTGGCTCATAGTGCAATGTACATGCTTTAGACAATTAGCAAACTGAGGTGTTCATCCAATTTCAATATAGCCTGTTTATCTCTCCATAAATATGAAAGCAGACATTTAGGGTATCTGGGAGGTTGCATTCTGCCTGTGCCCTTTTGCTAAAATGCCTAATGAAAGGTGCAGAAGAATTTGATTACATTCTAGCCTTGACCGGTAACCAGGTGGCTGCTTTTAAGGAGGGTTTGCGGTGATAATGTGTGGTCCAGCTCTGGTCCATCCTCATCTCCTAGTCTTGTACTCTTAACTGGTTATAGACAGACCCTTGTGGGCTTCATTCTTGTAATTAGGCCATGCAATTACCAGTGCTCTGGTCGGTTGCATCCAGTGGGTTGTTTAAAGCAGTCTAGGATGGTGTAGAGTAGACATAGCTGATAGCTGATCCAAAAGATAGATGGCATTTCTGGTGGTCTCGGTGCTTAATTTCAGCCGGTAGTTTCTGGTGCTCGGCACCAGCACTTAATTGACTACACTAGCACTTATGACAGTCTGCCACATGGCGGCACTGTTTTTCTAGCCTATATGAGCACGACAACAGCTGTATTCAGTATTCAATAATTCAATATCCATTTAAAACAACTAATCTTTGAGTTCTCACCCCATTCTTTTAGCTTTGGGGGCCTGAATAGTCTGAACTGTCACACTTGTAATACTGTGATGGTTAGTAGTTGTGTAGTGCTGGGTGTGGCCCTCTCTTCAGGGTCACCCCTAAACTTTTTGCCTTCCTCCTCCTACTTTTTGCTGAATTTAGTTTTGCTGGCCTTATGATTCTCTGCACTTTACCACTGCTAACTAGTGCTAAGGTGCTTGTGCTCTCTCCCTAACACATGGTATAATTGGCTAACACCTGTTTGGCATATTTAATTTACTTGTAAGTCCATTGTAGAGTAGTATATCATATACCTAGGGCCTGTAAATTAAATGCTGCTATTTGGCATGCAGCACATGTTGTGCCATCCACTTCAGTAACCATATAAAACATGTCCCAGGTCTGCCATTGCAGCCTGAATGCGACGTTACACTGCCATGTTGACTTGTCATTTAAACTATCTTGCCAAGCCTTAAACACCTCTTTTATTACATATAAGTCACCCCTAAGGTAGCCCTAGGTAGCCCATAGGACATGGGTGCTGTGTTATTAAAAGGTTGGACATGTACTTTTAAGTTTTACATGTCCTGGTGGTGAAAAACACCCAAATTCATTTTTCATATACTTTGAGGCCTACCCCTGCAATAGGATAACACTGGGGATTCCTTATTACATTTAGTAAGCTGTAATTCCTAATTGAGAGGAGGTAGATATGTCCCACATGTCTTCCACAATTGAAATAATTACTGACAGTGTCTTAATAGACTGTGGGAATTTGTATGTTCCTATGAGGTTGCACTACCACCCTTCGGTGAATTTCATAGGCATTTTATGTACACTGTATTTTTTTTTAATATGGGATAATCTGTGCTTTTAGACCATGCTTCCATCTGACTAGCCAGGAGATAAACAGTACTTCGTCTATCTCTATCATAAACCCATATGCACAGTCCAGTCGTCAGCCACGGCGCACGACACGTCACGGACCCAAATAAACTTCCAACCTGTGCACGGTCTAGTCTATCTGCGAGGCGGTCACGTTCCGGACGTGACCTCGCATCCCAACGCTGCACGTCACATTTTGACGTCCCTTGCCTTACTAATACTGAGACACTGCCATGCCTCAATACCGCTGGGATCCCGTGCAGGACCGAAATAGGTATCGATGGCGGATGGACTACCTTGATGAAGTAAGCCTTGGGGGACATGGAACATCCCGTGTTTTTAACTATTTGCACACTCCACTCTAAATATCTCCCATGTCTTTCTCTTCCCGCAGTGTTTGACTACAGGTGTCCGCCCCCTCCGGGATCGTAAATAGCTGCTCAAACTACGTAGCCTTTGTAAGACTCACCTTCTACACATGCCATTTCTTTAACTATATGGGTATAATCCGGGCCCAATCAAACAATATTTGTTTACCGGGGCCCCGATAACCCCGATCGCAAATGGCGGTTAAGGAGGCCTTTTTGCTTCTCTTCAGATAATTACACTCGCATGCCACTGAATATGGTAATTGACATATAAGTGCAACCAAGGCTTCCCCGCAGATGCGGGTAGGAGGCCCTCACGTTTGTTTCTTTCACTATGAGGCATGTCTGACTGCACAATCCACTATGCAAAATCTTAGCATATAAGTAGTGTGTGTTGCATGCTCATGTGTGAAGCGACTTTCCTGGGAATCCAGTTGTCGATTCGACCAACTCAATCATTGCACTTGGACATAAATGATAGCACTTTTTTTAACAAAATGAACGAGGTAGCTGCACATTAGTCATCATTTCTAATTTTGATGTATTTGCCTTGTATGCTTTTTATGTTATGTTTTATTCTTCCAGATATACACCTGACAGTGGGAACCGTAAGTACGGCTACACCCCTGCTTTCACAGCATACCTT
This sequence comes from Calotriton arnoldi, assembly GCA_963921515.1. Classification (NCBI taxonomy): domain Eukaryota; kingdom Metazoa; phylum Chordata; class Amphibia; order Caudata; family Salamandridae; genus Calotriton; species Calotriton arnoldi. The sequence goes on from CAWUFW010001245.1 coordinate 1,993,659, forward strand.
AGTGTGTGTGCTGATAATTCACATGGTCACTAGAATCTTGATGCACCTCACTCTCCTGGTCCTGAAGAAAGCCTTTGTACCTTTGTTTAGGCTGAAACATGTCGACCATTTTATGTGGATAAAGAAGACCAATTAAGTCTTCATAGTATCCACTTTACGTTTTTAACCGTGTCCTAGGACCTCAGGAATAAAACCGTGATAGAGGATCCTAGAGGTACTTTTAAACTGGACCAAAACTCACCCCTCTCACAAAAATCACCCGCTCCGCTGTAATTCAGGCGTTGCAGCACAGCTGGGTTGCATTCGGCAGCCCAGCTGGGAACCCAATGATGAAGCATGCCACCAACTAGGTTGGTGGGTGAGGGTTCTTCTTCAAAACCTATTGGTTTTTTCCACTTTTGCGCATGGCATTGAGTCTCCTTGTGTTTGGATTCCTGTACCGGGTCCGTCCCTTTTGTTGTTGATCCAATTAATCTGGGGATAAGGACGTACCCCCTCTTCTCACTCTCTCTTTGTTTTTATTTAATTAAAAGGTTGGACATGTACTTTCAAGTTTTACATGTCCTGGAAGTGAAAAACTCACAAATTCGTTTTTCATATACTTTGAGGCCTACCCCTCCAATAGGATAACTTATTACATTTAGTAAGCTGTAATTCCTAATCGTTAGGAGGTAGATATGTCATGTTTGGTGCCTACGGAAGTGTAATGATAAACCCTCTTTACTGTTAAAGTCAGATTTTTCATTACAATTTTGAAAATGCCAATTTTAGAAAGTTTGCATTTTCCTGTCCCTAGCCATTTGTGCCTGCAGCTTGTCTTGGGTCACATGATTGGGTTTAGCTAATAGTTAGATATGTTATTTCCTCCCAGACAGTCACATAATAGTGGTATTAGGTGTGCCTCAACGGGCCATTAACTGGCAGGATGGGGGACGGAGCTGAGCACAGCCCCACCTACGCTTAACTAGGTTGTGTCCTGTCTCTTCACAATATGCCTAATGACCCTGTATTGTCATTGCAGCCAGCTTAGAGCCAGAGCAGGAGAGTCAGGAAATTCCTAAAAACTTCAAAGAACCTTTCCAGAAACTTCTCCCACCTTCCAAGAGAAGGGCACTGTGGTATTAAAAATAGGATCTTCAGACCAACTCTTTAGTTCTCTACTGGACCTGCGGAAGGACTCTCAGTGGACTTCCTGCTGCTGTGACCTGCTGTGTACTTGGAAGTGTTGCTTTTCTGCCTGGAGCCTGCCTTGAACCCTCAAAGGCCAGCCTTGCTATTGAGCCCTGCTGTTGAGCCCTGCATCTACACCTGCACCAAGGACTACCAGAAGGGACTCCAAGGGCTGGTTTTCTGGTCTCCTGTTCAGAGCCACAGGGCCATAACAGTCTCCCACCATCTTGAACCCGCACCTGGACCCAGCCGGAGTGAGACCTGAACTCTCAAAAGGTCTTCATCCACTCCCTGGCTCTTGGGTGTGGTGCTAAAGGTGCCCAGATGGCCAATTTCCAAAGCTGAGGACTTACACAAAATGTGGCCAAAAAGTGCTCTGAGAACCAGGAGGAGATCGGGACCAACCAGCAAATCTGTGTCAGCAGTCCTTCGCCAAAGAGGTATCTGACCTTGTGGAACTGTCTTTGGCAACAGTCTTCTGCCTCAACCCACTGGAGATTTTCAACTTACATTTCAGCGACTAAGTCCGAAGGTAAAAATCTTCACAGCGACTTTGCTCCATGGCCATCCGACCATAATGCTCCCTCCTCGGACACTCCTACAGCCTTCCCCCGCTTAACTTCTTCTTCTACCTTCTATGACATTTTTCTCTCAAAGATTTTCTAAGTCCAAAGGTAAACACTGACCGGGCCCAATTCACTTCTTGTCTCCTAACCACGCACCATAGCAGTCGACCTTAACTTTCAACTTTGACCTGGTCTCGCATGACCAGATGTCTGTGTTTGACTCATTTATCTTTTAGGCGCTGTTTTGAACCTCAAACTGTAAAAATTCATAACTCCGGTTCTACTGTCTGGATTTTTGTTGTTTAAATAATTTATTAAAATTTTCTGGTGTTGTGTTTTCACTTTATCGCTGCTTGTGTGCTACATAAATACTTTACACATTGCCTCTTAGTTAAGCCTGACTGCTTTTTCTGCCAAGCTACCCAAGGTTAAGTACAGGTTCATTTAGTGACTTTTTGTGGTTCACGCTGAAAGGGATTGTTGCTATTGCTTGACCAGGGCTCACACCTCACTCAACCAACAACACAATTTTCTCACATGTAGGTACTGTCATTAGCAGAGTAGGCATGGACGAAGAGTGGTGTAAGCTGTTGTGGCCTCCTGATGAGGGCCCTGGCACTTATATATTTTACAGATCAGGCACTAGGTGGTCGCATCTTTTATCTCAAACACAATAAAAGGCACAATAGATTAACAAACAACAGAAGCACTCTGTTGAACATGTTGATTTTCAAAACATAATGTTGAAAATCCACCAAGTAAAAGAGAAAACACAATTATGCATTAAAATATATATTTAAATGATGTTTCTTGATGATATTGGTGGAAAACATGAGTCCTTTGCTAGCTAAGCACAGATGGTGTTAATCTGATGCGTCCTCTGCCACCTGGAAAAAGCAAGCACACAACATATGTTTGGAGGCCTTGTCTGACTATTTCTTAGTTCACTTGAATGTCAATGGATTTGTTTGCATTATGTTTTGATTAAATAGTCTGTTTACACGTAGGATTTTTTCTGATCTGTTGGTCGTGTTGCACGTATTTTGATGTGCTTAATGCTTGACGCTGTGCTTCATAATATAACAAGTTGCACCAAACTCAAGGTTTGACTGCCACAGGGCCTTAAATGTGCTGTACTCGCAGGCACGGAGAGTACCGCACTTCTGCACTTCTTTGGTTTTAGAGGGATATTACTAGCACTTCTCAGCAAAGGGCAATTGGTTTATTGCAGAGTGCCGAGGTCCTTTTTAGCAAAGACGTTTTCTGGGATAGTGATTACAAGCGCTTCTGTATTACTATTTGAAACACTGGACACAGTTAAAAAATCATCTGAGAATGCTTTTTGGATTGAGGAATAGATTGTGCACTCTATCAGGGAGTGTTCCTGAAGGTGACCAATCATAGGCCAATATGACTATGATGCATTTTGAACTTGTGTTAATGAATGTAGTTTTGTATATTGTAGATCTCATTGTAAGATCTAAATCTCTTATAAAAACCTTGAACCTTGATAATGATGCAACCTTGCATTTTAATTTTCCATACATTTTGTGAACAATGAGAAAAGTGGAGTTATTTGAATACATTCCTATGAAATGGAAATATGTGAGTTTATATTGATAGCATCAGAGGCATAATTGTTTAGGCCCTTATTACGGGTGGTCCGGTAGTGGGTGTGAAATTTATCACACCTGATAAAATCCGATTCTGAGTCATAATTTATCGGGTGTGATAAATGCCACCCAATTACAACTTTTCCGGGATTAACATGCAGATTCTGGGGCTTGCTACAACAAAATGTTCATGTTCTGGTAATTACCGGGCAGTTTTTCTCTGATAAATATCAGCAAATTTGACCTGTTCATATTTATCACAAAGCAGATCATTGCGATGGGTGCGGTAACAGCACTTACCACACATATCGCATTAACCCGAGCCACCCGTAATGGGGGCCCTGTAGGTTAGTTTACTATATGGTTCTGGAGGGCAAACGGCCCAACAGAAGTGCAAAAAGAAAAAAAACTTTAAATGTATCAAGAAGACTCTAAAATGTAGGAGTACCTTATGGTGAAACCTGCGATCTGGGCCTCCTGAGTCTGAAATATTTTGGTGGAATAAAATTAGTGACCATCTATGAATTACCCAGAAAAATGAAGATATCAGTAACTTATATCTCCCAATTAATATCTAAGGCATATCATTTGGCACAGATCAATTAATATGAATGCTTGAATCCAGAATCCCCTGTGCCTTCGCCCAGTCTGCATCACCCACAGTGAGCTAGATACTTCTTATGCCGTCCTGAACCAGGAATAACCTAGCACTAGCGGCAGTGATCTCCTCTCTGCCTCCTCTTTGCATTTGCCATTTATCTTGTGGCAAACAGGTCAACTGAGGAAATGTGAGATCTTAGCATTATTCCTCCCAAACAATCTTGCCTCAATGTCCTGATTCTTAAATATGACTTTAACTGCATGGACTTCAGTTACCTAATTTACCAAAATTGAAAGAGCTCAGAATCAGGCAAACCAAAGGACCACTGCACTAGCTAAAGGTGTATCCCTGGTGCTTCAGATCATACATCACTTATAGGTACCTCTTGACAGGTTCATTGTAGGTCCAAGAAAATCCATTATTTCCTGTTTCTCTGCTTTGGTGGCTCAATCGATTAATGCATCCCTTGCAGTCATAGGTTTAAATCCCAGCTGGTAAAATGAGAATCATTGAGTTGGGTAACCATAAATATTTTATTCAGTGGCAAGATACCCTTCAGGGTGAACATGTGCTTTACTAATACCCATGTTATGTTATATTGTTCATAGAGTATTCATTTACTGATTCCACTATCACCTCAGGGTGACCATGTGCTTTTCTAATGCCCATGTTTATGTTATATTGTTCAGTGAGTATTTATTAACTGATTCCACTATCACCTCATCTATAATGAGCACAGTGTTGCAACCACACTTGTACATTATATAGTTGGAGGGCTGTGTCTCCATACAGGAGTCAGGAACCTTGGAAAGTAGGAGATAGCTTCTTTGTTCCATATTAGGCCCTTAGGTTACAGTCATAGCAGGTAGGTTGTTACTTCCATTGCATTAGCACAATGGTCCAGTATGTGCAAGTGTTGCAACCTCCTTAGAAATGAGGCCCTACCATCCCATATCTGCACACAGTCAATGCCACCATACAATATTTATGCATGCAGAACATGTGCTCATGTGACAGCCACACATTCAAGGTAAAAAACTAAACAAAAATGGAAAGTTTAACCATACATCACCATACATCACCGCAACTCAAAATTCCCTTGACCAACATAAAACACTACATTCATTCACAATATCCCCAGAAATCAATCTCAACCTAACTAAATTACACAGCACAATAAACTCTCCCACCTTCTCCATTTTCCACAAGTAACACACGCTTCCCCACAAGGACAACACACTACACCAGACACTCATGAACAAAAGTGTAATCCAGCTTTCCAACACGCACCATAATCAGTCACACTAACTTGACAAATCAACATGACCAAGTGCTAGGCTGAAAAAACACTTAATCTGCACCCAGTACCATGTCCTTTGGAAATTGCATTAAAACAAAGTCGGATGTCTTCCAAACACATAGATGACAGTCTCCAGTAGATGTATCCTGAAAAATGATTGAAACAGTACAACAAACGCAAGAACAGTCTACCAATACAACCCTTGGCACCAGACTACTTCAAAAGGTAAAGAAAATCTCACATACAGCACACTTGAGCTCCATCATATACTACCATTCAAACACAATACTGACCAACTGCATTACATGCAAAAGGAATAACATGCACCACAAAATAATCACAACAATCTCCGCCTCAGTACCATGCATCTATCAAATCTTCCTATTGTACAGAATGACGACTGGTCCCAGAGCACACTAGGGTGAAACTTGTGGATATCACCCAAAATATCTCAGGGTAATATTATTCTCAACATTTTCACTCCATGGGATACTTTCCCTTGCAACCTCTCACAACATGATAATTCTTTTTTCCCACAACATTCACATGGGGTACATCCCCATACAACTTTTCATGACAGGGTACTACTTTTCCCCAGCATAGCACATTGCAACTTCTCACTGCAGGGTACTACACTTCTCCAACTTTGCACACCATGGGGTACTCCCCTGCATACAACCTAAAGCGACAAGTAGCCACTCTTCCCCAACTTTGCATACCATGGAGTACTCCCCACCAACAACCTCTAGCAACAGGGAGGTACTCTTCTCTAATTCTACATACAATGAGGTAGTCCCCTATACAACCTCTAGCAACATGGTACTTTACTTTCTTCAGTTTGCACCATACATAGACAGACACACAACTGTACTTCACTCATATCTCTCCTAATGGAGTGCTACAATTTGCCATATCCGCGGCACCTGGACACACACAACCAGTACATATCTACACAACAGCACTCAGATGGGCAATATACCCTCTTCCCCTCACTGTTAACTAGACTCCATATGGGATTAAATGTAAACGCTCACACAGTACCACCCAAACAGCATATAGGTAAATAATTTAAACATCTCAACCTGTCTTGCAGTGCTAAGGATTCAATGCACCACAGCCATTAACATGGACTACAGTTCCCAAACAAGAGAAGTCAATTTATATGTAAACGTACTAACCTGGCACATGCATTAACAATAAGATGTAAATCACACATGTCAATACACAAGAATCACCAACCAAACTTTTCACCAACCCAATGAACCTCACAGCTTGCATTTCTTATTAGAAAAACGTAGAATAAAATGAACTCCATGAATACCAAATAACCCTGCTGATTATTTATTTGAATGTCATATTTTAACTTCGCAATTGGACAAATGCTGGGAAAATGTTTTGATCTCCCTTGACTTCAGGACAAAGTATACTGTTGATCAACACAATCTCATTTCTATAGCCCGTCTCTGTAGATATTCCTACTTCTCTTTCTGAATTAACCTGGATGCCTTGGGTAGTTTTTGTTCAACATCTCCAGACCTGCCCTGTAAACATCAGCTCTCTACCATCCTTCCCTATGTCAAAGTCAACATAGCCATTGTCTCCACTCTCACTCCGTGTTCTGCAATCCAAGACATTGGTGAGGCTCTCTCTCTTGAGCAAGTTGTGCTGCTATGCCCCCAAACACCATACCTTCTTCCAGCACCAACTGATGTGCCTCTGAGAGGAAAATCCCTATTTACCTGGCGTTGCACATTGTCACAAGACCTCCGGCCTTTACCCTGACCATAGCGCTAACAGGAACTGCACCATCTCCTCTGGTCACTCCACTCTGAGTGCTTTAAAGTATGCATAATACACACAGAGCCCTCCAAACGCATGGATTATGCTGTAGCACAGTCACCCTAATTGAGAAATCATACTGCACACTCACCAATACTGCTCCTAATGTCACCATTGAATGTATTACTGCCTCAAGCTCCATGTGTCATTTCAAAGTTATGCTTACTCTAAAGGAGATTTCCTGCCTATTCCCAATGCCTCTGCAGCACAGTCTCTACAGCACTGTCCTTATAACTCTGTCTCTATTGCATTGTCCTTAAGCTTAGCACTATAAACTGGTTCATATCACCTCAGTTTATAACTCTCCTCAGCTCTTTTGCAGACTTTGGCAGACCTTGCCCATCCTTCTCCCTGGTCTCCTTCAACCCAGCAGCAAGTGTTGATACCAATTGACTGTGGATTTGAGGATGGGTGGCCCCAGACTAGTCCTCTGTATTCGCAGTGCTATATTCCTTCTCACATCAGACCTTCTCCTCTGCCAGAGATGGCTCCCAATTGCCACCAGAATATTGCTTCATTTTCACACAGGTCCTTTAAGGACTTGTCCCCAAAATATTGTAGTAGGAAGGAAGGATCTTCATACAAGAGTCAGGAGCCATTCAGGTAGGGAACACATTCTTTATTGTAAGTTTTACCCTTAAAATCACAGCAGGGAGCTCCTGTTGGGCCATCCTTCTCCCCTAAACTGTTCCTATCTTCTAACTTCCACTCCAAACCACACACTACTACACCATTCACTCTCAGCATTCCAGGCACCGTCATAGACATATAGGAAATGCAGATACACTGATACCACAATAGAGTTGCCACTATACATTAGCACAACCTGCGGAAAAACTGTTCCTCCTCTAATTGGCACTTGATGCTCTGTAACTTGGTGTGGAAGCACCAAGTAGCAATACATGTCCTTCTGGTCTGGTATCCTTCGTATTGAGAAAGATTTAGCCTTTCATGCCCTGAAGATTTAATTAAAAAGGACTTTCTTATGGTCTCCAGAAAAAGGTTCAAGATTGAAGGACATTAAAATCCTTTCAGTCTGTTGATGTTCTTGACCCTCAGGCATGAAGATGCTTTCCAATAAATCCAGAAATGGCTGAGTTTAATAATGGTAGTAGTACTGTAATGAAAGATAACACACACACATATGGAGAATTGTTTGTTATCAGTAGAAGTGTAGCAAGCATTGGAATGTTTTGAAGATGCTAATCAGCGTCAACAATAATAACTGCTTTTTGCTTATTATTCGTCAAGTGACTATCTATATACAGTCCTTTTTTGCTCCATTAATGTGATTATGCATTATCCATATAACCTTAATATTGCCACAATTGCTTAAGATAGTAATTGTTTTAAGTGGGATAATTGTAGTTTTGAGGACTTAAATAAATTGAGAATGCCATTTTGTCTTGAGAATGGTCTCATGTATGTCTGATGGACTGAGACAAAAATATTGATGCTGGTTTTCCTGTTTTTGAAAAGACTGTACCTTTGCTACTAGATTGTACTCTGGAAAATTGAGTCGTGCCACACTAATATCGTAGACAAAATATCTATGGGTAAAATAGCGAAAGGTAAGTGCATCAGCAGCGGCCCGTGCAGGTAAGAGCGGTGGGGCCGGGTTGGGGGGGGATTCAGCAGATGACCACGAGGGAAAATTAAATAAATAATAATTTTTCCCTCATCGTCGTCTGTCGAAATCCCCCCCATCCGGTCCCACCGCTCTTACCTGCACGGGTCGCTGCTGAAGTGCAGATAGGTTTACTATTCTTAGCTCCATATCTATGTTCCTTGAAGATATGTATATAATCAAGACACAAAGATGTGAAGTTAGATATAGAAAATCTATACAAACCTACTGTAGGAAATTGGGATATTAGTCGCGGGGGTAGGTGTCCACCACAAGTAATAACCACAATCCCCATCAGGGTGAATCACTTAAGTCACTAAATTACCCTGCACTCAACCCCCTGGTACCTATGGCACAGAGCAGATGGGCTTAACTTTGGGACAATGTGCAAAGTATTTATGTAGTGGTAAAACAATAATAAAGTCAAAATACGACACAAGAAAAATCCCAAGGCAATTTACAAATATAGAGAACATCTTAATGAATACAATGACACCAAAATTTCACCAATTCAATAAGTGAAACAGGAGTCATGAATTTTTAATTTAAATATAAAAATAGTGCCAAAAAGTGTCAAGCACCAACAGTGGTCATCTGGTTGTGCTTGATCAGTACCTAGGCGAAAGTTAAGGCTGATTATCATGGAGCGCGAGTTGGATAAAGGAACCAGGATTGACACGGTCGGAGGCTTTACCATCTGATCTTAAGTCTCTGAAATGGAAGTCAAAAATCCTCAGAGAGGCTCCACGTTGTCGAATAGTCGCTGGATGAGGTTTTGGTGAACATGTTGACTTTTGGCGGGAAAGCTCTGAGCGGGAGGAATTTGAATTTTGTGCCCAAGGAAGATACTTTTCGAGCCTTCGCATGGTGAAGATTTCTACCTTTGAACGTAGTCACTTTTGTTTAGAGCTCGGATTCTTCCAGCATGGCAAAGCTGCAGGCTGTAACTGAATAGAGTTAAATGAGACTGGATACCTTCCCGGCAAGATCTAGCTGAACCAGATTTGCAGTTGCGGAAACGTTCAGAGCAAGAGCAAGAGCAACCTGAATTTTTGTCCCAGATGCAATGCACCTTAATCAAGTAGGCTTAGCAGGGGGGGCGTGGCTTAGCCGGCTGCAAGATGGCCGCACTTTGAGTGGGCTCTGCCGGCCAAGCCTTTAATCCTGCAATTATCCGGCAGACTTCCTCCACATCGCTGCCTGTGACCCTACCTTCGCGGCGTCCCTGCACCGGCGGCGTCTTCGGAGCCGTTCACCGCGGCCCTACGACCTGGCTGTGACTGGCCTAGACGTCTGCTCACCCACCGGGGCCCGGCCTGCGCTACCCATGCTTCTTCGCACGCCAACCGGACCTTCCACCACTGCGGCCACGACAATCCGCCGGTGAGTCTTGCTGCCTGGGCGCGCTCCGGGGCGGGCCTGGGATCGCGCTCGCCGTACCGCCCAGCCCAGCCCGACCCTGAGTAGGCGCCCTGAGCGTCTCCGGTATCCGCGCTGGTGGGCCGGGCGAAGAGGGTGGAGCGCTCCCCGCGTCCTCCTGCTGCGGTTCGCTGCCCCCTCGCTACTCCCGGCTGGGTTCCACCTGCTGCCGCTGCGCTTACGACCGTCCAGGCTGCCTCCCCTCCTGCCTTTGTGGTCGCCGGCGGTGAGCGGGGATCTGGGACGGGAGCCCGCGATCGGGGTGTTCCCCGACTTGGCTGCAGCGGCCTACAGTCCGGCCTTCTCTTCAGGGCGACTCCGGGGCGCACTGGTGCGTGTCTGCACCCCCTGCCTGGCCCTCTGATCCTCCAGCTCTCTCTGCCGGTTGGGTTCACCGCCGGGTCGATCCTCCACCCAGGTCCTCCCTCTCTCCACGGCGCCCAACACTGCAGGGGCCCCCCATTGCACCACGGCCCGGGGACTGTTGCTGTGCATGCGCTCTACCACACCTCCGCGCCAAACACAGTCTCCGGAGCGAGACTTCTCGTGTTGGACCCCGGCTGCCTCCTGGATTGCGCCACCTTGGGAGCGTGGCGACGGCTCGGTGGAGGGGCCTGCGCGCTAGCTGCGAGATCGGGGTCCACTGCCCCCACCGTTGCATTTGCGGCCCGGGCCCTACGCCTGCTGCACACCTGCCTCGTGGAGGGGGATCCTCTTTGCCCCCCATTGTTCATCTTCCTGCTACCTGTGCCCTTACCGGCTGCACTTTCCATCTGTAACGCTGTGGGCCATTTTGGGGCTCCCTGCTCTAGGAGGCCGCCATGGGTAAAGCTGGACCGAAACAGCCCCGACTAACCTTTGAGCAGCGGAGGCAAACGCATCAGGAGGGCGCCACTGCTGACGGGGGCGAGTTGCCCGCACCCACGGAAATGGCTGCCGCACGTGAGGATGACTTGAAGGCCATCATGCTGGAGGTGAAGTCGGCGGTGTCCGGGATTGCCACTCAGCTGGAGCAGCTGGCTTCTCGCCTCGATGTGGTCAAGTCCAGGGTGGATGCGCACGATGGCCGTCTGCTCCACGTCGAGTCGAGGGTGTCTGATGTGGAGGACTCCGCCACCCAAGACCGCCAAAAATTGCTCCAAATGGACAAAATCCTTGACCTCATCCGTTCTAAGAACGAAGATTTGGAGGCCCGCTGGTGTGCCGGAGTCCTCCAATATTTCCAGGATGGAGGATTACGTGGAGCAGCTGTTGCGAGAACTGTTTGGAGAAGTGCTTTCCCAGGTCTTTGTCGTGGAGAGAGCGCACCGCTCCCTCGGCCCTCGGCCTGCCCCTGGTCTGCCTGCTCGACCGATCATTGCGAAGATCCTAAATTTCCGGGACCGGGACGCGGTCCTCCGGGCTGCCAGGGAAAGAGGTGTGATCCGCTACCAAGGTAACACTTTGTCTTTTTATCCCGATTACACCCTGGCTGTGCAGGCTGCCCGCCGCGAGTTTCTGCCCGCAAAACGCATCTTGCAAAAGCACGAAGTGGCCTACTCGCTAGCCTACCCGGCCAAATTGCGGGTCAGACAGGGCTCTAAAACCCTGGTATTCCCGGACTCAAAGGGAGCCCTCGCCTTTGCCAAACAGTTGGACCGCTCTCACCACTCCACTCCAGCCAGCTCTCAAGACCCTGCTGCAGCCAATTTGAGTGACAATGACTGAACTGTACCTCTTTATTGTTTCTGGCCCCCGGCCCTTCTGTACAAGACTGTTAGCGCAGTGGCGGTCTCATTCCCCCGGCTGCCCCTTGGCTGTTAAACTGGCTGCGGCCCATCATGGTCTCTTTCTCCTTTTTTCTTGTTCCACTGGGTTTACTGGCTCTCATTTGGTTGCATTATATTACCTGCCTGTGTTGTCTGCTGTTAGCTCTGGCTTGGCCACCCTGCCTTTCCTGGCAGGGGGGTACGCTAGGCGTCGCCATGCCCCCACGGGATGACTCCCACTTCTATTGCTGATTCTCCCCCTCCCGGTTGGGGTCCCCTGGGGTTGGTGTGGGTGGTTACTCGACCTGATTGGGGGTTGGTGTGGGTGGTGGGTGGAGGGGTGTTGGGTTGTTGTGTCCGCCTTTCGCGGCTATTTCGTGGTTTATCGCATTTTCTCTGCTCTCACATTGCAAGATTTATACGCTCAATCATGGTGCGATGGGGTGGGTTTGTTCGGGGTGGGGGTGGTTGGCTCCTGGGACTGTCTTTTTGTGTTTTTTTCAGAAAAGTTATTGTATTTATGCTTTCAATTTATGTATTCCTTCAGTACGCATTACACCACTGCTGCGCTCGATCACTGCATCACGTTTGAGCTAGACACCGCGCCTTCCCTTCGACTGGTGCCCTATGGGGGTCATTGCCTGCCTCATTGTTTTTGTACCCTTGCTGTTCCCCCCGGTGTCACACCTTCCCCCCTGGCGGGCTCTCGCCAGCTCCATTTCAGACTTCAAGCAGCTGACTCGCCTTTGTTCTATCCAAGTATGACCTCCCCGCTACACATGCCAGCTTTTGACTGCAGCTCCCACTCGCTGCCCTGCGCTCCCTCCTATTATGTCCTCACACAGTATGACTGACACCATATGCTGGTCCTGGAATATTCATGGCCTCAACGACCACCGCAAGGCCCGGCTCATCCACTCACACTTACTCCGTCATAAAGTTGACATTTGTCTCTTACAGGAGACTCACTTGTTGCCTGCGACCGCCGCTAGGCTTCAGTCGCGCCACTGGGGCGAATCACACTCCTCTTTCTATTCCTCCTACTCTCGTGGTGTGTCCATTTTGATACGCAGGGGACTTCCATGGCACACAGATCGGGTACTCACTGACCCTGAGGGACGGTATGTTATTCTACATGGCTCCTTACTTTCCCAACCAATGACGATTGCTGCTATATATGGTCCCAACTCGGACGACCCTGCCTTTTTCACTAATGTTTGGCACTTAATATCCACACTGGGCCCTGCGGCACTCCTTTGGGGGGGGGACTTCAACGTTACCCTTTCTGCTGTCCTTGACCGCTCGGGCCCCCACTCGTCGCACCCGCAATCCGTGGCTTTCTTACAGTCCTTGCTAGCCGATAACTCACTGTATGACGCATGGCGACACGTGTGGCCTGAGGCCCGAGAGGGAACTTGTGTCACCGGTACCCGTGGCTGCTGGTCTCGTATTGATCTTTGGATCACCTCTCCTGACGTCCTCACTTGGCTTACATCTGTCACTAATATGGCGCGTACTTTTTCTGACCACGCGCCGGTCCAGCTCTGTTTACGCCTTCCCGACTCCCCGCGTAGGGCCTTCGCCTGGCGGCTCCCCTCGTACGCTCTTCGCGACTAGGTCTTTTGTGCCGAGATCCAAACTGCGATCTCCAACTATTTTGACTTGAATGTCGGCTCCGTGGACTCGCCGTCTACCCTGTGGGAGGGTTTTAAGGCTGTGATTCGCGGTGAGTGTATCTCAAAACAATCCGGAGTCCTCCGCTCCATCCGCACCACACTAGGAACATTAGAATTGGAGATTAAGGCCCTGGACTCTGCTCAGGCAACTCGCTCCAGCTCCGAGACACTTGCTCGCCTGCGCGAAAAGCACTCAGAATTTGCCAGGGAGGCCGAGAGGGAACTTTCCTTTCTAGGCAGAGAGGCCCGGGCGCGCCGTTTCGGCAAGGGCGATCGGCCTGGCAAGACCCTAGCCGGCCTCCTTCGTCCCCCCCGAGCTGCATCGTATGTTGCGGCACTTCAGGACGGCGGCCCTGCTAGAACCACCTCCCCAGAGGAAATCAAGTCACGGTTCACGGATTATTATACGCACCTTTACGCCGCGGGCCCCACACCTTCGCGGGCGGACTTCAACCAATTTTTTGACACCATCTCACTCGTCTGGCTCGAGGACCATCACCGCAAATTCCTAGACGAGCCTTTTTCTAAGGAAGAAATACTTGCTGCCATCACTGGTTTGCCCGGTGATAAGGCCCCAGGCTCGGACGGCCTCCCGGCTTCTTTTTATAAGACATTCGCCCCGCTTCTGGTGCCGCACCTGGCCGCTATGTACAATGACTCCTTCGACAGTGGCCTCTTCCCGCCATCGCTCCCTGAGGCGATCATAACACTTCTTCTGAAACCAGACTAGCCCCCAGATTGCCGCGACTCCTACCGTCCCCTTTCTTTAATCAACACGGACAATAAGATCTTTGCGAAACTGATAGCTTCCCGTCTTCTCCACTTCATGCCCCTCATCGCTCTCCCGGACCAGTCCGGTTTCATTCCGGGCCGCGCAACATCTCACAATCTTCGGGCTATATTCTCCGTTCTGCACCAGATTAATCCTAGCCTCCCCGCAGTGGCTGCTCTTCTCGATGCCACCAAGGCATTCGACACCTTGGAGTGGCCCTTCTTATTCTATCTCTTGCCGCGCCTCGGCTTCAGCAATGTCTTTATTCGTAAAATTCTACTTCTCTATACTCGCCCTTCTGCCCGCCTTCGGCTCAACTGACAAGTATCTGACCCTATTCCAATTGGGCGTGGCACTCGACAGGGGTGCCCGCTCTCCCCCATGCTCTTCGCCATTGCGATGGAGCCTCTTGCGGCCAGACTCCGGCAACACCATACTCAGAGGGGCATAGGCTTCTCGGCCCGCGCTCTCCTGGTCTCCATGTACGCGGATGATATTACACTGTACGTCCGCCACCCCCAAGACAACCTCAGCCCTCTTGTGCGTGAGATACTACGGTTTGGTGGATTATCCGGAATACAGGTGAACTGGAGTAAGTCAGTGCTGTTCCCACTTACTGATGCCACCACACAATTCACCCCGGACTTTCCTTTTAAATGGGCCTCCGGCCCCACCCGCTATTTGGGTATCTGGTTGAGTAGGGATCTGGACGACCTCTGGAAGGCTAACTTTGAACGGGCCGTAGATTGGCTCGAGTCCAGGATACCCCATTGGAACCGGCTCCCCTTGTCGCTGGCTGGGGATATTGCCATTGCCAAGATGGTAGTCCTCCCGAAATTTCTCTATCTTTTTTTAAATATTCCCATACCGCTGACGGCCCATTTTTTCCGCAAGCTTCGCTCCCTGATCATTTCTCTGGTTTGGGCTGGCGGGCAGCCCAGCATTGCTTATGATGTCCTTACTCTCCCCATGTCGGCTGGAGGCATGGGCGCCCCCAACTTCAAACTGTATGCCTTAAGTGCCCAGGCCAGTTTCCTTCACTTCTGGATTCATCCCTCCCCTTTTCAGCCGCACGCTGCGGTCGAAGCTGATCTTGTTGCTCCTTGGCCGCTGGCTACCGCCCTGTTTGCTCCGGCCGGCCGCGCGCGGGCTGAGGTGGACACGGTCGGGACTTTACGCTGGGCCTGGTCGGGATTGCGTCGCCTCTCCAATTCTCCGTTGCTCTCAGCAAATGCTATGCCGATTGTGCGCCACCATGCTTTCCCACCTTTCCATCCAACCGGCATGGCTAAGCACGCCGCCCGCTTGGGGCTGGAGACACTGGCGGACCTCTACCCTGGAAACACCTTCTATTCTCTCCCTGCTGCCTCTGGCCCTATGGACACATTGCTCTATTATCAGCTGCGGGCTATTTGTAAGGAATTACACCCCACGTTCCCACAACTTCCACCTTCGATGCGCGCGCTTGATTTTATATATTCTTCTACCTCCCCCCGGAAGCTGGTGTCCAAATTATACGCCCTTACGTTATCAACCTCTGTCGTCTCCACTGATCGCGCACGCGTGGCGTGGGGCGAGGACCTTGGTATGGACATTTTCCAAGCCGACTGGCTTTATTGTTGTAGCCAGACGAAGAAACTCTCTCCCAACTACCGTCTCCGCCTCATACACTTTAAATACCTGCACAGGCTTTACCGAACCCCCGTTCTGCTACATAAAATGGGACTTGTTCCCACCGACAGGTGCTTGCGTTGCTCTGCCCCTGCTGCGGATTTCGCTCATCTGGCCTGGTTGTGCCCAAGGGTGTCGGAGTTTTGGCGGGAGGTCTGCGCCGCCCTCACTGAGATCGTTTCCGCACCGGTCCAGCCCGACCCACCGTTGTGCTTGCTGGGCTTTGTCAAGTTCTGTCCGGATGCCTCTCGCCGATTGGTCGCAATGCTGCTTGTCCTCGCGCGGCGCAGGGTGTCCATGTGCTGGGGCGCAGGCCGGCGCCTCAGTTTGCTCACTGGCTGGAAGACGCATCGAGATGTCAAACTCTTCTGTCTGAATTCTGGGACCTTATGCCTGCCAGATCTCGCCCGATTGACATATGGGGCCCCTGGTGACATACCTCCACACCCGATCACATTCTGGCCAGACTGCCTCTCCCGCGCTCCCCGCCGGCTCTCCGCCCGCGGCGGCCGCCGGTGTTGGTTGCTGGCCCTCTCCCGCCCAGTCCCTCTCCCTCCCTCCTGACCGGACCTAATGCCCCCTCTGCAGTGCTGCCCCCACACATTTCAGATATTTGCTGCTCAAGGGTGCTCTGTCATGCTGCATATTACACTGTTTATATTTTGTCTGTAATACTCCCCTACTATTGAGGTGCTTCGTAGATGGTCTTATGCGCTCAGTGCTTTGACTTGATGCAACATGTATGTTGGTAATGCTGACTATGTTCAATAAAGGTTTTGAAAAAAGAAAAAAAGAAAAAAAAAAGTAGGCTTAGCAGGATGGTCCTCATCCTCCTGTGTCTTTTGTATCCAAACAGTGTCTAAGCCCTCAGGAAAAGTTAGGAGGAATACACTTTGGCACCTACCAAAGATCTAGAACCTTGTGGACAGCACTTGAGGATAAAGACTCACTTCAGTAGAGGCCAGTAGCAGGATTCAGGGCAGGTTCAAGTGGAACTGGTAAGCTGGTCAGTTGCAGGAAAGGCCTCTTGCAGCTTGTTGTGTCCCAGTAGCTTGAACAGGTCAGCCTTATGATCCCTGCAGTACACTTCTTTGTCCCGGATACAAGAGGGAGAGCATGTCCAGTATTCTAACGAGGAGGGAACTCTGGGTGCCTCATTTATGCCTGGTATTAGCCCGTGGGTGGCGATGCCTCCTGATTCGTTCCTAACCAATAGGGTAAAAGTTCCCAGGGGCAAACCTATCTGATTTTTCGGCACTTCCTGCATGCCCTAAAGCAAACAATCACACAGTGCCCTTCTACATCTAAATCCAAGATGCTGAAAGCCTTCTCCCCTTGATCAGAGCCTGTGTGCCCACCCCAGACGTATGGCTGGGGAAATGAGCAACCCCTCCTCCCTGGTCACTCTAAACCAGTTCTGGGGCTGCTCCTCTTGCACTTGGATTGGTGCCTGCCTGATTGGGGGAACAATGAAGGGCCCTGATCAGGTGTCAATTAAATTTGCCTGTGACGGGGTAGGCTTCTTTGAAGTTAATCAAGTTAGTGGACACAGCCCAGATGGTCATCTTCCCCACACCCAAAGATTTTGTCTTAGCTCTGGGAGCCATTTCTCACCTCATCAAGGGGGCTATTCAGTTGAAGCTCATGCAAGCTGACCTCTGGAGGCTTCCGAAAGCGAAAAGGTAATTTTCTAAAATTAGCTTTTCCAAAATATAAATTATAAATACAACTTCACCAGTGAATTGGGCTTATTATAAATATTTCAAAAAGTCCAACAATTAAATTTGTAGTTGTTTTCTAGCTGAAGATAACAATATTAAGTTTAATATTGTATCCAAATGCTTTCCTATGGAACAGCCAACTCTGCTACAGTGAGTATAGCTCTTGTTTTTTTTTCTCACTATAGGACATGTTTAACATTCATCTTTTACATGGCTTACTTTTAAATACCAGTGACATTGTTTTAGAGTACTTGGAGGCCTGTTTTCTTTAAGCAATAATGGTTAAGCGCAAGATCGGAGGATCAAAAGCTCCCACTGAACCTAGGGTTGTAACTAAGCGGACCACCATAGACTCCTTTCTAGCACGTGCAGTGGGTGCCCTAAATAAGGAAATAGATCACGCTGAGCGGCGTCTATCATTGAGTGCATCTGGGATTAATGAGGAAGACCGACCGGTCATACCGGCAGCTGAGCAAGACATAGGGGCACCTAACGATCAGGGCCGGGAGTGTATGAGTAATGAACACATTGCAAACCTATCACTGAATGCTCCGGGAGGGGCAATATCCATGTTAATACAGCATCAGCTACCCTCGACACCAATCCCTATTTTTTTTCCCCTCTGCGGCAAAACGTTAAAGAAAGACCCGGAACACCATGCCTACAAACGAGACCACACATGGCCCGCCAGTCTTCCATGGGCCTTTTGACCATTGCAATGATATGGACAACCCCTTCTGGAAATCGTTTTGGAACAATTTGATTGTTACTGTAAATGAGTTGTTATTGCCTGTTAAAAAGAAATTGGCTAACTTGGAGGGGGAAATGGAATCTGTTATCTCCTATTTACCTAGCACACAGTCTGCGTAGGATAAGAAGGTACAATCTAAAAATGCTAAAGATAATACACCTGTGGGGATTGGTGACCAACCTGGTTCAAGCTTAGCTTCTAGCCAGATCCTGCCGAATCTTAGGACCAAACAACCGGCAGGGCTCACTAGTATTATCCCCATTCAGACATCTATTGTAACCCCAAATTTTGTAGCTCCAACAGATAAATATATATTCAATAATGATGATCAACCTCAAGAGCGAGTAACCATTAACCTCCCCCCGCATGTTGCCCATACGTGGCAGTTTTAGTAAATGTCCAATCAAGAGCCTGGGCATCTGGTTGGACAAGTCCCTTAATTTCAATTGTCAAGCAGCCAAACTATCAGCCACTTGCTTTGGTCTACTCAGGCTTCTGCGGAGGATTCTCCCCTTACTGCCTTTCCAAGCGAGACAGATTATGGTCCAGGGTCTCATTCTGTCTCGTCTGGATTTCGGGAACGCCATCTACTTAGGGTCCCCCAAACCACCTTGCGCAAGCTCCAGATCATACCAAACGGCGCTGCCCGAACACTGCTTCAGATCCCCCGTCGACTTCCAGTCAAACCCGGACTAAAGAGCCTTCACTGGCTCCCAGCCAGGGAAAGAATCGAATTTAAGACCCTGTGCATCGCCCACCGAGCCTTCTGGAAAACAGGTGCTGTCATCAATCATTCACTGATCACCCCCTACCACCCGAACAGACAGCTCAGATCAGCATCCTCTCTCCTCATGACAGTACCCAGGACCAAGAGAGCCAGATGTGGGGGCCGGTCATTCTCCTATAACTCAGCCAAACTTTGGAACTCCCTCCCCTTCCATCTGCGATCAGAGCCCAACTTACTTCTGTTCCGTAAACACTTAAAAACCCTGCTTTTTAATAAACCTGAATAACCTTCAATTGTTTTTCCTGTATGCGTTGTCCATAGCGCTAGGACACCTGAGGGTAGCTATCGCGCTTAATAAATGGTCTTTTCATTTCATTTCATTTCATTTCCTCCCATTGAAACCTGGTGACTGTAGAAGGCCTAAAGAATAAAGTGGTCCACTGGCTTAGCTCCAAACATTTGTTTGCACCAGCCAATGCACACCAAATTTTATTTACACGGAGAGTGAGATGAATCGGCCCACAAACTAAAATCTTTGAGGGGGACTGTATCGTTGTTAATTTAAAAAACCCTAGTATAGCAGGTGAAATCCACGCAAAGGCAGTACTATTACCACAGGCTGGGCGAAATATGGCAGTTTTCCCATTAGGGTTATTCTATCACCATTTACTAAGCGCCAATCATTTCTGCGCTAACATCCAAACTATACAGGCTCCAAGGCACACTATGCATGCTATCCACACACATATGATCAGTTCTTGTCAAATAGATACCAAGCACTGAGCACCATGGAAGACAATGACTGACTCAGTTGTAAAGAACATAGGGCCCCATTACGATGGCGGGCGGACAAAGTCCCCCCGCCACCGTAACGGTAAACGGGACCGACCGCCAGAGGTGCGGCGGTCCCGCTAGGCCCATTAGGATGCGACTGCCACCCTGGCGGTCGCATCCCGCATATTTCACATTGCGGCAGGCGGTGCTGTAAGCAGCACCCGCCGCAATGTAAAAGTTGCATGTTGTGCATTGACATGCATGACGTGACAGGCACCGCGTGGTGCCTGCCACCTTGTCCATGCCAATGAAGGGGGTATCATGGGTATCCCCCAAGTGCACCCCCCAACACCCCGGGGGCCTGCAATGGGCCCCCAAAGCCAAAGACCGCATGCCTTTCCATGGCGGCATCGCCGCCATGGAAAGGCACAAATCCGCACACATCGTAATATGGCGGGCGGTGCCTGCTAGGCAACGCCACCATATTATGGCCCAGGACCGCACGGCAGGCAATCGTAACGATTGCCTGCCTGCGGAAAAGCGGCGGACGGTCTTTCCGTCCGCCGCTGTACCCCCCGCCATTGTAATGTGGCGTCGGTAAATGGAGGGTGGGCGGGGAAAGATGTCGGGCGGATCGCCACCGCCGGTCAGGTGGTGGCGATCCACCCGACATCATAATGGCCCCCATAGTATAGATGACCCTGTGACATCCCGTAGAGAGGAGGTATTCAAGGTACAGGAGTGTAAAATGTCCACCAAAGGTAGTAAATGTGGCCTAGATTTGGCTATCAAGTTTAGGAGCGAGACACCCAAGCCAGATTGTATTAATACCAATCAGGATATTTGTTTTATTCCCAGTTCAGCAGTAAGTGTGGTTACAACCACGAGCTCAACTGATGGTCATGTGGGAGGAAAATTCAGGTTTGCTACATGGAACGTGAATGGGCTCTCTAACAAAATAGGGAATACAGATTGGATTAACATTATATCTAAATTTGATATATTATGTATGCAGGAAACTTGGTGTATGAAACCAGTTTATGTGGAAGGGTACCCCTCGTACTTTTCAGAAGCAATAGCATCATATGCTGGGTGGGCAGACGGGGGGCTTCTGACCCTTATTTCTAATAAAATCCCAGTAATCGCTAAAAAAAATATTTAACCCAAATCCACTTTTCCAATTTCTGTGGCAGAAGAAAGAGGGGGTGAGAGATTTGGTTATGATACATTTTTATTAAAAAAAAATTTGATCATACTCATAGTAGGGTGGCAACGGCGCATGACCATTGTTTGGAATAATTTTTAAGTCTTAAACATACAGACTTTATACTATTATGGGCAGGAGATTTTAATATACAGGCCTGTGCATTATCTGATACCCGGGCATGTGGCCGTATTGATCAGGATGGGATGGGGAGCGACCATTTTTGTTATAATGAGTATGGCGAAGCTTTGAATTTCATCATCGTTAAATATGATTTACCGCTTTTGAGGTGTGATTGTGATACTAATGGAGAGTGAGTCCCAACATTTATTGGGAGGAATGCAGCCACTATCATTGATCATGTATTGATATCTGCATCAGCTAATGTTTTGTGCGGCACACCCTTCACAGTTATGCCGGCTTTAAGTCACGATAACCTGATCTTAGTATTACTGTTTTTCAGGGGTAACCGGTGCAATCTATTTACCATGGCAAACAATATCACTGAAAGTAGGTCAAATGGCATAAGAATCAAATGGGAAGGAATAGATCCTACCACTATGCTTAAAAAAATAGTTCAGAAAAATCATAGGGAAATTGATTATTGTCTTCAGGAGACCATCTTATCCAATCTGCTAGTTGAGAAATGTAGTTATATCAATAGCTCTATAAAAACTCTCCTGACTTGCTACCCTACTAGAGTAGGGAACACTAAAAGGGGATGGTTCGACGCCACCTGCACCAAAGCACTTCGAACTCTCAATCATGCCTTGAGTAGTTCCCCGCGGGATAACTCGGTCATTAAGACACGGCGCTTTCAATATAACCAGGCCCTGGTTGCAAGGAAAAAAACACTACAGAATAAAGCATGTGCTAACCTTGTCATTGCGGCTGAGACCAAGAACACTAAGTTGTACTGGGATACCAGAATGCTCCATTTAAAAAAAAAGAAAATGAAGATATCCCTGAGTTCAGTCACATTTTCTCCTGCGATAGTTGGGTAGCTCATTTCTCTTATATTTTTAGACAGAAAACCAAGGATACAAACAGGCCGGTCGGTGACTGGGGGGCTGAAAACCTCGAAGTTTCTCTTGAAGAAGTCATGCTGGCTATACAACCCAGTGCAGGGGGAAAGGCTCCTGGGCCAGATGGAGTGCCAGTTTATGTATATAAATCTGCCCCAGATCTTTGGGGGCCCATCCTGACTTGGATTTTTAACATAGTGTCGACGGGTAGTATTCCATCTTCCTGGGAGACAACTATTATAATACCAATATATAAAAAAGGGGGAACAGAGCAGATCCTAAAATATATCGCCCAATTTCACTGCTAGACTCCTCTATGAAGGTAATGAGTAGAGTCTTATTATTAAGGCTGGAGGAATGGGCATCAGAACAATCGATCCTGACCCTGGTTCAGTATGGTTTTAGGAAACAGCCGGGGACCTAAGAACAATGTATTAATCTTGAGCTCTTAATAGGGAAATACACCAGGGCAAAAACTGGAACTTTATATTTATGCTTTGCAGACTTGAGCAGCGCCTTTGATCTTGTAGACCATATATATTATGGGCATCACTGATCTTGATAGGTGCATCGAGACCAATCGTGGGGTTTCTCTCATGTCTTTATGGCAAACTATCCAGTCAAGTCCATTTCGGTCCACAAGGGGAATGCACGCCAAACTTTAAAGTAGGGTGTGGCATCCACCAGGGCTGTGTCCTGGCACCACTGCTGTTTTCACTATTTATTAATGGGGTGGATAGCCATCTACAGACTCTGCAGGCTGATGCTCCCAAGGCTGCATGGTACTCAATACCAGCGCTGCTTTATGCAGACGCCACAGTACCTTTAGCCAGAACACCAGTGGGCCTGCAGAAATTGATGAATGTGTTTGGCGAAAATATGGCTTCTAAAAAGATGGTCATAAATAAAATCAAAACATTTGCCTTGGTCTGTGGTTAAGAGCAGAATCCATGCAGAACTTTTTTTTATTGATAATACCCCAATAGTGTCAGTTTATTCTTGCTGCTATTTGGGCATTTTATTCGCAGGCAATGGCACATGGACACAGCATGTACTGAACACCAAAGCCAAAATTAGTAGGGTCTCCCAGGGGATTTTTAAGTTTGCCTCCAAACTGGGTAGCAGACCCATTAGGGAAATGGTAGCTATATATAAAGCTACGGGTGTGACTACTGCCCCGTATGGGGCTGGCCTTTGTGGCCATGCTAATGGTAATACCCTACAAATTGAGGAAAACAAATTCCAAAAATGGCTTTTATGTCTGCCACTTTGTGCATCCAACTCCCTAGTTCATAATGAGGTAGGCTTGCAGTTCTTAGAAGACCACCTTTTGGTGAGACCCATGCTATTATGGATATCACTCTGGGCTAAAGAAGAGATCAGTTTTACTAGGAATATTATTCTTGACTGCTTAGCCTTGGATAAGGCCTTAAATATACCCTGGTTATCCTACATTAACTTTTGCCTTGGTAAATTGTATAATCTGTCAATTTGGTCTGACCCTGCTCGATTTACATTACTATCTAAGAATAGGACTAAAATATATATTTTTTCAAACCAGGCTAGACAAACGTGAGTCAGATGATGAGAATAAATCGTCAGTAATCTTCTATAAGTCCTTGGTTAAGGAGGAGGGGGACAACAACTACCTGGTATATGTAACCAAGATGAAGCACAAATTCATGCTGACAAGGCTGAGATGTGGTATTGTGCATCACCTTGTTGCCTTCCCCCATATGAGGTCCTGCCCCCTTGATACATATTTTTGTCCCTGTTATAGACAGAGCAAACAAAGTACCATGCACGTTTTATTGTTCTGCAACTTGTATCGGAATTTTAGGTTACTCTGTTTGTTGCCCAGAATATTAGATCTTATAAAGTTGCAATGAAATACCTGGTGACACTAGGCGACCCGTTTTTGTGTTACAATATTGCACTTTTTATACTGAGTACTATGAAAATAAGAAAAGCATATTGTATCGGCTAAGGAATTGAGATTTATGCAGTTTGTATCCTCTTTTAGAAGATTTACATAATTTCTTTTAGATTTATCTTATTTACTGCTGCCCATATACGATCGACTAATCGTATATGTAAATTATAGGAGCTGATTGATTGTATACTATATGGTGTTTTATGTAATAAATAATCTGGAGCTTTGGATGATGTGACTGGGGTTTTATTGCTTGTATCTAAATATTTGTATGAGTTTTTATCTATGTACCTTTATGGTTGTTTTTTCTTCCAAATCAAAACAAAGTTTATGAACTGAACTGAAATACCATGCACCCTGCCTTATGGACAGTAAGGCCTACTTAGGGGTGACATATTAATATTTAAAAGCTAGGTTTAGGCCTGTCAAAAGTGGCCATTTTTCGGCCCCGGGGACCCCATCCCCCGGGACTTGGCCATATTTTTGTTTTTATTATTTTTAAAGGAGGGGGACGCGCAACCGCCGATTTCGGCCCCGGGGACCCCATCTCCTAGGGCCCGGCCATTTAAAAAAAAAAAATGGGATGGGGCCTAGGAGCCCCCCTCCCGGGACTTGGCCTCTTTTTTGGGACCGCGAGGGGAGACCCAATGTCCCCGCACTCCCTGCCGGCTCCCCGCCTCCTGCGGGAGCCAGCATTGCTTCTGGGCAAAGGGTGCTGCTGACATGCAGCTCCCTTTGCCCAAAAGTAATCTGCTTTGCTTCATGGAAGCGAGAGCAGGTTTCCTGCTCTCGTTTCTATGAAGCAAAGCAGTGTTTACTATGACAGGACGGGAGCCGTGCTCCCGCCCTGCCATAGCCAACTGCAATGTCCCGGGGGTGGGCACCCCGGGACATTGCTGGAGCCTGGGGGGTGGCGGTCCCCAAGGCCAAGGAGGGCTCCATGAGGGGGGCCGCGCGGCCCCCCTCCCAACATGTATGTAGCCCCGGGGAGGTGGTGGTCCCCGGGGAGGTGGTGGTCCCCGGGGGTCCGCAACGGACCCCCCCTTAATTTAAGTTTGCCCCGGGGAGGTGGTGGTCCCCGGGGCAGGTGGGGAGGGGCAGAAGCCCCCCCACACTTCTTTATTAGAATTGAAGCCCCGGGGAGGTGGCGGTCCCCGGGGCTTGGAGGGGCCCGCGAGGCCCCCCGCCCATAATTAAAGTAATGCCCCGGGGAGGTGGCGGTCCCCGGGGCAGCGTGGGGGGGCAGGACACATTACTGAGGCCAGTATCGCCAACAGTGCATGTTGCACTGTGACTTTCTATGTTACATGGCTATGTAACTTATTGTATTTGTTTCCCTTTTGATAAAGAAATGTGTGGCTTTGAATAATATGCCTACCAATTTGATTGCGATATCCACTAGTAGTGTCTTTCACTTACCTCACTGCCTCACTTAAGTCACTGCCCTTTCCCCTCCTTACCCATTTGGGCACATCAATGATGGTTTATAATGTGTTTTTCTAAATCTGTATTTTGTGTTCAGTGTGATTAAATAACACTGTTTACACTATTGATTCGTAATTTTTGATTTATTGTTGTGAATATAATTGTATATATTTTTAGTTTCTACACTGTTTGGATGTAATAGTGCTGGGACCACTACGTTCTATATCGTCTTACACCCAGGTCCCAGTGATTTTGGGTATACCCTTATCTATAATGCCTTTATTACACGTCACACATTCCCACTGGAACCAACCTCAGTTTCATTACTACTAAAAACTAAAGTTGAATAAAGTGCGGGGAGATTGCCATCGAGGCGAGCAGGGCTTTTTGCGAGTACTTGAGTTTGAATGTAGTTGTGGCTGCCATAGAAAGAAAGCGAGATTGAGAAGTGCAACATCTGCATAAGAATGAGAGTGCTCTGAAATAAATGGAGCTCTTTGAAGTGAATCCAACAGAAGACAGTAGTTTGGTACTTGACATGAATGCTGAGAAAATGATTAAGCATTAAGGCGGCTTATTGTGAATAATAGTAGATTAAGTGACTGTGTGCAGGAAGGTAACTGAATGTTCTCTGAAAATAAAGTAATGGTTAGACAGCCCCAGGTGATTGGTTGTCACTAAATGTATTGTGTTGCGTTGCATTGCTTTCATTCTGTGTAAACTCAAATGTATCCAATCGCTTTATAAATATAGATGTATTTAAGTTATATGTGATCTGACAAGTCATTCAGTAGCTCATTTCACATAAAGCATTATTGAGGTCAATGAAATAACACATGATGAGAGGGTATGCCCAAAAAACAAAAATATACAACACCCTTTTGACTTGCACACATGCATGGAATGTGTACCGGACCACAGATACATCAGAAAACACAGGTTTAGACAGCAGTCATCTATGCCTTTGGAGCGATTTGACAGATAGGATGTTGCCAGTTGTTAATATTTGCCTCACATTAACAACATTGGAAGAAGCCAAAAAGTTATTGAGGACTCATTGATTTACTGATGTTGCCAATCCATATGATGAGTTATCCTTTTGGACACGCCTGAAGCGGACCTCAACCTTTTTAAGGCAACCAAACATTCCTAGAGCATCCAAATAATCCAAGTGCATTACCCAGTGCAATGGTAATCAATTTATCAACCGCAGAAGAATGAAAAGCTAAGTTGATCGTGCTGGGATTCAAACTCATGACCCACACACTGGATGCCAACAGTGAATGCCTTGTTTAGTGAACAATCCATGGGCCAAAATAGCTTACTTGCTCAGTAAATTGAAATATTGTGCACAATTAGGATGCTGCCTGAACCAAAGAGAGATAGATTTCCATTAGGCCTCCATTGCATGGTGACACTACCCATTATCGAAAGCCACAAAAAGGGGCGGGTAGTAGTTAAAGACTAGCAAGTGTTGACTTTTTTTGACGTGCCAAAACACAAAAAACAATCGGGTCTGTCCACTAGTGTGGCAGACTGGTGCCAACTACAAAAATGAAAACCCTTGCCATGCTTCATCATAGCGTTCCTCCTCAAACCACAGCCAATTGGTGTGGTGTGGGCTACATCTCTTTTAGTCAGGCGGAGCTCTTTTGAATGGATGTGCCCTAAGTAAGTAGAAGGTATGGGTGGTGGACAAAGTGGAATTAGTGTAAACTAAAACTTCCTCTTGGTGGAACTCAACGAATTTATTCTGTCCCCTTGGAATAGGAATGTAGCGGGGGAACTTCAACCCCAAAAAGTAAGAGTGGTCAACATATATATGCCCTTCTGTTGCCCATTAGTAGGTTTAGGGCATTTGTTAGGACCTATATTTTGTCCCTCTGCTAACAAGTTGTTTGGGGGAAGATAAAACCTGAAAATAATACTAAAAGTATAACCAATGGTCACTTAAAGATAAATGTGAATCCACCATTGTCTATACCTACTTTCAGTGGGCTGAGGCCTCATATCAAGGCTTCCTGGCAAGAAGGAACCAGGGCTGCCACTTCACAGTTCGCTGGTTCTCAGGGTTCCTATAGGGTTGAGGACGACGGTGGATTTGTATTCACCTTTAGCGGACCATTGATGTCATACAAAAACTAGAGTTCCTCAAAACTGGAGACATTGCAAACAACAGTGAGTCACTCAGCAGTTGAGCTCAGCAAGAAAGCAAATTCTTTTTAAGTAAGCTTCCTTTGTATACCAACATGCTCTTCTGTGGCAGGGTGCTGGAAATATATATGTGGGTGCTGGTCATATATACCATGGTGCTAGAATTATCGGGTGGTGATCAACTTATTGAAGTGCTGCAGGTAATAGCAGGGTGCTGTTTATATATTACAGATGTTCTAATTCAGTGTTGCTTAGTATTCCAAAGCACTGTTAATATCACTCACATTTTGCTTAGCATGCCACCTTTTTGCCAGTAACATTATGGTTTCACCTGGTGTGCCATTGACGTTTCTCAAGATGTTAAGGGCACTGCCTAGTGTGTCTGTGATGTCATGTGTGCCACTGGTGGTACTCAGTGTGGCAAAAGAAGTTGAAAGCTTTTGTGGAGAATGCACTCTGGGATACCATCACCGACTCTGAGAATACCATGAGGAAAACACTCACCTCGTGGATGCGGATGTGATCTTCTTCCTGAAGTGGCTGGGATGGACTGCTGAGCATATCACCACATATTCTAAAGAAAACCAAAAATAGCAATGGAAATAAAATGTAAATCACATGGCTGTATGTGGTGTTTCAGACTGTTGGTAGGCTTGTTTATAAGCACTTAGAAGTTTAATGGGTTAGGGATTTGAAATTTGAGGAGAAAAGCAATTTATTCAGGAAGAGAGAAACGTGGTCTAAAGCACCGGTCTCCTTAGTTCCACAGCTGACAGGTTAGTCACAGGGAGAGGGGCAGAACTGAGCATGATCCCAAAGAATTGTGGGGCATATTAGCAAGACCGGCGATAAAATTATCGCCGTTTTAGCGGCAGGAAACTGCCGCTAAAACAGCGATAATGGGCTTGCTAATATGCGTTATAGAATTCCAATAGAAGCCCAGGTTAGATGTCCAGCACATCTAACCTGGGCTTCTATTGGAATTCCATAACGCATATTATCAAGCCCATTATCGCCGTTTTAGTTGCAGTTTCCTGCCGCTAAAACTGCGATAATTTTATCGCCGGTCTTGCTAATATGCCCCAATGCTTTTTCCTACTAAAAGGAGACATCTCATCAAATGGTCTGTTTGAATGGCAGATTTTATGCATGAGCTAGAAATTCCCTCTGCACGTTGTTTTACAAATCCCAGGGGCATATTAGCAAGACCCACGTTAAAATTATCGCCGTTTTAGCGGCAGGAAACTGCCGCTAAAACGGCGATAATGGGCTTGCTAATATGCGTTATGGAATTCCAATAGAAGCCCAGGTTAGATGTGCAGGACATCTAACCTGGGCTTCTATTGGAATTCTATTACGCATATTAACAAGCCCATTATCGCCGTTTTAGCGGCAGTTTCCTGCCGCTAAAACGGCGATAATTTTAACGTGGGTCTTGCTAATATGCCCCCAAGTCTTTTAATTACTTGTAGGCTCTAAATAGAGCCTTAATGCCTTGGAGCACTAATTGTGTTAAATTATGGCTGCATTTAGACCCCGGTAGGAAACATGGCTATTCTGCATGTTGCCACTGTGTTTTTACAACTAGCCTCTTGCTACTGATGATCCAGACAGAATCACAGTGAAGTGTTAAAGGCCATAATCAGTAGAAATGCAAGAAAGGATAGAGACCTGATTATCACATATTTATTTTACGCACAGGGACATATTTATTGGAAATTATGCAATTCAGTGCGGCAGCCAAATTTGCTGCATTGTGTGAGGAGGCGAGAGCAGGACAGCACCATATTTACAGGGATATAGCGCTGCTGCTCTCTTCTCAAATGCTGGCGCACAATTAGACTGCCTACAAAGGAGTCTGCGTGATGTCTAGCATAGGCTTTGTACTGGAGAGACACCCTTTCAATGCAAAATACTATACAAAGACATACTCTTAAATGTGTCCCACTTTGTAATTATGCTGTACAGTGTAGAACATATACAAAGTTTG
The DNA here is from genome assembly GCA_963921515.1 of Calotriton arnoldi. Taxonomy (NCBI): domain Eukaryota; kingdom Metazoa; phylum Chordata; class Amphibia; order Caudata; family Salamandridae; genus Calotriton; species Calotriton arnoldi. The sequence goes on from CAWUFW010001245.1 coordinate 2,023,365, forward strand.
GAGAAAAAAAATGTTGCTCGTATTTTGCGCCTGCCTCAAGGAGGAATATTTATTTTCACAAAGTCCTATCCAAAAATGTTCGTAGATAGAGTGTTAGATCAAAAACCATGTGTGGTAGTGTTGGAATGCCCTTGTCCCGCTCATTGGATGCTCCCTTGACGCAAAGTAACTCAAAGCAGCAAACAGCATGCTTTGTGCTACCTTTAGACAACTTTCCAACGTAAATAAAGTTTAGTACTGGAAAGTAAATAACAAATAAACACTTCGTGGGGGTTTGCATCACTTTTGGTGTCTTTGCACTGGTGCAAAGTGTTGATGAATTTGGCCCATATTATTTTACAAGTTCCTTTGACCTCTAAATGAGAGGCTTACTTCTTGTGTCTGTTAAGAATCTTGTTCTGCCTCTGCCAAAATCGGATGTCAATCTAGAACCTTGTCCTGCCTCTGCTCATGTCTGAGGTGCATCTAGAGCCTTGTTCTGCTGAAGCTCACTTCCTGTGTCCATTAGCAATCATTTTGTGCCTCAGCTCACTTCCTGTTTGATTGAGAATCTTATTCAGCAAATAAGACCATTTTTTTCAAGGTCATAGACTTACTGATTTGCAGGTCTTCAATCACTACAGCTTAACAAAACTCAGTTTTTTTCATTTTTGCTAGATTTCTTAAAAATATGTATTTTGATCATATATGTTCACGCGTTTGTTAGTGCTTTTAGTTCAGGTGCTCAGAGAAGTGAAGGAATTCGAGCTGTTTGATATTATAATGATAAACAAAATATGATTCTCACAACTTATATGGCTGTTATATTTCGCCCACTAAATATGATGAGATTGAAGGCAGAGCTGTTGAATTGATTCATAGCTTTAGACCAATTGTTCTTTGGTTGGCCAAGTCTGGATGAGAAGCACAGAGGAGGAGGGGCAGCGCAGATACACATGGAGGCTAGGGGTATAGCCCTACCGCCTGTCGCCATGGATTCAAGGCATGGCAGGAGTCAAAAATGGATGTATGGTAAAGGAGGCATGTGCTCCATTCTGTGCCTCCTACATGCTACACCATTCATTTTGGCGTCATGAATGCAGGCAGAACCACTTCCGGCATTACTGGTAGCAGCTTTGCCCTGTAAAGCCTTCACCCCCACCCTTCTGTAACATTTAAATCAAGTAGCAGAACCCTACCCTCTTCAAATGAATTGTGACTAGAGGGGGGGATGAGGCTGCCATCCCTTTCTTTACGTGACTGGAAGGGGACTCTACTCCCTTCCCTCTTTAATTTCGGGAACATCTGGGATCCACCCCCCCGTCCCATGCATAATATAGAGGTCATCCTTGAGTTTTCCAGAGCCTGGTGGGGCTACACTTCAAGATGATGAAATAAACCGATCCACACCCATTGGATGTGCTGCTTTTCAGTTCATGAGTTACTGATTTGGATCGCAAGCGCCAGCCATATGCAGACTACTAAAGCCAAGCATTTGCCAGAAATAGAGCATGTATACTTAATGATGAGTAACATAAACAATAAACTCATTACAAATATGACTCTTTATATCCTTTCTAATTCTTCCAGAACCTTAAATGTCTTTCAACCTCTAGAGTAGTTCATCTAAATACTTTACTCTATTATTTTGGGCCAATTTGGGATTATGTTTGAGAACATCATTTTTAGAATATGCACTTAGAATAAGACAAATAAGCTCAGTGACCACTTAAATCAAATGCACTTTTCAACAAATACTATTTGATACTTATGACTATATGAGTACCAACAGAAATGCGTTTGAGCCTGGGTTGGGGTTGCTCATGAATGACATGGCACCAAAGAGCACATGTCTTCATTAGCTTCCTACCACACAGGAACATCTGCACTTCTTATGTCAATGGGCAGGATTTCTGTATGAGAAGATACAGATCTCTGTAGAGTCCTCTAGCCTAACCCCTGAAAAACCCTTGCTGAGATTAGAGCTCATGACCTAAAGATTACACCACACTGTAGAGGTGAGGGTTAACTCATCCTTCTTTCCCGGCTGTTCAGCTGATGTACATCACATAGGACAGAAAGCCCAGCCTAAGTGTCAGTGCACTAGGGTTTCATGCAGTGGGATTCTCAGCAAAGATACCATCATTTGAATGAAGATGGAGTCCGATCTAGTATCTTACACCTGTGGGAATATTGGTGAGCTGTAAGCAGATGAAATAATCTATGGGTTTCAGTAGCAAAATCATCCCCGATCCCCAAGGCAGAATCTGCAGGTCACATCTGATAACGCTGATCCTTATCTTATCTTTTCTAAGGATCTCCAGGTCGCCAGGATCTTTTTACCTGCTGAATAGCGTGAAGGGAAGAAAATCTTTTTCAGTTATGCAATTATTTTAGAATCCAGTTTACCTTAAATGACCACTGACTCCAAATTCAATTTTGTGAATTTATTACTGCCAAAAATAACTGCACGTGCAAACACCTCAACACGAGGTTAAAGAAATAGATGGGCACTAATACAAATAGCATCCTACGCAGGAGTCTCATCCGACTCAGGATAAGAAGAATCGTTAGCTCCAGAAGTATTAGACAAGCGATAACTGCTCCAACCTCTATGTTAGTCTTCATTTACCTAGATAAGCATAAAACCCATTAGCTGACCCTACTCTATCACTCAGGTGACATACCTACTTAACGAGTTACCCAGGCAAGAGTAAAGAAAAGGTGTCAGCTGTGAAGACTTCCTAAGAAGTGCACTCACATAGCATTTCGAGCTCGTTCTAAGATGCTCCTTCCTAGAATCCCTCTCTGTCTTTTCTCTCTGGTCTCCTCTACCTCTTCTCAACCTCCTCCCTCGGGGCACTGTCCCTAATACAAAACCCAAATACAATTGAACACGCCCTTGTCACGCCTCTTCGGCCAGGTCTTCCTTCTCGTACTTTTCCATCGAAACTCTTACTTCATCCAGGACGGTTACGATGACCTTGAGTCCCAGGCACCTTCTCCGCTGAAAGTATCATCCCTGCATTCCAGTGTACTCCCATCTCAATGCCTCCCACCACCCTAACTCGTGAAACAAAGAGCCAGTCTTTCGCTAACGAGGCATGTGTCCTTGCACCTGCAACAGAAGATACGTTTCAACAGAAACTCTTCCACTTCTACATGAATTCTACTAACTGTGCCCAGAGAGCCTTTCCAAGAGAAACCTTCTCTGCCTACAAAATAAGCTAACATAAGAACAAATCAGGCCTTTCCTTTACGTATATGCAGTCAGGCCTTTACACGATTTAAACACACAATTATGATCACTCCTATAAACATTAGTTCATTACATTTCATATGCAAAAAGTGAACTACACGTGCAACTTAATATGGTACACGTTTAAACTACTACATCTCGATTACACATGGCCTACTTCATTAATACATCGTTTGAGCACGTTTCAGTTAAGCATTACATTTGCAAAATTATAATAGCACAATTACCCTCCTATTCACTCTAATAATGCAAGTTACGACTACATTTTACTAACCATTCATTGATATATAACTGGATATATGCGGGTACAGACTAACGATGATTATGACGCACCCCTACAATTTTTTACGAGAGCATAACGCTCTATCAGTTCCCCCCTTTGATGACTCCTGTCATCACATCCTTTCAACTCCCTTGGAGAAAGAACCGACCTAAACAGAACTTGTTGCCATTCTCCCTTGTCGGAATCTCTCCAAACTCTTAAGGTTTCGATAGTGACTGTCCTGCAGTCTAGCCATTCTCGTCTCATTTTCTCTTAAGGCCCTCTCAGCTCTGCCTGCTCGATACCACTTGTATGCTTTGAACAGACCCCACAGACAAACCACACAAACCACCACAATAAGGAGAGGTCTCAGAACATAGCCAAGGAATCCCTTTCCCAGATTCGCAAACCAGCTCCCCACTTGACCGAATCCTTTTCCAACTTTCTCCCAGGCTCCCTCTTCAGTCAAATCCGCTATTTTCGTGTGGATAGTAGTGATGTTACTTATATATTTCTCCAGATCCTTGCTGCGGTCTGGTATATAAGTACAGCACTCTTGAACCTTCAATAATTTACAGACTCCGCCCTCTTTTGCCAATAGGACATCCAAAGCAAGGCGATTCTGCAAAACCATTGTTCTTATCGACAACATCTCTCCCTCCACCAGTACCAACGATTTTGCTGTATTCATTGATAGTTCATCTATCACATTCGCCAATCTCCGGATCTTTACGTCATTCAAGACCACTCCCAAACTTGGTATCATTGCTCCAAAGATATCTCCCACTACGACCCCTGCACTCGCACCTCTTCTCACTCTGGAATGCTTTCCACCTTCCAAAAGTTCTAAATCCTCTGTATGGTAAATCTTTGGAAAGATTATTCCCAAGTAACACGTGCCATACCAGTTCGCAGGCAATCTCACATAAGCATTCCTTCCACACACGAAATACACCGTAGGTATCACTTGTACAGGGCCTTGGAGAAAATTCTTTGCTGAATCTGCCATGGTGAAAACATGATCACATGTACTCTGTCCCACTGGAACCTTTTCATAGTAGGTCTGATAACGTCTCACACACAGCTTTCCCCTCTGCTCATTATCCAAGGCTATAGGACCATAACTTCCTTTTGTTCGGTGCAATCTTTCCTCCTCGGTCCAATCTACTGGACTATGCCCTGTGTCCCGTGTCTGTGTTAGTTTTCTATACGTGTCTTCTACTTGATCTACAAACTTCTTTTCTACATCTGATAACGAACACGTCAAGTTATGTCGGTGGGCATATGCTGTGTGCAGTTCCAAAGACGGTATGAAGAACTTCCTAAGTCTATCCTCTGACTTATAATAATCATACTTATTCAAATGTTTATAAGCTGGGACTTCAGGAAGCACTGCATCGTAATTGGAAAAGAAATACTCAAACTGATCTCTTTCATAGAATATACTAAGCAACAGACTACATGAAATTCCATACGTCAGTGGAAGATGGTGATACCTAATACCCTCATCCACTGAAGCAGGCAACTGCATACACACATAGCAATCTTTAGCATCCATCGCATCTACATACTCATATAGCAGCTTGGCGTAAGCATTAAGCTTGAAATTACTTCTAGACAAATCTACATGCAACCTACGACTCTCTTCTATCAGCAAAGCCTTGTCAGCTCCTATGTTTCCCTCTTTTTGGCTAGGTGTAGTAGGTGTAGGAGTTCCTGGCACCCCCTCCACTGCTAGCTCGTGTGGAACTGTATATGAGACTACAATTACTATGATTATAGAAACTATCACACCCCCTATAATGGTGCCTGCGATCAATTTGGATCTACGATGTGGATCTCCAGCCTCCATGATCTCGAAAGTTCTCGAAAGTTCTTAGTTTCAGCAATGAGCACTCAAAAGTCTCTGTCTTCTCCACACGTGACTTGCTTAACCAATTCGAGCAACACTTCGAAACCTCTGGAAATCCCCTTTTTTCAGTCTACAGTCTTATTTACATAGTCCAGAAAAAGACTTCCCTAAACTCTTGTTCCTCTTCGATGGAAAGTCCCTAAGTTTATTCTTCTTCCACTCGGATCTAGGTTATCTTCTTCTTTAGACTTTTTATTTACAACAGGTCATACTTCATCCACGATAAGATCATTTGTAAGCGCTTCTAAAACATGATACAAAAGTTCAAGACGCAGAATTACCATTTCGTGTGAATACGGCTCAAATCCAAAAGACGGAAATTCGAGTCGATGCAAAACCAATTCTCGGACTTTACTCAGAAGCGGGGGATTCGGAACCGTGAGGGTCAGTATTCCTTCGACTTCGAGCCCTGGCAACAACAGCACCACCTTCACTACCACATTCGGGCTCTTGCTGACCACCTGCACAGACCTCAGCCTCCCCGTACTCACTACCCCCTGCATCAGTCGCTGTGTAAGTCCACTCAGGGGTAGAGTATCTCTGGCAAGGTACCCTCGTTCTTTTCGACCTCCTCCGACCCTCTTTAGTCTGCTCTTCGTCACTTGCTTCTGTTTCAGACGTTTCAGACACTGGAGCAAGATCTCTTTCGGGTGCCAACCTCAGATTCAGTCGCCTCTGTCTTTCAGGCCAAACCTCCTCGATTCTGGTCGTTCTTTCGCCTTCCCCTGCTGTACCCGGTGCACCACTTCCTTCTTCTGCTGAATTTGACTCTACTCCACCCACTGCACCACCTCTGTCTTCTGAGTCAGAGTCGAGGCCCTGGTTGTCAGAACCCCCTTCAGCTTGCTCTGGTGCACCCCCAGCTGCGTCAGCGACCCTTACAGCTTGACTTGTCCTCTCATGTGGCCCTGCCACATCAGCTGGACTTTCATTTACGAGAGGAGCTGTTTCTTCCGAGGGTGCTGAAACTCTGCGGGTATGGGAAGCATGTACCCAGTTCGGCAATCCTCCACACTTCACTGCTGTGTTCGTTACCAGTATCACCTGGTACGGGCCTCGCCACCGAACATCCAGACAGCTCTTCCTCACGTGCTTTCGGACAAGCACCCAGTCGCCTGGACACAGGTCGTGGCACAGATCACTTGAAGCCGGAACAGCTGCAGCTTGCACCTGCTGGGACACAGAACGGACCACATCAGATAGTCCTTTACAGTAATCGAGAATCAAGTCATCAGTGATGTTTATCAAAGCTGTAGTCGGTACTGCTGGCAACCGCATTGCCCTTCCCATCAAGATTTCGTGAGGGGACAACCCAGTCCTCCTATCTGGGACACTTCGCATGCTCATCAGCACAAGCGGCAATGCATCAGGCCACTTCAAGGACGTTGATGAACACATTTTTGCCATCCGGGCTTTCAAAGTCCCATTAACCTGTTCCACCATCCCAGAAGCCTCTGGTCGATAACTGCAATGGAGTCTCTGATCAACATTCAATGCGGCACAAAGTAACTTCATGATTTCACTGTGGAAGTGTTTTCCTCTATCAGATTCCAAAGAGGTTGGTATCCCAAACCTCGGGATGAGTTCCCTCAACAATAACTTAGCCACTGTGAGAGTGTCACACCTGCGTGTTGGGTAAGCCTCCACCCACGGTGAGAATACACATACCAGCACCAAAATGTATCTCAACCCATTGCACTTAGGCATTTCCACGAAATCTAGCTGTATTCTATTGAAAGGCCCTCCTGACCTCCCAATGTGACTCATAGTGACTACAGTTTTCTTTCCAGCATTCATCTGCTGACACGTAACGCACCTCTGACAAACTGTTTCAGCAATCGCACAAAATCGTGGATTATACCACGTCTGTCTAAACACACGCATCATTGCATCTCTTCCAAGATGTACAGGTCCATGTATTAATCTGGCCATTGGGCTCAACAAATTTTCTGGCAACACAGCTCTCCCATCACTGGAAACCCAAACATCCACATCCCCTCTTTCACACCCTGCTTTGACCCATCCATTCCGTTCCTGGTCTGAGACCTCATCCTGCAGCCGCTTGAGTTCCTCCCAAGTGTCTGCCATGGCCAACATCATGTTGAGCTCGGTTCTTTCTTGGCTCTCTCCTGTGTAACCCTCTGTAAATATGCATCTTTGCTCTGCACAGAAGCGGGCGACTTCGTCCGCGTAATTATTCCCCAGAGAGACAAAATCATCCCCCTTTCCGTGCGCAGTGCACTTGACAACTGCGATTTCCTTCGGACACTGCAATGCATCTAACAGTTGTCTTACATATTCTCCATTCCTAATGGGTGAACCAGATGATGTCAAAAATCCCCTCTGTGACCATAGCTGTCCAAAGTCATGAACCACACCAAACCCATACTGACTATTCGTGTATATCGTGATTCGAATTTGATCAGCGGCCAAACAGGCACGAGTCAAGGCAATGATCTCAGCCACCTGCGCGGAGTGTACTCCTGGTAAGCAAGCGGCCTCAACCACTCCTGAAATGGTACATACAGCAAACGCTGCTCTTAGTTGGCCAACACTGTCTCTTAGGCATGAACCATCGACAAAGAAAATCTCATCTGGGTCAGTCAGTGGTTCATCGACAATGTCAGGCCTCGGTTTGGTGCATAGTTCAGTCACGTCAAGACAATCATGGTCCGCACAATCTTCATCATCTGCATTCGGTATGGGCATTAATGTCGCAGGGTTTAAGACGGAGCACCTTTTCAGAGTCACATTCTCTGCGGCAAGTATGACTTGCTCATACCTTGTTAACCTATTATTCGTTAGGTGCTGAGTCTTAGTCCTAGTCATCAACAATTCAACCGAGTGTGGCACATAAACAGTCAAAGGATGACCCATTACAATGCTTTCACATCTTTCAATGCTGGCACCGGTTGCAGCAACGGATCTGAGACATCCGGGCAACGCAGAAGCTACTGGATCTAAAGTAGCTGAAAAATAGGCAACTGGTCTACGGACACCTCCATGGTTCTGAGCTAAAACTGCTAATGCACAACCTTCTCTCTCGCAACAGAACAGTGAGAAAGCCTTATTGTAATCGGGCATTCCCAAAGCTGGTGCAGAACACAACTCTTCTCTCAGTTTTAGGAATGACATCAAGCACTCCTCGTCCCATGGTACCGGATCGCTCACATCCTTGTGAGTGAGTCTCTGTAAAGGCTTTGCCCTCAGGGAAAAATTGGGAATCCACTGACGACAATAGCCGACCATTCCCAAAAACATCCTAACTTCCCTTTGGGTAGTGGGCACTGCCATGTTCATTATTGCCTCAATTCGATCTGGTGACACCTTCCTCTTGCCTTTTTCCAGTCTGTGGCCCAAATACTGAACTTCGTTCAGACAATACTGCAACTTGTTTGGGGACACCTTGTGTCCATTCTCTGCCAAATGATTCAGTAGGGCTATCGTGTCTATCCTGCAAGCATCTTCCGTTTCCGACGCCACAAGTAGGTCATCTATGTACTGCACAAGGACCGAGTTCTGTGGCAATGCAAGACTCTCAAGATTCTTCTTCAAGATCTGATTAAAGATCGATGGACTTTCTGTATACCCTTGAGGGATACGACACCATGTTAACACACGATTTTCCAGCCGGAAAGCAAAAAGAAATTGGCTTTCCTCATGGAGCGGTATCGAGAAGAATGCTTGACACAAATCAATGACAGTAAACCACTCGGCTTCGCATGGGATCTGGAACAGTATCACTGATGGATTCGGTACCACTGGACAACAAGGGACAACTATCGTGTTGACCTTTCGCAGGTCTTGCACGATCCTAAATTTCCCGCTCGGTTTCTGTAGTCCCATAATAGGTGAATTACATGGGCTACCTCTGATCTCCTTCAGAATGCCTTGCTTGATCATAGACTCGATTACAGGTTTAATTCCTGCGATCGTTTCAGGCGACAGATTGTACTGGGGCGTTCTAGGGAATTCAACATTCTGTTTCACCTGGATCTGCACAGGTTCCACCCCCTTGATCAGTCCTATCTCTTCTCCTGTAAAGTCCCACACCTCTGGTGACACGGTGTCTCTCAAATCCGGTGGAAGTTCTTCCACGGTCACCATTGGATACAAGTCTATACACAAATGCTGATTAGCGACTTTAAAGGGCGCATCATCATCCCTCGTCTGAACCTCCACTCCTCTGGGTGTGCAATAAATAGTGCAATTCAATTTACATAACAGATCTCTTCCCAGAAGACAAACTGGACTCGTATCGCACACCACAAACTGATGTCTAGTTTGGAAGGACCCTATCCTCACTGGGATCGGTTCGGTCAGTGGGCTGTTTATTCTTTTATTCGCCACTCCAACAACTTGGATCGATTGTCCAGAGAGGGGTAGGTTGGGGACTACTGCTGATCTTACAGTAGACCGGGTAGCACCAGTGTCAACCAAAAGAGTGGTAGGATGACCATCAATGTCTGCCTCCACAAAAGGTCCTCTCTGGTCTACCTCCAAGACTGCTCCAAGGGTGCAGTCTTCCTCCCCCCTCAGGCACCGTCAGGATAACGGGTCTGGATTGTATCCATCATACCCTTCAAAAAGGGGCATCTGCTGGTAAGTCCGCATTCCCTGCGAGATTCTTGGTGGCTGGGGCACCTGTACTTGTGGGTTATACGTCCCCCCTTTCATCGATCTGGGCCTCATCACAGTATTAACTACCTCCGGCGCAGGTGCCTGAACCACGTCTACCTCCTGCTGTACCTGGTTGGTTGGGTTCAAGGGACACTCGCGCTTCCAATGTCCAGTCTGATGACAAAGATGACACGCAGTGGTCTTCTTCAATGTCGCCACATCCACCCCTGTCTTGGGATCTATAGGTTTCCCCCTTCCCTGTCCTTGCCCGTTTTGGTTCCCTTGATAATTTCCCTGTCTCCTTCCCAGCGTCCCTCCACTAGGTTGGATCTGAGCTGTCTGCATCTGAACGAGCATCAGCTTGTCCTTTAGCTTCCGGTGATTCGAGTCTACTTCATCGCTACAGTACCTCGCATACCGCAAGATTTCATCTACCGACTTGTTTTGCCAACAGATCAAATGGTGCTGTATCATGAGCCTGACCTCTGGTCTCAATCCCAAGACAAATTTTGAGACAAATTGTCCCATATCCTTGGGGTCCAAGGCATCTAATCCACTATACTGTTTAAAGGCTTGCAAGAGACATTCAAAATATTCATGCACTGTCTCCTTGGGTTCCTGCACAGTTCGATCTATCTTAACCCAGTCGATATCCTGAGGTGAAATCTTCAACTTCAACCATGTAATCACTTGCTCTAATTTTTTCATAACAATGGGTGACGAACCATTTGTAGCAGCATCCCTTTCAGGTTCAAAGGTCGGCCACTCAACTGCAATTTTACAAGCTGTCCACAAATCTGCTGGTACCACTATATCAAACAAGGTGTTCAAATCAGTCCATAGTGCCTTCGAGATTTTAACAAAACGCTCAACCTGTTTGTACCATTCTACGGGTTTTTCCCTCAGCCGAGGTAAATCATTCAAAAATGCAGCCAAGTCCCCTCTACTCCATGGCACATGCACGTACCCTCCGTTCTGCACTTCCCGTAAAGGAAAGTTCCCGACGCCCGTCGCCCCTCCCCCCGGAGGCGGCGTTTCTCCTACAATTTTCTTTGCCATTTTTTTCTTTGACCACCTTTCTTCCCATTTATCCAACAATTTCCATATACGTATTCCTACAATCAGATCTTTAGTATGCGTCCTTAATCTTGTGATCCTTTTCTCCTCCAATTCCTGATCACTATATTGCAACCTATGTGACCCTTGCAACGATTTTGTTTTATTCAAATCCACCTCGTATCTTTTAGCCAATTCTGTCAATTTCTCATGTGCAGCCCTTGCTTTACGAGTCACATCTTTTGCCACGAAAAGCAGCTCGTCTGGCCCATAAATCTCTATTCTCTCCAAAGGCAGGTTCCCACTAATCATTTCGTCCACCTCCGCTTTTAGTCTTACTGTTAAAAGCAAAACAATAATCATGAACATTACCTGCGCCATCTTGTCTGGTGGAATTCTATGTGCACATAAGTTGCAGTCATTTTAATCTATCACAGCCATTTTGTACTCTGTTGGTCACCTTTGTTTCACCCTGTCCTTACTAGCATCCCTCTGACCCTCTGACCGACCTGGTATGTGTGCTGGGGGCTATAAACTCTATTGCCACAACAAACCTCAGCGCCACTTGCTGCCACAAACTCGTTTTTCCTCTCATCTCTGTTTTCAGGCAAACCTTTGGACACTCTACCCCTCACTGCACCTAGTTACACAAACAGGTTCCAAACACCAAAAAGACTCTTGCAACATGATTTATTGCACTACAAACAGCAAGACTTGTTGTTACCAACAATGGGACCTGTTTTTATCAACAGAACGGACTCTTAGATCTGGCCGGTCTCACATGTTTTAGACCCTGAAGCAAGGTCCAGCTGCAAGATAAGATTGTCTGTTTGACCTGTGTGGGAAGAGAATTACTGTTGGGCTTGTGTGACAACCTGCCCGGGGCGGGGACCCCAAGCTTGTGTAACCATGTTGATCAAACAAATGCATTGTGTCAAACCTGTATAAAAGGAAGAGCCAAAGGAGTTATCAGCAGAACACCTCCCTTAGACATCCCGGTGTCTCAGTTGACGTGATCTCCTCATGAGAAATAAACCTTTTTCTTGTCTTCCAGTTTCCAGCGCTTGCCTCATTATTTTGATAGCGAACCCAAAGTGAATTAGAGGTGGAACCCTGCACCGGGCAGCATTGAGGGTCTTAGAAGACTCGCTGCCTTTCACAAATTGGCGCCCAACGTGGGGCCCATCAGCGACGCGTGGGTCCGGTAGAGAGGTCCTAACGACGGAGTGAACGACTAAACGATTGGGGTATACCTGCCTGAGAAGACCCTTGTCTGGCTGCCGATCGACTGAACTTCACCGGTTCCGAACGGACCTCTCTCGAGTGACCTGCGGTCCTGACTGGGACCTTAGAGGAACGCCGCATTGATTGTTGGAGTGAGAGGACAACCAGACACTGGAAGGGGAAGACGAAGAACTGTCCATACGGTCCGGGTAAGGTCGTGAAAAAACGACTTAAATTGATTGATTGAATAGTTTGATTGAAATACTAGTATTCCTTTTTTTTGATATTGAGTTATTTGCGACATTTCCCTGCTTGCAAACAACGAAGAATAGGAATATTCTCTCTCTTTGCAGGCAGCGAAGGACAGGTAGTGCAGACTTTTTGTCTAAATTGATTGATTGAGATATTCATTTTGACCAATAAATACGTCATGCCTGTTTTCTCTAGATTGTTTGATTTTAATTGTTTTGGACCCGACCGTTCGTTAGAGGTCAGTCAGCCGGCACCGCCGGAAGGCACCCCTAACAAGGACATGTACGTAAAGTATGGATTAGCCACCGTAGCTTATAGCAAACTATGGCATAAATACACTAGGAAGGACCGGGTAAATCAGTGGCCACTGACGGGATCTTTCGATCCCGCTAAAATAGAAACGTTAGAATTAGCTCTCCACAAAAAGAAAACTAGACCAGCCATGTTTGACAGTTTTGGTTTATGGCGAAAAGAGGCAGCTCAAAGAAAGAAAAGGGACGAAGCTGGACAAGATAAAGAAACCCGAAAATCAGCTTACCAAGCCTGTAAAAGATTAGAAGAAAAACTAAAAGAAAAGGAAATCGATAAAAAGGAACAGGAATCAAAAATATCAGGTCAATGCCCTGTTAGAACGCCCTCGACTCTTTACCCCAAGTTACCAGCAAAACAAAGGGTAGATGATGATTTATTGTTAGGTCCCCCAATCATATACATGCCACCCCCTTACGCCCCTACTCATCCCGTAGCACAACGCCAGGACCACCAAAATATAGCCGGAGATGGCACGATCGCCTCAGTCTCCACCGCCTCTGCTCCCACCGAGTCACCCACACCAAATGCCTCATCAAAGGATACAGTAGTAGAGGTAGGATCAAAAGAAAAAGGAGCGCCCAGGGTCCCGCGATTAAGTAAAAATGAGCGAGCAGGCATTGATAAAATAGTTAAATCCCTCATAGATAGGAAGGAGACAGAAGAGTATGTAACTGACATATGCAACTCCTATGTTGAGAATCCCAAACGATACTTTATTGTACGTCTCCGTTACCACACTCTTACTGCATATGAAGAGAAGTACCAAGATGTAGGGCCCGAGCGGCTAGTGGCTCTCTATAGGAAGGTAGACACCGGAGATGAAGGCGACAACGATGTTACAGAACTCTTTTCATCCACACTGGAGGTATTCCGTCACCTCGTGGAACAAGGACGGATAGATAAGGACAGGACATCTAAGATAGCAGGACCCCCGGTGGAAAAATCAGATAGCATGATGCCGATAAAAGAAGCTGCCCCTTATTGGGTACCTCCTAGAGGACAAGGGACTCATGACGATATGAACCATCAAGACGCTAGAGGAAGGGTGGTCTACAATTGGGTGTATCAACCATGGGACAGACAGGACATTTTGACGTTCCGTAAATCTTTACCGGATTTACGAAAGAACCCCACCGCCTTTTACACCGAGCTAGGTACCGCTCTGGGATCAACAATAATGACACTTGCCGACATAGACTTGTTCTTCGGGTTATGTTTGCCAGCAGATGTGTGGAAACAGATTAGGAAAATAGACCGTACCGAACTGCTTGGTCATACCTGGGAACAACTCAACACATTAGATAAACAGCGGAACCCTGGTCAAAAACCGGTTAAAGCAATATTGGACCTCCCTGACAAAATAGTGCAGAAAGTGAAAACGCTGATCCCAGAGAAAAAGATAGACTGGTCCATAGTAACCGCGTGCCGCCAGAAACCACAAGAGGATGTCTCAGAGTATTTCTCCAGATTTGAAACGGTGTTCTCGGATTACAGTGGACAAGACATGTCCACCGCAACCGGACACCACTTATTTGTGCAGAAATATGTCAAAGGACTACTGCCAGATGTATCCCAGAAATTACAAGCCAGCGAAAGTAGTTGGGCAGCATCTAAACCGGCGGCCATTCTCCAAATGGCCCAGTACTATGAGCATCAGAAAAACAAAAATGACAGGGCTACAGAAAGGAAAAAGAAGGACTTGAAGGAAAGGGTAATGGTAGCACAACTCCAGGGGCGAATACAGGAAGGGAGCAATATAGGGGAGGATACCAGCAGAATACCCCTAGAGTACAGCCACCTAGAAACAATTCATCGACATCATATGTAGGACGCCAAGACCTAGGACAGGATCAATGTGCATTTTGCAAAGAATATGGACACTGGAAAACCCAATGCCCGGCTTTGTTAGGAGCTGGTAGGGGCAGAGGGGCGAGGGAAATAGCAAGTGGACTGAGAGGAAGAGGACGTGGGAGAGGGTACGCGAGTGAAGCAAGCGAGGAAAGGCCAGGAAGAGTGAACACATTTGACCATCCCAAACAGAATCAGTACCAACAGACAGATTATGACAATACGTACGACTTTGCATAGGACAGCCAGGGGCAAGGGAGGGATCCAGTCGAGCTCTATGTTGATCAGCAAGGCCCTTATGTTACCGCTGAGGTCCTGGGCACAAAGTCGCCATTTCTGGTAGACACGGGAGCAATACGTAGTGCACTATCCAAGCGACTGATTCCAAGGGCACCCTTGTCAGGGTCGCCGGTGACCTCAATAGGATTTGACGGTACGCCCTCCACCAACCCTTTGTCCCGACCGATATGTAGACGACATCCTTCTAGCAGCAGACACCATACCAATAGCCGTCACAGCCACCATCAAACTACTCCATTTTCTTGCTGAGAATGGTCACAAGGTCTCCCGAAAGAAATTTCAGTTCTGTAAATCACAAGTGACCTATTTGGGTCACCTTTTATCCAAAGAAGGGAGGAAACTCACGCCTGACAGGATCCAGACAATTCTAGACACCCCTGTCCCCAAAGATCAGAAACAAGTCCGCTCTTTGATAGGTCTCACCTCATTTTGCCGACAGTGGTTACCGAACTTTAGCCTCATTGTCAAACCCCTTCTCTCCCTCCTAGCTAAAGACATCCCCTCACCTCTCCCCTGGACCCCCGAATGCCAGTCAGCCTTTAAAGAACTACGCAATGCCCTTTGTTCAGCGCCTGTCCTAGGAACCCCGGATTACTCCAAACCATTCTTCCTCTACACGCACGAGAGGGAAGGATGTGCATTGTCTGTCCTAACACAATCAATTGGTCACAAACAACGCCCTTGTGCATATTTCTCTGCCACCCTCGATCCAGTAGCCAGAGCGCTGCCAGCGTGCCTGCGCGCTGTGGCAGCTGCAGCAGTATCGATACGCCAGAGCGAAGGAATAGTACTCTCCAATCCAGTCACTGTTTTAGTACCCCATGCAGTCGACACACTACTAAACCAGACCAATTACTACGGCCAGCAACCTTGCCTTTACTGCACTCTTCAGTATTTCTTGACAAGCCGCACCATTCCGCTCGTCATAATCATTGCTTTGTTCTCGTGACTTGCTCTCTTCTATCGTATTCCTGGAATCTGGTCTGTTGAAAAGAAGACGAAAGGTAAAGATGATATCTTCTTTATTGCCAACAAGACAGGAGCAGCGATGAGCAACACCATCCCATGTAACTGCCAACCGACCTTCTCTCTACCCTTGTCATTCCAGAACCTCCACAGGTGGAAGTTCTGAGAAGGCACGGGAACACAGAGAAGATGGTTGGCATGGATACAACCCAACACATCTTCCCCCTATACAAATGAAAATACTGGAGAATTAAAATAATTACGAAGGTTCATAACAAAAGAACAATTTCATGGAACAAATAGCATGCAAGGAAATTAATGTAACGAGCAGTGGAAAAACACTAATACATAACATAGTCTTGAAACTTATTGGGTGGCTTTGTAGATCTGGTGGAAGGTTCACGGATGTAAGGGCCATGACATGTGCTACTTTGGTTAGAACGGATTACATGGGGATGTTTAGAAACGGAGATCTTACTTTTATTCCACCATCTTCCGTCTTCTAATTGTACAGCACTTTTGTTGACTCTTACCACCCGCTTGGAATCAGAGAATTTGGATGAGCCCTTGGACAAAATTCGGGAACATTTGACTCTGACAAAATCACCTACATTTACCTTAAGTTCTCTAGTGCTAGGTTGAATGTATTTCTTTTGAGCTTCAGCTCTTTTCTTGTTTACATCTTGTATTTTGGCTGTTGGTAAATCAAACGCACCCATCCATCCCCTTAACAATTTTGAAGATGGAATACGGCCCCTAAGTAAGATAAATGGGGAAACCTCTGTGTCAGAGTTGGGGGTAGTACGTACAGCCCACAACAGGTTTTTCAGTTCATTTTTGCAGTTTAGGTTACTAGCCTTAGATAATTGTATATTGTCCTTGATCACCCTATTGAATCTCTCAACGAGACCATTACTCCTAGGGTGATAAAGAGAGGTTTTAGTGTGTTTAATGTCCATAAGAATTAAGAATTTCTCGAACTCTGAAGAAGTGAATTGACAGCCGTTGTCTGAGACAATTTCTTCAGGGATGCCATCCCTAGCAAAAAGAAACTCCAGAAATTCTATGATACTAGAAGTTGTGGGAACTTTAACAAATTTCAACTCCGGCCAGCGGCTGTAGTAATCTATAAGGACAATACCATACTCTGAAACGCCACTGTCAGATAGTGTAAGAGGGCCAATGATGTCGATGGCCAATTTGGACCACGGTTTGGAGGGAACACTAACAGCTTGAATTGGGCTGGGAACTGTTACCTGAGACTTGTCACTTGCAGCACAATGGAAACAATCTCTAACAAAATGTTCAACTTGTTTATCAAGACCCGGCCACCAGAACTGCTCCCTAACTCTTCTCTTCATTGCACGCATGCCTATGTGGCCTTCATGAGCTAGGGTAAGTACTTTATCTCTCATGCTTACAGGAACCACAAGTGAAGCAGAACGATACAAAAGATCATTGATTATAGAAAGCTCGACAAAAACATGCTTAAACTTTCCAATGGATTCATCAAGGGAACACTCTCTAGTCCACCCTGTGTGAATCATACTCATAAGTTTAATGATATCCAAATCTGTGGAATAAGCATCTCTGCACTCACTCTCTAAGATGGCTCCACTGGATTCAGAAATGGCGTAACAAAACACATCATCACATTTTATGTCCTCACCATCATCCGTGTCATTGAAGCTTGGTAATCTGGATAAACAATCTGCCAAAACGTTCCGTATGCCAGGAACATATTCAACAACAAAATTATGCTCCAACAACCTATATTGCCATTTAGCAATTCGGGGAGTAGCCTTGTCCCCTCCTTTTGTGGTGAAAAGCTGGACTAAAGGCTTATGATCTACTCTTACAGTGAATTTTGAGCCCCATAGGTAGTGTTTAAAATGAACGATGCCCCACCAACAAGCTAAGGCTTCGCGTTCTATTACAGAGTATGTGGCTTCGGCACCCTTGAGACCCCTGGATGCAAACGCTACCACCTCATCCCTGCCATTCCTATGCTGCATTAGTACAGCACCCAGACCTTTCTGACTGGCGTCAGTCATGATTATAGTGTGATCATTGATGTCAAAAGGTTTAAGGGGAATGGCATGAGCAATTTCATTCTTGATTAGTTGGAATTCCTTGGTGCATTCTTTACACCAGTTAAAAATGACATTTTTCTTAAGCAGATTTCTCATGTGGAATGTTTTAGATGAGCAATTGGGCACAAATTTGGCATAGAACTCGATGAGTCCCATGAAAGATCTCAACTGTTCTTTGTCATTAGGAACACAAAAATTTTCTATGGCTTTAATTAGGCTGGTTTTAGGTTCAACACCCTCGGCAGATATTTTGTACCCCAAATAATCTACGGAAGTTACATTTATCTTGCATTTTTCAGGACTCAAAGTAACACCTTTTTCTTTTAATATAGAGAAAACAGTACGTAATGTTGCATCATGTTGAGTTTGATCCGAGCCATAAACTAGGACATCATCCTGAAATGCCATCACCCCAGGGATGCTCTTGAACATGCTTTCCACGATCCTCTGAAAAACTGCAGAGGCAGAAGCAAGACCAAACGGCATACGCTTGTATTGGAACAATCCTTCTGGAGTGATGAATGCAGTGTAATGTCGCGAATCGGGGTACAAGTCGACTTGATGGTAAGCCGACGTCATATCGAGTAAACTAAACTTTTTCCCATTCTTAAGGGTGGTGGTCATCTCAGTGATGTTGGGTAATGGGTGTTGATCAATCCAGATGTGGCGATTTAAATCGCGAAGATCAACACACATGCGCAGGGTTCCGTTGGCCTTTCGAGCTAGAAGATGGGAGAGACCCAATCGGATGATTCGATGGGTTCTATGACATCACTGGCACAAAGTTTATCTAATTCTTTTTTAAGTCCTTCACGTAAAGCCAAGGGTACTCTGCGGACTTTGTGTACTACAGGTTGGGCACTGTCACGTAATTTAATTTTGTGTTTAAAACCTTTAAATAAACCTAGTTTGTTATTAAAAATCTCAGGATAGGCAGATTCCCACGTTTCATCTTTAAGGGTTTGCACATAGACTAAATCTTTTTTTAGTATGACTTGATGCAATCCTACATTCTTAGCCATATAATGTGCTGGCGTATCCTCGGGAGGGGCTTCCTCTCCACCCCGAGTAACCACATGTCTATCACCTCTACAAAGTTCTCGTAAAACTTTAAAACATTTCATGATGACACAAATTTCCGTTCACGCGCAAGTTTTCGTTTTACTTCCTGATTTCAATCCACCAATGCCAGCGCGGCTCACACCAACCGACCTATCACAGCGCAGCACTGTCTGACGTCACTCTTCCTCCGCTCGCAGCAGTTCCCCTCCTTCTCAATTAACCCTTTCTCGCTCTCACATGTCCCAATCACACTCTGAAACAATTGTCCGTCCTACCGAACAATCACCTCTCTGACTGTCGGTCAACCAATGACCGATCAGCCTCTCAAAATTGTTGACCTCAATCTGGCAACTGTCTGTCCGCGAACGACCGCACAATCACCTCTGACGCAATCGATAGGATTCAAACGCTCAATATTCTGCATACAACAACCTACAACCAGCGTCGGTTATTCACACACTCACACGCCGCACCGTCACTTTCCGTCAGTTCTCATCAACCGCCGTCGTCCTCCTCTTACGATCCACTGAATCACCGTCACCCGGACTCTATGGGGCAAATAATCTCTTATCCTAATCTAGATCTCCCCTTGCTATCAGAGGAAACCATCCTCTGCTACCAACTGATAACGCTGCTCCTTATCTTATCTTTCCTAAGGATCTCCAGGTCGCCAGGATCTTTTTACCTGCTGAATAGCGTGAAGGGAAGAAAATCTTTTTCAGTTATGCAATTATTTTAGAATCCAGTTTACCTTAAATGACCACTGGCTCCAAATTCAATTTTGTGAATTTATTACTGCCAAAAATAACTGCACGTGCAAACACCTCAACACGAGGTTAAAGAAATAGATGGGCACTAATACAAATAGCATCCTACGCAGGAGTCTCATCCGACTCAGGATAAGAAGAATCGTTAGCTCCAGAAGTATTAGACAAGCGATAACTGCTCCAACCTCTATGTTAGTCTTCATTTACCTAGATAAGCATAAAACCCATTAGCTGACCCTACTCTATCACTCAGGTGACATACCTACTTAACGAGTTACCCAGGCAAGAGTAAAGAAAAGGTGTCAGCTGTGAAGACTTCCTAAGAAGTGCACTCACATAGCATTTCGAGCTTGGTCTAAGATGCTCCATCCTAGAATCCCTCTCTGTCTTTTCTCTCTGGTCTCCTCTACCTCTTCTCTACCTCCTCCCTCGGGGCACTGTCCCTAATACAAAAACCCAATACAATTGAACACGCCCTTGTCACGCCTCTTCGGCCAGGTCTTCCTTCTCGTACTTTTCCATCGAAACTCTTACTTCATCCAGGACGGTTGCGATGACCTTGAGTCTCAGGCACCTTCTCCGCTGAAAGTATAATCCCTGCATTCCAGTGTACTCCCATCTCAATGCCTCCCACCACCCTAACTCGTGAAACAAAGAGCCAGTCTTTCGCTAACGAGGCATGTGTCCTTGCACCTGCAACAGAAGATACGTTTCAACAGACTCTTCCCTTCTACATGGAATTTACAACTGTGCCCAGAGAGCCTTTCCAAGAGAAACTTTTTCTACCTACAAATAAGCTAACATAAGCACAAATCAGGCCTTTCCTTTACGTATATGCAGTCAGGCCTTTACACGATTTAAACACACAATTATGATCACTCCTATAAGCATTAGTTCATTACCCTTCATATGCAAAAAGTGAACTACACGTGCAACTTAATATAGTACACGTTTAAACTACTACATCTCGATTACACATGGCCTACTTCATTAATACATCGTTTGAGCACGTTTCAGTTAAGCATTACATTTGCAAAATTTTAATAGCACAATTACCCTCCTATTCACTCTAATGATGCAAGTTACGACTACATTTTACTAACCATTCATTGATATATAACTGGATATATGCGGGTACAGACTAACGATGATTATGACGCACCCCTACAATTTATTACGAGAGCATAACGCTCTATCACATCCATTCATTAACATGAAATAAAATGTATATCATAAATGCAGCATGTATCAAGCATGCCATTGTCAATGTTATGTGTTGGACTTCAATGGCCAGATCTCCCGGTACAGCCCCTTTGGAGGACACTAGATATGTCGAAGTGCAGTGAAGCTATGTTCAGGTGTGGACCCTTACCTGTAATCCAGGCCCAGGTCTTCCTCTCTCCATCATACAGACGGGCAAGTGTTTCTGGAAGCCACAATATCACTACACACTGGAATATGCAGTAGGCAAGTGCTGTCAAGTAGCTGTCACCTTCTCAGTGAAGTCTAGAATGCATAGAATCTGATTATTCTTTCTTATACTAAACTTAGAATTGCTCTGCAGCTAGGTGAGCACTGGCAGGTACTTTCTTTTCTCAGAGCATCACGGTAGTGTTTGTGACTGTGAAGTGACTGACAACGCGCACACTACTGTCGGCCCGCTTTAAAGTTTGCCGGACAGAGTACTGTGCCGAACAAACTTCTTGTCCTCCCGGTCTGTTCAGAGTTGAGAGGACGTTCATGTTTTTGCTGGTGATGCACACGCTGTCTCCATCAGTGGAAATCTTTCACTGGTGGCCCAAGGGACTTGGGGCCAGCGGTGGAAGAACATCAGACTATCTGCTCTATTTACAGCGGCCGGTCTGATGTACTTTTTTTCCTCTGCAGAACCGTCAGATAAAGCCTGGCAGTCCCAGACAAAAAAGCATTTTGAAGAAAACTCCCAGGATGTCAGGGTCATTAGCTTGTTTGGTGTTACACAACCAAACTCCCACGATGGGCGTTGTTTTTGTAAAACAAAAAGGCTTGTTGACTGGCGGCATGAAACATGGCAGACGCTCAGCAAACATTCAATGTCTTCAGAAGTGCTACCATGGCGGCGGCTCCTCTCAAGACAAAGAGTTCTCTGCCAGGCCAGCGGACAGTAGGTTAAGGATATCACCTCCACTCCCCTCAAACAGTAGGCAGGCCACCCGCCAAATCCCAAACGAGGGCCTAATTTTGTAGCGCTTTCACTTTTGCTAGTATGTCTTGCCTTGGATCTGTATTATTTATTTCGCAGATTTTAATTGGCTGATCCATTATCAGAGAGTTAGGCATTTTGACACTCAGCCTACTTATTCTAGTCACTTCTCTAGGGACACCAACATCATTTTGAAAGTTTGCACTTCCTGACGTGGCTCATTTAAGTATATCTGGTTTTAATGCGGAGTTATAACTTCAGGAAATGTTCCCATGCACCAAAGTGGTTGGCCTAGAAAACCACGTTGCATAAAGTAAACCACACGTTTTTGCTTATTATTAACAAGTATAATGTGGTACCTATCTGATAGGACTGTGTAATTGAATACAGGCGTTCCCTAGCTCTACGTCAGCAGCTTCCATCGACTGGACACATAGGCTGAAGCTGTATCACTGACCAGTAATAAAGCGATACCAAAGGGGATGATGGACGGAGCGTTAGAGCAAATCAACCACTCACCCCCAGTCAACTGATCTGGGTTTAATCCATCATCATTCTTTAGCTCACTCCACCACCCGAGGTCAGACATGGCCATATGCAAATCAGTCTGACCCTGTGCCTCATGGGAACAGTCCAGCCCAAACTGCCAAGCCATGTCTTCCCTGGACCGGAAACAAGCATCC
Source organism: Calotriton arnoldi (assembly GCA_963921515.1). Classification (NCBI taxonomy): domain Eukaryota; kingdom Metazoa; phylum Chordata; class Amphibia; order Caudata; family Salamandridae; genus Calotriton; species Calotriton arnoldi. The sequence continues at coordinate 2,046,142 of CAWUFW010001245.1, forward strand.
TGGGACCGGTTTCGGGTTCAAAACCCTCATCAGCCAGGCTATCTTGAATCCAGTGGCAAAGTGAGCAAGGGACCCACGTGTGGGCATACCCTGCCAACTTAGGGCGAACAAAGCTGGATTCAACCCAGATCTGTGACTGGGGGTGAGTGTTTGAAAAGTTTCAGCACTCCGTCCATCATCTCCTTGTGTTTGCTTTGTTCGCCCTAAGTTGGCAGGGTATGCCCAGGGTCAAGACTGATTTGCATATAGCTGTGTCTGAACTGGGGTGGCGAAGTGAGCTAAAGAACGATGATGGATTCAACCCAGATCTGTGACTGGGGGTGAGTGTCTGAAAAGTTTCAGCGCTCCGTCCATCATCTCTTTGTGTTCACTGACCAGTAATGCCATTTAAGATGAGATAGCCGCTTCCTGCTATAGTTTAATTACTGCATAAAGCACTGCATCAAACAGCTTTCCGACACTTGCGTGCTTAATGAGAAAAATGCCTATGATAACATACCAGAGGATGTAACTGTATGATTATACCAGCCCAAAGCTTTCTGGGATGGTGGATAGCGACAACCGCAAGCCAGGGCAGCTTCATAAAACGAAGAGTCCAGATAGCTGATGTGTTTGCAGGATATGGAGGCGAAGAATGACTAACAGTTGTATTGTGTCTCAGATGAGAGTTCCATGGTAACAGGAATTTCTGCTGCCAGGTGCAGAATGTCTCACTATTGAAAGCACAAATTGCATAGGAACACGTAACTATCATGTGGGCTGTGAATGCAAACGGCTTCAGCTAGTGCAGTGTCACAGAAAACCGTGGGCTCACTATCTCTCTTTCCTTTATTTGTTGGATTGTCATGTGCCAGTCTCTTGTGCAGGAGAACCTCCCAAATCAAATAATCTCTAGGCCTCATTTACAAGGCAATTGTGCCGCCGGGGCATAATTCTTTTTGACGCACCAGCGGCGCAGTGTGTCTGCTCATATTTACAAGGCCATGTAAAGTCACCCTGCGTGACTTTTCATGGCCTTGTAAATATGGGCCCCTTTCACCCATTACTCTGCGTGAAAGGGGAGTTCCATGGGTGTTGCTGTGGATGTTCCCACGCAACATGCATGGAACCTGACACATTCCCAGATTTACAAAATTAGGTACAGCTGGGAATGCCTCAGAATCCTGCGCCTCCCCAGGGGAAATGCTTTTATTTCTCCTCGTTTTTTCCTCTTTCTATAGAAAGAGGACAATGCCATCAATGATTGTTTTTGTGCAGGAAGGTATCCCTTCCTGCACAAAGACTATCATCCCCGCAATGCAGGCACCCTTGTAACATGACGCAAAGGTGCCTGCGCTGGCGCATGGCAGCCAATTGTGCACCAGCGCACGGGATAAGCACAAGGATGCGTAGTATTGTTGTTAACGCAACGCATCCCTGTGCTTTTAAAATGACGCACCTCAGCGCAGCAAAATGGCTTGCGGTGCCACGTTGCGTAATGTTTCTGTAAATGAGGCCCTCAGAGTATTAACAAATCTGTACGGACTTCATTAAGCTCCTTGTCAAAGTCATTAATCATAAACCATACTCCAGTATGGCTATCCTTGTCTAACAAAAACTCATTGGCTTGCGAACAAGCAGGGTCGCCAGCATGTATGTGCCTGTGAAGAAGGATCATAATTCAACTTTCCTCTCATGCATATCTTAATCAGAATCAGCACAACTCCTCGGCTTTACCTCTTACCACTCTTTCAATGATAGCCTTTATTGAGTTTTCAAATCCCACTATCCTTGCCTCCACTTCACCGGTGATGCTCACCAGCCTTAACCAAAGGTCACTCACTGCCACCATCAATCACCTTAAGATACAAATGCACATCTGTCTCCAAAGGAGGAGGTAACTTTGAGCCTCTATGCATGTCAATGGTGTGCACTCTTGAAAACGACCCCAGAATACTGCTGGGACACAATATCAAGGACAAAATGTCAACAACAACAAAAGTATTGAGGTTGTAAGTAAGTCTAGATTGTATATTCCTAACTCCACGTTTAAACTGTACATATATATTCAAGGTACATAGATGTAGAATTGGGAAAAGTAAATCTATGCTTCCCTATATGCACCTTCCCTTCAATATTTCGTCCCTCAATGTTCTGTCTCCATATTCTTGTATGAAGATATATAGGGGGGGTCCACATTCAGTAATACAGTTTATTTTAATAACTACACAAACGCCCCAAATGTACTCGCAAAAGCTTTGGAACCATCAAATGATCTTCCTCTAGGACCTCGACATCTTCCTTCAACTTCAGCCACACATTCAAAAGTATTCCTTCTCTCCAGAACAGCGACTAAATCTAGGTTTTCAGATGTCAACTTGGTCTCCTTCAGCATCCCCACCAATAGCACCACACCGACCAGACCCCTTATTGCCCCCACAGCGATTATACTCACCGGCCACTTCCCTCAGCAAACTGCGCAGCTTTTACTTTCTTCATGGTAATTCAATCAAGTTTTTAGCGACACATTTGTCACTGAGTCCTCATACCCAACTTCTGACCCTTTCAGCCCTTTAAATAAGAAGGTCACTGCATTCTGCTTATGTTCCCTACTCCTATCATACCTGTTCAAACACTCCCAACCCTCAGAAGTCCCACCTGATTGCTCTCTATGCTACAGCTCCTCTGTGCGACAGTTGGAGGGAAACATCCATTACAACGCAGTCATTACAACGACCTACCTTTACAACGCAACTGTTACAACGCAAATGCCTTTACATCGCATGCGATTACAATGCATGCCATTATAACGCATGTCACTACAACGCATGTCACTACAACGCATGCCATTACAACGCATTATAAGGTAAGTAATGGAGATTTTTTTAGTATTAGGGTGGGTATGGGTGTTGGGGTACATGGGAATAGTAATTTTTACCCCTACACTATCCAACACTTTCCCTACTGTTGCACTCACTGGAGTAGGAATAGTAATTTATACCCTTACACTATCCAACACTTAGTAATTTTTACCCCTACACTATCGAACACTTACCCTACTGTTGCACTCACTGGAGTGGGAATAGTGATTTTTACCCCTATACTATTCAACATTTACCCTACTGTTTGCCCTAAAAGTATTATGCGTTGTAATGGTATGCGTTGTAATGGTATGCATTGTAATGGAATGCGGTGTAATGGTAATTTTTATAAATGCATTGTAATGGCATGCATTGTAAAATCATGCAATGTAATGGTAGTTGCGATGTAAAGACTGCGTTGTAAAAGCATGCATTGTAATTGCATGCGTTGTAACATCATATATTCCTCTCTGTAGCCAAATGGAACAAACATTCTAACTTGGCAAGTTCTTTTGATATCACTACGCTGATGAATAGAGCTTTATCTTAAGCCAATGAACAGCCCCCTCTTAAACAACACACAATAGCCATCAAATGCCTATAAAAATACTTAGTGCATCTCAATAACAAGGTCAGCTACCTCCAACTCTCTAACTTTCTTTTCCTGAGGAATATCTTAGAATGTGTGCTTGCAAAACTGTTACATCAGGGAGACCAAATGCACCACTGATGACAGTCAGTTGGCTTCAAAACTGAGTCAGTATTAACTTGACATAGGTATGAATGAGCACAAATTGACCTGCCTGTCATATGCAACACAACTTTGTGATTGAGCATGGATGTCTGCAATGTCCCTCACCAATGAGAGCTTCCACGTCAGAAATGGTGTAGAAGATTTAAGGGGAGCAATAGTGAAATATGGGCCCTTTCAGGGGCCTAAAATGTCAGCCGTACTGTTAAACATTTACATCCAAAGCTACTGCAGCTTATTGAGCCACACACTAAACTTTCAGATGCTCACAAATGGAAAGTAGATTACCTTCCTGCTGGCAGCATATTCTGGAAGTGCTAAAAAAATCCTTCTGCTTAGCTTAGGACATCATATGGAGGTTATGACTTTAACACTAAAATATGGTGTACACCAATGCCCTAAAATATCAGACCCACAAGATACAGAAGCTACAAAACAAAACAGCAACTGTGTTTAAATCTAACCAAACATTAAAATAGCACCCCAGACCTGCAGTCATTCCACTGGAAAATGGTGGACTTAGTGAATAAAATCCAATGTTTCTTGTGCCCTTCATAAAGCAGTTTTGCAAACTTCTATTGAAGCCCAACACACTTCATTTATCTTAAGAGATACAAAAATAAGAAACACACTGAAAGACTGCTAACAGCTAGGGGCCAACACTCTGGAGCAGGCAATACCAATATTGCAGATCCAGATAGAGGGCCAAATTCATCATAGTGTTGTGTCTCCCTTGTGCCACGCAAGGAGGTGCAAGGGCAACACAACACTAAAGTTAGATTTATCAAGCCACGCAAGGCCACCTCGCGTTGGTCTGCATGGCTTGATAGATCTGGATTAATGCAGGGCTGCGCAAATCACTTCCTTGCGTTACTCTGCCCCAGGGAGGAGTTCCAAGGGTGAAGCGTGGGTGTTCCCACGCATCCACCCACGGATTTTAGCACATTCCCAGATTTACCATTAGTGGTAGACCAGGGAATGCGTGAAAATGCTATACCTCCCCAGGTGAGGTGTAACGAGGGGAAATATCTTTATTTCTCCTAGTTTTTTCCGAATATAGGACGTTACATCGCGGTGTTTACACCGCGATACCTTTACAACGCAGGCATTACAACGCAAGTCGTTACAACGACTTACGTTGGAGGGCGCTGGACTTAGGAATAGTATTATTTACTATTCCAACTCCAGCCTACGTTACAGTAGGGAAGGTGTTGGAATAGTAAATCATAGTATTCCTTAGCTTAGAGCGCCATCCAGCGCAAGTCATTGTAATGACTTGCGTTGTAATACCTGCGTTGTAAAGGTATTGAGGTGTAAACACCGCGATGTAACCGATGTTTCCCAGTTTTTTCCTCTTTCTATGTGTGCTTCTGCAGCAAAATACCTCTCAGGATTGTTTTTGTGCAGGAAGGTGTCCCTTCCTGCACAAAAACAAGCCTGCTTCAAATGGTGCAAGTGTGCCTGCGTTGGCGATAGGCAGTGAAAACGGTGCCAGCCCAAGGAAAGGACAGGAATGCGCTGTATGATGTTAAATACAGCGCATTCCTGCCCATTCCCTTCCACGCAGCGCAGCAAGGTGGCTCGCTGCGTTGCACTGCGTGAAACATTGGTAAATCTGCCCCCTAGTGACTACAAATACCGCAACGGCCTAAACATTTTCCTCTTAGAAAAGATATTGGGTGTGCTCTGAGGACTTGTCATAGGTGACCTCAACACACCTCTTAAAACTTAGCTTGGGCGGTTAACTGTCACTTAACTGGACTGCACAGTAAGTATGACTAGCACACTGATGCATTCACAGGGCTGAATGCACGGCTAGACAAAAATTATATAAATAAATGTAAAATAATGTCAGTAAATAAATAACATTACACACATTTCTTCTCCTTTTGTAACCTTTTCCTATGAGGACCGTTGGAAATTGCATTTATGTATTGGTGACGTGTTGCTCCTCACCTTGAGAAAGGCCTTCCATCAGTCAATGTCCAATTCCATGGCCTTTTCTGCATCTGAATTTGACCTGATCAATGATCATTGCTGAGAGAAAGCTGGATATGTTGTCAAAGCCTGTGCAACATCAGAGAACAGTAATAATATTCTGGGTTTGCAGCTCTGAACGGTCAAAGACACGCGGCATTGCTGCATTTCACACCATTCTGCCATCTGGGACTTGTAACCGTGGTATGATTTTGCGCCTCTGAAAAACCTGGCCCAAACCTATCGATTAATTCCAATGCGGTATTACCACATAATTTTACCTGGGGCACTAGGTATGAGCCCGTGTTAGCAGCCACTTGGCTTGGTTCAGTGAGGTGCCAATGTACAGTTACGGCCTCGTTACGAGTGCTCTGAAATTTCCGATGGGGCCAGAAATTCTGTTACCGACCCAGTCAAAAAATCTGAATGCGGCTGAGACACTGTGGATCTGTTTTGTTCGCCCCCCATACCCCCCTCACCCCCGTCTCCCCACCCTCCCCATCCCCCGACATAACTATCGAAAACTCCAAGGGCAACTACATGGGAAAATAGGTAATTACAGGATGACTCATACCCTGAATTACACCTGGTAGTTCCCCCACTTCTCAGTGGAAACTCGGGGCTCTAACCAGAACATCCGGTAATTCTGCTGCACTAGTAAAGCTGCTGTACTAGCAGCAGAATTCTCGGGTATTCAAAAGAAACCACATTATATTACTGTTCATTCAATGAATGAGTCCTTCCTGCCTGCATCTTCTACCCCAGCATCCTTGGGCATTTTCCTCCTCCTACCTTTCTGCCTCTCTTCTGTTCTCTTTCACCATATTCTGCTAGAAATAAACACCTAGAAGGATAGCCCAGTAACATTTAGCAGTACGGAAATATACAAATATACAAATACACCAAAGAAATGGAGTACTCTAATACATTTCAGCACAGACCACCCAACGCACGGCTCCACAACACATTTTTCTTTCATAGGTGCACTGGGGGGTATTTTTCATGTTTCTAAAGACGCATGGACTATAACTCTGGGTGCTTGGGGGCCTCTGAGCCGGGCTTCTGTCTACGCTCCAGCTTTCTTCATTATAACTGACAGTTGCTTGTATTCCCGGCGGTACCAGTTTTCAGTATGTGCTCACTGCAGTGATGACTAGCTTGTTGAAGCGAGAATCATATTCATTCATAAGCCTGTTCCCGTGACTTGTCGCGTGAGTCATACCTGCTTTCCATTTTCCTACCTTCGATCGTCTTTGTTCGCTTTGACAGAGCAACACTTATATTTTTATGTGTTCGCCGAGAAGGTGTAGGGCATTATTTTCTCACTCAGGAATTGTTCTGGTTCACGTCTCGCCATTTAACTTCTGTGGTTTATGTTTTCTTTTAACCTTACGCCCCACATTCCTTTCAGATTTCTATCACATAATTTATATCTCTTGATGGAAAAATGCTTTAACGCTTTTTATAGCCTTCGTCATGATCTTAAACAACGTATTACATTTTTTTTTAGTTTTGGTCTGTGTCCTCCTACTGCTTTATATTCATGAGGGAGCAAATGATCACTTGAATCCACCACACTGAGCCTTCTAAAACACTATTTTGTCCGGGAGGGTGTGCATTTTTTTGATTGGGCAGTGTCAGGCACATGGTTATAAATAGTATAATGTCACAGCCTAACGACTTTCATCTACTAAATGGATTAGGTAAATGTGAGAAATTGGATCATTGGTTGAGGGGGTGAGACCCTACTCAGTTGTGCTTCATCCAGTCAGCAACATTGGTCATGCACCTTCGTGAGTTGTCCTTGGACGTGGCGAGGTCTTCGAATGTCGTCGGCATAGGAGATGATCTTCAGCGTGTGCGTTCTGATGATATCGGCCAGGGGGGTCATGTAGGTGTTGAAGAGGGTGGGGCTATGGAAAGAGCCTTATGGTTCACCGCAGATGATGTTCTTGGGATCCGAGGAGTGGGGAGGGAGTTGGATGTTCTGAGTTCTTTCAGCGAGGTAGGAGGCGATCTATTTGAGGGCATCTCCGTGGATTCTGATTTGGTGGAACTTGTTGATCAGGATCTGGTGGGAGACCATGTTGAAGGTGGCCAAGAGGTTGAGGAGGATGAGAGCCGCAGTCTCTCTGTGGTCCAGGAGGGCTCTGATGTGGTCGGTGGCTGCTATCAGGGCGGTCTCGGTGCTGTGGTTGGCTCAGAAGCTGGATTGGGAGGAGTCCAGGAGGTTGTTGTGTTCCAGGTGTCTGGTCAACTGTCTGTTGATCGCCTTTTCGAGGACTTTGGCCGGGAATGGGAGCAGGGATATCGGAAGGTAGTTCTTCAGTTGTTCTGGGTCTGCAGAAGGTTTCTTCAGGGGTGCTTTCACTTCCGCATGTTTCTACTCTTCTGAGAAGGAGGCCATGGTGATGGATATGTTCAGGAGGTGTGTCAGCTCTAAGCTGATTGTCTTGCTCCCAAGGTTGAAGATGTGATGGGGGCATGGATTGGTGGGTGCCCCTGAGTGCATGGAGTTCATGATCGAGGCGGTATCTTGTGTGATGAGAAGGTGCCAGGTAGTGACACGGAGGTCGAGGTTTATGTCTGTGGGTGTGAGCTGGTCGAGGCTGTCATTGATGGAGAGCTGAGGTTTCAAGTCCTTGCAGATGACTGCGATCTTCTCGTGGAAGAAGTCTGCAAGTGTTGCGCACAGTCCTAAAAGCACAAAAGCAGACAGGCTTAACTTAGAGGAAATGTGTAACAAATTTGTGAAGCACTCAATCAGTAACAAAGTGTAAACACAACACAAGAAACATACCACACCAATCTAGAAAAATAGAGTTCATTTTAGTAAATAAGATGCAACAAAATCAAGGGCAGATTTACAAGCCCCTTGCGACACTTTTGCGCTGCTGTTGCGTCACTTTTGTGACACAGTGGCGGCGTAAACAATGCAGCCAATTTATAACGTGACGCATCTAGGGAGATGCGTCACATTGTAAAGCCCTGCATCACATTATAACTGCATCAGGTATAATGTATGCAGGGTAGGCATTCCCACGCAGAAAAGCCTCGTAGAAGTGACGCAGTGAAATCTACAAGATTTCACTGCGCCACTTCTAGGATGCCACTGCATCACAACCTTACGCCTGCTTAAAGCAGGCATAAGGAGTGACGCAGTACAATGAGTACAGGCCTCCCCATGCATTGTTGAAGTTGCATCATGTTTGCGATACGACTCCAGCAATGTGTGACTTTTGGGCCAACAGATGCGTCAGAATTTCTGACGCATCTGTCAATCCTTGTGCCATGGTGCACCGTATTGTAAATACGGCGCATCCATGGTGGCACAAGGGTATTTTAGGCTGGCGCAGGGAAACTGACGCATCTCTACAGATGCGTCACTTTCTTGTAAATCTGCCCCGATATCTTTAGAACTGGAGATTTGTAATTGCAAAGTCTTAGATAAAAGTAGCACCAAAAAGCGCAAAGCGCCAAATGGGGTTATCTGGTCACGCCGGAATGGGACAAAGTCACAAGTTCAAGCTGACTGCGATGGAGCGTGGGCCGGGTACAGGATTGAGGTTGGCCCACTAGGCAAGGTACCTGGTTGTACTTGGACTGAGATGTGAGGCCCTACGTCATGCTGTGTCTAGTTGCGTAGGTTCCGATGGGGCCGCCTATGGTTTTGTGTTGATTTGCGCTGCATCGCTTCTGATGAGACCGTCGATCAGGAGCTGCGAGAGTCTGAGATGTGAGACCCTGCGTCAAGATGCGTCGTGCTGTGTCGGTTCTGATGAGAGTGTCAATAATGGGCTGCGAGGTGTTGCAGTGTGAGGTTTTGTGTCAAGCTGCGTTGAGTTGTGTCACGTTGCATTGGTTCTGAGAGAACCCACAGTTGGGCCAGGAGAAGAACACTCTGATGTCAGCCAAAGGTCCGGGGTGACCTCTTAGAGATGAGGACTCACTTGAGCAGAGGCCAGCAGCAGGGCACAGGCAGGTCCAGTTGAGTTTGGGCAGCTGGGCAGATGCAGGACAGGTCTCTGGAGCTTGGTATGTCCTTGAAGCTCAGAACAGGAGGACAGTTAGCTAGCCCTTGGAGTCACTCTGGTGGTTCTGGGTTCAAGGAGCTGGTCCAGTTGTCCTTCCTCAGGCAGCAGGGCTGTCCTTCTTGCAGCAGAACAGTCCTTCTATCAGCAGGGCAGGAGAACAGCCCTTATTCTGAGTCTTCCACAGGTCCAGAAGTGATCTGAAGAGTTGGTCTTAGGGTCCAAGATTTATAATGGATGCCAGCTTTGAAGTGGGAGAACCTTCTAGACTTCCCAACACATCTGGTTCTGGAATTTCCTTCATTCACCAATCATAGCTCCGAGGGGTCTGGGGTGACAATAGACTAGCATGAAGTCCTTTCTGAGTATGCTGAGGCAGACCTTTGAAGTACAAGTGTGTTATGTGACAGCTCCACCCCTCCCATTAGGTCAGGATCACCCATACTGCCAATATCCAGTCCCCCTTTGTGATGCTGTTTGGGAGGAATTCAAAAAGGCCAGCTGACAGCTACACCTAGTCATGTGACCCAGGATACAGGCTGCAGGCACCAAATGGTTACAACAATAAAATTAAGACTTTCTAAAAGTGGCATTTTCAGAAATGTGACTTAAACTCCGACTTTACCATTAGAGAGAGTTTTAAATTACAATTAATTTAACTTAAGACATTCCTACCTGCTCTCAACCAAAGTTTTCACTTATTACATGTAATAAGTGAACTCAATGTTATTCTATAGAATAGGTAGTCCTTGCAGTAGTGTAAAATGAATTTAAAAGTTTTTGACTACCAGGACATGTAAAACCTAAAACTACATGTACCACTTTTTAAATGCTCTGCGCCCTGCCCTAAGAGCTGTTTAGGGCCTACCTTTGGGGTGGCTTGTATGTTTTAAAAAGGAAGGTTGAGGGCTGACAAAAGGGTTATTTTGCCAGGTCGAAATGACAGTTTAAAACTGCACACAGGCTGCAATGGCAAGCTTGAGACATGTTTAAAAAGGCTATCTAAGTGGGCGTCACAATGAGTCCTGCAGCGTTTAATTTACAGGTCCTGGGTACATGTAGTACCACTTCACTAGGGACTTACAAGTAAATTAAATGCACCAATCAGTTGTAAGCCAATTGTACCATGCTTTAGGGAGAGAGCGCAATCACTTTGGCACTGGTTAACAGTGGTAAGGTGCACAGAGTCCGAAAGCCAACAAGAACGAATTCAGCACAACAGGAGGGGGTAAAGGCTAAATATGGTTTAATGTCCAAACTACCATTGAACAACAATAGGGAAATGTGGTCACCTAGGATTATCGCCTCCACAAACATAGGCATGGCTCTAAGGATTTGAGGACTCACTCTATGTATGTCGTTTTGTCTACTCTAGAATTCCCTTAAATAACACATTTAAAATACAGTTATAATTACAAATCAAATGAAAAAAAACACCTTGAAATTGGTCAGTTATTTGTAGTTTGCACCCCTGCCAAGAAAACCATAACTTGCCCATCAAACAATATACTCATGATGTCGCACATTATGTGACAGCTGGAATTCTGTCATGTTGATGAGTTTCCAAAATGAAGAAAATCAGCCTGATGAACTCAAGCTGACAAAACTTCATTTTGTAAAAGTGTCGAAATACCTTTTTCACAAAAATAGTAGAAGTCTGTTTAAAAAAGTAGATGTTGTGGTACTCTTTCTTCTATGTCTACTGTGACCCGAAAGTAAAAAAAAGATAAAGATGAACAGGGAAACAGAAGAGGACAGCGAGCTGAAGGTAAGAAGAGTAGAGGTCAAGGTTTCCATGGTGAAACCATGGATGGGGTAGGGGAAGTAGTCTGAAGAAAACAGAAAGAAAGGAAACTGAAAATGGGAGTGGGAGTAGTACTAAGGGTAATAGGAGGCGGCAGAAGAATCGAAAGGTAAAACGGGGAAAAGGTGGGAACCCCCACTTAAAAACCAGACGTATGAGAAGAGAACCTCTCCACTTAAAAGCCACAAAGAGAAAAACTAGCATGAAGAAACAAATGTTTCTTCAAGAATGGCTTTCACCAGTTTGGTTTTGTCAACCTGACAAAAATCATTCTTAAAGAAAAATGTATCAATAATGATTCAACAAAATAAAATTGTCAGAACCATTTTCTTTATGTGAATTTTTCATTGAAAACATATATAGCCATAACAGACAACAAAACAAATGACATTGATGGCATCACTGGGGACATTACATATCATCTTAGCAATTATATATTAGATTATGTCATTATGGATACAGTATTTTACCTTTGTTGGATTAGGTCCTGTTATTTAATGATGTTAGGTTGTAAAGTTCTGCTATTTTTTACATTAAATTTTGTCAGGCCCTAAGCACTGCTTTCAGTAAAAGGGGTATGATTTTCATGGCGGGGTTGAGAGTCATTGCTTATGCACTAATAATATTTGGACAATTTTTATTTATATATTTTTTTTATAATATCTTTTTATTAAGTTCAAGCAAAGGAGCAACATAGCAGTACAGTTATAGAAGTACATGACCATCATTTCTTTACAAAATCCGGTAGGTATCCCTCATTTCCCTACACAAGGTATCGCCGGGTAGATTCACCTTTATTGTCCCTGTTTCTTCCTTACATGGTACTTAGGATAGATCTGGGTTGGGCTGTTTCCCCCAGTGGGGGCGTGCAGGGATACCCTCTGTACGCATTCCATTTGTCCCATATTTTCCCCCATTTCTTCGGACATCCCCAGCTCACCTAGACTGACTTCTCCATCAGCATACATCCGTCCATGTCTCTTTTCCAGTCCCGTTGGGTCGGTAGGTCTTCTGACCCCCATCTGCGGGCTATGTTTCGTTTCGCTACCATCAGTCCCAGGGTAACCCAGGTCTGGTCTGTTCGTCCCACATCATAGTCCTCCCAAACATTCAATATGCACCACTTGGGGGAGGGTGCTAGTTCTGTTCCCACAATCCCAGAAATACAGGATAGAGTGGCTTCCCAGTAGTTTTGGATTCTTTGGCATGCCCACAGAATATGAAAGAGCGACCCTTCCTCCCCACAGCCTCTGTGACAGAGCGTGTCAGCTTTACTACCCATTTTTTGCAATGTGTTACAGGAAATGTACGCTCTGTGAAGGATTTCGAGTTGGATCAATCTGAAGCGGACCCGAATGGCCACTTCTCTAGGGGATGCCAGGGCTTCCAGCCAGTCTTCCTGTAAATCACTAATGTCATGTCCCCAGTGGTCTTTCAATCTCATCATAGTGTCGGGCATGTTATTAATGAGTTTTTGGTTCGTCAGGGATATTGCCCTGCGAGTTAAATGTTCTTCCAGGAGCCGACATTCCAGCGGTGAGGATTCAGGTATGGACTCTCCCCGGGGCACCACCGCTCTTATGGCATGTCCGATTTGCAGGTAGCGAAAAAACTCTGTCTGGGCCAGTTTGTTCGATTGCTGCAATTGCTCGAACATTATCATGTCCACCCCTGTTTTTATTTATATTCTTGAAACATATGAGATGAACAGGTGAGATGAACAGGTGAGATAAACAGAACATAACTTCCCTTTTTAGTGAATTGCTGGAATTTTTGATGATATACTACATCCATCTTCCCTAAAAGCAACCCCTGTTGCGTGCGCTGCGTTGGTTGGAGAAGGGCCGGGATATGACCAGGCTCTTCACTCAAACCTTTGTGGACAACCAAGCCTCATTTTCTGCAAAGCACACTCATTGATGGCAGCAGGTGGAATGCAAAGTCCACATATGTTGTGGTGGACAATACAAGAAAATTGGAGAGGAGCAGATGGAAGAACATTTCAAGAAATTTCATCAATGAAATAAAAAAAAATGATATAGGCTGTTAGCCACAACAGTTGTTAAAAAAAAACAGTGAAAACACCCCCCAAAAAACCTAAAAATTACCAAACAAGTGTCACAAGATTTGTTCTACTGGGAGCCACCAATAAAAATGAATGAAAGAGTTTGCCTCTATTAAGTATTAGGCCACACGGGACTGCCCATGCAGTTTGGGTTCAGGGAATAGCTGCATTTGGTATATGATCAAAATATCCCAAATAATAACTTACAATGAAAAGGTTAAAGTGACATTTTGGTTAAGTTTCATTAAAACACCTTAATGTATGTTTAGAAAACAAATCTGAAATTTGCTTAAACATAGATAACTACAGTTAAAGTGCAGGTCATAAATTAAAACCGAAAAGCTACTGAAATTTTCAAGTTATGGATGAGACTATAGTCCATATTGTATACAACAGCAATGCAAACCATAACTCACACCAAAAATAAAATGTTTATCACATCACAACAGACCAATAAATACCAACTCTTAAAAACAAAGAGCAATCAAATAACAATACAAAGTGTAAGCAATACTACGTTCATATTCATCTCATTCATAGTTTTATGTGTAATATAACTTGTAATCTCATCTATAAGATTAATTATATTTGTAATTGCACCTGTCACATCAATGAGATGATGACCATAGTACTTGGTGTGGTTAGTTGTAGGTAGATGTAGTATATCATCAAAAAAATAAAAATTCACTGAAAATCTTTGTTAAGGGTAAATTAGGGTTACATCTCATACAACATCATCAATTACATCACTAATGATATCTCAAATCACATGATTCATGACATCAAAGTATTTTTCAGAATCTGTATTAGTACTGATTGCATCAATTGTAATTTTGCTTAGATGGCCCTTTTGAATTTGTCAATGCAGCTAATAATAGATATGTGTAAATTGTTCACATTCTTCAATTCTCGTGTCATTTCACAGATATAGGTCTCAGACCTACTGAAATAAACCCATATGCCCAATTATTGATCTCAGATCTAAGAAAGCCTTTGAATTTATCAGTCTGATAGCACTATTTCCTTTTTTTCTATTGTTCATTTTATGCCTTACCAAATTGATCAATATAGCTTTAAAAATTTCAAAGATATTTTCTGGACTATTGCAATTCTGTAATCGGAATATAGTGCCATATTTTTGGATGCCATTCTCCTAAGGCTGGTCTCATTGTGGGGCATATTTACAAGCCCCTATTGCCACCACATTGTCACATTGAGTGGCATTGTGATGGCGATAGGGGCCTCGCCTTATTTACAAGGCAGCGTTAAGCCACTTAATGTGGCTTAACAATGCCTTGTAAATAAGGCACCCTTTCACGCTGTATTTAGTGTGAAAGGGGAGGGCAATGGGTGTTGTGGTGGGCATTCCACAGCAACACCCATTGATTTTGTCGCTACCCCCTATGTACAAGGGCAGCGTAAATAGGAGACAGACCCAAAATTAAGACCAGGAAAAACCTGGTCTTAAACAAGCGAAACAAGGAGAAATGCTTTATTTCTCCTCATTTTTGCTGTTTCCATGTGCGCTGCCTTGTGCAGCACACATAGAAACTGCAAATTGCCTATGATTGTTTATGTGCAGGAAGGTCCCCCTTCCTGCACATAAACAATCATTTAAAAAAAATGCCATTTTGAAACTTCTATGTGTGCTGCATTAAGCAGCGCACATAGAAGTTACAAAACAGCATTTAAAAATTGTTTATGTGCAGGAAGGGGGACCTTCCTGCACATAAACAATATTCCCGCCAACGCAGACACCCTTGCACTATGCTGCAAGAGTGCCTGCGTTGGTGCTAGGGAGCTGAACTCAGCGCCAGCGCTAGGGAAAACGCAGGGGTGCGCCGCATTCTTAAGAATACGGCACATCCCTGCGTTTTCAGAATGGAGAAGCGTGGCGTTAGCAATGTTTGCTGAACGCCACGCTTCTCCATTCTGCTGTAAATATGCCCCTATGTGTGTATCTTTGCCTATTTACACTCCTATTAGCTCAATAAAAAGAGCAAAACATTTTGGCTAAGAGGACAATCCTGAAGTGTACCTGGTGTGATTGCAACTGACGATGTTATCTCATTCTTGATTATTAGAGTTGCTCTGGAATTTTTGTCCCTTATTTTGACAGCACTGATATATCATTAGGGTCATTCATTTTTTCTACATTTGCCCATGAATTCCTCCATCTGACATTGTTATGTGCATTTTAACAGTCTGTAAAAAGACTGCTCTGAGACAGGATGACAGACATGGACTCACTGCTTCTCCGATGGACCCCGCCCCCATTCCACCTCCCCTCGGATTTCGAGCGGCCTAACACACCCACACTGGGCAGCTTGCCGCTCCTTGATGGCAATACTAATACAGAGCTAAGCGAGGACTGAAATTTGGGATACTATGGGAATTTCACCCCGGAGAATTATGATCCCCATGATATCTTTCACGGCACACATAGAATACAATGGTGGTGCTCTTTTGGCCAATGTATCAATGAATAGTAAAATCTGCCACAGGTGGCCTCCAACAGCTATGATATTCTATGAGCTGGAGGAGTTTATCTGCAGAAGAGGGAGAAACACACATACCTATTGTTTTTGCTAATGACATCAGTATCTTCAAACCACTGAGCAACGAGTGAGAGATATAGAGGAGTGATAAAGAGAAAAACACAGAATGAGTGAGAGAAAGAGAAAAGAGAAAGAGGCAGAGACAGAAAGGGACCGAGAGAATGAGAGATAGAGAAGTCTACATAGAAAGCAGAGGACAACAGGGAGATTAGGAGAAAAAAATTGAGAAATGGAGTAAGAGGAGAGACAGAGGAAGAGATGGTGACGGAGTGAGAGAAAGGAAAGGTGAGATAGAGAAAGAGGGAGCCGGTAAGGCAGAGGTGGAATAGAGAGAGAGAGAGAGAGAGAGCAGAGTAGATACGATAGTAAGAAGAGGCATAAATGGCTGAGAAATTGAAGAGTGCAAAACCATAACGACAGTGAAGAGAGAGACAGAGCTAGAAAGAGTGAAGTTGATTAAGTTATTGTTAGAGGTCAATGGGCTAAGGATTGCTGGTGACCAGAAGTATCCAAGTTTTAGAATGTGCAGTAAATGGCAGGATGTTTGCAACAGATTTTTATCACAGTACTCCGCTGGCTAGGTTTGTGCTATAAAAATATGTAAGGAAACAGGCTTTTTGCAGGTTCCCCCCACTTTTTGCCCCCATTTTGACTACTAGCTGCTGGTTTTTCGACTCTGAGAGTGCACTGAGGCCTGCTAACCAGACCTCAGTCCCAGTGTTCTAACCTCTTACAAAGTGTATGTTAAATTGGCTATTCCCAATTGGCAAGTACTGACTTACTTATAAGTCCATAGTATAGCTACCCAGGGTACCAAGGGCATGTAAAGCAGAGTGTCCACCCAAGGTGCAGCACTGATTTTGCCACCCTGTGTGTGACAAAGTGCAAAATGGCTTCCAAGCTGCTACTGCAGACTGGAAGGGTTGTGTTTACACTGCCAGTTTGACGTTGCCATTCAACCCAATGGCAAAGTCATCACTTCCCTTAACAATATATTTGTCTCCCCTAAGGAAGGCCTAGAGAGCCCTAAGGCAGGGAGCTGTATATTATTAAGTCGGACATGTATGCTTATATATGTCCTTGCAGCAAAACCCCTCAAATTGTCATTTTGCTGTGTTAGTAGCCCCATTGGCTAATGTAGTGTTACAGGTTAGCACCCCAGTCTGACTAACGTCTGACTGGGACTACCTAACTGGGTACTGAAAGGTATCAAATTAATCTTGGCATCAAACCTGACCTGATGCCCAGCTCGAATATAATGTCACTATTAAAGTAAAGCAACTTTTGGAAAGTTGCCACTTTGTGACCCACCTGGTCCAGTAGCCTCACACGGGCACTGGCCCACAGACAGCATTCTGCCCGTCTGAGGAGTCATGTGAATGACTTCCAGGCTCGAAAACAATATAAGCCCACAGCAGAGAGAGGTGTCACATCCCCCCTTGCTGGAAGCCACTATGGGTGTTGGCCCAAAAGGCAAGCGTCAAAGGCGAAGCTGCCTTTGGTGGGCAAATGGTGATAACACTCCTGAGATGCTGTCCTTTGTTTAGGTAGACAGGCTGGAGAAAGGACTAGCGAGGGAAAACCAGTGCCAAAACCAGTTTTCCCATGGGCATGTAGACCACAGGTAGCCACACCTCTAGGGTGGGCAACCAAGCTCCTAACAGCAGAGGAAGTGTGCTGACATTTTGGGAGTGGGCAAACTAGCACACTCTGGGATTCTTAGGTGCCACACATTGCTGGAAAGTTGTCACCAGAATGGGGGGCCTAGTAGTCCATTGGCTAGTGACAGCGTGTCCTCCTCGGGCCCTTACTGGAATAAATATTGCACCCCCTGGCACCCTGAACCTCAGATCACATCAGAACTGGAACAAGGACTGAAGAAGGACTGCCCTGCTGCCCCTGGACTTTCCAAAGAGAGGCTGCACCATGTGCTAGACTGAACCTGCTGCAGTTTTGGGCTAGCAAAGTTGGAACTGTGCCTGTAGCTTCTGGCATGGGGAAAAGTTGTACCCCAGCCCCAGAACAAAGCAGTGACTCCAAGGATCAGTTGGTTGTTCCCCTGGTTTCAGTCCCAGGTTCAAAAGAGCATAAGAAGCCAAAACCAGCAAGTTGGTAGCCACTTCCACAAACTTTCCACTGACTGCCGCTAGGCACCCCAAGGGACCGATCCTCAACAGCCAAAAGTTGCACCCGCGTTGGCCGGACCTGGGAGTGTTGCAAAGTCTGGATTGGTCACCCAAGAGGGACACTAACGCCCACTAAAGGATTTTGCTCCAACCACTGTGTTCGGAGACCGGTAGCCCAGCAGCAGCTGGCCTTCTACTGTCTTGAAGAGGACTTTGTGGGACCCCGACCTCTATGGCCAGAGTTGCCCCACATCACCCGGCGACCAAGGAATCACCACAAAGGCACTTCCATTGACGGCACAGCAACCAGAGCATCTTTGAGCATCTTTTCATTCTGTATCCCCAGCATCAGGTCCCTTCCATTAAAGTCTATGGCGGTCATACTGTAAAGTTTGGAACTGGACTGAAAATACTCTGGTGGCCAGGTAACTCTCCAAATTTACTCCATTGGCCCCCCAGACCTTCATCTTGTTGGATTCGGTTGCTCAAGCGGGGCCGGAGATGCCAAACTAACTTTTACAAACTTTTGAAAAGTTTACAAACTTTTTGTTGACCAATGCTTGTTTGTGGTTGAATTAAAACCTTAAAAAATCTGTTTCCCCAGAACCCTCTGGTGAATTTTGCTCATCAAGGACTCAAGAAATTCATAAAAATATAATCAATTTTTATAAACTGGGGTTGTGTTTCTTTCGTGTTGTGTGGCTTTGTTTCGTTGTTTGGTACTATAATGCTTTACACTAAGGGCCTGATTACGATGACGGTGGGACTGCCACCAACAGCCCGTCAGTGACGATCCCACCATCATCATAATGAAGATTCCCGCCCGCCACATTAGGATGGTGGACGGATGGGTGGCAGTCAGAGAGACCGACCGCTACGGATCGACCATCGGAGGGAACTTCAATCCCTACATTGGTGGCGGTGCCTGCCAGGCACTGCCGTAGGGATTATGATTTCCCTCCCCGCCAGCCATTTCATGGCAGTTTACCAGCCATGAAAAGCCTGGCGGAAAGGGACATTGGGGGCTCGTAGTGGGCCCCCCTTGCCCCTTGGTCTTCAGTTGTGGATTTAAGGGGGCACCTATGGTGCCCCCTTACATATCCCTGCAACATGTGGCAGGCACCGCATGATGTATGCCACGTAGTGCAGCAATATGTGTAATGTCAATTTTTTGTACTGCAGCATGTGCTTCAGACAGCAGCAACCGCCACAATACAAAATATAGACATTGCGACTGCCGTGGTGGCTGTCGCATCCTAATTCGGCTGGCGGGACCGCCGACTTGTAGTCGGGCGGTCCCATTTCTGAATGGATGGCGGTCGGACATAAGTCCGACCGCCATCCTAATGAGGCCCTAAGTTTTGTTCAAGCCTTGCTGCTTGAAAGCCATAGCTACCCAGGGCTGAGCTTAAAGTTGTTTAAATGGGCATTACTGGACTCAAGACAGTTTTTGTGAGAGTATTCCACAGTAAGGCTAAACAGCCATACCATATAGTACACCCAAATCCTCACAAAATACCTTATACGTGCATAAATCCATACATACATACATACACCCCTGACTGCGCTTGCTAATAAAGGCCATGATTACTTGTCAGTTCACTAATATATACACGTTCATTATTATTTTTTCTGACTAATCACTAGACAGTGCTGGGGTGTTACTAAAATATGCAGTTGCTCAGTCTGAATACAAGGTAAGGAGCTTTCATTCACATTGAGTGGGTCATCACATGCTGATTCAAGCAGCAGTGTGATTTTAAAGGCTCAGTGTCAGTGCCTCACTCTTCTACTTTGTGTTATGAAGTGAGGCTAATTGTATGTTTAATCAATGCTATATTGTGTTCCGTTAATAATTTATTTATTGATTACATTAACATAATTACATCTGTTTGTTATGTATTTATATTTCAATGTGGTTGCCAGTCAGAGCACAAATAAATCAGGCAGTTTGTCACAGCCAACAGGTTATAACAAGCACTGTAAAGAATAAGAATATTTAAATGTAAAACATTCACAAGCAATGATCAAAAAAGAGGGTAACAATTTTACAAATCCATTATTAACAAATGCTACTACACAATTCCCTGTAATTTGAATAAAACAAAATCTGGACTAATCGCAACATCCCACATCCCATAATTATAATCTAATGCACAGCGGATACAATGGTTCTAATTCCAAAAAGTATAAATAAAACAAATAAGGCATAACCAGCTACAACATGGATCTTAAATCAGTTGTTAGACCTGTTAGCCTTAGGGTGGTCTTGCCCTCCAAGTTTTTGCCTCTCCTCCTCCATTTTGCTGGACCTATTTTTGTTGGCCGTAGGCCTCTGTGCACTTTACTACTGCCAACCAGTGCTAAAGTGATGTGCTCACTCCTTTGAACATGGTAATATTGGTTTATCCACAACTGGCATATTCAGTTTACTCATAAGTCCCTAGTAAAGTGTGCTACAGGTGGGCCGGGGCCTGTAAGTTAAATGCTACGAGTGGGCCTGTAGGACTGATTGTGCCACCCACTCTAATATCCTTTTAACCATGTCTCAGGCCAGCCATTGCAGAGCCTTTGTGGGCAGTTTTAAACTGCCATTTCGACCAGGCAAAATAACCCTTTTGCCTGGCCCAAATCTTCCTTTTTAATACATGTAGGTCACCCCTTAGGTAGGCCATGGACAGCCCCAATGGCAGGGTGAAGTGTATTTAAAGTTTTGTGCATGCACTTTTAATTTCACATGTCCAGGTAGTTAAAAACTCTTATATTTGTTTTTGTACCACTGCAAGGCCTATCTCTCCCATAGGATAACATTGAAGTTGCCTTATTAAATTTTATAAGTGTAATTTCCAAATGGGAAGACATAATTGGTTCAAGTTTGGTGTCTCTGGAATCACAATTTAAAATCCTAACTTATGGTGAAGTCAGATTTTAAATTGCATTTCTGAAAATGCCACTTTTAGAAAGTTGGCATTTTCTTGCCTTAACCATTTGGTGCCTGCAGCCTGTCTCTGATCATATGACTAGGTGAAGTTGACAGTTGGGCTTTGTGTATTCCTCCTAGACAACCACACACAATGGTGAGCTTAAGGGTGACTGAATGGGCCATCACTGGCAGGATGGGAGGAAGGAGCTGGGCACAGCCCCACTTATACTTGAGCAGGTTGTGTCTTGCCTCCACAGAAAGGGCTTAACGGCCCTGCATTGTCGCTTCAGCCAGCTTGGAGCCAGGGCAGGGGAGGCAGAAAATTCCATGCACTTCAAAACCACTGTCCAGAAGCTGCTCCCACCTTCCAGAACCAGGGCACCAGTGTATAAAAGAAGGACCTCGGACGCCAACTCTTCAGTACACTTCTGGACCTGTGGTACTGTGCCAGGAAGGACTGCTGTGATGCTGAAAGCACTATGCTGGACTGCTACACTGAAGGAGATGCTGCTCTGCTGCGCTGACCTGCTGCCCTCTTGACTGGGGAGGAAGAACTGGACCTGCAACCCGTGTTAAACCCAGGACTCCAGAGTGACTCAAAGGGCTAGTCTGCTGGCCTCCTGATCTGAACCTCAGGGACATAAAAGGCTCCCCTCCAGCTCTGGGACCCGTCTTCAGTAAGTTCCTAACCCCCCAAGTGGTGCCCCTCAGGTCCTACACCCTTGGTGCAGCTGAGTAGGCATTAAATCATGCTTTTGGGCTCTTTGCGACCGTGGACGGGCCCGTTCACACCAGAACCATGCCAGACCCACCGAAAATCAGCGTGACCTGCTGCCAGTCCGTCTCTTCGCACAGCAAGCATCAATCGCTGCAGAGGGCCGCCAACGCGTCCAAGATGCCCGACCTGCTCTTCACGCCCCGCCAACCACCACCAACAACCATCTCCTTGCGGCCCTCTGCAACGTGAATGGGACATTTGCCACAAAACTTGAGAAGGTAACATTTCAGCTGGACTAATCTGGAACTGTGTCCAACCCGTGCTCATCACGGTCGGCCTGAACTTTTGACTTTCACCCAGGCCAGCGCGACCAGATAGCCGCGATTGGTGCTATATGCTTTTAGGCGCTAGATATCAGTTTAGGCTTTAAAAATTCATAACTCCGGTTGTACAGATTAGATTTTTGTTGCTTTGATCTTGTTTTATTTATTAAATTTAGCTCTATTTTTCTAACCTGGTGTGGGTTCTTTTTTTGTGTTGTTTCACTGTTTTACTCTTTGAAGTGTTGCACAAATACTTTGCACTTTGCCTCTAAGTTAAGCCTGACTACTCTGTGCCATGCTACCAGGGGGTTGACAATCCTGACAAGGATTGTGGTTGCTGCTTGACCAGGGCTCACACCGCAGTCAACCAGTAACACCATTTGTAACAGCAGTGCACAGTCAAATAATAACTGAGATGCATCACACCTCTGCTTTAGAAGACAAAGGCATTTTCTCTCCTGGGCAACAACCTTATACATATAACCTGAAATGTCCCATCCTTGATTAACTGCAATCCAAAGCTATACGATTTTGCTTCTTAATTTTTTATTGCACAATTCAGAGCTGTAAGAGAAAAGGACTTCTGCAGTCAGTCTCTTCAGTTGGCTATTCGTAGACATTTCATTGCACAAATAAGGTAAATCCTGATTTACTCTAATTTCCTTTGCTGAAAAGTTGAGGAGTTTCTTTAATTTTACTAAGGATTTTTTTTAACAATCTGTGGCCAGTGTATTAACCTTGGACTCCACATACTAAAGACTCAATGACATGGCCCATCTTCTTTTCCTCCGAGCAAATTGTTTTCCACCATCAAAGATGTTCAGCTCATTCAAAAAATAAAAAGATTATAAAAGCCTCAGCAGGCGAAATCTGAGCTAACACTGACCATGATGTCAGTCCTAGTTCTATACTTATTGCCAAAACCTTGCTATTGGAAGGCTAGTGTAATCAACTCTGTTGTCTAGAATCAGTAGTTCAGCTCCATAGAGCACCTAGCGAATAACTTTTCCCTTAAAAGCTTGGAGAAGCATGACATTTAAGAAACCCCCATATTGAATACTTCATGAGATATTGCTGAATTGAGACACAGAGACCAAGAGATAGAAATGAAGAGTGTCAAACCAACATAGTTATGGGAAGAGACTCTCTCCAGTTGCTCACATCCAATCCACCACATCGCCATTACGCTTTTATTGCTGAACACCGTCTCTTTAGGTTTCTTTGTATTTACCGTAGGGTTACAGAAGTTGAAGTAGGCTTCTAGAATAGTGTTTTTTCTTTAGACCCACTGCTGTGTAATCCTTGATTACCTGGTAATCAGCATGTAGTAAAGAAGAAATACGAGACAAGCCTACTTTAGTTGATAAAGAGCCATGAGATAAACAAAAAGGTCTGCTGAAATGTTGAAATATTGAATTGTACTTATTTTAGCCCTATGGTTCCAGAGCAGCAATCTACATCATGGTGCATTCAAATCAAGAAGCAGAAAGACTGCTGCCCTGGATCCACAGTGCTCTCTGTTTATGGCTGGTGGATTCTCTCTGAATCATTTCCAAAACTGCCCTGGACATCTATGAAGGATTTAAAAATATAAGGATTATGCATCAAAGATACTTCTTATGAACTTTTGAGATAACCTCAATATTTGTTTTATTGATTTATAATATGTAATAATAAAATAGTGGTTTTAATTTAATCTGCACCTGTAATATTTTCATTTTCCGCCCAAATAAGCATGTTGGATACTTTTCCAAAATGTGAATGGGGTTCTGTTGGTAGGGCATTTAGTATGCAGTACCACTAAAAGTTTCTCTTTAATTATGCCCTTTTACCCCACTTTAGACTCAGTTGTTTAAATATATGTTTGAGTATGGCCCTCTCCATGAGGTTGGCGCAAGCCCCTTCACAAAAGAACAGAGGGCAGCATTCAAACACTCATCCTTTGTGTCTTCTTCCTTCCAAGTAAAATGTGCACAGCATGAGTCAATGACCTTGACTAATTCAGAGGAATCTATGTGTGCTACTGCCCACATCCACCTGTAAACTGTTGAGAGCATACATCCATGCTCCCCATCACGTTTCCGGGCTAAAAAGAGCCTATCACTTCATTGCTACAATGAAAGCTCAAGATCATTCTGAACTCAAAGCTCCCTGCTCAGTTGCTAGGACTTTGCATGGTGATCAATCATGATACTTAACCACTCTGTTCTCCCCTTAGCAACATACCCGATATCTAAGATTGACCTTCCATAACATTAAGCATCTATAAAAGTACATGATTTTGGGTGAAGTCCCCCGCATACTCAAGCGTCCATACTCTGAAACCCTTGCCCCACCTCTTCTTTGGCTGGACCCTAACTTCAAGAAATTCATGAGAGGCCTAAAGACCATTGTGTTAAAACCTGCGTCGGGATTGCATGTTCATCCTCGCAGCGGGGGGTTTGCGCGATGTAAAACACTGAAGTGGGTGGTTTCTCTGCCTCTCAAACTATACTGATTATATTGTCTGAAGTAGGTGCCCACCAAAAAACTCTACAGGTACTCTAAACTTCTCAATCTTTCTTTCTTTTCAAAAGGCATTTAGAAGCAGACTCTTACTATATGCCTGCTGGATACCTTCCTTATTGACAAAAAAGTTAAATAGACATTGCCAGCTTTCACAGAAGGATGCACGTGCATAAATCTCACACCTCTACTCACTTAAGCTCCCTGGCTTCAAACTTCTCTACCATTTACACCAGGGTTCTCATGTGTCATTCCAGTATCTCTGTTACAATATTTCATAGAGTGGTTTTGCTTAGGAAGGTGGTCCTATAACTAGAAACAAAGCCATGGTATGTGGAAAATGACCTCTGACCTGCTTCCACCTCTCTATGGGCTACACTTTCGAAGGTTTTATCTGTGAGTAGTTGCGACACATTTCTGACTTAGGTGTGTCATTGAATCTGCAGTGTGTGGCCCTCATTACGAGTGACCTGGTATTTGAAGTGATATTCATCCATCTGATAAAATCTGACTCTGTGGGGTCAGAATTTATCGAGTGCGACAAATGCGACAGATGCAAGTGTTTTGTGGGATAACATGCAGTTTGTAGTGCTTACTGCATCAAAATTTGCATGTTCCAGTAAACATTGGGCATTTTCCCCCAATAAATATCAGCAGGTTTGACCTGCCTATATTTATCACAAAACTCATAATTGCGATATGTGTGGTGGAGTTAACATACATATGACAATTATCCAGGCCACTCACAATATGGCCGTAATGCTACATAAGCGGTCATAGATTCACCTTCATGTTTTTTTTAGGGGTTTGTTATAGTTCTGGTTTTGACCCCCTATGGCAGTGCCCTCAGCTTTATATATAAATTGCTGATGAGGATCGTCAACTGTGTACCCACCTCTTCCACTGAAACGTTTTTCCTGGTAAGCAACCCCGCCCCCCACCCCCTTAAACAAAGAAGTAATTTTTTTTTCACAATATCTCCAGTGAAGTCCCAAATCTCAATGATCTTTTTTGTAATTATATTTATACTGAGCAGGGATTGTAACTGCTCAGTGTAGTTACAGAGGTATTTGCAGTTAGACAATTTGGTTGGTTTCCAAGAGGCTGAAAGTTGAGAAATGAAGGGAGCTGTTTTTAGTGCTGAGAGTAAGAGAAATAACCAGATTGTGGCCAGCATTTCCAATCGTGGGTAATTTTCTGGCGGCATTTGAAAGCTGCATGGTCTATGTCTAATACTAAAATGAACGTCACTCCAGGTTTTTGGTGCTGATTCTTAAATGGAGCAGATGAGTTTGAATGCCTTGTTGCTGCAGAGCTTTTCCAAATAAAGACTGTTGGTCCTGCAAAGGTGTCTCCATCTGCCTTTTAATTTCTCAGATAGTGGGGAGTTTTTTGTTTCAGAGCTTTGGATATGATGCAGGCAGATCTGAAAGTACAGGGTGCCAGAAATGGGATCTATTTGAGTTCAATTAGCTTGATATAGTCACAAGTCCTTGGGGCATATGTACAAGCTCCTAGCGCCACCACAACGTCACCTGTAGTGACGTTGTGGGGGCGATAGGGGCTGCGCCTTATGTACAAGGCAGCGTTAAGCCACTTAACATAGCTTAACGCTGCCTTGTACATAAGGTCCCCTTTCATGCTATGGTTAGCGTGAAAAGGGTGGGCAGTGGGTGTTGCGGTGGGCGTTCCACCGCAACACCCATTCATTTTGACACTACCCTCAATGTACAAGGGTGGCGTACATAGGAGGCAGCGGCAAAATTAAGACCAGGTAAAAGCTAGTCTTAAGATGGCAAAACGAGGAAAAATGCATTATTTCTCCTCGTTTTTGCTGCAAAATGCCATTGTTTGTTTATGTACAGGAAGGTGTCCCTTCCTGTACATAAACAAACTTTTAAAAAAATGCCATTTTGTCACTTTCATATGTGCTGCATGAAGCAGCACAAGTGAAAGTGACAGAATCGCATTTTAGAATTGTTTATGTGTAGGAAGGGACACCTTCCTACACATAAACAATCCTCCCCTGCTCGCAGACACCCTTGTACTCTGGTGCAAGGGTGCCTGCATTGGTGCTAAATTGCTAAACTTAGCACCATCGGAGGGGGAAACGCAAGGCTGCACCACATTCTTGTAAATATGGTGCAGCCTTGCGTTTCAGAAGTGGCGGAGAGAGGCGTTAAGCCAGGAAGGCTAACGACTCTCTCCGCCACTTCATTGTACATATGGCCCCTTGTGTCTGTATTCAGACTTGCTGTTTAGTCAAAGTTGTTTTCTAAAGGAGAGCCCAGACAGCATGGAGGCCAGTGAGAAGTGAAACCCCATATTCCATCCTTTAAATTGTCAGATCACTTTCATCCTGTTTGGTTATTCTCTTGCTGAGTCTAAAATCTCTCACATACTTGGCTTCTTGAGGCTCTACCAACGTCAGCGCTGTGTGCAGAATTTATGAAAACCAATCTAAGATGGTAGACATAATGCAACATGTGCGAGTGCAAAATGATGGGGCCCCCGTGCAGACTGTGATGAGAGGCCCAGGAGCCTCCCCTTTATCACAGATGTTCACTGGTGTTGAGTTGAATTGGGCCCCCGTGAAGGATTTGCAGCCCCCTTAAGAATGGGGAAACCCTTGCACCAAAGGGACTGCAGGAGACTGCGTTGTGCCACTGGCCAAGCACAGATTTGAATCCTTTCAAGAGGACTATTTTTAGACGAGCTATTTCTTACCTATTGAACAAGAATGCCCTTCCGCACGTCAAGTGTCCTCTGCAACTGCAGGTAACAGCAGAGAAGCCACCAAGCTGAAATGTTAAGTTGTTTGGAATGTTTTAAAAGTCCCCCCTGATTAAGAACAGTAATTGTCAGTTTTCATAGCGGAACGCGGACTCCGGCAGGAATTCGTGGTTCTCTGAGGTATCGTTTATAAATGTAGGGTCCTTTCGGGGTTAATGTGAAACCAGACCAACCTAGTGACAGGAACAAGTAGCGAGGCAAGTGGGGTGCAGTGATGTGGAAGAATTAAACAAATACCTGACAAAGTCAATTACAGGGAAACGTTTTCCAGGCACCAACTGGACAAACACTCTATTGCCTTCACAAACGACCCGTTGAAGGAAGTGAGCTGTTAAAATAAATGCCCTGAGCACCGAGGCTATGCATTCGGCAGATTTCGACCCTACGTGACCTCTGCAGCGTGTATGCAGAAAAATATGTCGCTGAAACTTTAAAGCGCCCAGTGCAGGCTTGCAATAGATCATCAACTCGAAGGATTCAATTTCAGCTCCAAAGAATTTAAAATATCTTTCCTTACCATCAATGTCATGCAGCCTTTCGCCATGCAGGGCTTGCTAAAGCATTTGTTATCCTTTGCATGCTTTAAAGCAAACCAGACTAAAAATACCATTGCCTTCTGCTGCCCGAGATGATGGGCAGAGGGTGGATTTCATGCCAATTTCCTCCTACCAGGCAGTGGAGGCAGCTTTACGTTGTGATTTATAAACATGGCTCAGCCGAGATGTTCCGAATTATTCAATCACCTGTGCAGATCTGTCACAACAGCAGAATCTCTCAAATACTTCCCTTGATCATTTTAAGGGAGCCACGGGTCTGCTACCCATGCAGTTCTCTGATTGTTCCTTTCTTCTTTCTGTCCAGTTATCTTGCATGGCAGCGCCTTTCTAGAGACTTCCTTACATGTCACTTAAATATCAGCGCCTTTAAAGTAGGGGGAAATGGTAGAAATGTTGCATTACAGTCACATTTCTGCTTTCCCTCCTAATTCTGAGTACTGTGATATACCACATTACTTCATGGAAATTTGCACCAGTAGAAAGGCGGTACAAGAAAGGTTTGAAACATGCGGCACAACAGGTGCACTATTTGCACCTGCTACTCTGGATTCCCCTGTAGGTTGTTTTCATCTTTTAGCGAAATATCCTGGGATTTCACCACATTTCTATAAGCTGCATCATTATTACCGCATAACATTGCTAGATTGGGATTTGGCCGACAACTCTAAATGTGCACTCTGGTATAGATCATTCATAAACCCTTCAATTACCACCAAAATTTTACTCTACCTCTTATTTATCTCTGTTTCTCGACTTAGTTTACATGTATTGAATTAAGCCTAGGTTTAATGGATGCCCTTGTTACCCCTATTGACATGCCCTATTGAATTCACAGCATTTGTACATCATTTCCCCTTTGGAAATTGCAGAGGATCACACCGTACTGCTTCGTTTTATACTTTGAGAAGTACAATATAATGTGTAAATTTTGTTGAAAATAAAAACCTTCTTATCGATTTCTTCAGCTGTGAAATCCTCATCAGGTCCCAATCCCATTTACAGAAAAGTAGAGACTTGGTGCCCTATGTAGGTAAAATCGAAATACCGAGTCCTTATTTGCGAATTTTACCAATTCGCAATTAAGAACTCGCTATTTCCGATGTAGGTAAAAAGTCGGTAAAAAATACCGAATCGGTAAAAATCGCTATTAGAAATACCGAATCCACATTACCGAATCGGTATTACCGATTCGGCAATACCGATTCGGTATTTAGCGAATCCGGGTTATTGAAAAATCGCTATTCCTGATTCAGCCAATCCTGTGCCTCCTGATGACATCACAACCAGGAAGTGGCCACACCCATGCAGCTGCACTGATCCTGAAGCTGTTGGAGAGGCAGGGAGCAGGGGCAAGAGCACAGGAGCAGCACAGCTACCACCTAGCTAACACAGAGGAACTGCACCATGGCCTCACAGGAGAAGGGGAAGGATGCTGGCGAAAGAAAGCGCAAGCACAAGTTCAGTGAGAGGGAGTTGGAGGTCCTCATAGAGGAGGTCGTCAAAGATCACGACCTGCTCTCTGGCAAGAAATCCCTGCACGTCCCAGAGGTACAAAAAAGGAGGATTTGGAAGGGGATCCAGCAGCAGATCAATGCGATTGGCGTCACACATCGCTCAACAGATGATCTAAAGAAGCGATGGTATGATCTGAGAGCACGTGCCAAGGAGAGGGTGGCTGAACGGCTGAAACAAGCCAGGAAGACAGGCGCGGGAACATCAACAGCGCCTGCTCCGACTGCCCTAGAGCAAATGGTTGAGTCCACCCTCCAGCCGGAGAGCGTCAGTGGCATCGGGGCGTGGACAGCTCAGCAACAGCATCCAACAGACAAGGTAAGATGCATGCACAGCATGCTGTCTCCCTCCCTAACCCCAATCCCCCTGCAAGAATCCCACTCCAGAACATGTTTTATATAAAATCAGCAATGCATCATGGGAGATGTAGTCCCTATCAAGTATTAGCTAATCAGTCAGTCAGCAAAAGGCATAGGCATGTCACACACATCAATAGATGAGCTAGCAGAGGCCAGACAGCTAGATTGTCAGTCATGAAATTTATTTGCAGACAAATGCTGGCAGACAAGTGAGTAATAGTACATTCTGTATCCACAGGCGGAACATCGCCCCAGGCTGCAGAGGGGGAGACAGGCGAGGCTTCCAGGGAGGAAAACACAATTGAGGAGGAAGTCTCACCACCTGCTGACACCACACCACCATCCCCACCACCACCACCAGCACGATCAAGGAGGTATACAGTGGCTAGCCTCCAGGAGATAGATGGCACAGAGGATGACAGCCAGGGAGCACAACAGACCACGCCGGTCGATGACACACAGGCATCTGTGACACAGTCCCCCGTGGAGGATGACAACACAGGTGCCCGTAGACGGCGACAAAGGGCACAGAGTCCTGACGCTGAGGAGTCCAGTGTCTTCTCTGGCTTGGAGGGGCAGATGCTCAAAGTGCAGCGCCTGCAGGGAAAGACAATGAGGGGCATTCAGTGTCAGATGGTGGCAAATAACAGACATATGAACAACATGAAGGAGGCCATATACTGCCTCAACAGTACTGTGGCAGAGGGCATGAAGGAGATGTTGGATGCAGTGAGGCTGTTATGCAGCAGAATTGATAGTGACCGTGCTGCAAGGCGCAGGGACAGGCAGAAACTTGAAGGGTACACCAACTCTGTCAACAGGCTGTGCAATGCAACCCATGTGCTCAGTCGTCGCTCAGTGGCCATGCAACTGGAAATGGCAAAGTGCAGCTGTGAGGTCACTCAGGGCCTGGTAACAGTCACCAGTGCTTTAGAGGTGCTGCAGACAACCCAAATTGCTGCCACCGGAACAGGGGATGGGGTGGAGAGTGAGGAGGCAACCAGTCGCAGCAGCATAACCCCCACCTTGCCAGAGAACAGGAGGTGCAGTGTTAGGCATGGTTCGGCCGCAGGACACAGCACTGGTGAGGGCAGTGTGCCTGCTGAACGCAGCAGAGGTGCGCGTGGGTGCAGGAGATGAGCACAGCAATCAAATTCCATTGTGTGGTGGGTGACGTAACCCATTGGACACAATGATGGGATTAGTGTTTAATCATGGGGGAGTGACTATGCCATGTTGTGCTTGATCAGGCACTGTGAGGACATCATTGGTGTTACGGTGTGCTGTACAATTGCCTGATGTAAGGTAAATTAAACACCCTGACACAATTGCATTAACTGGCTTTCTCTCATTGCTTACTCAGAAATAATTTTGTGTGATCTCTGACCGTCTCTGTCTCCCATCTGCTGCAGCTGCGCCGCCTGCAGCGCTGTGCTGTGGCTGTGTACCTTCCTCCTCCTCATCCTCATCCTCAGATTCACTGATTTCCACGGGTGTCCCCCTCTTAGTGGCAAGGTTATGCAGCATGGCACATGCAGCTATGATTTTGCAGCAGACCAGGGGCCGGTACTGCCGTGCACCTCCACTTTTGTGGAGGCAGCGGAACCTGCTTTTGAGGAGTCCAAATGTTCGCTCAACCACATTGCGCGTCGATCTATGTGCAACATTAGATTGCCTTTCGCTTGGGGTGGATGGGTGCAGGTACGGAGTCAGGATGAAAGAACGCACCGCATAGGCGCTGTCACCTAAGTGTGAGAAGAAAGTAAGTTATTCACAGTCAACAATCGTAGCAACAGGTGTATACTTCAGGGGGTGTCACATGTATTTACCTAGCAGGTAGCCTTCTCTAAATTCACCCGCAACAAGACCGGTATAGATCCCACTGTTCCTGAATATGTATGAATCATGCGTGCTCCATGGGAATTTTGCAACTATGTTGGTGATGATGGAAGAGGCATCACATATAACCTGTACATTTATAGAATGTGAGGATTTGCGATTGCGGTAGATGTACTCCGTCGCAGCAGGGGGGCAGATTGGTATATGTGTCCCGTCAATGCAACCTATGACGTGTGGGAACTGGGCCTTCTGGTAAAAGTCCATCTTGGTCTTCTGCAGTTCTGCCTGTGTGCTGGGGAAGTGGATATAGTGTGGCATCCTTTGCAACATGGCGTCCAGGAATGTATTGAGAAAACGCGACAGGCAACTCTGTGAGACTCCACCTGCCGTAGCTATTACCCCTTGGTAACTGCCAGATGCCAGGAGGTGCAGGCAACAAAGTACCTGTACATGAGTAGGTATTGCGTGAGCCCTTGGTGTCTGGTGCTCCAGGAATGGGCGCAGGTCCGATCGCTAATCGCCCACCTACATCGGGCCCTTGAACCCAAGTTCAGCGCATACAAATAATCAAAGAAAATTACCTACCTTAAAATACGAGGATATCGTGCATGCAGCATATAAGGCCTTGTGAAAGGAAGCAGTCAAAGTGCCTCTTTGTATAATGTGCTGCATAATATGCTTTCTTTCCCAAACATTTGTGCTCCCATTTCCACATAATTTAGCTGATTCTTTGACAAAATTTGGTTCTCCACTGCTGTTTACTTTTAGTAGCCCTGATACAAGTTCATTGATGCCATATGAGATTAATATCTTTTTTAATTTACTTAATCAGAAATTTTGTAGAGTGCACACTGCATGGCTGAATTTCTTTTAGACACTGGCAATAAAGTGAGATGTGAGTTGAGAAGACGAAAGGGGGTGAGAGAATACAATAGAAAGAATAGAAAGGTCTTTATTGGTTTTTTGAATACCAGGAGGTTGTTGGAGTCACCTAAATGTTGAGGCAGGTTTTTCCACACGCAAGGTCCAACCACTGAAAATTGCCTGTCTCCTTGAAAATTGGGGTTCGTGTAGGGAAAACATGGTGGTTGAGGTTGTTAGATCAGACTGGGTGTTTTTCTTAATTTTGTTCTCTAAGCGTTTAAGGGCTGAGCCACCAAGGGACTTGCATGTGAAGCAGAGTGACTTGAAGGTGACCCTGTCCTGCAGTGCCAGCCAGTGGATGTTTCTGTGATGCTAGGCAAGGGATTTGATCTTATATAGGGCCATCGATAAGGAGTATGGCATAGTTTTGCGACTCTCGAAGTCTGTTAATTTGGTAGGCAAGCTGAGCTCTGATATATATTCAAGAGGTGGTGTCTTTAGCTGTGAATAGTAACATTCTCTTGGGCAATTTTATTTAGTGGAATGAGAATTTGACCATGCCTCAATTTGTAAGTTGTCTAAATATCTACACATACTTTGATCAGTGGCCTATTCATGAGACATCGCTCACAGAACCATTGCCAAATTTGACACTAGAAACATATTGCTTCCAGATGCATTAAATATACCAGACAAACCTTATTTCATTAAATGTTTTTGCTTCCATAAGGCTGGTGGAAGCTTCTAACATATGTTGGATTGCCATAATTATTGTGTTTTCCCACCCCTTTCAAAACCCACATCTCAAGAGATAGCCATCATCTGGTTTTAATCGCTCTACACTGTAAAAAAAATATTTAATATTACCTGAAGCCGGACTTAATTTTTCATTTCAATCTATATTTCAGCAGTGTCATGCCTCCTCGTAGTTTTCCCCTTTCTAATCACTAAGACCCTTCTCAATGTTTTAATCTAGTGATCGTATAATGACAACTAGTGTTCCAAAGACATGTCACTCAGAAGCAGGTGTGCTGTCCTCGATTCTTCAGAATGTGGCCACGGTGTGACCCTCAATGGCATGGCACCCAGCTCATTTAAATGTTGGGGCACTAATGGTGGAGATCGGCCCTGTGGGAAGATATTCTGCAAGCCACGTTCTGTACACCAACAAGGGTGTTTTTTATCTGCCAAGGAGAACACACAGAGACAGACTGCTACCACGTTACCCCTGCGGTCATTCTCCTTCATGCCTCTCCCTCCATTGGCCTTCGCTCCTAGGTGGCATAGATGATGCCTAGTACCACTCCTTTCTAACCACTTGCAAATTGAGCTTCGATTTCTATTGCCTTGTTGAATGTGCGGGTAGGAGTGTGGCAGAGGTAGTTGGGGATGGCACCACTACTACCATAGCTGGTGATAGCTCCTCTTCCTGCTGGCCCCTACTCAGGCACCCGTATGGGTGATGGTAGGAGGAGGCTACTGGAGCTCGAGTTTAACACGTATTGGCTCACACCTAATCCCTTCAATAAACCAAGTGCTCTACTTTCCTTTGCATTGCTTCTTAGTCTCAATGTAAAAGGTAAATATTTATAACTATTAACTTTATGTTTCAGGCTTTTTCAAAGAAAAAGTTAAACAAGGCTGTTTAGCATGAATTCTTAACTCATTTGCCTATATTTGACTCTATAGCTGCTGGAACAGTTCCATCTTCATACCTAGCCCTCTTATACTCAACTCCACTCAACTCAAATACACCACTGAAACAGTCTTTCTTCGTCAGAATCCTAAATCATCCAAATCCTGCAGGCTTCCATTTTGAAGGAAGATTGTATCTGATTCACACCTCACACCCCTTTTTGTCTTCATCTGTGATGCTCAGTAATAAAAACATTTCTCTTTCACAGATAGACAAGGCCATAGAATACCTGTCTTCTACAATACTCGAATGCTAGTATTTTTGGTTATTAGCACAGTTCCCACTGTTACTCATGCAGAGTGCTGCTCAAAATTAAACAGAGCACACACCTGC
The DNA here is from genome assembly GCA_963921515.1 of Calotriton arnoldi. Lineage (NCBI taxonomy): Eukaryota > Metazoa > Chordata > Amphibia > Caudata > Salamandridae > Calotriton > Calotriton arnoldi. The sequence goes on from CAWUFW010001245.1 coordinate 2,080,716, forward strand.
GTGTTAAGAAAATTATTTGCAAGCAATGTGCGCCTTTCAAAACATTAGATTTGGTTTACAAACGATATTTCTGTAGTGTAAGTGCTGCCAATCAAAACCGAATTTTGAAGCGTTTGTATATTTTTTTAAAATCGGCCACTTTGTTTCTGTTTTTGCATTTCTAATTTATGCAGATTACTGTTGAAAATACACTGCTAGAAGATGTTAGCTGGCAGCAAAGAAATAGAATTCCATTTGAGTTGGTATTTATTCATTAAAAATTAAAGAAACACTTTTGTTGGATATAGATTATTGTAACAGTTCTTCTATTTTGAGAGCTAATAACATATTACATTACATTTCACAGTTAAAATTGTTCCTTTAATTATTTGTATGCCAGTCAGGCCCAGATATAGTATGGCTTAGTGCGAGGGCTCAAGTGACACTAAATGGTGCGAAGCGAAACCAAGCAGAGCACCAATCAATATTTGTATGTAGAGCTATTTCACACTCAAAGTTGATGCCAGCACAGCACCAAAACGCTTTGCATTGCAAAGTTTAGAATTCCTGATAATGCATGCAGATTATGCATTTGGAGGCAATACCTGCACAAACAGCCTCAGCATCAACATTCACCAATACCCACTACAAAGAGACAGAGTTGTGTGAATGCAAGATCTGTTGAAAAAGTATGCTTAATGTGGGTGTGGCTTGGACGGAGAGGAAGATGGCTGCTTAGCCGCATGGCTCCATCCTTGCATGGGACGCTAGCTGTAAGTAGCAGCAGGCGAAAGTCTCAAAAACCTGCACAAACATATTGCTGGAAATAGGAATACTGAAAGAAACCTGAAATTAACAGAATGGTGAAATCCACAAGAATACTATAGAGATGATTTCTCTGGGATCAGCTTGAGCTCCCTAGAATGACGTCCCAGCACTGATAGCTCACCGTCATCAAGCTCCGAAAATAATCCCTGATCACTATTGCAGCCAGATTCATTCTACATGAAACTGAACGCTTTGGTATGAGTTTGAGGTCCATCTGAGGATCATTTACCCCTCCCTTGCATAATCTCAAACCTCTTTTGCTATTCAGATCTCCCAAACAAGCCTTTCTAAACCCTTCCATCTGACTCTTCCCACCCTCGACTCATCCCAAACCTGCTCCGGCTGCTATGATCTCGAAATAAGCACATTCTAGACCCTTTTCTCTTCTATCTCTCCACTATCCTTTTCAATCCAATTAACAGACTCACATGTCCACCGCTCAAATTAATTTCATATTTCTCTATACTAATTCACCACTAATCCTGTAGGGTTCCGGAGTAGCTTGCTACTCCTCAAAAAGCGCTTTGATGCCTCATCAGGGGTACCAAGCACTACATAAATGATAACCCCTTCCTCTTCTATCTCTCCACTATCATTTTCAACCCAAATAACAGACTAACATGTCCACCACTCAGATATATTTCATAATTCTCTATACTAACTCACCACTAATCCTTTTTGGGTTGCGGAATAGTGTGCTACTTGCCGAAAAGCACTTCAGCACCTTGTCAGGGGTAGTAAGCGCTACATAAATGCAATTACAATTACAATTCTGCGTTTGCAAAACAGGCGAAAGTAAGTACAGAGATGGGCTGTTGACTGCCGTATTAGCAGCCAAAATGTTGGCACACAGATTCATACTCCCATTACTAATGTAACTGTTCTACAACATTAACTCATGTCGCCAATGGAGCAACATGATTAAGCCTCACTCACAATGCCAGCACCACTGCCCATTGAGCTAATTGGCATGATTGATGCCCAAATGACTTCCTGCACACTATAGCCCGCGATCCTGCTATGCCTATTCAATCGCCTCTAGAGTAAATTGCTATAGAAATTTGCGAAATACACATAGACATCTGTACCCCACGCTTTGTACCCGTAGTCTGTCATTTTCACGCTTGCAAGGTAGGCAATAGTTTATAGTCAAAACTCTTCTCTACCAATAATTTTTCAACATTTGCAAAACAGACCTCAACAGGAATAGTCGGTGCTGTTTGTTTAATCCAGTCCATCTTTAAGTGACAACATTAATATACAAAGACAGTAATCAGATTAATAACGCCAGGCCCAGTGGCGTGACGAAACTTGAATGGGTCCCCCTGCAAAGTACATAGAGGGGGACCCCACTCTCTGAACCCAGTCAGGAGCTCTCAGCACACCGACCCTGGATTGTGCCGGAGGGGGCCCCCTGTATCTCGGGGACCCCCTCACCACAGGGGCTGCAGGGGCTTTTGTTACACCACTGGCCAGGCCACAGAATCCTGGTACAAGTTGACCCTCTAAAATGTAAGTAATATGTACAAGTAGCATGTAACTTGCATATGTATCAATGCACATCTGAGATGATTTAAGCACATTGCGGCACTGGAGCAGCTTTCTCGCAGCAGCTTGTCATATGCCTCATCCAACAGCCTCACTCTTCTGTCTAAGGGGGCTGATTTCCCACAGAATAAATACTCACAAAAGAGTTGAATATTTCAACTTGAAACTATTCCCACGCTATGCCTCCCTGAGTTAAAATCAGACACATCCGTCACAAAACAAGCATTATGCTTTCCATATAGTATTACTAGTGTTCAGTAATTCCACACACTCAGCCCCCTTGACTTCCTTGCTTGCTTTGCGACACCGCAGGGCTAAAACCCAATTTATCTCCAGTTACAGATCTGAGGCGCTATAACAATGGCAGATAAGAACTTGAAATCAAGCCTGAAACACTCTAAAGCTGAGCCACCAAACCCATATTCTCCAACCAAGAACAAGGCTGACCTAAACAGTACCATGGAAGTATTACTAAAACAGTTGGCCTAAGTTTACGACCTTGCAATGCTAATCAAAACAGGCACTGACTTCATGCAAACAGAAATATTGGCCATTCAATTTTAAAGGCAAAGCATAGAATCAGCAATTTCGAAGACACCTAAACAAAATAGAAACAGGAACTGTCAACTATCAAATTTAAAACTTATCTTCTGCAGAGAGAGATGTCGGAATTGGAGGATCAGAACCGAAGAGGTAATCTAAGCTTTTTCAATATTTCTGAAAGATTAGAGGACACTGCAGGCTCTTGCATTTCTTTCTTAGATAAGTAGATTCCAAAAACGACTGGTATAGTCTTTAAAAAAACTTTGAATTTGAAAGAGCGCATTGAGTTCCATCACCAATACTCTGTAAATCTCTCAGATGCCATTACACAGAAACAGTCCTAGAACATGCAAGAAGAAACAAGCACATCAACTGGAAATGTTTGAAGATATACAATTTCCAAGACTATTCATAAGCTACAGTAGAAGCAATGAAACGTTTCTGGAAAGGTTTCTTAGCCTTATGTTGGGGACTGAAATCCATGAACATGCAGCTCTCCTTTGCAGGTCCCTCAAAATTTCGAGTATCTGTCAATGGAAATACTAAAAATTTCCTCGATGACAAATAAGTGAGCAAATTTAAGGAAGAAACTGAAGAATCCAAAATGGAGATCACTACCCAGAAGAAATCTACCAATAAAGCTTAACAATCACCATATAAGCCTTTATATAGATACTAAATATCTACTGTTCCTGTACAGCACTCCAGTGTAATAGAATGTAAACTAGTACTTAATCCAATTTTGGTGTGCATCCCATGGTGTGCACGCCATCCCAGTACACAAAGAAAATGTCCAAACACTGCTATTCTCAATCATTGGAATAGTCCCGTGGTGCACAAGCCTTAATGTAGTCACCTATTGTTAGGTACTTGTTTTTCAACCAAAATAAATTAATTCATTGTGCTCAAAATGTTTTTCCAATTAATTGAATCCAAACTTGTGAATCGTTTTTCCATGACTTTCATCACCTCAATAATTCGAGACATGTTATTATGACTTCATTATTTTGGGGTAAGATAATGAACCATGAGACATAGTGAACATTTTCGTGGTCCACATTTATCAATGGCCCCAATGCATTTCAGTCCAAAATAGTCCTTCACAGAGTCATACTTCTATAAATAAAGCAAATATTGAGAACTAAACAGGAGAAACTTGTGAAACAACGGAATGAGACTTCTAGCTGTGAGACTTGTTTTGCACGAAAGACTGTGACACTTATCCAGAAAGAAATGGTCTAGAAACCAATCTTGTGTGCATATGCAACAGAAAAACAGCTTCCAGTCCCTTAAACACTACCATCCAACATAAAATTGTCCGTAAGCGTAAGGATTTTTTGACATCATTTGATAGTCCCCCAATTGCATCTTTGATTGAGTGGTCCAAATGTGAAGACATCTCGCCAAGTGTCTTCTGGATGGCAGTGAGAGGTGGACTGTTCTGAAGGATGATTTTGGTTTTTTTAAAGTTTTTTTTTATTTTTTCAAATTCCCGTATATCATACAGCTGACAATAATAGCATAAAAACGTAATATTAATTTACATGACACATTAGCCAAATTTTCAATGTAGTACATTATTTGATGCCCTACAGTGACTAACTTAAGCATTCCAAAATTGTCCAACTAAAAAGTCTGCATTCGACTCTCCCTTCACGTCATCAAGTAACCTTTGCGTCGTGTAGTACTAGTACTTCCTGAGGCAAACCAAAAATACAATCATTTAGTTACCAATTCAAACAGGCTAGAGTACCAATCCCATTTTGACCCAAACTCAATCAAGCGTCCAGGAGTGTGATGCACCAAGACCATCATAATCCAGGATAACAATTCAGCATTCCATTTAATCAAGGGGGCCTAGCGTCAGGTGGGTCAGACAGTGCATGAATCATATTTTCTCAGACCGTTTGATATTCTGCTAATCATTTGTCGAAACACACTTTTTTCATATACACCTCTTCTGCATTAGCCCATTTCACCATGTCTTTAAGCCATCCTTTGGTAGAAGGTGCACTACATCTGAACCATTTAACAGCTATCCTTCTTTTAACCAAGACAAGGCTGAGTAAAATTCATTTTCTGCTCAGCCGGGACAAGAGTAAGCATTGTTTCATTGTAATTGAAACATTCCAAACAGCTGAAAGATGATTTTGATGTCAAGTTGATTTTGATGTCAAGTTGTCAAACGTAACCTGGAAGTAGCAATTCATATTTTATAGCATGCTTTTGTGGCATTCAAGGGATCCAAGTTTGTTTGAATGTCCGGACGTCCTGCATAAATTGCTGCCAGGCCATCTTCAACGACTGTAGCTGTATGGGTCTGGCAATTAATAATCCTGTAGCCAGAGCTCATCTTCCTTGCCGGGGGAAAGCATGACAGCCTTTTCTTCTGGGGTTGTGTATTTGAGCGTTGCAGATATGGTAGTCATTTGGATCATGATTCCATCATCCATGCTGTCTGTTGTCATTTTCTCTTTATTGCTTGGATGGGTTCATTTTCTGCTGAACATCATGTAATGGCAAGTGATGATCTTTGAAGGTGGTGGGTCATAATGCTTGCCCCAAATTCCAGCAAATGAGCAAAGCTACCGGCCCTGACTTCTTCGAAGAGGGTGCTCCCCTGAAAACACAATTGAACAAAAATAGGGCCAATTAGTGTATTTCGAAACACAATTTCCAAATAAATTTGTTAAAAACCACAGATGTAAAGGATGCTCTTTACACAATTCTAGTATTTTATCAAATACTGTTCTTCAATAGTGTGCTTATGAAGCTTTATGCTTGAGGAGTTGGTTCCATATTTATCAGAATTTACTATGTGTGCCACCCATATGCTGTGTCGGACTGGCCTATAGAGCAACCAGGCAGTTCCAGATTGGCCGGTCTGACTGATTAGTGGGCCGGTTTTTTAGCAGTTTGTTGGCTGGTTTTATGGCCAGGTGGGTCAGTTTTTACAGTTGATTTCCCCTATATTGCCACAAACATTGCCCACAGCAAACACAAATACTTGCAGTCTCTCATACCATGCAAAATACCCATGCAGTTCAAAACTGGCTTGATTTCAAAATGTAGGCCACTTTTTTAGCTATCTAGTTTGCTAATTGGGCCACAAATACTTTGGTGCCCAGGCCTATTTTTTGTCCCAGTCCGACACTGCCCAAATGTCAGTAATTGCCTCCAGTGTGCCAGGTCCAGCACCTTGCCATGGGGTCCCCATATACCATTGATGATCCTTTATACCAATAATTATCTGGCATATGACTGTGCCAGATTTTGCTATTGTTGATGCTATTTTATCAGCTAAGCAGGATAAGGATGGTGTTCTCCTCCAGGATATACGAAGACATGTGCCCCTAAGTACATTCGATTTTGTTCAGTAAATCAAGTTACATAATCAATTAAATAAGCATTCTTGATACAAGCTATAAGTTAGAAATCATTACAAGATACAAGATATAAGTTAAAAATCATTTAAGGATTTGAACTCATTACAGAAGGCAAAATATGGTTAGTCTCAAAATCAAGGCTCAATTAAGTTGCAGAAATAAGTTGCCAGTACCTTACAAAGCTTACATTAAAGCTAATAAATGGAGCATGAGACTTAAAGTCTCTCTTGAGAAGGATTTGCAAATTATTCTAAGTTTAGAGTATGCAACATGTTGACCAATGTGAATCTGATCTCTAGCCATCAGGGAAGTAACTCTGGCTGACCTCCAAAATGAGCCACCTTTATAGGTAAATACACAGTAAAATTCATGCAGTCAGCATGAGGTGAGTAAAATGTTACATACACTCAGTGAATCGCAATTCAGAACAAAATGCAACAATACCTAATACCATCCCTTAAATGTATAATAATTAGTCCCTTTTGGATCTAATGTTATCGAATGTGGCAGCACAAATCTAATGACAGACTCATGAAATGAATGGGCTCACTGAGTTTGAATAGGAAGAGCCTTAAACAGCAACATTTGAGAGGAAGGCTTCCTCTAGACCAGTGGCTTTTAATCTTTTGACTTTTGTGGATCCCCACTTAATTATTACTAGGGCCCCCACAGTATCATTATTGGAATGTGGGAAACCACTGAGTCAATACTGGAAGCTGGGGGCCCAGGCCTAAGCATTTCTGATGATTTGAACAGCAAAACTATACACAGAAAATACTAAAACAAGCAGTCATCAAACAAATACATAAATGATTAAATATTTAATTTAATTTACAAAGAAATGTAAATAAATATGGTGATGATTTTCTTAATTCAGTTGAGGCCAATCATCATTCATACTAAATTCTGGTTCATACTCATGCACCTCTCCCAAAAATCAATCTCAGGATTCTAACTTAAAATTTAGCCTCCAATTCAAATATTATCACATTTACGGAACTTTTTAAAATGTTAAATTAAACATTTTGTTTTTTTATTTACATGTACTTTACTAATCTGCTAAGATTATTTAATATTCTAAGCAGTCTCGACCCCCTTGGGTAAGGTTTCTGGACCCCCAGGGGTCCTCGGATCACAGGTTAAGAACCACTGCTCTAGACCTAGCAAACTACAACATCTTCATTCATAGAATGCAAGCAGCTACAAAACATATTACATTTAATAATGTTTAAGTTTATGTATTGCTGTGTGTGGATGCAGAAGAAATGAAAACATGGTCATATTCAGATGAAGTCTGGCCTAGTTTGGATAATTTAATCAAAACACAATTCTGTAGAATGGAGCAAAATTGTTTCATGTGGAAATCATTTACGTCATAAATAATCCTTATTTATTAATTCGAAATTAGCTCTAATACTATTGATGCTGTCCATATACCATGGGTGACCCACATGTCAAAAATTACCTTCTGTATGTCAGGGTTTACATGTTATCATGCGTTCCTGCCTCTTGTATGCCATGGTTGTCCTCCCGTTTGCCAAAATGTCCCCCAGTGCCTATATTGTGCCTTTGGTGTCCCCATATACCCAGATTTTCCTCAGGTATGCCAAGGACTGCATTTTGCCACACGTGTCTCCCTTATGCCAAAAATGACCAACAATATGCCAGTGCAAGCATGTTACCATGGGTGCCTCCATAAACCAAAATTTTTCTCAGGTACAGTAAGGCCAGGGGCAGACTCACAAGCATAACACACTCACACACACGCACTCACTCATTTACACCCACCATGCTCAATCACAGTCATCAACTTACTATCATTCTCACTCACTCACAAACACTCTCCCACCCCCCTCTCATTTACTTTCACACTTACAGTCCCTCACTCACTCCCTCACTCTCTTCCTTGCTCTCACACTCATTCTCGTTCAATCATTCTCCATCAGTCAATGTCACTCTCACTCTGTCTCACTGTCACTCAGGTTCATTCATATGCAATCTCCCTCACTCTCACTCATTGTCTCTCTTGAACTCACTTGAACTCTTACTCACTTATGGTCACTCATTTTGATGCACTATCACACATTGTCACTCCCACTCACTCACTGTGACTCAATCTCACTCTCAGTCACTCAGTTTCACCACAGCAGCTCACAGTCATTCTCACTAAACACACACCCTTCCTTTTGCTCACACTCTTTCTCACACCCACTCACTCACAATGATTCTCACTCATTTTCACTCACCTTCACTCACTTACACTCACTCGCTCGCTCCATCACTCTTACAGAAGTGCACTCACAGAACAATGCTGGATTTTTTTTACTTACCTTATGTGCTTCCCCTCCTGGCGAATCCTCCATGGCATCTTCTGTGGCAGGAATCTCTGGCTGCTGGAAATAGGAACTAGCAGGTCATGATTCCTGTGCTGCAAACAAGGATTTAGACAAGGCAGCAGGGCAGGATTCATGAGAGGAGCCCCTGCTCAAGCAACCTTTAAGCTTTTGATAGGGCTCAGTATATGAAGTTGGAAAAGGACTTGGGAGCCCACCCTTTCTGCATTCCGCCCTAACTGGGCGCAGAGATGCACTGATAAGTCGCATTTCAGCAGATATTCCACAATGCAAGAGGCCTGCTCAGTATATCTGCTAAATATTATGGACTGGGCCTTTGTGACAGGATGTAGCTAAAGTAAGCCCCTTACAAAAGCGCAGTCCAGACATTCTTTTAAAAACTGTCTGTTCTTAAGCAGAACTTTGTAGCTAAATCATGACTTAGCTTCCTCAGGCCTCCTCCTCTTCCTCCTGTCATCAGGAGTCTGATAGGCAGAGAGGGCTGACATATGCACTGGCAGTGTTCATGAAAACACAAGTGTCATGTTTTCATGAACACTGCTAAATAAATGGATAGCTAATATGGGCAGAGGCCATGGGCAGCATGTGATGGCTCAAAATGGCGGAGTACCACCCCAATTTCCCTATTGACAAACCTCCACTGAAATAAAGTGGTTGTGTTACATCACTTGCTTTATAGACAGAGGGGAAACATGAAATGCTGTTACACAATGCACATTAGGTTTAGGTAAATGCACTTATACAGCTCTCCTAATCTGAATTATATTTAAAGGGGAGGTGTGGATATGGTCAAGGCTGCAATGGTCAGTAGCCATGAAATATTGTAGATTGATCATCATTATATAATTAAAATGTTTACTGCATGGGAGTGTGACATGACACGTGCAGTGGCCTTTTGTCTATTGTGGTGCTAAATATAGCTCAGTCACATTGATTTGTGAGTGGAATATTCATGCTGTGACACATTCTATAATTGTGTCTTACTACACTGAATATTGCTTGTGTATCTTACAATGAAATCAACGTTACTCTGTCACACTACCAATTAACTTGCCAATGGCCATTATGTTCAGAATGAGTGGCACCTCTCTTACATCCCTCCCTCTTTCACTGTGATAAATATGTCCAGCCAAGGAGCTGAAATATATGTCGTACACGTGAGATGACATGGAACTACACATGAAAAGGAGGTCATATTACACATGTGATCATGAACGCTCCTGGTTACACTTCATTGTACTGTGCATTCCTTTACAGGGGTTGGGGAAGCAGCCTTTACAACGCAACCGTTACAACGCATGCAGTTACATCGCATGCCGTTGCAACGAAAAAGGTGTGCAGCAGTGGGTAGAAGGTGTTGGATTTAACTCCAACACCTTCCCTACTGTTGCACACACTGGAGTTGGAATAGAAAATGAATCTATTCTAACTTCCAGCGCTCCCCCGACAGAAAGTCGGGGTAAAGTTTGGCGTTGCAACGGCATGCGATGTAATGGTATGCGTTGTAACGTCACATATCACAGGGGTTGCCTTTAATCAAGGTCTTCGGTGCCCTGGCTTTGGATTCCACACATCTACTCTGGGGTGATAGCTGTGGTCATCTGGTCCTCTATGGCTGGGGCTTGTCCTAGCTGTCCTGTCCTCCATTTGCTACCTGCATTGCTTTTCTGTTTTGTCCCATTGGTGTGGCACTTAAGTTCATAGCAGCACTTCCTCAACTCATCTTTGTGTTTGCCACTACATTTATTTCCACCAGAATGTTGTTCTGGGGCAACATTTTTGGTAGGAGTTGTTTTTGAAAGTGACAAACAGTTTGCCTTGATGTTTGGTTACCTCACCAATGAGTATTTCAACTTCCTTCCTTAATTCATCTTCTTGCCTTTACTGGTCTGGAGTTCCTGAGTCCCTGTTGGAAGAAATTGAGATCCTTGTTGGGGGAGGGTGAAACCCTACTCAAGCAGTAACTACAATTCTTGTCAGGGTGAAGTTACACGCAAACCCCAAATTAACCTGTGCTTAACCTTCTGGTAGCTTGGCACAAAAGTAGTTAGGCTTAACTTAGAGGCAACGTGTAAAGTATCTATGGAGCACATGAAAGAGTAATAAAGTGAAAAGAAAGATCCCCCACCAATGTAGATAAATAAAGTAAAATATAATAAATCATTTAAACCAAAGCAACAAAAATCCAATCAGTAGAACCGGAGATATGAAATTTTAAAGATTTAAGTGAAAAAAGCCCGAAAAAGCACAAAGTGCCACTCGCGGATAATTGGTCATGCGAAACCTGGTGAAAGTCACAAGTTCAGGCTGACTGCGATGGAAATTGGGCCGGGTACAGGGAGCCGGTTTGTCCAGCAGAAACAGTTACCCTCACAGTGCAGCGCAAAGAGTTCCGTTCACGCTGGAAGGGGCTGCGAGGAGCAGAGAGAGCGTCGCGGATGGCCGTCGAAATAGCATAAAGAGCAGACCAGCATTGTGGGCGGTTATCTCTGTAGCATGAAGATTCTATTGGGCATTGCAGATGGTCGTGACTGGAGCTTCTTATTGGTGGTCCTCGTGAGCTGTTGATGCTTTAGCGCGAAGTGCTGCTTGGCATCGTTGGTGGTCGCTGTAGCATGAAAAGTCGGGTTCACCAGAACTTCGCATTGGCGGGCGGTGCGGGTGGCAAGATCTTGACACAAACTGACCCGTTTACAATTGCAAGGAGCCCAAAAATTTCAGGGGAACTTAACTGAGGCCACACCAAGGGTTCAGGACCTGAGGGGCAAGATGTGGGGGTCAGGCAGTCACTCTGTCAGAGGCCAGCTGGGCTCATGCAGGTCCTGTTGCAGGTCCAGACAGCAGGTCAGCTGGGCAGTTGTGGGGAGCCTCTGAAGCTTGTTATGTCCCTGCTACTTACAACAGGAGGTCAGCTGATCTTGGATTCACTTCAGCCTGGAATGAAGGGTGCAGATCGAGTTGTCCTTCTCAGCAAGCAGGGCAGCAGGCAGCATAGTAGCAGGGAAGCAGAGTGATAGTCCTTCTGGCTGCATAGTAGCACAGCAGTCCTTCTTCTGTAGCATCCAAAGCTTCATGAGTATACTGAAGAGTCGGGGTCTAAGGTCCAATATTTATACCTGGTGCCCACTTTGAAGTAGGAGAAGCTTCTAGAGGATTTCACCTCCCCAGAGGTGCTTGGAATTTCCTGCCCCCCCTGCCCTTGCTCCAGATTGTTTGGGGTCATAATAGACTAGTATCAAACCCTTTGTGAGAGTGCTCAGGCAAGGCATTTGTGATGTGCAAGTTTGGTAGGCGACAGCTCCACCCCATCGTCAACTCAGAGTAGCCCATCCTGCCAACACCTAGCTTCTCTTTGTCCCACCGTCTGGGAGCAATACACAAAGACCAACTGCCAACAACATCTACTCATCTGACCCACGATACAGGCAGCAGACACCAAATGGTTAGAACAAGAAAATTCCAACTTTCTAAACGTGGAAGTTTCAGAACTGTTACTAAAAATTCAACTTAACCATTAAAGAGGGCTTTTAATTGTTATGTTATGTTAAAAAATGTTGTAAAGCGCACGTACACCGGGCTGGTTTCATGGCGCTACTCTGTGAGGTACCTGACCCTAAGGAGTTACTCATAAGCTTGTCTGAATAGCCAGGTCTTGAGGAGCCTCCTGAAGCTTAGGAGGTTGTTACATGATCGGATTTCGGAGGGGAGAGAGTTCCAGAGTCTGGGAGCTAGAACGGCAAACCTAGCGCTGCCCATGCACTTTAGTTTGAAGTCGGGAGTTGACAGAAGGTGCTTGTGGGCCGAGCACAAATTGCGCGTGGGTATGTGTCTCTGAATAAGGTTGTCCAAGAATTTCGGGCTCCTTCCATTAAGGGATTTAAAAATGAGACAGCATACCTTGAAGTCGCACCGCTGTGAGATGGGGAGCCAGTGCAGCTTCCTCATGAGGGGAGTGACATGATGGTGCCTAGGCTGCTGAAAAATCAGTCTTGCTGCTTGGTTCTGTATCATTTGCAAGCGTTTGGTTAGGTAGAGTGGGATGCCAAAATATAGCGAGTTGGCGTAGTCAACATGGGACATAACCATGGCGAGGACCACCTGGGTCAGAGCATCCTGGGTGAGAAATCTTCTGATCTTTCTTATTTTGCTCAGCTGGAAAAAACATGTGGATATCACTGACCCAATCTGGGACTTCATGGTGAGGTCGTTATTTATTGTTACCCCGAGGCTTTTGGCCGAGGCAGATGGGGAGGGAGGTTGGCCCAGTTCCTTTGGCCAAAAGTGTGGGCCCCATGGGTTGTGAATGCCCCCTGTTAGAACTAGCTTGGTTTTGTCCGGGTTGAGTTTTAGATGATTTCTATTCATCCACCCGCTAATATATAGCATGGTGGACTGAAAGTCGCGGACCGAGTCAGGGGAGTTGCTGATGGAGAATATTAGTTGAAAGTCATCAGCGTAATTGAAAGTGCAGACTTTCTTCTCTCTAAAGGCCCGGATCAGTGGGAGGAGGTAGAGGTTGAACAGGAGAGGGGAAAGTGAGGAGCCCTGCGGGACACCACATGTGGTCCTCATTTTGGGGGCTGTATACTGGGCAATACGAACCAACTGGGATCGGTTTCCCAAGAAGGAGCGGATCCAGCCCAGGGCAGAGCCCTGAATCCCCGCGTCTCTGACACGGTCGACCAGAATACCATGGTCAACCGTGTCGAAAGCGGCGGAGAGATCAAGCAAGACAAGGGCCTGCGGGGAGCCCTTATCGGCATCCTTGCGAAGAGTGTCCAATACTGTCAGTATAACGGCCTCTGTGGAGTGTGCTGGGCGAAACCCTGCCTGATAGGGATCGAGGTATTCAGACTCTTCTAGGAATCCCGAGAGACATCTAGTGGTGTAGGCTTCCAGGACTTTAGCCAGGTATGGGAGGAGAGAAATTGGACGGTAATTTGTCAGTATTTGAGGGTCAGCCCCTGGTTTCTTCAGGAGGGGGACAACAATTGCCTCCTTGAAGGTTTCGGGGACAAGGCCTTGGGACAGTGACTCGTTCAGGAGAGATAGAGCTGGGCTGGGAAGAGCGGTGAATATTTCATGTAAGATGCTGGGGGGGCAGCAGTCCCTGGGTGAGCCTGATTTTACTTTGGAAAGGAGATCCAAGAATGTCTGGTTGCTGATAGTTGGGAAGTGAGTGAAAGTGCTGGGGTTTTTAGGTGTAATAGGGCTAGCCTCAGGAGTTGGGCATGCCGGAATGCTGGCCTTGATTTTTGCAATTTTGTCAATGAAAAAGCTGTTCAGGGAGTCACATAGGGATTGAGAGGGGGTGGGTTTGATTGTAACTCTGTCCGGGTTAGACAGTTCATTGACAATTGAAAAAATCTCCTTGGACCTATTGGTTGCAGTCAAGATTTTAGAGGAGAAATAGGCAGCTTTGGTGGTCAGAATGCTTTTTTTGTAGGTTTTCATGGTGTCTAAGTAGGACCTTTTGTCTTCAGCTAGGTAGTTGTGTCTCCACTTTCTTTCAAGTTGCCGAAGAGCTAGTTTTTGGGCATTTAGGTCGGTGGAGAACCATCTCTGAGCATCGTGACGACGGGCAAGGTGTGTTTTCCTGAGGGGAGCATGCTTGTTGCTGGCTGCTGATAGCCATGTGGTTAAATTACCTTCACTATGGTTGATAGAGGGGAGATTGAGTGGCACAGAGTTGGCCAGTGTGCCGAGGAATACAGTTTTGTCAACTTTGTTCCAGTTCCTTTTTGTACCCCCTTCGAGGGTGGGGGTTTTGGCCGTGGTAATGTCATTGATAGTGAATTTAATTAAATAGTGATCTGACCATGTGCAAGGATTAACTGACATGTCGGACGTGGCGAAGTTAGTTGTCCAGACCTGGTCTAGTATGTGTCCTTTAATGTGTGTGGCGGAGGACACCTGTTGAATAAGATTTAGCCTTGTAAGTAGCTCGGATAGTTCGATGGATTGAGGGCTGCCTGACGTGTCGTTAGCCCAATAGTTAAAATCACCGATCAGCATAATTTTAGCATGATTGGTTGTTAAGTGCGCTACTTGTTCACCCAAGGATTGTGGGAATGAAGGCATGCTATGGGGGGGCCTATAGAGCAGAATGCAAATCAGGGGGGCTGCGTTGGATTCTATTTTGATAACAAGGTTATCTACTGACAGAAGGTCAATCGATGTTAAGGCGGTGCATTTCCAGTCGTGGCTTCTAATAGCGGCGACACCTCCTCCCACTTTCCCCTGGGGGCGGTTGGCTTGGAGGATATAGTAGTCCCCGGGTAGGGCTGCCAGGATGTCAGGTGAGGAATCTTGAGAGAGCCAGGTTTCTGTTAGTAGGAGGATGTCTGGCTGCTCGAGCTTTAATAGGAGAAATATATCTAGCTGGTGTTTTACCATGGAGCGGGTATTTAGATATAGCACGGATATCTTCTGGACTCCATTTTCCTCTAGAAGCTGGGGGGGTCCTGCACTATGGACAGGGCAAACTAGTTCAGGAAATGATGTTCTAGTAGCCATAATTCCATGTGCAGCCAGGCTGGAGCAGGTAGAGGGATTAGGTGTGAGTTTGTGTGAGTGAAGCTGTTTAAGCTTATCCGAGGAATAGGCAATAATTTGGGCATAATAAGGGGCCCCAGGTCCTGGACGGCCGCGGACGTGCGCAGACGGGTTTGCCTTTGGCGCGCGCCCGCTGCGCTCCCGCGCTGCAACCGGCATTAAATGGCCGGTAGCAGCCTTGGCTCCTCCCCCCTCCTCTGTGATAGGGCGCCCGATTGGGCGTAACACCAGGAAGTGACTGGGCCGAGATCGAGTGCCAGAGGGATCGGCAGAATGAGGTAACACACAAATTCAATACAGTAGTTAAAAAGCGTTTTAAATGTGGCAAACAGTATTTTTAAAATGAGGCAAATGCTAAAAGTCAGGAGTCAAACCATAGGGCAGCGGCACATTGCTCAGAGTTCCCGCTCCCGTGCTGCAACCAGCATTAAATGGCCGGTAGCAGCCTTGGCCTTACCATGCTTTAGACTCCAAACTCAACCTAGCTACCTGCTCCCAATTTAAAGTTATCACAAATTTTTTTTTTTTTTTAATTTTAAACTTATTTTTTTATAAACAATTTTATTGTCAAATATATCACTGAAATACACAGCCGTACGCCTACAACCCTGGGGCCAGCGGCTTGCGGAAATAAGGCACTTCACACAGCTTCATAGCCCACATCCCGGAGGTAGGGCAGCGTCACATTTAAGGGTTGCGGCTCTTTGCAATATGTAGTACGTGCCTGCTGCGCACCAGGAGTCAAAGACATTTACGAAATTAATAACAAACAAACAAAAAGATGTCAGCCCAACCTGCCGTTGTCGGGACCCTAACGTCATGCATCCGTTGTCGACCTTGTTACCCTTGTCCGGCTGCCTATCCGCACCCCCTCCCTCCCGCCGATCACTGCCAATGATCACAACCATCCTGCACATGTCTCCTGCCCCATCTAACAATCTGGGCACCACTATCTTCCCCACAGGTGATGTGTGTCCGAGTACGTGCATCTGCACTGTCCTCTATAGAGCGGGAGTGTTAGCGCCTTCTTCGGGTTCTGTCGTTGTCCCCTCCGGTGGGCCCCCTTCTTTACTTTTCAAGTATGTGGTGTATAGCCCCCAAAAGTTCTTTGGCCTGCTCCGAGGCGGAAGCAGTTCACTAAAATTCTCCGATTGTGTGCAGCAATAAAGGACATCATGTGTCCACTGTGACATTGTGGGCAAGGGTCCCCTCATCCAGCAAATCGCCACTCTACGCTTTGCCATCAACAGGCCTAAGTCCACCAGTCTGCGGACCGCTTTCGGTAGTGTTTTGGAATAGCCCAGCAGCGCCAGGGCAGGGTCGGGAGTTATCTCCAACTCAACTATCATACTTATCTCGCGGAATACCTTTTCCCAATACAGGGATACACCCGGGCAGCCCCACGCTAAATGAATAAAATCCGCCATCGGAGAGCGGCATCTGTCACAGGTCGCTTCCTCTCTTAGTCCGTATCTGTACAGTCTCTCCGGTGTGTAGTACACTCTATTGATGTATTTGAAGTGTATTAGTCTGTGTTTACCGTGCAGTGATAGTCGTTTGGTGTTATTGCAGCAATAAGACCACATAGCATCGTCTATCGTCCTGTCCAGGTCGCGTTGCCAGCCGAGCCCTTGTATACGGATTAGCTCTGTGGGACATTGCTAACTTGTATAAGTTGGAGACGAGTTTACGGGGAGATTTAGTTTTTATGAGATACGACAGTTCCAGTACCTCAGGGGGCTCGCTCAAGTCATCCCCCAATTGTTGATGTAGCGCCCTGCGTACTCTGTGGAACTGGAAGCGTTGCAGTAGAGTGGGAGATTCAGTAATGACCGCAGCCTCGTCCCATGTCTTGGCGACGCCGCCCGTGAACAGGTCTCCTGCTTTGTGTATGTCCAGCGCTTGGAGCGCTCGTGTGACCCCTCCGGCTCTGCAGGGGGCCAGCCAAACCATCCAATCTATTGGTATTTCCGGGGAGTATAGCAGTGCTCCCGCCTGTTGCTGCAACAGGCTGTGCCATGCGTGACGCGTCGAGTGGAGGGAGTCCAGTACCCCCGTCCTGCGATCTACCGGCTTAAGAATTACGGCCGGGAGGGGGAGAGGAGCAGCAAAGAGCTTTTCGAGTCTAAGGTACGGTATGTTATCCGCACCATGGATCCAGCTGTGTGCATGCGCTCCCTGCGCTACTCTGTAATATAACTCTAGGTCGGGCGTGCCTAGTCCCCCCAGGTGGTATGGCAGGTTGAGCACTCTCCATTGTACCCGTGCCTGCTTGCCCGCCCAAGCCAACCGTATTAATGATTTATTGAGTCTGGCAAAGAAGGATCGTGGCAACACTATCGGATTATTTACAAACAAGAAAAGGAACCTGGGCAGCACCACCATCTTCATTATGGAGACCCTGCCGAGTAAAGACAGTGGCAGACCGATCCAGGTTTCGATATCATCCTCAAGTTTAGCTACAACTGTACCATAGTTCTCACGGAACACGATGTCCGAATCAGTGTGCAATCTGATACCAAGGTACCTAACCGAGTCATCGGACCATTGCAACGGGAATTCCATCTCCATTCGTGTAGTGGCTGTGGTTAGCAGGAAGGCTATAGATTTGGTCCAGTTGACCCTTAACCCTGATAGCGCTCCAAAGTGTACCACCTCCCTAAGTACCGGGGAGAGGTTATTTTCCGGGTCCCTCACGTAGAGCAAGGTATCGTCTGCGTACGTCGATACTACGATTTCATAGTTAGGGAATCTGACCCCTCTATGACCGTGGTATTCCCTAAGCGCACATGCCAAGGGTTCCGCGATCAGAGCATAGAGCGTCGGCGACAAGGGGCATCCCTGCCGGGTTCCCCTGGAGATAGAGATAGAGTCAGTCACCAGATTCCCCAGCCGGATGCGCGCTGAGGGGGCGTTGTACAATACTCCTATCATTTGCAAAAAGGCAGGGCCAAGTCCCATTCTGGTCAGCAAGTGACGCATAAAGGGCCACTCTACCGAGTCGAAAGCTTTCTCCATATCCAGAAACACCGCGAGAGCTTTCGTGTCTTGCCGACATGTTGCATTGTACCAAATACCGTTCGCAGGTTGTAGGTGAGGTTCCTATCTGGTACAAATCCCGCCTGTTCCGGGGCAACGAGTTCCGGGGTCAACAGGGCCAATCGGTTAGCTAAAATTTTTGCGAACAACTTAGTGTCCACGTTCAGCAAAGAGAGCGGTCTGTAAGAACCGCATTCATCAGGGGGTTTACCTGGTTTTGGGACAGCCACTAACATTGCTTCCCTCATCGATTGCGGCATCTCACCCGTTCCGCATAGGTCATCAAAAAGCACTGAAATGTGGGGGAGCAGTAGATCTATAAAGGCCTTATAGAAGCCTTTCGTAAGGCCATCCGTCCCTGGAGCGCTAGACGCTCTCATTCCTGCCAGTGCCTCCGCTATCTCGTCTTTTATAATGGAGAGCATGAGGAACTCTCTGTGTGTGTTTGATAGGAAGGGTAACTTTATGTGTTCCAAATAGTCTAGAATTTCCCCATCCATATTTGACATACGTGAGGCATAGAGGTCCGAATAGTATCGTTTGAACCTATTCGCGATGTCTTCTTCTTCCGTTAACAGGTCGCCCTCTTCCGATCGATTCTCAGTGATCAGAGTTTTACTACGTTTAGCTTTCAACATATGAGCCAATACAGAGCCCGGCCTATCTCCCTCGCCATATGCACGCGCTGTGGCATATTTGCCCAGATGTTGCACTTCACTGTCCGCCGTCTCCTGATATGCCTCTAGCAAGCCCTTCATTGTGTCTGTGATGTCCTCTCCTCCCCCAGCCGCCCGGCGAGCCTCCAAGTCCCCCAGTTGCCGCTCCAGAGTCGACAATCTCTGCCGTATGGAGCGAAGAATCCCCGAGTGTTTAGTCATAGCCACCCCCCTGATGTACACTTTGAAAGCTTCCCATACCGTCTGAAAGCTGTCCACAGATCCAATATTGGTGACGAAAAACGTTTCTATAGCTTCTGCCATCTCTTCTTTGAAGAGAGGATCCAACAACGAGTAAGGGGGGAAGCGCCACGTAAATGGTGGAATTGTTTTCTTAGGCGTGGACAGTACCAGTAAAAGTGGTGAGTGATCTGACAAAGTGCGCCGCAAAACCTGACATGTGCGAATCTGGGGCATGAGGGCCGTCAATGCTAGCCAGTAGTCTATTCGTGTGTGTAGGTTATAGTAAGCGGAATAGTGCGTAAAACCTCCCTCTTGTGGATGCGTCTCCCTCCATACATCGGTGAGGTCCTTGCTAATCATGACACTTTCTACAGTTCTGGCCGCTGTCGCCGGCCTCCTCATCGGACCCCCTGATCTATCCAATGCCGGATTCCTAACCAGGTTGAAGTCGCCACCCCAGTGTATGTGTATCGTCCCGCAACCACTTATCGTGTTAGCCAACGTTGCAAAGAACTCCGGGCAATCATAGTTGGGGCCATAGATGTTAACTATAAGCAGATCTAACCCCCTACCCTGGCATCTGGAGATCACAAACCGGCCCCCCGTATCTGCATTCAACTGTCGGATCTTGTAGTCCGATCTGGGGTTAACCCAGGTCATTACTCCTCTAGCATGTGTTGTGAAACCAGCTATGTTGACATTACCCAGGAGGCTCCTGGCGCGCATCAATGGACTATGCAGAGGGAGATGCGTCTCCTGAAGTAGGGCAACATCTATATTATGTCTAGTTAGGTAGCTCAGCACTTTACGTAATTTGCGATGGTCATTTAGGCCTCTCACGTTCCACGACAGTGCACGGAGGGAATCCACAGGTCTCGGAGCAGCAGCCCCACTAGTCGTTGCCGTCATGTTTTTCGAGTGTCGCAGTGTGTCCCAACTTATGTGGTCGGCATATGTAGTGCGCTTCGTACATCAACTTGGCTGACATCTCCAACATCAAAAACAACATTATCCCCACCCTAACCCCCCGTCCCCCCTCCCACAGCAGACCACCCACAACTCGGTCGCGCAGCATCCCCCGTAACCTCCACCCGCTCCCCCGCCTCCCCCGAACTAGTTAACAGTGGTAGAGTTTGGCATGCGTGGGCAGAGGTCGCTCTGTGTTCAGCAACCAGCCAAATGCAAGCTTTCTCCTATCCCAACCCCCACACCCCGACTTTTAGTGTCACAACCCCCACAATAACACATTTCCCAATCATGTATGCTAAAGTACCGCACCGCCCTCTAACCTCTCTCCTTCACTAGTGTCTTATATCCGAAAGGGCGGCCCCTGTGGCTAACGCTGTGGCTGAAATAGAGTCCCTGGAGGACCATCTGACGCCATGATACCAATTCTTAACTGTCAGCCTCAGCGTATGTTTATGTGTAGGAAGAACTGAAAGGGGGCGCCCAGGCGAATCAGTGTGTACAATACCAACCCATCTCCCGCCCCCCCCGACCCTCACCATACTTATCAGCGGTAGGTGAATAGGCGTGGCTCAGTCCTGTTCCCCAAGCCATCCTCCAGCCGCCTCCTCCATCGGCTGCCGTTCCGGACTCTTTAGTTGTTCCCTGGACCAGTCTTTGAGTGCCTTCTGCAGAGCCTTTGGATCAATGAAAATGAGGGAACGTCCTTGTTTGTTCACCCTCAGCTTGGCCGGGTACAGCATGGCGTAGTCCAGCCCCAGCTCGCGCAGCTGCTTTTTCATGGGCATAAATTGTCTACGCGCCTCCTGAACTCGGGCGGTGAAATCCGGGTAGAGTGCAATGGTCGATCCCTCATATGCCAGCGTTTGTTTGTCCCTCGCCGTTCGCAAGGCAGCGTCTCTGTCCCGATAATTTAACAGTTTTGCTATGATGGGACGCGGCGGGGCTCCTGGCGGCGGACGGGGCCCTAAGGAGCAGTGCGCTCGCTCCACCACAAACATGTTCGAGAACACCTCAGCCCCCAGAAGGGACACCAATAACTTCTCCACAAAGTGTTCCATGTTACAGGTTTGCGTCGTCTCCGGCAGGCCCGTAATTCGCAGATTACAGCGTCTCGAGCGGGCTTCCAAGTCCTCCGCTTTATCTTGCAATACACGTATGACCCTCCCAAGCTGTTTGTGGTCTGAGTCCAGTGTGGTCTGTGCCTCCTCTACCTCCGTGAGCCTTCGTTCAGACATGTCTAACCTCTCCGCGTGCTTGTCCAGCCGTTCCCCCATTCTATACATCCGGTATGAGAGGGCATCAATTTTCGTACCCAGGGAGGTAATGCCATTCTGCAAGCCCTTTTCCATTGACAGCAACAGACTCCTAATGTCTGAGTCATCCTCCATAGAGGTTGTAGGCCTATTAGCCTCTCCAGACGCTATGTCATGCGATTTAGAGCGTTTTTGCTCAAAGGTAAGCTTGGACTGCGTCCTGTCCGTTCTACCCATGTTCTTCTACAGTTGGGGCCGTTGCCCAGGGGGCTATCGTCAACGTCCCCGCTAGTGGTGCTCCGGTGGAGGCCGGACCCTGAACAACCGCTGAAGAGACTGCCTGTAGCGTTTCAATCCGATTGCAGGAAGAGGGCCCCCCTGCTCCGGCTCATTAAAGTATGTCAGCTATGAGGCACTTCGTCTGTCGGCACGCGTGGCTCCGCTACCCTCCGTACCGCCACCACGCCAGCATCCGTGGGTCTCCGAGTTCACACTTGCAGATAACTCCCAGCGCCTCTCAACGGACGAACCACTCCGCGCTGCTAATGTCTTGCGCTGTTGAGTATATTGCCGCCAGGCCTAATGGCATCAGAGGTAGCAGTGGCGCTCCAGTTATGTGCCCCCCGACCGCAGTCTCCTCAGTAGGGCCCGGCCATCACCGGAACGCGGCATTGCCAGGGTCTGCCAGCACAGGGTATGCGTCCACGAGCGCCGCGCAACCCAGCACTCCACTGCGTGTTATATCCCTCACTGCGCACAGTTCAGCACGGGCTTGGGTTCGGTCTCGCTCGCTATCTACAGCTTGCGGCGCTCTGAACTCCTCACTATATGGCGGCACCACTGAGCTTCGTAGCACCACGCGAACTCTCAGTGCTGAGCAGTCACCGCCTCCTCACCGGGCTCTCTGGTCGTGTGTTTTTGCTGCCCGGCGCCACGTACGTCCTGCACCTTCTATCGCCACTCACCGCAGCCCCAACCGCCTTCCACTCAGCGGGGGGGTGGGGCAGCGCTCTGTTACCTGCGCCGGGCTTCTCGGTGCATCCGCGCTGTACTTGCCGGCCGCTACGGCTGCCCGAAGCGCTCCCCAGCTCCACCGGCGTCCCAGTAGATCCTTGCGTGGGTCTGCAAGTGCCGGTCCCTCCGGGCTCGGGGGGACCGGGCGGAGATCGCCGTCCCTCGCGGCACGCACTGCGACGCGACTCCGCCCCCACACTACTCTAGCACGGGGATCAGCGGCCCTGTGTTGCGCCCGACGGGAGCCGATGTATCCTCGGGCTGAACAGGGTGAGAGAGATCTGGGCGGGACTGCTGCGGTGCGGTCGCGTTCCGATGTCCAAATTACGGTCCGTTGACCGTTTTAACTCGGTGGGTTGACGGATAAATGCAGGATATTGTGTCGGCGGTGTGGAGCTCGAGACTCAAGCAGCCATCTTGGTCTCGAGCAAGCTCCCCCCCCCAAAAGTTATCACTAATAAATGTGATAAGGTAACCCAGTGTTATCCTATGGGTGAGGTAGCTTTACAGTAATGAAAAACTAATTTAGGTGTTTTTCACCACCAGGATATGAAAAACTTAAAAGTACATGTCCAACTTTTTAAATACACTTCACCTTGCCCTCTGGGCTGTTCAGGGCCTACACTAGGGGTGACTTAATATGTATTAAAAAGGAAGGTTTGGGCCTGGCAGTTTAAAACCTTAACACACAGGCTTCAATGGCAGGCCTGAGACATGTTTGTAGCGCAATTTAAATGGGTGGCACAATATGTGCTGCAGACCCACAAGTAAATTTAATTTGCAAGCCCTGGGTACATGTACTACCACTTAACTAGGGATGCACAAATAAATTAAAAATGGCAATTGGGTGTAAGCCAATTTTACCATCTTTTAAAGAGAGAGCACAAGCACTTTAGCACTGGTTAGCAGTGGTAAAGTGCACAGAATCCTAAGACCACCAAATCCAAGATCCGCATAAATAGGAGGGGTGAAGGCAAAACGTTTGGGAGGAGACCACTTTAAGGCTGATAGGTCTAACACCTGTGCTCTCCTGCTACTTCGAGCTCCTGGAATCAGCCATTTTGTGGTAACCTGGTTGCTTCTTTTACTCTTCAACACCTTTCCTGCCCTTTTGCATTTTTGTAAAGCACATTGTGCACAACATTTGCATGATGCAAATAGCACACAACACACATTCCTTAGCATTTGTGGGTGTAGTTTTGTCAAGACCAAACAGCGCAAAGTAAACTGCACTACATGCAATGTAGCTGCTTTTTGAGCAGTGGTTCATTGCATGAAATTTAATAACCAGAGACATTTGTATGAATCTATAGTTACAGATTTACATACGAGTCTCTCTTTCAAATGTTGTTTGACTTAATTCATTGCATAATCATTTTACCCTTATACTGGTGTGTGCACTTACACAGGCGCCAAAATTGAAATGCTCACTTTCTAGTTCCAACAAGGGCAGCCAGAAAGGAAAGGTGCCAAAGACGAAGTGGTCCTCCTAGGAGCTAAGATATGGTTGTAATTTCCTAGGTGCCTTTTCCTGGCCCACATGGTAGTTCCAGATGTTCCTGAGGCTTGTGGAAGAGAACAGCAGCACCCTTCATCCAGTTCTGTGTGAAACCTTGGAACTTGCATAAATCTTGATTCACCCTTCCCTGGTATGTAATCGTCTCTTCATGGACCCCAAGTGTTACCAAACCAACCTATGCATGATTGTTTTTTGTGGACATACCCTTATCCCTATAACCTGGAGACTACATTGGACTCCATTCTTCCTACTGTTTTACTCACATAGTACAAGAAAGCAGTCCAAGGGTGTTTCCTGAAAATGGGGTGTGCCTGCCAGCTTTGTTTTGGACACATTGGATATTGTTCACATCTTGTAATAGATCATGGGACATTATAGTTCAATATCTATATGAGATCTGATATGTGTCTTGGTTATGAGATACAGTTCACACTATTGTTGCATAATATGGCATGAGGCATATATTTCTTCCAACTCCAATAGCCATTAGTTAATGTCTGTTTCTAGACTTTACCTAATGCTGCTCAACATGGTTGCTCTTGCCATTTGTCATAATGTTGCATGTCTTACCTTGGCTGGGACAATCTAGCTTCAATACTTTATACAGCAGATCCAAAGCTCCTATTTACATTGCTTAAGCAAGGACTGTATGTCACTAAGCCATCAATCGCTAGTTGGACTGTTCCTGCATAAGTATAATTTATCGATTTCTTATTTATTAGCCGGGTCTTGTGGTTTAGTGAACTAATGCATCCACTGTAGGGGCCTGTGTTCGACCTCAAGGGCACAGGTTAAAATCCTGGCAGGTCCACTCAGCCTTTAATACTTCTGAGATCTATCAAAAGAGTACCATTGAGTTGAGTAACAATACACATCTATTATTCAGTACCAAAATACCCTTTGGTGAACCTGCTCTTTACAAATACACATGTTATGTTATTATCCTAACCCTTAAATATATATCTAATAAGAATTTTTATTATTTTTAACAACTGTATTCTAAACCTTTTAAATATGTATTTATTTATTTATTTAGGCGTTGATGCAATAGTCTATCTATGGGAGGAAACCCCCCTCCAAAACCCTCTTTTGTTATTAATTGAAATAATGGCATTTTATGGTGCTTAGTTTATTTCAAATTTAATTTCCTAACTCTAATATCTATGTACATAATAATGTAACTCTAAAACTTTAATTGTTTTCATTTATTTTAAAATATAATTAATGTACTATTAATATTATTTATCAATTTAAGTCCCTATCCATGTTACTGTAATTTTTTATGTTGTTTTTATTTTTGTGGTATAAGTTTTGTAAGACCTGCTCCAAGCATATCTATTTAATTATTTAATTAAACTAATATTTCGACTTTAATATAGACCTTACTCTCACAGCCAATTATTTTAATTATTTAATGAATCTAATTTAAATTAGCCATTACCATTGCCCCAAGTATGATACCTTCCCCAAAACCCTCTCATGTTATTCATTGAAATAACGGTATTTTATGGTGCTTAGTTTATTTCAAATTTAATTTTCTTACCCTAATATATATGCATAAAATAATGTGACCCTACAGCTGTTAATTGTTTTAATTATATTAAAATATAATTAATGTATTATTTGTTTTTGAGGTAATATAAATTCCTGTCCGTTTTACTGTATTTTTTTATGTTGTTTTTATGTTCAAGTTAGTGAAGGCCCCTCCAAGCTTCCCTTTTTAAATATTTAAGGATTCTAATATTTTGACTTTACTTTAGACCTTTTCTTTACGCACAATCATTTAAATTATTCAATCTACCTAATTTAATTTAGCCATTACCATTGTCCTAAATAAATGTTGATTTATACTTTTTTGATGTAGTGACCTTCAATATGGCGGTGGAATTAATGCAGTGACCGTGCTCTAGTTGTCAGTCAATATTATGGATCCAATGCGGGTAGGACACCCCCTCGTCCAGACTACTCTATAAATGGAACATGCTTCTTCCACATAGTGCTGAATTTCAGCTCTCCTTGTCAGTTAATACTTCGATTTTGTAGTGTAATCATTTAAAAATACTGATGCCTATCCACTGATTGATATATCCACTGCATGATGTGAATGAAGAAAAATGGGAACATCTAATGTGCTGAACATGTTTTCTTCTTCAGTAGCTCATACACTGCCCTCCGAGTCATTTATGATTTCCTACAAATCATAATTTGGTTTCAAGTTAATGATCACCACATTTGCAGCAAGAAGTAAATGTAGTAAGATGTCTCCTACAATTGTAAATCTGTTCTGCATAATGCTCATATTTGGTT
Organism: Calotriton arnoldi; assembly: GCA_963921515.1. Lineage (NCBI taxonomy): Eukaryota > Metazoa > Chordata > Amphibia > Caudata > Salamandridae > Calotriton > Calotriton arnoldi. The sequence continues at coordinate 2,106,909 of CAWUFW010001245.1, forward strand.
GCAAAAAATAAATTGGGGGAGATGCATTACAAATTTGCTTATATTGTCGAAAGAAACAGTGACAACATTAACTTCTATCTACAAATAAAGTTTGATCTTTTTGATAATTAATTGTGTTATTAGTATGTTATACCACTGACATCACTTATCTCTTCCTATGCATTCATCACGTGCTACCCTCAACACGTAAGGGGAAACTGGCACTTGAATACAGTGGTAACCCATATGATATGGCCTTGTTCTGATTGCAGTCCTGATGTAGGGAAGAGACAGTGGGAGGTATAATATAATAATTTAATGTCTGAATGGGCTTTACTTTTGATGATCACTAGGAGTTTGACAAATTTATGATTGATTATGATTCGTTTATGATTAATGCCCTGTGGAATTGTAACACTGTGGGGGAGAGAGGGCTTACCCTTGACATAGACTATAGCAAAACTCTCACAATAAAACAATATAACTTCTCATAAGGAAAGAGGATTCTGTGAGAAAACCTTAACTTATTCTTTGTGGATTGACTGAACCAGCAGGAACTTTCTCAGAGAAAACTGCATGTGATACATGGACAGTAACTCCAAAAGAACACCACAATTACAAAAATACACTAGTAGAGATTCACAAATCTACTTAGTTAAAAATAACAAAATTGAAGACTCTAAAGAGCCCAAAATCTGATGTAGGGATCAGGTGTTATAAAAACAGCTTGGATGCTATGTCAAAAGCAAGTCTTTTGAAGTAAAGCTTAAAGAGCAAGCTAGCCATAGATCTCAAAAATGGCCAAGAGTGGACAGCAGTGCACTTGATTTTGGCCCTAAATCAAAGAAGCCCACCCTACATTTAAAAGAGAATAGTGTTCTGAAGATGCTGTCCTTTAAAACCACATTTTGGTTCCCCTGTAGCAGCAAATGCTCTTTTGTAAGAAGCAGCTGATGCAGAAATCTCCAGGTCTCTGTGACTGGTTCTATAATGTCTACCCTAGTTCTTCCAAAAGACCCTAAACTTTTAGGGAAGTCTCTATAGGCATCAGGTCACTTCTCTTTTTCATCTTTTCTTTTGTAAATAGTAGATTATTAAATGCAGACAGTTATCTTCATTATTACGTGTCTCTTTTTCAATGTTGGTTCACTGTTCCTCTTGCCACCACCCTGGCCTGATACCAAAGATGGTGGATTTGAGAGCTCATTACGATACTGGATAACCAGGATATGGACATGAAGACTTCAAGAACTAGATGGAGAGAACCACAGATGACTCCACGGTTCAGATCAAATTCTTAACCTTTGCACACCAAACTGTCTGTTCTAGGGAACTATAGGCCTGAACTGAGTACTCATAGAAAGAGGAAACAGACACAGAAAGGTTGATTTGGGGCTACAATCGTGCAATTGACAGTACCTACCAGTTTCTATGTGGCCCAATAGGTAGAGCAGTTATGCCTGGTTCATGCTGCTAGTATTGTGGGGGCAAAGCAAGTACTTGGAAAAACAATTGAAATGCCCCAGATGGGAGCCCTGTTGGGTTGTGAGGTGAATTGCATTGTATTAGTTGGCGACTGTGCCATCTCCTTCATTTGGTGTCCATCTTAAATTTCAGAATTTTGGGGAGTTTTGAAATTTTAGCAGCATTTGTGGAAATCTGCAATTGTTATGATTTCCAGGAGGAGTCAAATTCCCGAACATTTTTGCATACAGAAATATGGAATACGGTAATGTAACGGTTGTGCATTTCAGCCTGCAGGCATGTAATGCAATATGGGCAAAGCATTTTGCCTTAGAAAGTCCCCTTTCTCACCATCCACAAAAATGCTGTGAGTGTTGCCTCTACATTTCCATTCACCTCTCTCCTTAAAGGAACATGTGTACGTCTGTTTTCAGTGTGAGAAACTAGGTCAAAATGCAAAAGGGGTCATTTGAAAAAAAATTCTGAGACCTCAGTATCAAAGGGAAAAAATGTACCATGGAGTTGTTAGATTTTTCATACCTAAAACAAAGGCAGAAAATAGAAAGTTGAGCTTTGATGGTACCATGTGGCATCACTTGGAGAAACCGTAGATATGTTTGGCACAGTCGAATATGTTACAACTGGTTTTTATGTGTCATCGGATCTAGCCTCTGGGGAGCAATCTTAAAGAGCTCAATGTTGAGAACTATGCACGAGAACAGCAATTAGCGAGTTTTTCATGGATACTCAATATATAGATTTACATTGTTAGCATTTTAATTACAGAGCTTAACACAATGAATTGAGAGAGCAGTAGAGAGGGAGTGTAGATATTTGAATTTAGGTGTGGGCAGATCTACATTTGGACACAAAAAAGAATTAAATGAACGCCTCATAGGATCAAGGAAACATACTTGCAAACTTTAAATATGATCATAAGGAGAAATGTAGTAGTTCTTTTTAAAATAAGTGTTCATTTATGACAAGGAGTGCAGAATAAAGCTTTCTGCTTTTTACAATCCTAAACTGTAGAGACAGCTGTAGTATAACTATTTTTTATTTCTAATGAAACAGAGATTGCTCTTTGTAGTCATAGAAACCACAATCTAAATTGCAGGGAAGTCACTCTGATGACTCCAATGGCCAAATCCTTTTATAATACGTACAATTGCGTCTGTGGGGAGCACGACTGCAGAAAGTCAATTTCCAGGTGCTCTAATGAAAAATATACATGTAATAGTTAATTACCAAATTTGTTGAGTTAACGATGAGGTGGTGTATTTACTACATTTGTAGAAGGTGCACGTTCCACCTACCTCACTTGTAGAAAGTACACTGTTCCTGTCTATCTGCATGGCCTTTACTAAAGACAGGTCCAAAGTTATTAATATCCATTAAATACTTGCCAGCACCTTGATCAAAAACATACATGTCGGGGGCCACGTCTATTAATGCTTCTTGGATGGCTGAGGCTCAGTTGTAAGGAGGGCTTTAGGCGGGCTGGGTAACTCTGGGTCTCATACTTGGTAGTAATTAAAAATGTACATTGAAACAGGTACCCTATGTTTACGTCCTTAACTGTACTGGCAAAAACACTGATGGCTTTCTGAACAATTGATAGTATGAACGTTGTGGCAATCCATGTGAGAGGTTTAGTTCCTGTTTACAGCAGCGGCCGGTGCAGGTAAGTGCGGTGAGTGTGTGGGGTTGTGGGGCAGGGCCCTGCAGGGGGGATGTCGACAGACGTCGGAATACGAGTTATTTTTTTTTTTTAATTTACCCTATTCCGTCGTCTGTCGACATCCCGGCTTAGCCCCGCCGCGCTTACCTGCACCGGCCGCTACTGCCTGTTTACTTTTCACATGTCTTACCTAATCTTGCATTCTCTAAGGGTGTTAGTTCTTTTCAGGATGTTGAGTTTCTCTACTTTTCTTTTGGTTGCATATTACTCTTGCATAGTACATACTTTCAACTGAGTCACTTCCAGGTGTTTGTAACAAGCTTTGTTTGAGTGCTCTGGAGTTGAGGCTTAAGGAAGTGAGAGTTTCTCACTGTGCCTGTCAGTGGGTCAAACAGCTGTTCAGAATTCATGGTCATCCAAATCGTGGCCTCTCTGCAGAGCACAATGGTCACCTATTCCAGTTGCAATTGTGATTCTGTTTAAACGTGTGTGAAGGAGGTACACAGTTGTCAAGGTGAAAGCAAAAGAAAATGCAGTGCTTAGAGGTGAGTGGGTACATTGTGTGTTTGGGGTGTGGTAAAGTTGAGATGCGAGGAAGAGCATTCCGGAAAAAGTGAAAAGATGATGCTGAACAGGAAAGAGATGTGGTGTAGATATGCAGACCAAGTAGACGTGAAGAGAAAACACTTACAGACTAACAGACTAAACATAAAGGAAGCGATTGACACACTCTGAAGAACACTACCTTTTTCACAGTCCCCAATCATGTTTAATTCACAGTGTCACAATTTCCGAATTTGAACATTTTAAATTGCAATTATTTACAACAAAATCATTGTTGTTACCAATTTATCTCACACAGCTAACAACTATTGATAAACCCAATCTGTCTAGTTTTAGGTGTATATCAGTTATTGTATTATATAGCTATCCTGGCTGAAGAGGGGTGAAACCCCGAAACCGGTCTTGCTGCATATACTTTTTAAACTGTTACTATCGTGTGCACTCATCTTTTTTAAACATTTTAACATTACGAGGGAAATACCTGATGCTGTGAGGTTTCTTTTCAAAGCCACACTTCCGGTGCACTTCCCCGGTCCACCGCGGGTCCCAATCCTGATTGTGTGGAGGGAAGTCATTCCGGCCAATTGAGGGTTGGTGGTCTAGTCCCCACCCTCACTTGCACATAAAGGGGCATGCAGAGCGGAGCGCGCAGCGGACGCGCGCGCCAAAGGCAAGCCCGTCTGCGCCCGTCCGCGCCAGGACATCGCTAGGAGCAGGAGACCCTGGTCAAGCTTATGTCAACCACGGTCCCCCTATACAAATACACTATACTAGACAAGAGCTAATGAATCTACAGACCAATGTAACCCCTACTTGTCGGGCAGAAATCTGGCCTTATCCAGAAGGCCCGTTTTCTTGCCGAGTATGCCGATTTCAGGCAAATCATATTTCTCCTGGTCAGGCTATCAACACTTCCGTGGATAATTCACGGAAGGGGTGGAAAAATTTGTTGTGCAATGTTCGATCGCTGCCCAAACACTCTGTTGAGGTATGGGACCTAGTGTCCTCGGTTCAACCTGAACTGGGCTTTCTAACCGAAACCTGGCTTAAACCCCACTCTGTGCCCGCTATAGCGTTAGGCATACCGGAGGGGTATAAAATGGTTAGACTGGACAGATCTATGAAGGTAGGGGGTGGAATCGCTATTGTGCATAAAGATGGAATCAATGTCTCCGTCCTAGACCAACGTGGCGATGCTACTATGGAGTTGTTGGTCTTTAGGATAGATCCTCCCATGCAGGCTAGCTGGAAAGGGGCGTTAATATACCGTCCCCCAGGACCCCTAGCTGATTTTTCTCTACAATTGGTTGAACTATTAGCCCCATATGTGAATGCGTGTAATAACTTTCTACTCTTAGGAGATTTCAGTATCCATAGTGATTGTCTCTCCAACTTAGATGCACAGACTCTTTTGACTGACCTATCCCTTTTAGGTTTATCCCAGCTTAATGAAGGCCCTACCCATATAGCTGGTCATACTTTGGATATTATATTTTCAAATTCTTCTAAGATTCAGTGTGAACCCCCCCAACAACTTTCTTGGTCTGATCATTCAGTCATTGAATTTTTTATTCAGGACCCTATAAAACTCAAAATATCTAAACCAGCTACATTTTATACTCGCAGGCAGTGGCAGGAAGTCTCCGCAGAAAATTTTCAAACAGTTTTTTGAGGCCTCAAAATTCTGCATCGGACAACATTGAGGAAGCATTGTCTAAATATAACTCGGCTGTTTTAACAGCAATTGACCATATTGCACCTCTGAAATTTTCCTTGAGCCATTCGAATCGCCCACGGGCAGTCTGGTTCTCGACTCAACTGCGAGATCAAAAACAACTTTGCAGGAAGTTGGAGAGAATCTGGCGTGCTTCTCATAATGAGGCGGACAGAGATCGGTTTTATTCCACTCTATCCAGCTATCATAAAAATATAAAGATAGCACGGAAAACCCATATAACAGCTCAGTTAGCCGAGGCTGGCAACTCCTCTAAAACCCTGCACCAGATTCTTCAGTCTTTCATTAACCCTAAGGCTTGTGAAAGCTCAGAGGCCCCCTCCCAACTGCTGTGTAATGATATTGCTCTTTATTTTGTACAAAAGATAGAGCTTATCTATGGTAAAATTGCCGCAATAGGAGGCCTGCAGCAGATTCCTATGGGCTTGGACCATTTGAATCTAACAAACTCTCAGTTGTTAGAGAACTTCCCCGCAATTACATTAGCAGAGGTTGAATCACTGATCCACAAGATAAAGTCTGGGTCCCCTTCGGACCAGATTCCAGCTAAAGTAATTCCGTCTTTAGCTAAACACCTGTCTCCCTCGGTGCAATCTCTTATTAATCTCTCTCTAACGGAGGGCCATGTACCACTGGAGTGGAAGGTTGCTCAGGTTAGACCCATTCGTAAGAATACTAAAACATCATGGACGGATCTTTCTAACCTCCGTCCTATTTCACTCCTCCCGTTCCTGAGCAAACTAATGGAAAAACATGTTAATACCCATCTTTCCAACTATGTCGAACTGACTGGATGTTTAGATCCTTCCCAGTCTGGTTTTAGGCCCAAATACAGCACCGAATCAGCATTACTAGTGGTCACAGATAACATCAGGATGACCCTAGATAAAGGCCACTCTATGATTCTGGTGCTGTTAGTCCTATCCGCAGCGTTCGACACAATCTCCCATAGTATTCTGATCAAAAGGTTGGAAGAGGTTGGGCTAAGAAAATCAGCCTTACAATGGATGAGGAGCTTTCTGTCTGATCGCTCCCAGATTGTCAATCTAGGCCGTATCGTTCGGCTCCTATAGATTTGACCAAGGGAGTACCCCAGGGCTCTTGTCTGAGCCCTACATTATTCAACATCTATATTGCTCCCTTGGCCAATCTTTTGAGAACACATGGGTTCATCCCCATATCATATGCCGACGATACCCAGTTACTCTTTCCATTTGATAAATTCACCTCAGCGGTCCGACTGGCCTTCTCTAATGGGATGAGAGCCATATCACACTGGATGAAGAATAATTTCCTCCAGTGTAATGTGGGAAAAACAGAGATAATGCTCTTTGGAGAGGCCCCCCTCCTGTGGACCCCAGATTGGTGGCCGATCGACTTGGGTCCCCATCCCGCTCCCAGGTCTACAGTCAAAAACCTGGGTATCTGTTTAGATCAAGCCCTCAGTCTGAAGGAGCATGCTGCTCAGACAGCTGGTTCCTGTTTTCATGTAATAGGCCTGCTCCGCCGAGTTTTCCCCTTGCTTCCTGATTCTACCCGGAAAACTCTAGTCCAGGCGCTGGTATTGAGTCGTCTGGACTACTGTAATGGCCTGCTGGTTTCTGCTAATGAGGCTTCACTCAGTAGACTACAGGTAGTTCAGAATACGGCGGCGCGGTTGGTCCTTAATGTCCCTTCCAGGACCCCTTCCCGCCCTCTTCTCATGAAGTTGCATTGGCTCCCCATCCGCCAACGGGTCAAATTTAAAATCTGCTGCACCATTCATAAGGCACTGCTTAATCTGGGCCCTTCCTACCTTTCTGAGAAATTCACGCCCTATGTACCATCAAGATCCCTCCGCTCAAGTGCTAAACACCTTCTGGTGGTGCCTCGAGTAAGTAAGGCAAGATTAGGAGGAAAAGCTCTTTCCCATCTTGGTCCTCGTTATTGGAATGAGCTCTCCTTGCCCTTAAGACAGTGTCTGGATCACTTGCAATTCAGGAAGTTGCTTAAGACCAATCTTTTCCGCACGTGTTAAATTCTGCTGGAGTTGCTTTACACCCTCACAGTCTGCTCTAAGCGCAGAGATACCCCTTCGGGGGTCGATTCTAGCGCTATATAAACAAATAAATAAATATATAAACAAATAAATAAATATACTTGGATGCAATAAAAGAAAGCTCAGAGAGAACCCAAAAAAACAGATTCAGTAGACTATGGGAATCACAGAAATTTAGTTTGTGTTTAAGCCTCATCCTTAATTACATAGGCCACACCCCTTTTAAAGACCCCTCCCCCCCTCTTTTTTCATCCCACTTTAATCCCTGTTCATCGGAAAGACATGAAGATTTTTAATGTGGTCAAAAAGCACCAACATGTTGATCCATAGTGGAGCTATTTTATAGATTATTCAGCCATATTCTGAAATCTGTGGATATGGGGCTTCTCATAATAACTTCTTGTTTTCAACTTTTCAACTGGAGCATGCTGCCACACTCTTGTGAATATTAGCCAACTCAACAGTGTTCATTTACTTGAACTTTGAAGACTGAAAGGATCAGTTTGCCTCCCCAGATGCAACACCGTGATCAGCTAGTTGCACCTGTGTATTTCCAGCAAGGGCATTAACCACAGATCCGTCTGATCTGCTTTGCAGACCGACAACATGAAGCATTACCAATGGGTTTTTGAGACTCTTGCTCAAATAGGGCAATGTTGACAACCACATACAGTGCAGCCTGAGGGTATGCCTTTAGATCTAGCTGCATTGTTAGGTTCTGAGTGCTGATGCCTTGTGAGCTTCAAAAGAAACATTCCACAATGTGTGAGCATTTTTAGGAGAGCAAACCAAAGTGCCTTATGGAATTTGTTTGTAAAATCCATTCTGTTTTCAAAAATGAATTCAGAAGTACTTCAATGATGCACTGTGTGGATTGCTGTGTGTATAATGTAGTTGAAGCACAACCTCCCTAATTCATAAATTTTTCAGTGTATTATATTGTGTTAGTGAGCATATGGTGGACCACTTGAGGGAAGAGGGAACGGTACCTAAGTGGGACAAAAGACTGGAGTTTAAGGTTTCCAACGTTCGTACACCTTCCATGGGCCCATCTTCCATAATTCCAGGCTATTCTTAATTGGTATAATGCCAGAAAGCAGTCAGATGACGGGAGTGGTCTAGGTTCAATGGATACCTGAATATTCAGAAAGGTTTGCTAAAAGTGTGATAAGTGAGGGCCAAAACACAGAGAAGTGGAAGCGACATTATGCAAAAAGATGGGCTCAAAATATTAAAACAACAGTTTCAAGAGAGACATGGGATCAAAAAGTACAGAAACAAGCAAAAACACACAGAAATTAAATCATATGAGTAAAAATAAATGGAGAAACTTGTTCATTCATAATAATCTTTATTCGGTCATTTATATGACCATAAAAGCGCAATAAAAATCATGCACAAAAATATCACATCACAGTAAAATCACATAGAAAATCTCAATCAGGCTCCGCGTATTTTAACCCCCTAAAAGAGTCATTATAAAAGCAGTCCTGGAAAATAGTTCTTGCTCAAATATCAAATTGCCATTACAATTCCATTACAGCCAAATGGATCTATAATGCACAATCAAAAAAAAAATCTGTGCCAATACACAGTTCACAATGCGTATTTCTTCCGTAACTTCAGACCTTGAGTAATAAAATTCAGGACTGAGGAACATAACACAGGGGATGGAAGGCACTGTAGGAAGAGCAAACCCTCTTGGTGTGTATTAAAAGATCCTCCGCTGAGAATAGGATGGAGGAACCGTATTCTAAAAGAAGCATACAGGGTGCAAAATTTCATAAAGTGCTTGGTTGACTGACTAGACATCCCGTCACATGGACAGCAAGGTAGTGACGCAAACCAGGTGCCTGTAACAGGAAAGGCCACTAGACAATGTATCATATTAACTCTTAACCATGTAAGATAGAATATAAGTTTAAGCTCCTTTATCCAGGTTATGTTAGGTATGGCTCCATGCCTTGAGTAGTTGAGAGTGGAACGTATGGTTGAACCATAACCATATCAAGTGCTTTCATAATCCTAGCATTCTCTTTATGTGCAAAGAACTTTTTCTTAGAGTGTGAGCTAAAATTGCCCAAGCTTTCAAAAAGACTGCTCAATTCCAAATCTCGGAGGATGTTTTTAACATATTTTAGCCATGGGATGGCATTATATTACTTCTACATGAGAAACATATTTCGGGAGTGGACCAAATTTTGATACACAACAGAATAGGAGCCAGCCCAACCATCTCTTCCGGATAGCCTACACCCGACCCGTTATGAGATAGAAGACTCGGGGTAGATTTTGAGGCCCCTAGTAGCCTATTTAAAAATGTGTTCTCCACCGCCTGCAGAGTCTTTACAGTTGTGTGCCCCCACACACCAGCCCCATATGTGCCAAAGGAGAGGCTCTTGCTTTTATAAAGCATAATCATTTCTTTGGGGGGGCTTATGTCCTAGTTTCTTGGTGAACCTGAAACTTTATTCACACAAAGCCTCTATCGACTGGGACCTCTGGGTTATTAATCTTTCCCAATTAATGTTAGCAAAATACCCAAACAGCTAAAATGTTTCATCTTCAAAGTAGGAGTCTCCCCAAAATAACTTTTTTTCAAACAGGGTTTTTGTGGGCGACAGTTCATGATATAGTATTTTTCATGGCTAACCTTAAGCTTCAGCCCCTGCATAAAATTTTTGAAACCATCTAAAAGTGCTTGTAATCCATTTGCAGTACGTGTGCTATTAAGACCACATTGTCTGCATACAAAATGACGGGGACTGAACGAGAGCCAATTTTGGGGACATCAGATGTGCAGGAAGATAAAACACTAACAATGGCATTAATATAAGATAAAAATAGAAAAAAGGCCAGTATACAGCCCTATCTAACCCCACAAATACCTTGAATGGGGGACGTATGGTCTGTGCACTGAGTATATCATACCCTCATATGGGTGTCTCGTGAAGGCTTTTTCAAAATGTCCAGTAAAGGAAGGTTAACCCCTGTGAGCACCATGATATCCCACAATTTGTCTCTGTCCACTAGGTCAAAGGCACAGGAGAGGTCCATAAAAGCCATTACCTCCCGTCCCTCCCTCGCCTTCCTTCAATACCAATGAGGCCCCGCCTCCCACCCAGACCCACCCCCAGCATAAAAACTCTGCCCGCCCCCACCTCCACCTGTTTTTTTCTGTCTCCCTAGTGAGACTTACCTTCAGTTCCTCCCTGTGGCGGTGCCGGGGAGTCTTCGAGTTGGTTCTCTGCCACGGCGGTGCCCTCGACGGAGTTCTCCTGGCGATGCCTCCTCTCCTCGTCTCCCTCGTGGATGGGGGCGGAGCGGTGGCTCAGGATGCTGCTGCGTTGTTTGGCGGTCCTCCTGTGGCTGGGGCTATGTTTCCGGGTCGGGCTGTTTTGGATGCCTCCTCTCGGACTGCACTCTTCTGGGAGACCTGGTAGGACGGGTTTGTGCCCGGTCTTTTATTTTAGATGGCGTTTTTATGGTTTTAACCTGTTTTTGGATGTTTCCTGGCCTGGGCTTTCATTGGAGGGTTCCTGCTGGGTTTTTCTCTACATTTAGGGGTCGGGATGTTGCTTCTCCATTCCTCTGCTGCCATGGGTCGCAAAAGGGTGTTCAAGCGGAACAACCTGGTTTCTTCTTCCTCTTCTTCCTCTCCTGATGGTTCTCCTGTTCCCCCCAAGCGCCCTCGGGGTCGGGGCCTTTCTGGGGGTGATGTGCCTCTCATGTCCAAGGATGAAGTGCAGGGCATGATTGAGGCTGCGGTGGCTAAGGCTCTTTTGGCTCGTCCGGTGCCTGCTGCTCCTTCGCGTCCTCGCTCGCTGGATCCTGCTGGGGCTGTTTCCCTGTCGGACGAGGAGGGTCCTTCTACCTCCTCGGGGGGGAAGTATATCTCCAGGGAGGAACGCTGGGATGTTCTGGCTCATGTGCGGGACAATTTGGGGTTCCCTCCGTTCCAGCTGGGTGAGGGAGATGGTAGTCTTTTCCCTCAGTATGCTTCTCCCTCCAAGTTGGGCATGCCCTTTCAGGGTCCGGTCAAGGACATGGTGTTGCGGGAGTGGCGTGAGATAGATAAGTTGCAGGTCCCTCGCTTCCTTCAGAAACTGTATCTTTTGGAGGGGGAGGATCCCTTGCCTCACAGTTTAAAGCTTGACTCTATCCTGGCCACTCTGATTGGCAAGACTGCGATTCTGCCTGAGGATTGTACCCCGACGGATGCTACTGATCGGAAGGTGGACTCTGGCCTTAAGCGCTCCTTTGCTGCTGGGAACCTGGCGCTGCGGGCTAGCCTTTTCTCTGCCTACTCGGCGCAGTCTCTGGTGCAGGATTTCGGAAAGTTGGCTGCCGCGGTTCAGGAGGGGTCTGACTGCTCTGACCTCCTGGCTGCTATGGAGCAGCAGGCTCAGCTGCTGGCGGACATTTCATCTGACGTGATCAAGTCTTCCGCTATGTCCACTGGGGCTTTGGTGGCTGCGCGTCGTTCCCTCTGGCTCCGATCCTGGAAGGCTGATCCTGGTGAGAAGGCGGCTCTGTTGAAGTTGCCTTTTGATGGGCTGGCGCTGTTTGGGGAACAATTGCCTGCCCTGATTTCGAAAGCTTTCAAGGAGCGGAAGCATGCCTTGCCCTATAAGGGCGGTTCGGCTCCATCTGGCAGGCCTTGGAATAGGGCCCCTCGTTCTTCCCCTGAGCGTGATTCTTGTCAGTCTTTCCGCAGGCGGAGGTTTCAGCCCCGTTTTTCTCCCAAGCACGCTGCCTCCGCGTCTAAAGGCCCTGCCAAGAAGGGTCCCTGACAACTACTGTCTGGCCGCATCCCTGCCGGTGGGTGGTCGTCTTCGGAGTTTTGTTCCTCGGTGGCAGCAGGACGTTTCGGACGGCTGGGTCCTGAGCACTGTGGGTCATGGGTACGTGATCGACTTTGTGCTGGTTCCGCCGGATTCGGGGGTCCGGCTGACTCCGGTGCCTGTCTCCGGTCCCCGCAGGGTGGCTCTGCTGGACGGGGTGTCCTGTTTGCTTGCCAAGAATGCCATCTGCCGGGTTCCTGTCGCGGAGGTGGGGACGGGGACCTACTCCATTCTGTTTCTGGTGCGGAAGGTGACCGGCGGCTTTCGGCCTGTCCTGGATCTCAAGTGGGTCAACTCCTGGATTCGGCCCGTTCGCTTCCGCATGTTGACCCTTCAGGCCATCATTCCTCTAGTTCAACCTGGCGACTTCCTGGCTTCCTTGGACCTCGAGGACGCCTATCTCCACGTCCCTGTGGCCGCTTCTTCTCAGCGTTTCCTGAGGTTCGCTGTGGGAGACGCCCATTTTCAGTTTTGCGTGCTTCCCTTCGGCCTCAGGTCCGCGCCCAGGGTTTTCACGAAGGTCCTGGCGCCTCTCATGGCTCTCCTTCATGCAGAAGGGGTTTTCATTCACCCTTATCTGGACGACCTCTTGCTGCATGCTGCGGGGAGTCTCTTTTGCTCGCTCACATTGGGAGGGCCTTGGAGGTTCTTCAGGGGCACGGGTTCTTGGTGAACTGGGGAAAGTCTTCTTTGGTCCCCTCTCAAGACATGGTGTTCATCGGGGCTCGTTTTCAGACTTTGCTCGGCCTTGTTACCTTGTCCGACAAGCGCTTGCTCTCTCTTCAGTCCCAGGTTCGGGCCCTGTTGTCCCGGGAGGCTTCTCCGGCGGTCCAGTGGCTGCGGGTGCAGGGGCACATGGCTTCCGTGGTGTTTCTGGTTCCTTGGGCTCGTTTTCATCTCCTTCGATTGGCCAACTGGATCCTGTTGGGGTGGTCTCCGGGGTCTCAGAGTCTCCTGTCCCTGCTGCCCATGTCGGACCGGATTCGGGGGGAGCTCTCCTGGTGGCTCTGCCGGCGTCATCTTCTGGCCGGGGTTTCCCTGGCTCCTCCGGCTCCGCTTGTGGTGACTACGGACGCCAGCCTGTCCGGTTGGGGTGCTTGGCTGGGGTCGGATCAGGTTCAGGGGTGCTGGTCCCTGCTGCACTCGGGGAGGGCCTCCAACTGGAGGGAGTTGAGGGCGATTTGGCTTGCCCTGGTGCATTTTCAGGACTCTCTGCAAGGTCGTTGGGTGTTGGTTCAGACGGACAATCTGGTGGCGAAGTCCTATGTCAACCGTCAGGGGGGGACCCGGTCCCGGTCCTTGAACTTGATTGCCAGCGTCATCTTTCGGTGGGCTCAGGTCTGGGTGCTGGGTCTGTCGGCTCTCTACATTCGGGGGGTGGACAATGTGAGGGCGGATCTGTTGAGCAGGGAGATTCCGTCCTCTCAGGAGTTCTCTCTCCTTCCCGGTGTGTTCGTCCAGTTGGTGAGTCGTTGGGGCCTCCCTGTGGTAGACCTGTTTGCGGATCCGGGGAATGCCAAGGTGGTCCGGTTCTGTTCTCTGGGCAGGTGTCCCGGGTCTCTGGGGGTCGACGGCTTGACCTGTCCTTGGCCTCGGGGTCTGCTGTATGCCTTCCTCCCCTTTCCGCTGCTCCGCTCCTTTCTGGTGAGGGTCCGCAGGGACTGTGCTCAGGTGTTGTTGGTGGCTCCCCGCTGGCCGTGGGCGAATTGGTTTCCTCTCCTGTCCGGGCTGTGTTGCGACCGGGAGTGGGTCCTTCCTCTGGTTCCGTCCCCTTTGGAGTTTCCGGCCCTTCCTCTGGATTCTCTTCGGAGGTTGCACCTGACGGCCTGGCGGTTGAACGGCAGGGCTTAGCTGGGTTGGGGGTTCCTGCTCCTTTGGCTGTTACTTTGCAAGCTTCCCGTAGATCCTCTACTCTACTTTCCTATGCTAGGCATTGGCGGGTCTTTTCGGCCTGGTGTGCTGGCAAGGGTGTTGATCCCACGGTTGCTGACCTCTTTGTGGTGATGCAGTTCCTTCAGGATGGGGCTCTTCTGGGGTTGTCGGTGGCTTCTCTGCGGGTGCAGTGGGCGGCTATTCAGGCTTTTCGGGGCTCCTGGCGTAATTTGCGGGATGACGGGGCTCTGATGCCTCGTTTTTTCAGGGACTGTTGAATTTGTTTCCCCGCCCTGTTCGGTCCTTCCCTTCGTGGGATTTGCATTTGGTGTTGGATGTCCTGTCTGGTCCTCCCTTTGAGCCCCTTGAGGGTCTTGAGTTGCGTCTCTTGACCTTTAAGACCTGTTTTTGGTGGCTATCACCTCGGCGCGGCGCTTGGGGGAGTTGGGGGCCTTGTCTTGTAAGTTTCCCTTCTGTAAGGTCTTTTCGGATCGGGTGGTTCTGGTTCCGGTTCCGTCCTTTGTCCCTAAGGTCAGTTCGGCTTTTCACCTCGGGCAGGAGGTGATTTTGCCTGAGTTCTGTCCTGCTCCTTCCTCGGCTGAGGATTGTCGCTTGCATTGTTTGGATGTCCGTCGGGCATTGCTGTGGTACCTGCAGGTTGTCGAATCCTTCCGGGTGGGGGACTCTTTGTTTGTTAACTTCGGTCCGGCTCGGAAGGGTGTTAAGCCTTCCACGGCTACTTTGAGTCGTTGGATTCGGTCCGCGGTCTTGATGGCTTACCATCTTAAGGGGGTGGCTCCTCCTGTGGGGGTTCAGGGGCGTTCCACTCGCAGTATGGCGGCTACGGTGGCTGAGTTGCAGGGGGCTTCTGTGGTGGAGATCTGTAGGGCGGCGACCTGGTCTTCTCCCTCTACGTTTGTCCGTCACTATCGTATTGCGAGCCTGGAGGGTTTGGATACTGTTCTGGGCCACAGGGTTTTGTCCTCCATGCGGGACCAGGGATGTTGATCTGATGTGTTTGGGGCACTGTATTAAATTTTGGTGTTTCTTTATTACTCAGTTGTCCGTCTCTGTTTTCTTCTGCTTGCTATGTCCTCATTGGTATTGAAGGAAGGCGAGGGAGGGACGGGAGGTAATGCTTCCATTTCTAACGATAATGGCATTACTCCTAGTCCTACTCCCTCGCCTGCCTTCGAGGACCCTCCCTCCCTCCCGGTGCGGTTCAACTGAGTGCTAGTTCGGCTTGTTTACGTACAGGTGGAGGTGGGGGCGGGCAGAGTTTGTATGCTGGGGGGTGGGTCTGGGTGGGAGGCGGGGCCTCATTGGTATTGAAGGAAGGCGAGGGAGTAGGACTAGGAGTAATGCCATTATCGTTAGAAATGGAAGCATGTCTATTGCCCCTCTCCTGGCCTTGACATATTTACCAAAATCAAGGACAAGTTTAGAGCTTGCTTAGTGGTGTCCAAACACGGGCGAAACCCATATTGGGCTTCTAAAAAGAAGCATTTTTCTTCAGCTCAGACTTCCAATTTTGGCAAAATCACCCTGCTGAATACTTTCACTGAAGCATCAAGCAGCGAGATAGGCCAGTAGTTTGAAAGGGCGTTTCTTAAAGATGGAGACTTTTACGGATTCCCTCCATTACTCAATAGGGCCCTCATTAATTGAAGCTCTAAAACATAAGTAATCAAAGGTGCTCAGAAATCAAGGGTATGTTTAAACAGCTCAGCTGGGACTCCATCTGATCCCGGTGCCTTTCCTGTTGCGGAGCTCAGGATGGCTGTATGCATCAACCATGATGGTCTTGCTGAATTCTAAAAGAGCCAGGGGTGAGATGGGAGGATCAGCTAGCAATGGGGATTTTGTGCCCCAACATTCCGGGTTAAAAATGTTGATGAAACGCTCAACCCATTCTTGTTCCAGTATCTGGTATTCTATACCTGAAGGAGTTTTTTGGGACAAGAAGGGTCGATTCACGATCTCCCAGAAGGCCCTGTTATCTTTTAAGCGAGCCGCACATGCCAGATCGTCCCACATTTTTGATCTAATGTCGACCTTTCTTTTCCCAATGGCTTGTTTGTAATCCTTCCTCACTATTCTGACTGGGTCTTGTGGTGTTACATTGGCGACCCTTTTCAAGGCTTTATAAGCGTTAGTGCATTAAAAATTGAACCAAGATTGGGCAGGGCCATCCTTCCGGGGCTTATCTGTTGATAATTTACCAGAGACCGATTTGCATATCTTAGTAAAGCTATCTCGTATGCTAGCTGGATCAGCGATATCTGAGAGGCAGCACAAAATCTCTACATGATTATTATTATTAAAATCTACGAACACTTTATTAGGGTCCACATTTTCCCATTTTCTACTCACACCCCCATATTGGGCATAAAGGTTAAAGGGTGATTCGTTCTAGGCATGGGGCAGTGGGAGGGAGAGACTAATGATAATTGGGTGATGGTCACTAAAAGGCGAAAGGTACACCTCATATTTTTTCAGCAAGGGAACCAGGTCATCTGACAGTAAAATATAGTCAATTATACTACCTTTGCCCCTTCCAACAAAAGTGGGTGCATTCACAAAACTATCGCTGCTTAAATCCTACATGAAAGGCAGATTATTACTTAAAATAAATCTTGTCAATGCTTCGTCATATTAAAAAAAAATCCAGTTCCAAATTGCTTATATATTCCAAATCTTCTTTATTTTCTTTCTTGATATAAAATGAGATAGCCCATCTCTTTTTTAATAGACTTTCATTTGGTGTTGCACCACCATCTGTGATATCTAATTCAATTTGACCTTAGAGTTGCACTTTTGGAGCAGCAGGTGCTTTCGTCGCGTGCACGTATCAATGACTGGGATGCTTTGATTAACGATTTCTGGGACAAGGCGGAGGTGCGGAGTACTGAAGGCCTCCCTGCTCTGGTCTGTTGATTTTAGTAATGCTTCTCCCTATGTTGAGAGCCGAAAATGGCCAACACGCTCTCCCTGCCAATCTTTAATTCCACAGACCTAATTCTGACTGTGCATGCATTTGACAATATTAAAATCACCCGCCCAGATAAGAGAAACACTAGTCAGTTCTTTACTTGTTAATTCAATAATAGTGGACTCCAGGTCATCGATAATCCCCACAGGTTGTATAGTAAACAAGCATTTGCAATGCAATCGGTCTCGCATTTGCGAGTTTAAGGTATTGGCATTGCAAATGACAATACCTTTTATTTATATGTTTTGAGAACCGGCAAGGGGTGCATAAGCACGTATTTTGCTTAGGAGAAGCATGGCTGGCAGTAACTGCGCCTCTTCTGGTAAGCAAGGACTATGAGTACAAAGGTCGTGTTTACGCACCGTTTGCAGGTCTTGCACATAAAAGGCATTGTCAGGTTTTACACCAATTAGAACAACGCGATCAGTTGAATGAGAGAAGCACTCATGGAAGAGCTTAATGGTAGTCTGGGTGTGCTAAAAAGTAAATGGAAGTTGATTTTAATAGGCTTAGTACCAAAATAAAAAGACATTGCTAACCTTTGTGAAGAAGTGGTGGTGGTTAAAAAAAATAACTGGGCTACTTGCAAAGTATGCCGAATTATGAATTACTTTAATAGAGCCTAATGCTTAACAAACAGTATCCAATGGAGGAGACAGTTTCATTTGAGGTCTTCTAAGTAAATTATATGCAAAAACACGGCTAATGAAGCTTAACCCAGAGTCGGTTAACATTACACAATAGCCTCAACGTCTCCGACTCGCAAGGTTACCAATGTGGCTGGACCAGTGACAAATGAAAAAAAACGAGTTAAAGTAAGAGCTCAGTACCTCTCTGAGCTCCTTGATTTTCTCACCCTTCACACCAATAATTCCACCTGCGAGACTCTGGTGAATCAATAGCCTTAATTCACAATCAAAGTCACTTCATTTGAAGTGTTGGTACTGCAGATTAAATAAAGACTATTAGAAAGTTAGTTGGTAAAAAAAAGTGAAAACTCGCCATTAATTTTCAGTTCATTTTATACATAACTACAAAACAAACACTAACAGGTAAAACTTGTATCAATGCAACCTAAGGCATTATGGGCAGTCTACAAAAGTACGATATTTAAAACCTACCTCTTCCAAGGTGAGAATAATTTTTTTCAGTATTTCTCCAATTGTTTATATGTGCGCGCTGATGCTCAATATGCTGAACACGGAAAGCATCATAAAGCAGAACAGAAAAAATTGAGTTTGCAGCAAGCGGCTTTTTCACGTTTCACAACCAATAATTTATCGCCCACCCGGAAGCCTAGAACATGCACCATTAGCACCTACATGGCACTATAGTTAGGAATTTGTGGAAGGGCTAAGATTAAATGGGCAATAAACTAATGCAGAACTAAAAGGCAGCGATTATTCATTTCCCCTTTACTAAATCAGAATTCCCACCTTACTACCATAGGCACACCTGACAAGTCATAGGTAACTGGAATATGCAAGTAGCGGAACAGAACATTATATCTTGAGCACGGAAATGGAGATCAGTTAGAAAGTAGATAACTAATGGGCTCTGCAAGAACAGAAATGCACGACACGAGACAAACAAACATGAGAAGTGAAGGTGAACCAGACTTAGAATTCGTCAGAAAAGAGCAAGGTGGGCCACAAAGACAGAGCAAGAAAATATAGAAATAATTTGATGTATGATGCAGCAAAATACAATACTTTAAACTGTGCTCCTTTCACTGAAATTAGTGGATTTTGGGTGGGAAACTTACGCAATAAAAGTTCAGTGGCAATTTATAGACTTATGGAAAACAAAAACAAAAATCGATAACAAACAATAACATTTTTATATGGGGTTACTATTTAATAATAAAGGCAGGTAATAATAAAACACATTTCTCTTGCTAATCAGGCAGTGAGTCATAAACTGTGGGACATACCGCTCGGTGCCACTGCTGTCTGAGACTGAAACACTGGCATCGGTTATTTATGATCGGTTACAGGTTAAGTTGCTGAGGGTAATGGTAATCTGAGGTACAGTCGAGTATGCAGACTGCTGGCAGTGCGGCGCACAACTGTCCGAAACAGAAAGGGCTCGTATAACTGACTTAAAATGGTCCATAGACGAAGAGTCACACAAATTAAGGGAGAAGAGATCATTAATGGCTATAAAAATAGTTGAAGAAGGTAGTTTACGGGGACACTAGAGAAACTAGGGCCGGCAGCTCGTTAATGCAGGACTGGCGCAGGTCTCCACCTCCGAGCCATAATAAGGGTTAAGAGGACGGGTGTAGTGTAGCATGGTGGATGGCACGGCCCGGCTGGGTCAGGACACAGGTGAGATAGAAAGATGTAGTAAGAGGGAGGCAGAACTGAAGAATATTGAGACGATAAACACAAACTAGTAATCAGACAGAGACAGCACACCTGAACACCGTGACTCTTAACGAGATGCATATTGAGAGCTGGCAGGTTAGACAACACTTTCCCGCAACCCTGCACGGTGCAGAGGATGTTGCTTCGCCCCTCCTGTGTCAAGTCGGTAATGGACGGCTTCACAATCTCCCAATGCTCGCAGGAGAAATCGGCCCGAGCCCGCGGCTTCCGCTCTTAGATGTCCTTTTGGCAGCAGAGACACAGGCAGCTGCCATGGTGCTGCACGACGGACCAGCCGCCCCAAAACACTAAGCAACAACACCGCTGTCATTTCCGGGGTGGAGCTAGCAGCAGGTGTAGTAAGGATAGAAGCCCAACTATCCGAAGACAAGCATAAGTGCTCACAATTTAAAGTCGTCGCTCTATGCCTGCCTGGTTGAAGGCAGCTCCTCTGGCCGCCTCTTTACTTTCTGCTCTGTCGCTCTGCATGGACAGCTGCCATGGCAACCAGTAGCAACGCGCCCGCCTACTGAGGAAACATTTGATTACGAGATGCCGCAAAGTTCATCGACTTTAACCAGAAGGAAATAAATACATTGATATGATAAAATAAAGACCTGGAGATGACAAAATATGCCTTTTCTGTCTTATACTTTGTGAACGGATGGGAAAGAGAACTTGCAGCAGAGATCACTCGTAGCAGCCGTAATTGAACGTACCCTCGCATCGTTCTGAAACCTGGGCGGGAAGGGAAGGAAAAACAGCTGAGGGAGGAGAGGTGTTCAGTGCGCATGCGTAAAATAGCCGTCAGCAGCGCGCGAGACCAAAAAAGAGTGCGATCACCCAGCCAATCCCACAACAAACAAGCATTTCTAATGCAATAGGACTCGTATTTACGGGAGACCTATTGCATTGGAAACAGGAAGGCGGCCTCCAGGAAGGCACGAGCGGGAGTGGGAGGGGGTGGGGGGGGCGAAAAGTCACAGACTGCGGGGGGGGCGGGGGGGAACACAGGGCACAAAATAGTGTTTGAGTAAAGGGGCCAATAGCCAGGGAAGGTTACAAATCACAACATGGCCGTCAGGAGGAGAGACTAAGAAGCCAAAAACCAATCAGAAGGCAGTATTTAGGATGTAAGCCAATCCAAAAGATGGGTGGAGAGTGGGCGGAGCTTAAACGAAGCTTCCCAGCTATAGTGTATACTGCATGCCTCGCAAAGCGAGCAACACTTCGCGCTGCAACGCTAGGCGAGACCTAAAAATTATAATAGGAGTTTATTAAAATAATATTAAACACTCTGAGCTGGGCCAGCTTTAAAATCTGAGAATAGGGGTTTGAGACCAACGTCTTGACCTTTAAATTCCTGATTGAAGGGGAAACAAGGACTAGCAAACAGAAACAGAGTCGAAGGCCCTTGTCTCCTGGCAACAAATTACATCAACATATTTAATAAAAGACAGCCAGTCCTTGTTATTTTCTCCCTTGAATGCTTTGCAAGTGGGCTTTTCATTCTAAGCGTTAGGTCCTCCTGAGTGAGTCTAGAAGGGTCAGGGCTAGGATTGAGGGCTGGCATCACTTCTGAGTTGCTAGGACCGAAAAGACCCGCAGGAGGCAGCTGATTCATACTGGCAGAGTTTTTAAAAGCAAACTATATCAGTCTATATCAGATAAACTTGATTAATATTTGAGCACGAAGCACCAATTTCCAGGGGATCTAGGGTGCTGAGGGCTGGATATTGAACTCGGTTGCCCATAGATGTATTGGTGGCATCTACCCCCAGATGTTGAGGAGTGCCCACTTGAGGTAGCAGAGTTGTATTTAAAACAAATCCACCATTCCAGTCACTTGGCATGCAAGGCACCCTCGCCTGGTCTATGGGGAGGGTAAGTCAATCGTTGGTATCCACTCCCAAGAGTGGAAAGAATCTGTTGTGGGTCGGAACCGTGGGAGCTCCCAGTGTTTCTGCTCAAGGGTAAGAGAAACCTCTCCTTGTCCCATGGCCACAGGGGCTAGGAGGACAAGGTCGATAGAAATATAGAAATATCCCAATGGAACAACAGTTAAAGTTGCACCCACAATACCAGGCCTAATGCCAGCTTTCAGCAAGCGGTGCGGCAAGTCTGGATTCCTGAAGTTTACAACTATGCAATCCCCCTCTTTTGATTTTGGGGAACGACCAATCCCTCCTACTCTCCTCACCAATAAAATGTTGTCATAATCCCAGATGACAAAAGCAGTTTACAGAGAAAGCCAGTGGTAAACTTTACTTTCTAATTCCATGTGTGACTCCTCCCTATTAGCTGAAACAGGTAGAACACTGACCACAACCGCCACATATGGGCAACAGTCAGGTGGCAAATTCAAAGTCTATTGTGCTTTTGAGGGGTAGGGCTGGGAGGGTAGTTTAGCAATGCTGTTGGCTCCAGCAGGCATTTTGTATCCAGTGCCAACTGTGGTCTGGTGTATTTTAGGCATGGACCTTTCCCCAGAAACTAAAAGGGTCCTGTTTGTAGTGATGGTGAACGAATCCATCGGGGGCATGGGTCTCTGAACTAGACTGCGGGTGTCACCATTGATACTCTGACCACTATTAGGAGAAACTTGATCTTGGAATTGCATAGGGACTACAGGTGTAGGTGGAAACTTCAATATTGATGATACGTCCCTGATAGCACCTTCCAAGAAGTTTATCCTATCCACAAGAGATGCGATAGAAGAAGCCACAATGCTTTTTCCTAGGTCCTGGATCGCTTCCCAGTTTGGATTAGGCCCGCCTTTATTTGTTTCAGTGGTCATAATGGATACTAGATCCTGTTGGGGGCAAGAGCCTTCAATTTTCCGTATATTGGTGTTGGAAGCACTGTTTTTGGGGATGCCAGGGATGGAATCTGTTTTCGTTTTCCTTCTTTTTCTTGCTGATGGCTCACAGCAACTACTGATCACTAGGGAGTCAGGCATAGCCGCAACTGGTTCCAGGGCCGTCTCCCCCTCCGTGGACCTCGCAGGGGCACGACTTGTGGCCTCAGAATGTATTAGATTTGGGACACTTAATAGGGCTGCCTCTAAGGAGTCTGACTGCAGTGGGCTCATACATGAAGTAACAAACCTTGGACTTGCTCCCATATCAACGGGCAGCCATATTTCTGCCAGTTCTATCTCCTTTGAGACTACACTTACGTCTCGAACCAGGAAGGAATGCAGTTTGGTACCAGAATGAGGATCAGTAGGGGCAGTGTCCTTCCCTGAGGCCAATTTGCACTTGCCCATGTTTAAAGAAAGGATCACAGTCTGTAGATTACAAGTAAACTAAGGACTCACCAAAGCAAATAAGGTGCTGTCAGCATAGGAGCCAAATTAGATGGCACAGCTTCTATTGGGCAATGATGGGCGAAGACGGGCGCTGCGGGACACTGTTGGCGCTTTCAAGCATGTTGCACTCTCCCCGGCCCCGCCCAACCACACTGAAGTCTTAGGAATGAAGTCCCACCCCAGCCAATGGCATGCAACAAAGTTCACAGAGCTGGCAGGGAACCACTGCAATTTAGACCCTCGTTGCAGGAGGTGGTGCTTTTAACCGCGTCACACTCTCTCTGGCCCCGCCCAACCACACTGAAGTCTGGGGGATGCAGTCCCACCCCAGACAATGGCAGGCAACAAAGTTCACAGCGCAGTTAGGGAACCACTGCAATTTAGACCTGCACTGCGGGGCACCGTTGGTGCTTTTGAGCGCATCGCACTCTCGCCGGCCCGCCCAACCACATGAAGTCCCACCCCAGACAATGGCAGGCAACAAAGTTCACAGTGTGGGCAGGGAACTGCTGCTATTTAGACCCTTGTTGTGAAACTAAATATGGCTACTGGAAAAAAGCATCTGGGTTGGAAATTGGTGACACAGGATTTCAAAAGGCATGAAAAGAGAAAAGACAGGCAGAGTCATTTAAGAGTAGGTTAGCAAATTCAAAAGGAGATGATATGTTACATGATATGAATGAAATCAAAACTTAGTAATAAAAAAGTAAAACAAGACTTCAGATCAGAAAAGGATAAAAACAGAAAGGAATCACAAACTCGAAAAGTATTGTAAAATCAGGGGCAGCTCCTTCTCAGGGGCGGTGGAGCGTCGCCCCACCTGCTGCAAGCTCAGCAGGCAAACACAAATAAGTACAATGGCATTTCAATGCCATTTTATTTATCTGCCACCACAGCGGCTTGTGCTGTGTACAGAGAGAAGATGGGGGCGGGGCTGAGGATTAAAGCACTGGTCTACAGTGTGCTTGATGGATTGGACGGCTGTCTACAGCCATCCTATCCAACATGTGCAGTGTAGACCCAGCAATCCAAAGGCTGTAAAATAGCCTGGGGATTGCTGGCACAGTCCACCCGGATCAAAATGAGCGCTGGGTGAGCCTGCTTTCACCAATTCTGGAGCTGCTTTCACAGCATGAGAGCAGCTCCAGGATTGGTTGGAGTTCCGTTCCACGAGCAGGAAGGAAGTCCTTCCTTTTCCATATCATGGAAGGGAGAAATGCTGCAGCAGTCGTCCTCCAGCTCCGAGTAAATGGTGAGTAGCACCTTCGTGCCCCACCATTTTTTATTGAAGGCAGCCGCACTGTGTAAAATATTGTTAAAGGGTGTTCAACCACTACATCGCGGTTGAATTATCAACGTACAAAAACATTGCATTCAATGTGTCTACCTTTACCACCGCATTGCATGGTAATTTTAGGTAATTGTATGATGAGCTAAAAATATTAAATATGTCTTTACATTGCTAAAGTAGCTTTAGGTATCAATGCAATATTTTGAGGGTCGATAATTCAGTTCCTGTATAGTGAGTTAAAACTCTGACAAAATAGGTATAGAAAAATATGTCAAGGAAAAACTAATATTGGATTTGGTAAAGGGATAAAAATAGGAACTATCACATTAGATGTCATTTGTTTTGTGCAGTTGTACATAGCGCAAATTTGACCCGAAAGTATTGGAGCACTTTGCATGAGCACCAGTTTCATTTTACAAGGACACATTCACCTCACAATAAAGGGCTTTAGCATTGCTTCGAACAATGACAACTTACCACATATACTGCAGATATTTACTGACTGAGGCTATTCACAGAAAACCTGCGTGCTGGAAGTGCCAACACCATTTGAACATGTTTATGTAACAGAAAAATATAACAAGTGCTGAAAGGCTTCCTCTACTCTACAGAGAATATACCTTCACAAAGAGATTTAAACTCAATGGTGAGGGTCAATTCTTGAAAGCCTATGGAACACCGCCCAGACAATGTAAAGTAAAGGACACACAACAAATCCCTCAGAAGGTAACTCTAGAAGAAATACTATTAAATTATTTCCAGGCCAGTAACATTTTGCCTCTGATCTCATCACTAAAAACAAGCCACTTACAGAAATACATCTGACCAATGCTTATTCTCTCTATACTTCAGATCTAAACTCCAAAAGTGGCTTCACATGACTGGCCACAAGGAGGCCTGGTTTGTTGTTAACAATGTGGGCATTGTTTATGACGACATACTCTCTCCTTCCTACAGAGTCATCCACAATATAGAGAAACCTAGAGAGGCGATGTTGATTTATTAGTAAACACCAATGAATTGATATGCACAGTGATCCAGTAGAGAGACTGCATCAAAAGTCAGGATTTGGTAGTTTGGTGGGTAAAAAATGTAACTATCTTCATCAGAGCAGCAATCTGCCATACCTGAAAGTATGTAATCATTGTTCTCGATGAAATTCATAAGGTGACACTTCGCTTACATACTGTGGTTGTAGAGAATCCCATTGATCTGTTATGGGGGAAATGAAGCTACATTCTTAACGTGAACTATTTTTTTATTACTGAGGTAACTGAGGTACTACTCTTTGACAAGCAACCTTCATTCTGGTCTCCTTCCTGGTGGCCTCAAGAATTGGGTTCCCTCCTCATTCCGCTCCCAAAGGTGAAAAACCTGGGAGTACAGTTTGATGAAAAACTGTCTTTTGTGGGACATGCCAATGCCATTACCTCATCATGTTTCTTCACCTTTAAATCACTCAGGAAGGTTTTTCCTTTTATCCCTTTGGACCTACGCAAAGCAGTGATCACAACACTGGTCTTTTCGAAAATAGATTACTGTAATGGGCTCTTCCCCCCACAAGAAAGCCCTGGACAAACTACAAATGGTCCAAAATGCGGCCGCTAGATTGCTTTTGGGAATTCCAAAGCATCAATCGGTGTCCAAATCCCTCCCCCTACTCCATCGGCTCCCGGTCAAAAAGAGGGTTATGTTCAAGGCCCTGTGCATAGCCTTTAAGGCCCTCCATTCGGAGGGTCCAGCCTCTATTAAGCAACTCTTCCATCTGTACATCCCTGCCGGCACTTTAAGATCGGCCTCCCAGGCTAACTTGGTTGTTCCCAAGTTTAAAAGAGCTACCTGGGGAGGCAAGAGCTTTGCAGTGGCCACTGCCAAACTCTGGAACACGATGCCACTAACACTCAAAACTTCTGGAAATCTATTCACATTCCGGAAAGCTCTTAAAACTTGGTTATTCAACCACTAGTTTATCTTGCTCTTCCGCCTCTCTTGTGCTTCACTAGGCTGGTGTTATTTTCACTCGGACCCACCCTGTTTTGGCAGTCAGCGCCTAGACACCCACGGGTAGTAGTGCGCTTTAGCAATCGTTATTTCATTTCATTTCATTTATTTTGGTATAGAATGAGTTTTCATTCTCATAATACTCTATCTTTTTATACGAAAATACACAATGGTAAACAATTAGATAACCAGTTTGTTGGGGTCCCAAAATTTCCATATCTGACAATATTCAGTGGCGGCTGGTAGGGGACGGTGGGGGGGTAAGAAATAAAAAAAAAAGAAAACTGACCTGCTGGTCACCGTTGCCAGATACTGCCACTCCACGCTGGAACCAGGAAAAGGAAGCACCCAGTCTTCCAGACTCCCTTGACCAATCACAACGCTGCTGATAGCAGCGTTGTTATTGGCCTGAGTGCCATGGTTCTGTGCTCAGAGAGGGGAAGGGAGCCTGGGCATGTTCTCCACCCAGGCTGTAATGCAGCCTGGGTGGAGACCTTGCAAAGTGTGCATGACTGTTTGGCTGGCCCGAGACGGCCGGCCAAACAGTCATGTGTACTTTAGGTGCAGCAGCAGCCACTCCTCCTCGCCAATATCATGGGACCCGAGCACCGCCCGCCCTAACCTGGTGGCAACTGGAATACAAAAAATAGAATGATAATAACTTATGTTATTATCATTTTATTTTTTCCATTGCACTGCTTTAAAGCAGTGGGGCAACACTCCTTCGCCTTAGTGGAGGAGCCGCCTCTGACAATATTTCTTGACTGTCCTAGTTCGTAGTGCATATGTCCGTTCACATTGGTTGATTTTTGTTTATTTTGAGTAGCTAATCTCTGTGGGTGGCTGAATGAGTTGACTTCCATTCATTAGCAATTATTGATCTTGCAATTAGGGTGGATTAACGTCTTCAGACCTTATGGTTTCTGATAGACATCCAAAAGGGCATAGGTTGGGTCAGCTTCTACTTGTTGGTCGAGTAATCAAGACAAAGGGCCGATTACTATGTCGTTGGGAAAGCCTTCCCAACAACTCGGGTTAGGAAGGCTTTCCTCACGAATCGAATCAGTCGAGTCCGACCTACCGAGTACAATGTCAATGTATGCTGACGGACCCGGTTCGTTCGGTTTTCCATTGACTTCAATGGGAGCCTGTGTACCCAGTAGCGGTCGGTGGTGGGAGTGCCGCCGGGCGCTGATGTGGGGCGGGGGAGGGGCAGGGTGGGGGGTAGTAAACTACGGATTACGGCCGTTTACAGGTAAGTACACATATAAATAAATAAAACGAATTCCGATGCAGCGCGAGAAACGAAATTCGTTTTATTTATTTATATGTGTACTTACCTGTAAACGGCCGTAATCCGTAGTTTACTACCCCCACCCTGCCCCTCCCCCGCCCCACGTCAGCGCCCGGCGGCACTCCCACCACCGACCGCTACTGTGTGTACCGCACGCAAACACAGTCTCCCATTGAAAAAAGGGGTTGTTTGGGAAAAGCGGTACACCCCATGGTGCCGCTACACTGTGCATGCATGGAAAGGGGGGACCCCTGGGTACCCCCACGGGCCACATTCGGGGGCCTCGGGTGAAGGGGAGCCTGCCACGGTCCCCCAAAGTCCGGTTCCCACAGCCGTTTCATCTCGTCAAAGCCGAGTCGGTACGAGTGTCAGACTTGTGCATCGTACTCGCTCGTTCGGAAGCCGGCCCCTTTGAGCTGCATGATTCGGCTCCGACTGACTTGGACTGACTGATTCGGGTTCGGAACCGATTCGGTTGGCACGGATGGCTAAATCGCATCGTACTTGGTCATTCGGGTAGGGGGACGACTTGTTCGGAAACAGAGGTTCCGCATCGGATTTGCTTTTAGCGGATCCCATTCGGAGCCCTTCTGAACAAGATCAAAATCGGCCCCAAAGTATGAACATTTTTTTGTCAACAATCTGTCAGTAGTGGACAAGACAAAAACATGTGTGTCCATTGTCCAGGAAAAGGGGAAGCACATCTTGGTCAGTTCGGGCTTTTGCTTAAATACATTTTGTAAAAAAAAATGCAGGACTATAATATAAAAGCCATTTATTATTAAAAAAACATTCTATTAAAATGAGCACCCTTTGAAATATGAAATTTCATATAATTACATTTTGCCACTGACATCCTATTAACCTAATGACCGTTTGTTTTTTGCCACCCTGCAGGAACTTTCTCATGACTGCAAGTTTGTTTTCATGTAACTAAAATTTGTACCATGTTCTAATTATAGGGTCAAACAATTTTGTCAGCTGGCTCAATGATAACCAAAACCAGCTCTTGGGGGCAACCCCTTCTGCCGGAAACATTGTCTTTATTTCCATTTTTTGTTTACTGTAAAGTTAGTAATTAATGAAAAGCCACTCCTTTTTCAACTTTAGATATAACTAGTAGTAAATCATCCTGTCTGGTTTGATAGTTAATCTACGCAATTTTAAAGACTTTAAAAATTGCTCTTTGCAGTTAAAGAATTAAGAAAGCATCTTATACCTGACTTCTTTTGGGGCCCTGGAATTTCTAATATCGCATCACAGTCTTGGAATTTTATTGTTGAATAGCCAGCAAAGGCAAAAAAGCTTTGTACCTGGTAATACCAGATTGCCTGTTTCTTTTGGAAGACAAAGATGCTGTTTTGCAATCTTAGATTACCTTTACACCAGATAAATGTTGATACAAGTGAGTCCATATATTTTGTGTGCAATGTTACTCGGTGGAAAAATAAATGAGGTAGGATAGACAATTTTATCAGTCAGATTGGGCTATCTTTAAAGAGACTGCATGGGATATGTGCACTAACTAACCCAAACAACAATACAGTTAAGAAATAAAGTACTTAAAGGATCCAAAGAGGTCAATAAAACATGAAAGATTCAGCAAATACAGTTCCAATAACTGAAGAAGATCAGATGTATGGATCAACATTCATAGCAAAAACAAGGGTTGTTCCATAAAAGAAATTTAATTTTCATGGGTTCAGTAGATCAGGACCAGGGCACCATAAGTGAGACAAAGCAGTCAGGAAATTCATGGTATTTCATGGTCAAGTGTTTTACTTTCAGACTTGGAAATGTTTCTAGTGGTTGCTAAGGTTGGAACGTGAAGCCAAAAAGGGTTCTATGAGGTTGGATACTTCTATTGAGCAGCCCAATTGCAGTCCTTAACTTTGGTCTGGGAAAAGCTGCTGCGGTCACTTTTTCATAGAAGAATTCTCACTGCAGGGAAGTCTTCTTATGTTTAGCCATTCCAGAAGGTTCTCTCCTTAGAGTGGGCTCAGCAGGGTATTTTTCAAATGGAATACTATTCACATTTTATTTATGCCTTCTGGAGCAATTTTAATAAAATTCCCATGCTTTACCTGTAAGATATTTCTCCTTTGGCATCCATCTCCATTCCCAAGATATGCTTTATGGCAAACAATTATTCCACTATCTGGGCACTACAATATTCAAGATGGTGCCTCCTTTGTTCAGCTGTCCTGAGCTCTATCTGCTTCCAAACACCACCAACCACATGTCCAGTTACACCACCAGGTTTCAAAAAAACCTCTTGCTCTTTTCCCTCAGTTACTCGAGACCTCATATTGAGCCTACCTCTTGTGCTTTGTTCCTTCCAACACTAATAGGAACATAATATTTTAAGCAAAGCCCGGCCTGACTATTTTAGTAAATCTGGCTTTGGTCCAAAAACTATGGGTGTTTACTGTGATTTGTCCATTTCACCCCACATTGACACAAAGTGGTGCAAAACAGCGCAAAGGGCTATTTGCACTGAAAAACTGCACCCTTCCAGATCAAGATGCATTTCGCATGGGAAAGTAAATACACTTCCAAGAGTTTGCACTAATTTGCATGCCTTTGCATGACTTTGCGCTGGCTCAAATTCTTGGTAAATGTACCCCTATAAATTAACTTAAGTAATATAGTAGTGCATAATAAGCATAATGGGTAGACAAAATACAAAGAGTGCTGCCCAGGTATGACCAATTAATGTGCTAAGCCTAGAGTACTCTTGATCTTGCTAAACATAGCCAATACTTTGAATGTGTCATTCCCTTTCAAAGGGAAAAAGTTAAAACAAGGACACATGATACAAATGAATGATATCATTTACAGCTGAAATTGGCAGGCCAGCAACAGGTTCACCATTGTCATTAACCAAAACTATTTGTCGAATACAAAGGAGAGTTGATGGGTTGAGTTCAAAGAGTGTATGAAATTTGAGTAATAAAAGTGAACCAGCCAGCCAGTTCACAGAACAATTCACAACTTCCCATGATTTCACTAACACAGAAGCCCTCAAAACCTACTCTTAAGTGGCAAAACAATTCTGTGAGACCATGTTAATAGTCTTTGACTTGTCCTCTCTGACTTAAACCAGCAAAAATCATAAAGCCATAGCAAATAAACATCAGCTATGCTAATACCCATGAACACTGCCCAAGTTCCATGTTTTAGTCATCTTTATCTGCCTTTAAACACTTTAGTGTGGACAAGATAGTGACCATAGAAATCTGGGCTAAGCTACATACTATCTGAAAAAAGCTGAGCCAAGCAACATGCATCAAAAATTGTATTCCCTGGCTTAATCCCAATATCACATAGCTAATAACTGTATTAATCTTCTGAGATATAAATCCTAGATCACTGAGGTATGCAATCACTATAACTCCTTATGAAAAAGCCCACTGCTGGTTCTAAGAAGTTAGACAACTACTCTCTTAAACCTCCCATGTACAATCAAAAGTATAAAAAAATAATTCTGGAGCCAGCTTCAGGAGTATGTGAAACAGGCTACCCACACCCGTCAGTCAGGTTTAAGACTAAGGAAATGGACAGAAATGTTATCCGCAAGTATCACAAAAGATCTCACCATCTCCATAGATGAAACTGATTTTGCAGCATTACTACTACTTGACCTCTCTTCATCCAGATAGTTAGAGTGAATAGGAATCTGAGAGATTTCCTCCAGTGAAGTCAAAAATATCCCCAAACCTTCAGCCAACAAATCAGAATTGGGTCAACAGAATCCTCAGGATTAAGGGTTGTATGCCATATGTTTCCTGGTTTGTCACCGTGGGTGCCCTGTGGGTGACCTGCTGACTCACCAATGTCATTGGAGGCTATGGCTGCTTTTCCAGAAAGGGGAGTACCCAACATAGTTAGAGCTATCTACTTTTGTAGCCACACTATTGAAGGGACTGAACTTTTCTGAGTGGACACGCTGTTTGGTGCTCCTGCTCTGCAAAGGTTTTTGTGTTCTGAAAACAAATTCTTAAGTGGGAGTTTGCTTTCAGAAAACAAAAAACAATGGCCTTGAAATACATTGGCTTTTCTGCTTGTGCCAATGAGACATATTCTGTTTTCCCTACAAAAAATTCCCATGCCTTCCATGGTGGTCCCAGGTAAAGGAAATGATTGACATTTTCCCTACTCTAAATAGGGTGGGATGACCTTTGCTATGACATCATGGTCCAGTGGCTGGCGGGCCAGTAGATTAAGGGTTTGTACCGGCAGAAGCAGTTCAGTCTCCACTGGCATAAACTCAGCACTTTCCCCAACTCTAATTTGAGCAGAGGAACCACAGTTTAACAGGATTGGAAAATTATGGATTTACGTCAATGATCCAGCATCGCCAAACTCTAAATGACACCCTTAATATTTACCATTCTTAATGCAACTAATGGCAAAGCACTTCAGATATCACCATATGCAATTCCAGATCAATCTACGCCTGAGCAATGATTCAGTTAACCAAGTCAAGATAGCTACTTGCCTAAATCACAGTTTCTACCAACCAAATAAAACTTCTATAGATTAATGACGTCAAATGGAGATCATGTCATTTAGGGGCTTTGAATGCAAGGTGATCCAATTTTATGTTCCAGATAGCTGGCGGCAATGTCACTTTTAAATGAGAAAGTAAATAATCTGGGTTTAATATTTGTAAATGTAACGTCCTCTCCTCCCACCAAAATGCAGTGATCAGTAGCACCAACTTACATTCTCCAGAAGATCCTCCCACCACCTGCAAACCAACCACCAATTAGTGTATGCCAGAGTCTTGATGATGATCATTTTGATGCACATGGTCTGCTTCAACGTCTCCCACCACAGCCTCATGCAAAAATTCCTTGGAAGACTGCAATGAGTGATAGATCAGACAAGGAACACACTCACAATCGATCCATGCTCAAAAAGCCTTCTGAGGTCTTGAGGGGTCTTGAAAATCTTATCTACCATCATGAACCCCCATCATGTACCAACTAGGAACCATATGCTTTCCTGGCACTTAGACAATCTCCCAACATATGTTTAAGTACCTAAAATGCAGCTGTAAAGGCCGAATGTAAAACGCCTTTGCAATGGCAAACTTGCTGTTTGCAAAATCACAGGGTGTGCATCCACAAAAGGGCTTGTTAAACAAATATTGCGATGCTTACTGAATAGAAGGGTGCCTCCATTCTACTTGCAATTCGGCAAATTATGCATCCATTGATTGTGACTGCAATTATGGTCACAAACAACTGCTCGGTTTATGACCCCAAAGCTGGGGTGGTAAATGATTTACAAAGGGGAAGCTGTCCATATGTGAACTGTGTTGGCATCCACGGCAGAAACAGGCAGTGGTCCTCTGGACCAACTTCCCACGATGCGTTCCAAATAGGAAATAATTTTTTTATATCAGCATCTGTCCCTTTAATGGACATGGGTTGCTTTTAAATAAAAATGGTTCTCGCTTGGAAAAGTAAATGCACTGATGGTGGTGCCTATTCATTAGACAGATGATTTTGTGACCTCTTGTGAATAGTCAATTGGTGTTGTGACCTTTTAGTACAGAGGTCGCATTGCACATTGCATTACTATTCGCAAACCTGTGAATATGCAAAGTGCACATACCTGATTTGCGAATGGGAATAGGACATCTGGCCTTAAGTTGTTCAGAGTACTGGGCACAGACTTCAGCACACCCTCTATTAATCTTTCAGCACACAGCCAAACAAACCAACATTTAAAAGACCATTGGCCATCATACTGTTTAAGCAAGCTTCTTCCTTGGGTTTGTTACAATACCACGATATGGTTATGCCAGACAGAGATTATACTCATGTCCAGACTAGAATCCAATTGACCTCAAATGACAATAGTTTGATGTTCCTTCCTTACAAGTGCTACCCACCCCATCATGTTTACCTATGGTTCAAATTAGGATGCACAATATTGCTACTTCATACCAAGGCACAGGCATATGCTTTTTCCCTAAACATTGACCTGCTCCTGTACTACGTTTGGGACTGACTTCTACCAAGAACATTTCCTACGTCACCTAGTAGATTCCATATCCCATTATATATGTGAATTGTAACAATGCGCTCTCAAGTGGTTGCAAAGCTATATGTTAAGCACCATATGAACAAATGAAATAAATAAATATTTAAATGCTAAACCACTCTGCGGTGCACGATGCCCGACCAGCTTCCTGTGCACAACCAATTATCTTAACAGAAAATTCTTGATAGTGCGAAAGAAATAGATGAATTATTCACAGAAAGAACAAAACAATGGTTATAGCATTTGGTCCACCCACACAGTCACAGCAGGACTTTATTCAATTTGTATATCTTTACCATCAAGAAAGTGGTAGTTATTTATTTATTTACATCTTGGCATGGCAAGATTAAAAATCTCCAAAACATGTTATAAGAGCACTCTACAAAGGGTTTGATTGGGCAATGGTCAGGGGACAATTAAAAGAAATATGTAGGAAATATGTGTGGAGCAGGAGGAACTTATGTGCAGTTATAAATCAACTTTCAGGAAAATGTTTCAGAGAAAGTAGTCTTCATGGTTATTGTTACATGCTCTTGAAACATCATAGTGAGCAATAAAGCAGTTTATCAGCTCAGTTAGGAGCATTCTCATACCCCGCTGTAATTTTATGTGAGGAATGAATTCCCTTGTTTGAGTCAAACATTGCCACTAACCAGGGGCATAACTGTCAAAAGTGCACCAGGTCTAATGGCACCGGGGTCTACAAATCAGAGGTGCCCACTGTGCCCCAATTAGTGATTTTTTTTTTAACTATCTATATAACTGGAGTAGCAGGCCCAATTTCCTTGCTTGCATTAGGGCTTAGTACAGTCCATTTAAGTGCCCTTGTGAACCATTTTATGTTGTATTAAGCAGGTTTTTATATTGCGGTCGCCCCGGGAGGACAAGCAATCAGACCAAAAAGAAAACACAGAATTCCAGCCAGTGGGCTTGGTAAGAAATTTGGTTTAAAGTCTTTTCAGAAAATTGTAATATGCATTGATGTATTGGAAATTAACATGCCCGGGACATTTGAGAGTTATACTTTTGGGCACAAGAATTCTTCCTTTAATTCTTGTGAGAATGTCCAATCTCTTTTAGTTATCACACATGTAAAACTTAAGGATCCATAAATGTGGAAACATTTTTAAATTCTTAAGATATCATGCACCAAAAATAAATTTAATTTCGGCCATTACCTTTCATTGGTTAACTCTCTGAGAGCAGGCTAGTGCGGAGATGAATGATGTTCAGATCAAGACATGGTAAGGACATGTTGAGCAGCATGGTTTTGCAAGATTTGTCATTGGGACCTCCTGTCCAGAAGATCATCTCGGTGAACTTCCATCTTAAAGAGTAGGTTTGCCCCAAACAGTTGAAGAAGTGTACGCACAAATGGAATATGTAAAATTGGTGTATGAATGAGGATATGGTAGGATTGAGATGTGGTTTTCTTAGAAGAGGGAAACACAGAGAAGCAGAATCGTATAGTATTGTTTGTATATATAATTGAATAATCGCAATTAACACGTGAGAAAGGATAAGGTTTGAGTGGAGAGAAGGAGAACTCCGAAGAAGTTTATATTATGGCAAGTCCATCATTAGAATTTGCATGGAGCTATGATACAGGCTTTAATCTTGTTGTGAAGCTATAGGTAAGCTTTTAATAACATGTTGATGGAGATCATTACAAAGTCTCTTTTTGAAAGTGAATTAAGGGACTTCTTGCGTAATGATTTGATTAAGAACTCTGTAATTATCATTGTGGTTTGTAGCACTGGAAATATGTTTCAGTAATGCTGTAATATGTTCAGGGTCCAACCTTTATACTTTATCATGAGTGGATGCAGGTACTGTTTTAGCTGTGTAAATCTGGTTCTCTACAACCTTTTCCTGGCCATCATTTTCTGATAGACCTGAAAGTGGGCCGACGCAAAATCTGCTCATGCTTGACTCCATCATTTTTCCAGGCTCACTCTAAATTCTACGTCCTTCTTTTGCCTGTTTACATCTGCAATTGTTTTTCCGGTTTTACTGTCCAGCATCATTTATTGCTGGTAGGGCATGCGGCATGAACTGAATTATTTGTAAGTCATTATCACACCGGGAAACATTGTTTTGCCGTTGTTGTTTGTGGCCTAATGGAAATGTGCATTCCTGTGGAAGTGTCTCAGATTAAGTATTGCAGGATGATTGTCTTGAATAAGGGTATTCAGTGTTGAACATTTGCCAATCTGCATCTGGCATGCAGAGTAGTGTGCACCAAATGTTTCTGTCAATCTTAACGGCAACTCCACCTGACATTGCAAATGTAAACGGTATTACATTTATCATATCGAAACTCACTTACCATTATCTTCTGTAATAGCAGGTCTGAAAGAGCTGCTAATCCTCAGCAGAGAAAGCGAAACATCAACATGCACACTTTTTTTCTATCACCTTTCTTCTACTGTGAGGCATGTGCACCTATAGGTTTTAGTCTGTTCTTTTGCCTGAACGTTATGCACTGTATTTAGACTGAATTGTCGATATTGGTCATTTTAACTTTCCTTACACTAGATTCATCCTTGATATTGAGTAAAATGCAAGAAGGCACAGAAGCAAAGCTAACGAAAACAATGCTAACCATGAAAAAAGAGAAATGCATTTTGATTTACAAGGTGTGAGCATGTAAAATACTAATTTACCTTAATGGGGAGGTATTTTATTGATTTACATTCAAATCCCAAATTGATGCACTGCGGGCTCAATGAAAGGTGAGATGTTTAATACTGTCAGGTTCCTTACTTTTTGCAACCTCAACGGTGGTGTTCCTAGCTTTGGAGGCTAATCAAAAGGCAGTGTTTGGGTTATTCTGGTACAAGCAGTAGAGTTTCAGTCATGGCTTCTTTCATTCATAGGAAAATGTCCTATGTCCAGTCAATCATGGGTCTCAAGCAAGAGGCGGCAATGACCTGATTTCTTGGTGGTCTTTTTAAACATAAGTGTAACTTAATGTGCATGGTGTGCCTTTGGAAGTTAATGTGGTACTGCATAAGATGGTGTGCCAGGGACTGTACACACATATTGCACATTAGACGGGAAAGTGGTGTCCCAAGTGGCATGCCACATGACAGGATTGATGAGATGACATTACTAACCTTATTTTTTTGGTTGACTGCAGATGAGGGGGGACTTACCCTCTTACATAGCACTTTTAGTTATAGCAGCTCATTCTTTCAGTCAAACTGTACCATGCTCTGGTGTCAGGTTGCACTAACCTTGCTTGCAGGATCCAACAGAAGCAATGCTCTTTTCTGTCTCTCACTGCCCCCACTAATGAACACAGACACTAGTTATGAGTGTCAATGGTAAAAACAGGGAAAGGGGACTATGATAATAGAGAAAACAGAGACACAGAACTGAACCTTTTGCCTCATCACGTCTGGGGTCAAGAAGGTTGTAGTGGATCTCTACAAAACGAGAGATGTCTTAAGTAACTTGTCATTAGAATGCTAAATGTAATTGTAAATGTGAATGCATATACCTTAGCAATATCGCTATATAAACAACTCTCTATACTTTGAGAGGAAACTGGGAATTCCTGAAAACTAAACACAAGAAAAAATAACATATTCATGAACATCTCTTCCTGTGTTTAGATTAACTACTTCAAACTTTGTCACTAAATGCTCTTTTGGAAGATGAGCAAAGTTTCTACATGATTTCTGTAAAACTGAATGCAGTTCTACTTAGCAGTTGTAAACACAGACTGAAAATCTAGTACCTTGTACAAAGGCTCCATGACATCATATAAATATGCAGCTGCCCTTTTAAGCATCCATTCTGTTTCTTCACAGGGACTTTTAGCAACACACACACAACCACAGTGTGAGGAGTGCAGATAATTGTAACACAGATTAAATAATTATACAAGGAATAGTTCAAAGTTCATTTCCAACAACACACACCTTCAGCATTCTTCTCTGTAATATAATATGTCCATAGAACAATTCTTTAGGAAGCAATAGGTGTTGGCACTTGAAATGTGTTAGTTCTGCAGCATGGTCTGGCAGCAGCAACATTGTAACACAGTTGCCTGACAAAGGAAAGTGTTGGAAATCTGCCATTCCTGCAGGATCATGCCTGATTTGGGCTACATTTGCTGAACCCATTTTTGCTGTGGTCACATGTTAGACCTGACATCCTTCGGGTGGTCCTCTTATGGACTTTTTGCCTTTTGCCTCCACGTTTTGCTAATTCTTTTTGTTGGCCTTAGGACTTTGAGCACTTTACCACTGCTAACCAGTGCTAAAGTGCACGTGCTTCTCCCGTAAACATGATGGCATTGGTGTATACCTGATTGGCATATTTGTTGTACTGGTAAGTCCCTTGTAAAGTGGTATACCATATACCCAGAGCCTGTACTTCAACTGCTTCTAGTGGGCTGCAGCACTGATTGTGCCACCCACAGAAGTAGACCATCAAACCTGTCTCAGGCCTGCCACTGCAGGGCCTGTGTGTGCAGTTTACTGCCACTTGGCACTTAAAACTACTTGCTAAGCCTTAAACTCCACTTTTATTTCATATAAGTCACCCCTAATGTACGCCCTAAGTAACCCTAAGGGTAGGGTGTTATATCAGCAAAAAGTAGGACATGTACTTTTATGTTTTACATGTCCTGGTAGTGACAGACAGTCTATTTCATTTTTACACTACTGTGAGGTCTACCCCTCTCATAGGCAAGCATTGGGAATTTGTTATTACTCTTTTAATCTGCAATTCCTGATCAGAGAGTAATAGTTGCTTTTTCATGTTTCATATCTTTGGCATGGCAATGATGAATCCTCCTTAATGGTGTAGTTGGATTTACATTCCTGTTTTAGAAAGGCCACTTTTAGAAAGTGGACATTTCTCTGTACTTACTGCTCTTTGTGCCTTACAGCCTGTCTCCAATGCACGTCTGGGTTGGTTGACACTTTTTGCATTCCCTCTAGACATTCACAAACACAGGTAGGTGAGGCTTATCTGCATTCTGAACACTCATCTGCATTCTGATGGGTCTTCCTGGGCAGCAAGGAATGGGAAGGGGCTGACACATACACTTCAATAGGTAGTGTCCTGTCCACACAAAAAGCACTGATTTACCCCACCTCCCCCCACAGATAGCCTGGCAGACAGGACTGGGTTGAAAGGGATCCTTGTGCACTTCAGAGAACTGCTTTGAAGTCACCCCCTACATCAACGGCACTTTTTGGTTTAAGTACTGGGTCTTTGACACCCTAAAATCAGACCCTTCTGGATCTTGAACTCAACCTCTCTCAGAGGGACTGCTGTGCTGCTTAAATGACTCAACTGGACTGCTTTTATGCTTGTTGCCCTGATGCCTGCTGCTCCCTTACTCTGCTGAAGGAGAGCTGGACTCTGCCTTCCCTCTAAGTGAATTCCAGGGGCTTTCTGGCTTGCCTCCTGTTTTCTAAAGCCTCAGGGATACAAAAGACTTCCTGCAATTCTGCTGGTGCTGCTGGACTCTGCCTTCTGTGAGTCCTATCCATGCCTGAGGTTCCCTCTCCAAGTTCTGGGACTCAGAAGTGGGTTCTACAGCTGTTTTCTACAAAACTGACACATCGTTACCACTGCACCGGTCGAAACTGACACATCGCCCTTCAACGCTGATGCAGAGGCTGTTCGACGGCAGTGGTTCCAAAGCTTGCGCGGCCCGACTATGATGCTTTGTGCTGTTCAACGACAACGCATTGCGTTCACTTCGGCAAAGCTCGACGACGGCACAGCGACTTGACTGCGTGGAAAAGATTGATGCGTCGTGCCCTAAGCGTCAACGCTTTGCTCCATCCAAGGTACTTCCACAGCGGACTCTGCGTGGGTCCTGTAGCCAGCCTGCCCTCCATCATGGTCGGCCCAAACTTTGAATTGGCATCAGTCCCTCACGTCCCCAAGTAACCTTTTGACCACTAGTGACTTCTAAACACTGTTTTTTCACATTTAATCATAAAAATTCATATCTTGACTTCTACTGATTGGATTTTTGCTGTTTTGGTCTTATTTTTCTCAGATAAATATTATCTATTCATCAAATTCTGTGTCTTTGTGTGGTGTATTCATTGTGTTACTGTGTGTGTGTGTGTGTTGCACAAATGGTTACACATTGCCTCCTTAGATAAGCCTGGCTAATCTGTGTCAAACTACCAGAGGGTGAGCACAGGTTATCTTTTTGTGTGTATCTAGCTTACTCTGACTAGAGTGGTGGTCCCTGCCTGGGTGCAACCATGAACCCCATTTCTAACACCATAGGACTCTGGGCACTTTACCCCTGCCAACCAGAGGTAAAGTGCTTGAACTTTCCCTTCTAAACATAGGTAAATTGGAATACACCTAATTGACAGATTTAATTTACTTTTAGGTTTTTAGTATATCGTACTACATGTACCTAGGACCTGTAAATGAAATGCTACAAGTGGGCTGCAGCACTCTTTGTGCCACCCACCACAGTAGCACTGTAAAAATGGCTCCAGGCCTGTCCCTGCAGCCTGTGTGTACAGTTAACAACTGCTATTTGGACCTGGCAAAATATACCTTGTGCCAGGCCTACTCCTTTTTTTAATACCTAAATGTCACCCCTAAAGTAGGCCATACATGCCCATATGGCAGGGTGCATGATATATTAAAAGTAGGACATGTTTTTAATATTTTACATGTCATAACAGGGAAAAACTTCCAAAGTCACTTTTCTCTGTGGCAAGGCTAACCCTCTCATAGGAAAACACTGGGTTATGTTATAACAATTAATGATGCTTAACTTCAGTTTGAGAGCAGCTACAACCATGATTCAAGGATTCATTTTAATAGAAATGTAAAGTACAACCTAATGGATAAATCAGATTTTTTATTACTATTTTAGAAATGACTCTTTTAGGAAGTTCCAGTTCTCTGCCTAATCTAAATGTGCCTTTCTGCCGGTGCCCATTGTCACCTGACTGCTAATGGCTCTACTGTATTGCTTTCAGACAGGAGACAAAAATCTTGGGTGTGGTGAGGTATTTTACTTCTAAAGGAAGGAAAACACCTGACCACACCACACATCCTGCTAAAAGGATAGCCTGGGGGTTGTGTCAGTCTCTTCCTGTGAGTGCCTACCTTGTCACTGGCAGATGTAGCTCACACCTAGGCCTGCCTCCTTTTGTCTTCCTAGTCAGCTTGGCTCCAAACCCAGTGGGGGGGGGCTACCCCAGAACTGGTTTAGGGTGACCACAAGTGAGGGTTTGCCTATTATCATTGTCACATCTCTGAATAGGCACAGCGAGCTCTGACCTGGGGGAGAAAGGTTCTGCCATTTTAGATTTAGGTACAGATGGGCACTGTCGGATAGTTTACAGTAAAACACACAGGAAGTGCTTCAAAAGTGGGTAGGGTCACCCTTGGGAAGCTTTACCCTATTGGTTAGGGAGTGGCCTTGAATTTCCTCCACCCATAGTCTGGCACTGGGCATACATTTGGTATCCCCAGTACCCTCCTCAGATCACTTCTGGATCTGTGGAAGAACAGACGAGGACTGGACCTGCTGTCTGTGACCTGAGAAGAGCTTTGAAGACTGGACCTGTACTCTCTCTTGTACCCAGGACAAAGAAGTGGATTCAAAGGATCATAAGGCTGACCTCCTCTTTGGGCTACAGGGACACAACACCATCCAAGAGCTCTTTCCCTGCATTCCCAATTGACCAGTTCCAACTGGACCTGCCCAGGACCCTGCTGCTGGTCTCTTCAACATCTTGGTCAGCCTTAACTTTTGACTTAGTCCTGGTCACGTGCAACCAGATGACTGTAGTTGTCGCTTAATTGTTTTGGGGGCTATTTTGAACCTTCAGCTTTAAGAATTCATATCTCCAGTTGTACTGATTAGATTTTTGTTGGTTTGGTGTCAATTTATTTATCAAAATGTACTCTATTTTTCTAAAGTGGCTTGGGATTTTTCTTGTATTATTTTTTCACAATATTGCTGTTTGAGTACTGCATAAATAGTTTATACTTTGCCTCTAAATTAAGCCTGACATCTTTGCACCAAGCTACCAGAGGGTTAAGCACAGGTTCACTTAATGACTTTTGTGGTTCACCCTGACAAGGATTGTGATTATTATTTGAGATGTATCCCCCCAACTAATACTCCAGTCTCGTTCAGAAAGGTATACCTGAAGATCCAAGCAGGCCACCTCTACACTCTTGAGAATTTGTGGCTTGCTGGGGGGAATAGTAGCTCAGTGGCAATGTATTGCATGCAGCCCAGCTTGTCCTCCCAGCATGCACAGACTGAATCCAGTCAATGCCAGTCATTGCCATTACTCTGTGAATACTGCCAGCCTGTCCCTCTCTTAAAACACTCTGTCGAAGTGTGTTGGGTGTGCCAATGGTTTCTCCAGAGTGGAATGATGATGGAGTTTAATGGGCTATCTGGAAAACTCTGGTTAGACAATAGGTTAGGCATTTATAGATGTGATAATCGCTGCAAATGTAGGGAAGAAGAATTACATGCACAAGGCAAAGCAAGGCTACTCAAACAAGTTATGCACTTTATCTTTGGTTGGCAGCATTAGCACCTCACTTGTTTCTAAAGATTTGGAGCATGCAAATTCAAATAGAAGTGCAGGAGAGAGCGGTGGGGGGTGTAAGATGATGTGTTGGCCTTCATAGCGTTGCAGGTACACCTAAGGATTGTTCCTAACTCGAAACGGAGAATATATTGAAAATCTATGTTGTGTTGTTTGGTGCTTCATCAATATATCTTGTGAGATATGCCTGAATGGATCTCTTTCATGGCTTTTTGGTAGCTTCATCCCTAACATTTGCAGCTGGGATCATGTCCTCTTTGTAAGTAGTTGTTCCAGGTTACAACTGATGTTTCATCTCTGACAGCTCCACATTGTTACAACCTGTTGGTGAATTTGAATCTGTGCTTTGATATTCCTATTTCGGTACAGTTTCTCTAACCAGATAGCCACATCTGTTGTATTCTTAGGGATTAATGTTGCGACTCTGTATGTTGCCTCACCATGAATTGCACTCTTGATTTTGTAGTGCCTGATAGGGAGGAGCTGTTGATCCTACTGCCGAGAACTAGTGGGTAGTATAACTGGTCACAAAAGAAGGGCCAGCTTCATTTGTGAAAGTGGTTGCAGGTCGTTGGCACTAGCACTTATATTTGGAGAACAGAACCTATTTTTCATCATCAGACTTTGCCCGGGGTAAGAGAGAAAAAGACAGAAAAGGGAAAAATCATATGAAAGTGAAAGATAGGGATCAAAAAGAACCTGCATAAAGAGTGAGATAAAAAGAGGACACGTGGATGGTGGTGAACAGGAGACGCATGAGCTGGAATCAAAACTAGGCAGCCTTTGTATTCTGCATCCCCTGTATTCTGTAGTGGCTGTCGTGGACTCCTAAAACAGTTAGGGGGGCTTCATTTATAAATTAATTTATTTTTCCAAATCAAGCACTCCTCGGGAGCCACATGAGGAACACTTGCAAAAACGCAGTATGGAGTTATGCACCTATTTCAACGAAATATCGGTCTACAAAGCATCATGCACATGCACTGATCCAGAAATTAGTGCACATGATTTAGCCATGTTTCTAGGCTGTGCTGCCTGCAGCACATGCATTAAAGGGTAGTGGTGTCGAGTTAGTGCATGCACTGTAGCTGATGACATTTCATTGAAGGTTTCCGGGTTGCTAGGTATG
The DNA here is from genome assembly GCA_963921515.1 of Calotriton arnoldi. Classification (NCBI taxonomy): domain Eukaryota; kingdom Metazoa; phylum Chordata; class Amphibia; order Caudata; family Salamandridae; genus Calotriton; species Calotriton arnoldi. The sequence goes on from CAWUFW010001245.1 coordinate 2,150,108, forward strand.
CAGCCGAGCTAGTAGAGCAAGCCCCTTCCCTTCCAGGGAAAGTGTATGTCTAATGATTGCTTTATATATCAAGCACAAAGATGTTGCCATCTTTCCATGAGATGAAAATGCAGTGGCAAGTGAGTCACGATCACATTTAGGCTCATCTCTCACACCTATATGGAGACAGCGCTTTACATCAATTATAATCTGCTATTTTAAAAGGTCTTTAAAAGCATTTAATAGTCTAAGCGCATAGCAGATTCTGGCCTTCCCTTTGCTTGTATTACCTCCGATGTATACATTTCTTACCTCTCTGGTTTTCACTCGATGCAGCTTGCCTCAATTGCTAAGAAAGTGCAGTGTAGCAGTAAACTCAGGACAGATGGTGCTGGAACACGGACCACACATGCAGACCTGCAACACTGTGCTCGCGCCATGAAATGTCATATTTAATGAGACTTCCTGACTGCGCCATTGGTACTGAAAATACATCTTTTGTGTTATATTCTGGGACCGGAAGAGCATCATTCTTTTTGAACGTTCCCTCCTGTACGGTCATGAACAACACGTCAATGTTTGTTTTCTTAATGATATTCTAATACTAGGAACCCAGGCTGGAATTCTGCAGGAGAAGGCATCAGAGTGGAGTCTGACTGTATGGACAATGCCTGCCTCCAGTGCCGGACTGGCAGTAGCGGGCACCGGGCATTTTCCTGGTGGGCCGCCAGGGTGGGGGCCGTTTTCGTTACAGGGCCGTTTTTGCAGCATAGCTGCAATATCGGCCCCTGTAACAAAATTGGCCAAAACCGGCCCTGGCAAACAGCTCCGCCGCACCCCCAACCCTCCGGGGGGCCGGCCGAGAACTTTGCCAAGGCCGGTTTTGGTTCCCAGTCCGGCCCTGCCTGCCTCCCTGTGCCTGGGACGCAGAGAGCAGAGTCGCCATCTCCAATCAGGGCTCTGTGCTTGTAAGACAGAGATCGGAGTCACCAGTCACCATCTTCAATCAGGCCTTCTGTGTCTGAGACAGGTGCGATCAAATGCACCATCTCCAATCAGGGTTCTCTGTGTCTGTGACAGAGATCGGAGTCACCTTCTTCAATCAGGGCTCCCTATGTCTGGTATTTGGACAAAATATCGGATTAGAAATATCTAGTTGCAGAAATATCGGAAAATAAAATATCGTGATACAAAAATATTGTGATGCAGACGTATTGTTGTCAAGAATATCGATTTTTCAGGTAAGTAATATTGTTTTCAGTAATATCGTTGTTGTTAATATCATTTTCAATAATATAGTTGTCAAAAATATAATTTCTTAATTATCTTTATGTGTGTTAGTTCATATATTTATGTGTTATTGTTTGTATAATTATTAAGAATATTTTGAAATATAGTTTGTAATTTAAGTGATTTAAACGTTATTTATTTAATTGCTAATAGTAATTTATATTGTTGTAGCAGGTTGCTAGGTTTGTAGAGGTGAAGGGTGGGAAGCTAATTAATGATAATTACTATATTAATTTCTTATTTCTTATTTAATTGATTAATAAATATGTACATTTTGTAATAATTATATTTTTTAAGGTATATTTGAGGTGCGGGCTGCTGGGTTTGCTGGGGTATTGGGTGGAAAGTTAATTAAGTAATAATGTGTTAAAAAATTAACTATGAATGTATTATTAATTATTTAATTGATTAATAAATATGTAAATTGAGTAATAATTCTATTACTTATTAGGTGCAGGCTGTTGGGTTTGTAGGGGTTTAGGGTGGAAGTTAATGCAATAATAATTCATTAGCAATTAATTCACAATTTATTGTTAATTTAATTGATTATTAATTATGTAAATTGTGTAATACTTGTATTTTTTAAGTTATATATTAGGTGCAGGTTGCTGGGTTTGTACTGGAATAAGTTGGGAAGTAAATTATTAACTAATTAATTATTATTAAAGTAATGTTAATATTTAATTGATGATTAATTTTGTTAATTGTGTTACATTCATTTATTTTAGTTATATTTTAAGTATGGGCTGGTAGGTTTGTGGGGTATAGTGTGGTAAGTTAATTAAGTAATAAATACATGAAAACATTTTAAATGGATAATTCATTATTAATTTGTTTACGAATCATGTTAATTGTTTAATTGTTTTTTTATTTTTCTACATATATATTTTTTGGTTAATTAATAAAGTACATATCGAGTTCTGTATTTGTTATACATTTTTAGGCTTATGTTTCAGATATGTTATGTGTTTGAAGTGAAGTACTTTCCCTACTGCTGCACAGACTGGAGCGGGAATAGTAATTGTTACCCCTCCGAAGTCCAACACTTTCCTTACTGTTGCACAGACTGGAGTGGGAATAGTACATTTTACCCCACTGGATGCAAATGCTTTCCCTACTTTTGCACAGTCTGGAGTGAGAATATTAAATGTAGCCCCTCCACAGTCCAATGCTTTCCCTACTGTTGCACAGACTTGGTTGGGAATAGTAAATGTTACCCCTTCGGAGTGTAACGCTTTCCCTACTCTTGCACAGACTCGAGTGGGAATAGTACATTTTACCCCTCAGGACCGCAACAATTTTCCTACAGTTGCACAGACCGGTGTGGGAATAGTCAATTTTACTCCTCCGGAGTCCAATGATTTCCCTAATGTTTTAAAGACTGGAGTGGGAATAGTAAATGTTACCCCTGCGGAGTCCAACACTTTCCTTACTATAGCGCAGAGTGGAGTGGGAATACTAAATTTAACCCCTTCGAAGTCCAACGATTTCTCTACTATTGCACAGACTGTAGTGGGAATAGTACATTTTAGCCCTCCGGAGTCCAACGCTTTCCCTACTGTTGCAAAGACTGCAGTGGGAATATTAAATGTTACCCCTCCAGAGTCCAATGCTTTCCCTACTGTTGTACAGACAGGAGTGGGAATAGTGTATCTGTTATTCACAGACTGTAATACTTTTTAAATATTGTTTATATATATGTAATATTATTATTCGTTTAATTTTATATTATCTGTATATATATATTTATTTTGTATAACTTTAAAAAAAAATTGTAGTAAATGTATTTTTTATATTTATTTAATTTGGTAATTTATTTAATAATTTGCATTTGATTTGTTAATTTGTATATATATATATATATATATATATATATATATATATATATCCTTTCAGCATGGCCCCATTTGTTGACAATCCAAGCGCTCAAGGTGGTGCAGACGCGATACGGCAGAGCCAAGCCGTTTCAATATAACCATTAGTCCCCGAGGGGCTTTTTCGCTCGCACTCGCGAATGAAGGCAATTCCAGGCTTTGTTGCAGTTACAGCTTAGATTTATTCAGCATGCCAGAAACTCTCTACGCGTTTCAGTCTCCACAGAGACATTGTTCACGAGAAAACAAACCGCCCAAGCTGCATTTTTTTCTTATTTTAAACACACAATTACATCATTTCCTGCAGCCTTGCGCTAGGAATTCTGGATAATGTAGTTCATTAAATAAACACCACTGAAGAAATTATAAAAGAATATGTGACTTATAAAACACACATGTATTTACAGTAAGCCGAGTTAGATATACCTTAATCACAAAGAGCATTGTTTATGTATCACAGTGATTTGTGACGTTTTCTATGTTTAAAATCAGATTGTTATTTCAACAAATAGATTTCACTTATGTATCACCACATTATAAACTATTTTCCACTTCTCATGGAATAGATCGCCCTCCAGTGGGCCAATATTATTCAATCATTAATCATGCCCTCCAGTGGGCACACAAATGTGGTATAATCATTTCTCACCAATTACATTTTGAATTGGTAAATCTCCGTCTACTATGATATAACCTTCTTTGTACATCACCATCAATTATACTGTGTCCTTCTAATATCCACATGTATGAGTCTTTAACTATTTCAAAACTGTGAAAAAAAATTATAACCTTTAACCCTAAAAAAAGATGATTAAAATTGATATTAAGGGAAGCTGATATTTTACAGGAGATCGCACTTTACATCTATTCCTAGGGGTTTAGCAATTTTTATTTACAAGTGGTAATGAAGTTCCTCGTCCTGATTTAATCCGTTGGGGGTAAGAGTTCGAAAGTTCAGGATGTGTCTTGATTCCTTCTGCCTCAAGATTTTTTCTCTGTCTCCCCCTCTAGGATGCCTTTCCACTGCTTCTACTGCGTAGAATTTCAGATCCTTCCAGTTGCCTCCATGTTCTTTCTCCATATGTTTAGCAACTGCATTGCTTCTGTCCAAGTTAATTGTGGCCCTTACATGTTCAAGGATACGTTTTTTTAACTCACATATGGTGCTGCCCACATATTTTAGGGAGCATGGGCATTCAATGATATATATCACAAATTGACTTTTGCAATTGATCAGTTGTTGAATTTTCCAAACCCTTTTGTTAGCCATTACAATTTCTTTGGTATTTTTGGCAATTGCACAGACTTTACAGTTGGTACATTTAAAAAAGCCTTTGGGTTTCTTTTTTTTTTTTTTTAAGTTTTTTTTCACAGTACAGCAGATAAATCACATATTTATAAAAAACAAGGTTTAGCTTAATTTAAAATATACTTTACAATGCTGTTATCATAAACTCATATTGCAACAACATACATCACTTTGGCTAATTAACAGAAAAACCCAGAATAAACCAGAGGGAGGGCACCTACAATGAAACTTACTCTACTAAGCGTTATCCTTCAGTCTATATATAGGGCCCCAGATACATCTACCACGTTGCCTGCCCTTTTTCCCCTTTCTTTTGTATATATTTTTTTCCAAATTAAAGGTAGATAGCAATCTGTTAAGCCACTGTTGAAACACTGGAGGATCTCTATCAAGCCAGGCTGTTGCTATACAAATTCTCAACACCGACATTGCAACAAACATAAAACTCCCATTCGTGTTAAGCCTATCCCCACTTATAACTCCCAGCAAAATCAACGATGGCGTCAGGGAGACATTGATACCCAAATGGAAGCCAAAAACTCTGAGATATCTTTCCTTAATTTTTGCAGCTGGGGACAAGTTGCAAACATATGTACAATCTCAGCTTCTAAACTATTACACCGTGGACATCTAATTCCTGATTGTCCCCCCCACTGCGCAATCCTTGCCGGTGTGTGATACAAAGAGAATACAGTCTTGTAGTGCTGAGCTTGTAAGGCGGCTGAAAATAGTAGTGTCTGACCCATTTCTAGAGAGTCCATTACCATGGATTGCTCTGTATCAAGCTTGACTGCCCATTTTCCACCATGTTTCTCAAGATCATCCGTTTTCAGGGAAGATAGCTCCGTATATAGCCTCCGTATAGTGCAGTCTTCCCCTGCCCCAATGAAGTACACACCACTCTACACCGTAAAAGTACAGCAACAAATGCGGTGTTACATACAGAAAGCTTCCACCAAACTAGTCTGATTAACAACATCCCTTACGGGGAATTTCTCAGAATTAAAAGAATATGCTGCCAGGAAGAAGAATGGCAGAAAAATCAACGATTAGCCACCAACAGGTTCAAAAAACGGAGATATCATCCAAAAATTGTCACTTCCTCCTTAGAAAGAACAATGGCATTATCCCGAACTGAACTATTAAAAGAGAGAAGATCCCAATGCAAAAATGAAGCCAATGATAAAAAAATCCGTCTAATTGCTACCTATTCCGCGGAAAACCGGCAAATTATGAAAATATTGCGCAAGAATTGGCACATACTACATTTAGATCCAACAGTCTCCGAAATAGTAGGAGACCATCCAAGTATAATATTTCGACGGGCAAAAAATCTCAAGGATCAGCTGGTCCACAGTCATTTTCAGCAGAAAAAGAAGCAGGAGTTATGGTTGAAACCCAAAGGCTTTTTAAATGTACCAACTGTAAAGTCTGTGCAATTGCCAAAAATACTAAAGAAATTGTAATGGCTAACAAAAGGGTTTGGAAAATTCAACAACTGATCAATTGCAAAAGTCAATTTGTGATATATATCATTGAATGCCCATGCTCCCTAAAATATGTGGGCAGCACCATATGTGAGTTAAAAAAACGTATCCTTGAACATGTAAGGGCCACAATTAACTTGGACAGAAGCAATGCAGTTGCTAAACATATGGAGAAAGAACATGGAGGCAACTGGAAGGATCTGAAATTCTACGCAGTAGAAGCAGTGGAAAGGCATCCTAGAGGGGGAGACAGAGAAAAAATCTTGAGGCAGAAGGAATCAAGATACATCCTGAACTTTCGAACTCTTACCCCCAATGGATTAAATCAGGACGAGGAACTTCATTACCACTTGTAAATAAAAATTGCTAAACCCCTAGGAATAGATGTAAAGTGCGATCTCCTGTAAAATATCAGCTTCCCTTAATATCAATTTTAATCATCTTTTTTTAGGGTTAAAGGTTATAATTTTTTTTCACAGTTTTGAAATAGTTAAAGACTCACACATGTGGATATTAGAAGGACACAGTATAATTGATGGTGATGTACAAAGAAGGTTATATCATAGTAGAGGGAGATTTACCAATTCAAAATGTAATTGGTGAGAAATGATTATACCACATTTGTGTGCCCACTGGAGGGCATGATTAATGATTGAATAATATTGGCCCACTGGAGGGCGATCTATTCCATGAGAAGTGGAAAATAGTTTAAAATGTGGTGATACATAAGTGAAATCTATTTGTTGAAATAACAATCTGATTTTAAACATAGAAAACGTCAAAAATCACTGTGATACATAAACAATGCTCTTTGTGATTAAGGTATATCTAACTCGGCTTACTGAAAATACATGTGTGTTTTATAAGTCACATATTCTTTTATAATTTCTTCAGTGGTGTTTATTTAATGAACTACATTATCCAGAATTCCTAGCGCAAGGCTGCAGGAAATGATGTAATTGTGTGTTTAAAATAAGAAAAAAATGCAGCTTGGGCGGTTTGTTTTCTCGTGAACAAGGTCTCTGTGGAGACTGAAACGCGTAGAGAGTTTCTGGCATGCTGAATAAATCTAAGCTGTAACTGCAACAAAGCCTGGAATTGCCTTCATTCACGAGAGCGAGCGAAAAAGCCCCTCGGGGACTAATGGTTATATATATATAACCCCTTTGTATATATATATATAGCTCCTTTGCATTGAATAAACAAATTTATTCAGGAACCCGAGTGAGTGCTTCTTCAATCACCGCTGCAGCGGTACTTGTGAGATATATATATATATATATGTATATATATGCTTTTTATAGTAGTAAATTTAAAAAACAAAAAAATGTATATAGTGTAAAATATATTTTTAATAAGTGTTTTATATTTATGTATATATAAACTTACACACATATATGTATGTGTGCATGTTTATGTAAGTATATATTTATGTATAGTATTAAATGTTACTTACATTTATTTAATTTACATTGCTTTTTAACAATATTAGTGTGAAACGATATTTGTTTCAATATTTTTGTACTTTTCTTTATAAGTATAGGGAAATTATATTTTTGTAATTAACATTTTTGACACAATATTTCTGTATTACGATATTGCTGTGACTGATATTATGGTAGTGATCCCTGTGTCTTGGACAGAGAGGGCAGGCACCTTCAATCAGGGCTCTCTGAGTCAGGGACTCAGAGGTCGGAGTCACCATTTGAAACAGTGCTCCCTGTGTCTGGGGCACAGAGATCAGATCACCATCTCTAAACAGGGCTCTCTCTGTCTGGGATACGACCATAAGATCCACCTTCTGCAATCTGGGCTGTCTGTGTCTGGGACACAGAGATCTGTGTCACTGTTTCAAATCAGGCTCCCTGTGTTTGGGACAGAGACATCAGAGTCATCATCTTCAATTAGGATCCCTGTGTTTGGGACAAAAAGATCAGAGTTACCATTTCCATCATAGATCTATGCTTATGAGTGACAACCATTTTTGTCTTTCCCAGATATCATAAGGATTCTCGTTCAGAAAATAAGTCTGTATTTATGGTTCAACTAAAAGTTCGAATTCTGAAATTTATGCCCCAATTGTTGTAGAACTGAAATGAAATTAAGTTTTATAAAGCGCTCAAATACCCTAGGGCATCTTGGCGCTTGTAGCACAACAGAAGGGCGATTAGGACACCTAGTTATTGGGCTGTGAGTTAAAAAGCCAGGTCTAAAGGTTCTTTCTAAAATATGACAGGGAAGAACTCGTCTTTAAGTGGAGGGGTAAGGCATTCCACTGTTTGGTCGTACCATACACGAAGCTTCAACCCCCCCCTCAACACGTTCTTCTAAACGTGGGCTCTTTAATGTTGGCTGCTGAGGGGGATCGAAGTGGCCTAGTGGTAATGTATCTGACCAGTTTATTTTTAAAGTAGTCAGGGCCTTCGCCATGTAAGGCCTTAAAGGTAATGCAAAGCACCTTGAAGTCTATCCTCTTCTCAACTGGCAGCCAGTAAAGCTCCACTAAAGCCTTAGCCACTGAGCTTTATCTAGGTATTCCCAGCAGTAGGCGAGGTGACGAGTTCTGCAAGATTTGTAATTTGTTAAGACGCCGTTTCTGTAAGTTAATATATAGGCCATTACAGTAGCCTACTTTAGACAGGGTGAGGGCAGTTACTTCTAGTTTCTTCAGCTCCAAAGGAATAAAAGGTAAGATCTTTCTCAGACTTTTTAACATAAAAAAGTGATCGAGGTAATGGCATTCACCTGTTTATCAAACGACAGATGGTTATCAAAGGTCACCCCCAGATTTTTCACCTTAGTGATGGGGTTGGAATTGAACCAGAACGACCTATTGTTTCCCAGCAGTAAAACCTCAGTTTTATCGGAATTCAGCTTCAGACAATTGCACATCATCCAGTTGTTAACTTGTTGCATGCAATTGCTGAAGGTGGCCGCTGACTCTTTGTGGTTGCCAGCAAGTGAGACGACAATTTGAGTGTAGTCAGCATAGCTGACAACCGAAAAACCCAGATTCCTGATCAATATGGCTAGCAGAGTGACATAAAGGTTAAACAGGGTCGGGCTTAGAGAGGATCCCTGCGGAACCCCACAAGGGAGAGAAAAAGAATCTGAGCAGTAGCCATCCAAAGACACTGATTGCACTCTATCTATGAGAAAGGAGGCTAATAATGATAGGGCTAAGCCACTTCTGCCCAAAGATTCAACACGTTCAATCAAAATCTTATAATTGACCTTGTCGAATGCCGCTGAAAGATCAAGAAGGATGAGCGCTGCAGAGTTCCCCCTGTCGAGCGATGCCCTTCGTTCCTCTGCGGCAGAAACTAGAGCCAGTTATGTACTGTGTTGGCAGCGAAACCCGAACAGTGAATGTTGCAGTAGATCGTTCATTTCAAGGAAAAGGGTAATTTCCTTATTGATTGCCTTTTCTGCAGTTTTGGTGGTAAAGGGAAGCCTAGAGATAGGGCGATAGTTATTTGCAACGGCAGGGTCCAACTGTGGTTTCTTTAGCAATGGGAGAACTGAAACAACTTTCATGTCTGATGGAAAGGAGCCCTGCCTAAACATTTCATTAACAATTGGCGTTAAAACACCTGCTATTGTTCCGGAAACCGAATGCAGGGTATCCAGAGGGCAGGGATCAGATGGGGACCCCGAGCTGGTGTTAAGAATTAGTTCCTGCAATTGTTCTGTCGATAATTACGAGAAACCCCAAAACGATGGAGGGGAGACATTAGCAGCGCTTTGCGATGGAATATGCGGGGACTTCAGCCCTGAAACTCCCATTTTAATAGTGTGAGCAGCTATACAAACTCTGTTGAGGGAGCTGGCGAAGGAGTTAAAGATATTGAGAACTTTTTTCTGGAAAGCTAACGCAATCTCGTCGCAGAGCGACTGACTACTTTCCACTTTCTTTTGGTTGCAGTTGTTGGCCAGTTTTTTGATTGTGGAGTACAGTTCTTTGCTATAGTTTTTTGCTGCCCCGATTTTCTGAGAAAAATAGGCAGATTTTTCCTTCATGATCTGAGCCTTGTATTCTGCAATTTTTTGTTTATATTTTTCTTTTTCTAGTAAATCATAATTATGTCTCCAAAGACGCTCTTGGCGTCTGCAGGACTGCTTCAATTCCCTTAAATTCGAAGAGAACCAAGGTTGTGAGGGTGATAATCTATTATTATTACGGGACCTTTTGGATGGGGCTAACTGATCTGCAGCTGAAATAAACCAGGCATTAAATTCCCCTACATCCTGGTCTAGATTGATGTTAAATTTGGGGGAGGAGGTTTTTACCGTGCTTTCCAACTGAGCTGGAGTCGATTTTATGCCAAGGACGGTAATATTGAACCATCCTAAGATTCAGGTAATTAACACCCTTAGCAGCGATAGTCAGATGAAAAATCACTGCAGCATGATCCGACCAAGTCAATGGCACTGATTCTAAGAAAGTTAAGGCAGGGTTATCAGTAAAAATCCTGTCTAATGTATGATCAGCCGAGTGGGAAGAAACAGTTACCTTTTGAACTAGACCAAGGCTACTCATCATATCGATCAATTTACAGGTATCTCTATCTTTGGAGTTTTCCAGATGAAAATTAAAGTCTCCAAGTACTGTAAAGTCCACAGAGTTAACCTTTGCTTCCAACACATGTCCTACAGCTTCCGGAAAATGTACTCACGGTCCTGGGGGGCGATATAGTAGTAGTCTGTTAAACGAACTGTGATTATTGTGGCAACACTTAAAAAGCATGGCTTAAAGATCTTTGGACAAACACACCTTTAGGATAGTGCACTTAAGATATTGTTTGAAAACTAGTGCCAGTCCACAGCCCCTTTTCCCCGTTATATCAAGCCTCAAGAGAGCGTAGTCCGCTGGGATGGCATGCTCTAAATCTGGGCTAGAACTATCATCTGCCCAAGTCTCAGTGATGAAAATTAATTCAAGATTATGTGTTTGTATGAATACAAAGAATTCCAGGGGGGAAGGAAGATGGCGGACTAGTGCCGCATCGTCTCGCTGCACTGTGAAGCTCCTGGCTGGCTACGCCAGTAGTTTTCATTACCGCAAAGCTGCAGAACACGGGTTATGAGGCGCCCACATACCTAAATGGGTGATGCGCTAGAAGGTACACTCTGCTGCTCCCCCTGCGTTGTAGCTGACTCCGTTACGTTGATGCTCGGACCCGGGTGCAATCTCCGGCGGCTTTGGTGGACGTCGAGGAGGGTCTGTTGGCGGGTCTGCTGGCTGTCTGGCCCCTGCAGCTCCTACGGATCGGGGCTCTGCTGGTCGTGCCTTCCTTCTCCAGAGTTAGAGCTAAGGAGAGGTATGGCGCCGCTGAAAAACACAGTGAAAACGGCTCGCGCTACAAGGACTGCGGGCTTGCAAGCCGCCCCACTGTGCGAAGAAGGTTTATCAGCGCCGAACATGAGGAATGGAGCTAAAGCTGCCTCAACACGAGTTGGTAGACCCGCACTTCGGCTCCTGGAAGCAGGTAAAGCTGCTGAATTAATTTCGGAGGGTGAGCTTGTAGCTCAAATGGCGGATGCAGTAGCAATAGAATCTATACTATGTAGCACTGCGAAGAAAGGCACACAGGAGGCAGCCGCTAAGCACAGACTATCTTTTGAGGATCCCGCGGGGTGCGCAGAAGGGGAGACTGAATCAGATGATGCTGGCGAACCACCCAGAGTGTTGGACCATGGGTAGACCGTTGAATTAGGGGAGACCCCGGTCACTCAGGAGGGCGCTATCTTAGAAGAGACTGATGTGGCGGCGGGGGGTACTAAGGATAATGGGTCAGATGCTAATGGCGAGAGCCCAAGTAGTATTTCCCAGAACTGCAATGTGTCTAGTCCTGAGGTGGATGGGAATGGTTCCAAAAGTATACTATACGGCCACGGCATTACTCCTACGCACCCTGACCTGGGCACTAAACAAAAAAATAAGAGCTTTACTACATCTGATGCTACGCCTGAGGTTATGATTATAGGGAAGAATCGACGGGACCCACAAAAGACCCCTAATACTTCTACTGGGAACAAAAATAAAAACAACAGCAAAAAAAATCTTAAAGTAGCCAAACCTCGTAAGAGATCGATGGATTTGCATGGGGCTAGCTGGCATAATAGCTCTGGAGCTCGCCGGAGAGGTGGTATGGAGAGCAGCCCACTAAGAAAATGGGTTCAAGCAAAGGGAGAGGTTAAGGCACTGATTTCTCGTCTATCGGGTTCTGGCCCCGGCTTGACAAGTGGGCAATGTGCGGAGAACATTGCAAATAATGAAAATAGCGAGACTATTGGGGAACAAGTGATACCCTTAACTAACTCTGTGGACTACTCTAATGGGAACAGCTTAGAAAGCTCGCCCGGTCCCGATGAAGAGCTAGGCAATAAGTCCAAGCCAACCTCACTAGATATGGCGCATGAGACAGATGAGCAGCTTCCTTCTAAAGAGCCGTCTCTTGCGGTAATACTGCAGGCTTTACAAGAACAACGACGAGAGGCTCAGGACCATCATGCTCAGATTAGAGCGGACTACCTTAGTATCCAGTTATCATTGGATGGGGTGACGGGTACAGTGGCTGGAATTACAAGAGACATGGTCGAGCTACAAAGTAGGGTAACAGAGACAGAAGAGTCAGTTACCACTATAGCGAAAACCGTGCAGTCTCACGATTTACAGCTCCTGGCCTGTCAAGCCAAAATTGAAGATTTAGAAAACCGGCAACGGCGAAATAATCTAAGATTGTTTGGGGTTCCGAGGGTAAGGAGGGCGCTGACCCCCGAGCATTTGTGGTTCAACTTCTTCAAAAAGCCTTCCCGGATCTGTCTGATTGGGACTGGGACTGCAGGCTCAAAGAGCACCCAGGCTCCCCATAACAGTGCAGAGACTCAACGCCCGGTATCCTCGGCCTATTCTGATTTTTTTGGGGAGCTTTTTGTTAAGACAGGCATTGTCTTTTAAGGCCCGGCCTAATTCTCCAGTAGGGGTTGACTCTCTATCGATATTTTTTAGATCTGATTTGAGCCATGCTACAATGGAAAAAAGATGGAAAATGAGACAACTCATCGATCCATTTAAAGCGGTCGGGGCTCAAGTATTTCTGCAGGAGCCTGCTAGTTTGAAAGTCATCAAGGATGGGCAGTCACAATTTTTTGTTCGGATCAGGAGGCCAAGCAAGCACTAAGCAATTGGCAAACGGCATGAACATTTGGCAGGACTGACTGATTCAATAAGAATTGATAAAGCTGATAATGTTGTATTCTTTTGTGTTTTGCCAAGGGGGGCAGGGAGGTGTGGACTAGAAGGGTATAGAGACTGGGCTTGGGGGCCTCTGTGGCGGCTATGGGTTTAGTTTGTTCATATCTCACTTTTCTTTTGCGGCTGCGGGGGGCTAGCTGGGGTCGGCTCTGCTGTGCGCTGAGACATAAGCTGCCATTTTGCGACAGCTTTTTGGGGAGAGTGATTCCTTCTTTAAGAAACTGGGAGGGAAGGTTGTTTTCGAGGGGGGTGCAGATGGGCACTCCTGGGAGGGTGAGGGGTTAAAAAAAAAAAAAGTCAAAAAGAAGGTTCACAGTTTTTTGTTTTGGTGGTGGGAATTTGGGGACTATTACTTTTTTGCTTTGAGGTTTGGCAATTATATCAATGGTTATGGCAATGATTAGGTGTCTATCTTGGAATGTGTCTGGAATGAACAGAGGATCTAAAAGACAATTAGTACGGGAGGAACTTAGGGCTTATAAACCTCATATAGTACTTTTAACGGAAACGCATTTAGCATACAAAGATCGTGGCCTTCTCAATCAACTGGGCTTTCAGAATATAATATGCACTTCACAAAATGTGTCAACCAGGGGGACTGCTATTTTGGTGTCTAAAATACTGGATTGTCAAATCCATAAGGTATTAGCGGATCAGAGAGCAGTTGGGCTATAGCTCAAATTGAGATCAATACTTTGAAATATGTGTTTTGTGTTTTATATGGCCCTAATACTGACGATCCGACATTATTTGATGATATTTGCTTAGAATTAGTGGGATGGCAGGGTGCGTTCATTGTAATGGGAGATTTCAATTGCGTTATCAATTATGGTATGGACTCTACTAGCCGGCCACTTACTCCCAGAATGACGAAGGTGAGAGCTTCCATTTTAGAACTAGGGCGATTGCACTCGCTGCAAGATGCATGGCGCTCTCTATTTCCAACTACACCGGGGTACACGTACTACTCTATGCCGCATCGGCATTACTCCAGGATCGACATGGCTTGGATCTCAGATAGCATCTTGTTGGGGTCAGATATGGAGATTTGTCCTAGGATTACATCTGGCCACAACCCCATAATATTATCTTTTTTGGTCAACCCTATTCCTAAAATAGCCCGTTCTTTTTCTTTTCCACGCTATTTGGTTACGGATTCAGAATATTTGGCCTTTATTTCTAAAAAAAAATCAGAATATCTTACAGATAATATAGGGTCTGCCTCGCCATGTGTGGTATGGGATGCTATGAACGCATTTATTCGGGGAGTTACTCAACAGTTTGTTTGGCAACAAAATAGAGAACGGGAGAAACTAACTAAGGAAGCCTATCAAAGGCTTACTACTTGTGAGCTTCAACATGCTGAGGCTGTCCGACTGCGAAAGGCAGACCAAGATTCTCTGTATGTCTCTCTTCTGGAGTACAGGGCCGCGATAAATAGGGTGCTAAAAGAGAAGGTAGCTGCTTGTTTTACTAAGCATAAGACACTGCAATATGAGTATGGGGATAGAATAGGGAAAGTTTTAGCACATCAGCTCATGGACAGTCGTCTTAAAACTAAGATTAAAGCTATTAAGGGCGAGGGTGGAATTTTATACAGATGCCCCCAGGAGATCGCGGATCAGTTTTCCAAATTCTACCAGCAACTATACTCTCCCGATCCAACACAAGACTTGACTGGTATGCAGAGCTAATTGCAAGCGAGCAATTTACCGACTCTTACAGAAGAGCATTCTTCTTTATTAGAGCAGGAGATCACAGTGGAGGAAATTATGGAAGCAATCAGGGGGCTCCCATTAGGGAAGGCGGCTGGCGATGATGCTATCCCAGCTGAGTTTTATAAGTGCTGCAAAAGCCTCCTGGCTCCGGTGCTTAGAGATGTAATCGCTCAAGTAGGGGTTACTGGTCGGGTCCCAAACTCATGGAATATGGCCAATATAATCTTTTTTTTTTAAAAAGATAAAGCTCCAGAAGAACGGGCATCGTATCGCCCAATTTCTTTAATAAACACAGATGCTAAGGTGTTTGCTAAGATATTGGCCACCTGGTTCGCTCCAATGATGGCCAGCCTGGTTTCTCCCCAGCAGCATGGGTTTATTCATGGGAGAGACACCACTGCCCATGTCAATACGGCAGTGGCGGCATTTGATGCTGCGGGGAAGTTAAAAATCAACCTGGGCATGGTCTTATTGGATGCAGAAAAAGCATTCGACCGGGTGGCCTGGGAATATCTCTGGGCAACACTTATTGCATTTGGGGTTAAGGAAAAATTCCGGAAGCTGGTTGGGGCTATGTATTACAACCCTATGGCTAGATTACGATACTCTAATATTCAAACTACTCCTTTTTCCATTCGCTGTGGCACAAGACAGGGTTGTCCCCTTTCCCCCCTTCTTTTTGCTCTCTATATAGAGCCATTTATTCGGGCATTGCTGGTTAACAATATGATTTGCCCGCTGAATATTGGACAGCGCCCCTGAAACTCACGGCATATGCAGACGATATCGCAGTTTTTTCTGAGGAGCCAAAGGAGGCTATAGAGAGCATTAACATGGAGGCAAAGAGGTTTGGCCTTTTCTCAGGTTATAAATTGAATAGTAATAAAACCCAAGTCCTTCATAATTTTCAGCCGGAACTTCCGGTTGAAGGGGCTTGCCCGACTGCTACCTATTTGGGGGTATGTATTTCGCCTTAAATCGAACTCATCCACTCATTAAACTACGACTCTCTATTAGCTGCTATTACTAAGAAACTGAAGCTGTGGCACAAGCTCCCATTAAGTATCTTGGGTAGATGCAATGTCATAAAGATGAAGATACTTCCTAAGTTCTTGTATCTATTTAGGTCGATCCCGTTACGAATTCCTAACTCGTTTTTTAGTAAGTTGGATGGGGTCTTGAGCAGCTTCATCTGGGGCTATAAAAAAATCAAGACGTGCCATCGGACTAATGAAGCTCCCATATAATCAGGGTGGTTTCGACCTCCCTGACTTCAAATTTTATTTTTGGGCCGCTTTCGTTGGCCGTTTGCGCAGCCTCTTGAATCCAGAGCAAACGGATTTTTGGCATTGGCTGGTTCTTGGTTCAGAGAGCCAGATGTTTTTATACCGAATCAATGATCCTAACTATTTTAAACGTGTACGGTTTAAGACCATTAGAGACTGTGCATATATTTGGCAGGGCATTAAAACCAGATCCTCTTTATCTCTTATACATAACAAACTTCCTCTCTGGGGTAACCCAATGTTGCCCGAAATATTTCAGGATGCTACGGCCCGTCAATGGGCTAGGTATGGTGTGTACTGTCTCGGGCAATTATATGATTGTAATGGCTTTAAGTCATTTGAGAATCTTCAGCTAATGTTTGATATTCCTCAACGGTTGTTTTTTAAATATATACAGGTTAGGGATTATTTTGTTAGAAACTTAGCTGTTCGGAGTGTTTCTGGTTCAGATATGTGGGAGTGTTTGTATGCCCAGAACCGGCGGGCTATCATTAGTAAGGCGTATCAAATTCTCTGCCAGTCTAGAGCAGAGGGCTGTGAGAAACTAGCTTCCAGATGGAGCGAGATCTTGGGGGAAAATATTGTTATAGAAGATGTGAAGATAGCCTTTGATACTATTGCCCGTTCTGTACATTCAGTGAATTTACGACTGCAACAATTCCGGACACTTTGTATACTTTATTATACCCCGGAGAGGATTGTCAGATGGTCTCAAGGAGGGCCGGACTGGGAGGGGTCTATGGAGGGACGCGCTATAATTGCCCCAAATGTGGGCTATATGCAGCTGGTATTACTCACATGTTTGTTACATGTCCTGCTTTAAGTCTTTTCTGGGACAAGATATCAGCAGCAATCAAACTCAGACTTGGGGTTGAATTCATATTCACGACAGCTGAAAAGATGCTAGGACACAAGGAAGATTGTGGTCGGTATAGGTCTATAATGGCAATCATGTTGGTTGCTGCCCGTCTGGCGGTAGCTAGAGCTTGGATCTTGCCCAAACCCCCCATTGTGATGGAATGGTGGCTAATTGTCAAAGAAACGGGGGAAAGGTAGAAGGCGTTAGCTAAAGCAAGGGGTATTCAGGCCCTGCAAAAATACAGGTCCAGATGGGGCTGCTTGGAAGAGCCGTATGGCTAATAGTGGGGGAATTTTAGCCGCTGGTTCTTTGTGATCCTTCAGATATTTGTTTGCTTATAACCTTCTCTAAATGTATGTTTATATTTTACCGACTTTCATATGTATACTTGGTTGTTATATACATCAGGAGAATTCCCACCTTCTATTTTATTGTGCTTTCCTTTTTGACTGTACTTCTTTTTGACAATAAAAAATTTTCACAAAAAAAAAAAAAAGAATACAAAGAATTCCAATTTATTTTTGTTTAATGATCTTGCATTAATAAGGGAACAGAGTAGACTATAATTAGAGGTTATGTTCGGGTCCACTGAACTTATAGATTTCTTAGTGGCTTTCGTCAATTTGGGTTTAGCGAAAAAATCACAGTGGTTGCAAATCCAGTCGTGCTCCAGATTCAGAGGGGCTATTATTGCATTGCATTGAGCCTTGCCAGCCGGTCTCAGAGCCATGAGTACCTCTCAGGAGTAACTATGGAGAGACCCTGAAACCGGTTGCTGCTGGGCAGCGTGGCTGGCGCTGAGCACGGTCCAAGTGCGGATGGGCACAGACGGGCATGCTTTTGTCGTGCCTTTGGCACGTCCGTGGCATCGTCTGTTTATCAAGCTGGAGGTGAAGTAGGAGGAGCGGTAAACTAGCCTGCTGCCTCCTCACCTGTTATGGTGCAAGCGGAAGTGAGGACGCTTCGTTTGTCAACCTCCGCTTAAATGGGAAAACCAGCGGCAGACCGGGAAGACAAACTAATGCTCGGGTATGTTTGGAAACTGGGATAATCTAAATTCCCCCCAGTCCGTCCAACCAATGAGAACCAAGTTAAAATGGAATTAAATATAGTCCTTAAAAACAAAAAGCGATATTCTCAACAGTTTAGCGATAACCTCAAATAAATTTTAAAAACGGACTCACATCTCGATGCAGGAGCTTGTGCTACCTGCTGCGCGCCCACGGCATCGTTTGTCTATCAAGCCGGAGGTAAAGTAGGAGGAGCGGTAAACAAGCCTGCTGCCCCCATACTCGTTATGGTGCAAGCGGAAGTGAGGACGCTTCGTTTTTCAACCTCTGCTCAAATGGGAAAACCTGTGGCGGACTGGGAAGACAAACTAATGCTCGGGTAAGTTTGGGATGGAAACAGGGATAATCTAAATTCCCCCAGTCCGTCCACCCAATGAGAACCAAGTTAAAATGGAATTAAATATAGTCCTTAAAAACAAATAGCAATATTCTCAACAGTTTAGCGATAAACTCAAATAAATTTAAAAAACAGACTCACAGCTCCGTGCAGGAGCTTGTGCTACCGTGGATTGTTCACAAATTCTCCATTGTGATATATACAGATTTAAGCCTTCCCCTAATTCTATCTGCATTGTTTGTCCATTAGATTAACTCAAAGTACTCCTTCAATTCTAGCATTTGGAAACTCGCTTGTTGTTCATTGCATTTGACTAGAGTGACTATTAGTCATTACAATACAAAAGAGCAGTATGCAGCAGTATGTAGCAGTATGTCCTCCCATCCACTATTTGGTTTCTCCATGGATTCTCACCAGGATGCATCAAACCATGTCTGCCACTTGGTGGGTAACTTTTGATGAGCTGGAGGACCTTTATCCCACTGGTGCAGAAAATGGTCGATACTGCATTTTCCACCTCTGTTCACTCCATGCTCCTGCCTGTGTTACTGCTGTCTTACTGTACCACCTAGTCCAGTCAGCTACACTCTCAGCTACTGATTACTGAAATAGCCTCTGTGGGACCACCCATGCAAACCTATGGTCAATATGCAAGAGGTCCAGAAGTAGATGATCAAACAGATCCTAGGCTAGAAACAATGAACTCATCACTGTGATTCGCACATGATATCTGTTAAGCTGAGAATTGAGTTTAACACAAATGACCATCATACAATTATATATATATCTTACCTACTGGCAGTCTTCAGTAGGTAGTTATAGTTAGGACCATGTTTCCATAGGAAAACAGTTTTTTGACTTGCCTATATCTTTAGCGCTGTTTGACTAAACATCAAGACATTTTCCAAAAGAAGCGTGCCGGTGATTCTAGTTGTGCACGGAAAGTTTTGGGGTGATCCGTCAAGCGGGGCCAAGAAAATGAGGTGGGGGGTTAAAAAAAGCATGTTTCCCATGTTAATTCCCATAGGAGTTTTGAACATGACTACAGCCCAAACTGCTGAACGGAATTACAAGATATTTGGCAGAAAGCTAGCTTTTGGTACTCAGATTTAGCTTTTGGGTATTTGGTGAAAATCCTTTCAGTAGTTGAGCAATTTTAGGAAATCCAAATTAGGATGTCTGCGATCGCTGCTAATTTGCGAATAATTATGAGCTTGTGCAGGGAAATGCAGAGCTCCGATTGACTTCCTACAGCCGTCTTGGGACTGGGATTCAGCCGAGTTCCACAAAAAAACATGAAAAAAAAGAAAAGGGGACAGGTTAGGAATACCCTGACCCTCAAGCCTTGGTCTTGCAGGGCAAAAAAAGCATTCATTTTTTTTTTCATTTTCGCTGCAAATTTGCGGCAACAACGTTTTTTAAAAACCAAGCACGTTTGTTTTGTAAAGAGCCCCTGGGTGGACCAGATCCTGGGGGCAGATTCTAAGAAAAAGAAGGGGATGCACGGCCCCCCTCCTGAGGCTCTGTGAGCCCTGGGGACCATCACCTCCCCGCTGCTTTTTATTGATATAGGAGGGGGGGCACACAGAACCCCCTGCAAGGGCTCAAATGAGCCCTGGGTACCACCACCTCCCCGAGGCTTTACTTAAACAAAATTCTGCGGGGCCAGACAGATGCCTCCAGGCCCCAGGGACCACCACCTCCCCAGGGATTTCTTTTTATAAGAAGGAGGGGGACCACCACCTCCTCGAGGTGGCCCATACAAATAGAAGGAGCCTCCTGGAGCCATACATAGCCCTGCGGACTGCCCCCCCCCCTCCCCAGGGCTGGCTCCTGCTATGTCCCGGGTGCCCAACCCCCAGGGAAATAGCTGTTTGCTATTGCTCTTTGCTCAATCCATTTGAGAGCAATGCCTGCTCCTGCAGGAAGCAGGGACCTGGCTGGGACCGTGGGGACTTGAGCAGAAAGAGGCAAAATAAAGGTGAGAAACTAGCAGAAAGGAGCAGAATAAAGTTCAGCAATGAGCAGAAAGAGGCAATAGAAAGGTGAGAAACAAGCAGAAAGAGGCATAATAAAGGTCCGCAACGAGCAGAAGAGGTAAAATAAAGGTCCGCAACGAGTAGAAAGAGGCAAAATAAAGGTCAGCAACAAGCAGAAGGAGGCAAAATAAAGTTGAGAAATGAGCAGAAAGAGGCAAAATAAAGGTCAGCAATGAGTAGAAAGAGGCAAAATAAAGGTGAGAAATGAGCAGAAAGAGACAAAATAAAGGTCAGCAATGAGCAGAAAGAGGCAAAATAAAGGTGAGAAACGAGGAGAAAGAGGCAAAATAAAGGTGAGAAACGACCAGAAAGAGGCAGAATAAAGGTCAGAAAGAGGCAAAATAAAGGTGAGAAACAAGCAGAAAGGGCAGAATAACAGTCAGCAATGAACAGAAATAGGCAAACTAAAGGTGAGAAACGAGCAGAAAAGGCACAATAAAGGACAGAAACAAGGAGAAAGTGTCAAACTAAAGGTGAGAAACGAGCAGAAAAAGCCACAATAAAGGTCAGAAACAAGGAGAAAGAGTCAAACTAAAGGTGAGAAACGAGCAGAAAGAGCCAGAAAGACGATGAGCAACGAGCAGAAAGAGGCAAAATAAAGGTGATAAATTAGCAGAAAGAGCCAGAAAGACGATGAGCAACGAGCAGAAAGAGGCAAAATAAAGGTGATAAATTAGCAGAAAGAGGCAGAATACAGGTCAGAAATTAACAGAAAGAGGCAAAATATAGGTGGGAAACGAGCAGAAAGAGGCAAAATAGAGGTCAGAAACTAGCAGCAAGAGGCAAAATAAAGGTCAGCAATGAGCATAAAGAGGCAAAATAAAGATTAGAAACAAGCAGTAAGAGGCAGAATAAAGGTCAGAAGGGAGCAGAAAGAGGTGGAATAAAGGTCAGAAATTAGCAGAAAGGCAAAATAAAGGGGAGAAATGAGCAGAAAGAGGCAAATAAAGGTCACAAACGAGCAGAAAGAGGCAAAATAATGGTGAGAACGAGCAGAAAGGGGCAGAATAAAGATCAGAAATGAGCAGAAAGAGGCAAAATAGAGTTCAGAAACGAGCAGCAAGAGACAGAATAAAAGCCATAAACGAGCAGAAAGAGTCAGAACAAAGGTCAGAAACAAGCAGAAAGAGGCAGAATAAAGGTCAGAATCGAGGAGGAAGAGGCAAATTAAAGGTAGAAATGGGCAGAAAGAGGCAGAATAAAACTCAGAAGGGAACAGAAAGAGGCCAAATAGAGGTCAGAAACCAGCAGCAAGAGGCAGAATAAAGATCAGAAACAAGCAGAAATAGGCAAAATAAAGGTCAGAAATGAGCAGAAACAGGCAAAATAATGGGAACAAAGAGGCAAAATAGATGTCAGAAACGAGCAGCAAGAGGCAAGATAGGGGTCAGAAACAAGCAGCAAGAGGCACACTAAAGGTCAGGAGTGAGTAGAAAAAGGCTAAATAAATGGCAGAACGAGCAGTAAGTGGCAAAATAGAGGGCAGGAGCAAGCAGAGAAGAGGCAAAAAAATGAGCAGTGGAGGCACAAAACCGAAGACAGCAGAGGATAGCGGACTGCAGGCAAGCTGGACAGGAGGACCATCACAGGAGGAGCTGGCATAAGGACCTGCTCCCGTGTGCCCCCCTACTTTTTTTTAGGCCTGGGCAGAGTTTACGGAGTTCTGCTACGTTGAACTCTGCGAAGTGCCGGAGAAACTCCGCCATGCTCTATGGAGTTCTGCAAGCGGCGGAGTCTGGTAAGTTACCCTGCTCGCTCTGATTTTTAGCACAGGGAGTTTGTTCCATGCTTTAAAATCAGAGCTAATGGTATCACGCACAGTGCAAGAGGGCAGTGCGTCTTTCTGCCGCTCAAGTAGATGTTCTACTCGAGCGACAGCTTCCTCAAATTGAGCGGCAGGTTTCTCAAAGCAAGTGGTAGCAACCAGCCGCGACCGCCATGTTGAGAAATCTAGCCGGGAAGTGGTCTAGCGTATGATTTTACCCACTCACGCTCTCCAACTTAATGTTGGCGAGCCGCACAAGAGGAAAAACATGGCTCCGTGCCACTTCCTGGACTTTTTCTGCACTATGAGCTCTGTGCGGAGCAGGGAGTAGGCAAAACTCTGTGAATTCTGCCAGCAGAGTGAAGTTCACCTCCCACCCCCACTATTTTACTGTGCTTCCACTGACAGATCCACTCATACATTCACACACCCACTCACATGCCCACTCAAAAACTCAAGCACCCACTGACAGGCACACTCAGACACTCATGTACCTACTCACAGATCCATTCAAGCACTCATTCACCCACTTAGAGACTCACATACACACTCACAGACCCATTCAGTGTCTCACACATCCACGCACACATCCACTGAGATACTCACACACCCACTCACAGACCCACTCAGACACTTATGTTCCCATTCACATTCCCAGTCAGAGACTCATGTACCCACTCACAGATCAACTCAGAGACTCACATACCCACTGACTGACCCACCCAGACACTCATCCACTCACAGACCCACAACCACTGACAGACTCACTCAGACACTTACACACCCACTCACTCACCCACTCAGAGACTCATCCATCCACTCATAGACCTTCAAAGACACTCATGCACCCACTCACAGACCCAGTCAGAGACTCACACACCAACTCACAGACCCACTCAGACACTCATGCAACCACTCACAGACCCACCCCGACACTCATGCTTCTAGTCACAGACTCACTCAGACAGTCATACACAAAGTCACAACCACTCAGACACTTACGTACCAACTCACAAATCCACACAGGCATTCCTACACCCACTTACACAGCCATGTACACACCCATAGTTACTCACAAACCCACTCACACAGACCCATACTGCTACTCACACACCCACTCTCAAAGGTTAAAATGTTTTTAACTTTGACATTCACTGAAAAAACCAAAGGTTACAGGGACGCTATAGTTAGGCTCAGAGTTTACTTGTACAAAACCATTGGAATAAAGCAGTCATAGTTATCTGAGCTAACTATGACTTACACCTTCGCAATGCACTACTTATGACCTCACATATCACATCATTCATGACATGGTCAGTGACATCACTCATGACATCATTGATGACATCTCAAATGACATCACTCATGACATCACTGATAACATCATCCACAGAATCACACACGCACCCACATCCCCCATACAACCTCTCATACACCTACTGTCACACCCACACCCATTCACAGACCCATACAACTACTGACACACACACACACTCATACAACCACTAACACCACCACTCAATCACCCATATAGCCACTCACACGGTCACTCCCAGACACATACAGCCACTCACATACCCACAAAATCACTCACACACCCACTCACAGACCCATACAGCCACTCACACACCCATACAACCACTCACATACTGATTCACACACCCACACAGCCACTCACACAACCACTCACTTGCTCATACAGGCACTCACACAGCCACTCACTCACCCATACAGCTACTAACAGAGCTACTCATTCATCCATACAGACTCTCACACATCCAGTCATTCATCCATAAAATCACTCACATACCCATTCACACATCAATACAATCACTCATCTATACAGCCACTCACACAAATACTTACTGTCCAAAACAGCTATTCACACATCCACTCACTTACCCATACACCCAGTCAAACAGCCACTTACCCATACATCCACTTACACACCCAGTCACTCACCCATAGAGCCACTCACACAGCCACCACAGTCACTGATACAGCCACTCACACACACTCACCCACCCATACAGCCACTCACACAGTCACTCACTCGCCCATACAGCTTCTCAGACACCTACTCCCATACTGATACAGTCACAATGCCACTTAGATGACATATATTAGAAACAGGTTCAGTCACTCTCAGAAACTTTTATGAAACACTTACACTCACTGGATGATGTCATCAGTGATGTCATTTGAGATGTCATCAATGATGTCATCAGTGATGTCACTGACCATGTTATGAGAGATGTAATATGTGAGGTCATAAGCAGTGCATTGCGGGGGCATAAGTTATAGTTAGCTCAGGTAACTATAACTGCAGAATTTCAATGGTTTTGTACAAGTGCGATTTGAACCTATATATATATATGTAGGTAGTTATAGTTAGGACCTAGTTTCCATAGGAAAAGTGATTTTTGATTTGCCAATATCTTTGGTGCCGTTTGACGAATCTTTGCGAAATTTTCCAAACTAATGGCCCGCTCCGGTCAGCTCCTGTCTTGAAAGTTTCGGGGTGATTCGTCAAGCGGGGGCCGAGAAAAAAAGGGAGGTCCCAAAATGCGTTTTCTCCATGTTAATTTCCATAGAAACTTTTGTTGCAGGTACAGCCCGAACTGCTGAACGGAATTACACCGAATTTGGCAGAGAGGTAGCTCTTGGTCCAGAGTGCACTCTTTGCTTTAAATGGTGTAAATCCGTTCAGTAGCTCCTGAGAAATTTAAAAATAAAAAATATCGATATCTGGTGACCAAGGAGGATTCGCGATCCCTCCCGATCACAAGCTTCATTCTGATTGGCTGTCAACAGTCAAACCAAGAAGTGTTGGAAGCCATTTTTTTTTACTGTTTTCTTGTGAATATACAAGAAAAGGGGGCAGGGTAGAAACCCCCTGACCCCCTAGGCCTGCTCAGGAGGTCCCACAGGGACCGCCAGGCCCCAAAAAAGCATTTTTTTACATTTTCGGTCGGAGTCGCACTGGGTGCGCGAATCCGGTAGAATTTTTTTTTTTTTAAACGCGTTTTCCTTAAGCCCCCGGGGGCAATCCAAATTTATGTTGTGGGGGCCCCCGCAGCTCCAGGGACGTCACCTCCCCGGGGCTTTGCTCATAATGTGTGGGGGGCATGCGGCCCCGCTGCAGCCCTGGGGACAGCCACCTCCCCGGGTCTTTTTTTTTAAAAATGCGTGGGGGGCTCCTGCCCCCCCATGTTGCTCCAGGGACTGCCACCTTCCCGGGGCATTTCTTATTATGGGGTGGGGGGCCTCATGGGCCCCCCCAAGCCCCGGGGACCGCCACGTCCTTGGGGCTATTATTAATAATACTTGTGGGGGGCTCATGCCCCCCCAGACTGCCCCAGGGACCACCATCACCCTGGGGCACTAATTATTGAAATGCGGGGGTTCGTTGCGGACCCCTGGCCCCGGGGACCAACACCTCCCCTGGGGTTTAAACTTGTTGGGAGGGGAACTGCGCGGCCCCCCTCCTGGAGCCCTAGATGGCCCTGGGGACCGCCACCCCCCAGGTCCGGCTCCAGCAATGTCGCGGGGTGCGCACCTCCGGGACATTGCAAACACTGTGATGTCATCAGTGATGTCATTTGAGATGTCATCAGTGATGTCACTGACCATGTCAAGAGTGTTGTAAAATGTGATGTCATCAGCAGTGCATTGCGGGGGCGCAAGTTATAGTTAGCTCAACTAACTATAACGGCTGAATTTCTCTGGTTTTGTACGAGTAAAAATGTCCAACTAACTATAACGTCCCTGAAACCTATGATTTTTTCAGTGAATATATATATATATATATATAGTCACTTTATCAGCTACGGATATTGGATAACAGCAGATGGTGATGATTATCACTTTTTATTATGGGGATTTGCACTAATTTTTTAAGCGATCAACTTGATTAAGGTTAGAGATGGGCCATTAAGGCATTTATGCCGATACATTCACTCATTTGTTTGGGGAGATACATATGGCCCACTCAGTCCATGACAACATGCTTTTACTGCAAATAGGAGAATTATATTTATATATTTTATATAAAACTGTTAATATGCACATTTTAGACACATTGAGAGTTTGTACCATTTTCTTAATTTCAATGCAATTTTGCGTGAAAATCTACAGATGTCGTAGTATGTTGTCTATGTTTATGTAACAAGTTGAAAGCACTAGCACTTTAAAAATGAGGGTTGCACTGTCTTAGCTTTGTCATGTGATCAAGGCCGTGAACCGGCCGAAACGCGTCAATAAACATCTTGCACATATGCTGGGTCCACGCTCGTTTCTTTGTGATTTTGGAACGGTTAACGAGGCTGTTGGATATATATATATATATATCTATATATATATATAGATATATATATATATATGTGCATCTGTATGTGATTGGGCACTTTACTTAAGCCAGCTAAGTATGAATGTATGTATGTGGTATTTGTATAGCCAGAACCTAGCCCAAAAAAGTGCTGTATGCATCCAAAGGAAACAATACAGGCAACAAGTGATCGAAGAGGTTGCTGAGTTCTGGGAGCATTAGTGAACTGTTACTGTGTCATGATGTACTGTTCTTTAAAGATATATATCATCATCTCTTTTCAAAATTGGCACAGGGTTTTTGAAGACAAGTAAAGCCATCTTCCTCACCTTATCTCAGCACCTTAAAGTACAAGTTATATGATGGTAGATCACTCCGTACCCCAACCGACATTCATTGAATAGGAACAAAAACAGTTCTCTTTAACCTGTCCTGCATCTCTATCAATTACCAACAATAGACATGTTAGAATGTTGATTTGTTTGATGATGATCTCTGCTTGGGTTTTGAGATATTTTAACATCATTCACTGCATGGCCTCTTTAACTTATGGCACTGCACAGGGCCATTCAAAAATCCCTGTATAAATCATAGGGAGATTGGGTGGTATGCAACTCCAATTACCAAAAACAGTTTCTAGGAATGCGGCCCTGTGTGAGCCCTCAGTTCAACCCCCATACCTAAATGGCTTTTTAATGGTAATTGTAGCTGATTTGTTCCCCGCAAGGGCTGTTATGATACAGGCAGCTTGAACCGAAATGTTAACAAACCTTGACAAAACCAATTGGCCTGACTTAAATTTTCAGTTACAAGCCAAACTAATTGGTACAGTCAATTTGTATTTCAGCAGCAGCCTGGCAGTATAAGCAGGGAAGTTGGAATTTACAGAGGTTCTGAATGATATTAGCAACCAGTTTTATCAGCGGCCAACTAGCTGCATGTGGATGCGAGTGACGACAAGGGGATGGTCTTCGAATGATGCCTAATATAGGAACGACCCTTTGGAATAACTAGCAAATGATTTGTTTATAAGTGAAGTGGACCAATGTGTCTTGCGGTGAAAAAATATTGCTTTTTGCATATAATACATTTATGAACTGAAATGTTGAGTGTGACAAAAAGTGTCATGATTAAGTGTACTTTTGAGATGTACAATGGTCCCTCATTGATTGGAATGGAGCCAATTCCTTGGAGGTGAATGATGCACCACGCAGCCAAATCCATGAGGTGAAAATGCATATTTGATGGCGCTAATGCAAGATATGGCTGATATTGTCTCAAAGCATTGATTAACGGGAACTGACCCAAACAAACCAAATGTCTGGAGGGTTCTGACAGCCTATTCTTTGTATATTTTAGGAAATAGCTCTTCAGATAGCTGCCTTGTCAAGTCAAAAATAAAAATCTGTGGTAATTTATTTTATTCTATTTTATTTATTTCAGTTTTTGTAAAGCGCGACAGCCATCCTGAAGAGGATATCAAGGCGCTATAGCAAGCCATGTACCATAGACAGGAATACTATGTAAGGCAGAAATAGAATGATCATTATTTTGGAAAAAGCCAAGTTTTGTGCTTCTTTCTGAATCCAAGATTGCCATTAAAGCAGCTGGAATCTAGAGGCAGTAAATTCCAGTATGCTGTGGCTAGCTGCGTGGAAGAACAGCACCCAGCTCTTGCTTTTTTCACTCGCTTAGTTTTAGTAAGGGCAAGAGTGGCGGATCACAAACTTCTAGTGCGGGTATAAAACTCCAATTTAGATCGAAGGATCACAGGGCTTATATTGTGAAGGGCCTTATGTGCATGGCACAGAAGTTTAAATTTAGCTCTCAGACAGATAGGTGGTAGCCAATGCAGGGTTTTAAGGCAAGCAGAATTCGAGCTGAATCTATATTGGTTGCATATAGGTTTAGAATCCATATTTTGAATCACCTGCAGCTGGGAAAAAAGATGACCTGACATCCCAAAGAAGAGAGCTTTACCATAGTCCAATCTGCTTGCTATCAGGGCTTGGACTATGGTTCTTCACCAATCGACTGGAATCCAGTGAAACAGTTTCAGCAAACTATAACATTTAGATAGATAGAGATAACTTGCTCATACATTGTTAGGGACTCATCAATCAGGCACCCCAGATTTCTTACCACTGTTTTTTGTTTAGGGGTGAGTCCCAAGGACCCTGGCCACCAGGATGGGTCCCAAATATCGTGGGCACCACATTAGTTTGTGTGTAACATATAAACAGAAGCCAGCGCACACTCCAGGCAGTCATCACAACAGGGAATTACCTCTTGCATTTATACAAACCTCTAAGTATGTATTTAAGTAAAAACAAGTTGAGTGCAGTATTTTGTATAATTATTAAACTTAATTGATAATATGTTGTTAATATAATGAATTTCGCCGATAACACTAGTTTATAATTGTGACAGAACAGCAGATGAACGTTTTATACTATACAAGGGACAGAACATTGCTGCCAGAATTCTGTCAAGAATTGCTTTTTTAGGTTACATGTAAGTGCATTTTTCATTTTTACACGTCAAGCTGTTCGGATCTTCTTTGAACAAAACATTAATATAGTCAACACAGCTTAAACCTTTTGCCCATGCAAATATGTGGCATTGTTTTATCTCGCTCAGCCCACACTCCTGTTGGGATTACGCACGAGCTGCTGGCCGTCTGGTTGTTTTATGCTGCAGTGTACAATGAGAAGCCTGGCCGGTGGGAGAGGGAGTGGGAGGAGAGTGGTTTGATGTTATCATTCCTGGAGCAAACTAGAATTCAGGATGTCAACAGCACAGATAAAAGAGACTTTCAAAATTTTACTTTAGTAGGAAAGTCAGTCAATAATCAAGAGTTATATCCCACGGTTAGACGTTCCCACCACACACACAAGCTGTTTCTTTTCAATAACTGGCATGACGTTGGTGAGTTCTTGACTGCTGTTTTTTGTTGTTGTTGTTTAGTTTCTAGATGTGAACTATGCCTCCTGGCATGTAACACACTTGCCCAGCTTAATTTGTAAAATATTAAGTGCCAGGGCTCTGACCAGGAGGCCACTGTAGCTTGCACCACACATCGCCCTTGTCATCGCTGCCAAAACAACTACTAGCCATCTCTCTCGCATGTAAATGCGACAGTTCAGATTATTCCAGGTCCCCAAAGCTAAAGGAATGGCTGGGGAGGCAGGAATGAGCAATTTTCATGTATATTGTATTCCTAAACAACCGTTGTTCTGCTCATCTCTAAATTAGATGAGCAGCGCCACCTTGTGGTAGACTGTTCTAAATTTGGTGTTGACAATTAGGTGCCGGTGCCGAGCACCGGAAACCAATTAAGTGCCAGTGCTGAGCACCGGAAACCACTGGCTCAAATTAAGCACTGACTTGCCGGAGACCACTGACCACACTTCAGGACACCAACCTCCTGTACTTTAAAAGGTGGCAGAGAAACAAGATTGTGGAGTGCTAGATGAATGTACATCAGAAAAGCACAGTGCAGAATAATAAAGCATATCTGAAAAGTGTATTACCTTCATAGTCATGTCATTGATCGTAGGATACTTATGGGTAGCTCCCTCTTTATTACACCTGAGTGGCTTTGTATCTCCTGTTCTATACTTGATAGTGCTCGCTTGCTCTTTAGCTTGTGGGATGCTTAGGACCGATTATAAGACTCTCTGTTCTGAACATCTCAAGGCTTGGACATCCATCTTCTGCTTATAAAAAGGCTAGATTCTATTATCAGTTTAATTTGGGCTATTGTCTGACTTACTCGCCTAGAGGTTTCCTCTTTCATCTTACTCCTTGTATTCACTCCCTGAATATTCTTAGGCTGGACTTGGAGTTACATACACATTACAAAACCAAATAAATACATTGGAAATCTAACAGCAAGGTTCTTATTGAAATTGTGGCTAATTGTGGCTAATGTAATGACTATGCACTATGGGGCCACAGCTGGTGGCCTGCAGAACCCAGACCCATGCCCATGCCAACCGACCATGCTCGCAACCTCAGCATCATCCTGGGCAGCCAACTGTCCATGAAACGACAGGTCAACGCAGTCACCTCCTCCTGCTTCCACACACTTCGCATGCTCTGCAGAATCTTCAGATGGATCCCAGCCAACACCAGAATGACTGTCACTCAGGCCTTTGTCACCAGCCGCCTTGCCTACGGCAATGCCCTCTACGATGGCATTTCCGCCCAGCTCCTCAGAAGACTCCAGACCATAAAGAACGTGGCAGCCAGACTCATCATGAACCTCCCCAAATGAACCCACATGGCCCTCACCTGAGAGACCTCCACTGGCTCCCCATCCAGGAGAGATGCCAGTTCAAGATTCTCACGCATGCCTAAAAAGTCCTCCATGACCTACTACCTGCCTACCTCAACCACTGACTGAACTTCCATCAACCCGCTAGACACCTGCTCTCCTCTTCACTCACCTTCGCACACCCCCCCTCATCTGTTGCTGCTGCAGCGGTGGCCACTCCTTCTCCTACATCGCTGCCAAGACCTGGAACGACCTTCCCCTTCAGCTCCGTACAGCCCCTTCACTGGCAAACCTTAGAAAGAGACTCAAGACCTGGCTCTTCGCTGAAGACACAGACCCCAGATATCCTTTGGGGTGACAGTGTTGTGCTTTACAAATGCTGTCTGATTGATTGAAAGGTAATGCTCCATGAATTTGGGCACTATTCAGCCTGCCCAAACAGACCCATTTGTTTGACTGCAGGTACAATTCATAGATTTTTTTTATCTGCACAATTGCTTCACAGAAGATGATTTAGAGTTTGACAGATGATGGTACTCTGTTGCAAACATGACAGAATACCCTGCCCACCAAACTGACCATCCACCCGCCATATTTACGGTCGGGACGCCAGTCAGCTTTCCATTGATGGAGCCAGTACTGTTTCCGTCAACAGAAAGCTTCCTCCAATGGCCCGATGGAGTAGAGGCCTTCAGAGGATGGGCTTTACACTGACTGCCCTATTTAGGGTGAGTGGTGTGATGTCCTATTTTGTGATGTCCATCACCGCTAGGTAAAAGCAGGAGGTGAAGGACAGAAAAAAACAAATAATGTCCCTGACACCTCGGGAAAAAATTCCTCGGTGTGGGTATTTTTTATTTTTTTGCTTTCAATAAACTTGACTTCGACAGCAGCCGTCTGCCAAACCTTTTGTGCCTTGACTAGAATCAAGCTGCAAAGCTCACTGCTGGGCCAGAAGTGAAATGTAAATTTGGCAAACAGTTGTCTGCCAGGGTGGCAGATGTAACATCCTTCACCACCCTGACATTTGGAGTATTGTTCATCAAATTCTGGATCTGGTCCTTAGTCCTGATGACCATTAATCTGACTAGGTTGAAATTAATGGAAGGTAAAACCACTCATAGAATACTATTAAAGCTCCTACGGTGATTTTTCCCGAGTGATTTTTCCTTGAGCTTAGCCCTGACTTGACTATTATTCTGACTAGGTTGAAATTATTGAAAGGTAAAACCACTTGGGAAATGCCATTAAAGCACTCAGTGTGATATTTCCCGGAGGATTTTTCCTACCACTTCCAAATTCAACAGGCCAGAATGGGGGATAATATGCGGTTATGGTTTTACCATGCAATAGTTAACCTTTCTGACTTTTTTCCACACTTAAATCCCTCCAGGTAATCCATAGAGGAATAAACGCCGGTAAAAACACCGGGTCAGAGAAAACTTTGCACTCAATTTGGAATCAAAAATTGGGCACAGACAGCATTTATGTTTCAGCACAGTACTCAGAATGAGCCCATTAATTGTAATTTACTCCATAAGATATACATGCAGAAAATAAGTTTGTGAATTGCCCCCAAAGATTTTAATGTAACTGGTTGTACACAAGTTCAACAAATGAATTGCCTTGGTTCATTTTAAACATTATTGGAAAAAATTCATTTAAGGGTCCCCAATTCCAAAATGTGTGATGCAGTTCTTAAATATTAAAGCCATTCCTTACAAATTAAGGGGGCCATCCAGTGAGGGGCAAAGAGCAGCTCCCTTTACTCCACCACCAGCATTACCAACCACCACCAACAGGCACTATAGAATACTTCTTTGTTCGATGTTGTCTGCTTGGGTTTGGGACTTATGGTTACATCATTCACCGGATGGCCTCATTATTAAAGGATTTGTCTTACGACTTTAGCAAAAACCAACTGAAATACCTACAGATCATATACCAAAACCAATGGAAACTATAATAGCAGATCATCACTTGGAAATGTGAAAAGTAATGACCAGGATGGATGTCAGTAGAAGGAGTGCAAACATTAGTGAGGTCTTCAGTTGAGAAAACTCCATTTGGCAAACCATTGCAAAATGGAAATGTTCCATTATGCACGATTGTGCATCTTCTGCCCTTCAAAATGTTTGATGTAGTGTAGAACTTAATGTTGTCACTAGGAATGACATCTCAGCAAAAATGTGGGATCCCCTAGTCTCAGCCCATCCTTTGAAAGGTACCTATTCTTGACATTGATCTGGCAGAGTAGGATGTCTTCAACCAATGTAAAGTAATTTCTTAGGAAGTGTGTAAAGTAAGCATAGAAGCCTCAAAAAATCCTTCAATGTTTAGGGAATGCCATTCACCTGAAAAACTGGGTTTAAGGCCCTTAGGGTAAAGGTTAATATGGACGCCTCAAATGCTTGAAATATGCTCCAATAGTCATAGCTGCCAAGGTTTCAGATTGCTATGTGTGACATTTTCATAAATTCAGTGTAATTATGTGTGACATTTCCACAACTATGAGTGACACTTTGTCGCAACCAATATCAAGCAATGAAAACCAGGAAAACATATAAATATAAGCAATTACACCCATTTGAGCAACAAGACATTCTAAGAAGATGTTAAAACTGCTGGAAAGCACCAGAAACTGAAGGACCTAGTTCTCTTCTAAGCTGATCATACTGTTAAACAAAACGAGGACTCAGGTCTGCACCACTCATTTACAGTGCACGCCGCTGCAAACAAAAGAATGTTTCTGTAAATTTTGGCAAAGTCAGTTATTGTAATAGGGTTAGATTATGTATTGCAAAAACCGGCGCCGTGTGCTTGCCACTTGCTCACCTCAAGTACAGAGAATAACATAATGACTGTTGTAGTGGGTGATAAAAAGAGAAGGAGGCGGATAAGGACTGTTTTCAGATTGGGTCTCCTCACTTGAAAGCACACATCATAGTTCGCTGGGGTACGGAATGTAGCCACAGTGCAGACTCCACTACCGAAATTTTGAGCAGGTGTGCTTCTTTAATTTCTTTTGCTCTGACAAACGTAAAATAACAAGCTTTAGCTAATCGCTTTCTTTACTGCTCGGCCGCTATAAATCTCGCCAATCAAATGAGTAAAGGGACATCAGTTTTATTTAAGAGCACTGATAGTTGTATGAGTTCAGAGTTTTCACTTACTTCAATTCGAGGCAGGTGACGAGCGAAGAAGGCACCATGGCAACAAGTGCCTCCCACCAGGATGGGACATGCTCTCACAGCTGCAGGCAGCAGCCCGCCGGCAGGGTTCGGTAGGGCCCGAGTTGGTTGACCCCTAGTCCAGTGGATCATGATTTTACGACTACGCACACTGCACAGACAGCAGCTATCTCTGCCACAGGGCGGCAGCAGGCTCACAACTGAGTCAGCAGCCGCCAACACTGGTGGGGCTGGGTGTGCCTCAGAGAGGCCGAGGCAAGCCTGCGGTGGTGCGAGCGGTCACAGTGGCTTGCATAACCTCAGCTGCCTCTGCCAAGACTCAGCAACCCATCTCACTGTCCAGTGAGCGTCGGCGCGCATTATGGAGGAGGCACCAAAATAATTATTGCGGCGTGGCGGGCAGCAGCGGCAAACTAAAAAAAACATAACTGCCACTCGCCCTTCCGCACACTCAGAGAGAGTTATGGATACACTGTTGCAATCACGTGACCTCGCCACGTCATGTGAATGCCATGCCCCTGGGCGGCCGCAGCAGCCGTGCTATAATGAATGCTCATTGGTGCAGCCAACGCAGCAATGAGCCACCGGGTCGGTGCGACACTCCTGACCTGCCATTCACATATAAACTTAGCACACTTGAGACTATTGCAAGACACTCTGCCAGAGCAGCACGCGGTCCGCGCTGCGTGCTCATCAGGAGTGTTTGGCTAATGCGGCAATTTCGGTCCTGCTCGTCTCTTCCTCTGCACCGGCGGCGGTGTCAAGGAGGCGCTACAAATGCGTGACCTGGCATTTTATTGCGGTGATGCTGACCACTGCACAAAAATGCGTTAGTATCACGCCTGATGTGTGGTACTTGGCAGGGCTGAATAGTGCACCAATAATATTAGGACTTTCTCAAATGGAAAGGCCTGACAGTACCCACAAAACTTGTAGCATTTCTTTTAAGAAACATATCCTGACCTACTAGACAAGAACTGCTGCCTGTTGCACCATTTCCCTCCTGGACTGACACTTGTGTCTAGGCAGATTATAGAAAGAAGGATGTACTTTAACACTTTACCTGGCACATGGCAAAGTTGTCACCACAAAATGCTGTAGAATGAACTCCAGTCTTCAATTCTTTTGCTTATGCTGCTCAAAGGAAAATATGTGGGGCGGGCTACCCTGGAACGCGCTCCATCCGTGCGCATGAATATCTGGAAAAACGCCTCCTCAAGCACCAGGTTGCACAATCAAAGAATTGTAAGCCAACAACATTCGAAACTGCTTTTTTCTGTTTAATCTTGTTAAATCCATCAGTACTCCAATGTCATCCAATTTTAGTTCATGTAGTTCAACAACAATTTTAACAGGTGCCGGTCAGGCTTTCCTCAGAATATGCATCAGTTCATTGTTCTTCATAGCCCAGAATGGGAAACGTAAACCCAATGCATTTCGGGCAAGATTGCCCTTCCTCAGGGGTAACTATGATGATAAACACATCCCGTAAATTTCAACAGTATCCAACTGAAATTGAACATGATGTCATGTAATGTAATTTACATCTCATTCAGTCAATCAATAAAATGAATAATGTTCAACCATATTTCTGTGCAAACAAATGTGTTCAGAAACAACCTAACAACAATATGCAAAATTGTGCTTGAGTATTACTGCCAACTAAAAAACATGCTTGCTCTGTGCCAAAACGTCTCACCAAACAAATGCACAGAATATACATGTAACGCTAATATATGCCAAAGTTGTGCAGATGAGCTTGGTGATTGTTGAAAATCGAATTGTTGTGATATAGGGGAGAAATGCCACTGTCTTGATATGAGCTGGGACTGGGCTCCCACAAGGCCCAATCTGACCGCAAAAAGGTAAAGTGATTTTGTGATGGCTCACTAGTTTACACTTTGTAGGTTGGGTCAAGCAGCAAGTATTTGCTGAGAAAAATATATATGGTATATGTCCAATTAACACAAGCAATAAGACAGTTAAGTCACAACTTAAAAGGTTCGAACTAATAATACAAAAAGATAAAAATGCCATTATCATAATGCCACACAATGACGTTAATCAGATGCCATGATAAAATTGAAAGGATCCAAATTTCTCAGTAATGTACTAAAACATATCTTCCTCTCTGGATTTCTAGCTGGATGTTTGAAAATGTGCATCTACAATGATCTCAGATTGAAAAGCAAAGCTAAAGTACACATCAGGAGTCATTAGCCCAAAAAATGCCTGTCATTCTCCATGGCTTCCATTCCTCAAGGCAGAATTCATACAGTTGTTCCGTGAAAACACCTACCCAAACCATTTCTCCTGACAGGTGGTGTGCTCCATCAATCTATTCTTTGGCACACTCTCCTTAGATCAGGTGTGTTGCCCTCTTGTAAATGGATGCAGAGCCTGAGTCTCTAAGTTGCTCAATACCTAAATGTCACACAAATTAAGAAGACAGACGATGGCAAAGATTTGGAACGACATTGCCTAAACAACATTTCACAGTTCATGTCTGCCACTTGGCACTTGGCTCTGCCTAAAATGACTTAAAATCAGAGAATCAGAGTTTATTTAGAAGGTAATCAATGCTAAATTACCGCGGTCACATGCATGTGCCTTCATATGTGTAAGAGTATGTCAGTATTGTGCTCAAACATGGTAAAGTGCTTCCATGGCATATTGGAGATACTTCTTGGCAAATTGTGTGAATGTTGTTATGTTATGTGAATTTGTAGAGCTCGGCTAATCACCTGTGAGGGTATTCAGGCGCTGAATAGGGCAGACCTGTTGGGGGAGGACAAGATCATACCTGTTTCATCTGGAAGAGCCATGTCTTGAGGTTCCTTCGGAAGTCCATGTGCAAGGGGTAGGTTCTGAGGTGTATCAGGAGCCTTGGCTGCGAGGTACGAGAAGGCGCATCCTCCGCTTCTGGTCTTCTTGATGCGAGGGAGGTGTGCTCTTGCCTGGAACACAGGTCGAAGGTGTCTGGTGGGTTGGTAGGAGGTGAGGCAATGGTTGAGGTAAGCTGGACAGGTGTTGTGGAGAGCTTTGTAGGTGAGGGTGAGTAGCTTGAATTTACATCTTTCCTGGGAACCAATGGGGATTGTTGTGGTGTGGAGAGATGTGGTTGTTTCGCAGGATATTCATGATGAGTCTGGCAGCGACATTCTGGGTGGTTTGGAGTCGGCGTAGGACATGGACTGGGATTCTGATGTAGAGGGCATTTCCATAATCAAGTCTACTTGTGATAAGAGTCTATGTGACTGTTCTTATGGTGTTCAATGGGATCCACTTAGATATCTTGCATAGTATTCGCAGGATGTGGAAGCATGTTGAGAAGATTGTGTTGTTCTGTCTGCTCATGGAGAGGTTGGTGTCCAGGATGATCCTGAGGTTCTTGGCATGGTCTGCAGGGGTGGGTGAGAGGCCAAGTTCAGAGGGCCACCAAGAGGTGTCCTAGGGGAGTGGTTGTTGCCGAAGATTAGGACTTCAGTTTTGTCTGTGTTGACCTGGAGGCAGTTATTTTTCATCCGAGCAGTGATGTTTGTCATGCAAGTGGCAAAGTTTTCTTTGGGAGTGGTGGTTGAGTTGGTAAGGGAGAGGATGAGCTGTGTGTCATCAGTCTAGGATACGATGTTGATGCCAGGGGCCCTGACAAGGTCCGCGAGGGGTGTCATGTAGATGTTGAAGAGTGCTGGGCTGAGCGACAATCCTTGAGGGACTCTACAGATACATTTCTTGGGTTCTGAGGTGTAGGGGGGAAGTCTAACTCATTGAGTTCTCTCCATGAGGAAGAAGGATATTCACTTGAGTGCCGGTCCGCAGA
Source organism: Calotriton arnoldi (assembly GCA_963921515.1). Taxonomy (NCBI): domain Eukaryota; kingdom Metazoa; phylum Chordata; class Amphibia; order Caudata; family Salamandridae; genus Calotriton; species Calotriton arnoldi. The sequence goes on from CAWUFW010001245.1 coordinate 2,187,996, forward strand.
TGCCCAAATGCTGAAGCTTTCTGATGAGTGACTTGTGGGAGACTGTATCAAAAGCTGTGCAGAGGTCGAGGAGGATGAGTGCTGCCGTTTCTCCTTGATCAAGGATGCTTCTGAAGTCATTAGTGACTGCAATGAGAGCTGTTTCTGTGTTGTAGTTGGTGCGAAAGCCTGATTAAGAGCTGTCTAGGAGTTGATGGATATCTAGGTGGTATGTGAGTTGGGTATAGATGGCTTTCTTAATGACTTTAGCTGGAAAAGGCAGGTCTGAGGAGGCTCCTGAGTGGATGGTATTCATCACGGCAGTGGCTTCTTCATTCGTGAGGAGCTTCCAGTTGCTTAGTTGCTGTTTGGCTATGAAGGAGGTATCCAGCTGATAGGGGGAGTTCGTATCAATATGCTGTGGATTGAATGTGTTATAGATCTTGGCAATCTTCTGTTGGAAGAAGTTTGGGAGGTCGTTGCAGAGTGCTTGGGATGGGATGATGTGGTTGTTGGGAGCTGTGGGATTGAAGAACTCCTTAACGATTGTGAGGAGTTCTTTGCCATTGTTGAACCTGGCATTGAGTCTGAGAGTTAGATCCTTTTTCTTTGCATCTTGGAGTTGTTGGTGGTGTAGGTTGATGGCGACTTTGTATGTTGATCTTGCGGTGGTGTTTTTGTCGAGTCTTTCTCTCAAGTTGTTTGCAGTGGCGCTTGGAATCCCTGAGGTCGTTCGTGTACCAACTGGCAATTTGTTGTTTTTGTAGGTCTTGTTTCTGGTGGGAGCGGTGTGGTTGGCACAGTCAACAAGCCATTCATTGAAGAGTTTAGTGTTGACATCGACGTCCCTGGTGAGGATGGGTGGAAGTTTCTGTTGGGTCTTGGTCAAGTTTTCTTCAGATATTTTGACCCAGTGTCTTGATGGTGCTTTGGGTTTTTCTGGTGGGGTAGCTTGGAGTGGGGGCATCTTGAAATGTATGATGTTGTGGTTGGACCATGTCAGTGGGGTCATGTGGGTGGTGGTGATCCTGTTGTTGGAGGAGAAAATAGGGTCGAGGGTGTTGCCTGCTGTGTAGGCTGGTCCTTGGGCAAGCTGGGTGAGTCTGAGGTTGCTGAGGCTGTTGAGGAGGGTTGTGGAGTAATGGTCTGTAGTGTCTTCCAGTTGGAAATTAAGGTCTCCGAGGAGGATGTAGTTGGTTGGTCTCATTGGGAGGGGAACAATAAAGTCTGCGATGTGGTTGAAGAATTCCTCACGGGGCTCGGGTGATGGTAGGGAAGGGTACCCTCAAGGGTGGCATTGTAGTCAGTCATATTGTGAAGAGGAGGTGTTCCATGAGGTTGGTGTATGAGTCCGTGGAGGTGGTGGAGTCAACCCTGGTTTGTGGGTTCAGTCCTGGTGTATTATTTTGTAGGTGGGCGAGATGGCTGCGGTGATGTCCAGGTTGGAGGCTGAGTTGAGCCATGTTTCGGTCAGGAAGAGAAGGTAGGGTGTGTTGCTGTTGAGATGGTCCCAGATTTCGGTGGAGTGTTTCCTGAGGGATCGGATGTTGAACAGCATGGCGGACAGTTGGTGAGGGGTGGTGGTGGTGGCGTGCGTCAGCTGTTTTGAGGTACTGGTGTCAGTGTCTGAGGTGTCGCAGGTGAAATTTCAACGATTGCAGGAGAAAGGTCCTACCGTGATGCTGGGGGATGCACTGCAGCAGCGTGTTTGCAGGTGTGTGTTGTTGAGGTTCTGGAGGATGGTGGAGGAGTAGTGGCAGCATTCATTGGCTACGGTGGCGGCTGTGGTTGCGGTGTTGCATTGGATGGTCATGGGGCCAGGGTTCCTGGTGCTGGGCACGGTCCAGGTGCGGACAGGCGCAAATGGGCTTCACAGCAGTGTGCCCGCTGCGCGCATCTGCTGCATGCTCGCGCTGCTGCCTGCCTTAAGTAGGTCCTGAGGTGGGCAGGGCTTCTGTTGTGGGAAGAACAGTGAGTGGGAAAAACCTAGGCAGGAAAACCTGGAGCGGCGGTGGTGTCACTTGGTCAAAAGGCTACAACTGGACCAGGCTGGAACAAGCAGGAACTGGAGGCCACTGGCTAGTGACTAGGTAGGTGCCCAGGTGCCTACTCTGGCATTCTACCCATGCTGAAAGGCTGCCCCTTGTGGGAATCTTGAAATATAATGGGAAACTATGACATGATGATGCCTGGCATAATCCTGGCCCTGGCATAATGGTGACAATTCCTACCATGTTCGGGCATCCATGAAATGAAGTCTCCCACTTGGATCTATCCTGACTCTGGCTTATTGACAATTCCTGTTGTACTGTGTGCATCCTTTTCATGATGGTCGCCACCAATTCTACAATGCTGTCCCTGAATAATGGTGATAATTCCTGTCAAATTTTGGAAATTATATTGCCCAACAATAATTTTGGATCTGTAATAACAAGAGTAAAGTGATGGTGGACCTCCATGCATTGATGTTGCCCATCCTTGGTAAATTGCTTACACTACCACAAGGTGATTTTTGACTTATTGTGGGTATCCTTAGCATGAGGATGATACCTCAGCATGCAAGGAGGAATCTATCAATGTGTGGTAACGGTACATGTCAGAACTTGATGAAAATGCCAAATCAATGTTTCAGCATCAAACATATGGCTATTGAAAAATAAAAGATGACAGTTCAGAACAAAATTGTAAATGATAATATTTTGTGTGAGGGAAACAAGTTTACTTTTCCAGAATGGAAAGCTTGTATTTGATAGCGCAATGCACATATTTTCATAAACCTGCACACTAACGGTTGGCAATAAAATTATAGAATTTCCAAATACATATTTAAAGCTGATATTTCAGGTACAGTCAGTACTACTGTCTGAGACCATTTTCTGTAACATTGGTCTAACCAGTCTGAGGTTGGGGATGTACCTTGATGTTGAGAAAAACAATAGGTTATAATTTAATTTTCTAGACTGCCTGTTTACCTATGTGTTTTAGCCAGCCCTTGTATGTAACCATGACACATACTCCTATCCTAAATGTGAAACATAAAAAAGACAACAATGCCCAGATTTACTAAAGGTTTACAATGGCGCCCATTCAACTGGAGCATTGTAAAGCAATGCAAAGCGGTGCAACCAGTAACGATGGGTCCGTTTTTATGAGCAAAAGCTATTCTGCGCTGAAAGTTGACCCGTGCGCACCACCCAAACCTCTGTTGTAACAACCCACTGTTACTGGATGCAGGAGAGGCATGTCCTGGACAAGCCAGTGTAAAACTGTCTACATGCAATATTTTGTATTGAAGGGTATATCTTGAGTATAAATTGAAGGCTAGGCACTGCTAGTGCAAGACTGAGCATCATGCAGAACAGTCAGATTTGGTGCAAACGTCAACAATGACATCATTGGCAGGCGACTCTTGCTAAACATGGTGCGGTGCTATTTTCCGTCCTTCTTGCAATGATTGCTCCGTTGCTTGTAGGGCATTTAGGGACTGATTTAGATCTTAGCAGACGGGTTACTCCATCACAACGGTGACGGATATCCCGTCTGCCAAAATATAAATCCCAAAGGATATAATGGGATTTTTATTTTGGCGGTCAGGATATCTGTCGCCGTTGTGATAGAGTAACCCGTACTCCGAGATCTAAATCAGGCCCGAAATCTGGGCCTACATTTGAACAAGAAACTGCTATATTTTCTGCAAATCTCCATTACCATCAGAATGAGCAGAAAATTATAGACAGGTAGAAAATTTAAGGAAGTGCCATATTACTCTGCCCTTATCTGGCAGTCAGGAACGAAATAACTTAATTGCAACACAGTGTTGAAACTGAACCTAAGTGATAAGGAAATGTGGCACAGAAAGATAAAGCTAGTACTCAAAAATGTTGTTTGCTATTCCATAAAAAAGGACTAAAATATCTACAAGAAAACCAGTGCTTACATCTTAAACCTTTACTAGGATCCTACTTGCATTTAGATTTATTTCTTTGAAGGGTCTTGGTTTCCATCTCGTGGTTTTGCTTAAGTCTTTCAGTATCCACACATCTATATTCTAGACATGAGTTTAATCGACATATAAACTACCATTTCAGAAACAGCGTTCCATCTTCTGATTTGTTTCATCCCTGCTGTTTTCTATTTTAATTTGTCCACTGCTCTGTATTTGTTTGCTCATCCATTCCTCACATATTTCATATATTTATTTGGAAAGAAATAAGATTCTTTGTAGTTAGCAAGCATGCATTTTAGGATGCCTGCTGTGTGCCTACTGTGCTGTTTGTTTTAGTGATGATTTTATGTTAAAAATAATTTTTGCCGGATCGTTTCTTGGTGTTCTTGACATGGGTGGTCCCTCTGAGCTTCAGTCCTAAGGGGCCCGAAGGGAGAACAATTTGGAAATGTGTTTTGTCTGAGTGCTGTGCATTGCTCCAGACCTATATTAGTGAAGGCAACTTGCTGACACGTAGAAGTCTGCTTCATAAGAGCACTTTCTACAAACACAGCTTAGGGACCATGGCAAATACAACACACGTAGAAGTAGACCTCAGACAGGACACCCCACCCAGTGGGAAGTTCCAAGTGCCAAATCCTGTACAAGTTCTATTTCTGGGGCTGACCAAAATGAAGTCCCAGGTCCTGGGCAGTGTTGGAGGTTGGGATGTAAAACATAGAAACCACCTTTGTCTGCTGAAAGCTCTCTCTATTTGTCAGTAACTCAAAGGATACTGCAGTGTTTTATAAACAAAGTGTGCGGGTCTTCCTTCCTTGGTACCTGGTGGTGAAGGGATCCAGCTGTGAAAGTTTCTTGAGGGTGGATTTGTGCACTAACCTTTATAGCCTTTTTGGGGACCACAGTTTTTCATTCACCTTAGCTGGCCCTGAGGTGACGGGTAAATCTGCGACGAGGAGTCATGGGTTAGGTCTTTACGCTCACTCTTAGGCAATGTTTGGGCCATCCATGGAAGTGACTGCCCCCTGGAGTTCTGTGCAGCTACCATGCCATTTCTCAAGTTTTTTTTAACGGATACTGCTTACCGCTTTCACAACATTCAATTACAGTCCCTCCCCAATGAGTTGCTTCCCAGTGCAGTGCAGGTCTTGCACCTTCGCTTTACTCAGCTAGACCCGGCATGACCCTATTGGCAGCATGGTGTGATTGCAGCCACTTTCTTTGGGTGCCTCAGCCTTATCTGCCGTCTTCACATTTTTATGGAATGTTTGCTGATGGCCTGCTGGACCCTAGTCTGGGACCTTTAGTTACTAATCAGGATATTTTATGTCCCAGTTGGTGTTCTCTATGGGTTTACTCTGATAATCTGAATCATTCTGTGGAGGTTGCCAAATTTCTCACTCTCACATTCGCTGCTTGCCTTACAACTCTCATGCCACAGTGTGGGCAGCAGCTTCCACTGCCCTCTCAAACGTCCAGCCTCATCAGTTCATTGTGTAAAGCTTGGTAGCTAATGCAATCCAGCCAAATTCAATGGGACAACCAATAGAAATATGTAAGCCACATGATATATGGATCCACAGTTTAATATATCTGTCATGAATGCATACTTCCGCCAACATCTGTCACCATGCAAAGAGATATGACCGGTATTACATTGACAAATTAATTCCTATTTGTTAATAAATGCATTGCTACTGAAATGTATTACCTAGAACGTTTAAAGTCACTCTGAAGACAAAGTAAATCATTCATTCTTCAGTCATAGCCAACCACTTTATTTTAGATTTTATTCTGCTCTCCCATGGAAATTCGTCAATACTTGATTGTTGTTCCCACAGCCCTCTTGGCCTTTGCTTAGCGGAGATGAATTAGGATGTTACTGCAGCTGTACATGGTTTACTGTGGTTTTTACTGAGGTAAAATATATATATATATAAATATATATATATAAATATATATATAAATATATATATATAAATATATATATATATATATATATATATATATATATAACCTACTGATGATAGCCAATAGGTAGTTATAATTAGGACCAAAGTTTCCATAGGTAAAGTGTTTTTTGTTTTGCCACAAAAAAATCCCCTTTTTGGTTCAGTTGCTGTGTTGAAAGTTTTGGCGTGATCCGTCAAGCGGAGGCTGAGAAAAAAAGGGGGTCCCAAAATGCGTTTACGCCATGTTGTGTCTATGGGGATTTTTTATTTTTTATTCTTTGTACATGACTACAGCCCAAACCGCTGAACGGAATTATGCTTTATATATATCAATATCAGTATATATATATATATATATATATATATATATATATATATATATATATATATGTGTTGCCACAACGGTGAACAATCCAAGTCAGTCCAAAAGAAGGACAGCACTCATATATATGTGTGTATTAATAACTGTACTGAGAAATCACCACCAATAATCAGTAATTATTATTGCATTGTTTCTTTATATCTTTCTTTATTCTTTCGATGACTCAGTTAATACAGCAATACAGCCAACACGTGTTTCGTGCACATTTGCGCTTCTTCAGGGCTGTTAGACACAGAAATCATATATCAATATTTAACATCCACAAAATTAAAAAATCACCCAAAAAATTAATAGATCAGAAACTAAATAAGCACTACACAAGGTAAGTACAACCTAGAAATTGCAATCGTGTTTTTACATAAACCTAGATACAAAGAAACATTATTTGAACACATAACGAGAAACATAATAGAATATGCCACATATTATGCCACATATACTCAATTCCGTGATTTCCAATTTATATATTCCTTTATATGTCCGTGTGTAAATTTTACATACAGAAAACATTATTTTCAAAATTAGCACAATCCAATTGTACTTCATTATATACAATTCATAATCACATTCCTGCAGATTTTGTTGTATAAACTTATGACCCAGGGGGATCTTAGCAAAACCTGATCATTTCCCTAGTAAACTCTCCACTTTCAGATCTGTATGATTCTTATAATTATTAACATGCCTTTCAAGTTAATCTACGTAGTTCATCGTGATCAGTCTTGACTTGTTAATCTTATCTGTTCTGTTCTGTTGTGTCTGCGTTAGTACCACTAACTAAATAAATAGATGAAAATTTACTATGTAACTGTAGTTCTATATGAGAGGTAATATTTCCTTATTGGCCTTACTATAGTTAAATCCATACTCACATTATCAACACAGTGTTTATCCCACACTAATCCAATTAATCTTGTGTTTGTACCTCAAATGCACCTTCCGCACGATCTGCAATGGAATACTATAAAGTTACCTGGAGAAAAATAAAAGTATGGTGACTTAATTATTCATAAGTATCCTAAATTGTGTTTCATATTTTTTATTCTAACGTCCTCTTAGTGTATATTCTTTATTTAGTTTCTCGCCTGTAATGGATTATTAAAACGTCACTTTTCAAACGTCATTTTTCAAATTTCCACAGATCATGGAGGTTTGATATCTGTGAAATCCCCTTGATACGGGACTTTAAATAAAATTAATGTGATGCATTGTCACACACTTGGATATGTAAATATATCCACAAAGGGGTCGATTCCGATTCGGGCCGGAAATTTCTCCGACCGAGCCGGACCCGGAGAGATTTCCGACCGAATCGGACCCGTGCAGTCCGACCGAACGAGTACGATGCGTCCGTATGTTATCGGACACGAGTCGGTCGGACTCCCATTGAACTCAATGGGAGCCGGTCGTACAACGCGTACGCGGGCTCCCATTGCCTCAATGGGTGCGAGGCGGACAAGGGCGCCCCTACAGCGAGTACGCCGCGAGCGCTCGCGGCGTACACGCACAGGTAGGGGGACCCATGGGTCCCCCTGTGTGCGCCTCGCACGGGTACGCGTACAGGGGGTCCGACACGGACCCCCAAAGTACGGCTCCGACAGCGAGTTCGAGTCGGACGGCGCAAGTCGGTCGGAGCGGTCGAGGTGCGCATCGTACTTACCCGGCCGGAAAACGTCTCCATTGCGCGGTGCGAATCGGGTCCGAGCGAGTCGGTCGGAGCGGTACGATCCGGGTACGAGTCGGTCGGAGCGGTCGGGTCGCCCGGACGAGTCGGTCGGCGAGTCGCATCGTACTCGCTCGGCCGGACCCGCGTACGGTTCGGTCGGGAAACAGGCTTTCGCATGGCTTTTTTCCCGACCGAATGGTATTGGGTGCGCCTCCGACCGAGATCGGAATCGGCCCCAAAGTTTTAATTATTACATTTGGATTGCTATGATTGGTCGTGCTGAAAATTCTCACAATTCTATATTGCGGGGATATCTTGCTTTTCATTTCTACTATAATATGTTATTTTCAACAGTGTTTATTGAGTAATTTGGAGATTTCTAATTAGCACTGTCTGCTTCAAAAGCAAGTGTTGCACTATTCCATTGCGGATTGTGTGGAGGGTGCATTTGAGGCATGATTTTATTTTACTTCTTACTGTTTCATTTTTTTATTTTCAAATGATTTTAATTAATCAAACAATAATAAATACGCCTTTGACATTCGAAGAAAGCAACAAATTGGTACTTTATGTATGCATTAGGTTAGCAAAATCATTTATTAGTGCGCTTTAATGAAAAGATTTCACGTGGATCAGGCAGTGTCCAAATGAGGCTTTGAGAGAAGAAAGCACTACTTCATTTCTAATCTCTGTTTTCACACCCCTGTAAAATATGGTGAGGAATTTCAGCCAGCCTAACCTGGTTTAACCTTACTCCATGAAATTAGAATTTTTATATATACATATTTATTACCCAGTGGTAGTCACCACTGGGTAGTTATATTTAGGACCAACTTTCCATAGGAAAAGTATTTTTGGTTAACTTATACTTTGTTGCAGTTTGATGAATCTTGACAGGACTTTAAAAACAAAGGCTCATCCACCTCTGCTCCTTCCTGGAAAGTTTCAGGGAGATCTATCAAGGGGGGGACCAAAAACAGTGGTCAGGTGGAGTTCCCAAAACATATTTTCCCCATTCATTTTTACGTAGGAAAATTAGGCACTGCTACAGTCAAAATGGTTGAACGGATTTACACCAGATTTGGTAGAAAGCTAGCTCTTGACCCATCAACAACAAAGATGTGGTGGCAGCCATTTTAGTACTTGGGGAGAAAAAGTCATGACACAAAGTTAAAATAACCATATGGGGAGCCAGGGATACCTTGCCACCCCTGGCTGGGTGGTTCATGGAACCCCCAGGGCAAAAAACCTAGATTTCTTTTAACGTGACCATAGATTCACAGGCAATCTGCTGTGCTATTAAAAAAATGCAGCTTCCCGTGGATTTTAAAAATAAATCCCCTGGGTGGGCCAGGGCTTGGACAGATTGGTGGTATATTGGTTTTAGGGGAGGGGGGTGTGCGCCCCAAGCCTTCTTGAGGCCCCTTGCACCCCATCCACCTGGGCTGAGCTATTAATATTTAGGAGAGGGGCAGCACGTGATTCCCCTCCCTGAGCCGTGCACAGGCTCCGGGGACCCCATCTCCCATGGCCGATAATTACATCAAGCGGAGGGGGCATTTGTCCCCCTTCCCCAAGCCTTTCACAGGCCCCGGGATCCCATCCTTGGGGCAATAATTACATTGATGAGAGGGGCCCGATACAGCTGCATTGTCCCAGGGGGGCCCTTCCCTGGGGACACTGCAGTCCCCTGCCCAGGAGAATGTGGGCATTCCCTTCACGCACTCTCCTGGGCAGGGAACACAACTTTGCTCCAACCCGGGTAGGGAGCAGTGAAAAATGCGGGAGCAAAATTACTGAAATGCTTGACTGCCAGCAGGAGCCACATAGGCATTTGGGCTCTTCCCTCCCAGACCCCAATGATTTCACCACAAGTGGGTGCCCGGTGTGGGCATTGGGGCACTCACTTTTAATAAAAAAGTGCCAGCTCCCACTGCCACCCAGTACGGATGCTGGTGGTGAGCCGATGTGGGCCGTTGGGGAGCAACAAATTATAAGAAAGAAAAAGTGTGGGTGCCCCTCACTAGGGCACTAGGGCACCCAAAAAATGTACAAAAAAAAGAATAATAAATGAGTGCCAGGAGCCACTAATTTATTATTCACTTCTCCGGCAAGGAGCACTCCAGAATGCCCTAGGGTCTTTTAAAATTTGTGTTTTTTTCCCCTGGTGGTGTCCCTAGAGGAGTCAGGGGTGCCAACTAGCATTTTTTTATGTTGAGACTTCAGGGAGCACAGGAGCTCCCAAACATCATTAAAAGACATATAATAAGACTGCTGGGTCATTGAATCCATGACTCTTGGAGAGCTTACCATATTGTTTTAAAGCACTCCGAGCTGGAGCTGTATGCTTTTCAGGTGGAGTGAAGAGCCCTCTTATGGTTGTTTCTTTGGATGCACTATGTGGCATAAAAGATTTTTTTTAAAGACTCGAAGACATGCTTAATGTATTTTTTTTACAAAAATACTTCATTAAAAATAATTTGAGACAATGACTGTTATTAAACATTGCAATGTGTGAATTTATTAAATATATTTTTGATTATCGTTATTGGTGAATTTTTAACAAAGCCGATAGGTCTGCTTTATATATGTTGATGTGCTGAGCTCTCGATAAACCAATACTCCCAGCTGTTATTATTTTGGTATTTTGAGCTTTTGACAAAGACAGTAGCTCTGACTTACTTAAAATGCCACCTTTTGCATTGTTAGATGACATAGCCAGACATGTGTGCAAGCAGGTGGGTGGGCACCTGTGAAGGTCTGGGAACAGGGCCTGCCCAACTCCACACCACGCATGGCAATGGACATGTTCTATGGCATCATTGATAACATCACTGCAACATCTGAAATTATATCAGTGATAACAACACTGTGCATGGCAGGGGCATGTCATAATTGTTGGATTATCTGAGGTATTTTGCAGTGCATGGCGAGGGTGGGAGTTAAAGTTACTTTAGGGCACGAGTTAGAGTTACTTGAGATACCCATAACTGGTGAATTTCAGTGGTTTTGTTTGTTTAAAATAATGTGTTTTCACTGACATTTTCTCCTAACTATAATGCCCCTTTCACCTTTGGTTTTTTCATTGAATTTCTAAGTTTATTTTTCTATTTAAAGTAAAATATTGTTACAATTCCCAACTATAACATCGCATTAACCTTTGTTTCTTTCTGTGAATTTCAGTGCTTTTTTAATGTGAAGTAAGATGTCCATCACCATTCGTGTCATGGGGTTGGGTGCAGGGCCTGGACAGTGGGCAGGTCTTGCGCACGACCCCACCGTGGGCACCCAATCGTCCGCCTTCAGCCGTGTGCGGCATGGGGTTGGGTGCAAGCCCGGTGCCCAAACCCCTGCCACTATGCATGGCTGGCTATATCTGGAAATATATAAAAGGTGTAAATCTGAAAGCCTCAGCAGCGTGGCTTGGGCCAGATTGCACAGGGTGATGTTGCCACGGCCCAGCTCAGAAATTTAATGATAACCAAATATTAGTAACTTAACAGCCAATGAATAAAGGTAGAAGGACAAATATGAGAGTGGGGCTTTACAGTTTCATTGACTTGATCATCACCGAGGCCTGAGTCACCACACATAGGGATTTTCATAGGTGCTGCTCAATCTTTTCAGGCTGTGAAAATTTACATCAGGCCTTGGTGGCTTTGTGGCCCTTACTGTTAGTTCGAGTATATCCGTGTACATTCAATAAGCAAATATTAGGTAGCTGGTGCGTAAAGTATTTCTGTGTACAACAATAATATTATAGAAGAGTATCATAAGAACAATATTTGGTTAGAAGGCTCAGTGAGTAAAGTGTTTATGATGATGGTACATGTGTCATCTACCATTCACCTAGGTAGTAAATTGATTACTATTAACAATGACACCTGTTATTTTCAGCTGTTTAGAAAATTCAAATACTGTTATATTTAGTGGTACATAATAGAGAAATCATTGGAATTAGTAGTTCCTCATATAATCACACTTTTTCTTTGTTTTTGGTAGTTTCAATGACATTGATAGAATAATCTTTTTGCTTAAGCATCCCTGCAAGTTAATATTATTAATCATTGTGAATGATGAGTTTATGGAAGTGAATGATATCCCGTATACATGGTACAGATGTTCTCAGACGTGAACGCTAACCCAAAAGAAATTTATCAAGATATGTGACATTTTTCAGGTAGGGCTAAAGGGTGAGGAATACATTATTTTACCACGAGCTTAAGGCTGAGAAATGCAAGGGTTTATGTTATACATTCCCTGGAAGTAAACGATCCCCTGAAAATAAATAATAACATTAGAACTTTAGAACCTAGTCTTTTAAGTAGGTGTTATATATATAATACCACAGACAGATGCAGAGCGTAACACGTGGTGTCAGACATCTCCATCAGAGCCATGTCCTTCTAGTTTGCATAACTAACAATAGCAAATGCCCTGGCAGAGGTTGATCCTTTAGGTTTTTATAGTCTGGCCCAGGTGCCGGTGCATTCATTATTCTATATATAATTCATTATTTTCATAACCAATAAAGCGCATATTTAAATTGTGTTTTGCAGCAAATATTGTATTATAAAGAAGTCTTAACGCAATTTATGCACAATAGAGTTATCTTTATTTTATTTTAGGAAAGTAGAGTCCACGTTTTAAAAGCTTTTCCTTGCAAAAAATAAAAACAAAAATGATGTGTTAAGTGTGGAATTTTAGTATTTGATGCTGCTCCGCATTTCTCAGAGATAAAATTGGATTAAAATATAAAGTCGTAAACCCATAGATTTCAGTTTGTATCCAATGGGTTAAACACAGTGATCAAATGAATGCCTTTATTGTTGCGTGACCTATGTGAAAAATGTAAGTGGGGTGACAAAAATTATCTGTGTCTAAGCTATGTACAAACAGTTGAGACCGTAGCAATATTGGAAACAGATCCACTGTCCGTTTACATCTAAGATAAAGGAAAGAGAATAATTTACAAAGTATGGCCTGGAACATAATCTCTCTCCTCACCCAAATAACTAGCAGTGCTGGCAATCTGAGTACCGAATATATCCTGAATATAACGTGAATTTGCACTCATAAATAGATTTACTCACTCATGACACCACTGCGGTGTCGTTCTGTGAGAGTGATTCCTCTCACAAGTGCATAGTGTGGATGTTGTAGGGTGGGGACACATACAAAATGAAGAAAACATCTACAAACTCATAAGTTGGTCTGATATTTACTTCTCCCAGGGGAAGGAAGTAAATCTTTTTCAGAATTGAAACAGGGTTGCTGAGTGGATCTATCAACATATGCCGTAATTCAGGGAAATAAAGACTAGAAGGGAAGGAATGGAAATCATGTCCTGCACCTTTCCTACCCAATCCCTACTCATGTTAGATCAGGTGTTGTTGATCCATGATACTCTTGCCATAGAAATTATTCACTTACTTAAATGTTAACATGCCTTCTCGTCTGACCACACTTAGGCCCAGACTTGCAAACATGTGAAGTCGCCGCACTGTGTTGCATGAAAGTGGGAGAGCAGAACTGCACCATATTTTCAAAGAAATAAAGATACTTCTTGTCACACCAGCCTTTGGCAGCAATACCATTTTGGAACAACTCATTTTAAATATGGGTTTGTGTCAAAATCCATGGGTGGATGCACACGAACGCCCATGCACCAGCAAAGGAACTCCACTCTGACTCAAAGTAACGGTAGGCCTTGTGTTACTATTATTCTTTTTTACAAATCGACATTTGCGTTGCTTTGTAAATACCAAATTGGAATTTGCCTCGGGTCTGCCTCAAAAAAGTGATGCAACCCGACACAAAATCTCTATAAATCTGGGCCTTAACTTCTAAACACATCCTTTTTCATAATGGATGATCTGATGTCATTGGGTTGATCATCTGTCATTCTCCATCTTATAGTGCCAGGTCATTTGTGTTGTCAACAGTTGAGGTAGTGTTACCTCTTGTTTCACTTGATGGCCTTGAGGGGCACATTACATTGAATACACTCTTTGCTTCCACTGCAGCTAACTGGCCCTTTACTATTTGATATGTTGTTAGTTTCTTAGGGTTCTGGTTTTGCCACCAAATTATTTGTTTTGTAGGTGATGTAGCATTATAGTGGCTTGTTCCAGCACAATCAGACCCAACAGTTATTTTTCCAGACATTCAGAGGCTTCTACTGGATCAGTAAAAAGTGAGTGGTACCTCCGTACATGACTCTATTAGCTTCTTTTTAATTTCTAAGATTGATGTTTATTGCACTGCCAGCATACAATGTGGGAAAATCAGCACACTATTGTTCATCTTAGTAAATGGTCTGTGCTTTCTGTAAGCCTGAACAATAATGTCATGCTCTCACTAGTTCACTAATTTGGCTATAATCAGTAGGGTTAGGGAGGAGGAATTAGTGACCTGCACACATTCTCATTGTCAAATAATTCATACAAACCATGTGGGACCACTGTCTGACTCAGCCACATCTCACTCCTCCAAGTACAGTTCAAAGCTGAGCTCCTCCTCTCCTTCCAGGAGGCCCACCACCCTTATGTTACTACATCAAAATCTATTTTCAGAGTAGTCCGCTCTGTATTGATGATGGTGGACTCCATCTTGCATTCTTCCATTTGGCTGTGCATATTTGTTAACACTCATTTAGTATCAATTAATGCCTCTTCTGTAGAACTCAGTCTAGGCAGTTTTTCTTTGGTTACATGATACTGGCAAGCCAGCTAGAGCTATCTCTAGGCCACTCATAAAAAAGAGAACTTGTGGCCCATCACATAATTCTTCAGCACTGTGTCTTTGGTCTGCGTGCAGTAGACCTAAATCTGGGATATCTGAGCCATTTTTTTGTTTCCATTGCTGATTGTCATACCTGTGTTGCTTGTTGTGTTTTATATAAACCATCAGAAATTATTCCAGGATTTACAACAGTTGGGGGGAATTATATGAGGCTGGGATCTCCAGGGATGCCAAGAGATTTCGATCCTTGGTAGCCAATAGGGGGCAGAACCCTAAAGATCACTTGGTTAATTCTATCTATCTGGAGGCATGGTATAACCATTTTTCTGAGCTATTTGACTGTTCATTGGGTCTAGTCTCTGAGGGGTGTGCCCCATAGGTATATTGTTCAGAATCATGTTCATCATTATTAACTCTAGCATATTATGAAATCCTAGTTGCAATCAACTGTGTCACTCTGGGGAAAGTGGTAGGCCCGGATGGGGTCCCTGGTGACTTGTTTCATGTGGACCCAAAGAATTGGGCCATGTATATAAACATCTTGTCAAACGTGATTCTTAAAGGGGCTGAAATACCCGGCAGTTGGAAGGCTGCCGAGATAGTTCCAATATCCAAAAAGGGCCCATAAGTCTGATTGACGTTACACAGAAGGTCTTTAGTAGACAAATTTGAAAGAGACCTCAGGATTGGATTGATGAGACTAAGACCCTTTCACATCTGCAAGCAGGATTTCGGAAGATATTAGTACCATTGACTAGGTGTTCAGATTTATGGTGATTTATTGGAAGATGGTGGTCCTCCAAAAGGCGCATCTCTATATGGTCTTTGTGGACCTTAAATCTGCATTCGACCTGTCCCTAGGCAAAAACTAGACAGGTTTTACCTGCAATGAGAGTATATAATGTGAAGGCGGAAGGTAGCGCCCTCTATGGAGCAGAGATGTGGGGTTTTGCAGGATTGTCCTGTTTGGGAAAAGTTGAGAACAACTTCTTGAGATCGTTGATTGGGCTCCCGAAGAGTATGCCCCTATTACCCTTAAGTTGCGATCTGGATATCCTGTTTTGGAGAAGACTTAAGTCATCACCTGCCCTAGTAGAGTACTATAATGCCTTTAAAGAAATAGTAGAACTACGGGGCATATTAGCAAGGGCGTTATCGCCGCTTTAGCGGCACTTTTTGCCGCTAAAGCGGCGATATTTCTATCGCCCTATTAGCAAGCTGTCGCTAACAGCTGTTAGCGACAGCTTCATGGCGAAGACTGTTTTGGTGCCGCTTTGCGTGTCAGTGATATTTATCGCTAATGACATGCAAAGTAGGCGTTCCCAACTAAAAGCGACTGCAAACAGTCGCAAACACAACTACCCCTATTACCAATGCCCGCGAAGCGATAAAACAATTCGCGCTAACCGCGATTATCGCTGGAATTTAACACCTGCTAAAAACCTGACTTAACCATTCTAGTCAATGGGAGGTGGATTGTAAGGTTAAGTCCTCACCTGCCTATTAGCAATCTTTTCATTAGCGCAGTGAATTTATCGCTGGATTTCTCGCGCTATAGCTGGGTTTCGCCGCTATCGCTGGATTTTTTATCGCCTTGGAGATAAGCGTTGATAATAACGCGTTATCTCCGCGATGAAATCCAGCGATAGCCGGCGATAAAAAAAACAGCGCTAAGCGAGCTTTGTGATAATTATTGCAAATCCTTGGTAATATCCCCCTAGATTTATCCACAGGAAGTGCACCTCACAACTGGGGAATATAAGATAACAGGACTTTAGGGTCAGAGACTTTCTTACAGGTATTATTGATAGCGCTGTAGGTTGTCTCAAACTCCTGGCACGTGCATTTTTACGCTACCTAATTGGAATCCATTTTGTGATCTGCTTGCTGTGAGGGATGTGGCTTTTTATCAGGGTGAAGGGTGGAAAGCAATGAGAGAGCTGATCGTGGTTGAACTAATGCATTAGAGATTTCAAGTTTCTGATTCAGCAATAAGTTGTGTGTGTCCAGATCACTATTGACTGAAATCCACTAGTTGGATATTGTCATGGTAATCTGTTGCCCTTTCTAACTCTGGTCTGTTAACCCACAGGTTGAAATCTCCTATGATCTAAATTTTATTGGCTGCCGTCCACAGATGTAAGGTGATTTCTTGGGATTTGTCTGAGAATGAAGGGCAGTGTCCTAGAGGGCAATAGATTAATGCAGCCAAAGAAGAGGTATTTGGATTGACTGTGTAATGGCCAAGTTGTGACCTGAAAGATGGGAAAAGCGTTACAGGTTAGATCAGAAAAATCAAGTAGATCTCGCCCTTGCTCTCTTTTAGATTCTCTGTTCTTTTGGAACTATTTGAGTGCCAAAGGCATTTGGTCATCAGAGATGGTGTTTGTTATATCACAGAATGGTGTTTCAGATTAGTAGGTTGAGTGTGTTTGAGTGTTGATGAGGACCTTAGTGTGAGGGCTGAATTTCTCTAAACGGGAAAGCGCAAGAGGACCATTATGAGTAAGGCAAATGGCTAAGCTTTTTGGACTTGGTGTTCCTTTTAAGTATTCTAAAACAGTGAGATGTAACAGGTGGTGTATATAAGATGAAAATTGGAATTGTGGTTGTAATGAATAGAGAGTCAACATTGCTGCAATATGTTAACGCTTATGTAAAACAGAAACATGGAAAATTATATTAATTTTTATTGTTCATTACAGAAGCTTGTATAATTTTGCATTAATGAATGCACATAAAAATACAATAAGGGCAATTAAAAACATGTTTGATGAAGGCAGCCACAATTCAATTGCTTCAATGGGAATCCTTATCTCTAATTTACACTATATAATAATGCACTTTTTTCGATATTCTTGCAGGATTTCTTATGTAAATAGCATTGTCATTAATTATGCCATTTGAGATCCAATCATTGAAGGTTGATTTACCATGTCACAATAAAGTTTTATTTTCTTGCTTGTAATTGCATTTAATGATTGGCTTGTGCTCAGCTGAAAGTCCCATGTATCGCTATAAAAAAATGTAAATGTTACCTGTGTTTTGTATAAATTGTACGTCAGTGCACAAGAAACTCAATGAAGTGCAAACACCAACACATTCCACTTAGGGCAAAAAAGCTGCCAAGTGGTAATGACTTTCAGTCCGACCAAGGCTCCATCAGAGCTGGCTGGAAAGCTCTCTTGCCTTAGATCAGCCCTTGATCATGCCAGCTTTTAATGTCCATTGGATGATCATGAGTTCTTGGGCATGGCAGATACATTTTGAATATGTCTGTTATTCCTTTAGCTCAATCCATTCATCACATGTTTATGGTTTCTTGCTTCAGAGTGCTTTACATTGAGTTCCCTTAAAAGTCCACTCTATCATGCAGGGTTGCTACGAGAATACAGACATTTGAATATGGACCTGCCAAAATATTCTGGCCTTAAAATCGACTAGCAGAATATAGTGAAGATTAGTATATATTAGTACGTATAGGTTTGTAGATGTGAAGGTAAGAATAGTTACTCTATACTTATCTACAAATACCTACCTTTATTACTGTGCTAAAGACGCCACACAGCATATGATGGAAACGTTCATGGTTATTGGAAGAAACAGGTAACAGACAAAAAAACAACACAGGCACACCTTTCCAGCAACATCTCCACTACCAACTGCCTCTAGCCAAACTATAACACATTCCATGCTCACACCCACTCATTCAACATTCTACCAGTCACACACATTACCACACACCTTCCCCCTTTTCACAAACAACTATAGCACATGACTTGATAATAGTCAAGTCAAAGTAAGCTTTATTCGAAATCACATAGTGAATCATAAAAGCTGCAAAATACATCCATGTCAAAATTTAAAATCGATTTAAAAAGATAAAAACAGAAATCTAAAAACGGCCATGATTAAAAACAGTCATCCCCTGCATAATCAATAACATTTCTACAACTGCTTCCTATAACTAATAACAGCCTTTAAAAACTGAGACATTACAGCACATATATACAAATTGGGAAGCATTTGCAGATATATAAAGGCTGGTCGACATTGTGCAAAACCTAACTGTAATAAAGGTTTAATAAGGTGCTTTCTCAGGCCAGAATAGTATTTATAAAAAACGACAGTGTGCATGGTATTCTGCATGGAAATATCATCACATGGGCACTATAGCACATACCAAGCCACAAAGAATCAGAAACTACCCCAGAAAATGTCCTACCCCAAAATATAATCCTGACATCTGGACTGCATTTGTCTGTTGCCCTTGCTGCATCTGAGAACTACCATGTTAGAGTTAGACTAGCTACCCAAAATCACA
The DNA here is from genome assembly GCA_963921515.1 of Calotriton arnoldi. NCBI lineage: Eukaryota > Metazoa > Chordata > Amphibia > Caudata > Salamandridae > Calotriton > Calotriton arnoldi. Next base: position 2,206,989 of record CAWUFW010001245.1, read on the forward strand.
GGCAAAGAATTCTGAGTCCCCATTCCATCCTTGAAACCTAGATTTCCATTTCCCTCATTGGTACCACTCCATAATTCAGACTCTGACAGATCTAAGAACATATTTGCATCCACAATGACATCCCCTTTCCCAACAGTACCATTTTTCAATGAGCATGCACATTGTGCTATCTGACAACCCCTGTATGTAGACAAATTGCGGTTCCACATCCCCTCTACCCTTCATTCTCACAGCATTCTTATAAACATTGGAAAAAGGAGCAATAATGCTGATCCCTAGTTTGCTTCTTGGCCTTCTGGAAACTTCACAGGTTGTGCTTCTACTAAACATGCTGTTGTATCTGGTTTCCAGTGCAATGCATCTTTCCTGCTTCTTTGCCCTTGCTGCTCAGCCAGTGTGGATGTGCTATGGAATGTTGGTGTGCATGGTGAGGTAATGGAATGTTGGGATGCCTGGTTGTGGAGTGTCAGTTGGGAGTATGGGCTGAGCAGCAAGGAAGCTGCTCCTGGTGGTGCTCAATGCTTTATACTTATCTACTACAATGCCATCTAAGAATTGTACTATTAAATCTCCATCCTTGTTCTACACTTCGGCTACTTGGAGTTATTTATCTTCATTACATTTGGCGACGATCTGGAAAAGAACCTGCTGTGCTGCCTGATGGACTACTGAAATTTGAAACCTGAAGAAACTCCAAGGTAATGAACCTCTCTTGAAATTACAAGCTATGGATTTAAAGCATACTGGCACCCCTGAGCCCCACCAGTGACCTTCCATCGGTCGCCCTATTCTTAGTGTGCCAGTTCCTGCTCTGCTGCCTTGAAGAGTTGTCACTCTCCAGCTTCTGCGTCCTGCTACTTTAGGAGAGTGTCTCCCATAAGTGGAACTTCGGAGGTGGGTAATATGAATATCTTACTGATCTATTTACCCCGCTCCTTCTTGAACTGCAAATTTCAACACTTCTCTACAAGTTAAGCGGCAATCTCAAGTTGCGTCTGACTTTCACCGGCGACAGTGTGAGTGGACAGTCTCTGCCATCTACTGGAGGTCAGTCTGACTTTTATTTTGCCTGCATTTTCACTTAAAAATGTTTCCCCGAGCACCATTTCAGCATTTGGCAGTTACCGTTATTGGCTGGCGACTTTTGAACACGATGCGAGGCATCTCCTTACCTCGAGCCGTAGTCGCGTGGATTTCCTTTCGCTGTGCCTCCATGTAACCAGGACCCTCCCCTTTGTGACGATCCTTCTCGGCGTCACCACAGCTGCTTGGAAATTTTTGGAACGTGCTCCTGCCGAGAGCCACCCTGCTCTACGTTCTCAACGTGCCGCCATCTTGCGTTTGGAGGCACCACCTATACTCTGGAGCCGTGCTGTTTCCTGTTATTTAAAGTGTCCACGTTTTATTCTGATGTTCAATAAAGCTACTGTGACGTTGAAGAAGTCTCCCGCACTGCCTCCCTGCTTGTGCTTCTCTTCAGGTACTGTTTTCCTTTTGGCAAACTTTCTGCCCTCCTGCTTTGGTTTGTGTGTCAAGCCTTCGCTGGATTACCAAATGCTTCAATTCAACTTTCCATATTTTCTCAAGAACTCCGGGGGTCACTATCCTTTTATAAAGCTGCGCAGCTACCAAGTCGTGATGCAACATCGTTGGACAAGTCCTAATACTGTGGACCATTCTTACTTAGTCAGTAAGGTCACTGTGTCGTGATCTTGTGTATTTGATTTGTCATTTTTTCTAGAAGCTTCACATAGAACTTTTCAAACTTATATCAGCACGCGATTTTCCCTTATTTTTACATACTGTACTTCCATAATTTTTCCTTTCTTCTTTTTATGGAGATTGTACCTTCTTAATGCCTTCTTTGTCACACCATCTTTAGGGCAAGCAGAGCGTGTCATCATTTCCACTCATCTGCGGTGACACGCACACCTGTTGCACTTATTACAGGTTCATTCCACACGTTATTATTATGTTGTTTGATAACCGTTTTTTCCCACAGGTGGACTCTCAGGTACTAAGCTTGAGTACCGATGTCACTTTCTCATGTATCTCAACGTTGTAGATTATTAGATATAATTTTTAGTCCTACATTTACATACGTGAAAGCTTTGAATGTATTGTATATCTGAATTTAAAATGGTCATCTAAGTATTTATTGTGGTAGCTTTGCTATGTGCTTGAGTATGAATTTACCATGCTTAATTTGTTTCTTTATGTCTTTGTAAGCATTTGTTGAGATGCTGCATGTTCTTATTTGGCTGTGGCCGTGTTTTTCTAATGTCTAGTGCTAGGATTGCTTTTTATTGCATCTTAAACTTAATCATTTTTACACTTACTAGTGCTAGGACTTGGGTTTGTTTCTATCCTTATCTATTGCCATGTTAAAACTGGTAGTGACTGGTAGTGAGCATAGTTTACTAAGCTCATACTATTTATTATGGGGCATACCTTGTTCCCACTTTTTTATTTTTTTTATGTTTACAAGTGATGTTATGATGAAAGTTTACATGAGTTGTTTAGTGGTGAGTGTAGTGTTTAATCTCACACTAAGTAATATGGAGCATTTAACGTTTTCTATTTTGCCTGAGTTTCCAGGTGGTGGACTTTATTTCTATGTTTAAACCTTTTCTTTGTGGTGGTGGGCTCCATTGTTCACAGATTTTCAAATCACTTTTACAGGCATTTTCGCTCCATTTTATTGCATTTACTGTTGTTGTTTGCTGTATTTAAAATTTCTTCTGTGTGGTGATGGGTATTTTTGCTATTACTCAAACTACATTTAAGGGGGCACTTTCGCCCCATGGGCAATTATGTTCCGTTTTTGCATGTTTGTGATGGTGGGTTTTCTGTGGATGAATTCCCAAATCACCTTTACGGAGCACTTTTGTTCCATTTCTATACTTTTACTAGGGACATTTACTGTTTTTAAACTTTTTCTGTGGCTGATGGGTACTGTTGATGTTATTACTCAAACTACGTCTAGTGAGTACTTACGCTCCAATTGTGCATCCTGCGAATTCGGCTACTTGGAGTTATTTATCTTCATTACACATGCCTTGGCTGACTTGTCACTTCTCATACTCTGCTCACACTCCCAGACCTATCTATTTATTACAGGATTCATTCCTGGCCACCAGATATGTTCACATGCCCTTCATGCAGTGCTAGACATTCCTAAATGGCCTACTTCACACAAATTAAACAATTTACTCCTCAGTTCGAAAGGTGGAACAATCCTGTCACCATGAATATGAATACAATTCTTAAAAATAGTTAATTGTGAACCTTATGGCATGCCTTTATCTCCCTTAGCACTTTCCATTCTTCTGGCCATGCTATGTTAAGGTAATGTGCAGCCACAAGAGTCATTGTCCTCACCTTCACCAATGCCTCTTCAGAAATCCCTCCCATGGATTTATCTTTTCCTAAAACACCTATATTCACTATCATGAAGGCAACCTCGACCTCATGTTCTTCCTCATCAATTGCATAATCGTTCTTCAGTGGCAGCCTAGACTTGAATCAGCATGAACATTAATACCTGAAACATACTCAACCCTGTAGTGGGATGTCTGTAACTTGGCTGCCAGTCTGGCGAGCCTTGAAGTCACAGACCCGCCATCACTTGATGATAAGCTATTCATAATTAGCTTGTTGCCTGTCCTTAAAGTGAATTTTGTCCCTCAAAGGAACATCCTATAATTCTCTGCAGCGCACACACAACTAATTCTCTTTCTATGACTGAGTAATTCCTCTCAACCAAACGTGACTTCCTTGACCCATAAGACACCGCAATTTCCAAACTACACTCATGTCCTACCAAAGCTGCTCCTATTCCCTAATTGCTTGTATCCCCACTCACCACCATGCCAACCACAAAGAATTGTAAACATGGTACCCCCATTATCTCATCTTTGAGCTTACTGAACTGTTTTATTTGTGCCTCCCCCAAGTAAACTTTGCACACTTTTTGGGTAATTCTCTTAGAGGCTCAACCAAAGGTGCATAGTCTTCAACAAACCTAGACTAAAACACTATTACAATTAAAAGTAGATCAATTGCTCCTTTGTTTCAGGCATGGATGCTTCCACTATAGCTTTCACATAATAGTTCTTCGATCTGATACTCATACTGCTGACGGTGGCAGCTCTGGACAATGGAATTTGCTTTAGTTCAATTTTAGTTTTCGTCATTTCGTGGTACGAACAGTTAAGACCTTCTCCAGGATGTACTCATGTCCCTCCACATCCTTCCCAACAACCAGGACATCATTCTGGAAAGCTATGCCAACATGGCTGTCTTCTAGTGTATCCTCCATGAGCTGTTGGAAACCAGAGGCTATGCCACCCAGCCCAAAAGACACCCTGTAGTACTGGAACATACTCTCCCTGGTAACAAAAACCATTCAGTGTTTGGAGTAGTTTTCTAGCACTAGCCAAATCCCATGTGGAAAAGAAAGTTGACCTATCCGAAGTAGATGCCATTTCATGTAGATTTGGCAGCAGATGGCAGACTACCCATATAGTTTCATTCAGGTTACATAAGTCAATTCATAACCTTAGGTCCCTTGAGCCCTTAGACTAACTGTATTGGCTCAATTATCTTTTTCTTACCTAGCACTTATAATAATCAATTTTGATTGTTATGTGACGGGACATAACAGGTATGGCAATTCTTTAGAATAATGCTTGAACCCTTTATACCCTCCCAATACTTTACTGAAAACCTGCTTATATTTGTTTCTGAGCCTTAACATACATTTGTCTCCTGCTTCCTTTCTACCTTCCATTGCTTCTGAGCTACGGATTTCCATATTCACAACATGTACGTGTGGATGTGCCCTACGATATAGCGTTATCCTGATCTTGTCTTAATGCAGCCATGCTAGAGCGGACTGACCCCTCTCAGCAATATACACTTTTCCTTTGGTGAGCCTTCTCCGGAAATTCAGGTCTAGCCATAAGTAACCTAATAGGTTGATCTTAAATGTCTAATATACCCTCCCGGGCATACACCAACGAATGCAACTTCTCCTTCCACAACCTATTGACAATGCTCCTTCCTAAAACTCTGCACCAGGCACAAGAGTCAGCCATACCTCCCTCTATCTATTTCAATATCACACATCAGCAATCCTTTGTGCCTACTATTACTGTCTCTGTCACTCAATGCAGCATTATGATTATCTGTATGACACAGTTCATCATCCTTCCCTCAAATTGAAATGACCTTCTTGACACTGGGCCCTTACGAGCATCTATTACTATAGTTTCCCTTTGTTGCCCTTCTTACACAACTGTCAACTGTGGGCCACCCTTTGAAATTACCCAGATGTGGGAGTCTGCCAAAACTATAACAGTGAAAAGGATTCCTCCCACATCCTACCTTACTGACATAACTTTTCTAGTGTTTGTCACTGCTGTTTCTCTTAGTTCTGGGACTTATTTCATCACCTGAGTCACCTTTTATTTCTTGCACAAATCATTTTGATTTTTTTTTTTGTTTTTGTTTTTTTTTTAGAGTTTTATATAGCGCGAACTAGACCCGAGAAATCGGGTATCAGAGCGCTTTACATGAGCACCAGTTGCGTTACATGAGGACATGTTTTTGGACACGTGATTGTTCGATGCTTTAAGCAATATTAATTAAGGCATTTAAAGGTGGTTCTGTCCCCACCTCCAGTAGTTCTTGTACCTTCTTTCTATTTGATTTCATTAAAATATGATCACTCCACGCTAGTTCTTAATTTATATGTTAAAAACTGCATGTTGCTTCTAATCATCTTAACATTGCCACATACGTATAGTTTCACATTCACCTTGCTCCCTCAAGTAACATTTATTTTTTTTGCATTACAATGTTCACTTTCTTGCCATATTTTAACTCCATCTTCCGTACAGCATTGATAGACATAGATTAGACCCGGGTTTTCTAATGGAGGAAGATTGTTCAATTCTCTAAGGCCAAAGCTGCTCAAACCATATTTCAACTGGCAAAGCTTCCTTTGGGGTGCACAGTCCAAGACTTAGAGCACCTTAAGCCAAAAACAGATCTTTCAAATTTCCTAGTTCATATGTGGCTCACATGGACGAGGTAAAAAGAGTGGAAGTGGTACAATGCTCGACATGTTAGACAAGGAATAAAATAATAAACAAAAAAGCTAATTACTGTCATCCCTGTTGACTAAAATAACAAATAAAATAAAAGTAGTCGCCATTGTCTAATGCGATACCACAAATCATAGATTTGTCTTCACTCCACAATGAAGAAATAGGAAGTGACTGATGAGGCACAATATTCAGACTGGAAATGCATGATGTTGCGATGACAATAGGATAAGAGCAGGATGACACTTTTTTTTATTTGACAGTGCCTTAAATGTCACATGCAGCATCTTGCTCATGATGGAGCATAGGTTTGCAACTCTCCAACAATGCAAACTTGGAGCGGGGCACTCTCCCCACACTCGCAGAGGGGACGCACCCACTGCACTCCCAGTATAGGATGTGTACCGCAATACCACTGAATAATGTGGTTCCACAGGGCAGGAGGATCCTGCTATTTCAACGATGCTTGATGGCATGATCATAACAAAACCCAAGTTATCATGAGTGAGGTCGAGTACATTTGACTGATGACGAAGAGAACGTCAACGTCTGAGCGTCGTTGGGAAAATAAACATCCAGTTCCTCCTTCCGATGTCTTCATAAGCACCAATGCTGTGATGGGCCGATCTCCACCACCACAATGGCCCAGTTTTGCTGGAGTGCTCTTAGGCTTCTGCTGCTGCCCACTCATTGTCATTGTCAACAGAAGATCACCCCAAAGCTAGAGTTGCCACCTGCCCAGTTTATACCGGCATAAATGGTATTTTAATGTCCCGGCGGTCCAAAGATTTTATAAATCAGCTAAAGCTGGCATTTTTTTTGCCCTTTTCAGCACACACTTTAAACAGTAAAAATTAGAAGAAAAAAATTTAAATGTGTTCTACAGCTGTCTTAATGACCCCTGATTGATAATTAATGTGAAAAAGCCAGTAAGGGCGTGTTAAAAAGGAGTACAGACAATTCCATGTAACCTTCTACTTAAGAATGTCCAGGCCTTTGCAGAATCTTAGAACTTGACTAGAAACCCAGTATTTTTCTCTGGGAAATGCGGCAACCCTACACTCAGCAAAGGACGGCACATCCATATTTATATGAAGAAGCAGGTAACAAAAGAATGACACGGAGCAACACTCTTCAGCAACACCTCCACTACCAATCGCACCCAGTCAAACCGCAACACATCTACGGTCATGCCCACTCATTCCTCCTTCCACATTATACCAGCCACGCACTTTACCACAACAGCCTTTTGTGAGACAATCAAATGGCCACTCTATTTTGGCAAGTCCACGGGGATATTACCAAGAAATTGCGATAAATACCGCAAAGCGCGCTTAGCGCTGTTTTTTATCGCTGGATTTCATCGCGGAGATAACGTGTTATTATCAACGCTTATCTCCAAGGCGATAAAAATCCAGCGATAGCGGCGAACCCAGCAATAGCGCGAGAAATCCAGCGATAAATTCAACGCGCTAATGAAAAGCTTGCTAATAGGCAGGTGAGGACTTAACCTTACAATCCACCTCCCATTGACTAGAATGGTTAAGTCAGGTTTTTAGCAGGTGTTAGATTCCAGCGATAATCGCGGTTAGCGCGAATTTTTTATCGCTTCGTGGGCATTGCTAATAGGGGGAAGTTGTGTTTGCGACTGTTTTCAGTCGCTTTTAGTTGGGAACGCCTACTTTGCATGTCATTAGCGATATATATCGCTGACATGCAAAGCGGCACTAAAACGGTCGCTTTCGCCATAAAGCTGTCGCTAACAGCTGTTAGCGACAGCTTGCTAATAGGGCGATAGAAATATCGCCGCTTTAGCGGCAAAAAGTGCCGCTAAAGCGGCGATAAGGCCCTTGCTAATATGCCCCCACATTTTTGTCCTTGAAATTCTGACATAAAGCCATTATGGATTTGGGCTTCAGCTATCCTTCCAGTATCAACTCAAACCAGCATTTTCAATACATACTGTCATCACTTACCATTGTAAAACCAGATTTCAAAATATTTAAAAGGTATTTAAATGTAAATATATTTAATTGTTTTAGTCACTTTCAACCACACACCACATTTGTATATCAGTGTCACCTTCAAGTCCAGAGATCACAAAATTCTTAGATTTAGGGGTCGATTCCGATGTCGGCCGGAAGCGCACCTAACAGTATTCGTCCGGAAAAAATACCAGCCGAACGCCTGTTTCACGACCGACGCGAACACTCTACCGAACGAACAAGTACGATGCGCATAACAGCCCAGATTCCGAGCGAGCCGTACTTACCCATTCTAGCTCCTGTTCCCCGCCCGAGCCGGATCTGTAAACGCTGAATCGAGTCGCACGGAACCAAATACACTGCACCTTCCGGCCAGACTAGTACGATGCGTCTTCCGTACGCGCCGAACTCGTCGCTACGTCCGGCACGTATGAGCATCCGGGAGAGCTGCACATAAGCTCCGATTCGCGCCACAAGACGATCCACGGCGACGAGACGAACAAGCCAGCGACGAGTACGAGTCGAAGCCACGAGAAACCCGAACAAGACGACCCAACCATGAATCCCATCGCGCAGATCCTACCAATACTCTACATCTATTACCGGGACCGGCACGGACGCGTACGGCGCAGACGGTAAGTCAAACACCCACAACACAAACAAACGACACGTACCCGAAATATGTCACACACACATAGGGATGCACAAATGACGTACACAAGCAACAGCAGAACCATAGGGGTGGGATGGCCAACACCAATGCCATACACACCCATAGGGGGATGGATGCCTGCCACTACTACCATCCCCACCCATAGGGGGCTGGATGCCTACCACTAACACCACCCCTACTCAGGGTGGGCTGGATGCCTGCCACTACTGCCATCCCCACTCATGGGGGCTGGATGCCTACCACTACTACCATCCCCACTCATGGGGGGCTGGATGCCTACCACCACTACCATCCCCACTCATGGGGGGCTGGATGCCTACCACTACTACCATCCCCACTCATGGGGGGCTGGATGCCTACCACCACTATCATCCCCACTCATGGGGGGCTGGATGCCTACCACCACTACCATCCCCACTCATGGGGGGCTGGATGCCTACCACTACTACCATCCCCACTCATGGGGGGCAGGATGCCTACCACTACTACCATCCCCACTCATGGGGGGCTGGATGCCTGCCACTACTGCCATCCACACTCATGGGGGGCTGGATGCCTACCACTACTACCATCCCCACTCATGGGGGGCTGGATGCCTACCACTACTACCATCCCCACTCATGGGGGGCTGGATGCCTGCCACTACTACCATCCCCACTCATGGGGGGCTGGATGCCTACCACTACTACCATCCCCACTCATGGGGGGCAGGATGCCTACCACTACTACCAGCCCCACTCATGGGGGGCTGGATGCCTGCCACTACTGCCATCCCCACTCATGGGGGGCTGGATGCCTACCACTACTACCATCCCCACCCATAGGGGGATGGATGCCTACCACTAACACCACCCCTACTCAGGGTGGTCTGGATGGCTGGCACTACTACCATCCCCACTCATGGGGGGCTGGATGCCTACCACTACTACCATCCCCACCCATAGGGGGATGGATGCCTACCACTAACACCACCCCTACTCAGGGTGGGCTGGATGCCTGCCACTACTGCCATCCCCACCCATGGGGGGATGGAGGCCTACCACTACTACCATCCCCACTCATGGGGGGCTGGATGCCTACCACCACTACCATCCCCACTCATGGGGGCTGGATGCCTACCACTACTACCATCCCCTCCCATAGGGGGATGGATGCCTACCACTAACAAAACCCCATCTCAGGGTGGGCTGGATGGCTGTCACTATGACCATCCCCACTAATGGGGGGCAGGATGCCTACCACTACTACCATCCCCACTCATGGGGGGCTGGATGCCTGCCACTACTGCCATCCCCACTCATGGGGGGCTGGATGCCTACCACTACTACCATCCCCACTCATGGGGGGCTGGATGCCTACCACCACTACCATCCCCACTCATGGGGGCTGGATGCCTGCCACTACTGCCATCCCCACTCATGGGGGGCTGGATGCCTACCACTACTACCATCCCCACTCATGGGGGACTGGATGCCTACCACCACTACCATCCCCACTCATGGGGGCTGGATGCCTACCACTTCTACCATCCCCACTCATGGGGGGCTGGATGCCTGCCACTACAACCACCCCTACTCATAGGACGGGTAATGCATGACACAACTAGCATACTCCCACATAAGGACTGTCTGTAAATTACATACCACCCCCAACACCATGACAAGCGTGTGTGGTCTGTGTCAAATGCATACAACACTGAACATGACATTGAACATACAATGTGACCCCCTAACACATGTGTCACACATAATTGTGTGTGTGGCCTACACAATGCAAGCAGACCATGACCAATGTGGCCCAAAGCCCCATCACCACAGTGCCCAAAGGTAAGTGTGTGCTCCATAGCTGAAGCACATTTTGAACAGTGTGGCAATGGGGCCCAAAGCCCCATCACCACAGTGCCCAAAGGTAAGTGTGTGCTCCATAGCTGAAGCACATTTTGAACAGTGTGGCAATGGGGCCCAAAGCTCCATCACCACAGTGCCCAAAAGGTAAGTGTGTGCTCCATAGCTGAAGCACATTTTGAACAGTGTGGCAATGGGGCCCAAAGCTCCATCACCACAGTGACCAAAAGGTAAGTGTGTGCTCCATAGCTGAAGCACATTTTGAACAGTGTGGCAATGGGGCCCAAAGCCCCATCACCACAGTGCCCAAAGGTAAGTGTGTGCTCCATAGCTGAAGCACATTTTGAACAGTGTGGCAATGGGGCCCAAAGCCCCATCACCACAGTGCCCAAAAGGTAAGTGTGTGCTCCATAGCTGAAGCACATTTTGAACAGTGTGGCAATGGGGCCCAAAGCTCCATCACCACAGTGCCCAAAAGGTAAGTGTGTGCTCCATAGCTGAAGCACATTTTGAACAGTGTGGCAATGGGGCCCAAAGCCCCATCACCACAGTGCCCAAAAGGTAAGTGTAGTCCTGGTAAAAGCTGCAAAAACAAAACTGCAGGGATTATTCCTGGCCACACAACACCAAACACTACAGTGGCATTGTAGTGCTTGTGTCCCATAGCAACATAGATTGTGTGAGGCAAGCAGTGCAGTGCCAATGACACATCGTTCTGGCCATGTGCACACAAACATCAGCCATGGGGGCCCACATTGTCTACATTCACAAATGACACAATGACAGAAGTGAGCATCATAATGCAGACCCACATATCTGCACCAATGGACACACAAATGTAGATATCCTGTGGAGACTGTAGATGTCAGGTGAATAAATACCATACCATGGCAGCAATGGGACATACTAACCATGATCAATGTGCTGACTGATGACCTAGCAGTCCCAGGGCCAGCAGGGGAAAGCCAACAAACAACATACAGCCAATGGCAAACTAAAGATATGCCAATGCAGTGGTGCAAATGCACAAACACAAACAGGCAGACTCACACTGCATATCAAACACAACAGGTGAGGGGGGGTTGTGTGCCAGTGTCCCCAGGCAAACACACAACACATGAGGAGGCCAGATTCACTAATACACAGATGTCAACACAGTCGCATACAGAAGTAACTCATGGATTGGATTCCCCTATCTGGGCAAACAGGCATTGTGAGATGAGAGGGAGCCCAAATTACACATGTCACACAAGCTTGTAGGAACAGCAACAAACACAGCAAGAGACAGAACCACCACAGCACTCCCCCAGGGACCCCACATTGTGGTGACACTAGCCTGCATGACAATCACACTGTGATGACAAAGGTAGATGTCATCCACACTGTGAACCACAGCCATGTGTCCTGAGCAACAAACTACCATCACACCTATACAAGCACAAAGCACTCAGCATGGCCTGCCAGCCAAGGACAATATGGAGGTAGTGCCCCAGCCGTGCAACAACTCACATTTGCACACACTCAACGCCACACACCTTGATCTCCACCAATGTGCAGCAGTGAAGCTCACATGGACTGCTGACATTGCACATGCACCCATGACAATCCCAGGGGTGGTGGGGGAAATAAGGTGCAGAAACCCATCACACATGGCCAGTCAACAAGACTTGTGAATGTCTGACACACTGCACAGTATGCCGTACATGGGCATGACGTGAAATCCACCCCAAACAATGGGACCCTGGCCATAGTCACACACCAATGAAGAAGCCAAGCTGACCCACAAAGGACACACTAAACAACTTCCAACATTGCAGCTCTGACCCTGAGGAGTGGCAGCAGTCACACACACAACGTGTCACAATCACTGAAAGCATACACAAACAGAAAATCACATTACTTGTATAACCAACAAGTGCCAAGAGGAATCCTGACTGTGTCCCATCTGCGTTTGCCCACATCCCCAGCCCTGACAACAAAGACAACTAGGGATGACAACCTCATGAACATTAGTTTGCCATGCACCCACATCCCGGAGAAACCAGGTCCAAGATGCTGGATGAACACAGAACAACTCGGCAAGCATCACAAACAGGATCATCCGTAGGGACACAGCCTGTGTAGGAAAAGGAGAAGGGAACACGCACAGACATGCCTACACAACACACAACACGGGCACAGCCTATATCACGGAATCACGCACTGCCATGAGGGCACTCCACTCCTGTAGAAGGTCAGCTGTGCCAAACCTTGTCTGTGCACGGCTCAAACATGTCAGCAGAACACTCGGTCAGTGAGTCAACAACTACAACACACTGAAGGCTCTGCTCATATCAGCCTGGGCACGGGAGTGTCACGTCAGTCATCTGCATACACCCAAGATACGTGTCAAGCAACTTGCACTGTGTACACAGATGAGTCCTCCAAATTTGATGTGCTAAACTGCATGTCCATTGGAGACGGGCACACAGTCAGGGTACTAGGAACATTGGACAGTGGTAAGCCCACCAGATGTGCATCAGTGTAGGACAAAGATGGTAATCTACAAATGCTAAACGTACATCCCTGTGTCAAATGCTGAACATTACACCCTCAGACTGCAGCAAAGGATGCTATAGATCCAGACTAGATTAGGACACATATCCCATGGACCACATGGAGCCCATCACAGCAAAACTTCATTTACCTGATCTGAACACTATTACAACAGCAAATGCATGATTCCACACATCTACATCATGTACCTCCAAAGATTAACCACAAGTAAACAAAAAGAGGCTTTATTCAGCAAGTATGCAACTCAAATCAAAAGTCCAAAATAAACTAAGGCCAATGGCCAGTCCAAATATATAGTCCCAACAGGGTGATGTGTGACAACTTGTCAACAATTGCTTGCCTGCACAGGGACGGACAGGGGACATCCCCTTGGAGGGGCATACGAGGGGCAGGCCAGGCACCGCAGGGACAGGATCAGGGGATGCCAGAAGGAGGCAGTGAAGGGGAGGTGGGTGCAGGAGTGTCACCGGCAACTGCAGTGGAGGTGTCTGACTCAGGGGGGCTGGCACCACCGCAGGGCTCAAGTCAGATGGTGTTGGTGCTGCAACCACTGCAGTGGGCTGGTCAGATGGAGTGGACTGGGTCCCCAATGCAGTGCCCGAGTCAGACGGGGTGGTTGTGGACTCCACCGCAGTGCATGACTCCAAGGTAGTGGAAGGGGGGCAGAAGAGCTGGGCAGGACAGAGGGGGGACACGGTCTCCACACCAGTGGCACAAACAGGCAGAGCGTCTGGTTTTGGGGTGGAAGAGCAAGTGGCAGGGGGAGGGCCTAAGCAGTTTGGGGATGCGGTATCGGTGTGTGGGGGAACCTGGGGCAGGGTGTGGCGGTGGAACCTGAGGAGTGGTGGCCTGGGGGATGGAGGTGAGAGACTGGGTGGTTGACTTGCAGGGCGGTGGCGGGGTCTTGCTCTTCCGGGACCGGGGGACTTGCGGGTGGGGGGCTCACTCTGCCTGCGCCTGGGGAAGGGTGTCCGGGGGCGAGGGGCACTCCCCTCTGTGTGGGTGGACTTCCTCTTCCCCGGTATGCTGGATCAGCAGGATTGGAGGGGAAGAGGCCGAGGTCACACAGGAAGATCTGCTGTGTAGGTGTGTTAGCAGGCGAGGCAAGGGAAGGGGTCTTGGAGGGAGAGGATTTGGAGGACTGCGGAGTTAATGTGGATGCCTGTGTGTGTGTGTTCCCCGTCCCCTGTGTCTGTGGTATCAGTCCCCTGAGGATGCGTGTGTGCACGTCTTGCCTTTCTCTTGGGTGTGTCTGTGCTGCTCGTGTCTGTGTGTTTGGGTGACTGTGCAGGTGTGCATGTGCTTTGGACAGGTAGGGGGCAGGAAGGGTGGATGGGGCAGAGGTGGGAGGGGTGAGGGACTGTTGGAGGAGGGACACTGCTGCCATCAGGGAGGAGTCCATGGACCTATTGCTCCTCTGTAGGGCAGACATACCCGTCGAGATGCCCTCCATGAACGACACCAGCTGTGTCAACAGAGTGGTGTGTGCATGGAGGACACTCAGCATTGCTGTCTGCCCTACATGGAGCTGCCGAAGGAGGTACACAGACTCCTCACTCAGGGCAGCAGGGGACACAGGGGCAGGGGCTGCGGTGCCTGGCATGAAGGAGACACGCTCCCGAGTACGGGAGCCTCCACGGACCTCAGGAATGGGAGCCAATGGGAGGGCGGTGGTGGTGGTGGTGGTGGCGGGGCCAGACAGACTAGCTGGCCTTTGGTGGCTGCTGAGACCCGCCTCCACAAGGGAGTCATCCTCCGAGCTGCTGTGGTCCTCAGCTGAGGTGGATGGTGCTGAGGACTCCTCGGTGTGGCTCCCCTCGCCCTCTGTGCCACTGGGTCCCTCTGACCACTCGTCCGATGCTGACCCAGTCTGCCTCCGCTGCTCCTCCTGGTCCATGGAGCTGTCCCCTCCTGTGGCCGTGGATGTATCTGCAAACAATTAGGGAAACAGACATACATCAGTCACCTGCACTGACCGCACACACCACAGTAAGTACAGCACATTACAGAGCAAGCCCTGGCATCCTTAGTTGAACATTGCCTGAAGTCCTCACACAGATTCGGGGAAGCCAATTGTCAGTCTGATGGTCAACCATGGGACTCACACCCCTCCTGCCCTTGCACCCATCTGTCTGGTGCCTGTCTGATGGTAAGACCCCAGTGTGGACACATGCACCACCTACACAGTTGTTGGACATTGCAGGGAACACGGTGAAGTATGTGAACATGCACACATCACATCTCTTGCCACTGAGTCAGTGCAGGTGTCCGGATAAAGGGATGGCCAGAGTCTAAATAGAAATGCATGTGATGCATACCAGCTCCAGACACCATGATGCACCCATGTCCGGATAGTCAATGCCACAATGGGATGCATGTTGCACATGTCACTCCCCTGCAGGACCAGTCTCAGGAAGTTTAATGCCATGACACAGGAATGCGTGCAAAGTCATACATTACTGTCTCAAGTCACATGGCCATGGCAGCCAGCCAACAACAGTCTGCACTGTGTCACAATCCGAGGGCATGGGGAATGCAAGTTATGTGACTGACAAGTGCACATGTCCATCCCCCAAATACCACATCATCTGTACTACTATTTGTCCACGTCATACCAACTGGACATATGGGGGACATGAAACACAACTCTCTGAACATGAGCACCTCACAGTGTGCTGTGAATGACAATACAGCTGCCTGAAAGTCACAGTCGCAAACACCTGTGTGCACAGTCAAGTGATCAGACACCTATAAGTCACAGAAGTATCGTCTATCATGGTCACATCTCAGATGGCATGCTGAGCCCTAACCGATAAACATACCAGTAGTCCTGACAACAAAGACACAGCACAATGAGACAGAGGCAGACACCTGAGGGTACATTACACTGATCACAACATCCCAGATGATACACGGGAGTGGGAGTACAGAGTGCATTGCATGCCCTGGAGTAGGCATTACTGTCCAGCTCCACCTGTAAGAGGGATGAGTCCTGGACAGTAGGCAGGTGGCTAAGCATGTGTGACACACTGGATACACATACTCCTGAGGCCCAAACATTGTTCCCACCAACAGCATGGGTGTGTGCCAAATTCCCCAGGGACATGTGGTGAGTCAGAGCAGACAGCGGACCACATATCAAAGTTACACCCAGATTACATGTCAGAACTTAGGCATTGTGTAAGCAATTGACCCACCCATGAATCGCACAACATAGTCACGGGAGCAAATGCTGTCCCCCAGCTTGAGCAAAGCTAAATGCAATGACACAGTCCCCAAATGACACAATTTCCTGACTATAAGGGCCACACATATGCGTATCAGAGGAGAAGTGGGCATGTCACAAATGAGGGACATGGGTCCTGGACCACATGACTGATGTACTGTGGAAGTTTAACCAGGCCAGAGGAGGGCACATAGTATGTCAGACAAAGTGCACAGTGCAGTCATGGACTCACCCCCTCCTTGCTGCTGTCTGTCCTTCAGCTGCCCATCCAGGTCAGGGAAGACCACCGCCAGGATGCGGAGCATGTGGGGGTCAGGGTCCGGTGTCCGCCCCTCCTGCGAGGAGGCGACAGCTTCAGCTGGACCCTTGCGATCCTCCGGGTCCAGCCACGAAGGTCCTGCCACCTCTTCTGGCAATTGCGGATCCTGCGCCTGTAGACCCCCACGGATCTTACTTTCCGGGCGATGGTCAGCCAGATTTCCTGCTTCTGGTGGGCATCAACCTGTGAGGATGACAAAGTGAAAAGGCCATTACTACACATGCAACATATACGTGCATCACACAGTTGGATATGCATGTCTCAATCACAGGGGCATATGATGTACACAGGCAGTGCAACAATGGCTATGAACAGTTTGCCAGCAGTCACTACATGGTATCATTGCATGGGAAGTAAACCTAGTTGGAATGCACTGTTACTGCACTGTACCAGTTCAGTGCATGTAACTACACACTTTGGGGTGTGACAACTACTCAGTGGGCATGCTAGCCAGTGGTATGCACACTGAAAGCCCTGCTAGTCAGACAACATGCACAATTAGTGAGGCAGTGGACAGCACACTCACCTGCTCCCCTGGTTTCCCATACAGCTTGCTGTACTGTGGAAGGAGGCTGTCCAGCAGGGCCTGGTTCTCCTCAAGGCTGAAGGCTGGGGCTCTCTCCACAGTACGTGCCATTGCAGGAGCCAGAGGATGCATAAACAGCAGCAGTGTTGGTGGCAGATGTCGTCCTGGAGCATGTAGTGCAGGCAAGTGAGCTCTCAGGGAAACAGCCAGCATTATATGTGTGCTGCAGAGGCAGATACTGTCCCATGTGTCCAAAGTGATAGGTCCAAGTCGTTTGCATCTTCTGAATCTGACCAATCCATGGAATAGCAGCACTAATACACGCCCACAGCATCCTTCAAATCTTCAACTTCATGACACCCATGATTTTTCAACATTGTTGTGGCTGGCCAACTGAATTCACTGCATCAGACTCGTTGGAGCTTCGAAAACGCGTCCGTTGCCATGCCAGGCCCCTGCCAATGTGTGCGCACCGTTCGGTCCACTGCTGTACAACGCGTATTTCGGGATACAACTCGTACCCGCTCACATACAATGCAATGGGCCGGCCGGGCACACCGATCGGTCCATTGCTGTTCAACGCGTACCCGGGATACAATGCGTACCCGCTCACATACAATGCAATGGGCCGGCCGGGCACACCGATCGGTCCATTGCTGTACAACGCGTACCCGGGATACAACGCGTACCCGCTCACATGCAATGCAATGGGCAGGCCGGGCACACCGATCGGTCCATTGCTGTTCAACGCGTACCCGGGATACAACGCGTACCCGCTCACATGCAATGCAATGGGCCGGCCGGGCACACCGATCGGTCCATTGCTGTACAACGCATACCCGGGATACAACGCGTACCCGCTCACATGCAATGCAATGGGCCGGCCGGGCACACCGATCGGTCCATTGCTGTTCAACGCGTACCCGGGATACAACGCGTACCTGCTCACATACAATGCAATGGGCCGGCCGGGCACACCGATCGGTCCATTGCTGTACAACGCGTACCCGGGATACAACACGTACCCGCTCACATTCAATGCAATGGGCCGACCGGGCACACCGATTGGTCCATTGCTGTTCAACGCGTACCCGGGATACAACGCGTACCCGCTCACATACAATGCAATGGGCTGGCCGGGCACACCGATCGGTCCATTGCTGTACAACGCGTACCCGGTATACAACGCGTACCCGCTCACATACAATGCAATGGGCTGGCCGGGCACACCGATCGGTCCATTGCTGTACAACGCGTACCCGGGATACAACGCGTACCCGCTCACATACAATGCAATGGGCCGGCCGGGCACACCGATCGCTACATTGCTGTTCAACGCGTCCCTGGACAGGTCACACGCATATGTCACCATGCTGGTCACTGGTGAACCTATGCCAGCCACATATACTTTCCAGGGACTCAGGGGCACACCTACAACACCACACCCAGTCCACACTGTATCTAAGGCATGTGTGGCAGCATAACCTTATCTGTGTATGGGGGTGAACATGTGGTTTTGGGGTGGCATTTGGGGGCAGACACACCCAGGCTGTGCACGTGTTCATGGGGACAGGGTCCTTTGTGTGTTGTGCACCTGACCACTGTGGTGTGCAACTTTTCATTTATGAGCATGTGTCATGGTCACATTTCCAGGTTGTGTATGTGTATGACATGTCACATACCCCCAGGCTCACATGTGGGAAGGCATGTACGTCACAGGATGGCCCATTGCCACAATAGTGATGTCCCTCCGCAGTCTGTGTGCATGTTGTGTTTCACATGTCTCTGACTCCATGTGCACAATGGGAGACAGTCTCCACATCCACGTGGTTTGTGCATGAACTTTGATGTTGTGTGTGTGTGTGTGTGTGTCACAGACATCCATGTCTGTCCTGCAGAGGCTACAGGGGCCACTACCTGTGGGTGTCATGTTAGTTTTTCTGACGTGTACATGATACGCAAAGTCATGCCAGTGTCCATGTGGCAAGACAGGGTCCCTGGGAATCTACCTGTCAAGGAGCTGTGATGCCTGTGGAGCATCTGTCCAGACATGTCACTGTGGTATGTGTGTGGAACGTGAGAGCAGTAAATGGGTACTGTGACACAGCCTAATGGTTTCCCATAGCACACCCTGGAACCTGTTGTCAACACTTGTTGAACAGAGATGTTAGATGATGTCCATGTAGGTGCCATATATGTCCAAACAGAATGACACACACATCAAGTACTTGTGTTTGTTAATGATGTATCATGTGAAATTGAGTATGGTGAACGGCACATAGTTGGGGTGACTGACAATCTTGCTTTCTTCACCTATGCACTGCAGGGCTCCTGCTGTCCATCGACCATTCCCAGACCTGGCAACGATGGTGGAACGTGACAGCATCCGACGGTACCGCTTCACCAGGCAGCTGATTGAGGATTTGGCAGTGCGGTTGGACCCACATTTGCAGCCTGGCCGTCCGTATCCTACAGCGCTGACCCCCAAGGTGAAGGTGATGGCAGCCCTACACTTCTTTGCCACTGGTACCTTTCAACACACTGTGGCGACTGCCGGTGGGATGTCACAGACTATGTTCAGCCGTGTGCTACGCGATGTTTTGGGGGCAATGTTGATATACCTGAACCAGTACATCTATTTCCCAACACATCAACGACTCACTGACGTCAAGAGTGACTTCTATGCCCTGGGGAGGATGCCACATGTAATTGGCTCCATTGATGGGACACATGTGGCTTTGATACCACCACAGGCACATGAGCAGGCATACCGGAACCGTAAACATTACCATTCGATCAATGCTCTGGTGGTATGTCTTGCAGATATGACCATCACACATGTGTGTGCCCATTTCCCCGGTTCGGCACACGATGCCTACGTGATGAGGAGTAGTCGCATCCCGAGGATGATGTCACAGATGCCGAACCAGCGTGCCTGGCTTGTTGGTGTGTACTGACTTTGTACCATTGTGTGTGTTCTGCTATGTTGTTTTCCGCACACATTTTCAAATCGGCTAATGTGCAATTGTCTGTCTGTAGGTGACTCGGGATACCCCAACATGCCGTGGTTGCTGACACCCCTCAGGAACCCTGTGACACCAGCCCAGATGCGCTACAATGAGGCACATGGTCGGATGAGGAGGGTGATTGAGCGGACCTTTGGTCTCCTGAAGAGCCGCTTCTGCTGCCTGGACAAGACAGGAGGGGCCCTCCCATATGCCCCAGCAAAGGTGTGCAAGATTGTCATCGTCTGCTGCATGCTACACAACCTGGCAGTGCGGAAGGAGTTGCCTCTCATCCTGGATGACGATGACCATTGTCCGCCACCTGTGGAAGATCCTGGCCTGGGTCACGATGCCAGTGAAGATGATGATGGTGATGTCCGCACACAGCTCATCACCAACTTCTTCAGCTGAATGTGAGTCTCCAGAGGGTTGTAATGTCAATGATTTGAGTTTGCATGATATGTGTGTGTGGTGCTCTGTTGCTGTTTGAGTGTGGCCATGTGCTACTTGACTGGATGCGTGCAGCGATGTGTCCTTGCAGGTGGTCTGTACTGCCCAACAGTGTTGACATGCTAACTTGGTTTTGTGTAGTTTTCTCGTGACATGTATTAGACATGAGTATTGCCGTTCTGTGCTGTTCTTCAGTGGTTTTGACTGTGTGTCATGTCTGTCCTTCACAGGGTGCTGCCGGAGTTGTTTGATCAACTTGGATCCCACGAATCCATGAATCAACTTGCAAGGTGGAAGCAGTCGTTTCCCTACAGGTGATGTGCCACACACCCCTGGACTTTCTATCTTCTGCACTTTTTGACTTTGTGGCCACAGCCAGGTTGGATTAGCTAGCATTTGTAGTGGAAACAACATGTTGCAAATGTGTAATAAACCTGTGCTTCACTTTGGGATGTGCGTTGTCTGTGGTCACACATCTGACTGACATTTGCTTACTGCACCTGTAGTCTAGTTGACAGACTGTGAATAGGTGGCGTGTCTGTGCATTCCACTGTATTTAGTTGCAACATCAGTATAGGTGATTAGTCTGATGGCCCTGGTGTGTATGTGTTGTGTGGCCCTAGTGGTGTGTCTCCCTCATATGTGTCACGTCGCCATGACTGACATGACGGTGTTGGACTTGCTGTAGCAGTTAGCATGCACAGTGTCATTTTTCTGATCACCATCTCCATGACAGAGAGCACGTTGGAATCACAACAGAGGCAGATATGGTGTATTGGTGAGTTTATTTACAAACAGGTGTGAGAATGGTGCACAGGATGGTGGGTGCTGTACATAGAAATTGGAATCCAAAGTTCCCATGTGATTTGGAAGTCTTGGTAGCTGAAATGTCCAGAGTAAAGTCCACTGTCATCTGATGAATTTGGCCAACTAGAGCTCCCCATGTCATGTGGGAGAGTTGGGTTGGCTTCGACAGGACGTGCAGTTTGCACACAGAGGAAAAGTTCCAGAACAGGTGTTGGCTTCCTGGGGGATGTAGATGGCAATCGGCCTCTCAGTTTGGCCTCCTCGGACGGCCCCTCTTCTTGGGGGGGACCCTCAGGTGCAGGCTGCGGCGGTGCAGGGGACTCTCTGCCAGAGTCCTCCTCCCTCCCTGTGGCATTTGCAGTTGTTTCAGCAGCAGATGTTGTGGGCTCACAGGGAGGTGTGGCCATGTTGGTGCTGATCTGGCGGAGGCATGTCAGTATGTCCCTATGCACCGCTGTCAGTTGTTCCAATGTGTCCCACTTGGACTCCATGCCAGACATGTGTGTCTCGACACGTGACATGTGTGTCTCGACACGGGACATGTGGGAGTCCAAGCGGGCATGATGGGCAGCCTGCTGCTGTTGTATGTCCTTGAGGATCCCCACTACCTGGCTGACCTCTCCGGTGCTAGTCTGGTACGCATCCGCGATGCTTGCCAGTTGTGGGTCATCATGCAGTCCAGACCCCTCTGCAAAGAGCGACCTATGTCTACCACCCCTCCCACCACCCCTGGCGACACGTGCAGGACCTGCGGTGGCACGCACAGGTGACCGTGGGCCCACTTGGGTGTTGTTCCTGGGCTCGTTGTCACCAGCTCCAGTTTGGGTCTGGGTCCTTGCACTGTTGTTATCTGTGGTCCTTGGTCTGTCCGTGTTGGCAGGGGTGGCCTGTGTGTTGGCAGTTGTTGGAGGGGTGGGTGCAGGGGGTGCAGATGTTGGTCCTGCTGGTGCTGCATGATGACTCACACCGGAGGGCCAGCTGGTTCTTCGCCATCCGAGGAGTGCAGAGGCTGATCCACACCAGTGAGCTCAGTGTTCCCCGGAGCCTGGGACAGGGACTCCTCCTCGTCTGCTGCTGTGTCCCCATCATCACCTGTTTTGGGGAGAGACACAGATTGTATGTTATGTTTCTACTGGCATCAATTGTTCTAACACCTGGCAGTTGTGACTGTACCTCTGGATGTGGGCCTGGACATTGCATTCTCCTAAATTGTGACAGTCAGAGAGTGATATTGGTGTAGCACATTGTCCTGCCAACCTGTGGCATGTCAATGTGAATGTTGAGGTGTGTGCATGACCAGCATTGGTGGTATTTGCTTGCCATCCGGGCCTCCTTCTCCCCCAGCCCAGTTATCCCACCATGAAGCGTGCTTCCATTGCAGGGAGTGCAAGTTGTCTTTCAGGATGTCAGTCAGTGGTGTTCTGCTGTTGGTTGTTGCACAGTTCCCAGCAGGGCCTTGTGCTCCCCCAGCAGTACCCAGTGTCAGCCATCTTGTGAGTCCTTTTCCACTCCCTGTGATGTGAGCATGGTTCAGGGTGGTGTTGATGGGCCGATTGTGAGGCTGACCAACATCTGTGACTACCACTCCCATCATGCTGTTGCCTACACCCCCTTCCCAGCATGCCCATACTTCCTTCCTTTTGAGTGGACTTCACTGTGTGTGAGTGTGACAGCAATGGCAAGATGTCTGGCAGTGTGATCCTGTTGTTTGTTGGTGCCCAGTTCCCAGCAGGGCCTTGTGCTCCCCACAGCTGTGGCCCGTGTCAGACATCTTTGAAGTGGCTTTTGACTCCCTGTGAGGTGTGCATGCTTCAGTGCTAACTTGCTGGGCCATGTGGGTGTGAGATGTTGATCTGTGACTACCACTCCCATCATGTTATTGCCTCCACCCCCCTTCCCAGCATGCCCATCCTTCCTTCCTTTTGACTCTGCTTCCCTGTGGGGTGGGGTGCCTGTGCTGACAGGATGGCTGGGAGTGTTGTCCTGGCAGTTGTTTGGCTACAAGTCCCAAGAGTGTCCCTGTGCTTCACACAGCATAACCCAGGGTGGTGGTTCTTTGTGGGATCTTCAGTTAGGATGTGAGGCATTGCATTCTTCCAGGTGGGTTATGTGGAGTTAGTGTTGAGGGGGTGTGTGAGTGGAGGTGCTTGTAACTATGGTCAGTGCTGTGAGTCCTCCTTCCCACCCAGCCAGATATCCCACCATGGAACGTGCTTCCATTGCAGGGAGTGCAAGTTGTCTTTCAGGATGTCAGTCAGTGGTGTCCTGCTGTTGGTTGTTGCACAGTTCCCAGCAGGGCCTTGTGCTCCCCCAGCAGTACCCAGTGTCAGCCATCTTGTGAGTCCTTTTCCACTCCCTGTGATGTGAGCATGGTTCAGGGTGGTGTTGATGGGCCAATTGTGAGGCTGACCAATATCTGTGACTACCACTCCCATCATGCTATTGCCTACACCCCCTTCCCAGCATGCCCATACTTCCTTCCTTTTGAGTGGAGTTCACTGTGTGTGAGTGTGACAGCAATGGCAAGATGGCTGACAGTGTGGTCCTGTTGTTTGTTGGTGCCCAGTTCCCATCAGGGCCTTGTGCTCCCCACAGCAGTACCCAGTGTCAGCCATCTTGTCAGTTGTTTTCCACTCCCTGTGATGTGAGCATGGTTCAGGGTGGTGTTGATGGGCCAATTGTGAGGCTGACCAATATCTGTGACTACCACTCCCATCATGCTATTGCCTACACCCCCTTCCCAGCATGCCCATACTTCCTTCCTTTTGAGTGGACTTCACTGTGTGTGAGTGTGACAGCAATGGCAAGATGGCTGACAGTGTGGTCCTGTTGTTTGTTGGTGCCCAGTTCCCATCAGGGCCTTGTGCTCCCCACAGCAGTACCCAGTGTCAGCCATCTTGTCAGTTGTTTTCCACTCCCTGTGATGTGAGCATGGTTCAGAGTGGTGTTGATGGGCCAATTGTGGGTGTGACCAATATCTGTGACTACCACTCCCATCATGCTATTGGCTACACTGACTTGACCAGCATACACAGAATTCCTTCCTTTCAGTGAGCTTCCCTGTGAGGTGGTGTTCTAGTTGTGTTTAAATATCTGGGAGTGTTTGTTGTTTCTATTTGTGCCACTGCCTTGCTGTATTTGTTGTTAGGTTTGTACATGTCATGACACAGTTACATATCACTATGAGATGGGAGGTATTGTGTTTGTCTGACTAGCATTCACATCTTGGGATGAATATCTTTTGGTTGCTGTGTATTTGCTAAGGGTGCATGGTTTGCCTATCCCCTTGACTGTGATGTGTGTGTGTTGTCACACCATATTGTGTATATTAGTTGTGTACTCACCAGGCTCTGGGATGTCTGTTAGTCCGTATACGCTCACTGGTGGTAGGATGGCCCGCACCTTCTCCTCCCAGGGCCTGAGGTATACTGGTTTTTGCAGGAGGGCGACTGCCGGTGTGCTGGCTGAGGAGGTAGTCCTTTTTGAGTAGGTCCCGGACCCTCCTGCGCACATCATACCACCTGTTCTGGATGTCTTCCTTTGTGCGCAAACATGGTGATTGTGCGTTCACCCTGTCGACAATCCTCGCGCAGCGTGAGACACGTGGTTAGTTACCGCGAGTGTGGGGGGAAGGTTGTACTGCTGCTAAAATTGCCTATTTTGCACATGAATTTGGATGCTGATTTTTAAAAAAACTTATTTTAAACTGTCATTCTGTGTCACTTTATTCTTAGCATTTCTGTGATAGCGCTTGAACCCGGTGGTGCCCGCCTGTTAGAGCGAGCCCACGGTGATTCGGGTCAGCGCTCTAGCTTCTTTCCTGCTTCCGGGTACTTAAACTCACGCTGACGCGACCGCGCAGCGTGAGACACGTGGTTAGTTACCGCGAGTGTGGGGGGAAGGTTGTACTGCTGCTAAAATTGCCTATTTTGCACATGAATTTGGATGCTGATTTTTTAAAAAACTTATTTTAAACTGTCATTCTGTGTCACTTTATTCTTAGCATTTCTGTGATAGCGCTTGAACCCGGTGGTGCCCGCCTGTTAGAGCGAGCCCACGGTGATTCGGGTCAGCGCTCTAGCTTCTTTCCTGCTTCCGGGTACTTAAACTCACGCTGACGCGACCGTGCAGCGGGCGCGCCGGCGGCGCGCCAAAGGCAAGCCCGTCTGCGCCCGTCCGCGCATCGTCTGCGCACAGCGCCAGCCATTCTGCCCAAATAAATTCTCTAGACAAAGGTCAAAGGGGCATTTCCTACACAAGCAGGGAGCTGCGAGAAATTGGAGAGTCTGGAGTGTTGGCAAAGGAGGTTTCACGGCCGAGGAGGCAGGAAAAGCAGATTGAAAAAGTTAGGCTTGTGTGTGGTATGCTCAATGTTAGATCACTGCACAAACATGGGGTAGAGGTTCAATTACTTATAGATACTTATAAACTGGAGGTCCTTTTTATG
Source organism: Calotriton arnoldi (assembly GCA_963921515.1). Classification (NCBI taxonomy): domain Eukaryota; kingdom Metazoa; phylum Chordata; class Amphibia; order Caudata; family Salamandridae; genus Calotriton; species Calotriton arnoldi. The sequence goes on from CAWUFW010001245.1 coordinate 2,232,937, forward strand.
ACCGAAACCTGGACACAACCTGGGTCAGATGTGGAGGTGGGGCTAAGTTGCCCTCCAGGATACAAGGCAATACATAAACCTAGGCAGACTGGGAAAGGTGGAGGGGTTGGTATCTTTTTCAAAGATAAATGGGACTTCATTTCAGTCGATATTGATGAAGTGAGTGGCTCTGAACTTTTAGGTTTTGCCCTTCGGGATTCCAAGGGGCATGTAGTGACGGGTATTGTCTGCTATAGACCACCTGGAGTAGCTAGTCCCCAACAGCAAAGCGCTTTGGCAGATGTTCTGAGCAATATGGCGCTAACCCACTCAAGACCTCTCTTTCTAGGAGATTTCAATTTATGGCTCAATGGAAGCCTAGATTCTGGATATTATAATCTCCTTCAGACATGTGGAAATATGAACATGGTACAGTGGGTCAGAGAACCTACACATAGAGGGGGACATGTACTGGATTTGATCTTTGCTGACAAAGATTTAATTGAGATCGGTACAGTCCTGCCGGTAGATTGGACTGACCATTATCTAGTACAATTCAGAATTGTCTGCCCGAAACCTAGCATAGCTATTTCGATGAAAAACAAGACTTTTAGAGGCGGAGACTGGAGAAGACTCGCCGATGTAACAATGCTATTACCTGAGTCCTATACTCACGGGACGTTTGATGCAGGTAAACAGGTGGACGAAAACTATTTGAATTTTTGTAATCAAATCACTACACAACTTGACCAGTTAGCACCCCTAAAAACTATCAAAAAAAGGGATAGACCTTCAGCCCCCTGGTATAATGATAATCTAAAACATTTGAAAAAGGATTGTAAGTTGGCAGAAAGGAGTTGGAGGAAAACTTACATAGGTGAGGATAAAAAAATTTGGAAGGAAACGATATCTATTTACAAAAAAGAAGTATCTACAGCAAAAGCTGAATACTTTGCTGATATTATTCTGAAATCTTCTAATAGCGCTAAGAGCATTTTTAAAATAGTAAATGATATCACTAATCCTACCTGCACAAAAGGAAATTTCCCCAACACAGACTCTCTGTGATGGGCTAGCTATGTTTTTGAAGAAAAGATTAGCAAAATCATTAAAGGGTTACAATCTAGTAGTGTACCCACACAGGATACTCAGAATGGGATATCTAAGAATCACTGTATTTCCCAGGAACATGAGTGGGAAATAACAGAGACCGCAGATAGTCTTGATCATTTTTCAACACTACAAGTGGATGATTTTAATAAACTAGCTGTAAGTGTGTCTTCAGGTTCTCCTTTGGACCCATTACCACATAAATTATGGAAAACCTCAGGAGTTAAACTTCTCCCGGCACTTAGGCTGATTTGTATGCAATCTCTGGAGAGTGGAATGGTACCAGTAAGTTGGAAAAAGCACTGATCACACCACTCTTAAAAAAGATTCATTAGATCCAGCATGCCCGAAGAATTACAGGCCTATTTCATTGCTGCCTTACCCAGTGAAGATCATCGAAAAATTGGTCAGTAGGGAACTTTCTCAGTTCCTAGAAGCCAATGATAAACTGGAGGATGTGCAGTTTGGCTTTCGTCCTGGACATGGGACAGAGACTGCCTTGGTGACCGTATTAGATGATCTTCGAATGCGGGCGGACAGGGGACAAGCCTCCATCTTGATTTTGTTGGACCTGTCCGCCGCATTTGATACGGTTAACCATGCGGTACTCTTGGACAGGCTTGCTAGAGTAGGTGTGAGTGGATTGGCACTGAAGTGGTTTCAATCCTACCTCTCAGACAGAGAACAGGCGGTTGCTCTCCCCCCTATCAATCCATGTATAGGAAAGTTCTACATGGGGTACCACAGGGATCTGCAATCAGCCCTATCTTGTTTAATATCTACATGAAGCCTCTTGTGGCTGTTATTAAGTCACATAACATTAGTCTAGTGAACTATGCTGATGATACCCAGTTGATTTTATCTCTGGAAGGCTGTCAGGCAACTTCACTTGAAAAATGTCATAATTGTATGCAAGATACGGCTCTCTGGCTTCAAAATAACTATTTGCAATTTAATGGGGAGAAAACTGAGATTCTGTGCTGTTCAGTGGGGAAGGTTCCTTATTCACTACCCACGGGGTTTTGGCCACTACCAGTGACAGCCCCTTTGACCCCGACAAATGTAGTTCGTAACCTAGGGATCAGTTTTGATTGTAAATTAAGCCTCGAGTCCCAAGTGAATCAGACAGTTGGGAAATGCTTTGCTCTGATGAGGGTGCTACGAAGAATTCTCCCATTGTTGCCTAAGCATACTAGGCCACTGATAGTGAGAAGTATTATCCTTAGCCAACTGGATTATTGTAACGCTCTACTGCTGGAGTCTCCTAAATATTTGATGGAGAAACTCCAGAGAATTCAGTCAATGGCAGCCAAGCTGGCACTTATGAGATCTCGCCAGTCTTCTTTATCTCAGGCCCTGGCTGAGCTCCACTGGCTTCCAGTTGTACAGAGGGTGCAATTTAAATCAATGTGCATAGTTTTTAAAGCTTTATATGGCATTGGGCCCAAGCCCTTACAGAGCAGATTTGAATGGTATGCTCCTTCACGCAATCTTCGTTCCTCTTCAGCAAAACTGGTGAGAGTGCCTAGGTTCAGAAAAGTTAGATCTGGTGGAAGAGCTTTCTGCGTTGCAGCAGCTTCGGCGTGGAACAAACTACCAACTGAACTTAGACAGATAGATGATCTATTGCCATTCAGAAAGAAACTGAAGACCTGGCTCTTTCCAAGGTTATAATTTAGTGGTTTTTTTCAACTGCTATCATACTCTAAGATAACTGACCTATGTGCTCAAGCGCCAGGATACCCGTGGGGTCGCAGTGCGCTCTATAAATTTTATATACAATACAATACAATACACATCTTGGTTTTCTGCGACATGGAGGTCTGTTGTACCAATGTACCAAACAACTGTGGCTCTACCCTCAGGATCTCGTCTACCAGGACTTCCAATTCACTATCTAGGAACTTATGGTTCTTCTTTGGGGGCATGGTGATGGGTGGTGGTGGTGATTGATGTGTGTGTGTGTGCAAGTGGGGGGGTGTGAGTGTAGGTTTAGCTGGGTGTGTGTGAGGGTGCTATTTGTAGGTGTGGTAATGGTGTGTGGCTTGTGTGATGTATGAGCTGTGAGTGTGTCTGTGGTTGCTGTGTGATGGTGTTGTGTGCTGGCAGGTCAGTGGAATTTGCAAAGGATCATGGTAGGGATTTGTGGCCTTTATGTAGGTGGAGTTGGAGGTGTGTCCTTGTTCCATTTTTTTTTCCTCCCTATATTTATTGGCTTTGTGGTTGCTTGTTTGGCCCTTTTTTTCTAATTTTTCCTTGGTGTTTTTGGTGCATGTAGGAGTCGTTCTTGTGTCCGAGTAGGATGCTGCAGTTGTCTGGCGCGATCTTGTCCGACTCGTTCCCACTGTGTGTCAGCTAGGTTTCATATGCGGCGTACGAGTCGGTCGCGTAGTATTGGGTTGCTTCGGCTGGGTTTTGTATGCGTGTCGGTCGTACGGCTTGTGCTCCGGGCGAGTCGGTCGTGTTTTGCATGCACAGCATCGTACTACGCGGGTCGGAGTTCGCGGGTACGTTTCGTTCGGGTTCAATCCGGGTGCGTGTCGGTCGGTTCATTACGCGTGATTTCCCGGCAGGATGGCTTGTTTCCGTCCGGCTCGGTCGGTCGTTTTGTATTCCGTCCGAGTCGGTCGGGTTTCACATGCATTTCATCGTACTACCAGGGTCGTACGGCGCCGGTACGTGTCGGTCTGACTTTATTCCCGGACCGAGTCAGTCGGTACGTTTTCCGGCCCGAATCGGAATCGGCCCCTTATTAGTGTATTGTTTTCATATTATTTTATGCTCCTTGCAAAAATAAACTGCTTAATCCCGCACCAGAGTTAAAAACGAAAATATCAGCTGCTGTGATGTCTTGAACAATTATTCATCGCACGCTTTCTGACTCATAGCTCTCTGCATGTGTTGGAACGCTGTGCAGTTGACAAGCAGTCTCCGGGCAGGCAATCTGTGTGGAGTAAAAAGAAAACAATCTCTGATTTTTTTCACATCAATCTTCTGTAATTTGAAGCTTTGGATTATTTTATAGATATTTATAACATTTTTGCCATATTTGATGATAAAAACATGTTTTTGCTCATGTATCCTGTCAACGTTTTGTGACATTCATGTTAATGTGAATACAATATGTATTACATTCTTCCTGAGGACAGTTCACCTAATCTTCAAAGATTAATTGCATGTGTAGCCTTATTATCAATCGTGGGGTATCTAAAAAGCAGGATGATGAATGCACATGTTTTGCCAAACCCTTTGGTCAAAAGCATGTCTTCTTGATGTTATTAACAGATGCTTTTAGACATATAGATTGGTCCAGTGCTTAATTTGTCCAAAAAAAAAGATAAGTGCCAGGGCCCTCATCAGGAGGCCACTGCAGCTTGCACCACCCATTGCCCCTACCGGCACTGCCAATGACAGCAGCAACACAACTGTTAACCCCCACACTCGTACAAGTGTGCCAATTCCGGCTATTCCAGGCACTCAAACCTATAATTTTTAACAAGTACTGAATTAATGAACTACTGTTTTTGTGCTCATCTCTAAATCAGACAATCAGCACCACCATGTGGCAGACTGTCTAAAGTGCAAGTGTTGACAATACTGTCAAAAGTGCCGGTGTTGACAATTAAGTGCTGGTGCCGAGCACTAGAATCCACCGGCTCAAATTAAGCACTGGATGGGCCCTGCCAACTCCTATTTCCACCTCTAAATCCGGAATTGAGAGCAGTAGTAGCAAAGACAACTTCATTTCTTTGGAGTAAAACATCTGAGACAACCGAAACCTCTAAGGGATGGAGGTAGATTAACCAACTGGCCAAGGCCTAAAGAACTGCTAGACTGAAGTGCAGGAGGACTGGGAGTTTTCTGGAGTGTGTAACAAGCAGAAGAGCGATGTTCTGATCATGGTGATAGCTGTCCAGTCTCCTTTTGGATGTTGAAGGAGGCCTATGACCTAGAAGAGGAAAGGAACAGGAAGTGATTCCCTTCCATGATGGATTGGGAATGAATTATATTCAGATATTTTCAGATATTAACATAAGGCTAATTCCCCCAAAAAATTCCTGGCATGGATTATTACCTGTTAAAGATGAGACCTAGTATTCAATTCCTAAGGCAGAGGAGCAGAAGCACCAGGTGGAACTTGGTGCTTTCCCAAGCACCACATCCCACTAGCCCAGCTTTCCATTGGTTCTGGCTTTGCAGAAGACACGTGCACGTGTTCTGTAGGAGTGAAATTGAATCTATGCTTATAACCCAGACTAGATATTGTGATAGTGAGACATAACAGAGAAGTGGCCAATGCAAGAAAAAATGGCCAGTGCAAGAAATAAAAAACTTTCTAACAGAGGCAATAAGGAGGGGATGACTATGAAAACTGAGAGAGAGAGAGAGAAGCAGGTAGAGCTGGGAACACAGATGTCTCTGCACCAAACACTCTGACTGTCTGTGCCCTGAACACAGATCCCACCCTGTAAATGAAGGGGCTGACACCTTTTATGGATGCCAACTAACCCACTTCAGCCATTCCTGTCTTTTTCAACCAACACGTTGCACTCCTCGTTGTACTTTCTATTTTCTTATAAATACAGCCCTAAGGGATGGCACTTACCAAGAACTTTTAGCTACAAATCAAAGACTGGTTAAAACTTTAATAAAAGAGTTAGAGCATTTAGCAGCTATGGGTTGGATAAGCGTGATACATAGATGTGGAACTGGAGCTCTTAGAAGCTTCTTGAGGACAAAAACAGTAAAGTAATGATGAGGGAGATTGCTACGTTACAAAGAAGGCGTTTATCAGAAAGTATGCATGGTAAGTCTTTGTTATTCCAAATTCATGTTTGTATCACTGTTTCCAACCAGGAGCAACCTTTGTTTTTGTAGGCTATGGATGTTTTTTGGTTTAATTTGGCGTGCTCTTAACTATGACCCTGCAAAATGAATGGTCTAAGTAGTAAAGAAATCTGTTGTTGCTTGTGGGAGAGATAATGGCCAGCTGGGGAGGAGAAAATTCAGGTGAGAAATGCAAGAGGCTCAGCGTGTACTTACGAAGACAAGGTTTGAGTCCAGAAGTCCTCCATCACTCGCTCCAGAAGTCCTCGCTCACCAACTGCCAAAGTAGGAATAGCTGTTCATTTCTACTACTTTAGTGCAGATTCATGGGTGCAGGTCCATGCTCAACCATTTTCGGTACCCAAGCAAAAACTAGTATGTATTTTTCTAACTCACCAATGGCGCTACAGTAGGTCTGCCTGTCACAACCTTTCCCAAAGCTGCAGGGTTTTCTTCTCCATTTGATGAATAACATAAATATATTTCTTCCTTTGATTAACGTAGTTTTATATAGCGGTTCGCACGGCACTTTTGCTGCTTCAAAGCACTATAAATAACATGTTATTATTACCTAATTTCATGGTCCTCAGTTTCACAACCTTCAGAAGGATGGTGTCTGAGTCGGACTTGGATTCGAAATCCTGACCTGGCAAATACCACCTGCTTCATTGAAGAAGGTTCAGCTCACTGAGACATCCTGTGGTACTGACAGGGGAAGCAAGGCTCTGTCCCTCCCTGCAGGGTCAATTACCGCTCCTCTGTTTGTTGACTTGCACACGTGGTCAGAAGAATATCTGGAGCGTGGAACACGTCTCCGCGGTTCGTAAAACTAAGCATTGGCTAGTCCCAGAAGCTAGAATGAAATTTTAATTGACATGTAAAACACACAGCTATTATCAGAAGCCGAGTTTCATTTGTTGAACAGCTGAAAATTCCATGAGCACAGAAGCGCCTTCGGGCTTTGATACCTTTATATTGGAACTAAAGATGTTAAAATTCTCAAACAAGGACGTCTTTCTTCAGAGCAGTTGTAAATGCCTTTAACAGTCCTTCGCCAGACCTACGTACTTTACTGTATAACCCTAATGCGTGTGTTTTAAGTAAAGCATTCTGCATTGTTTGCTTGTTTGCAGCGCCTTGAGACCCTCGATTGAGTAGTTGCGTTTTACCAACTCCTGATTGATTGATTGATTGATTGTGAATGTTCAGAAACCATCTATGTATACCTCGGTTACTGGAAATGAAAAAGTAAGCTAATTTTCATAAAAAAACATCTAGTGGTGCAAGCTTAAATAGTGCAGAAGGTGCAGTGGGACTGCGACCCACCAGTGCTAGGCGCCTATTTTAACCTTTCTTTTTTTTACTACCCAGCAGCAGGGAGGCACAGCCCATTTCCCCTGCTTGCCAAAGGGGCCATGGCACATTTGTGTGCCACCTGGAACACCAGGGCACCCTAATTCTGTTTTGTATTTAAATACAGTTTTATCCACACCTCATCGAGCAATGAATGACTCAGTCATCAAATTAAGGGAGTAAGAAGTTGGCTAGTCGCACCAATTCCAAGAAGCACGTGCAATCAGCGAAAGCAACTTAAGGAAAGGGCCAAGTGGCAGGTGGAAAGTGATTGCACACTAATCAACAGCATTGAAGGACTGTGAGCCAGGTAGGTGAGCACCTCCTGAAACATGGAAACACTCACCCGCGAAGGAATACATACTCAGTGAAAAAGCAGGGACAAAATGTAACTATGCTTAAAGCATATGTACAGTACCAGTGGCTGTATCCCGATCAAGCCGAGCACTTGTTATTTGTTTCTGAGGTGTCTAAAGAATATACACATAATTTGGAATTTTTCAGAGTTACTGTAGAAACTTTAGACAGAACAAAGTTGCCTCTCTCTGCTTCCGACTTCTTCTATCTAAAGTTCCTGCATTAAGGGCCAGATGTACAACCATTCCATTTTGCGAGCCACAAAGTGCAAATTTTCGTGACTCACAATTTGCGACTCGCAAAATAGAATGTACAACAGTGTCTCAGACACTGTTTGTGATTCCTAATGGAGTCACTAAAGACCTACCTCATTAATATTAATGAGGATAGGTCACAATTTGCGACCCCTTAGGAAACTCACATATCACAGGGATGGTAGCTTGCTGGGTACAGCAGACCACCATGTCTGTGTTTGCTTTTTAAATAAAGCAAAGTTGTTATTTTTTCAAATGCAGCCCATATTCCTTAAAGGACAACGGGCTGCATTTAAAAGAAAAACATTTTAAGTTTTCTTTTCATTTTTTAAGGGCAGGCAGTGGTCAGATGGACCACTGCCTGCTCTTAAAAAAATATTTTCACAACCATTCAAAAAGGGGAAGGGACCCCTTGCCAGTTGCGACTGGCTTACCACCTACTTGAAGTAGGTGGTAACTGTGATTGTTTGTGATTGCATTTGCAAAACAATCGTACATACCAGTGGGACTCACTATTAGGAAGTGACGTCTTTGGCACACCGCTTCATAATAGCGACTTGCAAATCCTATTCTGCGAGTCGGTAATAGGTCACCGACTCAAAAAATAAGGTTTGTGCATATTACAACCCTTTTTAAAGGTCGCAAATGGCCCACTTTTTCATTTGCGACTGATAAAAATGGTCGTACATCTGTCCTTAAGTAAGAGAAATTTCACCTCAGAAGCAAAAGCATGCTTCTGTGATCTGCACAGTATTATGTGTAATACTACGACTTTCCTGTACCTGCCTTTAGGGGCGCAATGATGGTCACAAGCTCCCAGTTTTTTAATTCAAAAATATCTCCACCAGTTCTGAAGAAAATCGAAAACTCAGATGCTTCTTCTTAATGAAGTTTATTGTGGCAAAGTGTTTTGGCTCATGTAGCCTTGTTCACCGCAAAAGTGCATGAGTCTTTCTTTTCAGAAGAGAAATGATTGACAATGCAGAATTTTTGAGTGAGTCGGGAGTAGCGAGCTATAAAAGTAGTAAAAGAGGCTTTAGAACTAAATCTATTTGCTATTGTGTAGTTATGGTTCAGCCTCACTTTCCATTAAAAAGGCATTTTTGATTTGCCGATAACTTCTGACATCATGGACGGATTTGCACTAGGTTCAACAAACACTTGGATATTCAGCTAAGGTTGGCATGCAAATTTCCCTACCGGTCAATGCAGGGGGAAAAATTAAGGGCAGGGAAAAAGGAAATGTGTTCACATTTAAGATGCTGTATGTAATTATGCGCATGCCTACAGCCAAAACCACTGAATGAATGTGCACCAAATGTAGCGTGAAAGTAGAGCTTTACTCAGAAAGTGTGCTTTTATTGGTTCGGTGTAAGTCAGTTTAGCAGTTTTAGAGATATAAGCATTCCAAAAAAATTCTGAAAAGTCTTTAAAGGGTGAACACTTTTATACATCTCGGCAGTTTGGGATTCATGGATCCTCTGAGAAGCCAGAAGAAAAACAAGCATTTGCAAGGCAATAGGTCTCTCATTTATGCGAGTTTAAGCTATTGGCATTGTAAGTGACAATGCCTATTATTTTTGTTTTTTAAAACATAGATAAAGGCATTGTCATTTACAATGCCAATAGCTTAAACTCGCGTAAATGCGAGACCTATTGCATTGCAAATGCTTGTTTAAGTTTAAAACTGAGCGCAGCGCCGCTTCAAGGACACCGCGCTCGGTTTCTTTCTTTTTTTTTTTTTTTTTAACTAGATGTTTTTTTATGAAGCGGGCACCGTGCTCATTATGAAAGTTAAAAATAAATAAATAAATAAACAGAGCGCGGTGTCCCTAAAGCAGGCGCCGCGCTCAGGATACAAATACAATAAAATAGCATCCGCCATTGTCCCCATAAGTGCCCATAAACAAAATAGTGCTGACCCCCTAGATAAAGCTGACCATGTAACGAGCCAAGTAAAAGGTCCAGTCATCATGGGCAGTTACAAATGGCGACAAGGCGGTAACAAGGAGGGACTAACAAGCCTCATAATGAATCGGAAGCCAGCATTTACCAAGGACAATGACACCAGCCAATGAAAAGTATGGGCGGAGAGAAGGCGAGGCTTGCACAGCATACTCGACTAATGCATGCCTCACAGAGCGAGCAGTGCATGTGCGCTGCCGCTAGGCTCGACCTAAAAAAGCAGTCTCAGTGGACAATGGAATCTTTTCTTTCAATGCACCCTTTCCGGAACCGTGGCTCTGTGTAATCTAATTGACTGCCACAAGAGGAAAAAATTCCCTTGCAGAGTCCGAATCAAGCAAGGTACATGCTTTGAATCACAAAACAAAAAAGGCCATATAAGGGGGCAGGTAGCCAAAGTAAGGAATCTAAGAAAGGGTCCCATCTTTTTCAAAAAAAATTTGTGAGAACCTAGGTTCCAGTTTACTGGAATAATGGTTTCCTAGCACATAAAATGATGGACAAGGACTGTGGAACAACAATGGTATCACGGTCCAAGCCATCATTCTGGGTGTTGTGGAACCACGGATCCAAGCAGCACAGGTTGCACCGTAAGTCGGGCTGTGTGCAATGAATGGCCAGAGAACAGGCTCTATAAGATTCCATTCTGCCTACTTCCTTCAACCTTGAGCAGTGGGGGTTGTCCACCTGAAACAGGTTGCAAACAAGGCTAGGCCAAGTCAGAAAGAAATATGGGCTGGAAAGTGCTGAGATTAATTGAAGCATATCACCCATTATATGGGTTTTCTTCAGTCTAATTCTACAAGCCAAACGTGTGCATTCATCTTCTCTCCAATGCTCAAACGAGAAATTATCTGCTAATTGCTTATCTATGCCTGTGCTTTACATTTTAAATGTGGGTGTAAAACAGAGGCCCGCCATTTTATTTTTAAGTCTTTTTATTGGTTTTCTGAGCCAGGCAACAAACATAGATTACAAGTCTAAGATATACAAAGATACATTGCACAGATAGTTAGGCTTCTGATTCAATAACTTATCGGAGGAACAAAATCTAGCACAGTAATGGTATGAGAGTAGAACCAGGACCGTACTACAGCTTCGTGTGGCGTGACTGTAGCAACTGGCCGGCAGGGAAGTAACTGGGACAATAGTGGGGATGGATTATGGAAGGGGACGGGCAGGAGGGGGAAGAGGGTCTAGTCCAGCGGATATTGTGTTGCGATAGTGGTAGTGGTGCAGTGCCTCGCTTAGTAGGGGATTGTGGTGAGGCCCGGTCATAGAAGCCCGCCATGATTCGGGCATTGGAGCAGTTTGCAATCAGGCGTGAAAGAGGGGACAAAGCATTGAACTTAATGTGGGAGTTCATTTTTAAAGAACATTGCTGGTGGATTAGTAGGACCCTACACACAGCAACATAGAGTTTCTTTGAGCTTGAAGAGGAGTTATATCACATCATGAAATTCCACCTCAGGAGTGACATATAAAACATTCATATAATTGCTCCATATGGCCAGCTTTACAATTTTTCTTTGGGGTGCAAAAGCGGGTCTATTTTAAGATTAAACTAAACAACTATTTTATGAGCATCTTCCTTAACGATTTCAAAGATGGCAACCCATTGTTTATCCGTGCATTCTCTTTTTGCTATCCAAAATAGCCTTCCTGTACAACGTCCTGATGCAAAGCATCACGGCAGTGGTGTTCGAATTATCAGGCTGATTTTTTAAGAACTCTTAAATTTATTCCTATTCATATTTGACTTCTGAAGTCTGAGAGAGGCTGCACCAAGTATACTATATTTTTTAAGTCCTGATTATCTGTTTGAACTCTTCCCTTTTTTGATAAGTGAAAGTGGGCACATAGGGAAGCAACTCCTCTTTCCCAGAAGATGCCACTTACATTGCACACTATTAACTGACTTTTAGTTGTCTTTTATATTTCAGTTTACAAGGTCTGTTTATTTCGCATTTCATGCACTTCATGTGATCCACCCAGTCAAGTATGCAGATATGTTCCAATAAAATAATATAATGTCTTTTATATTCCTATTCCACATTTCTGCTGTTGTAAATAGGAGAAGTTACTGTCACCTAATTCAATGGTAATCGCCTCACTGAACTCAAAAGGATGGAAGGCTGAGTCTACCTTTCTGGGATTTTAATGTGTAAGCTTCAAATAACGGTGGATGTCAGTAGCAGGCGTTAACTTACAGTGTCATCTTGTATGTTGTTACTTAAAACCGTAGTCTTTTTCAGTCATTTTTTACATCGTGGGGAACTAATGTAAATACAATAATAATCTGCACAATGTTTAATCTTTAAGCAATGCCATTGGGAAGTACTCAAAATTAAAATACAAATTGTACCAGATTTTATTTTTTATTACCCTCTTAACAAATGTTGAAATGCTGCCACATAGCGCAACGAAGTGGATCCATCTCGGCACCAGAAAATGCTTAAGAAAACAAATAAATAAATGTTATATTCCAGAAAAGGTGATGTTTCTTGTTATATGCTTTATCTATTTGACTTATTCCACGGATTCGTTGTTTAATTCCTCCCATGTCCTGGCTTGTTTTTTTTATCTCCTGGTAGCTTTGCATTCCCTTTCAGTATCTCAATTACATTCCTACTAATGTTTGGTTTTGTTTTATTTCATGTTATTTCCTTGTAGTGTTTAGCTTATGAGTGATCACAGGCTCTGCGATGACCTACATAGTTTTTGTTGTTTCTAACTGCGGTGCTCTTCATGGCCCCGGGCTTCTCTTTGGTAGCAGTCATGCGCTTCAGACTATTAAAGATTCATTCATTTGAGTTAACTTGGGTTTGTTTCATGGTAGTATTTCGCGCGCCTAAAGCACTGTCATTGTTTCCGTTGCAAGTCCTGTGCTGTACTACTCTCCCACACTACCCTTGCTTGAATCTTTTTAAATCAGCAATGCACAGTTATTGCAACACTGAAACAAATGTCATCCATAGCTACATTGTCTCTGTGATTGCCCCGACCTCAGCATGTGTTGTGCTTGATCTGTGTTGTGGTGTCATCTTGTATTTCTATGTTATGTTTTGCTGCCGCACTTTTACCTGTCCGAGCTTGCGCCCCAGGTAGAGGCTCTTATTTCCAGGTCTAGTTGCAGCATTAGTCGTCTTGCATCCCAGCAAGTAATTTTATCTGTCCCTTATTTAGGGTGTTGCTTGAATCCTATAAGGAACGAGCATTTGTAAATGCATTTTGTTTTGCCTATGTGATTAATAATACGTTTTTGTTTTTGTACGTTTTAGCTTGGTGAGCAGTTGTGCAATATAAGTTATTGAAACTTCGTAAAAGTATTTGCATTTTTCACACAATTATGGATTTGCTGCATTTGACTCATAATCCATCATCAAATGCATAATCTGCAGATTAAAAAAAAGTTTCTAGCCCAAACGGTTCAAAAGCTACTAACTACGCAGTGAGGAGCAGAGGAATGCCCTTTGCAAAGGTTGACTGGTCACCTTTCTGTTGCTTATTGCTATATTTGGGTGTTGAACCAGTACTAATGAGCTGGGACCTATGCCCAGACAATGCAAACAAGTGTAACAAGTGCTGGAGCTCAGCGCAAGTTTAGAGTTGGACACCTACCCCAGCAGGCACATGCATCCTTGCTACACCTCTGCATGATGCGTTTAAAGCACCCTCCATCAGACACCTGAAGAAAGCAAGGCTTGGAGAAAGAGTCTAATGGCTCGGACATGGCGTAACGGCCAGAGCTGCCAACTTTGGAGCTGGGGAACCCGGTTCGAGTCTCGGCATTGGCTCAACATCCTGTGATTCTGGGCAAATTACTTAATCTCCCCATGCCTACCAAAAAACATAATGTGTCATCGTGTAATGTAACTAGTGTTCAATAAAGGGTGCCAATACCTTCAAGTCCATCGCGCTGTCTGAAAAAACTAGAGTGCAACATTGCCCATAGGCACGTGTGCAACCTTTAGTAAATGTAAGCGCTAGCTTTTAAGGTATGTGCGATTTTGTTCCTTAGTGAATAAAAGGCCTAAATAAATGTGTGCTCACCCAAAAAGCTAGTATGTAAATATTTGCTGTATAAGTAAAAAAGCACGCTTTAAATGTGTGCAGTCTGGGAAATGAAATGAAATTTGTACTTGTAAAGCGCACCCATACCCCCAAAGGGGTGTCCAGGCGCTGTACGCATACCGCTGTGGAACCCTTCCTGGCTTTTCCCTGTGAAATGTCCACTCCTGGGCACCCCCAGGGTGAAGCCAGGCATCCCAGTGCTGTTGGGGCCGTTGTGGAGATTAAGCAAGCTATTGCCCAGAGTTGCAGAGTGGGACCCATGATTAGAATAGGCACCGAGGTGAGAATTATCAGGTCCGAGGAAATTGAGCCCAAGACCCGCCGAGGCGGGAATTGAATCCTGGTCCCGGGCCAGATCTCTGCATCAGGGTCTGCCGCTCTAACCAGTGAGCCACACTTCTCCACTGGGAAAGATAACTAAATGCTGTACTAAGCAATAAAAGATAAATAACAAGGGTAGCTAGTGAAATCTAAGTATTGATGTGTGACACGGTTGGGCTAAAACAGCATATTTTATTTTATTGGTATTTCTGTGTGGAAATTTTAAAATTAAAGTATTCACTGTATCGCTGTTTGTACCAAGCTCCTGCTGTTTTAATGTGCTGGTAATAACAACTACTCATTTGAGCGCTTTTACATGAACCCTAGTTCCGTTACACAAAGACACATTTGTTTTTGGTAGGTATGGGAAGATTAAGTAAATTGCCCAAATTTACAGGATGTAATGCTGACGCTGAAACATGAACTATTTCCGCTAGTTCCCAAGTCAGCAGGTGGACATGGCATTAATGTGCAACACGGTTTCGCTCAAAAATGAGCAAGCAATGAAAGTTATAAGCCGAAAGAGGTTAAAAGCCTAAAAAAAATGAAACGGATCAGAGAATTAAAGAAATGGAGACGACAGTGCTGCCAGGGAAAGTAAACAAAATGTGCAATATGGTTTAATGCAGCCAGGGAAAGTAATCTCCCCAAAAAGTTCAGCACAAAAGCGCATAAACACAGTACTTCAACCATAGGAACTGGTAAGAGCCCCTTTTAAGATATTTTGAATACAAGAGATTTCACGCTGTGTAGGCAAAACCTAAAATGTACCCTTTTGCTCCTTGTCTCTGAATAAATCACAGATGCACCAGCATAGAATAACCACTGTGGGGTCAGCTATTTTTACTTGCCATGCAATGGTACCTCACATCAGCATGAAAATAATTCTTCAAAGTGACTTTTTAGCCACACCCACTACACAATCAAAATGGCTCGACCCTGCTATTTCTGGATTAATCTTTAGAGAGAATCACTGAACATGATTCTGGAAGTTTCTGTTTCCTGAAGGATGGGAACAAACCTAGGACTGGAAGAAGCTATGGCTCTTTGATCTCCCACAGACAGAGGGGATGCTGGCCATAGTAGACTTGGTGGTCCCATTGAGTGGAAATTGTGATTTGACTTTGGAAGCCAGTTTTGAGGACCTTCAAATCATCAACACTCTATGAGTCGGAATCCCAGATCATATTTTTAAATGGTGTTTTTAATTATCAAAATAGGTTTCTGTGATATAATTTGAAGTTTCTTAGCAGTATGGACTGAAACTCTGAGTTGTCTCTCAGGCGCTCAGGGACACTCAGAAACTAGGACAAACTAAAACAAAGGGTTGATGTCCCATAATATATTTGATATATTATAGTGTTCTTATAGTGCCTCAAGAGTAGCCCTCTCAAAGTGCTATAAATCTACCTATGTTTGAGGTATTGCAATGCCGGACATCTCCTCCGACAACAGGGCGGCACACCTCGCCATAGTGAATGAGTGGTTGTTTGATGCGAGTGCAGAACCTTTGCAACTAAAAATGGGAGATGGGGGACATCCCCATGAGCATTCATTATATAGGGGGGGCACCTCCAGACGTCCTGTGGAGGGACATTCACTGAGTCCTAGGATGGCGGGGATGCCTCACAAAACCTAACTGTGGGACCATGATGCCCCAGATCTCAAACCTGCAAGGATTCAGGTCATGGGACATGATCGACAATTCCAACTGAGGGGCAACACAATGAAATCCTTAATAGACCTTCAAACAGAGTTTAACCTACACCACACCCAGTTATTTCGATACCTACAGATCTGACAGGCTCTCACACCCTACATGGCAGAGCTCCCTGAGATACCAGAGTACAGGCTGTTGGAGGCTAAAATCCTATCAGTCATGCTGACCAAACACAAAAGTTCCCAAGTGTTCGTATCACTTGTGATAAACTCTCCAGACAATTTTGCTTGACTACCAGAGGCCTGGGGTGGTCTTCAGACTCCTTTAGGAGGATGACTGGAGGGAGGCATTTGGCCTCACCCCGAGAATCGGCCATAGCCTCCCAGTTTAGACTTATACAATAGAATTACCTCCACAGGATATACTACACATGAGATAGGCTCTGGAAAAAGGGGCCATTACCTTGCCACATTGTCTAAGAAGCACACAGAAAAAGAGGCCTTCCCCATACAGTTTGGTGATGTGCGAAGTTGAAATCATTATGAGGGCAGGGTGCTTGAGAACCAGGGGCAGGTGGAGGCTGGACCCTACCCCGAGACCCGAAACTAGCACTCCTCCACATCACAGGGGAGTTAGACACTGATAAGATACAAGGCCGCACTGTTGTGGCTGGGACTGGTGGTGGCAAAAAAGGGCATAGCTGGAGCCTGGAAAAGTGAGGAAACACCATCGCTAAAGAGATGGAACTCGGCACTGGACTGAAGCATGTCATTTCGAGACACCGATCTATAAGGCAATGGGGTGTCTGCTAAAACAATACAAAACTTGGGCTGGATGATGCCAGCACAGGAGCATCACCCTTCACAGACACAATGACTCAAGGCGATCCCTGGATGAGGAAATTTGGAACTACTCTAATGACTCACAACCTGGGGGAAGAGAGAAATGGATGGCGATGAATGCATATTATAGTCTTATTGGCATGTGCAGTGGGGTCACAGTGGGAGACCCTCTGGGCAATTATTCCCTGTATTACACTACCTCATGATATTGTGGTTGCTGAGTACTTCTTTCTCCTTTGGCCTTTTTTCTTTGCTTTTCTAACGTACCAAATGGTGTCTGAATATAAGAAAATCAATCAAATGTTTTATAAGAAATATATAATCTTTTATACATTATGGCTCTGATTGATCATTGAAGTTATTGAGGGTGTTTACAATCAGTTTAACAACTCTACTAACATTCAGAAATCCTTGACTGACCAAGATAGCTACACTTGGAGATTTAAGTGTGGAAAGGGAGTAGCCTGGTTATCCATTTGAGTGCAATAGCACCTCAGACACTGGGACACCAGTGACAAATGATGGGTTCTGCTCAGTAATCATTGTAGGCTCCTGGGCCCATGTGTCACACTGTCAAGCAAAAACAATCTCACATATGTTCACAAGGCTTTAAGATGCATGCCATTTGTACAACAAATATATAATATTGATACAACAATGGCTTCTAGGACCTATAACTCCCCTTGTACCCATTTAGGTCAGCCTTCTTTAAGGTGTACTGTCCTAATTTACTCTTGTAATTTACTTCTACTAGGCTTATTACTGGAATTAGAAAACCCTATAATATTACGCCTGCTCCTCCATTTTTATATAGGCTTCCCACTGAGGTGCATATTCAGTCAAAGCTGCCTTGCTTTACTGCCCTTACCCTTCAATAACTCCGTAACATTATCTGCAACTCTAGTGCCTATTTAAACATCCCTGTAGCCAGGAAGGCACTCATCTCGAATCTGGCCTTCTTTAACGCTGCCCGTCAGTTTTGTTTTATTTCCATAAACAGACTCTATGGCACTCATTTTGATTGGCCCATTGAGTTATATGATTTTTGTCACCCCTCAAAAATACTGATATCCTGGGTATTGCTATTTATCAGGACCAATAAATAATACATTTTACAGGTTTTTCCCCAATATTGAGAAATAACATGCAGCTGTTATTGCTTTCTTCACCATATTCAGAGTATGCAGATGTTTACCAGGCGTTTTCCCCTGCTAAATTGTGGCAGGGAAAATGGCAGATGATAGGTAATTAGTGTAAAGCACTTGGTTTGTAGGGATCAGAAAGAAACAGGCCACTTGTAATGAGGGCCTCAGCCTTGCACATTTTTTTGTTCGAGCAATTTCTGTCTTAAATCTGTTGTGTCTTTTTATTGTGATTGTTCTTTTTACTCAGATGTGATTATTGTTATTGCTATTCGAGGCTTCATGAGCCTAGTTTACGTTGTATAAAAATAATAAACATAAAAAAACATGAAATTGGTGTTATAATACCTTAAAGTTACATAAGGTGGCATTTTATTACAAAATGAGGGACCTCATAAATGAAATTGTCTCCCACCTTTTGTGGGTGCATAAAGGCAAAAAAATAAGAAATATATTTGGTAGCACAGAAAATAATAGTAACAGGATAATAAGTAGGAAAGTGGTGAACAAAAAAGGGCATAGAATGCAACTCCTCAAATTAATTGGTGTATTATTTCAGCATGTCACCAATGTCTATCTTTCTTTAGAAACCGTCGAAAGTGCCTTTATATCGATGCGTTTCACATATTATTTATATATGTGTAGCAGTGTCAGTTGCTGATGGGTGTCTTGTTCTTTTAGATGCCAGCTTAGTGTAATATCCGTCTGTGAAGGAGCAGTACTTAATCAGCAAGATTATTTTTTGTTTACCTATGGGATCCCAAGATCCCTGTAACATCGTAACATGTTTCGCCAACATCAGGGGGGCGTATCACCAGCCGCTGCAGCTTCTGTAGTGCAGGCAGGCCCTCAACCCCTCTAGAAGCCCCCCCCAACCCATCAGAGGCCTCAAATCAGACCAAGGTCAATGAATATCTGTGAGATATGGGAAACTCAGAATCCCCACAACACATTCTGTAAGGGGGGGGGCATGATTTTGAGTTATGCCACTGGCCAACATATGTAGTTTTAAAACAGTGGAGCTGCACTCAAGTCATTGGAGTAACCCTTGTCGAGGAAAGGAAGACACTAACACCTGAGGCTGAGGGAAATCAATACATATCTGTACATATGTCTTTTACATTGTCTACCTGGCATTCCCTATTTATTGTTAATAATAGAAGATATAGATTTTTGTGTAAATATTGGACTTTTGCACTATATTTAAAACCATGCCTATTGAATTTTCAGATTGTTTGCCAGGTTTCACCGCCTCCTTTTCTTTGTGCCGCCTATATTTATTGCCTCCTCTGGCAGCACCTGCTCTCCGCAATCTTAAACTTGCAAACTAGATTGCAGGTGCAGCATTCTAGTCCTCACTCTAGCGAGGTAAGCACTTCCACAAAGCTTTGCGAAGGATGCTCTTACCAGGAGGGTGGGATACTAAAATTACTGTTTTGAGATAAGATGGATCAATTGCTTATGTCTATTCACAGTCGCTTGTCAGTAAAAGTCATGAATCATGATTTTAAGATTGGTGAGACTCTTGTAGCATCCCTACCATATACATTCATCCAAATCAGCTGGTTGTCAGTGAACACGGCATTATTAATCTAAAATGACAATTGAAATAGCTTCAGGGAAAACTAATAAACCAGAATGGATATAGTAATTATTACCTGTCGAATTAAGGCAGGGTGTGTGATAGTATGTCGCAAATTGCAGCCAGAGTATACAGCAACTATTCCATAATTGATGGGTTATACCTTTTGTATTTTAATTATTATCAAGCAAACTTGAGAACTCAATAAATAACTGAATTAATTCCTTTATTTGATATCCATATACTCTTATATTCGTAAATGTTCTTGATGTGTCAGTTGCGAACAAAATGTCATCTCATAAAGTATGGTTTTACTATAAAATAACAAAAAATAACTAATCCATTTGCCTCTCATTCCTTCATTAGTGTATATAAAATATTTAGATTTGTTCTTAATTGGGAAGGTATGGATACATTACAGTATTTAATGATAACTTCTTTTAATAAATGACTTTATTCACGTTTTGGGCAAGACAGGCATTAAGCAGTGGATAGTCTAATAAGCATTAAACTTGTATGACATGACTTTGAAGCAGTGTCTACCCTCTAAAATGAAATAGCACCAGGAGAAAGTAAAAGGTACCAACTAAATGTTTAAAGCTTGACCATCATGTGAAATATAGATGAGCGTTCATCATGGACTCTGAGGCACCTCTTTGGTCAGTCTGTTGGTTCCTAACAAGAGGGCAAAAATCGTTTTCTCTTAGTCAGTCCCCCATTGACATCTGTGCTGCCAATCTTCAAAGTTTAGAAATGTCCTTTTTATCTAGGATGAACCCCATGCTAACCAAAGCTTGGGCACTCTGCAAATATCTGAGGTCCTTCATACTGCTAAGGAACACCAGTGTGAGAGAGAGCTCCTCTCACCACCCCAATTCTCCAGATAGCATATGTGTGGCATACACCAAGAAAACCTGAACGACAGGTTTCCTCAGACTATGTTTTTAAAATCCCCAATTTGAGTGTGATATCTATGGCAGTTAGGGAATGCACGTCAACAAATTTTGTACAGATGCATTTAGTACATGTAATGAAAACACTGAAACTAAATTTGGAAGGAATGGGTAAATCCCTAAGGGCCGTCTTGACTTCCCTCCACTTGTCTTCTGCACTGTGCCATGGTCCCTTTTCCGGCGGGGGTATGCCCAGACGTGGGTCCCTTGCTCACTTTGCCACTGGATTCAAGCAAGCCTGGCTGATGACGGCTGGAATGCCAGAAACCGGTCCTAGGATGCTTGTTTCCGGTCCAGGGAAGACATGGCTTGGCAGTTCGGGCTGGACTGTTCCCATGAGGCACAGGGTCAGACTGATTTGCATATGGCCATGTCTGAACTGGGGTGGTGGAGTGAGCTAAAGAATGATGATGGATTAAACCCAGATCAGTTGACTGGGGGTGAGTGTTTGATTGGCTCAAACGTTCCGTCCATCATCCCCTTTTGTATCGCTTTGTTCGCCCTAAGTTGGCGGGGGTATGCCCAGACGTGGGTCCCTTGCTCACTTTGCCACTGGATTCAAGCAAGCCTGGCTGATGATGGCTGGAATGCCAGAAACCGGTCCTAGGATGCTTGTTTCCGGTCCAGGGAAGACATGGCTTGGCAGTTCGGGCTGGACTGTTCCCATGAGGCACAGGGTCAGACTGATTTGCATATGGCCATGTCTGAACTGGGGTGGTGGAGTGAGCTAAAGAATGATGATGGATTAAACCCAGATCAGTTGACTGGGGGTGAGTGTTTGATTGGCTCAAGCGTTCCGTCCATCATCCCCTTTGTATCGCTTTGTTCGCCCTAAGTTGGCGGGGTGTGCCCAGACGTGGGTCCCTTGCTCACTTTGCCACTGGATTCAAGCAAGCCTGGCTGATGACGGCTGGAATGCCAGAAACCGGTCCTAGGATGCTTGTTTCCGGTCCAGGGAAGACATGGCTTGGCAGTTCGGGCTGGACTGTTCCCATGAGGCACAGGGTCAGACTGATTTGCATATGGCCATGTCTGAACTGGGGTGGTGGAGTGAGCTAAAGAATGATGATGGATTAAACCCAGATCAGTTGACTGGGGGTGAGTGTTTGATTGGCTCAAACGTTCCGTCCATCATCCCCTTTTGTATCGCTTTGTTCGCCCTAAGTTGGCGGGGGTATGCCCAGACGTGGGTCCCTTGCTCACTTTGCCACTGGATTCAAGCAAGCCTGGCTGATGACGGCTGGAATGCCAGAAACCGGTCCTAGGATGCTTGTTTCCGGTCCAGGGAAGACATGGCTTGGCAGTTCGGGCTGGACTGTTCCCATGAGGCACAGGGTCAGACTGATTTGCATATGGCCATGTCTGAACTGGGGTGGTGGAGTGAGCTAAAGAATGATGATGGATTAAACCCAGATCAGTTGACTGGGGGTGAGTGTTTGATTGGCTCAAACGTTCCGTCCATCATCCCCTTTTGTATCGCTTTGTTCGCCCTAAGTTGGCGGGGGTATGCCCAGACGTGGGTCCCTTGCTCACTTTGCCACTGGATTCTAGCAAGCCTGGCTGATGACGGCTGGAATGCCAGAAACCGGTCCTAGGATGCTTGTTTCCGGTCCAGGGAAGACATGGCTTGGCAGTTCGGGCTGGACTGTTCCCATGAGGCACAGGGTCAGACTGATTTGCATATGGCCATGTCTGAACTGGGGTGGTGGAGTGAGCTAAAGAATGATGATGGATTAAACCCAGATCAGTTGACTGGGGGTGAGTGTTTGATTGGCTCAAGCGTTCCGTCCATCATCCCTTTTGTATCGCTTTGTTCGCCCTAAGTTGGCGGGGGCATGCCCAGACGTGGGTCCCTTGCTCACTTTGCCACTGGATTCAAGCAAGCCTGGCTGATGACGGCTGGAATGCCAGAAACCGGTCCTAGGATGCTTGTTTCCGGTCCAGGGAAGACATGGCTTGGCAGTTCGGGCTGGACTGTTCCCATGAGGCACAGGGTCAGACTGATTTGCATATGGCCATGTCTGAACTGGGGTGGTGGAGTGAGCTAAAGAATGATGATGGATTAAACCCAGATCAGTTGACTGGGGGTGAGTGTTTGATTGGCTCAAACGTTCCGTCCATCATCCCCTTTTGTATCGCATGGTCCCTTTTCCAGCATGAGCACAGTTCACTAAATAATTTCTAGGGTACTGCATACTAGAGTGCGATAGACTCAAATACTTCCCTTTGCATCAAGACTTTCAGTGGTTAATTTGACCACTAAATGGTTATATTCTGATAGGGCCCTATCATGGGTTCTATGTTGTGATCTCACCTCAACTAGGAATCAGCAGTAATATATTAACAAAAGTACGTAAAAATGTGTCTTTGCACCCTATGCCGTGTCTAGCCATTTCTCCACCCTGCAATGGGAAAATGATGGATTTGTTCCAATTCATTCTTGACCCTGAAACAGCTCCACACCTATTGAAGATCTCAGCAGCCTCTGACTGGTCCATCGTGAAACGCACAGAAAGAAACATATCATCTGCATAAATGGACACACATTTATCAATTAGCCCCCTACACTCAAGGCCATCACTTGTGGATTTGGGCCACCAAGAGTTCTATCGCCATGGCAAATAATAATGGGAAGGAAAACCCAGACAAGTCCTCATTCCATTAAAAGGGGAGAGTGTAAAATGCCACAACCTGAACCCAGGCCTCTGGTCTGTCATACAGGACCTTGCTGAGGATTCATAACAGGTAGTCACATACCAAAGAATCATAAGCCTTTTCAAAGTCTAGTAAGATTAAGGCGCTTGGTTTTGAAGCCTTGCATACACGTAACCACCTGATATTGTACCTGGGAGTACACCTTTGCATAAATCCAATTTGGTCTATGTGGACCAGGAAGTTAACCACCTTAGACAACCTATTGGCTAAGGCTGGGTATGATCCAAAGCTGGAGTCAAGGGTCTTTCGCAATGAAGATTTGTGTTGAGTAGCTTTTTTTTAAGGTTGGGAAAAGGGCAGTGTTAAAGGATTCAAATTACTGATCTAGTTTGGCATGTTATTGAAAGTTTAGTGTGAGTGAGGGGCGAGCTAGATGGGTTCGATAGGAGAATGACATGAAAGGGTTTTTACATTTGATTGGTCTGTGTGTGAGTGCAGGGAGGAGCACAGGGAGCTGGAATTTGCACTGATGTTGGAGTCATAAAGTAGGATTGGTTTGATGGAGTGAATGAAAGATGTCCTCGATGAAGGATGTGACTGGGTCAGCAGTTGGTCAATACTGGAGGCAACGTGTGATGTTTTTGAACCTGTGAGTGATGTAGTCAAATTTGGGGGAGGTGAGGCCAAGTGGAGGAGTCTAACATTATCACCTTTATGCAAAGAGCACGAGGTATGACTATGGAAATCCAGTTAATATAAAGTGCATTCGGTGGGGCGAAGTCAAAGCATTGGAAACTATGGGGCATATTAGCAAGACCGGCGATAAAATTATCGCCTTTTTAGCGGCAGGAAACTGCCGCTAAAACGGCGATAATGGACTTGCTAATATGCGTTATAGAATTCCAATAGAAGCCCAGGTTAAATGTGCAGGACATCTAACCTGGGCTTCTATTGGAATTCTATAACGCATATTAGCAAGCCCATTATCGCCGTTTTAGCGGCAGTTTCCTGCCGCTAAAACGGCGATAATTTTATCGCCGGTCTTGCTAATATGCCTCTATATTTTGTTTGAAGCAGTACAACTAGGTGCCAAAGTAAATGTACATGTCCAAATCAGTTATAAGCCACAGCCAACATGCTTTGCAGTAATGGACCGCTTCTTCAGAGCTAAACATAACATGGATACCTCTTCCAAAATTTTAAATCTGTTGTTTTTTAAATATCGCGACTGGATATACACCACCAAAGGACTTCACATTAGACCACTTGATCAGATGAGGTTGAAGTATTACTGCGAAATACGTGCTGACAGTGGCTATATTGGACATGGTGGACTTTGAGAATTAGGATGAACAAAAGAATATCTATCACATGAACATGAGATTGGATACCATAAGAATTTTTTTATGGCATATGATGAATGTACTGTTTAGCATGTAGACTTGTTTACAAGTACCTCCATAATCTAGTGCACAAAAGACTTTTTATTGACTCAAGTACATAATATCTAGAAAAGTGACAAAAAGAGATATTTTTCATGTTTTCTAATAAAGCAGTAAAATAGTGTACGTGTAATGTTAGTAGTGTGATTTTAAGTATTGTATAAACGCTGATATATTAGTCCCCAAGATTGCTTATATCTGGTTTAAGATATTAATCAGTAGGGTTACTGACTAAGTGGGTGGTAGCAAGCAAAGGGCCACTATCATCATAGAACCCATAAGGAGTAGTATACACATCCAAATTACATGTTCTCACCCTTGTCCTGCTGTCACATCGTGATTCCAATCATCTGGTCTCAGTTGGACTTCACACACCTTATTTTCTATGTACACCACCAAATGTCTTAGTTGTTTCTGCTACTGCAAGAACATGCTCTGTCTAAAGTACTTTGATGCTCCGTGCATAAGCACTATATTAGAAAAGAAAAAATGTCAGTGTCTCAAATATGTTTGTTACTTGTAATCACATTTGAAAAAGCATCAAAAGACATCTATCACCATGGTTGGTCGTCATACCGAAGGGTATTTTTTAAACCTTTTTGCTGGCATTCTTCCAGAAATCATTTTCAATAGTGTCTCTTTTGCTTGGTATTTTTCATCTCTGTACATTAAGCAGAAGCACCTAGACTGATGGCTGGCGCTGTCTCCTAGTCATCATACTTTCAGCTTCAGCAAAAGTAATTTTGATTCAGTACCTCTTCTTCATCAAGGCAGTGGAAATAGCTGTCATTAAATTCAAATGTGCTGTTCTGAGTAATCATAGCCTTTGACAGTAGTATCATGAGTCACCGATTTTGTAGAAGCAGTTGAATACCAATTTGCACAGAATGGGCAGCTTTTCAATGGATGGAAATGGAGGTTCCTTTTAAAGCATTGTTTATTGAGTTCAGCGTCGCTTTAAAGGTATTAGCTGGGCACAGTGTGCTTTGTATTGTCTACCTACTGAACACTTAAATCCTACAGCACCCAATAGATCGACTGCACACCCGGAGTGAGCATTGGAACACTTGGACCAACCATTCAGAGCTTTAATAAATCATGTCATATATATTTTTTCCCTGGTCTAAATTGCTATAATTTTCTTTGGTTTGTATGCTAAACATTCCTGTTTTCTGTTTTGTATATTTTGTAATTTTTCATGAAACAGGTTAACAAAATACAACATAAATCTAAGAATGCAGTTGAAAGGGAGGTATATATATCATTGGTGAGTGTAATTGACGTAATTCTGTGTTGAGTAATCTCGCGGAATTACCTAAATATTTGGCAAGATTATGCTTGCATTACACAAGAAGAGTAATTCTGAGTTTAGCACTATTTCTTAGCGCAAAAATTCCCACTTCCTTCCAAAATGGACAAGAGGACGCATTTCCCACTAAGAAATAGCACTAAGTCCAACAGAACACTAATTGCAAGCGAGAGCAGCCGCTCGCACTCGCTAGATGTGTTCATGGGGTAAGATTTTCACCCCAATTTACTACTGGCATTTTGCACTAAGAAACAGCGCCTAATACAGCAGAAAACAAATAGCGAGCAAGTGAGTGCAGGCAGCCGCTCATTCTTGCTAAATGTGCTCTCCCAGTGGGATTTCCCCCCAGATTACTCCTAATTATGTGAACGGGGGAAATCGCGTAATTATCTGTAATTCCGCGTCAAAGAGTAATGCGGAATTACCAAAATAACTACGACTACTCCAGCATAATAGAAATTTCGACCAAGCCTAATACAAATGGGATGCAATTGTATTCAGTTTGTGAAGGTGACAATGCAATGAGGAAGTGTATCAAAGCGGAGATGTTTTCCTCAAAGTTTCTAAAGACAGTCCTTTTGTAAGGGAGAATAAATATAAGTCTTATTTGGTGTTTCTCTCAGGGCCCCATCCTTTACCCACAGAAACAGCATTTCTCCTCAGAGCCATATCTTTCAAAGGGGTAGACAGCTGGAATTTTTTAACAAAATGATTTTACAACACATCTTTTCCTTGGAGCTGCATTACCACCACACAACCTTGTACTATAATATGAGAACTGCAAGCAATCACTGGAGTTCTATGCGAATAAATGAGGAAAAAGAGGTTGGAGAAATGTTACCATACATATTTCTACATTTCAAAATGTGTACAGAATTTTCCACAAAATTCTAAGGACCTCATTAAGACTCAGGTGGAGTGGTATCCCAACATTGGCTACTACTATGCCTAATCATGACTAGCCATGTTTTCGCACACCTAGTTGTCCCAGGTCTAGGAACACTGAATCCAATGTACTGTCTGGTTATTCCAAACAATAAAATTGAATGAGGCTGTGGCTGCAAGAACAGCCAGTTCTCTGATTCTGTCCCACCCAAGCATTTTTTTGGGAAGAGTGGAGAATGTCATGCTCTCCCCTGCTGGAGCACCTGTTTACTCTTACTTCCACTCATTTGTCCCTCTCGCACCCGCCTGCTCACAGGAAGCAGTAAATATGAGCATTAGTCCACAGAAACAGGAAAAATCATAAGGATTTCAGTCTGGTAAAACTGTGTCCACACGTTATTTCACATTCTGCAGGCATTAGCTCATAATTATAAAGTACTCGTGGGGTGTTGCCGCACAGTAATATTAGTTTCATGTGCAGAGTTTTGCCTCTCGCAAGTACTGTGCATCTCATAGTTAGGGGTAGGCGTAACTCGCGTAAACTACTGTAGCGTAAAAGGTGAAATTATAGTAAAATTACATGAGATTATGCAGAGTTAGGGGAGGCACATTGCTATTTTCATACCACATAATGCACTCTCACGTCCAAAATGGACCGGAGGATGTATTTTGCAGTAAGACAATAGTGCTAAGTGCAACAGAACAGGAACAGCAACAGTCAGCAGCCACTCGTTCTCTGTTCCTGTGCTCTTGTGGTAGGCATTTTGGCCCCAAATTACACTAAATTATGCAAGTGGGCGTAATCAAGTAATTTTCAGCAAATTTGCTATAAGAATGAAGCAAAATTACCAAAATGGCTCTGATTAGTCAGGGGTAATTAAAAAATTTCTCAGCCCTACTTACAAGGAGGGCTTAAATCCACAGTCTGGTTGAATGTAGTGACTCCTTTCCACCCGTCTGAATGAGCTCCATTACGTGCTGCACTGTTTCATTCCATCCACTCAGGTTCTCCATTAGCCCTTTGCACTTCAGGCATACAAAAACATCATTTTACCTCATCCATTGCAATAAATGATGAAATAATGTGTGATTTCAAAAAGGTAGTCTAATGACTGACTTTTATCTGCTTATACATTTTATCCAATTAAAGACATCACAACAAGCTATAAATTCAGCCACAAAGAAGGCTGGTTGTTGTGGTATGGTACCATAATAATTTTAGCTCACATAACTATTGTGTCCTAAATATTTTTTTAAATCACTCCATTCGCGTTGGTAATAGAAAATCTACACCCAATGGCACAATATTTTTGTAAGCTATATTTAGGACAAAATGTTTATGCCGATGATACTTCAGACTATGGGCGTTGGACATAAAGCCCTATTTGCACATGGGAATTAGAGCTGGTACGCACCAAACTCTGGGGCTTATTTATGAGAGGCCTGCACCGCCGTTACATCACTATTTTTGACTCCATATTTACAAACTGACACATGTGGCCAAATGCGTTAGTTTTGGTAGACTGCATCAGAATTTCCATGCGCCAGAAACACGCAGAGATATTTATGGTTTTTCCAATGTTTGAAGCATTGTCGTCAAGCGTCGCGTAGAGCCTGAAATGCGTCAAAATTCCTGCACATTGGCAACC
Organism: Calotriton arnoldi; assembly: GCA_963921515.1. Lineage (NCBI taxonomy): Eukaryota > Metazoa > Chordata > Amphibia > Caudata > Salamandridae > Calotriton > Calotriton arnoldi. Next base: position 2,261,296 of record CAWUFW010001245.1, read on the forward strand.
CAGGCATAAGAAATTACACATTGGCTCTGGTACATAACAAGCCACATAAAACACTTTTGCAATCTCCATCACACCCAGGAGGTGCTCATTTTGCAGCTGGAAGTTGTGAGGAGACCCCTACCACCACCACGTAGGCAGCATAGGAGAAGGGAGTGCGTATTTCACCAGTGGACTTCCCTGTTGATCTCAGAGAGGATGAGGTCATCATACTGCCAACTCAGGAGGGAGTCCATAATAGAATTGCTAAATCAGATAGCACCAAGGCTCCAGCCACCAACTTCCAGGCCCACCAACATATCTCCGCAGGTCAAGCTGATGGCTGTCCTCCACATGCTGGCATCTGGTTCATTCCAGACCACAACAGCCATAGCGGCTAGAAAATCGCAGCCATCTCTTTCTGCCTTCCTACCCTCTGTCCTGGATGCCATCATCCACCTAACACCCCAGTACCTCCTCTTCCCCAATACACAACAACAGCAGCTGGACACCAAGCAAGGTTTCTATGCCGTTGCTGGATTCCCACTTGTGCTAGGAGCCATGTGCAGTTTGTACCCTCTGCAGCAACTTCAAATCTGTACCGGAACCAGAAGCACAAATACTCCATAAATGTCCAGGCCATGGTGGACCATCTGGGGATTTTCACCAATGTACTGGGAAAATAACCAGGGAGTGTGCATGATGTCTACATCTTCGGGGACTGCATCAACAATAGGCACTTTATGAATGGACGTTATGGGAATAGCCTACTTGTTGGTAAGCACATCTGGAGTACATAGCAGAACTACTAGCAGTAAAAAATGTATGACAAATTAGCCATCTCTGTGTCTTTTGGCGAAGATAGGGCCATATGTATGAGGTGTCTGCCTCATACATGCACCATACATCATGGTACACATGTAAAGAAAATCCCCAGTCACTAACTCTGCCTATGAAGGTCTTAAAGGCATTGAGCAATGCAACACTGGGCAAAATGCAGTGTACTCTCACTGTGTGCAAGGGCGGGGTTCCATGGGCATTGTGGGGGTGTCTCCATGCAACTCCCATGGTTCATGAGGCATGACATGTATCTCATACCAGGTAAACTTTTAAATTTAATAAATAAAAAGAACTCCCCAGGTGATGTGTAACAAGGAAAAACATATGAAGTGATCCAAGTTACTCCCGCTACCTATGTGTTCTGGATTCTGTGGCACGCATACATCTACGGGCAGCACTCTGAGGCCCTCATATTTGGGATTTTGGCACATGGCAGCTCAGCAAGTCAGCTTGCTCCACTGCGCTATGCCTACGTGAAAGGGCAGGAATGCACTGTGTTAGTGCAATACGGTGCATACCTGTCATTTATCCCTGCACTGGCGCCATTTGGGCTGTCTAGTGCCAATGCAGGTGGTGCAAGGGTGCCTGTGTTAGTGTTAGGCAGCACATTTTGTGCCAGTGAAGTGTGAAATGTGAGGAAAGTGTGGTATGGCCTAAATACTATGCAGTATTGCCCTTATTCAGTGACGCAGTGCAGACAGATGAGTTGCTACACCGCACAGTGCTACTTTCCCAAATATTAGGGCCTCAGTGTAATGTGTACATAGTGGGAACAATGCACTGCAATGTGTAGACAATGATGTCCCACATTGTCATCCAGTTACTAATTGGTCAATGGTAGTAACGACAGAACGTCAGTGAGTATCAATGTGGCAGTTCACTCTGTGTAGATGGATAGAACCACATCAACTGGACTGTGTAACAAATCACAAATGAAACCATGTGGCATGACAGAGAAGTCTGTAGACAATCAGAGAGTAACCCTTTTAAGCCAGAACGGACAGGGTATCTAAAACCAATAAAAAACAAACTATTCCTCCTTTAGTCAATCAGAATGCACTGAGTAAAGTGTCATATCGATCATCATAAACTACACAATCAAAATTTGACAGTCTACTTTTTTTAAATAAAAAATATATATTTATTACAATGATTCAAGGGCATATCATTCTATTGACCTAATCCATACAAAGACATTTTTTTAAATATTTTTTGTATTTGATATATAGTAATTGACTGTCCCTATAGATATGGACTCATAACAAATGGTTTACATAAGGTGTATACAAATAGAGGATTTGTTATAAGCAATATTAAGTATTGAAAATGCTATATAGATGATTTTTTATATTGATTATGAGCTTGAATGTTTTTAAGATTTGCAATTGTATTGTGTTTTTATTGCATTGTATATATACTTACATACAGCTTGTAGAATGATATGTGCTTGAATCATTGTAATAAATATGTAATTTTTATTAAAAAAGGAAACTGTCAAATTTTGATTGTGTAGTTTATGATGCTCGATATGAAACTTTACTCAGTGCATTCTGATTGACTAAATGAGGAATAGTTGTTAACCGTGAGCACAAAAGGGAAGTTTGTTTTTATTGATGACAGAGAAGTCAACATGTACAAAGTCAATACAAGAGACAGTCCTCGTACACACATGCTCGTAGGTTGACCGCCGCATTGACTGATGTAACCAATATGATGGCTCACCTGTTCTATGGACTAAGTAGCCCAGATGAAAAACATATGAAACCAGCACATAGAAAATTTCTAAGTCTAACACAATGCAGCCAAACATGTCATCGACATAGAATAAATTCCAATCTAGACAAGGCACCACAGTGTACTCAAGTTAACAATCCCAATATACAATAGCAAATATCTGATCAATAAACTGTCACTTCACACATGTAGTCAGTGCACATCAAATTGAGTGATCAAGAACTTCTCTAAATACCCATCACAATAAGCGACTGGAGAAACATGAAAGTCAGGATATAGAAGTGCACAATGTGTCAGGCCTTGCTCAACATAAGCTATTAAACAGATAACTGGAAGAGACATGTGTAAACCTGTGGCCAACTGTACAAGTAACACATTTTGTGAATTACAGTGAGAAATTTGTTTGAGTCATTCAGTACACATAACACACATGGACATGAATGTAATTGTAACAGAGAGCAAATACGTTGACAATTGTCTGACTGTTCCTCTTAACCTAGGATTGTGTAGCTTTGTTCCAGGGTCTGTGGTCTGGCTCCTCTATATTGTTATGTGTGAACATGGTACATTTGATGTAATGTGTGGTTATACTCACACTCAATGCATGTGAGGGCTCTCAGGGCCAAAGAGACACAATGTCCCTACGTATTCCAGTGTGTCTTATTAAACCATTTATCATTTGACACAGGCTGCCAAATACTTAATAGTTGCAGTTCATGCTTAATGACATCCAAGGGGAAGCACTGAGCTTCTACATCTTTGAGTGGCATAAATATGATGCTACACAGAATGAGTAAGGTCATGCATATCTGCTTATTGTCAGTGCATGCATTATGATAGTACTCATACAATATTTTCAGTTGAACATTGCGTCTGACATATGTGCATGATGAAATTGTCATGATAACTGAGCAAGATAGCTGTGGGTCTGTAAGCATATGTTAGTGGCTCACCTGTGTCACAATACCCATTTTGTGCAGTGCTGAAATTGTGTGATTAGTTGGACAATTTCACTGTGTGGCACTGAAGGTACCAGTGCTTATTGTCACACCATGACGTTCACTAATTTAAAGGGATTGCAACATAATGGCATGGCAGAGGTGGTCCATGATGCTTGACCTTGTTCAACAAGAGAAAGTGATAAGGACTGTAGCCCAATTTCCTAGAGATGGTAGGAAGTGCCTTTTGTGTCTGCACATCCACCATGGTCTAGTTTGTCCTATCTGCAACAGACATACAACACGCAGGTTCAAGGTTTCGCATTTATTTACAGGTGTGTCATAGTATAATCCACAGTAGCAATTATTGTAGCAACAACCCCAACATTGAGAGCCAAAGGATGTCCAGACAGATTCCATCGGGTATACATGTCATGTGGCATGTTAAGGAGAGGACTATTCCAGTGAGGAAGAGCTCCAAATTACCATTTGGGAAGGTAGGCCACATTGACAGTCCACAAATGGATCCAATAAACAGGTGGGCATTGCAAGAAGGGAACATTACTAGGTGACAAGGGTGATGGCATGATCATAAACACAGGTCCAATGATAAACTATCTCAGGCACACACACATCATTGGAGGAAGATGTGGCTCCCCTGTCCCGAGCAGAATTTGCCTGTGCCATCAAGGAAGGCAGCATAGAGCAGAAAAGGGCCTTCCGGCTTGTCAGCACAGCAACAACATTGCGGTGAAAGGCACCCATTGTTGCAATATAGGAGCCCTGCTTCTGCTCCATAGATTCAAGGATGGTGTGGATAGCCCCCAGCTGGGTGGCAACCTCACTGGTGTCACATCGGCAGGGATGTTACTCTTGTGTCTGCCTCATGACACAAGCGATATCAGCCAGGGACTGTTCCAATCTATAGAGCGGATTGTAGGTGTCTCTGACTGCCTCAGAGGTGTCCTAATTGGGAGTGAGGCACCTATGGACTCCCTCTCGGGTACCTGTGGCGGTCTCCATCCCCGCTCACACCTCATTTACCAGCTGCTGCTGAACTCCTACCGCCTGCTGTTGAAAGACAACTCGGGGGTCCTCGGAGTCCAGGGCTGGACTTGGGATGGCAGATGGGCTAAGTCCCGTGGTAGGTGGTTCTTCTGAAGACCCTTCAATGCTGTCATCCCCTTGCGCAACCGGAGAAAGTGTTCCAATGGAGTCCAGGAGTCGCTGAAAGGTGTCGATGTCCATGGGAGAGCAGGATGTCATCACCAGCAGGTTGGTCAACCAGGACAGGCAGCTGTTCAGGAGGTGTTGTTTCTCCCTCTGCAATGAATAGAGATATGTTAATAGTGACATATGCTAGATGTTGACATGAATAATCTGGGTGACATACAGACTTTATTCTCATTAACTTTAAGTTGAACATTGATGTGTAGGACATGTGTGACTCGTAGGAATTGTGACCAAGTTGCACTGTAGTTGCCTTTCAGATGGCAGTATTTCTGCTTTGTTCACACTACCACTGTGTGACAAGGGTGACTTTTTGTGTCATTACACACATTGCAACACACTTACACAGCTTGCTGTCCTGTCCTGCCTGTGAGGGTAAGTTGATGTAAGGTCCACTTCTGCCTTGGTGATCAGCTTTCTTTTTCATGATGGCTATTCTGAATGTGGTTTCACATATTGACACCACTACTGTGTACATTGCACCAAATAACCAGGGTGCCTACATTCCCTCTGGTCACTACTCAGCCCACAGCTCCAGGGAAAGTGATGTGGTTTTGGTCATTTATTTGATTGGATCTCGCGATCTGCCTTTCACACAGTACACCACAGCAGGGTGCCTTGTTATGCTGTGTTGCATGCACATTGTGCATTCATGTGTCTCAAAGGGCTCATATTTCACTTGCATGCACACAACTCTACATAGCTAGCAACCTTGCTACATTGGGGAGATGTGTATGGGCATGTACTTACCATGGTTTGCCTATTTGTGCATACTTGTGATTTCATTACACACTCAGTTGGCTCCATAGTTCTGAACAGTGGGCACTGTGTACCAACTCGGAGGGAATAGGCCCAGTCACAATAGGTCTATTGCTAGAACTGATGCGCACCCCATTTCATCATTGCCAGAGCTGGTTATCTGCAGAGTATCACACATCATTCGTCTCTGCCCCACTCACTCATACATCTACATGACTCCTCCTACTGTCACACACTGATTATTATTAGCAACTTATAGCATGCACAGCTACCCCGAGGGGTTTCCCGGCGCGAGGCAAGCACAGATGGAATTTCTCAGCACAGTGACTTAGAATAGGCATGTCTTCAGATTTTTGCGGAAGGTGAAAAATAAACTTACAGTTTCTGTGAGCATCTATCAGACAATTTCATCATTTAGGGTTAAATAGGTGAAGGAATGGCCTTTCATAAAGGTTAGACGGAACGTTGGTAAGATGAACAAAGGTTTATTCGAAGATCTCAAGGACCGAGTGGACTGATAGGGAGTTACTGGTTTCTGGATGTAACGTGGTGCCATGCCAAATTTGGCCTTGAACATGTAGCACAATGCTTTGACTCGATACGTTTGGAAATCTTAAGTCAATGCAATTCCTGAAGCAGATGAGAGACTGAAGCATATTTGGGTGAGCGAAAGAACAGCCTAGCAGCAGCATTTTTAACAATTTGTAGGCGATGCACAGAGGTCTTGTTCACACCCAGGTACAGCATATTGCCATAATCCAATCTGGATATGACCAGAGCCTGAATTACAGTCCTTTGGACCACTAAGAGAATTAGCCAAAGAATTATTTCAGCCATTTAAGGACTGCAAAGCAGGTGGCAATTACCTTAGCCACCTGCGGCTGCATGGAGAGTTTTTCGTCGATAAGAAAGCCCAGATTTTTCACCTTGGAAGACTGAATAGGTGGAGTCCCGAAGAGTTCTGACCAATGTCGTGGGCCCCAAAGGGAGATATTGTTACCCAGAACCATGACCACAGTCTTGTTACCATTAAGTTTAAGTGAGTTTTTATTCATACATGATGACATGAAGGACGGGTCGTGGCTCTGTGCCGCAGATAAAGAAAAGATGATCTGAGTATCATCGGCATATGAGAAGCGGGTAAGGCCGCAGCTCTCTATTAAGTCCGTCAAAGGGCGGACAAGATGTTAAATAATAAGGGGCTCAAAATGGAGCCCTGGTGAACTCCGGATTTAGATTTTACATTGGCCAAAAAGACTTGCAATGTACGGTCCTTTAGTAAGGAAGCAAGCCATCCCAAGACTGAGCCTTGAAGGCCTAATGACTCCAGTCTGTTAACCAGGATAGAGTGGGAAATCATGTCGAATGCAGCACTTAAATCCAACAGAATGAGTGCGGCCGTACCTCCCTCACTGATGCCACTGATGGTACCCAGATCATACATTGACTCTCATGTAACACCAACAATGTGTCACCATATCCAATTAACCAACATGGCTGCCTGTATTTGAGGGCTATGGTTCAAGCTGTAACCCACATGCTGGTAGTGATGATAATCTGTGACATGTACCTACCCAGGTTTGCCACACAACTAGGCCCATACACCTCACCCTCCAACCATCCCTGAATCCTGCCCATAGATGTGGCAACTGAGCTCATCCTGTCACTTCACAATTCCCTGTTTCACATCCTCCTGCTTTGACATTTGTGGCATGGTAAGATATTTATTTTTCCGGCTCCCTCATGACACATGCTACATCTTCACCCAGGTCCACATCACATGTAGGATGTAGTACACCAATGCCCTCTTCTTTGTCATCCCTTCCGAGCTGCGACACGTGTGACACTATCCAACACAGCAGTGCATGTGCATTGCCCAGGCTACCTTGCAGTACAACCATCACTTCTCACCTCCTTGCTATTCAATGTCTCCTCATTCAGACACGGTGCCAGTTCAATGTGCTCAGCAGTACCTACATTGCAGTGCACTACCAGGGGCCCAACGGGGTCACACACCATCTATTCTTTCAACAAACACACATTGGGCTGAATTCTGAGAGGCTTGCATCATTTTTTCACCACATAAAGTGGTAAATGCATGATGCAGGGCTCTGATTCAGATTAATGAAGCCACGCAAATCCACCCTGAGTGGCTTAGAGTGGCCTCATAATTCTTGAGTAGGGCAACGCAGTGCAAATCTCTGCAATCGGGAAGCATTCTATGAGTGTTGCGAAAGATGTTTCTACCAGCACCTATGGATTTTGATGCTGCCCCTAATTAGATAATCTTGTTAACCTGGAAAATCGCAAAATCCTTACGCCTCCCGAGGAGAGGCATAACAAGGAGTAATTTCTTTATTTCTCCTAGTTTTTTCCTCTTTCTATGAGTGCAGCACACATAGAAAGGGAAAAATGCCTCTTAGGATTGTTTCTGTGCAGGAAAGTGCGCCTTCCTGCACCAAAACAGTCCTGCATGCCACAGAGGCACCCTTGTACCATGGTGCAAGGGTGCCTGCATTGGTGGTAGGCTGCCAAAATGGCACCAGTGCAGGGAGAAAGCACAGGAATACACTGTATTGCATAAATACGATGCACTCCTTCCCTTTTTAACTTTGGTTTAGGGCAGCGCAGCTAGGTGAAATGCTGCGCTGCCCACGCCAAAATCCCAAAATGAGGGCTATGGTTCTCTGGTGTGCATCACTTGCATTCAACCCCACCCCTAGTATGAATTTGTACATGCAGAAGTTAGGTTGGTCTCTACCATGGCAGTCAACACCTTTGTGCTCTCGCCCCGCTGATCAGGACAGCAGCGTGCTATGTAGTTTCACGCTAGTGAGTATACAGATGGGTCTTCACATGTTACTATGTGGTGATACTTCGCATGGCCCACACCTGACCCCCCTCTCAGGAGAGGAGTTTATACCCGGACAACCCCATTCCATTCCATTGCTGTAAAGTCCTGATTTGGCTGCATGGGCACAAGCAAGACATACTAGCCTCAAGGTGCAAGGGGGCCTTCATTGTCACTGTCTGTTTGGGCAGGGTTCAAGTATCCATGCATGATGTGTTGTTCCTGTCCATGGTTTTTGCTTTGTATTGTGGGGCTTGTAGTCCTGGTCACTAATGTTAGACATTACAATGCAAGTATCAGGATACAAAGGTGAACCTGGACTGGTGCTGCACATAACACATGGATAGGACAGACTTGACGGACTGAGCTGTACATGTAACTGGGCAGTATGACTTATATTTGTGTGATGTATGACTGTACATGAGAAAGATTCCTACCCTTTCCTTTGCACGAAGCACAGTGCAGTGCATGAACATTGCTTGCTGTGATGCACAGCATGACTGTTTTGCCCCAATTGCCCCTTGTTGCCACTTACCCTTTAGGTCTTGCTAGTCCTTGAAGCCAGCACTGTTCTGTCCTTTGATTCCTGCCACCAACTCTGCTGAGATAACTCCTGCCATCTGCTCCTCCAAGAGGGTCAGCTCCTCCAGGTCCTCAGGTCCTCGTCTTCTGTTCCAGATGGCTGCCTTCAGGTTGTTGGCCAGTTTCTCCTTGGTCCTATGCTTATAATCGTACCAGCACTTCTTGCACTCAGGCACTGTGACTTCCAAATGGCCTCTTTCTTCCCTAATAGTAATTTTGAGGTGACAAAGAGTTGATGTTAATACTTTGTCACCTCTGTTACCAGTATTTGATTTTCCTCCTGACTAAAATTACTCTTCCTCTTCCCCTGGGGGTCTGTCTGGACATCCTGGCTGGGGTTCTTGGGGTTGTTGCCCTGGCTGGTGCTGCCTGCTCCATCTTTCTGTTTTGAGGTGTGGGAAACAGTTTTTTCCTCAAATGCGTCACTTTTTTATGGATTTTTGAGGCATGATGCACTCCAATGTGACGCTAGGGTGGTTTGGGTTACTTTATGTGCCGCAAAGCAGCCTAGCGTCACTTTTGTTGCACATGCGTCAGTTTTCTCTGCAGTAGCCGTCCCACAGAAGCGTAATTTTTTTTTTACGCACTTTGGAACCTTATGCCGTAGTGTGCCGTACCGTAAATAAGACGCATCCAAGGCGTTTGAAAATGTCGAACTGCAGCGCTCGTTTTTCTGACGCAGTCCCGCCTTACTGCAGCAATGCGCAAGTTCTCATAAATGAGGCCCAATGTTTCAAAAAGACTCCTTCATTTCGGTGCCATTACCAGCTGCTCCATTTGGCAGGTGACTCTGAAGCTGGCCTTCCCCTGCACGCATTCAGGTAACTGTGCTGAAACGGTCCCTTAGAGGTGGAAAGGATAGAAAGGAAACATCTGTTTAGAGGGAACAACGTCCAGAAATGCTAGTTATGAGACGAGATGTGAAATCTACAGATTCACAGTTTAGAAATATACATGCTACATCCCACCAGATTCTCCGCTTTTAAGGGAATGCTTCATAAACATAAATTATTGGAAAATAACATTTTGCCAGAAGAATCTCTGCATGTTTTGGAACACATTACATTTTTAATAGATTGGGAAATGAGAAATAAGCAGCTCAGATTGCACAGTTAATTTCTGTTTCACCACATGCATGATGACAGTCTGCCAAGAAGGCATGTAAGCCAATGGCTGCTTTCCTTTGGAGTCCATTGTGTCTGTAAGAATGGCCTCAAAGGGAAGCTGCATTTTTTCAGTTGTCCTTTTTTAGCTCCGTTTCCTCTTCCTATATTTTCACACCAAATCCAGAATCAGAAGACTAGGGCAGTAAAATGTTCTATTACACGAGGTCCTCCACTGCCCATTGCTCTAAAATGATGCATCTTTCCTCCAAGATTGAAGGGCCAGATGACTAACTAATCATAAGGAGTTATAATCGTTGATGGTGAATAACTGGGCAGTGTCATCAACAAGAGATGCTGTCAGATCGCTGTAAAGAAAATATCACTGCCCTATTCACAGGATGTTTGTGGTAAATTTTACATGAGCAACAAAAGGAAACAGTGTAAAAGGTAAATTATTTCTAGTGAACTAAAGGGCTATCAACATTCAAGTAGATTTTATGGCGCATAATACCCCTTTAATATTTGAGTTAAAAGTTTAGCAGACTCTTCTGATCTGTATGGAATGTGTGTGGTCTTTTAATAAGTACACTTTTTTGGTGAGATGGGACTTGTTTATTAAATGTTCGTGCTATATAATGGTACAGTTGCTTGTAAAGCCTTTCATTTAATGTGTTCAATACCTTTTGGTATGTTGAACAACTAGACGTGAATGCAGGCTGTCTGAATATTTTTTGTGTAAATCCAGGCTTTAGTGCCCTTGATCAACCTTGATCAAACTAAGATATCATTGATAGCTGGCACATTTAGTGCGTGCTGACCCCACAGTTTCCCAAGAAGTGTACCCCTAAAAATTAGTCTTACTAAATTTGGACAGCTGGAGAAATCTGAATTCTGAAGCACACCTTGGTTGTTACTTCTTGAATTTTAGGACCACAAATGATTCACCTTGATTTTCTGGTATTAGGTGGGAATTATAAACTAGGGTAATGCAGATCTACTGACTCTACCTTAGCCTCCTAGAGTGAATACTATTAGGTCTATCATTGGGTGAGAGGAGGAAACAGTATGGAACATCCTGTTAAGAGGGGAGAAGGTGGAAGGATTGGAGATGGAATTAAATTGAAGTCCATTGTGATGTGTCTCATGAGATGTTCCAGTTTGGAATGAATGTCCCGTAGGTAAAAGATGGCCATGTAAGGGTTGTTACGGGAGAAATTCATTAGGTCTGAATCACTTTCATAGATGTAGAAAGAGGGCTTCAAGTACCACAGGGACATCGGATTTGAGATCTTAGGCAAGGCATCATCAATTTACCTTCATGAAACAGTAACTTACATTGTACCAATCAACCTGGTGGACAAAGCATTGTGATTCAATGTGAAGCGCATTTGCATTCAAGATACAGTTCTAAGCACCTATGTCATGTGGTCGGATCTCCGAAGTTGGCCTTGTGCAATACGTGTGCATTAAGGAACTTCAGTAGCACATTCTGTAGCAGTTAGTCATACTTAGGGGCCAATTCCGATTTCGGCCGGAAGGGCACCGAACGATGGTCGGAGCCCTTCCGACCGAATCGGAACGTGCCGGCCGGATTCCTTTCCGACCGAGCCATTCCGATGGGCTCGGTCGGAAAGGAATCCGACTCGGATTTCCGGATGGCTTACGACGGGCTCGGAGAGCCCGACCGCCGTCCGGAAATCCTTCAGTACTCCCCGGCCGCCTTTTCACGACCGAGGGAGTACGATGGCAGTATTTCACTGCCTTTTCGTGCCGGTCTTTCCGGCACGAAAAGGCAGTCGGTAACTGTCTTTGGGGGCCCCCAGTAGGGCCCCCATGGGTGCGAGGCAGCCGAATGGCGGCCTGGGGGCACCTATGGTGCCCCTCTGTTGATCCCTGCACCCGGTGGCAGGCACCTTGGAGTGCCGGCCACAGGGTGCAGGGATGAACTGCACCCCTGCTTTTCACAATGCAAGCATGCATTCTGCCCGGAATGCATGCTCCCATTGTGAAGTATACGAGTGCGACCGAACAGGGTTCGGTCGCATCGTACTTGCAGGGCCGTAACCGACGACAGCAGGTCGGTCGGTTACGGCTCCTGGACGATGTCGGACGGACCTGAGTCCGTCCGACATCGGAATCGACCCCTTAGTCTGTTACAATCCATTTTGACACATTCAAATGGTGAAATAATTCTAGCATTTTTCAACAATTCGCAATGCACAACTCTTTTGAGAATACTATTTGTTTGACGGAAACTTTATAGTTTGTAATATTTGATGTAGAGAAAACCTGTTAGTTTAAAGGATTTGGTGATTCATCAGTGAGAGGTACCTGTATTTTTTCTATTCCTTTATTTGTAGCACTCATGCAAATAGAACCTGGGAATCCCACCATAGACCACAAGGCAGACACGCAGTGTTCAATACATCGGTGCAATCATGGTACCTTGATATCTTGGTGATATATGCTGTGCCTTATAAATGCCTAATCTAACATAATATACAACAAAATAGTTAAAGAAGTAGGTTTATCAGATGCAGAAACACTTACAGAACTAATATCTATGTGTCACTCTATGCAAAATAAAAAAGGTACAAATAGGAAATCATGTAACTGCTGTTAGTAGAGACGTTGTAGAAAGTGAGGTACAAGAAAATTATATGTTTCATCTACTTTCCTATAAGCAGCATTCGGCCAGCTTTGAGGATCATATTGAAGCTTTCAAAAACAATGATTTATAATTATCGGACGGTGTCTGGGCTATAGCCTTTGTTGCCACCCAAAGCATGCATTAGCAATGCTGCCACAAGCAATGGCAGGAGGATACTGCAGTGGTGCCCTACAACACATGCAACAGATAACTTTTGAATGGTGCGCCTGTATTAGCATGGTAATCACTGCCATGGTAGAGATGTAACGGAAAATGTCCTCTAGACCTACCACTATATCCACCTCCATCATCTTCTCTGGATTACATAACTAGCATACAAGTTGGATTTCTACCACATTTAAGACATTAAATGTGGCATTGTACAGGTCAGGCATTTGTTGGTACTGTAGGACCATAAATGGAATTTGTTAATGTTAGACTAGTACTGTGGCTCATTTAATGTGCTCCATCCCTCCTAGTGTTCAGGCTTTACATCTCTCAGGAGAAACCATACTTCTTCTATTCAGAAAAGTATTTGTGTACTATGAGAGCCACACCTATCTCTCTGTATATGAACTCTGTGTAACCTGGCTCTAGATAAAACATCTGAATTTAAATATGGCAGCAGAATGTTCAAGATTTCGGATTTCAACAAGTGCAACATCAAATTTGTTGTCTTTGTAAAATCATATATCACTGTTCCGGAATATAAGTAGGGAGTACTATCTGTCTCCCGAAGAACATGTCTCCAAACACATTAGAGCAATCTGCAGCAGAGATGACAATTACCTCCTAGCAAAACATTATAATACCATGCATGCATCAAAGTGATGATTGAAGCTCCATAGGTTTTCATGCAATACCAATAGAAAAGACAAAGCCGGGGAGGTGGAGATAAATCTTTAAACATACGCAAGATGGTAGATAAATGGATCACAAGATTATGTCTGTAGACATGTGTATCAATAAGGATAGATTGTTATACAATTTCCATAAGGATGAATCATACAAATGTATGACAATTTCCTGGGCTCCCTTAATACCCCTTCAATCTTCAACACCCGATTAGTAATTCAAACTGCCTAGTTAATCATCCAGCAATATATTTATTTTACTCACTATCGCACATGTTTTTTGCTTACTGAATCATGGTGGGATACTCTTTATACTACCATGCTATCAATTGTTAAGTCTTCAACACCACATACTACAGTTCTTAATATGCTGTTGTTTTTTTCAGTTTTCAATGCCGTATACTGCAATGTTTACTTAGTATTGTCTTTCTTGACAAATGTCAAACTGATTACATACCGTTTTTGTATTCTGTACCTACTGGTCATTGTTCTGCTGATCATTTTCTTAAAAACCTACTGATCATTGTCAATTCCTACTTCAACAATATAATCTCCTTCTACATGCAACATTTTAAATTGTTAAGATCAAAATGTACCATCATGTATCACCACATGAGCGGACATTCATCTTTTTCTTTGTAATGCATACATCTACCATTTGGTTTCACATTATTTTCAGTAATCGATCTTATTTCTCAGAGACGCCATCATGCCAATAGTACTCATGGCCTGACACTACTGCCATTCTCTTTTATATCCCTTTTTTATCTAAATATAATCTCACCAGGGGCTATTCAGCTTACTTTTTTCGGTGTCCACATCCCTTGTGGTTTCCACCATCTTCAAACTTGCTGTCTTGTTTCTATAGACACTTCATATATAGACTCTCTGCATCATTCGTACATTCTGCAGTATCCTCACAATCACTGTTACATTCTTTCTGTACTGTTGCACCCATAAGGCTTTACATTATCAGCTTGCCATTTTTCCATTAGATCCACAATTCTGGACAATCCCTGCCTTTGTCTTTGATCTTTCCCTCATTGACAATCATTTGCACAACTAGACGACGACAACAATGCTACAAGAAGGCGCCCATAAATACCAGATTCTCCTTCTACTTTAGCCACCCATCATTCTTTGTGTTATGTTTATTACAATTTTTCATCATTCATCACTAAATCTTTGCACATATTCTGGTCTACATTTTCAAAAATATCAAATCTGTTTGTGACCCATTTGGCACCATCCAACAGATTTCATTGTAGATGTGTGATTATTTTACACACTTAATTATAGCAGCTTGCTTACTCGGCTGAAATGCCAGTCTGATTTTAGTTTCTTGTGAACATGCTTTTATAGGATCTATACCACTTCAAGCCATTGCACTCTTTGTTACGGACTAATCCACAGGTCGATACTGGGCTGCAGTCCTATCTTTACCTGCCACCTCTTATTTTCCATGTTACTTCTCTCTGCTCACTAATTTTATTCCATTTTCCATTAAAATTAACAGTGCAGCTTTTCTCAAATGATATATGCTACCCACACACCTTTCTGTCCCACTTCCATATCTTTAATTGATAATGAAATATCCAAAAAAGAAGTGACTCAAACAGATGGACTCGCCAAAGAACAAAAATATATTTCCACTACAACAATTCAGCTTCTGCCTTCCTTAGGTAGTACAAGATGGTTTGCTCAGTGGCTGCACAGATGACACTGCTGGATTTTCAAAAAGCATCATGAGTGAAGATTCCTTTTGGAATGTGGAATCAATGCAGTCCTGGGATCTCTTGAGATATGCAGTAATCAGGTAGTATTGTCAGTGATGTTCAGTCCATCTGGATGCAGTGATTTTAAACAGTACATCCAGAAGTGTTCTCTGGAGTCGAGTATTTTTTCCTTTAAGACATGCTCCACAGGGAAAATCTTCAAATCTGATAGTAAATGATCCACAAGGTTGAAGCGATTGGCTACAGGCTGGTCAAGTTTTTTGTTAATTATTACAATCAAATCAAATTGTAATTAAATCAGCAATAATTAATAAGAAACTTGTTTCTTGCGATCCTTCGTCTTCTAGTTTAATTAATACTGATATATATTTAGAGATGCACATTGTTCTTACTTTAAAAAATACAATATCCTTTACCCCTGTGGGTGTTCATACCCACAAAATTTACTTCATACTAGTACCAATTTTGAATGTACCATAGAGTGATTACTGACCCAGGATACTTCATTATTTGTAGAAGTATAGTGTGTTACATCTCTTTAATTCGTGTTCTTGCCCCTTAGTACTTCCATGATAGCTTTCTTGGCCTATCACAGCCATCTGATATCACAATAGTACTTTGGCCTATACTACCCTTCAAACATCACTAATGTTCTTCCATGTGGGTAAATAACTATTACTTCTATACTTAAATATCTGCCACTTAAATATATTCCCTCATTCTTCCTTTAAATCCTGATCATTAATGCTATCTCATTTACAGTATTTTTATTTTATACAGCCGTTACTTACGTGTCGCTTGGCATCTACTACAACTCTTCACTTTGATATCACAATCCAACGGATCACGCTATTAGGTTCTTATGTCCTTCTGCTTCCAGACATACCAGCTTGTACCTGCATTTACTTTGCTCAACACTTCACCATATTTTACAAGATATTTTGCAAGTTTTTCTTTGTTTAAAACCCAACATCAAATTTACCAATATATATCAATCCTTCCAAATATCTTTTCCCTTTCTTTTGTCGCTGCTGCTCTTTAGCATCATGCAACACAAGGATGGACTGTAACTTTGAGTCACAGGTGAACTATCACTTTGCACTTTCTCCTTACCATGGAACGTTTTTGCACAGTGTTCCCACCTTCATTACATCTGTGTTCTTTAACCAACTGGTCATATTGCTGGTGTCAGTGGTTGATCACACACCCCTTGTTAACTAAATCTTAGATTCTTCCTGTTTTGCATCGCTGCCCTGGCCCTATAATTAACTTGCATCTGTTTATTTAGCATTTGCTGTTTACCCTCGCTTCTTTTTAAAATACAGATATTATTGTTATGTTACAGCCATGATAAAGTCCATTTGGATGAAACACGTTGTTGGTTCCAAAGTGACTGTTAATGAATATATGGCAATCAAGAATTCCTAAGAACCCAGGAGACAAATAACTTTTGGCTTATCCTTGTCTTTTCATGAATGAACTGTCTTATTTTAGTTTATACTTTGCTCCCTTGTGTCTGTTTTATAGCTTTCAAAAAGTATTCAGGTTTTGCAAAATCAAGCAGCAAGATCGGCAACAGGAGCAAATCAGTTCTCTTATGTGTATTCCTTGCTACATAAAAGCCTTACACTTGCTAACTGCCAGAGAGTGGGTTGCCAGAATGAGAAAATCGTTAGTTAAGCGCCAGAGCTAAGACTAGAAACCGGGGTCCCCAGCTCCAAAGTCGGCAACTTAGTGGCTAGACCGATAGGTTAAATGAGCTCTAATTGGCTGTTCACACAATCATGCATATGTTAAGTGCATTATACCAGGCTATTTCGGTTTTCTTTGAATTAGTTTTCAGCACCCAGATTTCAGTGTTCTCATTTAGGGTGACTCAGCTTCTAGATTCAAGGCTGCCATGCTGTGGAATCAGCTGCCAGCCCAGCTGTGCGACATTCCCTCACTCACTTTCTTTATGAAATCTCTAAAAACAAGTCTTTCTGCCAAAGCAAAGTAGGTCACTCGGATGATATTTGTCACCTTAGCGCCAAGAAACCTATAGAAGTTATATCGCTACTATGCAAAAACTAAAATCATGTGAAACGCCCCATATCAAGAGCTTGAACTAGCTATTAAAACTCTGTTTTTGCTAATAGACTTGTAAAAGATGTGTGCTACATTCCTTGGCATCACTTGTATCACCTAAACTTCAGACACACAACAACCCATTATGGATTAACAGCTCTATCATTAATATTTAAATGTACATAAGCTTGCATTCCTGTTGTTACTGTAAACTGAAAAATAAAGGTTATAAAAAAAGAAGAAAAAAAGCTTGCATTCCACTCTATGAAGTTAAAGGTACTTTTTATTGGATTGTTGAATCTAAACTTGCATGGGCTGTTTCGGAACCTCTAGGATTTAGCCCCTTTCCGAAAAGTTGAGGTCCCTGTGAAGGTGCTGGTGGGTAGATCATTGACTGTCTTTTGAATTTTAATATCAATGGTACTGTCATTGAGAGTAGTGCACTGCAGTGAATTAGATTGTTTGGCCATCTAGATGTTCAAGGCATATTTAAATAGTATATCGAATAAATAGTGGAAATACCTCAATTTCTCTATCGCTTATTATATGATCAAGCACTTGGGGTCCATACATTGTGCATAATGTACATTTTTGCTAATAAACATTATAGAAGGCTAATTATTTGAGGTGGTTTGATGCTCATATGCTACAAGGGTGACATAATCAAGAGTACTGTGAATGAAAATATAGCATTCAGTAAGTAAATTGAATTTGGACATGATGGATTTTGACAGCAGTCTCTCAAATGGAGAGTTTGCTTTTGATTGTATTTAGGAAAGGAAAAGATGAGATGTTTGTGGTCCACATGGACAGTAGCAGTTTAATTTGTGATGGAGAAGTGACACAAGCGGTACTCTACTGTGTGTGACAGAGGATCCAGTTATCAGATTTGAGCACCGACCATTTCCTGGTACTTCCCTATCTCTGCATCACTAGGTACTTGTGGAAGGACCTTGATTCAGGGTGTACAGAGTGCTATTCCCACCATCATTGCTAGACACCATTGGATTACGCACCTGATGGAGAAAGGACCAGCACTGCAAAAGAGGGATAACGTTGGTGTCTGTGGTGCCTCTGCTCTGGTGTGCCAATGGGCAGTATTATTATTATTGCTAGTTCCATTTTGAACACTGATAGAAATAAAAGTCGATGCACTGACCACAAGTAAGGTCCACTTTTCACACTGGGGGTTCATTGGTAGACACTGGTCTCAAATGACTGAAGCCTTCTCAGAGCAGGAAGCGCGACAGCCATACTTCATTTCTTAAAGATTTGTCTTAGGTACCGCTACACACCTAAATCTATTTTAAGACATGCACTTTTTACAGATCTAGGACGGCTTTTATAAACATTGCCTCCTAATCTAGGTGATGCACCGGCTTTAACATTCCCCATTACGTCTCAGTGCACTCTCATCATGATTGTTAAGTGCCAATTTGCAAAGTGCTTTTTGAAGGAACGCCCCTAAAACATAATTAGTACATTAATAGATTATGGCCAAGAAACCATGATTGTAAAAATAATAATCACAACTCAGTGCACTTTACTGTGAAAGATAATGTGGCAAATGGTGTCTATGCTGTTCCCACTGTCATGAGATTAATAGCCTTTATTAAGGAGCAGCAGCCACCTGAACTCCCTATAATAGCATCCATTTCCCACAGCGATAACAGTGTGGAGTTTGGCACGCTCTGTAGTCAACAGCTATTAAACTGTGTTAAAGAATGTCATGCGTTGCAGCTCTCACTACTTTAGCAGTCCTTAAAGCATGTTGACTGTTAACAGAAGAAGAGGTTACCAGAGCATTGTTGCACAGGTATCTGCTTAGTCACCATGTTCAATTTCTTACGGAAATCCACGCAACCTTATAGTGTAGCGTGAATACCGTATTCAAACTCTGGCTATTCACAATTGTATGACACAACAGTGAAACAAAAACTCTGATTCCCTGGTCTTCCTCTGTCAGAAGATGTCTGAGAAAAGCAAGAAAGGGTGGAAGCAGCTAAACAATCCCACCTAAGTCTCCACAGAGTCAAACAACCAATCAATAAATAGCTTTATTCGGAAGTATGATAACAACCATAAAAGCACATACAACTTTACGTTAGAATACATGATGCATAAAAACAAATAAAACAATAATTATAAAGATCTCCACAGAGTCATTGAATGTGGTGAAATGGCGCACTGTCGACAGCCATCACACCCACCTCCATCAAGTGTCTGTGGACATATGGAGTGAGGGGATGCAAGTGATGCTCTCACACGGCCATATATATACCTGGAAGGGCAGTGTGAGGGGCGGGCAGAACATCAGGTATCTTCATGATTCGGGTGCTGAAGATGATGGGGGAAGTGTAGAAAGCAGATAGTGTGCATGGCTCCCACATGACTCCTCTTGCCTTCCAGTAAAGATCCATGAAGTTAGTTTATTGAAGAACATTTGTGGAGGCACAAACAAAATAAAATTACTAGTCTTCAATAATAGGTAGTTTTGTCATCTTGGGTTTCCATGTGACAAACAACTCAAGCTTTGTTCTCCTCAACGATGTCTCTTGGAAGACCTCAGTAGAAACAAATGCTGTCATTGTCAGCTATTCATCTATAATCCTCTATCTTGTGGAAGTGCTTATTTTTCTTTTGTTACACTCAAAGGCAAACACAGGTAAATGTGTTTGGTTATTTTCTGTAAGTTCAACACATTTGGCTCTAGACCAGTTGCATTAGGGGGACTCTTACTGCGTTCAGTAAAAAATGAAGCAATGAAAATGTGCAAAAGCATGGATTTTATCATCTAAACAGACGTCTTTCGTTGCGTTGTTTTTGATGATAACAGCCAGAACGATTTATCATAAGAAAAACAGTATGGCAAACTGCTTGGGAAGACGCGGGTTCATGGCGTGGGAGAGCTACAAACATACAGAGAAAGACACAAAGAGTAATAGTAATAAGAAGAAGCATTTATAAACCGCTTGGTTACACCACAACGGTGTTTCCCCACGCTGGACCATGGATCAGCTAAGGAGAGAGGAATAGTTGCTGAAGATCAGGGAAGCAGGTAGACATAAAGAGAAAACTAGAATTGAGTGTTATTGCTAAAAAGCCAGGTTTTTAGTTTCTTCCTGAAGTCAGTTTCCGATGGGGAATCTCTGAGTACCTTGGGAAGGGAGTTCCATAATTTATGCGTTATATAGATAAAAGATTTAGCTCCCATTCTTGCCTTTTTAATCTTGGGAATGGTTGCCAAGTTGGCGTCCAAGGATCTGAGATTGCGAGTAGGGGCATAGTTTTGAACTAGAGAGTGGAGGTAGCTGGGACCTTGTTTCTTTAAAATGCATCGGCATATACATAGGGCTTTGAAGCTAATTATTTTCGTTACTGGAAGCCAATGTAGCAGATCTAGGGCACAAGAGGCAGACAATCTTTTAGAAAGATTAAGAATAAGTCTCGCTGCCGCATTTTGGACTTGTTGCAGCAGTCTGCGATTCTCTTTGGAGGCACCTAGGTAAAGGACATTCCCATAGTCCAGCTGTGAGGGAATAAGCGCATGAACTATGGTTCTTTGAGATCTAGAAGGAATTAGATCGAGGATTTTTCTCAGAGTCTTCAGAGTACCAAAACATTTCCCTGCAGTTTTCCTGATTTGGTCTTCGAAAGCTAATTTAGAGTCGAAGATTACTCCCAGGTTTTTGGCCTTGTGTTTAGGGGCTGGGGGTTCCACCAGAGACACTGGCCACCAGGCTGGTGTCCAAATTGAGGGAGTTCTTCAAAGCAGTAAGATCTCCGTTTTGCTAGCGTTAAGTTTTAAGCAGTTGTTAGTCATCCAGACTGCCATGTCAGATAAGCAGGCCCTAAACCTATCGGCCGTGATGGTAGTGGAATTCGACAGATTTACTTTTATTTGGGTATCGTCAGCAAACGACATCACTTGAACTTTTGTTTTTTAATGATGTCGGCCAGGGGTTTCATATATACATTGAATAGAGTGGGGCTCAAGATAGGGCCTCAGGGACCTCTTTCGTACAGTGAAACAGGTCCGATACGCAAGGTTTGAGTGTGACTTGAAAGGATCTATCCTGTGGAAAAGAGTTGAACCATTTCAGGGCCTCTAATTACGGAATCCTGAAGCCTTTGAGTTAGTATATTGTGTGACACCGTGTCGAAGGCTGCACTCAGGTCAAGTAGTATCAAGGCCGAAGTCTGACCCATGTCGGTATTCTGTCTCAGTGTTTCTTCAGATAGAAGGAGGGCAGATTCGGTGGAATATGTAGCCCTAAAAACCGATTGAGTAGGGTCTAACAACTCATTCGATTCTAGGAAGCCAGTCAGGCAGTTATTGACGTGCTTCTCTTATATTTCTGCCCCAAACGGAAGAAGGGAGGCGGGTCTCATATTATCTAGTATGGAAGGATTCATTGCAGGGTTTTTTTGACTGGAATTACTATACCATGTTTCCATTGTTTGGGTACAGTGCCAGACCTAATGGATAGCCTCATGAGCTCTTGCAGTGAGGGGGCTATCACTGCAATTCCCAACTGCAAGATTCTGGGTGGAGCTGAATCGAGGGTAGAACCTGATTGAATGGATGCAGAGATAGTGCTAACTTCAGCTATAGAAGGAATAGGGAGATCCGTCAAGTCACCAGGTACTTCTTTGCACCTATCTATACCTTCCTGTCTGAGAGAATTTGGAATTTTTTCATAGATTTTAGATACTTTGTTTGAAAAGAAGGTTGCGATGTCATTACACAGCTTATGTCACGGAGAGATATTAGCCGAGGTACGTTCCGCCTTAGTCAAAGATTTGAGCAAGGAAAACAGTTCCTTGGTTGGGTTTTGAGCTGAATCGATCATCTGGGCATAGTACTCCTTACGTTCTATTCTTATGCGCTTATGTTAAGTTTTCAGGGCTTCTTTAAGGCGAGTGCGGCCTATGGAACTATAGTCCTTCCGCCATTTGCGCTCAAGGTGTTTGCATTGTTTCTTCAATGCGGCTAGTTGTTCATTATACTAGGGCGCTGAGGGTGATGCTCTCACATTTTGTCTCAGGACTAAGGGTGCCAAGATATCGATGGTTTCAGTTAGCCATGTCTCGTACCTTAATGTGGCCTTAAGTAAAGCGAAATAAGCTCCGTAAAGCAGGGACTTCAAGCAAAAGCAGAACAAGAGTGTTAAAAAACATGATTTTGGAAGAAAACAAAAAATAAATTTCAATTAAGAAAGTTAAAAACTAAATTTTAGAATCATGCCAACTAGTAATTCCTATAGCTTTAACATAAATGTTTTTATGTGGTTTGGCCCATATTGAGAAATCATCACTGTTTGGAGATGCTATGTTTTCTCTTCGCGATTTTCATTCCATTCTTTTGTGACTGGCACTGGAATGTCCTTTCTGTGCAATCTCATAATGACACATCCTCACCACCGATGATCTTCTGCCACCCGCATTGAACCAACGCAAAATGACTTTTCGTTATTAAAGTGCTTTTTGAGCAGGCGCATTAGTCTTATTTCTCTACAGGTTTCCTTGAGCCAATTTCATGAATGTTTCGCAAAATGTTAAGGTATGCAACTGAAATAACTATCTGCTTCGGTCTGTTGCCGTAAAAGGATGCTCATGAAGAGAAGTGTGTAATTTAAATATCAAGCTACTTTGAAAGCTGCAATGATTATAGATGATGACGTCATTGCACACTTTACTTTGAATCTCTGCAACTGTAAACAGTGGTGCCCAAGTATGAATTTGCATATCTCATCATCCGAGAGTGCCTTGGTAACGGGGTTTAATTCACAATAACCCCTCTGCACTTTTTCATGCAGAGGGTATCTTTCGCCTGAGCATTACTGTAAGTGGTCTTTTTAAATTTTATTTACTTGCCACATCATTTGCTTTAATGGCAGGGTGCCTTGGAGAGCAAGCATGTGTGCTCTGAGAGAGGCACGGTATTTCGTCTAATCTGACCATTGTTGATGAGAAGCCAGAATCTGCAATGAATAGTCATGTATATGTATATATATATATGTGGGGGGTCTGAGCAATCTGGAAGCGCACCTTGGGGCATATTATCAGGGCTGGCGATATAATTATCGCCGCTTTAGCGTCCGTTTTCGGGCGAAAAGCGGCGATAATTATATCGCAATATCATCAAGGACACGCTAGCGCGTGTTTCCTTGATGTAGAGCCCGTTTTTTCACAGCCTCGCCTTGCATCGCTAATGAGATGCAAAGAAGGCGTGGCTGTGAAAACAACACAAGTTAATATCGCGAAGGCAGCTTCGCGATATTAACAAGGAGGTGCAGCGATAAAAGAAATCGCGCTACCTCAGCTTTAACTCAGGAATTTAACGTCTGTTAAATTCCTGACTTAAGCATACTTTACATGAGAGATGGATTCTGCTGATACGACCACAGGGTCGTATCAGCAAGGTTATCGCCGTTTTCCATGGAACATCGCTGGAAAACCAGCGATGTTCCATGGAAAACGAGCTATCGCAGGAATAATTATCGCCATTGCGCTATGCGTTGTTAATACAGCGCTAGCATGGCGATAATTATCTGCGGTAGCCGGCGATAACTGTTCTCACGCTGTGAACGGCCAGCGATAATTATCGCTGGCCGTTGATAATATGCCCCCTTGTTGCCTTGTGGTATTGAACCAAACTAAATTAGGGACCAGCGAACTGGAAATTTTATCCTGACAACACAGGAATAATAAAATGTGCATAGAACGATTTCCATTACTGACTGAATAGTAATTGACAGCAAAAAACATTGAAATACTTTGGGCTATCAGCTCCTTTTTTCTTTAATTACATTGAAAAGAATATAATGACCTTTGCAAGAATTATAATACCTGGGGAAAGTAGCCGCTGTGCTTATTAAAGGATAATGGGCTGTATCGTGCTGGGCTTTTTAGCCGCAGCCCAAAGCCCAGCACATGTTTTATGCGCCTGCAGGGCATAAATGGAGTTCATTTAATCCGGTATTACTCCGAGTTAGTGCTTTATTTTCAGACAACACAGCTCAGAAAACAGAAAGAGGCAAACCTTTCCTTCAGTTTTCAGGCTGTACTACCTGAAAATAAAGCACTAACTCAAAAGAAATATCAGAGCAAATTAATTCACCGTATGCCCTGTAGGCACATAAAACATGCGCCAGAAAAGACCATCATGCTACAGACCCTGATCCGTTGATAAGCACAGCTGCTACTTTCACCAGGTATTATGATTCTTGCAATGGTCATTATACTCTTTTCAATCGATAGTTCAAGTTAAACAACTCTAAAAGCAGGCAAGTATATTTTTATATCTTTCTCATTATTTCTGTCACACAAAAGTATTTAGTTTTGGGCGAATTTAGGGTGTGAGATACTTTTTTTGTGCAAAATCCAACTGTTTTAAGAGTGCTTATTTGTGGTATAACTTTTACTTTTCCTCAGAAATTTGAACAACAATCGGTTGTATGTTTGGTTTGTCTTTGGTAAATTGCCTTTTAGTGTAGAAGGAACCTTTGCCACAATAGCTTTTAGTGCAGAAGGAATGTCATGGCTGTGATTTGAGCACTATTTTCAATATCTCTTTTAGTAGCATGTACAGCATAGCTGTCAAGCGACTGCATGGTTGTATGTTAGAATATATTATTCGGTAATATTCTCTGTAAAAAGGGTGTGTCCTAAACATAATTTACAAAAATATCCATTGGGTGTTGCATTTCTATTATTAACTCCAATGGGGCAATATTTGCGGAAATACTACTTAGGGCAAGATATTTATGTCAGATGACATTCTGTCCACGATATTCTGGTACTATGCAATCTCCGTAGGCATTATACTATCACACTGTCCTGGTTTTTGGGATCCTTAGTTTTGCATTTAACTTGATAAGCATAGGCTCAAACATCCCTGCATGCAAAGTTCTACTGGCTAAAGAACCAGGACTGTCTGAGGGTGTGTATCACTCATGACCATGGGGGACTACTTGCTAGCTATATTAGAGAAGTAAGAGTATGAGGACGAGGATCAGGAGGAGGAATGGAAAGCAGACCAGGAGGACCATGACCAGAAGGCAGTGCTTAATTTGAGCTGGTGTTTGCAGGTGACGGTCGTAACATTAACTCATTTTTAGGGACGAGAACTTATTTTTCATCATCAGACTTTAACACAGAGCAAGAGAGAGAGAGGCAGAAAGGGGAGAAAGAAGAAAGAAGGTAAAGATAGGAAATACTGATAACGGTAGAAAAAAGGTATGGAAAATAACCTGCAAGGTTGAGATAGAGACAGAAAATGTAGGTTGGTGGAAGAACAAAGCATGAGTTGGAATCAAGGCTAGATAGCCCTGGCATATTGCAGCCCCGGCATTTGATAGCATTGATAATGAGCTCCTAAGAAAAACTTTGGAATAATTTTTTTACAAACTAAACACTGACAGAAAGACTACCTGGCCCATAAGAAATAGGGTCATGAGGGCTGGGAGAATCAGGATTTGCAGCAGCAGAACCAAAACCACAAGGTCCTGGATAAGTAGGAGGAGGACCAAGTACTTCACCAGCAGGATGATGAAGACAAGGACCAGAACTACATCCACGACCACCAGCAAAATGAGGATCAAGACCAGGAATACTAACAGGTGGGCCTGTGGACCAGATGCAGGAGGGCCAAGAGGAGGAGGATCAGGAGTATAAAGAGGACAATCAAGAAGCAGGCCACTTGGAGGTCCAGGAACAGTAGGCCTAGGAGGACCAGGTGGACAAGGATAAATAGAAGCAGACTAGCTGAGAGGAAGTGGACCATGAACCTAGCCACCAAAGCTGCAAAGAGGTTGGCAGGGGACAAGGAACACAAGGACGCTAAGGACCAGTACCAAGAGGATCAAAGGCAGAAGGGCTAGCAGCAGCGTCAGGACCAGGAGAACCAGAAGGATCGGCACAATGAAGAGTAGGAACATTAGGACCAGAATCTCAAAAACCAGGAGCATGAGGATCAGGACACAGAGTGTCTGGAGAAACAAGATGAGAAGAGCCAGGAGCAGGAGGCATTGTAGGCACAGGATCAGAAACAGAAAGATCAGGGACCAGAGGACCAGGAATAGCACAACCAGTGAGACCAAGAGGACTAATGCTAAGGTGTCTACAAGGAGCAAAAGCTCTAGGGCCAGAAGGACAATAAGCATGAAGCCTGGGAGCAGGAGTGCCAGTGTATCCAGTAGGATCAGGATTTGGAGGACCACGATCAGGATCAGAAGGCTCAGGTAGATGAAGAGCGGAAATGCTGAGCAGGCGGATCATGATGTGTTAGTCCAAAGCCCAGAGAACAAGAAGCAAGAGGAGAAACAGAAAGAAGAGGAAGAGCATCAGGAGTAGTAAAAACTGAAGATCTGAAGGCCTAGGATCAGGAAAATTGTGACCAGAAGGAACAGCAGGCACTTGTGGACTAGGACATGAAGTAACAAAACTAAGACGAAGAGTGCCAGGTGGACCAGGATTAGGAGGACAAACATAACATGGGCTAGTAGTACCAGGACTAGGTGGGCCAAGAGAACCAGGAGGAGGAAGGTTGCTAGGATCAGGATGAGGTTGATCAAAAAGAGGAAGAGCAGGAAGACTGGGAAGAAGATGGGGTGATGAACAATAGGAGGAGGCAAGTCTGATGTCAGGCCAAATGAATTACTACAAGTCCGTAGTTGCAGATGCTATGATCCTTAAAATGGTTGGTAGCTATACTTCTTATTCAGTCCCTACTTTGGAGCCCTATCAATCTTTTTCAACCTACTTGAAGTACTGGAGATAGAAAACATTTTAATGGGAGATTGTAGGGGGGATCTCAAACATAAAAAGTCTGAAGTAATTTGTAGCGGAAGCAGCGCGGACCAGTGCTGATATCCTGAGAAATGCGCTGCCTGGTTAAGGTAACTGTTTTCACTATTCTCAACAACTCTTAAACATGTTGAAGTCACAAATGCTGGTAAAATAAACATGATCTTTAGTTTGGGCTACTGAGTTGTTACTTGTAAAGATCACTGATGGCCAATGTGGATGAGCACTGCAGCATATACAAATCTTTGATTAAGAAAAAAAACACATCTTAAAAAGATGCAAACTCCCCAACAAAAGTGAGTTGCATATTCACTTCAAGCCTATAGAAGGTGAATTAGCTGATCTTAAATTGTAAAGCCACTTCTGTTTTTTGTACAAATGCAACATAATAAAAATCAATAGAAATTAGATATAATACATTTGGAGTTCACTGTACATATTGCTTACAAATACATGTTACTATATGACCCAGATATATGTCCTCGAACAATTTAAAAATATATGTTGAGCACCAGAAGAAGCTGGAGACCGGAACAATAATGCAGGTGTTACAATGCCAAGATGGGTCCATTACAAGGAGCACCACGTTCTGTTTTATAGAAATATGTACTTACATGAACATCACCTCACAAAAAAATATATAGAGGAGAAACACCTGAGTACGAGAAGGGATGAACTTAGGAATGAGTAACCCAAACAAAATTTAAGGCAATAAAAGTGAACTACCAAGTAAATATTAAAAAAACCCTAAAGAATGAAAAGATAAGAATATATTCATTCATTCAGTATGTAATTCGATTTTGGTTAAAAAAAAATCATAAAAGCATACACTAGATCATAATAACAGTACATTACAAATGAAGCAGAACAATATTGTACAGATAAATTTCGAAATCATACAGTAAAATACAATAACAGTGTGTTAAAAATACAGAGCAACAATATCGCACATGAAAGGTTAAAAAGGAAATGCAACCACGCCGTCGCCTAATCAATACTCATAATGCAAATTTTTCCTGGTTTAAATTATGGAACATAGGAAGCTAAATACATCATAACTGATTGGTAGAGATATCAGTTTTGCAAAAACAATAAGCAGGGCTGCATTGCTTGAATTTGTGGTCTTATAGAATGGGCTGGATAAAACGCTTTCTTTGGTATCTTATAAAACCTACAAAAAACATTGCATGCAAAGTGTATTGAACAGAAAAAGCATCCCACAGGCATTTAGCTAAGGTGACAGACCAATCGCTTTAGGGAAAGTTACAAGTCGATAGAAGATGTCAAATCTGAATCTTGTTAGAACACACCTATGTTGGTGATTGTAAACATATTTAAGATAAGGTTGCACACCATCAGTAGTAAGCATCATTTGGTTGTTGCTTACACTGGGTTTAGCTAATTCCCTAGATAACCTTTGACCTTCAAACAGTGAAATACAACAGCTTTTTAACTCCATCCTGCTTATATGCTGTATAGAGCCAGGGTTAACAAAATATTCTAGTCAACCTAATTCCAAGCATGTACGTCATGCATTTCAACCATGGAATTTATAAAGACAATGTCGACTTAAGACAGTCATTGGCAATCTTTCTATTTAGGGCGGTGTCCTCGCGAGTTCAGATCTTATGCCAAAGCATAATTGGTCGGTTTTGATCATATCAGCTAGAAACGGAACGCCGAGCTCATTATGGCAAATAAAGGAAGAATTGCCTTTGGGAACGGCAAGGAGTCTCCTAAACCAGGCATTCTTAGACAATTGGAGCGATTTGATGTTACTGTATACCCGCACTCCCACCTCATACAATGCCAAGGACACACACTTAGCCCTGTAGATGGTGACCATTTTGCTCAGGGGTCTCTTGCCATGGTTAGTTGTGAAATTAAGCATCACTGAAGAAGCTTTTACAAAGTGCAATTTTCTGGAATCAATAGCCTGTTTCCATGAGCCATGTGCCTCAAATAAAACCCCTAGGTAAGAAAAAGTGGGAGTTAAACTTAATTTAGATCACAACCTTTGCAAACACAGCACTACATAGCTTTAGGCCCGCATTTTATTATAAATGGTTTACCCAAATTCACACTTTAAAAAACAAAATTTTATTTGTCATTTTATAAATGTTTGACAACATACAACAAAGCAGCGCCACAACAAAGTACATTACAATAGCATCAGTTCATATCATGGTAGCAAATACAGTTGCGGGTCAGAAGAGGGGAGGCAAAAATTGCATCCAACCTCAATAAGATTAAAACAGAGCCAACTTTCCCACCACCCACTCTTACCTATACGTTGCCACTCTATAGTTGCACCTCACTGTCCGTGGATGCGTCCTCCAAGGCATCTCCCTCTGGGCCCAAGAACCTTTGACATAATATGCCCCAGGCTTCCAAGTCAACTGGAAGTTTAGCATCCGAACGGGTGCGTTGCATTTGAGTTTCCTCCGCAATCGACCATTCAGAAAAATCCCGGACCCTTAGCCCTAAGACCCCTGAGAGTAAGCCCTAAACCACATTCATGTGATGGCTACCTGTCTCCTTGCCAGCACTAGTGCCAACTGCAGAAACCGGTATGCCATTTTGCTGTTCTTGGGGCGAACCAGGCTGTCCAGCTGGCAAAGTTGTGGTGTGAGCACACACGTCAGTGCAGGAGCCCGATTTAACCTTACTATTACCCCCTCCCAAAAGTCTGTCACCTGTGGGCAGCCCCATGCCAGGTGCATAAAGTCTGCTTCTCCAGTTCCAACCACAATGGGGGCATGCAGAAACGCACTCTGGATTGATTCTGTGCATGCCCGCGGGGGTCATATAAGTATAATGCACAAAATTAAAGTGAATCAATTTGAGCCGTGCATTACTGGACACAGACTTCGACAATGCATAAATCCTGGCTCAGTCCACATCCGAGAATGGAGCCCTAAGATCTGCCTCCCAAACATTCTGCACTTTCAATGATGCATTGATTGTATCAGCCTGCAGCACCTTATAAATTAAATAAGGTGTCGCCCAGACTCCAGTGTCACTAGCATGACAAGTGTAGCCACCACAAGCCCTGCCACAGGATAAGAAGTCCAGGTAGCTCTGACCTTGTTCATCATGCCCTCATAGTGCGAAAATTGCCGAGGTCCCAGCTTGAATCAATTCCGCACTTCCTGAAAGGATATAAATACGTCATTGGGATAGAGGTCACCAAAAACTCGCAACCTTCCTCATGCCAAGGTTGAAATGAGATAACCTCCTCGATTTGATGGAATGGAGCTAAGATCAACAGTGGCAACTGCTTATTTAATGGTGCCTTCCTGTCACCATCACCATCAATCTCTGCCACGCTGCAGCAGTCTGACGCACCACATAGGGTGCTGTAGAGGACGCATATGAGCCCGCCATCAGCAACATTGGGAGTTCAATCCCCTTCACCATACCCACCAGGAGATCCTTCTCCCAGTTGTTCCCTTCCTCCATCCATTTTGCTACGTGCTGCATGTGGGAGGCGCAATAATGATATTCCAGGTTCGGGACACCGAGCCCACCATCCTCATATCCCCTCATTAATGTC
This sequence comes from Calotriton arnoldi, assembly GCA_963921515.1. Classification (NCBI taxonomy): domain Eukaryota; kingdom Metazoa; phylum Chordata; class Amphibia; order Caudata; family Salamandridae; genus Calotriton; species Calotriton arnoldi. The sequence continues at coordinate 2,291,985 of CAWUFW010001245.1, forward strand.
TGACGAGCCACCCTACTCCGCCTCCCTGCCCAGATAAGCGAGGTGAGGAGGGTATTCAGCTGACGGAAGACAGCTGCGCACAGGACGCACAGGGGGCACAATGAATTCTGGATCACATACAATCATAGGGTCAGAAACACAATTTTAGACTCTGTTATTCTTCCCATGAGTGATAGTGGTAAATTGTTCCAGAACCAGACAGATGCCATCAAGGAGCCTTAATATTGTACTGCAATTGTTTTTTTGTGTGTGTGCCACAATCATGCCCAGATAACGAAAGTGATCAATCTTCCATTGCATCCCCAAGTCCCGCAACTGCTCCCTAAACACCCCAATCAACACCACCAGTGGGAACAATAAGGACTTCCTCTTATTAATCTTATTAATTTTGAGGTCGAACACCTCCCTAAACTCTCTCAGTAGCTCTAGCAAGACAGCCACAGACGTCCCGGGCACCCTAAGGTAAAATAACATGAGATGATGTGCCTAGTGTGACCCAGCTCTATACTCCATTCATGCATAACCCGGCGTACCTGTATTTCCAGTGGCTCCACAGGCAGGGCAAACAGAAGGGGTGACAGGGAACATCTCTGTTGTGTGCCACATTCTGTGTCCCACCACTCTGATCTATATTGTCCTACCTTCGGTGGCGTAGCAAACGGGGGTTGAGTTTTGGGGCAGCGGCCCCCTCCCCGCTCTTACCTGCACCCTTTGTAGCAAATGCGGGGATGATTGCCAGCACCCCCTACCTACGGCTGTCACAAGGAATTGCCAGCACCCTCTCCCCCACTCTTACCTGCGGCCGTCTGGGGCGTGGCCAAAGGTCTAGCTACACCGCTGCCCACCTTCACCCGTGCACCAGAGCCATTGTATAACAATTGAATCCAGGCTCTAAATTGAGGCCCAATCCCCATCATCTCTAACAGATACTCCCAGGCCACTGCATCAAATGCCTTTTTGACATCATTGAGGCCAACATCCCAAATTTACACTTAATAATATATTAAATAGATGTGTGAGAGATGCTTGTGTACCAAGGGGATAAACGGCATATGCATATAGCAGACGAATATCAGCTTAAGCCACATTCACTTAATTTAATTATATGTGGCTGATTGCAGGCACAAGTCAGTTTAGAAAAATCAGGTTTATGTAAGCAGCTGTGTTATGACTGTAAATTACAGATTTCCATTGAACAAATGCTTTCGTGTTGCATAAGCTTGCTTCCCTCTGATAAACTGGCACAAATGTTTCCAAAAAATGCAGAACAGATCAGTACCACTGTGTGTATGGGCAGAACACCAGCTTCTGCAGCCTCTGCGACACAGAGGGCCCCAACCTGTCAGGGTGCCCCCTAATACTTCAGGGGCCCCCTTTCAGCCCAAGCCTAATGAATGTCTGTGAGAAATGCAAGACTCTAAGACCCCTTATCACATTCTGATGGGGGGGGCCCATCATTTTGCGTTACGCCACTGACTGTGTGTAGGGAGCAGCCACGACCGCTGCAGGTAAGAGTGGTGGGGCCAGGTGAGGGGGGATTTCGAGAGATGACCACGAGGGAAAATTAAATAAATAATTAATTTGCCCTCATGGTCGTCTCTAGAAATCCCCCTTCACCTGGCCCCACCGCTATTACCTGCAACGGCCACGGCTGGTAGGGAGTGCAAAACACATCAAGAATGGCTGCAAGTCACACCATGTAGATACTGTGTGCATGGGTACTGTGCAAATGGCATGAGTTAAGGACAGGCTGTGAAGAGTAGCAAAAGGGTATGGCCGGAGCAGCTCTATTCCTAGTAAGGTATTGCTCCATCAATAGACCATAGCCAAGTTACTACCATTGATGCTGTGAGTTCTAGAAACCTTCAATAGAGGTGGCCTAAAAGATCACAATTGAAAACTAGAAAGCACAACAGGGAAGCAGATACAAATTCTGATAGACTGTGTTGCATTTAGCCTTCACAAAAGAAAGGTGCAGGCTTCACCTTCCTTCATAACATGTTCACTAACCTCACCAGCAATGGTGGCTTGCCGCGGCGGCTGGCACAGGTAAGCGGGAAAGGGCGGGACAGGGCGCGGTGGGGGGGAAGTCGACAGACGACGGAATAGGTATTATTTATTTATTTAATTATACCTATTCTGTCATCTGTCGACTTTCCCCCTCTCCCACCACGCCCCGCCCCGACCCCCCCCCCCCCCACCTTACCGCGTTTACCTGTGCTGGCCACCGCTAGTGGCTTGCATTTTAAAATCAAAGCCACCAAGCACGTTCTTCATCAACTTGCTACCTGCCCAACATTTAATCTTAGTAAACGGTGGTAAGAGGTGTTCAAATATTTCTGATAATAAACATGCTGTCACAAACCACTTGCAGAGACCCAAAGGCAAGTGTTCAAACAGCTCTGATTAGGTGAACCAAAAGATAATGTTATATTTACAGAAGGAACTGCATGATTATAGAAGTCTGAAATCTACCTGGTTAGTATGCTTGTGCACACCCACGTAATTTATGACAACATTTGTGGAACTCGACCATCACAGCTGTTAGAGAACAGTACTGGGCTAATTTAAAGATTTTCACGAAGTTTAATTGTGTTTGAAGAACACATTAGTATTTCAAAGCGCAATTTTTACATAGTTTTCGAGGCCAATTAGGCAGTGCTGTCAACAACGTATGTTGCTGTCGGATCTTAATTTGACGTGAGAAACCAGTTTCATTTTCAGTGGTTTATTTTAAACTGGTAAAAAAAGTCAATATCAGCGCAATCAGCTCTGTCATCTCCCTGTCAAAAAATGACACCTTTGGGTGTTGATCTGCTCCCTCAGACCACTTGCAACAATCGATATTTTGAGCCATTAAATTCTTTCTTGAAAATGTAATTTCTGTGTCTTCTTGAGAGCCTGTCATTTTCAGCTCTTTCCGTGTGATGCCACTGACAGCTGTAATTAGCTTTTTACCCTTATAAGGCTTTGCCATCAACTGAGTGCCATTTCGTGCACATATGGGAGTGCCATCTATTTGAATGTACTCTTGGGCTGTTAAACGCTTTGCCAGTTATATGGCTTTGAGACATGTTGCACGTATAATAATTCAAGGGGTTGCATCTAATGATTTCTGTTTGTTTAGATTGAGGTACGAATAAAAACATATGTGGTTGTGCTGTTGAGCGGGAAACACTTGGTCAACTATATGGATTGACGCCATGTTGTGCTCCTGCAGGCACCGATTATTGAGTATTTTTGGTGCGACGTAGTTGTTCTACATCCTAAAAGCTGTGGATGTAGGGTTGTCCTGTTGGAGGGAAGCATTGGGTTAGCAAAGGCTAACTTTAGAGTCATAGATACTGAGATCCAGGGCCGGACTGGGAACCGAAAGCGGCCCTGGCAAACCGATCGGCCGGCCCCCCATGGGGCAGATGGGGGAGTTATGTTATGTTATGTTATTTTAATTTATAAGGCGCAACAGCTACCCAAGGGTTTCCCGGCGCCAGCCTGTAAGGAACAGAAAGGAGTGAAAGAGGTTATTGGTTAAAAAGCCAGGTTTTTAGGCATTTACGGAAATTCCCGTAAAGAGTTTCAGTGCGGAGTGACACAGGGAGAAAATTCCATAAGGAAGGACCCAGGCAGGCAAAAGATCGCCACCCATGCGTGATAGTCTAAATCTCGGGACCGAGAATTTCACCAGAGTGGCAGAGCGGAGCGAGCGAGAGGGCAGGTAGGGGTGAGCCAGGGCTTGCAGGTATTGAGGAACCACACCAGATTTGATCTTAAAAATGTAGCTCAGGGCTTTGAACTTAATCTGGTTCTCTACCCTGAGCCAATGAAGGTCTCGCAAAGAGCCAGAGATAGAGGCAGCTCTAGGAACTTGACAAAGCAGTCTGGCGGCAGAATTCTGCACCACCTGCAGCTTACGTGTCACATCCTTGTTGGCCCCCAGATATAGAATATTTCCGTAGTCCAGTCTAGAGGTGACAAGAGCCTGGACTCCGGTTCTCTGGGTGGAACTAGGCAGCTTCCAGATAATCTTTTTGAGCCATTTCAGGATGGTGAAACAGGTGGTGGCCACCTTCACGGCTTGCTGTCGCATTGATAGTTGATCATCAATGATGAATCCTAAGTTGCGGACTGGCGGGAAATGCTGAGGAAGAGCACCCATCTCAGCCGGCCAGTGCTGGGAACCCCAAAGATCTTTATCTTTCCCCAAGATCAGGACCTCAGTTTTCTCTCCGTTGAGCTTGAGAAAATTAGACTGCGTCCAAGATGCAATCTTACTCAAGCCCAACCGTTGAGCAGATGACTCGGAGGTCCTTTCAGCAGAAAGAGAGAAGATAATCTGGGTGTCGTCGGCATAAGAGAACAGAGACAACCCAGCCTCCTCTGCAATGTCCACCAGAGGTCTGACATATACGTTAAACAGCAGAGGGCTAAGAATAGAGCCCTGGGGCACCCCATAAGGAGAGGGGTGAATGTCAGATCTGGCCGTTGGAGAGAAGACCTGAAAGGTGCGGTCCGTAAGGAAAGAAATCAGCCAGTTGAGTGCCGGCCCGGCAATGCCCAAAGATTGTAGGGCTTTCACTAGCACGGTGTGAGACACCGTGTCAAAAGTTGCGCTCAAATTGAGCAATATGAGAGCCACCGTTTCTCCAGCATCTAGATGGTGACGCAGTCTTTCCATGACTCCAAGGAGTGTAGTTTCCGTCGAGAAGCCGGCTGCGAAGAGTGTAGATAATTTTGTGACTCGACAAACTGAGTTAACTGTGCATTGATGTGTCTCTCCAAAACTTTAGAAAAGGCCGGAAGTAATGAAATAGGCCGATAGTTGGAGGGCAGGTCAGGATCCGCATTGGCTTTCTTCAGCAAAGGAACCGTTGCCTCCACAAGGGAGGCATTCAAAAGTTCCATAATTGTCATAAGTGAGAACGTCTCAAGTTGCTGTAGTACAGAGGTCGGGAGAGCGTCACAGGGTGATCCGGATTTTATGCTTGCTAAAAGCCGTTTCAAAGAGCTCATCTCTAATGGAGACCAAGTTTCCAGTTTACTAGTGGATTCGGGAAACCTGTTGTCACTATAAGTGCTTTTTATAGATGCTTGAGGGAATATAAGTGTTAGCTGCGGGGAGTTTTCAGGTTGCATGTCATGCATCTCAGAGTATATTTTCTCCACTTTATGGAGGAAAAATTTGGCAAGGTCTTCACATTGCAAACCATTCAAAGTGGTGGGGGTAGATTGGGTTTCAGAGCCGGACATTTCTTTGACCATCTTAAATAATGTCTTAGAACAGTTCAGCGCACTAGAGATGGTAAAGGAGACATATTCGGCACAAGCTGACTTACAAAGAGTATGGTATTCGCGTTTAGCCTTTTTATATGCAAGTTTGGTGTCGGACGCGTAGTTCCTCCTCCAGCGTCGTTCCAGAACTTTACATTTGGTTTTCTCAGTTTTTAATTTCTCTGTGAACCAGGGGGCAGGAGGGCGGTGGTTATTCACCTTCTTGATAGAAGGTGGAAGACAGGTATCAATGGCATTTAGAAGCCAATTGCGAACGGCGCCCGAACAAGTGACTGACATCTGTTCGAGGTATGGGAGCAGTGGTAGACAGAGTGTTATTAAGGGCTACAATATCTAGTTTACCCCAGTGTCTAGTAGATTTCCTAATGCCAGGTACAGCTAAGGATGATTTCACAGAAATCTTAAAGCGGAAGCCGATCGCAAAATGATCCGACCAGCATAAGGGAAGAGCTGGAGGGCATTGGATGTTTATTAGGCTGGAAAAAATGGGGTCCAGTAGGTGACCGGCCACATGAGTAGACCCAGAATTACATCATGTAATATTCAGTGCTGCTAAATCAGAAATAAAAGAAGCACTATTTCTGCAGGCAGGGTCATCCAAATGTAAGTTGAGGTCGCCCAAGATAGAAAAGTTAGAGGCATTCAAAAGAAAAGGGGTAATTAAGTCGGGGAAGGATGAAGCCCATAGGCCAGGTGGTCCAGGGGTACGGTAAACAAATATACCTGAAAAAGTTAATTTAGGGGTCAGGGCAAGTTTAAATAAAGCTGCCTCACAGTTCGTAAAGGGCAAATCTTCAAATTTGCACAAGTAAGATTTTTTTAAAAATTATAGCAATGCCACCACCTGTCTTAAAATCCCTATCCTTTCTGACTATGGCGTAGTTAAATGGCAAAGCTACAGCTATGTCAGGACCAGAGCTCATGTGCAGCCATATTTCATAAGGAACATGGCGTCTGGTTGTTTACTAACCAGAAAATCAAAAATATCAGCTTTATGTTTCGGAAGCGAGCAACAGTTGATGCTGAAAAAACTAAATTCCTTATTACACAAGGTATCGCAACTAGAGAAGGAGTCATCCTGTAAAGCAATGGGGGTAGCTGTTGGCGTGCTTAAGACTTTGCAAAACTCTGTTTTAAAGGAGAAGCCACAGCCTGCGCAATTTATTTCTCTGCCCCCGTGGGGGGGGAGCATATCCCGAGTGCGGCTGAGCTGTTTTCTAGGGCCGGTTTCAGCCGATTTTGTTACAGGGGGCTGCTATTGCCGGCCCCGGTAACAAAACCGGCCCCCACCATGGCGGCCCACCGGGAAAATGCCCGGTGCCCTCTACGGCCAGTCCGGCCTTGCTGAGATCCTTCAGCAATTGTTTGGTTAGGCTCGGGACCTTAATAAATATTGAATAATATATTGAATAAGGAAATATCCTGGCATTGGTTGCCCTCCTTTTGACTGAAATGCTTTCATGGCAAGAAAACCTGACATTTGGGACTAATTTGCTGGGTGGTAGTGTATAAGACCTCGTCCTTATAGAAGTGCAGCTGATCTGGAGCACTTTGTCTCATTTGTATTAGGTGTGGCTTAGATGAACATGCAGTGGCTGCTCCTCCGCTATGGCGGAGGAGTGTCACCCCACTGCTTTTGAGCAGTGAAGTAAAGGAAATATAAAATAACTTTGAGTTATTATCATTTTATGTTTCATTTGCGACGGGTGGGTGGGCAGGGCTGCTCTGCTATCGGAGTAGGGAAGGTGAGAAGTGGTTTGCCCACTCCTAAGTCCGCAATGACTGTTTGGTTGGCCCTCTCGGGCCTGGCTGTTATTCCTGGCTTCCTGTTCCTCGAGTACCACTAGGAGAGAAGGAGCAGAGACGCGGGACCCAACGGCAAGGTAAGTGTATATTTTATTATTATTTTTTTGTATTGTGCAACAGCTCGCACCCCCGCACCTGCCCCCGCCCAGCCACCCGCGAGTCATGCCGGCCACCACTGTGAACATGCAGGAGCCATGTGTAATGTTGCATCTAGCAGACATAGGAATTTTGTGCTGAGTCCTTCCAAGACCTTAGGGGGTCAGATACTACTCACTAGAGGGTGGCACCCCTGCTTAGATGCATGGGCCAGAACGCCCTTAACACCCTGTCTGTGACAGATAGTGCTTGGTATACATGATCCGAATATCCAGTCAGGCTTCAGGCTGAATCCATGGACTGTGGGAGCAGGCTGCAATGATGTGTAGGATTGCATAGTGTGAGGATGAAACATAGACCACAGCAGAGAAAGAGGGGGTAGAGTAGAGTGGAGTGTTGTGCAACATTACCAAAGTACTGCCTAAACTTCTTAAAGTTGTAAATATATCTCATAAGTGAGCAGGAGTAGTGGAAATAGAAGCCGTAGAAGAGCTTTAATCACAATAATTCGTGCCAAGAGGTCCTTTTGGTGGGGTAATCAGGTGAGACCCTTTTATTTTAGACTATGTGCCCAGTAACCCAATTGTTATTATACAATGCATTGCTGTAGAGCAATACTAGTTGTGCCAGCAAACAAACATTGCAGCAGAAGAGACAGCTGATTATATCACACTTCATGGAATAAGTAAGGTAATTAAAAAAGAGCTGGATGCATGTCATAGAAGCTTTGATTTTACTTGCAGATGTTGGCATTATGTGAGACAAAAACATGTGAAGTCTCTCATTAAGTGAGAGAGGGGACATAAGACAGGAAAATGTGCAAAGAAGGAGAAAAAGGTAGAGAGAGACAGAAAGGGAATGGTAGGACCACAAAAGAAATTTGAGTGAAAGAATAAAAACGGAGAGTTAGAGAGAGCCAAGGCAAGAGACAGGCAAAGAGAGATGGGGAAGGAGAGAGAGGTGGGAGGGAGCAAAAGAAAGGAAACACAGAAGAGTAAAGACAAAGAAGAACATGCCTGTGTACTCTTCATGCTCTAGACGTAACATAACATCTAGAGACATAATCTTGCAACATATGTGAAAATGGCATCATGGCAGAGCAGACAGCTGTCAAAATAGGTGCTTCTCATGTCACCTGAGGTGATGAAAGACTCCCATTAGCACTCTTGGAGTTTCGTAGATAAGACATCCCTATCTACCCAGACACAGGGAAGGCCAAATTATTAGAAGAGAAGTCTTCTTAATTGGTCTTCAAGCCCCCACCTCCTTGCAAGCATTTCAAACATCAGATTATGCTGAATGCATCCCTCAGATCTGAAGGGTCACCTTCCATGTACTCCCATCCGCCTTCATTTAGGATGAACATTGTTTTTGAAGAACAAAAACTGGGACCTGCCACACATATAGAAGCGGTACTACAGTATTGCAGCAACCATCTTTTTTAAAATAAGGACTTACCTGACGGTATTCACCAATACAGAAAAGAATCGCTGATCAAACACATCATAATAACACAGGGACAATAACAATTTAACAGACAGAAAGCCATCTTTCAAAACACAATTTGCTTTCTAATAAGTGCCACTACCTAATCCTGCACCCGCTAGCTAATCCTGCACAGGTAAGTCCGTTTGGTGAGGAGAGGTGTTTCTCTTTAGGAAACTGTTCTGTATTCCAGACACCACAGCTGCTGTGTGCATCCTCGCACTCATGTCTGTACAATGGAAGACAACCAAATGCATTTCTCAGTCCATGCTTCTGACCTGAACCATGGGCTGAAATCCAAGTCTTCTTATCTGATAATACCATGTGATTTCAGAAAAACGACTCATTGCGCTGCACCTTCTCATACAAAACTGCAGTCCTTTTCCACCCCTGTGAGTGAGTCAGCCCAGACAACCCCCACACTAAATCCCAATGAAGAACAACGATCTTCTGTCGCATTTGTTCACATTTGTTCACATATTACCAACAGTGTGATTCACATGATTATTGATGTATCAGTTTGTGCCTTGGTCCAACGACCATGCTAGACTCTCACCCAGTTGCACTCCTAACAAATTTGATGGCTCTTCCACCAACATGCCAACCTGCAACAGGCCTTCCACACCCACCCACTTTATTCCCGCTCAGTCAGATCTGTGCTCCCTCAGCCATGAGCCATACTCTCCACGGCATCTTATCCATCTTTGCTGTCTCTCAGCCTCCCAATGACTTTACCCCCTATCCTCTCATGGTGCACTTCACCCATAGCACACTTGCCTCTGTATTTGTTGTGTAAAAGTTGAGCTCTTGAAGAGATGCATAGTAACAACTGCAATAGGAAGTGCCCACTACGGAACCAAATTGATGATACCCTCCTCATTTGAATTGGTCTCCAACTGATTACTTAAGATTCCTTGCAGTTCATGATATCATTGCTTATAGTTCAGCAAGGACAATGCTTATTATAATTTAGGTTTGTTTTAATATACCTGACTATTTGTAATACCAATTGACTCTAACTTTGAGATATTTTACAAAGCTTGATTGCTTTATGAATAGTTCAAGCATTGGCATTGCTATTTGTTACATTGCCATCTTTGAGTTAACCTTAGCATACAGTTAAATATGTCACTTTCAAGTTACAAATGAGTTAAACCTCTGTTTAACGATTGTGGCCTAACCTAGGTTAACCACTGGGCATGTACCCCTTCATTTACAGACTTATTTCCTTTATCATATTTTTCATCAGCATGTCTGAAGGATTACGTATAGACATGGGGCTATGGGGAGGTGATCCCTAATGTCCAGAGGGTTGAGAGGATTCTACGTTGGAGTATAACCTCCCATGTCAAGACATTACACCACAAAAAATACTCCAATAGACCAACAAGTGGTAGACACAAAAAAACTATGTTACCTAATTACGATAAGGGAGGTGTCTATGTGAAGATCTAGATCTACAGATCCCCAAGGGTGCGTAAGGAAGCAATTCCTTTTTGTTTAGTTACCCTCACACACTCTAGTGGTGTCATGGTTCATCATCGGGTCACCCCGACGCCTATAAGTCGATGATGAAGCATGACACCACTAGGGTGTGTGAGGTTTTTTGGCAATAGGGTCATAGGACCATAATTACTCCCATTGACCCTCTGTTTTAATCATTTTTAATATCCCTGACAGACCCAATAATAAAGGGAAACCGGGGACTGTCTGAGGGTTTTTATCTTTAATCCCCCTGGTCTTCACTTTCCAAAGTGCTCCCAACACTGTGGTTGAGCCCACCCCGACTTATAGGCGTCGGGGTGACCCGATGATGAAGCTTGACACCATTAGGGTGTGTGAGGGTAACTAAACAAAAAGGAATTGCTTCCTTACGCACCCTTGGGGATCTGTAGATCTAGATCTTCACATAGACACCTCCCTTATCGTAATTAGGTAACATAGTTTTTTTGTGTCTACCACTTGTTGGTCTATTGTAGTGTCTGAAGGATTAACCACAATTTCCCCCAGTATACCAATAGACAGGCCACAATAGCTATAATTGATAACATACCAATGTCATAAAATGGTGTTTACCCAGACTCATTACATCAGCAAAAATATTACATTTTCCAGTATACTCTAACTTTTTGTTGGTACAGAATTCTTTTATATGTTGTCATCAGTACTGTTATGGCTGTCCATTCCAGTCCCTATTTTACACAACGCACCCCTATCTCCAACCAGAAGTGATTTCTGGTAATGATCTTATTGCAGCAGGAGCATGTGAAGCATGAGGGGGTGTATTTTAAATAATATTAAATATGGGGCCCAGATGACACCATATCACGAAAACCAAGGGCCAAATTACTTTGGTTATTGAGCGGTTTGCACCAGTGACTGGGAAATTCTGTATCTAGTTGCTTCGGCAAGCTAGCACAAAGTTGTTCTTGCACTAACTGACCAGTGCAAATGTAATTGGACAATGGTCTTTTAGTAGAGATTTTATTTTAAAATTGTTGGTCAGTGCAAAGTGCGAAAGTTGCCCAGTCACCAGTTCAATGAAGGTAATCCAACTTAAGATTGTAATGGGAAATGACAATGGGTGCATGAAACTGGGACAGTGATACATGACATATTTTACAGTTGTTTATAACATAATAACTTTACACATAGTTACATTTTTAGGCAACAGGAGTTAAACTGAGCTGCTTCTAATAGTGGGCAGCCTGAATGCAGAGTAAGGAATATAGTTATTGCTTAATATTGTTGCAATAATATCAAGAACACAAATATAGACAGGGACATATGTATAGATTTTATATCCTTCACTCCACATCTACATACTTTGACAATATATATACATTGAAGATATATACTGCATGTGGAGTTAAGGACAGAAAAACCTATACTTCACTAACTGCACTTACCTTTCTATGTTTTCTCCTTGATATTTTGTTTAAGATGCTTTATTGTCATTAACAGAACGGAAACAAAGGAGCAAGCTCAACAATCAATTTAAACGAGTAATAATTCTGTAATGTTATAAAACATAAAATACTATATCCAAAAAAGAACCGCTTATTCTCCGGCTGTAAAGAAGAGAGTATTTTACAGATTTTTTATAAATAAAGTTCAGAAGAAGGAGATGAAAAGAAGAGAAGAAGAAAGGGGGAGAGAAGATAAAGAAAGAAAACACCTTGGTGATTCAAATGTGTTGCAATCAAAAAGTGAATGCAATTATAGCAAGACAAGGAGTGTAACACTAGTAACGTTTGAACTAATAAAAAGAAGAAATGTTTACTGTGAAGGTTTTTGTCCTTGATCAAGGAAATTTCGAGGAACAACTTTCCGATTTAGAAAGAGTCAATGATGCACATAAATTGCATCTTTTAAAAAGTCCTCGTCCTCGGACCCTCCCCCTCGGAATGGGACAACACCTGGTGGCCTACTGCCCTCTACAGCCCCCCCACACCCACGAACCACGCCCGAAACCTCAGCATCCTACTTGACTCCTCCCTCTCCATGACCCAACAGGTCAAAGCCGTCGCCTCCAGCTGCTTCAACACCCTTCGAATCCTCTGAAAGACCTTCAAGTGGATCCCCCCCGAATCAAGGAAGGCCGTCACCCACGTACTCATCACCAGCAAACTGGACTACGGAAATGCCCTCTATGCCGGGATCAACAAGTCTCTGAGTCGCAAGCTCCAGACCATACAGAACACCGCAGCCAGACTCGTCCTCGACATTCCTAGACACGAGCACACCACCCAACACCTACGGAACCTCCACTGGCTCCCGTTGAGAAGAGAGTCACTTTCAAGGTACTAACCCACGCCTACAAATGCATCCACAACACCGGACCCCAATACCTCAACAAGAGAATCTCCTTCCACCTACCCAAGAGAAACCTCCGATCCGCTGACCTCGCCCTCGCCGAAATCCCACGCATCCACATAGCCAGAACAGGTGGAAGAACCTTCTCCTACATCGCAGCCAAGACTTGGAACGAGCTCCTGCTCAACATCAGACGCGCCCCCTCCCTGAACATCTTCAGGAAGACGCTCAAGACCTGGCTCTTTGACTGAACGGAGCTGCTTACCCCCCCCCCAGCACCTTGAGACCCTCACGGGTGAGTAGCACGCTTACAATTCCCCTGATTGAATGTTTGATTGATAGAGTGTCTAGTTGCTGTATCCAGTCTGTGATGATAACAGATCATATTCCATCACCTAAGAAAGTTAATATCTCAGGAGTTCTTCCAATTGTATATTATAACCTATAAAGCAATAACTATAAGAAGAACTACAAATTTACCACCTTGATGGCTATATTTCCAAATAGGGGAAAGACTACCATGAAAAATATTAATTATATCAAAGGCGTTTTGAATATGACAAATCTGAATTTTTTTCCCAAATTCAGTGTCAAAATGATAGAAAATAGGGACAATAAAAATAAATATGCATAAGATCACTATTACCAACATGGGAAGACCAATGATTATATCAGAGAGAAGCTTCATTTAAAAAAGAGAGCAAGGGATGAAAAACAATCGATTGTAAAATTAATATAAGGTGTGTGCTGTACTTGCTGCTCTTTAGGTGGAATACATTTTAGACCAAAGTCCATCCCATGTGGAGATAGACAGTATTTGTCCACGATCACCTTCCCATGCAATTTTGACCAAAGTCTTAAGTCTTTCCATGTAAGGTACCAATAACTTTTTATAGATAAAGGAGGCAGTTACTTGAACATTAAAGATATATGATAGTGCTGGTATAGTATCTTTTGCCAATAATGCCTCAAAAGAAACCAGTAGTACCATTTACAAGTGATAATATTAAATCATACTTAAGTTTGAAAGTTCCTGGAACTTTACATTTATTTTTTGAACTCATCAAAAGACAGAAAACATGCAGCAGTGATTAATTGTCCAAAATACATGATGCCCTTTACAGCCCAATCTTTCCTATATAAAATACAATGAGCATATTAAATATTGGGATTATACCAAATTGAGGAGTGAATTATAGCTGGTGAACCAAATTATTTTTTATAATAAAAGGCTGAGTCAGTAAACTCATATAATTGACAGTAGATATAGGAAACGTTTTTTGGGTCTGAGATAAAAGCGTATAATCTTTAAAGTTGAATGGATATATGAATGACAAATCCAACTGTTGTCACATAGTTTGATTTGTAGAAGGGTTTACAGCCATTAGAGGCCACATCTGTTAAATTATAAAGGCTGAGTGGTATTTTTTAAAATCTGGAAAATTGACTCCTACATTAGCTTAAGAACATTTAAGCCTAGAAAGAGAAACACAGGCCTTTTTATTCTTCCATATACATTTTGAAACTATGCCATTAATTGGTTTATAAAAACCGTTAGGAAATGTAATCAGATTTATTGATGAACCAAAATCAATAATAGGTAAAACCATCATTTTAATTGTATATAGATGACCCCACTAGGATAGAAAAAGTGGTGACCAACTCTCTAATAGAAACTAACCCTTTGTTTAATAGCTTTGGAATAAATCAGAATAGTATCTTTAATTGAATTGGAGTATAAAATGCCAAGACATATAATTTGGTTTGTGTTCCAAGCAAAACCTGCATCTTTGAACATATCTTTAAAACCGTATTTATAAAGTATGATTATTACTGATTTATCCACATTTAATTTATATCCAGACACCGCAGAATACGATGATAAAATCTCAGTTAAGGCAGGAATAAATCAAGTTGGTTGATCCATATATAACAGTATGCCATCTATATAGGCTGTAAATTTGATTTCATTATCATTATGCTTATATCCAAAGAAAGCAGGGAACCTATATATTTTTTCAAGAAAAGATTCCAAAGGTAAAATAAAAAAGTCATGGTGATATGGGACATCCCTGTTGTTTGACCCGTTTTAAAGAAAAATATGAATATTGAGTTCCATTGACAAAGACAGATGTTATAGGGGAGTAATAAAGAATATGAATGAGGTATAGAATTTTTGGGCCAAAACCATGCCAATATAAAGCCTTGAACGTAAGATCCCGGCTGATACGGTCAAAGGCTATTTCCACATCCAAAGATATGGCTGCAACTGGATCGACTAATTAAGAAGCACCTTGTACAATGTTTGTAAGAGTTCTAGAATTGTCTGTGATAAACTGTCCCTTAACAAAGCCTAACTGTTTAGGGCCTACTAAATCAGGAATACATTTTTTTATATGCAGAGCCCTTAGTTTTGCATTGACTTTCAATCAATCTTAATTAAAAATACCGGCCAATAATTTTGACACAATGTGAGGTCTTTATCTTTTTTAGGGAGAAGGCAAAACATGGCTTCAGAAAAAGTAGCTCAAGATTCCTCCGTACTATTAAAATATTGAAAGAGCAACAATAATTTAGATGCAAAGATATGTGAAAACTGTGAGAGTTCAATTGAAAAACCATTGAGCCAGGAGCTTTGTCCTTTGGAAGGACCGAAATGGCATTGCATATTGTCCTTGATATTTTGGCTATGATATTAAGGTATAACAAAATTCCCTACTCGATATACCAGACTTCATCCCTTCTAAATAATCCTTTTTTTTGCTCTAGAGTTGAAACTTGGATCAGGAAAACAGTTCTCCAGGTCCCAAGGTCAGTAATTTATTAACTATATAGCAACTCCACCTTTACAAAACAAAGACCTGTGGAGTTCAATAGTTGATCATTACCATTGTCTGACCTTTCCACATTACTTTAAAAGCTTCTTTTTGGTTTTATATTTACCCATTGGCTTAAGTGTGGATCATTCTACATTTATGGGTAGCTTTTTTTTTATATTTCCTTTATTGGAAAGAATATCAAATCCAGAATAGCAACTACCACCATGTTGTCAACATAAGTATTGAAAGTTAAGCATAGATTTACTATTTCTAACCCCACATCTGTGTAAAATTCAGAGTATATAATTTAAAGTCCCTGCTTCAATTCTTCTAATGAGTAGCCATGTGTGGTGCTTGACCCAATCTAAGGCTGGGCAAAAGTGCATTTAGTACTGTTTTGTCACCTTCAGGGCTGTAATAACTTTCGAAGTGTAGTTTGTGAATACCAATGCACTTACCCTTTTGTGGGTGGTGTTTGTAGTAGCCTGTCCCTTCTTAAACGCCTCTTTTCCCCTAAACACCTCCCATTTTGTAGCCTACAAAATGCAGTTTTTGAATCAAGCCCAAACTGTGTATGACAATTAACCAGAACAATGGCCGATGAGGACTGTCAAGAGCCTCTAAATATATGTGTATATCTTTTAAAAAAATGTTTTCATTACAGTTAGGCTGGGAAGACAGTTAATGCTGTTTCTAGGCAAGACCTAAACAGGATGTGAGAAGTGTGGATGTTGTGATCATCTAGGAGGATACATCAATTACACTGTAGCTCAGGCACTGTGAAACAGCTTAGAGGCCGCACCTAAGAAATCATACAAAAATGAATAAATAGCTCTTAGAATCTTGCCCAATGGTGTTCTATTTTATATCCCTAGAAGTATATTGACCATGGGCAAAACTGGAAGACGTCTACAGTATATTTGCAAACTTCTTGGTCACAAGCGAGAGATCAAGTTTAGGTTCTGAAAATTCATTTATCAAATTGTTTAGAATTTTGCAGAATACATGTCCATGGTGATGTGAATTATTTGAACTTTATTATTTATACTGTTCTGACCAATCCAGTTCTCATCTAACAAAAACATGACAAAAAGAGCCTCTTTACATCTTCCACATATATTCTTTTATTATATTTATATTACTCCTTTATTGTGCGTTTCATTTGTTTTTATCAAATGAAATATAGTAGATATTTTACATTACTTTCTTCACCTCTAAAGGTGATTGAAATGTAGCTTCCAAAAAAGGTGCATAAAGATTCATAACACCATCAGGTTTTGATTTTACGCCTTGTTTGCAATGTTCTCAAAAGGTGTTTATGCTAATTGGTGTGACTGTACATGTGTTCTGGAAAAGAGTGATCTAAACCATTGGAGTTAATAAACATGCTACAATTGGAAGAGGCAGCCGGGTTTTCGAGAGGATTGCACTGCCCAGTCTAGTCACTATCCTTCTGGGATATTGCCCACCTCAAATGCCCTATGAGCACCAAGGTCTCTAGGCATGCATTCAATGCTGCCATCTCTGAATGTTTTTTTCTTATATTTTAAGGAACACGATTTAAAGATTGCCACCGTATATGTTAATGCTTCCATGTTGGCCATCTCTCAATGTATTGTTTTATTTAAGATCACAATCCAAATATGAATGTGGTGGGTGCACATCTGTGGCAGCAATCTCTTTATATATTTTTTTATGTAAAAACCACCATTGAAAGTTGACTTTCTTGAATGTGCTTGCATCTACAGCAGTAATCTTTCTGGGGAGTTCTTTAAAAAAAAAGTAAAGTAAATATATCCAAAGATCTATATGTGCTTCGGCATGCTGGCATGCAGGTTTTAATGAAGAGAACATGGTGAGGAAGGACGAGTGAGGGAAGGAGAAGAAATATTCCGTCACATTCAATGCAATGGTCAGACATCAGCATTAGAAGAATACATGCCTTCTAATCCAATCACAGAGAGAACAAAATGCTCCTGGGAGGGACAAACATAAAGATAAAGAGGAAAGCCATTGAATAAGGAGTAGGGAAGTAAGACAAACAAGAAAAGCATTTAGTCATCAGTAAGGGGCTGACCGAAAAAACCTATATGTATTCTATCATTCACAATAGATCTTTGACAACAGTCAGCTGACTTCGTCTATATGCGAGACGTAATAATCTTGTTGACCTGGTCTACGCTGCCCATTTAGCTATGTGCTTCCTTCTGCCTTATTGAGTTTAATTTGCAATGCACTTCAATAGTAACTCTACAAAGCTGTTGCACTGTACAAATAGTTGTATGTATTTTGGATGCTCTTTTGATAGGATGGAAAACACTGTACATATTTTGCTCATTGTAATATGTGTAGCTAAATTCTGAATCTGTCAGTAGTGTTAAAATGTCATGATCAAACATTTCCAAATTCTTTTTCAAAATTTTGTTAGGCTAAAAACTGCAAACACAATTAAATGCATAGTTAAATAAATGCAAGCTTCTAGAGTAACTATGGAATAATATTTAACCAAGCACACAAAAGGTAATGTGAGGAATGCTTGCAAATAGTCTAAACACTGGCAATGGCTCGGGTAGCATTCCAACCCATCATTTTTGTCCACTATGTCATGCTAGACAAAGACCTGCCTTATGCAAATCAGTAGTGATCCTCCTCCTCGTGAGAACAGTCCATCCCAAATTGCCAGGAAAGGCTCTCTCCTGAAGGGACCACAAACAACCCCAGACCATTTGGGACTCATCATTGAGGTATAGCTTGGATCCTGTGGTACAGAGAGCAAGCTACTCACATTTAGGTATACCCATGGGTTCTTATGCCATTACTTCAAACATACAAAAGGTGATGGGAGGAATGCTTGCAAATAGCCTTAACACTGGCAATCACTTGGGGTAGCATTCCACCCACACTTAATCAACAAACCAAATTAATCCCTGAGTAAAATATTATTTCCACTTACATAATACATAAAATTGACCCAATTAATTACCAATAATGATCAATTATGAAGACTGAAGTTGTGCTCAATGACAGACACTAGGAAGGATTAGCAATTCTCAATTTAATGACTTTATGGGTATTTCTGGTCGATGACAATTTGAAACACAACTTAGAGCACTGAAAAAGGTCTGACCACTAGGAAACAGGTGATGAACTCAGGGAAAGGGAAGCAGGCACGGCCTGGGATTAAGAGCAAATCATTGATGTTCATTCAAATAGACCAATATATTTGAAAATAATACGAGGGAATATAATGGAGAGCATTAGAATTAATGGGGCCAATTTTGAATGAAAAATTGAATGGATCTGAAAACCATGTAGATTACATGGAATTTGAGAAACAAACTGTAAATGAGAAAACCACCAACAGCATTTTTCATAAACTGGAGTTTGTTCGATGGACCAAATAAAAGCTTATAGGCAGGGCAACCCATGTTAATTTAAGATTGCAAGTGGACAACAGAGACCTTATCACTTTAACGACTTTGACATGGTAATAACCCTTCATGGCCGCAGCAGTGGGCTTGAATCGCTTATACATTAATTTGGGCAGGTTCAACTACATGAGTATAAATCGAGGCGAATGAAAACTCTCATTTGGTGTCTCTCCTTAGGTGTCTTGGGGAGATCACAAAAATGGTTTGTTTTGCAAAACTTTAAGCCACTTCAGCACCAGCCTTTAGCCTGGCTTGGCTAAATCACTGACAGCTTCTGGATGAAAAGGCAGGCAGAAGGAGATCTCCATTCGACACATGTACAGACAAGCTCTTGAGTGCTTGAAATACATTCCTCGTGGTAAAGAGCATAATTTTCTGAGAAACCATAAGGTGATGAAAGTTTATCAGAAAACCAAGTCATACTAAAATTTTTACTACATTACTACTGGACAGTGAGATTCTGAAACTCTTGTAAACTAACACTTGTTCATCTACATTTGGCAACAGATATCTCAGATGACCGATGCGAAAGGTCACATTTGGGCTATAGAGGTCAAGTAAAATTATTTACAGGAGGACTAATACACTTATTTGCCCTATGAACGGGCTGAGTAGGGGGGTCAAATGATTCTTCCACTCAGAGGAATAGACAAAATGATTGTGTATTAACAGCAAAGGATTTCTCCTCAATAGTCCTAGATATATAAGCCTAGGAAAAGCCTTGCAAATACACTAACTGGGACTGAGATCCTTACACGTCCTTCAATGGGAAAATGTAAGGTAGAATATTAAAAGGGTGAGAGCTGCAACCTGGCAAGTGCATTAGGGAGGATCATGTGATGCTATTCTTTAAATAATTCTATAGAAATATAGTAGGTGCCAAGAGAATTTTTCCTCTGATATTTTGACCTTGTCATAAGAAGGAATGTGAAAGCAGAAACTCACTATAATAAGACCGCAGTATGTATGCACACCTGCTCTGCTTCTGGAGAAAAAGAACATTGTGGTGTATAGAGGACGAGAAAGGTTAGGCTCTCCAGTACCAGAATTAGAATAACCCAAACTTCCTACTGGTAATCTTCACTACTCCTAGTCTGAATCTTCTTCATCAGAGGAGGAAGACAAGACGTGATGGTAATGACCTGATTGCCAACTAGTACGCTTCATTACTCCTAGTCCGAGTCTTCCTTGACACAGTCCAAATGTGGTCAGGACTGTGATGAAGAAACAAGACGTTTCTCATGTCTTTTGCATTTGGGACAGAAGAGAAACCAATCTTAGAGTAGACGTGCTTGTACTAGAAGGAATCTTTGATACTTCTGTGCTTTTTTGCAGTTGTCTGAAACTTCCTTAACCACTACTTATTGTGCAGGGAGGAAACTATGATACCTTGGCCTGGCCTCTCTGTGCTCGGAGTGACTTACAAGGCAAAGGATGACACCTAGAAACCCAACCAACCAAATGCCAATCAGTAAGTAGGTCTGCAGTCTTTCTGCTAGGCTTGCACTGTACACACAACAATTCATAAATACATTAATACTGTAGTCAATTCCTCCAATGTGTGACCTCTCCAA
This sequence comes from Calotriton arnoldi, assembly GCA_963921515.1. Lineage (NCBI taxonomy): Eukaryota > Metazoa > Chordata > Amphibia > Caudata > Salamandridae > Calotriton > Calotriton arnoldi. The sequence goes on from CAWUFW010001245.1 coordinate 2,312,301, forward strand.
GAACAAGTACATAGGAGAAAATTGGTGACAATGTATTCCTTGTGGGATACATGAAAGCATTGCTAAAGTTTGTAACAAATGTTGGCCAGGTGACTGAATCAAATAATTCTTTATCTAACAAGATTGTGATTGATCCAGCAGAAAACTGCACCATGAAACAGGCCTACTTGCACATTTTGTATTTATTAATTAGAGTCTTTAGGGTTTTCTTGAAGCAAAACAATATAAAATGTGTGAAAATGTCAAAGATGACTAATGAATGAATTGCATGTTGATTAATTATGTCATGCAAAATAGTGTAATAAGTGTGAACTGTGTTAATGAGAAGGAGATATGGCCTAATTGCCAGAGCTGCCAACCTCGGAACTGGGGAACCAGCTTTGAGTCCCAGCTCAGCCTGCATCCTTTGATTCTGAGCAAATCGCTTAATCTCCCCCTGTCTAAAAATGTAATAAAACTGACCTTGTGTATTGTAATCTGGTGCTCATTTAAAGCGCTCCAATGCCCTTGTGCCACGTTTGCGCTATAAAAACTGCAAAATTTGAGCACAAACACCTGAATTGTGTGTCCACGGAATCACAGCTACCAAAGGCTGTTATGTGTGTTCGAGAACTGAAACACTCCAGTAGTTGAGACATTTATGTCTGACTCACTGAAAGCAGCAGTTCTGCTGCAGTTACTGAATGCGACCTACCATGAATCATCAACAGCAACAGTGTCTTAATTTGCACTCGTTTGCTAAAATGTTATCAGTAGGTTCTTTAAATATCAAGGTTCAGATAGTTAAGTGCGTGTTGTTTGTGTTTAAATGAGTTTTAGAAGTCTTTTCCGGTGAGGAGCTCGCCTTAAGTGAAGAGATTAAAACGCAGAAGTCATTGAGCGCTGGTGTGATCTACTTTCGGCAGGCTGTCTTCCAAACACAGTGATGCTTGCAGAGTGATGCTCTTCACAGCAGGATCGCCTCCAGTTTGGAGCACTCACAACAGATGTGACCATTCTGCACCTGGCTAGCAACAGCTACACTGAGCAGTGACCAGGAAAGATACAAAAGGCTGGTCTCACATAAAGGACCCTAACCACTCTGAACGACAGGGGCTGCAATTCCACGATTCACTCCCACAGGGGCTGCAGTTCCACGATTCACTCCCACCATCTACAACTTGGCAGTGCTTAGGAAGCGTAATCAGCAGCTCCTCTCAGCAAAAGGGTATCATCAAATTTGTGACGGAAACCCTGTCTCGTCTTTCTCCACTTCAGTGTCTAGGTCTCCTCCCTCCTGCTTTAGGAATGTGAGCAGTGCACTTCCAATATCTGGTAAAACAACCTCACCTAAAAGTGACATCATGGTGTGTGCCATCACAGCCTGTAATGTCACAATGCATGACATCACACGTGGCATCACAGTAAGTGACATCACATATCATGAGTGCATTTAAGCGCATTATGGGATTTAACCAATTAGATTTTGCTTTGGGTTTGTGCTAAAAAAGTGGCGCAATCCCGATGCAAAATCTGGGCCTCAACTAAATTTACACATTTTTTAAAAGCCTGCCACAAAAAAATTGGCAACATGGAGAAGCATGTTGGTAGATCTTTTACGCTTAATTGGTTACAAAGTCTACGTTTTCAAATATTTTTATGGGGTTAAGACATCTGCTGCAGAGGTGCCCAGTAAATATCAGGGAATAATAAGTAGTGAGATAACCCAGGAGGTTAAAGTATTTCTTGGAGAGATTTCTGTTTTGTGTAGGGCCAGATCTGACTCAAAGTAGTATAAAAGGTTAATGTGCCTGCAAAGCACATCATGTAATATGCAGATGACAGATTTTTTTTTTTTAATGTAGCTAGGTAAGTGGGTTACTGCTTTGAACACAGATCTTTTCGTTACTTGCAGTTCATAAATAGTAAGCCTTTTAATATAGCACAGTGAGCTATGTAGGATATGTGACTGCTACACCTTTTAACTTTCACTGACTCATGCAACACATCTTGTACACTGATTTACACACTTGCATGATTTATTGTCAATCTGTATGTTATGTAAATTGCTCTGACACCCTGCATTGGGATGCGTAGCACTATAAAAGAAATAAAATAGTGCTATTTAAATTGTGTGTAAATACGGGGACAGACCAACACATCTGACATTCTTACAGTTTATGCACTTACATAAAGGGACCTAACAAAGTCAAAAGCATGCCAAGCTGTGTGCTTTTGTCTCCCTTCGTTGCATTTACATTTAAGTGTGAGGTTCCAGGCCACTCGATCAAAAGGGTCGTTACTCAGTTGAGTACGTGCGCCATGGCAGCGCATGTTCTCTGAGAGCTGGGAGAGGTTAGTGTTGGGCACGCAGCACCTCCGCGCCGACCTTTGCTTTCTCCTGCATTGGAGTAGAGAGTGGCGTCGTAACTTAAACCCTGCCAATCCACCCGCGCTGCTCGGCGTCATTTTTCCCCAGAACCCCCCCCCCCACCCCCACCCCCGCTACCGGCCATGGGCGGCAATCTGAGGGATAGCCCCGGGCGCCAGAAGCTCTAGCTACGCCACTGCTTTCTCCTCCTCTGCACTTGCGCACTTAGCACTGACAGGGGCATGTGTGCATAGGAACACACATGCATTCTTTCACAGAAGCACAGGTACTTGAGTTCACGCATGCAGGCATACACTAAGACACAGGGTCTTACTGTCCTATAGGGAAACCAGACAGTGCTCAAAGAGCTGGGCTGATAGGTCAGTGTGTGGGCCAGTTTCTTTGACGGTTTCTAGGCCTGTTTTATGGTCTGCTGGACCAGTTTTTACTCTTGATTGCTGTGATACTAAAACAAGCACTGGCTGCAGCAAATACAAACACATGCAGCCTTCCATATCTTGCAAAACTCTTAATGCAGCCTGTCTTTACAAGTTCAAAACTGCCCCAATTTTCAAACGTGCCACTTTTTTTTGCTGTCTAATAAGCTAATATGGGCCCTTTTTATTTTGGTCCCCGGTTCTATTTTCTGTCCCAATCTGACTCTGCTTAGACAAATGAATAAACACAGGCTTACACGCACTCATACTTACACGCACATAAATGCGTTGATACATGCTCACCAGGGTTGGACCGGCCTACAGGGCAATCAGGCCATGCTCGAAAGGCTGGTCTAACAGGTCAGTGGGTGGGGTGTTTTCTGGCTGTTTGTGGTCCTGTTTATGGTCTGCTGGGCCGGTTTATACGGGTGAATTCCCTGATATTAAAACAACCATTGCCTTCAGCAAGCTCAAATCCATGCAGCCTTCCATATTTCGCAAAACACTTCTACAGCGTGTCTTTGCAAGTTCAAAACTGATCCAATTTGGAAACACTGGAAACTATTTTAGCTATCTAATTCATTACTAGGGGCCATTTTTATTTTGGTGCCCGGGCCTATAGTCTTACTTAGTCTGACCCTGGAACACATATACATACAAACACAGACAGCCATGCACACATGCATATACACACACAGTCGATATAGGTAAACTTCTATTAACTGCCTCTGGTGATTATATTTTCTAACAATATATGACATTTATTTGACAATCAGTAAAACCCAGTACTGCAGAGATCTACATAGAATATTTCTTCTAAAGTTAGGTAACTAGCTTATTTACATTTTGTGCTTATGTACTTTGCTCCAAACTACTGCGAAAGTAAGTATAAGTATAGGTTTATGATAATTAAGTCTACATACATGTACTTTGGTGATATATATCCTTGTGAGCACTGAGTATTCATTAAAGTCTTAGGGGCCGATTACGTGCGTCTGACCGGCATTGTAGCAGAACGGGGTCCGCCCGACAAGGAGTCAGAGGTCCCGCTTCCCAGATTATGATCTGAACGCTGTGTTGATGGTCGAATCCTGTATTTGTTGCATTGTAACTTGTGCTGCCGCTTGCAGCACAAGCCGCAATGGAAGAAATGCAGGGGCATATTCTCAAGGACTTATCGCCGAGTTAGCGGCACTTTATGGCAGCCAAAGTGGCGATAAATTTATCGCACCATTCACAAGCAGGTGCTAATAGCCGATATCACCAGTTTTCCTGCGATATCAGCCGCAAAAAACATCGCCACAAATGATACCGGCAACTAACGCAAATGATATGCAGAGTAGGCATTCCCGTGCAAAAAGCTGCGAAAACACCACTTCGCAACATTCTCAACGACCAGCCAGATCGGCGATAAGATCACAAAACATGCGAAAAGGCGCGTTAGCAGCAGGTATTTAACATCTGCTCTTACCTGGTGTTAAGTCGGAGGACAACTTGCACCATGAAAGGGAGCCCAGCCCACAGACACACCAGAAGAACAACAGATGCCATGGAGCTACTGATCATGCAGCTCGGAGCCCCAAGAGGGCCACAACACCCACCGCCACCACCCCCAGGCCCCCACTCCCCAGGACCCCCCCGGACTACCACACCGGCAGTGGGGTATGTGACGTGCTAGGCCCCTTTGATTGGCAGGGTCACATGTCCTGTGACGCCTGTGCTGGATGGGTGTGGTGTGGGTCTGAACGAGCCCTCAGGGAGTGGCTGTGGCATGCTGACAACTAGACCAGTGATCAGCAGATCACTACAGGGATGACCTGGGACATTTAGCGTTGTCCCCCCTCCTGTAAGCGTAAGCGGAGTGGACTGGCCTGGCGTATGGCAGGCCAGCGTAGGCTTGGGAACAATGAACCCGGGGCTCTGGGCGTGCTCCAGTTCTGGGCTGGACATGGAAGTAACTGATGCGTGTGTCCCTGTTGCAGTGACTGCGCCACCCGGACCGCAATCGGCACTGTTGTACCCTGTCACTCAAGTTCCACGACATGAGCAACATGGACGTTAGGGGGAATCTCTCACCCTACATTCAACCATACTCACATACGTGAATGATCAAAGGCATGACACATCTGTGCGATTCTGAATGTTTAATTCACATCCAGTGGAGTGTTGCAGCTGGAGCAGTACAGGGCCATGCAAACCCCACTTCACATTATTGGCCCGTGGAGGGCCAGCCAGAGTCCTTCAGGGAATGACAAGTACATCGGAAGAGGAAGAGTTCAGTCTGCAGTCTGATCGCTGTGTCATTGGTAACCAAACAGAAAATGGCAGTCCATGTCGAGGTCCAAGGTGAGTGTCGTAGAGTGTATCAGGGGACAGTGGAAGGTGATGATGCAAAGGGCAGAACCAAGCAGAAACAGGCCATATGGCGGAGATGAATGCTACTGCCTCCTCCTTACCAGTAAGGTTGAATCACCCGCATCTTCGTCCTCTGATGGCACATGTGCCTCACACGTGGGTGGTGGTGGAATGTGGGCAGCACTGTGTGCCACTGACACATCGGGGGCCGGAGGTGGATTGCCTGCCGCACTGTGAGGCACTGAGACATCAGGGGGCGAAGATGTGGATGTAGAAGCTGCAGCAGCATTCATCTGAGCTAGGCCTTGAGACAGCAATGCCATGACGATGTGCTGCAGGGCATTGAAGGCCCCAGCCACATCCCGCTGGTGTGCAGCCATGGCAGCCATCCTGTCCGCCGTCATCCGCACCATGTTCTCCATGAGCCCCCGCATCTGTCCCAACTCCCGGCAGACATCGCTGGAGCCACTCGGACTGGACAGTTGTTCTTGTCTCAGTATCATGACCCCAGCGATGTCAGCCATGGATCGCTGGAGACCATGGAGCGGACTGTGGGTGTCCGTTAGGGACTGCAAGTGGTCCCTGATGGGAATCAGACTCCCATGTATGGCATCAAGTTTGGCTGCCATGCGGTCGAACCCCACCCGCACCTGATCAGCCACCTTCTCCTGGCACTCCAACACACGGCGTTGGAAGGCCATTTGTTGTTCGTGGGGGTCCTGGGAGACAGCCGTGGTGGTAGGTGCCTCCTGCTGTGTGGTCTGTGCAGGGGGTGGGGTTTCCTCGATGCAGCTGGGCTGCCCTGCTCCTGGGCGTGGGGTCCTGAGGGCGTCCACGAGCTGTTGGAGGGCGTCGGGGTCGATGGTGGTGTGGTCCTCTTCATCATCAGTGAAGAGAAGTTGGGTCTGCTCTGCAGGAAGTGTTGGTTCTCCCTCTGCAATGTGAAGGGTAGATGCAGTTTAACATTGTGTTCACATGTATGTTGACGCATTGTACAAATTTACATACAGACTGCATGACAATGTACATTGTGACTGTTTGGGAGGAGCTGCCTATTTGATGCGGGACAGTGGACATTTCGACAACATCACGGATGTGTGTTTGTACTAGTACATTTTCATCTCACGTTTCCCTGCTATGCCAAATGTGATTGGCCAGTTTCTACACACTTGGGTCCTCTGTTCTGTTGTGAACGTGTTGCAGTTCATACCACATTGTTGTCAATGTTGATGTGCTCTGAATATTATGTGTGTGTGCTGCATTTTGGGAGAGTCGCCCCTGCAGCTCTGATGTGGCTGGCCCTTATCCCTTTCAGGCGGTGTGCCTTGACTTCTGTGCTTCTACAGTGCTGAGATGTTGCATACTTGGGTAAATTGGGCTCTTGGTGGGAGTTGGGACTGTGGGGCATGGTTTGTCCGCAGGTGTGTTGTTGAGGTCAGGGGTTGTTTGTGCACGTGGATGCGTCAGAGTGTGACCTGCTCCTTTACGGATGTGGTCCACACTCAGCCACCTCAGTGTCATGGCGTGCAACATGTCATGATGTATTGACTGCAGCCATGCTATTCATCATGCAGTGTCACTTGCATTGTCAGTGTGGCTCACTGACATGCCGCTTTGCTGGGTTCGGCACATGTGCATGGGTTTGTTGTGAGATTAGTGATGTGTGGGGAGAGCCCCCATTGTGGATGGGGGCCCACTTGCTGTTTCTATGTGTGCTGCAGTATGCCAAGGAGATCAGGGGCATGATCCAGAGTCATTGTGGGTGTGCAGTGTGCTATTCTTGATTGTGCATGTGTGCCATTGTGCCCATCTCCCCCCGTCCCCCCAGTCTCTGGTGGTTACTCACCCTGTTGCTGTTGTGTCGGGTCATGTTGAGCAGTGTCCGGTCCCCCAACTCCTGCCACCATCTCCCCACTGATGACTGTGGACACCATTTCCTCCATGTCATCCAGCTCCTCCTATGGCGCTGGACTCCCACCTCCAGTCTGCATTGCTGCCTTCTGGTTGTTGGCGAGTTTCTGCTTGGTTTTGCGCTTGACATCATTCCAGCGCCTCTTGACCTCTTCCATTGTCCTCCTCAGCACTCCGACTGCATTCACCTTGTCCAGGATGGACTGCCATGTTGCATTTTTTGTTGCCAATGACACAGTGGAGGTGACGAACAGTTGTTGATGGTGTTCTACAACCTCCGTGATCAGGATCCTGTTTTCCTGCGGACTGAACTTCGTCTTCCTCTTCTTCTTGTCCTTGCCCTTCCCTGTCCCCGAGGTCCCAGGCTGGACCTCCGTGGGGCTTGTGGGATTCTGGCCGTCCTCTGTACCTGCTCCGGCTGCCTCCATTGTGCTTCGCTGTGGTTCGGTTTTTGTTTGGTTTTGTTTTTCTGCTTTTATGGTGCTTATTCCCGCCTGACGTGTGTGATTTGCAGGCCTGGCGCTGCTTTTCGCTGATTGTCTTATCGCGATTGGGCCCATTGCAACTTTTTTCACGTTCGGCTTTGGATTTTTATCGCCATCCCGGTAAGTTTATCGCGGTCATTTTCCGCGTTATCGCGGAACTATCGCATGTTACCGCCGTGTTGGGAATACGACGTTAACACAGGGTTATTTTCCCGCGATAGACGGCGATATGTAAACTTGCGCTAGCCTATTTTGGCGATGTTTATCGCACGTTCTTGAGAATATGCCCCGCAGAGTTTAAGAATCCCTGCACCATGTGGTGCCTGCCACACGGTGCAGGGATGTTTAGGGGGGCACCACAGGTGCCCCCCCGGCCCCATAGTGAAGGGTTAGGGGAAAGGGGGCCCTGCTAGTGGCTCCCAAAGTCACTTTCTGCCTGCCTTTTCATAGCAGGCGGACAGCCATGAAAGGGCAGGCAGAAAGCGAATTTGTAATCCCGACAGTCGAGCCAAGGCTCGCACCACTGCCATTTGTGGATTACATTTCCGACCGCCGCCCTTATTGGCTCCGTGAGCCCATCGGAATTCGAGCAGTATTTGCCCATGGTTTCCCTCCGACCGCCAATATCGTATTATGGCGGTTGGATGGAAACCTCTGATGTCGGGCAGAAAGCATCCGATGAGCTGTCGGATGGCTTTCTGCCCGACATCATAATGAGGCCCTTAGTAATACTGAGATGGCTGGGTATACTAGAGATGCTTTGGTTGAACCAATCCTGATTTACTGGTATCATTCAGAAAAATGAGTAGGTGTAGTTGACGCTATTCATTTAACTCCGAACTAAGACTCCAGTCTGTTCAGAAGTGTTTTAGATGAACAATCTAGAAAGAACTATAGTACTGCAGGGGCTGTCTGTGTCCCTTCAGGAGGGGGCCTCTCCTGGCAGTTTGGGATAGACTTTTTCCACGTAAAGGAGGGTCACTACTGATTTGCAACAAGGCAGCTCTCTGTCTAGAGTGGCGTATGGACAAAAATGATGGGTTGAAATGCTACTCGAGCCATTTCCAGTGGTTAGACTATTTGCAAGCATTCCTCCATCCCCTTTTATGTGTTTGATTAAATATTATCCCATACCTACTCTAGAAGCGTTTACTTATTTAATTATTCATTTAATTGAATTATGCATTTGTGTTTGAATTTTTTAGCCTAGCCTAATATTGTAAAAATTTAGAAAATGTTTTATCATAACATTTTAACAATGATGATAGATTCAGATTGTCATGATCAAAAGCTGAAACAAAAGTCTCTATAGCTTCAACTAAAATGTTAAGAACTCGGGCCAGCTGTACCAAGGGTTTTTGCAGTCGCAAACTCTCTGATTCTAAAAAAACAGGGTTTGCAAACACAAAAACATTTAGTATGTACAAAACTTATATTGCAATTCATAAACATTTTTTCAAATCACAAAATGGGTCTAGAAATGATTACCCAATTGCAATTTGAAAGGGGTGTATAAGGGGGTGTCTCTTCGAAATTGCAATTCAGCATGGTATGTATCAATGGCCGTAGTGACTGTTATTCAAATCACACACCATTGATCAGGTACCATGTCTCAAGTTAGGTTTGGCAACTGATTCATAAAGAGGAAGGACACCCCTTAAAGTCCCTTCCCCTTTGGGAATCAAGCTGGCAATCTTCGGGGAGTAGGCGGTGGTCAGGAGGGGCAGTGGCAACTCTCACTGAAGTTCTGTGTTTTTTTAATTTAAAACTTTTCTTAAAACATCCAAGTTTCCTTTAAGGAACTCGGGCTGCTTTAACAAGAAAAAAAAGGTTTCCATTTTGAAATGTAATGACAGGGATGATTGTCTGCTGATCCTTTCAGATCACCATCAATGTCAATGCAAATAATCACAGGAGGTCATAAACTGACACCTTTCTAATGAATATTAATTAGGCAGTTTGCTTGAGACCCCCTATGATTTACTGTTTCACAAACTGACCTATGAATACATATTTCAGTTTGCAAAATAAAATACTGGCAGCAAGAAGACTGTGCAGAATTTGCTACAACTGGCCCCATTTGCTTTATTGCACATGCCTTTGGTGAAGGCAAACTACTTGTGCAGTAGTTATTTTGTGCATTGGTACTTGAACCTAATGCTCAGGGAAACAGCTCCTTTTATGTCAAATGACCTCTGTATATCACTGGGATCTAAAACCTTTTTGACAATCCAGATGTTGGGAGTCAACAAATCTTGTATATATGTGTTGGTATTTATATTGCGCGAACCAACAAAGCATTGTACATTACATGACAGATTGAGAGACAATCTATAAAACTGTGTACATCAAGTGGGAATTACGCAAATATATTTTACACTCATAAAACTTTTAGCCACAGGGAGATTTAGGGCCTGATTATGAGTTTGGCAGTCCTACAGCAGCAGCAGTCCTTCACCATCCACTGTAGGACCGCCAAACCTGTGGTGCGACCGCCCCCCAGATTAGGAGTTAAATCCTGGTCTGGCGGGTGGTGTTGCGGTGGTGTGACTGTGGCGGTCTGCAAGGCTCATAGAAGAGCCCATAATGCAGACTGCCGCAGACAGACTGCCGACTGCACCTTCCTGCACGGTGTTGCATCTATGCCACAGCGTGCAGGAAGTGCGGGTGCAAATACAGATGGGCACTACATGTGCCCTCCCGCATGCACCCCACAGTCCAAATCCATAACTTGGTGGTGCCAGCAGTGGCACCGACAGCATATTACAGCCAGTTGCAGACCGTTGGCTCAGCGGACTCCTTGGTCTCTGCAGTGTCGGCGGTCTCGTGGCGGTCCAACCCCCACAGTTGGAAAACTCGCAGTGTGGCGGTGGTCGGACCGCCACCACAGATTCGGCGGACCAGAACTCGTAATCAGGCCCTAAGTGATTTGCCCAGAATCACACAATGTTGAGGCTAATGCCAAGCCCCCCAGGTTTCAAAGCGGGTAGCTTGAGCCAGTAGGTCACATCTCGTCCCTAATCTGTTGACCACATAATGGAACAATTGTATTTCCACAACAAGAAACTCAAGATTGTTAACTAACCAGTGCATGTACTATAATTTTCACTCTATGAGAGTAGACATTTCAAGGGATCCAGAAGGGTCTGACAGAAAATAGAATCAGTAGTACCAAGCTTAAGCTACTATTTTATAGAGGTGCAGAACATACATCTGTCTTTAGTTTTCACAGTGAAACTTCAAGGCTTCCTATTGGCTGCATACTACATGGTAGCATAAGGGAGGAGGTATACGAAAGTACAACTCAGATGGGAAAGGGCTTTTGAAGCTGAGTACTCATTAATGCCATAACATGCCATAGTATTTGAGGTCCAAAAAACATGTATTCCTTGATATTTAATGACATATTCCTCTACTGGTATTTGAATGAGTTATGTGTGGCTGAGGCTTTTTTTCACAGATTACCCTCATTGGGGGCATTAGTTGTTTTCAAATTAATACATTATTGATATTGGGAGCAGATGAAAATTTGCATTATCTTCATATCGAGAGACGAATGAATGAGAAAATGTATAAGGTGAGAATGTATCCTGGAGCATCTGTTTTTCCATTAGGCAGTATGTTTTTTTGTAAAGAGTTCCTCAGATCTTTTTTTTCTGAATAGAGGAAAGGAAAGGAAATTATTCTTAACTAGTTGGGCTAATTAAGCTAATCACATTTTTCATACTATTTTGATCTTGTAGCCTCCATTTTGCTCCAGCCATTAGGAGGACTGCAGAAAAAAGTGTGTTCTATTTTGCTGATAGACTATTGAGGAATCAGAAGAAAGTGTAAACTGAGTAAATGTTGCAGGGCAAGGAGTTGGAGGCCATCATGATTACATTTCTAGGCATTACAATCACCTAGATTGAGAGGTGATTGTAACTAGCTTTCATATTTAGGTGTTTTAATTCAAACACAAAAGATCATAAATGTAATATCTGATATTTAAAATAAATATGACAAATTAAACATCAAGCTTGAAATACTTTTTTGTGGTCTGGCTGTGCACATAAAATGTGTTCTGAAGGGTAATTTGACATAAAATGTGATTAAATATTTGATATATAATGATATGTCTCCATTCTTAGTAATAGAAAGTGCTAGGCAGCTTACGAATTATGCAGTGTACATAGGGCAATCTGACAGAACTTACCATTGTGGAAGAGTCACAGTAATTTATTAATAGAAACACATAATGTAATTGAATTAGTGAGACAAGTGACAAGTGGGACAAGAGATACATTGACAAGCTCCCCATGCCAGTGTTGAGTCAGTGAACAGATATTCAGTGACTTCCTAAGATTTGCCTTCACCCTCCTAATTCAGATCTCAGGTAGGCTGGTATACGATGCACAAAAGAATTCTCCACAAAGTAGTCCCCGTACTATTCAACTTCATCCACATCCCAAACACAGGGCCCCTTCTCCTACACCACCTTATAAAGCCTCCAGTGTCTCATCCAAGACTCTTGCTCTCCCATTCTCCCAGTTTGACTGGCAGATTTCGGCAAGTGTTGACTTGAAGACCAGTAACCTTATGCACACCCCTAAACAAACCTCCCTAGCAAATCTAAAAAACTAGTAGTTCCAAGCTTGGGACTTTTCGTTTCTCCCTACAAGCCGTTCATGCTATTTTATGCTATTTTGTGCTTGTGCCTATGAGTGTTCAGGTGGATCGGCTAATGGTTTCATTTTTGTCTTTGAGTGCTGGTATGTGTGAGGAGTGTGCTGTACATCTGAAGTATTGCTTTGCCAAATACATGACTTTGGTGCTATGCACAAGAGGCCGAGTAATCCTGGTTCTGGTGCACACAGGTGTTTGCGTCCAGATCAGGATTATAGCTTGATCATGTGGCTTTCCACTTTAAAATTTTACCAGGTAAAACATTGTGACATTTTAGCATGGAAAATACACAATATTCAGAGTTTCACAGCACAGGTTGTGGGAAAACGTGCAGTATTACCACATTTCCCACCATCGTAGGAGCAATTTATAATTGGCAAATTTAAAATTGGCAACCCTGATTCTCTGAATCAGAATGTGGAATTTACTACGATAAATTGGTTTCAATCAATCAACCAATCAGGGTTCTTATCGAGCGCGGCTAGTCACCCGTTAGGGCCTCAAGGTGCTGGGGGTGGGGAGGAAACGTTCTGCAGTTCGGTCAAAAAGACAGGTTTTGAGGTCTTTCCTGTATTGAGGCAGTGAGGGTCATTGCCTGAGTTGCAGAGGAAAGGAGTTACAGGTCTTCGGGGCGAAGTAGGAGAAGGATCTTCTTCCGGCCATGGTCGTATGGATCCATGGGATAGTGGCCAGGTTGGCGGGCGGAGGTGTCTGGTGGGAGTGTAGATGGAGAGGGGGTGATTGAGGTATGCAGGTCCGATGTTGTGGAGGGCCTTGTAGGCATGCGTGAGGAGTTTGAAGGTGATTCTTTTGTTGATTGGGAGCCAGTGGAGATCTCTCAGGTGACTAGAGATGTGGTTGCTGTGGGGATGTCCAGGATAAGTCTTGCAGCGGCGTTCTGGATTCTTTGCAATTTCTTTTGGAGCTTCTGGGTGGTGCCGGCATAGAGTGCGTTGCCATAGTCGAGTTTGCTGCTGACGAGGGCCTGGGTGACCGTTCTTATGGACTCGGTGAGGATCCACTTAAAGATCTTTAGAAGCAGGCGGAGTGTATGGAAGCAGGAGGATGAGACAGGGTTGGTTTGGCAGTTTATTGAGCGCGAGGAGTCAAAGATGGTGCTGAGGTTATGTGCGTGGTCAGTGGTTGTGGGGGGGCTCACAGCGCTGCAGGCCACCAGGAGTTGTCCCAGGCGGAGGGGGTGGTTCCCAGGATGAGGACTTCGATTTTGTTGGAGTTGAGTTTGAGGCAGCTGTCCTTCATCCAGGTGGTGAATACCTTCATCCTGTTGTGGAAGTTGTTCTCTTCGGTTCGTCGGTGACCCTTAGAAGTACATGCAGAAAGTAGAAGCTATTTAGTTTGATGCTTGTGCAGGTTTGCTCTTTTTGTTAAAGAAAATCCTTTCATGTATTCATAGGAGAGCAATTTAAATAAAATGTAGCATTTTATATTTTCGACCTGCATGGTATCCCACCATCATGGGTTTAGTCTCTTCAGTGAACTCAACTCTCCTGTGAACCTAAGGCCAGACACCTGTCGAACTTATGGTTTCCTCCTCAAAGATGAAGAGCCTTCAGTTTGTCTAGTGATTCGTGAAAGCTGTTCAGCTATTGGCATATATCATTTTTCAAAGGCGGACCGCATTCAGACAATGCATGATGTCATGCGACACAAAGGCCGCATGCAAATACCTGCCGCAGAGGATGATTGCTAAACCCTTAACAGGTGCTGCGATCCTGTCAAGGCTTATCTCCTGCACGACTGGTCCCCAGCTATGACCTTCAGAGAGATGTGACTCGTGGCTCGGATTGTTTCTGGCTAAAAGGCTTTGCCTGGCCTGAAACCAAAGCTGCATTTCACTTGCAATTTAGTTCCAAAGACCCTGGGGAGCACCTCTTCCCAAAGGACTGTTTGCTTTTGATCTTTTTTCGGCAATACACTGAATGTGAAGCTTCTTTTGTTTCTGAGGCCTAAATTATAGAACGTTCTTCAGTTTTTATCCATTTTATTTCTTTGATATGAACACTGTAATTATAAACAGCTGCAGCGCTCGTACAGTAACAATCAGTGCAGCGCTCTCGGTTACCATTTGAGAGGGGAGGGATCACAGTGTGAGATGGTTAGAACTGATAATTCAATATAATCCAGTCTTTTACAAACAGAAACAATGCGCTTTCCTCTACAAAGAATAAATTGGAAATATTAGAGAGCTGTCAAGCCTTTAAATTGCACAAACCAAAACAATGAAAGAAAGAAAAATAATAGAGTGAAAAGGATCCCAACTGGATCCTCTAGAGGGGATTTCAATTAGTAAAAGTCTGACTCACAATATCACTTATGTACATGAAGGGCGAGTACTCCTGCAGAAAAGATTGCGCAACTGGGCTGACATTTCTGCAGGAAACGCTTATAGGGGGGAAGCATTTAGAACACCCACAAATGCAGAACTTTGTGGTCTTTCGCAAGCACTCCCTGTTTTTTCATACCCTGAAAACAGACGGAAATGTACTCCTTCAAAAAGTAAGAGTAAATACTTTTTCAAGGGTAAGAGCAGCCATCGAATACTTGCACATTTAATTGGGACGTAACACAAAGATTTTCTCCTCAAGGTATACATTTTCCTTGTTGAACGAAATACTGTTTTTCTTTAAACAAAAATGTCAAGTTTAAACCTTAACCAGCACTTTGGTATGAATCACGACAGACAATCGAGTTGGTGCGAGGTTAGGCTTAGAAGGTACACTCCAAGAAATCTGGTAGTAGATTTCCAGTATTTATGGTCATCCCCTTTGTGAATCAAGGCGTGCAGTCAGAATCCTAGCCTCTACTGAGATTTCTGAATTTCTAAATTCCATGCAAATTGGGCATATAGACATTACAATTAAGAAAAACTCAAGATAGAGTGTTTACTTATGACACATGCATAACACCCCACACCACCATATCTTCTTCTAGAAGCTAGAAAGATGCCCACTCATACGTACGTATGTGATATTTGTATAGCGCGAACTTAGCCAAAAAAAGTGGAGTGCTGTACAGAGTCAAAGATAAGCATAAAAGCCACGCATGATAGGCAAGGCAGCTGGTGAGTGGATAGTTAATACTTTGCGATGTGGTGTTCTTTTAAAAGATGCGTCTTCAACTCTATCCTAATTTGGGGCAACACTAGGATGCTCCTGATGGATAAAGTGATGCGGTTCCAGATCCTGGGTGCGTAGATGAAAAAGAGTGTTGCATTTGTTTTTCTTTTTTACACTTCTTGGTCTGCAGTCTGATGGTGTCCTTGGTGCGTGTGTGCTGAAAACCACCAGAGATGGTGAGCTTGTCTGCAAGGTATGTGGGGGTGTTGGCCGTGATGGCTTTGTGAACGATGCAGCAGATTTTAAAGGAGGTGAATGCTGTCAAGGGGAGCCAGTGCAGTTTCTTTCCATTCATTCGAGAAATGTTGAAGGAGAGGAAGATAGGGGGCAAAACTGCAGCACCAATAAAGGAGACAAAGAACGTGGTAAATTATTTTTTAGGCATACTGTTTCGTGAACAAGATATGTTTTAGAATGCTCCTGAATTAGAAAAGTTTGGAGGTATTCTAACACCATGGGTAAAGAGCGTTCAAGAATCTACCAACTTACCTAAAAGAAGAGACTAGGGGGCCGATTCCGATGTCGGACGGACTCAGGTCCATCCGACATCATCCAGGAGCCGTAACCGACCGACCTGCTGTCGTCGGTTACGGCCCTGCAAGTACGATGCGACCGAACCCTGTTCGGTCGCACTCGTATACCTCACAATGGGAGCATGCATTCCGAGCGGAATGCATGCTTGCATTGTGAAAAGCAGGGGTGCAGTTCATCCCTGCACCCTGTGGCCGGCACCCCAAGGTGCATGCCACCGGGTGCAGGGATCAACAGAGGGGCACCATAGGTGCCCCCAGGCTGCCATTCGGCTGCCTCGCACCCATGGGGGCCCTACTGGGGGCCCCCAAAGACAGTTACCGACTGCCTTTTCGTGCCGGAAAGACCGGCACGAAAAGGCAGTGAAATACTGCCATCGTACTCCCTCGGTCGTGAAGAGGCAGCCGGGGGAGTACTGAAGGATTTCCGGACGGCGGTCGGGCTCTCCGAGCCCGTCGTAAGCCATCCGGAAAGCCGAGTCGGATTCCTTTCCGACCGAGCCCATCGGAATGGCTCGGTCGGAAAGGAATCCGGCCGGCACGTTCCGATTCGGTCGGAAGGGCTCCGACCATCGTTCGGTGCCCTTCCGGCCGAAATCGGAATCGGCCCCTAAGTATTTTCCTGATCAGGCAGCCTTCTTTGATAGAGATCATTTCCAGTCCTGCCTGCTACAGGTTTCGGCCTCTCCATCTTCCAGCTGCTTCTTTGAAGCACGGCATGGCAGGAGCAGCATAGTAAAGGGTGCACGCTTAAGAGTAAATCCAGTTTAATCCTGTTTGGTCCACCTGAAACATTTTCCTTTGCCACTATTGAACTAGGATAACAGAAACCACCGAATGTTCCTCTATTCAACAGTAATGCATGTTGGATAACCTTATTAGAAGCTGCCAAACACTGTTGGAGCCTACTATCACAGGTTGTGGTAAAGTGTGCACACCCTGAGCACACCCTGTATACGAATTCTTCACAGAAACTCTTATCCATTTTTGATTCCTCAAGAAGCTACAAGTCAAAGAGTAGTCTGTCACTTGGTTGTAGATACAGAAAATGCCCTTTACTTGGTTGATCAGTGATCTGTGAGCTTTTTCATTTTCCTGGTTTCACCAAGGCAAGTTCCACTTAAGAAATTGTGAGATAGCTTATGGCTAGCAAAATCCGCTCTAGAAAGGAGAGAGAAAGTTAGGGATAGAAGACTACAAGGCTGAAAAAAGTAACTGTGTGAGAATATCAACTAGAAGGAGTACAGCTGTGCAGTAGATATGTTCAGCTGTGCCTGTAGAACAAGGAACCATTGATAAACATAGAAGAAGCCAGAGAGAAAGAAAAAGGACAACAGTCAACGAGAGTTTCTACATTTGAAATACAATACCTCACAGACAAACGTCACCCAAGTTTTACAGCCTTGGGAATTCTGAACATGAAAATATATGAAGTAGGCCGCACAAAGCTGCTACAATGTGTAAGACAATAGGCCGCACAAAGCTGCTACAATGTGTAAGACAGAAGGTAAGCAGGACAATAATGGACCAGCCACACTCAGCCGGTAAGTGGACAAGAGAAGTCATGAGAAAGCAGAGGTGCTAATAGCAAATACAAATGAAAAGACAAGAGAATCATGGCAAAAGAAGGTTAAAATCAAAAGAGAAGCACGATCTAAACCAGCATTTAGGGCATAGGCAATAGAATGGGAAAAACAGATTCTCAAGAACTAGAAAACAACATTATCTTCAAACTTTAAAGGCTTTGGATCACTGAACAGCAGCAAGCTCTATCTTTTACAGACTTAGTGGCGACACAGGCCCTCTAACAGCAACACTTCCCATGTTGTTGGGAATCGTTGGTGTTTGACAGGTAGCTGTGTTAATTTACACCATGTCAAATGATCCGAGCAGCACAAGGAGTCCTTTGTTCTTGGTGTACCTCTTAAGACTTACAATCACTTACCAGCTCATCTACAGCCACAGAGAAGCATTGGCAAAGCCAATATATCTGACTTTAAAAGCTGAGCTATTGGCTTTTCCAATCCTTGTTTGGGCCAGCATGCAAATGGATGTGTCAAGACCGATGTGCACACATTCTCGGCCATCTTGAATTGGGCTTCTAATTAAAGGAAACTCATTCCAGGATGGCTTATATGCGTCTTGAGCATGCTCACGCTTTGTGATACGTGAGTTATGACGTGTGCATGGGTGTGTTATGAGGCATACATGTTCATACGTGATGATACATGCATGTGTATGCACCATGACAAAACTGCCATTTTGCTTTTTTTAAATTTACCATTCCAAGATGGCAGGTGCCTATCTTGGGAAGCGATATATACATAAAAAAACTAAATGTGGGTGAAAGCACATTTTACGAAAAAGAAGGCACTTGGTGTGTCCTTCAAAAAATAATAAATAATAATATTAAAAATGGACATGGCAGAAAGGGGTGGTGGAGCAACTGTGGTGAGGTAGAGGTGGGAAGAAAACACCACCAAGCATAGAGAGCAAGGGGGACAACGAAGGGGACAGGGGTACCCAATAAAACCTAAGAGAAAAAGCAAGCAACACCAGCAGTCAAAGAATGCAAGTCAACCAGTCAGAGCAAGGAGATTCTGAAAAGCTTTGGGGTGGGACAAGCACAAAAACAGGGAGGAAAACCAATGAATCAAGAGTAGGCAACTAAGATAGTCAACAAAATTCATAGATTTGTCACCACATATAAAGAATAAAAGGATTCATGTACATCTGCTAGGGCAAAAGTTAAATTAAGAAATATGCATAATTTTTGAACTTCAGAGAAGGTAAGCAGTGCCACTCCCAGTTTCTTACATTAATTGCATTTAAGCAGGAACGATTTGGAAATAAAGTGGGTGGACTTGTTGAGATCATACGAATAGCAGCCGTTGCCAGGACATGTAATTGGGGAGTTAATCATATGGTGCCTTCTTGTTTTTTCCAGGTCTGAAAGCTCCACTTCCTCATTTGTAAGATCTAATAAAAAAATGTTCTATTTGTTCAGTTTAAAAGGCAACCTACAAATGTCTTCAATCATGCCCTTCTTAAATGTAGAGCCGGCAAATTCGGGATGACATGCCCTTTTTCAAAGATGTCACTGGTAATATAATCTCGATTGTTATTAAAAAAGATCTCCAAAGCACAAGAGAGCAAAATGATTCAGATACAGTGAGAACTGTTAAAGTGCTGGTGAAATAGATTGCTAATTTCGTTTGTCTGAAATGATAGAGAAATGTCATTATATATAATTTTTTTGCCAGGCATGTTGTGTTCAGTGACAAAGACTGACAGCATGGGTCTAGACAAAATAAAACTTTCAAATTATCTTTGAAGCAATACATTCCTTGGACTACGTGTGTGTGTGCGTGTGTGTGTGTGTGTGTATGTGTGTAAAACAGTGCTTTCAGGGTTGTTGTATGATTTAAAATATTCAGAAAGCAGAAATTATTTTTATTTTGAAGTCTTCTTTTCCATAGCTTCCCATGTTGTCATTTAGACATGAATCTGTGTGTATGTGCAATGGGGAAGAGTAGCCCTCTATTCAAGCCATTTTTTTTCCAATGTGCTCTTCGGACTTGTTATATTATTGTTTATCTCCTCCTCTCACGTGTGGAATTAATTGGAATATACCGTCCTCAAGGGCTCATTTGAACACACATGCCACAGTATGATAGATATGCCCTACCCTTCTAGTCTGATGCGGGCATATTTCACACCACCGTCCCTGCTCATTTGTACTTAGAAAAAGCCTCATGACCAGGTTTATTTTTAGGTTAGATGCTCAGTTCTGTGACAGAACTAGTGCAGAGGGACAGGGGAGGTTAGGAAAATTCAGATTTTCTCTGTTTCTAGGAAGGACAGATGGATTCAGGATTATAAACACTTTGACAAGGGGAGTGGCCCTATTTGTAAATCAGCCTGGCCAATGCAATATTTTTTCTTTGTCAAATAATAAATAAATACATGTCCCAATCAGGCGATACATTAATATTTACATACTTCGAACCCCACAACCACATTAGGGAAAACCTCATGTTCAAAACTAAGAACTGTATTTACCATACCCCAAAGAAAATGTTTTTTTTAATTATTATTATTTTTTTTAATTATTGATCACTTTATAAAAATAAACCATCACCTTTCAGGTCATTAGTGTAATTTGCATGATTGTGAATACGTTTGTTTTGTTTTCTGACATGTTAAATCGTGTTGGAGCCGGGCGGGTCTTTCTCTTGATTTAGTCCTCCCTGCTCATGCATAGTTTCCATAACGATGACCCTCTTGGTCATTGAAGCTGTTTCTTCAACATCATAATGGTAGAAGAAGGGATATCATGTGCCCTCTCTGTTGCTACTAGCATCACGAGAAACTCAAGGCTGCAGAATGAAGAGAAACAGAGATTAGTGACAGAAGCAATCAACAAGCCAAAGAAACTAGCAAACACCAGTGATATCTTTACTTAAAACACAGTAATCAAATCAGTTGCATTGGAGGTGGCTTAAAGTAGTTCGCATTGACTTCAAGTATTTGTTCCACTAGTAAGTCATAAAAAATCCTTGCTCTGTGTTCAAGTGTGACTTGATATTGGTCAAATGAAAACTTGCAACATTAGACTATTGTCATTGTCAAACTATAAAATGGTATAATCCGATATTGTATCTATTGATATCTGCATTATGTTTTTTTTAGTTTAAAAATCTGAGAAGTTAACATTTCATAGTATTTTACTGTCACCATAATTTGATTTATTATTTAATTCTCTTTTTTGACATATTGTTTACATATTGAAATATACTTCTCAATAAAAATATACAAAAGAATATATAAAATGGAAGGAGGAGGTTCATATTCCCCCACACTTGGACTCCAGGAATTGTTTTACTGCCACCCTTTTACTAGATATTAAAATTGACAGCATCCATTGGCACCACAAAATCAAGCCTTGCCCTGTCATCCTTTCACTGGCCTAGAGCTCAAAGGCTGTGGCTGTGTTTCTTACACATCCCTTGAAACCTCAGGTTTCCAACCGCTTTACTTAGCACAGATGGGTAAGATGTATAAATAATAATTATTTAAGCCAAACAACTATACCAATTCCTTCGGTTAGCTTTACAGTTTGCACCAATCGAGAAAGTAACATAAAGTCATACTTCATAACAGAAACAACCAGCCATATGGCTACAATGGCATATTGTACATTTTTAAACATGGTATCATAGATTCAATGTCTTTATTTGTTGATAGTTTATAAATATGGTAAAAACATGACCAATAACAGTTTTTTGTGTATGGGACTTTGTTGGGATTTAGATACTGGGTTCTTTAACAAATAATATATATAATAATATGTTTTATGTAGTGCTGCAGACTGCACTTCTGCCTATTCTAAGGGCCTGACTTGGAGTTTTGCGGACAGGGTTCACCATCGCAAAAGAGACAGAGTACCCTGTCCGCCAAAGCCTCTGTCCAGTTGCCTCATTTTGAGAGGGTGGTGGACCTCAAATTTCCGTCCACAGAGCCGTTGTTGGCTCCGTCGATGGAAAATATCCTCTGACAGCCCGTCAGAATATGCGCAGTCAAAGGAAGAACATTACAACACCTGCCCTATTTAGAGTGGGTGGTGTAATGTTGTGTTTGTCCTGTCCGTCACTGCCAGAAAAAAAGTGGTGTTGGGGAACAGAAAAATATTACACCCTGGAAAAAAAACTCCCAGGAAGGGTGGGTCAATTGATTTTTGATTTTTAGAAACAAACTCCTGCTTTGGGAATTTGTTTATGAAAATTAAAGACAAAAAACAAACAAAAAAAGTAAAAGTGTAAAGTTTGGTGAAAGGCCATCTAAACCGGCATCAACCATCAACCAAACACTTTGTGCATTGAAAGGAATCGCTGTGACAGCAGTTCCTTTTAATGTACAGAGGTGACCGCTGGACCTGGGGTCACCTGTAAATTTGACTTGGGTGACAAAGGTAACGTCCTCAGCTAACAGATGGAGTAGCATCCATCACACAATAAATCAGACACAGAGGGGCCGATTCCGATCTCGGCCGGTAGGGCTCCGAATCGGATTCGGCTTACCGGATCCGATTCGGAGCCCTATTTCCCGACCGAATCGTACGTGCGTCCGGGCGAGCGAGTACGATGCGTGCGCTCGCGAAATCTCCGACCGACTCGTTTGCAGGACCCGACCGCTCCGACCGACTCGCACGGGGACGACTCGCACCGCGCAATGGAGACGTTCCCATGGCCGGGTAAGTACGATGCGGACCTCGACCGCTCCGACCGACTCACGCAGTCCGGCTCCAAGGTGCTGTCGGAGCCGCACTTTGGGGGTCAGTGTCGGACCCCCCTGGAAGCGTAGGCACGCGAGTCGCACACAGGGGGACCCATGGGTCCCCCCTACACGTGCATGTACGGCGCGACCCGCATCGACGCGAACACGCTGTAGGGGGCGCCCTTGTTCGCGTCGTGCCCATTGAGTCAATGGGAGCCCGTGTACGCGTCGTACGACTGGCTCCCATTGACTTCAATGGGAGTCCGACCCAATCGAGTCCGATGGCATACGTGCGCATCGTACTTGTTCGGTCGGGCTGCTAGGGTCCGATTCGGTCGGGAATCTCTCCGGGTCCGGCTCGGTCGGAGAGATTTCCAGCCCGAATCGGAATCGGCCCCTTAGTGTTGTACATAACTGATGTCAGTATGACTCAATTTATAGTGCTGCCTTTACCGACCTAAGATGGAAGGCTCTGTCTAGCTAGCCAGTATTCGAACACCATCTATGCCAGTGGTGAGAGTTCAACTCACTGAGCCATCCTCCTGGCTTAAATTCAGGCAGGTTCCTATTATGACTTTCATCACTGAGACTGCTTTGCAAGAATTAAAGATTATGTGGTATCCCTACCTGTGGCTCATACTACTGCCCAACACTACGTCTCTGGAAGGACATGGCACAGACTGCGGTTTTCAAAGGACTTTGGCCAAAAGGACATTGCGATAGAAGGGAAGGTGGTTTATATTTTATTGCTGCACGTGGCAAAATGATTAAGCAGGAATGGAAGGGCACAGATTGTCAGCACTGGAGATGTGAAGAGAATGCTGTGAATCATCAACCGATCCATGAGAAATGGGTGACATCATATGCCATAGTTAAATACTGATCCATGTATGGAAATCTGTCATCCCACGTGAGAGTCATAAGTACAGTGTATCAGCTCCAGCTGGACAGGCGTAGGGTACAGTCTGTTCGGAAACCCATCCCAGTTCTTTTGCGTCCAGCAGTCAGTAGCTCTGACAGAAGCATTGATCATGCATTTCTCACTCTGAAGCACTGGTTTTTAGCAGGATCGGATCTGTTTGCCTCATTTGCACCAGGTCATTTAAACTGTTGACTAAAGAAATTAAATTGGGCTGTGGTCATGTATCTCTCAGAGGTATATGATGGGTCTGGACGTATGATATTAGACTCACAATTTGCAGCAGTTGTGATAGTTAAGACCGATCATCAACAGCATGGTGGCAAAAGCTCTCATTTATAGTGGTCCTGCATAAAATAATGCACCATGGGTCTGGTATACAAGGGCATTTTAGCATTGCAAAGCCAGAAATTCTCCAAATCATAGGGTTTGCACACTCAAAATACTTTACGATGTACAGTCTTTCTAAGTTGTAAAATAGGTTTCGAAACCCTTTCCAAATTGTAATAGTAGGGTGTGTGAAAATGGTGTTCCCTACTCTTAGTGACCAGCAAAGTTACGTATCAGTGTTTTGAGACAGCAATTGCAGTCACAAACCATTGAGGAGTAACAGACACCTGACATGGGATAGTAACTGATTTGGAAAGGGGAAGCTGTCCACTTGGGATAGCTTCCTCTTTGGGAATCATTTAGGGTGGCCACATGGGCAACAAACTGCAGTCTAGAGGACCATTACATACTCTCCCACTGTCTTCCCTGGATGTGAATTCTTTTTAAAGCAGCACCTGGCCCTTTAAGCAACATGGGGTACTTTAAAATGTGTATCTCTGACAAAATTGTTATAATGCACTCAATTGTCCATTTTTTAGTCATAAAAATAATAAACAGTTTAAACAATGGTAGTGTTCGGTTTTGGAACGAGTCCTGCCTGTACTCGTGTGTGAAAAGACTGTAAGCTAGTTCACCAAGGGTGAACTAGACCCAGAACGCACAATTATGTGCCCTAGGCCTTCAATATCTAACAATCCTTATTCACGTTTTACCAATATACAAAAACTTCTGGAAAAATTGTTAATGATACTGTTGTATACAATTTATTCAAAACAGGTCGATCTCAATCTTGCAATACAAATGTTGCTCGACATTTGTAGGTGAAAGTTGTTGAACTGCAATTATCAGGAATTGTGAGTTGACATTTTTAATAATCTGACCCAATGCATTTCGGGTGTAATACCCTTCGTTAGGGGTAACTGTGAGTAAAGAGAACAGATTTAAAAGAAACAACGTAGAGGTCAGGAAAAAGCAGTATGCAGTGAAAACAGCAGTGAATTTAAAAAACAGAAGTAGAATAAAGGAAAAGAGAGAATTTGTGCTGCGGAGTATACAGAGAGTCAGTATTACACCCAGTAGCGTAGCTGTGGGAGGGTGCAGCGGCGGTCGGCATGGAAGCATGGCGGAGGGAGGAGGGTCGCGCACATTTAAAAAAAAAAATCATTAAAAACAAAAATAATTTTAAACTTACTGTTGCGTTGGGTCTCGCATCTCCGCTCGTGCTCTTCTCCGACTGAAGCACAGACAGGCCCTCTGAGCAATCACAACGATTAGTAGACACCCAGGCTCCCTGAGTCCTGGTTGGACGCTCAACCAGTGAATGGGAGCCTGTGTTTGTTCTCCGTGCAGGGTGTAATGCAGCCTGCATGGAGAAAGGGGAAAGTGCACATGACTGGTTTGGGCTCTCCTCCCCAGCCCTGCTCCGAGAGCAGAGCAGCCCCGCCCACCCGCCCGCAGGTAAGAGGCAGGAAACATAAAATGATATTAACTAAAAGTTATCATTTTATGTTTCCTCTACTCGCACTGCTTGAAAGCAGTGGGGAAACGTTCCTCTGCCATAGCGGAGGAGCTGCCACTGGGGGGGGGAGGGGGCAGTCCTTCCCGGACGTCAAAAGCCCTAGCTACGCCACTGGTTATTCCCGAAGTGCATTGGGTCAGATTATTAAAAATGTCAACTCACAATTCCTGATAATGTCACTTCAGCAACTTTCATCTACGAGTGTCGAGCAACATTTGTATTTGTATTGCAAGATTGAGATCGACCTGTTTTTAATAAATTGTATACAACAGTATCATTAACAATTTTTCCACAAGCTTCTGTATATTGTTAAAATATGAATAAGGATTGTTAGATATTGAAGCCCTAGGGCACATATTAGTGAGTTCTAGGTCTAGTTCACCCTCGATAACTAGCTTACAGTACTTTTAATATGATCACATGGAAATAGGTCTGCTGTCCCTAATCATGCAGTCTCAGCCATAGTTAGGGGGTTCAAGATTTCTTCCTGCTTCATCAATATTAATGAGGCAGTAGGTTTTGCGACCACATATGACTATATATTTTGCAACGTAACTGATTAGTACTTGAGTCACATCGCAAAATTCTGGGCAGTTCGTAAAATGTCAGGGAGTAATTTGAACCCAGTATTTGTAACTTGTCAACTAGTACATGAGGCCACAGGTGCTCCATCATGAAGACTGCGCCTATGAATAAGAAATTGCTGTGCTAGATACTCTACAATTAGTGTTTTCGTTGCAGACAGCATAGCTTGGAAACAAAGTGATGGTTGCTACTCCCTGTGCCTGAGCAGTGTTGTTTTCCACTCATGCATTACATCACAGAGTTTCTAATTTGGAGACATGGCTGTAGACAGTGTGGCCTAATGGCTCGAGCGGTTGACCTCGAAGCTGGGGAGCCGGGTTCAAGTCTCAGCAGGGATGCTCAACATCCTGTGACTCTGAGCAAATCACTTAATCTCCCCGTGCCTACCAAAATGAATGTGTCCATCTGTAACATAACTGGTGCTCATATCAAGTGCTCTGATATCCTCTGGTCAAGTTCACTCTATATAAAAAACTCCCCCCCAAAAAAATGTTATAAAAAACTCCCCAACAAAACAATCTTGAAATCAGTCACACTGCGGAGTTCTGCACCTGAGTGTAATTCTCAGTATACGCCCCTGGTTTACAAATCCTACATAGTTGTATATATATGCTACATGGGACAAGGTAGCGGATTTATGGTTGTACAAGCATTTGGTGACTTTCTAGCTCTAAATTTTGTCTAAGTAAAAAACACTCACTTTTATAAGGCGTTAAAATGACGAATAATTTCTTCTGGAGTGAGAAAACGTTTCTAGGATTAAATGCAAGTCTAATTTTGGACATTGACTCCTAGTTCCTTCTCCTTATTTCAATCTTTAGTATAGTGAGTGCATTGAGGGTCTTTAAAAGGTCATCAAATTGTCTCTTCCAGAAAAGGAATCCCTATTGGTAACACCTCCTATGTAGGTGATTGTGTATTCTCTCCTATGTTTTAATTTTCTTCCAAGGGTAGGCTGTGAATGCACTGAGCTATTATAGCAGAACTTATTGTGAAGGACTAGGCAACAGCCGCAGCCCGTGCGGGCAAGAGCGGTGCGGCTGGGGTGGGGGGTATTCAACAGACGACGACGAGGGAACATTAAATAATTTTCCCTCAACGTTGTCTATCGAAATCCACCCCCCCTAACCGGCCCCACCGCTCTTACTTGCACAGACCGCGGCTGCTTGACAGAAGCTCTGCGTATGGTCCTCTTAGCATGCATGGCATTGAGAACTCATGGAGCCCACTGGGCAGGGCAAGGCAGGTCTAGTCTCATGCTGTATAACATGGATGGCTCCATCTGGATTACACAATGATGTCCTTCCTTCTGAGCAGCTCAAATTCTTTTGTGCCAGGTCATGTAATGCATGAGAGTCTGTGAGGCATTTGTTGTGGGACATCAGCAGCTTCTGCCCTATTCATGAATGGAGACAGGGGTGCAACTGAAAAGCTAGGCTCAGTAGCAAGACTCCTCTGCAAAGGGCTGCATTACTGACTGCACTGGAGGAGACAGGAATCTGGGTTTTCAAGTGAAACAGTGCCTAGGGTCATATTTGAGTTGTGTCTTTGATTAATTTCCTGAATAGTGGTTGCATAACCTACTCTGAGAATAATATGTTTGAAAGAGTACCGAAGTCGGCAGATCAAAGGAAATATTGCTAGTCTTCAAATTATGTTTTAACTTCGCTTTAATCAGACTTGTTACAAAATGAGCTCAATCCAACACGTTTCACAACTTTCTAAATTAACTGTCACTTGCTCAGGGCTGTCAGTGATTCTGGTGGTAATTCTTAGTAAGGCTAAACCAGTTCAAGTTGAACTTTGGCAATATCTAGATTAAGAACAATATCAAATGAGAAAATGAAACAGTAAAAGTATCCTGAGCTAGTGCAAGAATCAGCTGTGCCGTGAGACACTAGTGGTCAATAGCGAGTGTTTTCAGCAAAGAAATCAGTTTTGAGAAACAACTTGATAACCGGAAGCATACATTTCCAATAGCACAATGGTGTTGCTCAACAATGCTCTAGGCTTGGATTTTTCCACTTGTACGCTCCACAGCATCTGGTTTAGTGACCCAGAAACACCCTTTCCTCAGACAGAGATTGCTGCTCCGATTGAGCAAAATTTGGGTAAAGATTTCTATTGGATCCAGTTCCTGGTCTTCAAATATCAGGGTCTCATGCAAGCAAACAAGTTTGTCAAAATTCTATCTTACAAGGCAAAACAAAGATTTCCACCAAATTTACCTGGGAAATCTAGTATGCTCTAGACATGCATCATGCACACCTTAACATCCCATATGAGGGTCCTCTGGTTTGTTATTCAGAACGAATACTACCAGTTTAGAATCCCGCTATTCAGCCCAGAGCCAGTGGCCTGAATTCTAGCACTAGGGCTAGAATTGAAGCAGAAAAAGATACGTGTATGTCATACAAGGTTATTTAGGATTAGGTCTGTGCTGAGATTGACTAAGTTTGATATCTTTCCTTCCAGTTATCTTAAATTCGTTTGGGCTGTTTTTTTGTTTGTCGCTTCAGAACAAACAAGTTCAGATTGCCTCTCTTGAAGCTCCAAGTGTGGAAGGCTTCAGTGTGCCAGTCGCTACAGACGCAGAGACTGCAGGCTTATATTTATTTAGGTTTTGGGGCAACTCACCTTTCAGTATCTCTGAACTTTATTTTCCAAAGTAGGTAATTGCCAGTGTTCCAGTATGTTAGTCTTCATCCAGGCATCAACTCTGATGTCCCCATTCCTTAAAATGGATCACTAGTTGTGACTGATTCCACAACACCTGTTGCAGGATCCACTGCTGTTTCCTTCTTCTACACTGATTCTGACACCAGATTCAAGTATAGTGGGTAAAAAGGAAACTGTGCTGTCCTATTACACTTAGGGTTGGTGATTTTTGAGTGAAGTGTTTTGTATTTTATTTGGAAGGCACATGTAGCTTTTGTCAAAGCTCTTTAATGAGCGGCATCAATTCTCAACCAGGAGGAGGTCCTAGTGTTCGTGTTAATCAACTGGGCTGTGACAGGTACTACAGTATTTATTTCCGATTATAGATTTTGGGCAGAATTCAATCGAGTATCCTCTTTATCATGTCATAGCGACTTCAGTTGCACATTGCTTGAGGGTTTTTCCTTTCTCCTTTTTCCCCACATCGTTTGCTGTTTTGCTACATTTATATAGGCTTTGGGGAACACTGGAGAGGTCATTTGTGCCCTGACAAAATTCTAGACATCCTACTTTTTGTTCATTGATTCCATAACCACATGGCCACAACCCTAGAGGGCAGATGTCCCTTCATTTGGGTGACCTCATGTTCTCCTATTTTCTTTCCCTTCCTACCTCGTTATCCTCAGGATTCCTTCCATCGGCAGGCTTGCCAGGGGCTGATGATTTTGGTGGCCCCTTTTAGTGAGCATGAGGTTGTTTCTAGTTAGTTTACTATTAGTAATCACACAGGAACTGGTTCTCAGATTGGTGTATGGACATTGGACAGGAATTCAGCTATACTAGAGAGAATACTCAACAGGTCGCACCAGGTACCTTGCAAATCAAACCTGCTGGGGCACCGGTGATGGCATGTAACCAATAGTCTTTCACTAACAAAATATAAATTATGGATGCTTCGAACATTAGAGTGTATTTGAGGTAGCTAGCATGGGCACGGTACATCATATAGCGCACATTCTCTTCTTGTCAAAAGGTTTTTCTGGTAGGGTTTGCTTCCCCTTTGTTAACAGCTGGTGACAATCAAGCTCTCTGGAACACTTGAGCATATCTCACTTTTGTCAAATGCTATGCTCAGGACTGGTTGAGGAGCTTCGAGCCAGTTCACTTTGCTGTGCAACCTCTTTCCTCCCAGGGATTTGCTGCTACTGTTGCAGGCTACATGTGAGGCGCCCTTTGAGTCACATGATGAAACAAAAGCCTCATACACAAAAGTTGAGTAGATGAGTACAAGCTGCAGGTATGAGGGCTTTCTTAGAAATTGGGTTGAGCTTCCACCTCTTAGTAGATTGATTGCCCTCTTTGTAGGCGCCTCCCGAACAGAAGCAAGAGGTTATTTCTTGCTTATTTTTTGTATGGCAACAACATGTTTACTTTCAGACTACCGTCATTTGTTACCATGGACTGCAAGTGGGCAATGGGGTATCAGTATTTTATCTTAACTCTTACCATTATGAACAAACCAATTTAGGGATATGCAATAAAATTGCATTTTTGTGATTCATTTTGCGTTTAAATCTTTTGTATTTTTTGCAATGTTTATTTTCTTCAGCGTTTTCAGTTTTCTGTTCTTGTTATTATTTTCATTTTATTTGACAGTGTTCATAACCAAGAAACATCTGTCCCATCCATCTTTGCATCGTTATCCCTGCTGCTCATTATTGTTTCATTTTAATATGATAGGAATCATATAGCCCTGTAACCCCTTTTCCAGTCTACCTATGCTCTGGTCCCCTCAGCTTTCCCCACAGCGCCTTCTACATTATCTAACAGCTTATTCAAGTCTCAACATAGTTTTGTTACACTCTGGCATTGGATCCACTTCAGCTCCCTTCCCACATCTAAGATTGCAGTCTTTTGTCAATCGTTATCATGTGTTATACTAGAGATTGGATGAATCCTTGATTGTAGTCTTATGTAGTGTCTAGCATGTGACACAATTGACACTGTGGATGCACTACGCATGGCATTGTAATTTTTACTGTCTTCTGCAGGTTATGCTGAACACAGGATGTCTCCAAGAAAGGCAGCTACTGTTAGATGAAACATATTTGTTTTTTTGTGTCATTCTAAAGGTGAGACGAATGAAAATGAGACGAAGAAAGGACGTGTCTGTTATACCTGCTGCTCAGCCAGTGTGAATGTGCTGTGGAATGTTGGTGTGCATGGTGATGTAAT
Organism: Calotriton arnoldi; assembly: GCA_963921515.1. Taxonomy (NCBI): domain Eukaryota; kingdom Metazoa; phylum Chordata; class Amphibia; order Caudata; family Salamandridae; genus Calotriton; species Calotriton arnoldi. Next base: position 2,342,693 of record CAWUFW010001245.1, read on the forward strand.
GGAATGTGAGGATGCTTGGATGTGGAGAGTGTCAGTTGGAGGATGGGCTGAGCAGCAGGAAGGCTGCTCCTGGTGGGGCTCTACTTTACATCATAACAACTTATCCTGAATAAACTTACTTAATACTTACATGGACTACGAAGCATCCTTCTTCATTACTACATATTTTGGCGACGATTTGAAACAAGAACCTGTGTGTATTGGAATATGATTTACATCTGAAACTGCTGTGAAAACCTGAAACCTGTAATGAAGAAAACTGATAATGAACTGTACTACTGGAAACTACTGAAGAAATATGTGCTAAAGAAGCTTGAAACCTGAAGGAAAAGAACGCCCTTACTAGCCCCACCAGTGTCCTTTACTACCTGGACAGCCTCCTTAGGGTGTTTGACCTTCCTTAAATCTTGGAACATGGATATCAGTCATTGGCAGTTTACTTGCAACCTTATTTGAGTAGCGACCTGCAGTGACTGTCAGAGCGTCATTTCATTATTCCTTCTTCATTACTACAGTGTCATTGAATAAATATCTTCACATGCACTTCAGAGCAGATGTTGGCCAGCATTGTGATTTTGGTGTGTCGATACTATAACTGATTGCATACTTCCATGCTATAATAAGGTCTGGGATACGAAAGAGGGATGATAGGTCACGGCTTGATAATTTACTGGTGAGCCCAACGTCCTCAATTTATGAATTTTGCTCATCACAGTTTTCCTATCTCCCTTACATTTGGGTGCAACCTGTGTGATTGATGCTCTGACATGGGTTCTATGTCAAAATGTCAAGGTCACTGATTTCAACCTGCAATTACATTGCCTCTAGAATATCGACTACTAACACAGCGTCAAGGTAAGCAAATCTAGGGAAGTATAGATTTACAAATTTAAATTCCACATCATTTAATTATATGTTGGTTGCTGGTATTGGTGAGTCGAACTAAGTACAGGTGGAAAACTTGAAATTTCAGTAGAACACCTGATATGAGGTGCCAGTAATATAAATCTATATTTATGGGGTCAGCCGGAAAAGAGGATACTCAAAACAGAAAAGGAACGTTTTGTGGGGAAAGGCTCTGGGTTGCCTGTTAGCACAGAGCACACACAGTCTCACTATAATGAGCAGTGTGATGAAGAAGAAGAAGAGGGATTACAAGTGAATAATCAAGTCACTGCTCCCAATCTCATTTGATAAAAGCAAGCATTTCTCTTATAACATAGCTGTTATGGGATAGCTTGCTCTACCTTCAAGAGAGACAAGGAGCCAGACCGAAAAACATAAGGCTGAACCCATAATGCAATGATCTAAGACTTGCTGAACCAGGACGACTTTAACAGTTCAGAGAAGGTTAAGCTATATTATGGCAATGACAAAAAATGCGCACATAAGTTATTCTCCTTTCTGCCTCAATATATTTTGATATATTTGCCCTCCATACTTGAATGCTTTCAGAAATGTTGTAAGTGACCTTTTTAATCTATTAGGAATAAATGAAATCCGCAATAGGTCAGGTTGCTGATGCTCTCATTTCCAGGTAGACAGGGTCGTTGCCATTACTCTCGCCACACTCTACTGCTTGATTCATGACACTTCTTGGAGGGCATTGAAAATGAAAGTGTGGGATATTTTTTAACAGAATAAGAAAAGAGCTGGTGATATGTACTTACTGGGGCGTTGACTGAGCTAAGGGAAATGCTAGTTATAAGCTAACAATTGTCTAACATACTTAATCACACATTCTATACAGGCATGCTAAATACTAGCCTGATTTCCTGACAAACTCATCATCATTAATGCCACTACCTTGACAGAAAAGCAAACACCATATTTGTGCTTTAACATAATACATTTGTTGCACGTTTATTAAACACTGGGCTGGATTAATTTGCAGAATACTCTGGGTAGTCATCTACGAGATGACTACCAACTCGAATTGAGACCTGCCATCATGTAATGTTTAGTTTCTCGTGTTATTTTGTGGGCTGAGACCTGCCTACAAGCGCATCATTTGGAAACTATTGTTCCTGTGCTAGATGGTAGCAGCGGCCGGCTCAGGTAAGCGTGGTGAGGCGGGGCAGGGCACAGCAGAAGGGAAGCCGACAGACGACGGAATATGTATAATAAAATAAATAAATAATACCTATTCCGTCGTCCGTCAGCTTCCCTCTCTGCAGCGCCCTGGCCAACCTCACTGCGCTTACCTGAGCCGGCCGCCACTGCTAGATGGGGTGATACCAGGCCAGGCCCTCAGCTTCTTAGGGTTTTTAACAGTCCCACTGCACCATCAAGTTTGCTCCAATGCCCTGCCATATAGAATCTCCAGATAATGCTCTCAAGTCCCTCTTTGTGAACTTTGCTAAGTCTCTTTGCTTCTCCTATTGTCCTTGGACCGGCCATGAACTCTGTCTTGCAATGTTAGAAAACAACAGAAGGAAGAAGTTAGAAACATTGGTAACATAAATATCAATGAGAAATGTTAATCACAGGAGAAGTGTTTTTATAGCTTGAAAGCAAAAAGCCAGCTAGTCGAATTCAGGTCCTTTTTTGACCCCTCAAATTAAGTGAAGCAGCTCTTGTTCATATACACATACATTACTATGTTATGATATTTTATGTGCATTTGTAAAGAGCACTGTCACCCTTAAGAGTATCCTGGCGCTGAGTAGGTGTGTGTGCCTAGTCCTATCTATGGTAGGTTGGTTAACTGAAAACCCTGCTCTTCAGCTTCTTGTGGAATACAGGAAGAGACCAGGAGGCTTTGATGTAGGAAGGGAGGTTGTTCCACGCTTTAGGAGTGATGTAATAGAACGCTTGTCTTCCTCATCTGGTTCAGTGTATACATGGGATGTTGGCAAGTAGGAGTCCTGCGCAGCAAAGATGTCTGGATGGCTGGTGGAAGGAGATGCGTCTGTTCAGATAGTTTGGGCCTGAGTTGTGGAGTGCCTTGAATGAGAGTCTGAGGAGTCTGAATTGTGCACGTTCGTGTGACAAGCTAAATGTCTTTGTTTCCTGTATGGCATTGGTATCAAGGTGTTAGGCTCTAGCTAGCTCCCAGCCATGATGACACTCGAATAACCGGAACGCTGGTGGCTCTTTAAGTGTGGCATTTGTGTTGGCCCCAACTGTAACTGAAAATAAGAGACCTCCCCCTCCCTTTAGAGGTTGCATCCCTCAAGGAAAAGCACACAAAGTGCAAGCGCTGCTGAATATGTCCGGCCGGGTGCTTGCAAACTGCACTGGGCCACAGTCAGCACATTCCATTGGGACCAGTTTGGGTCCCTGGTCCAGTTCAGTAATGGGTGCTATATTCAGGATCCCCGTCGTTTCCAGCGCTGCCGGCATCCATCACCCCAAAGCTGTCTCCTCGACTTATCTTTTCTTCTTAAATGCTAGTTCTACCCACATTTGCCCTGAGAACTGCCATTATTCTTCAATTCTGGCATGTGGTTTGAATCCTTCATCTTTGCCACAGGGAAAGAACCCATATGTTTGTGCAAGACACACATAAAAAGACTTCCATATTCCCTTCCACCACAGAGAAGCCTTTTCAACACACCTGGGCAAAACTGACCGGTATCATGGTCCATCTACTCCGGAACAAGTTCTACTCTTCAAGCTAACTCATTAACCTCACCACAGAAGCCTTCTTTCACATCTCCAGACATTCATTGCAGCCCCATACCATGGTCATCAAAGCTATCCATGACACTGCCTCAAAATGCCTCGCACAAACACTTGTTACATTGCTGCTCAAAATCTCCACTGCAACAATCAAAGCTACCTTACTATTTAAAAACTGCGATATTTAAGTCTACTCGGAATTCTCTTCTTGAAAACATTTCCCTGCTATAGGAACCACCATTCACCTCCCCTCTTTCAAGAATACCATAAATACCATTGTACGAGGATCAATGTGACGGATGGTCTCTGCTTTCCCCACTACTATGCCTCAGCAATAACCCCACCCATTTCACCAACAAGCATCCTCACTCCAATAGCATACTTAATTATTTTATCCCATATAATATACTCTGTATAAAAACTGTCATTGTCTTCGCCTAATATTTCACACCTTGTGCCACCCGTGTCTCTAATTTTACCCACGCAAACATATATTGTTCTTATGTCACCTACTTTTAATCTCGCCAGCATCTCAGTTTGAAATGATACTGTGTCCAAATAAATCAACACAGAAAAAACAGAAAGGGAACTTTTGCTTCTGCAATGTTTTCTTGAGCAGCCAAGAGTACTCGGTTAGATTGGCAGGCAATGGCTTATCTCTCATCCTGCAGCTTCTTTAAAGAGATCCAGTCTCTCTAAATGGTGACATCTCTTTGTACCCGGTAGAATTTAGAATGCCTTGAACCTTCTCATGTCTTGGCACACACATGTTTCTGCTTGAGAAGCCTCCGACAGACACTCTACAGAGCGAAGGACGCTTGTGACAAGCTGTGACTTAACTGCTAACCTAGCAGATTTCTTATAACTCTTTTTCGCTACAGTGATTATTGGTCACAAAAGGTTTTTTGAATCTGTGAGTCTTGCCAGAAAACAAGTGAAAACAAGAGCCATCAGCAAAACAATATTGTGTAACGAGGAAAAAGCAGAGACCAGAGCTTAAAGTGCAAAAAAAAGTGAATGGTCCCAAAGTTTTTCTAAGGAGTTCTGCAAAATGCCCAGGTGGCCGAATACCTCGTGCTGCTTTCTTCCACCAGTCTACACTTCCTTTTCCTTTATCTCATTCTCTTAGGTTCTCTTAAATTCCGCTTTGCTCCCTTTGCTACTTTTTCTTATCAGTCTCTTCATTCGCCCTTCCTTCTCGTTTTATGCTTTCCTGATCTTTGGTCAAAACCTAATGATGAAAAATAAGTCATGTCCCCATAAGTGAGTATCTGTGACAACCACTTGCAAACCCCAGCACAAATTAAGCGCTCCTTACTCTCACCAAGGGCTAATTTGAACTTGCATTCTAGAACCTTTCATGCTAGAATTGGCTAGCGTTTTACCAAGATCACTTTCTAAAACATACTCATGTAACTACTCTACTTCTGGTTTATTGTTAGATATAAAGAGGAAAACAATGCATTGAGTTCTTGATATTGCATCTGAGTGTCTGAAGTAATTGCATGTTCTATGGGTGTTAGATAATTATCCTTGGAATAGAATTGTATTACAATTGCCCATTGTGCGTAAATTGTAAAATCCAGAAGATTAGGAAGAGTAATCTACATTGCAACGGTGGATGAGGGAGTTAAGGTTAAGGTTGTAAAGATTCCCAGCTGATGAGTCTGAACTGTTCTTCTGTTTTGTATAGTAGATATTATATTACAGCCAGTCAGCCTTTCTTGGATTGGTGGTATGTGGTTACCAGCACATGTTAGCACCACCTTAAATAAGGATTTGTCATTGAATCTGAAAGGGGTTTTGAATAATATGCCCTGTTCCCATGCCCAGAGAGCCACAAGCCCACTCCATTAGGCTCTGACAACAGGATGTATGATTCAGTAATTCCAAAGACCAAGTCATGGTGCTCATGATCCACTCAGCACAGACTTTAACTGTGCACATTGCTCATTGAGTTCAGGGTGTGGTTCCCCCTCTGTGCCTCGTCCACATGTCGCAAGCCCACTGTACATAGCCTTTGGCCAGATTTTCCTCCCTAGATTATGGGGATCGAGGAGGACAGGGGAGGAAAATGTGGGGATTGTTGGCTTCCAAGCCCATGTCACAGGCTAGTGTTGGGTGGGAGTTCCCTTCCTGGTCCTTGGCTAAGGTCACGGTGAGTAGAGGGGCAAGAAGAGGCCTTGCACTTCAATTGTTCCCTCCTTCAGCATGGTCAGAGAGTTTAGGACATTCATCTTTTCACCCCTTGAATATGACTTGGGAGTAAGGGCGTATTTATTTCACCCCACCCATAGTATTAGGCAGGAGGGGGCTCACACAAACATCTCAGGCTCTTGATATATATAAGGATAGAGGGTGGTATGGAAATTTTTAGGGTTTAGGGGTGGGTAAGGGTATTTTTAGGGTTTAGGGCTGGGTAAGGGTATGGAATGAGAAGGGTGTTTTTAGGATTTATGGGTGGGGGAGTTTGGGGTTAAAGGGTATATATATATATATATATATATATATATATATATATATATATATATTCACTGAAAAACCATAGGTTTCAGGCACGTTATAGTTAGAAATTAGCATTTAAAAACCTTTGAAATTCACTGAAAAAACCATAGGTTTCAGACACATTATAGTTAGAAATTAGCATTTAAAAAACCTTTGAAATTCACTGAAAAAACCATAGGTTTTAGGGACAGTTATAGTTAGTTGGACATTGCACTCGTACAAAACCCGTGAAATTCCCCTGTTATAGTTAGTTCAGCTAACTATAACTCGCGCCCCGCAATGCACTGCTGATGACGTCACATATTACATCACTCATGACATGGTCAGTGACATCACTGATGACATCACTGATGACATCTCAAATGACATCACTGATGACATCATCCAGTGACTGTGTTTCTGTAAAGTTTAAATATGTTTAATATATATAGGGAAAGGCGTATTGAAGAATGAGTGGGTGTATAAGTGTCTGAATGGATGATTTAGTACGTGAGTGACTGACTCTACAAGTGAGTGATTAAACGTATCTTACTGAATGCATGGGTTAGTGACTAAACTGTGTGAATGTCTGTATCCGTCTGTTTGTTGGTGTGTAAGTGGATGCATGGATTTGCGAATAGCTACATGAGTGTCTATATGGGTTATTGATTGGTTCTCTGAGTATCTGTATGGCTGCCTGAGTGTTTGTGTGGGTGGGGTGTGTGTGACTCTATACATAGATGTGTGAGTGGGTGATTCACTGGGTGCATGATTTCAAGAGTGCATCTGTGATGGACTGCTTGGGTGGGTGAGTGTGTGTATGGGTGTGTTAGTGAGTGAATGTATATCTCAGTGGTACATGTGCGAGTAACTACATATGTAAAAGGCAGTATATATGTGTGTTAGAGTATTTAAATGGCTATAAGTGAGAGTGTGTTATTGTGAGAGTGGCTGTATGGATGCGTGTGTGCTTGTATCAGTTATTGTATAAGAGCGTAAGAATGTGCTAGTATTTGTATGAGTAAGTGAGCTGGTGTGTGTATAACTGTATAGGTGAGTAAATGGGTGTGTGATTAATTTTTTGCATGACTGACTAGGTGTGTGAGTACCTCTATGGATGAGTGGCGGTGTGTGAGTGTTTATATAGGTGTATGAGTGCATATGATAGTCCTGTACTGAGTGACTGTAAGTATGAGTGACTGTACAGGTGAGTAAGTGGATGTGTGTGTAGACCTAAGAATCAGTGAGCGGGTATGTAGTTTTTGGTGTTGGAGTGTCTATGGTTTTGAGAATGGCAGTCTGTAATTTAGAGTGGGTGTATCAAAAGTTATATTAGGGTGTGAGAAGATGCATGAAATTATCACATGGATGATGTCATCAGTGATGTCATTTGAGATGTCATCAGTGATGTCATCAGTGATGTCACTGACCATGTCATGAGTGATGTAATATGTGACGTCATCAGCAGTGCATTATGGGCGCGAGTTATAGTTAGCTGAACTAACTATAACAGGGGAATTTCACGGGTTTTGTACGAGTGCAATGTCCAACTAACTATAACTGTCCCTAAAACCTATGGTTTTTTCAGTGAATTTCAAAGGTTTTTTAAATGCTAATTTCTAACTATAATGTGTCTGAAACCTATGGTTTTTTCAGTGAATTTCAAAGGTTTTTTAAATGCTAATTTCTAACTATAACGTGCCTGAAACCTATGGTTTTTTCAGTGAATTTCAAAGGTTTTTTAAATGCTAATTTCTAACTATAACGTGCCTGAAACCTATGTTTTTTTCAGTGAATTTCAAAGGTTTTTTAAATGCTAATTTCTAACTATAACGTGCCTGAAACCTATGATTTTTTAAGTGAATTTCAAAGGTTTTTTAAATGCTAGTTTCTAACTATGCCAACAGAGGTAGGACATGTGAAGAAAGAAGAAAAAACGCACAGAAAGAAGCAAAAGATGTGCAGAAAGAACCAACAGAGGAGCAGAAAGAGGCCTTGTTGCAAAATCATCCTGTGCCCACAACTTTTTCAGACGGGTACTGGTGGTAACTGACTCTGACTAACCAGAGCCAGTGCGCGTTTGCACAGAGGTGAAGGGAGGGGCCTGAGGTGACATGTGTGTAAACGCGCTCCGTGGCGCGTTTTAAGTTGCAGGATTAAGTCCCCGTGAATCCTGAGGGTCCCTGGGGCCCAACTAGCTCCCCAGGTACCTACAGTTAGGACCACAGAGCTGAGTTGCAGAGAGGCGTTCCGAGGCCACGCACCTTTTTTCACCTCTCTGCAACGCAACTCTGTTGTGCTTACTGAAGGTACCTGGTGGGCTAGTTGGCCCCCAGGATTCAAAGGGAATTAACTCCCCAACTTAAAACGCACCACAGGGCGTGTTTGCGCACATGTCACCTGAGGCCCCGCCCCTCCCTTCACCACTGTGCAAACGCGCCCCGTGGCGCGTTTTAAGTTGGGGGATTAGGTCACCTTGAATCCTGAGAGACCCTGGGGCCCAACTAGCCCACCAGGTACTTCCAGTAAGCACCACAGGCCTGCGTTGCAACGCCTGTAACAAATTGTGCAGTTGTGTTTAGGTAGTGAAGAGGGTCGTGCTGGGGGTAGTGTTTTAGGGTTTAGGGTAGTGCAGTGGTGTTTGTGTAGTGTAGGGGGTCATGCTGGGGGTAGATTTAGGGTTTAGGTAGTGCAGTGGTGTTTGGGTAGTGTAGGGAGTCGTGCTGGGGGAGTGTTTTAGGGTTTAGGGTAGTACAGTGGTGTTTGGGTAGTGTAGGGGTCATGCTGGGGGTTAGTGTTTTAGGGTTTTAGGGTTTAGGGTAGTGCAGTGGTGTTTGGGTAGTGTAGGGGTACTGCTGGGAGTAGTGTTTTAGGGTTTAGGGTAGTGCAGTGGTGTTTGGGTAGCGTAGGGGGTACTGCTGGGGGTAGTGTTTTATGGTTTAGGGTAGTGCAGTGGTGTTTGGGTAGTGTAGGGGTTCATGCTGGGGTAGTTTTTTAGGGTTTAGGGTAGTGCAGTGGTGTTTGTGTAGTGTAGGAGGTCGTGTTTTAGGTTTAGGTAGTGCAGTGGTCTTTGGGTAGTGTAGGGAGTCGTGCGGGGGTATTGTTTTAGAGTTTAGGGTAGTGCAGTGGTCTTTGGGTAGTGTAGGGGTTGTGCGGGGGTAGTGTTTTAGGGATTAGGTAGTGCATTGGTATTTGGATAGTGTAGGGGGTCATGCGGGGGTAGTGTTTTAGGGTTTAGGGCAGTGCAGTGGTGTTTAGGTAGTGTAGGGGTCGTGCTGGGGGAGTGTTTTAGGGTTTAGGGCAGTGCAGTGGTGTTCGGGTAGTGTAGGGGGTCGTGCTGGGGGAGTATTTTAGGGTTTAGGGTAGTGCAGTGGTATTCGGGTAGTGTAGGGGGTCATGCTGGGGGTAGTGTTCTAGGGTTTAGGGCAGTGCAGTGGTGTTCGGGCAGTGTAGGGGGTCGTGCTGGGGGTGGTGTTTTAGGTTTAGGGCAGTGCAGTGGTGTTCGGACAGTGTAGGGGGTCGTGCTGGGGGTGGTGTTTCAGGGTTTAGGGCAGTGCAGTGGTGTTCGGGCAGTGTAGGGGGTCGTGCAGGGGGTGGTGTTTCAGGGTTTAGGCAGTGCAGTGGTGTTCGGGCAGTGTAGGGGGTCGTGCAGGGGTGGTGTTTCAGGGTTTAGGGCAGTGGTGTTCGGGCAGTGTAGTGGGTCATGCTGGGGGTGGTGTTTCAGGGTTTGGGGCAGTGCAGTGGTGTTCGAGCAGTAAAGGGGGTCGTGCTGGGGGTGGTGTTTCAGGGTTTAGGGCAGTGCAGTGGTGTTCCGGCAGTGTAGGGGTCGTGCAGGGGTGGTGTTTCAGGGTTTAGTGCAGTGGTGTTCGGGCAGTGTAGGGGGTCGTGCTGGGGTGGTGTTTCAGGGTTTAGGGCAGTGCAGTAGTGTTCGGGCAGTGTAGGGTGTCGTGCTGAGGGGTGATGTTTCAGGGTTTAGGGCAGTGCAGTAGTGTTTGGGCAGTGTAGGGGGTCGTGCTGGGGGAGTGTTTTAGGGTTTAGGGCAGTGCAGTCGTGTTCGGGTAGTGTAGGGGGTCGTGCTGGGGGAGTATTTTAGGGTTTAGGGTAGTGCAGTGGTGTTCGGGTAGTGTAGGGGGTCATGCTGGGGGTAGTGTTCTAGGGTTTAGGGCAGTGCAGTGGTGTTCGGGCAGTGTAGGGGGTCGTGCTGGGGGTGGTGTTTTAGGGTTTAGGGCAGTGCAGTGGTGTTCGGGCAGTGTAGGGGTCGTCTTGGGGGTGGTGTTTCAGGGTTTAGGGCAGTGCAGTGGTGTTCGGGCAGTGTAGGGGGTCGTGCAGGGGGTGGTGTTTCAGGGTTTAGGGCAGTGCAGTGGTGTTCGGGCAGTGTAGGGGTCGTGCAGGGGTGGTGTTTCAGGGTTTAGGGCAGTGGTGTTCGGGCAGTGTAGGGGGTCATGCTGGGGGTGGTGTTTCAGGGTTTAGGGCAGTGCAGTGGTGTTCGAGCAGTAAAGGGGGTCATGCTGGGGGTGGTGTTTCAGTGTTTAGGGCAGTGCAGTGGTGTTCGGGCAGTGTAGGGGCAGTGCAGGGGGTGGTGTTTCAGGGTTTAGGGCAGTGCAGTGGTGTTCGGGCAGTGTAGGGGGTGGTGCAGGGGTGGTGTTTCAGGGTTTAGGGCAGTGCAGTGGTGTTCGGGCAGTGTAGGGGTCGTGCAGGGGTGGTGTTTCAGGGTTTAGGGCAGTGCAGTGGTGTTCGGGCAGTGTAGGGGCGGTGCAGGGGTGGTGTTTCAGGGTTTAGGGCAGTACAGTGGTGTTCGGGCATTGTAGGGGTGGTGGTGGGGCTGGTGTTTCAGGGTTTAGGGCAGTGCAGTGGTGTTCGGGCAGTGTAGGGGGTCGTGCTGGGGCTGGTGTTTCAGGGTTTAGGGCAGTGCAGTGGTGTTTGGGCAGTGTAGGGGGTCGTGCTGGGGCTGGTGTTTCAGGGTTTAGGGCAGTGCAGTGGTGTTCGGGCAGTGTAGGGGGTCGTGTTGGGGCTGGTGTTTCAGGGTTTAGGGCAGTGCAGTGGTGTTCGGGCAGTGTAGGGGGTCTTGCTGGGGCTGGTGTTTCAGAGTCTAGGGCAATGCAGTGGTGTTCGGGCAGTGTAGGGGTCTTGCTGGGGCTGGTGTTTCAGGGTTTAGGGCAGTGCAGTGGTGTTCGGGCAGTGTAGGGGTCGTGCTGGGGGTGGTGTTTCAGGGTTTAGGGCAGTGCAGTGGTGTTCGGGCAGTGTAGGGGTCGTGCTGGGGCTAGTGTTTCAGGGTTTAGGGCAGAGCAATGGTGCTCAGGCAGTGTAGGGGTTGTGCTGGGGGTGATGTTTCAGTGTTTATGGCAGTGCAGTGGTGTTAGGGCAGTGTAGGGGGTCGTGCTGGGGGTGGTGTTTCAGGGTTTAGGGCAGTGCAGTGGTGTTCCGGCAGTGTAGGGGGTCGTGCAGGGGGTGGTGTTTCAGGGTTTAGTGCAGTGGTGTTCGTGCAGTGTAGGGGGTCGTGCTGGGGTGGTGTTTCAGGGTTTAGGGCAGTGCAGTAGTGTTCGAGCAGTGTAGGGGGTTGTGCAGGGGGTTGTGTTTCAGGGTTTCGGGCAGTGCAGTGGTGTTCGGGCAGTGTAGGGGGTCGCGCTGGGGGTGGTGTTTCAGGGTTTAGGGCAGTGCAGTGGTGTTCGGGCAGTGTAGGGGGTCATGCACGGGGTGGTGTTTCAGGGTTTAGGGCAGTGCAGTGGTGTTCGGGCAGTGTAGGCGGTCGTGCTGGGGCTGGTGTTTCAGGGTTTAGGGCAGTGCAGTGGTGTTCGGGCAGTGTAGGGGGTCATGCAGGGGCTGGTGTTTCAGGGTTTAGGGCAGTGCAGTGGTGTTCGGGCAGTGTAGGGGTCGTGCTGGGGATAGTGTTTTAGGTTTAGGGTAGTGCAGTGGTGCTTGTGTAGTGTAGGGGTCGTGCTGGGGGTAGTGTTTTAGGTTTAGGGTAGTGCAGTGGTGTTTGTGTAGTGTAGGGGGTCATGTTTTAGGGTAGTGCAGTGGTGTTTGGGTAGTGTAGGGGGTCATGCTGGTGGTAGTGTTTTAGGATTTAGGTTAGTGCAGTGGTGTTTGGGTAGTGTAGGGGTCGTGCTGGGGTAGTGTTTTAGGGTTTAGGATAGTGCAGTGGTGCTTGTGTAGTGTAGGGGGTCGTGCTGGGGGTAGTGTTTTAGGGTTTAAGGTAGTGCAGTGGTGTTTTTGTAGTGTAGGGGGTCATGTTTTAAGATGCAATGCTCCAATACCTGACCAGTCTGCACTACATATAACTGCAAAAACTAAAAATAAAAAGTGTTTTGCACAGTTTTGTCATTGGGCTATATGTGGGCTACATCTGGGTAATATTTGTGCTACATTTGGGCTCTTTTTTCACTGGTGGCCATCTTGGAAGACTTCTTTGTTATGAAGTTTCCTAATTTCTTCATTTACTGCAGTCTTCTCAGTAGGAAATGCTTTCAGTTTTTTACTTTGATTCCCAAGAAGGCATTCAGATGTGTCTCACATCTGCCATAAATTCAGAATGTTAGCACTCTAGTTGCTCATTAGATCACTGGAGTAAAGCTACTGCTCACCAGGGAGTTAACTGGTAGTCTGCTGCTGGTATTGAAAGTGATTGTTTCAGTCTGCATGTCAGAATTTTCTAATGAAATAGAAGAGGATATGAGATCTCACTTAAAACATGCCCTAATTTTTCTTTCTGCAGCACTAACCATAATTTCTATTTCAAAAAGAACCCCTCATTTTGTTCCTTTTTAAATTAAATGTTTTAAGTGTTACCGGTTTATTCCAATCAAGATGGTTTCAGGTGTGCCATACTTTTGTCATAAGTAAGGCTGTTAGCGCTCTAGTTGTTCTTTAGAACACTCTGGGAAGCTGCAGTAGAACACAAAGGCATCAACTGGCAGGCTGCTCCTGTTGAAATATAACAGGAAGATATTTGAGATCACACTTGAAATATGTCCTAATTTTTCTTTCTACAGCCCTAACCATAATTTCTATGACAAAATGAACCCCCTCATTTTGTTCCTTTTTAAATTAAATGTTTTAAGTGGTACCAGTTTATTCCAATCAAGATGGCTTCAGGTGTGCCATACTTTTGTCATAAGTAAGGCTGTTAGCACTCTAGTTGTTCTTTAGAACACTCTGGGAAGCTGCAGTAGAACACAAAGGCATCAACTGGCAGGCTGCTCCTGTTGAAATATAACAGGAAGATATTTGAGATCACACTTGAAACATGTCCTAATTTTTCTTTCTACAGCACTAACCATAATTTCTATGACAAAATGAACCCCATCATTTTGTTCCTTTTTAAATTAAATTGTTTAAGTGTTACCAGTTTATTCCAATCAAGATGGCTTCAGGTGTGCCATACTTTTGTCATAAGTAAGGCTGTTAGCACTCTAGTTGTTCTTTAGAACACTCTGGGAAGCTGCAGTAGAACACAAAGGAATCAACTGACAGTCTCTGCCCTTGTTGGATGTACATGTTTTACTGAGAATGTCAGACTTCATTCTCACATGAGTGAGAAAGATAATGTGAATTTACAGAAAATATGCTCTCATTTTAGCTTCTGGAGCACCTTCCAAACCTCCATGGGACAAGCATGAGAAAATAGTGTTCTCTCAAACATGATTCATGATTTCCCAGCAGAAGGTTTTTCACATGGTAAAATCACCTTAGAATACACCACAATTCCTAAAATTAGTATGGTACCATCAACAAATAAATTCTAATGTAACTAAAGCCTGTTATCACCCTTTATAGTTCTCCTTTGGTGACCCTCAAAATCTTCTATTCACTACAATGCATTTCAATGAGGTACTATCATTTATATTGGTCCCAAGATGGCTGCCAGCAATTCCAGGATGAAGTGCTGACAGCCAATCAGATCTCACGATGACATGTGTGGTTAGGCTCCGCCCAGATATATATGTGATTTTACTTTTGATTTTCTCAGGAACTACTGAACGGATTTACACCATTTAAGCAAAAGGCACGACACTGAACCAAGGGCTACCTCTTTGCCAAATTTGGTGTAATTCCGTTCAGCAGTTCGGGCTGTAGCTGCGACTAAAGGTTCCTATGGAAAAATGAATGGGGAAAACGCGTTTTGGGACCCCCTTTTTCTCGGCCCCCGCTTGACGTATCACCCCGAGACTTTCAGGATAGGAGCGGACCGGAGCGCCCCAACAAGTTGGAAACTTTCGCAAAGATTCGTCAACCGGCGCCAACGTTATTTCAAATAGAATGTTGCGGATTTCCTATGGATAATAGGTTTTAACTATAACTATCTACTGGCGACCGCCAGTAGATAATATATATATATATATATATATATATATAACGGAACACCTCCCACTCCAAACGGACAGAGAGCACGCACACGAAGCTGTGAGGTTTAAAGCTTCTTTATTCCATCCGGCCTTCCTCAGCCTGGGAAGCCAAGAGAGACGCGTTTCGGCTGACGCAGCAGCCTTTGTCAATCTAATGTATATATAGGGTATCACTTACCTGATATATACTTACCATTTCGTTGCAAAGGCATGCTTGGTAAAGGCATATGTGATGTAAAGCTTTGCGTGTTTCAGGCAATACGTGGTAAAGGCATTGTGTAGTAAAGGATGCGTGGTGAAGGCATGCGTGGGAAAGGCATTCGTTGTAATGTCTTAGAAACAAACAGACATTAGAGGTGAGCAGTTTTAGAGTGGTAGTGGTGTTGTAGTGTTCCATATAAAGGAGCTGTTCTCCACCTAAAATTTGGGAACTACTCAGGGCTCACAACTTCCTTTTCACGATCCCTCATTCCCTCGTTCAAGGATCCTGGAAGGTGTTGTACATTATTCAGAATCATATATTTATTTCACTTCTGAGAGTGCAGAATTCTCACACACCAAACATATTTTTTCACGATCAAAGAAACCAGAGATCAGAAAGCACGCATGTGTCCGTTCACCTGGTTATGGGAGTTTTGGATTCGAAAAACACAAAACAATATGTCTTGATGACTTTGCCTCTGCTCCCTGATTACTCTTTTCCATCTGAAGCAGAGGAGTTTTCTGCACGTGCTATTGCAAAGACTCTGTGCCAAAGAGACTGAACTGATGATCTCTTCTCATTGTGTGTTGACATTATCTGCATATTTTCTGCCAATGTACTTTTGGCTTGGTCTCAAAAACATGCATCTTAAAAGGATGGATTCAGAAATGTTGCTGCATGCTCATAATATTCTCGTGTCTGCTATTCCTTGCTCACTGATGCCACCATCACCCCAAATGTATGTCCCTGCCACACAGCTATTTGCCCACTAACACGGCTTTACCCTGCTTGACTCTTGTTGTGAATGTCCTGTACAGTGCCCTGAAACCTGACTGATGGAGTCCGCATGATAGAATACAATTACATGTAAATAAATACATATATAAATGCATATTCCTATCACTGATGTCAGCAATTCGTTTTCTGATCAATAACTTTTGTGTAAAAGGAGTGCAATGAAAAGTCTATACCTCCCAATCTGTCTTTTTCATGTTGTTACTTTTTTAAAGCCTTTTCCAAATGAATGTCTCAATATTCTGTTTCAAATGACTATCAGGAGTGGGGGGTGGCCGGGGGAGGGAGGGGGGTTAAACTTGTCTTCTTGACACATTAATGAGCAAAAGAGTGAACACTGTTTTTATCCCTGGTGCTTGTGTGGGTGATGTGTAGTAGAGACGCTTCTCTCTGTTCATATTTTGGCACATATGCAGATGCTTTTGTTTAACAGAGTCCACTTTCCATGTGTGGTGCCCTCGTGGGATGGGTGTGCAAGATGAATAATTCCTTCACATGTGGAACTGTACTCCCTCATGCGCTCTCCTTTTCTATTTTTTTGGTACCTCTGGAACTACTCTTTTTTTGATTCCCCTCTTAGCTCACTGGTCGCACATTCTCTTTTTTGGCTGCATCAACCACTCTTCCTTTTCTTTATCGTATTCCCCAGGAGTCAGTCCTTGCCCACCTTCTCTTTCCAATCTAAACTTTTCCCCTCTCAGTGTTTATGGCTTCCTTCAACATTTCTTACCGCCTTCAAGCTAACGAATCCCAGCTCTTCAACTCTCTTTCCTCTATCACGGCTACTCTTCATGACACCATCTTCTCTGGTAGCAGGCATCCGGATGTCCTTTCACACACTGGATCGCAACCACTTTAAGGTTTTAAGTCTTTCCTTCCCCTCATCCTCCACTTATTCTGCTTCTCCTTTTTTCTCTAATACCCCCACTCATCTCTCTCCTTCCAGTGTACCCATATTCTGAGTAAGATCATTTTCTCTACATATTTCCACTGTTTGTTGTGTCTGTTTATTTCAACTGTACAGCCTCCAGACCACCAACACACTTATTTTCACTTTTATTCTATCTTACCTTGGCTATTGTTCTACCCTGTTGAGTTCTTTCCCTGCTCTTTAACTCTGCTCTTCGCCTTCTCTTTAAGCATCTTGTCTCTTTTTACTAGCTTCCTTTCTGTTTTTAACTTCTATTCCCCTTCTTATATATCATCTGTAAATGTATCGATGGTATGTACCCTCCTTACCTGACTTCTCTTTTTGAGCTCTATATTTCATGTTGTTCCCTTTTTTTATGCCTTTCAATTTAGACTGCCCCCTCCTTGGTGTGTCATCTATTGATTCAGAGCTCTTTCCCATCTTTCCACTAAGCTGTTGTACATCCTCTTTCACCCTCATTATCTCTCTCTTTCTTCACTCCTCCCTCTTTTGGTATTGTTGAACTGCTTTCTTTGTTCACTGCATTATTTTCTTTAATATCCACCATTTCTAATGGTGCTTTGACGTAAGTCTATACACAAAATAAAATGAAATGTCCATTCGTGGTGTACGTTGATACTGTACCATGGTAGTATACAAGAGGGGAAGTCCTAAAACACAATAGAGTGTCTGTACTGCGGTACAGAAAGTCCAAATACAGTACTGCACCAGATATATTTTTCAACCATATACACGATTTGCTGTGTTCATCATCACCCCATATGCTTTTTAGGTCGAGCCTAGCGGCAGCGCGCATGCGCTACTCGCTCTGTGAGGCATGCTGTAGTAGAGTATGCTGTGGAAGCCTCGCCCACTCTCCACCCATATTTGTCATTGGCTGGTGTCATTGTCCTTGGTAAATGCTTGCTTCCGATTCATTATGAGGCTTGGTAGTCCCTCCTTGTAACCGCCTTGTCGCCATTTGTTACCGCCCATGATGACTGGACCTTTTACTTGGCTTGTTACACGGTCTCCGTTTTAAGTCTGTGAGCACTATTTTGTTTTGTCACTGACTAATGGGGACAATAGCGGCTGCTTCCTGCATTTGCAGCGCGCCCACACAGGACAATGGCGGCTGCTTTTTTTTGTACTTTATTACTTTTGGGATGAATTGCATGCTGAGCGTGGCGCCCGCTTTAGGGACATCGCACTCAGATTCATTTTTTTTTTTTTAACTACATTGTTTAGCGCGGAGCCCGTTTCAGGGACACAGTGTTTTGTTTAATTTTTTTTTTTTTACTTTATTGGTGAGCACGGCGCCCGCTTCACGGTCACCGCGCTCTGCATTTAAATTCCGCCGGATTTGGCCCTGAGGCAGGAAGAGTCTACCTCGTGGCTGGAGTCTGCACCGTGGGATCCAGAATAGAGGTGTGCTTTGTTTTGATTTTTTTTTTTTTACTTTATTGGTGAGCGTGGCGCCCGCTTCACGGACACCGCGCTCTGTTTATTTATTTATTTTTTTATCTTTAAAACTGAGCGCGGCGTTGCTTCAAGGACACCGTGCTCGGTTTCTTTTTATTTTTTTAATTTAACAGTGAGGGCAGGGGCGCCCGCTTCAAGGACACCGTGCTCAGTGTTAAAGTTAAAAAAAAAAAAAAAAAAACTGAGCACAGTGTCCTTGAAGCGGCGCAGCGCTCAGTTTTAAAGTTAAACATGCATTTGCAATGCAATAGGTCTCGCATTTACGCGAGTTAAGTTATTGGCATTGTAAATGACAATGCCTTTTATTTATAAAGGCATTGTCATTTACAATGCCAATAGCTTAACTCGCGTAAATGCGAGACCTATTGCATTGCAAATGCTTGTTTGTGTTGACACCAAGGAGCAATGCAATTCCTACGGCCTTATTCTGAGTATCTTGGTAGCTGTGAAGTTTGGTGCAAATAGTCTTTCTGCCTGGGCCTACAATCAGGAGATTTGTCCAAATTACCCTGAAGCATTTGTAAGAACAATTTTCTCCAGGTGGTACCTCGAGGATTTTGCATAGGCAAAACAGTGTGGCAATGGGCATAGCATGCAGAAATCCACTAACAGGGCATTAGATTGCACCTGAATAAATATTGTCTTGGGGTGGAGTTCAATACCTCTACTCGATGCTGCCTGCTCATATGTTTTTGCAACAGTTCTTTGTTGATATTTATAAACAGCAAATTGTGAAACAGGAAACACCTACAGCACCATAAGAATGTCTTGAGCATACATACATACATACAGGTCTATTATTGTCACAGCACAGTGACAATTAAGAGGGCGTTTGTGACAGTATCACCTAATTGAGCGGAAATAAACACAATTAAACACAAGTGGGTAGGAGGCAAGAGGGAGTGACATCACTCATTAGACCTACGATTCAGCAGAGTCTAATTTTGCCGCATAGGTCATAAATTAGGAGTTAGTTAGGGAGAATTGCAAACTTAGGAGTTCCCCAAATCCAGTAACAAGCAGTTGGCTAAAAATATTGACCAGGACAACCAGCCAGGCATTGAGCATGGAGGGATGTATCACATCCACAGGAACGTGAGTGAAAATAATTGGTTGTGACAGTAATAGGATTGTGGGTAAGAGGGGAGGGGCAGTCTTTGCCATTGAATACATCTGCAGTTATAGGAGTGGTGGTTGTGGGGGTGCCGTTGCTGCATGTCGGCAGGTGGTCCTTAGGCATCTCACGAGTTCTTGCTGCGTGAGGAATCATATGTTCGAGCTACACCTTAGCTAGAGGATGATGGTACGGTGTCATTTCTCATCCTACCATGTTCTAATGACAGTGTGTGTGCCACCATACCCCTCGTGCCAGTCAGATGTTAGGCACAAATGTGGTTGTCTGTATCCAGTTGGTCATTAATCTTATATATAGGGTGTTCGCAGTTTGAAATCCTCCTCATCAACTGTAGGCACAATGGGTCAGCACTAATGATGTAAAATACACATGGCTATGGACACCTATCTATGGCTGTGAGTGGCTAGGTCTACAGTGTCAACTGTGCCATGTGATAGTGCTAGGTTTGTGTTGTGAGCGGTAGTAATCTACCTTATTGTTGCTTTTTTCCAGTGGAATTCCTGTATTTCATTTGACAAAACAGTTTCAAATAAAAGCAAACTATTAGTATGCCCCTATCTTCTAGTAGCAGCACTTTTTCAAAGTGATGTCATGTTGGCTGTAGAGATTGGTTTAAATTAAAGTGGCTCTTTTTGCCATAATCTGCAGTTGTTACAATCTAGCCTTATGGAAATGATGGATGTGTTATTACATCCCCTGCACCTCTAAACTAATGGAATGTCTAAACCAATCTAGAAGGTAATGTTCTATGACCAAACTAATTGTAAAAGGGACCAGAATGTAGAATTTTGTATAGTTGCATTAACATATTTATTACCTATATAATTGGTTACGTCAAAGAAATTATGTATTAAGAAAGGATGAAATTATATGGCTGGTACACTGAGTTACATGCCTAGAAATGCAAATTATTTGCCATAGAATTAAGCAACATATTCTGTGCCATAATCCAGCTTGAATATCAAATGAACACATATGAGCATTAATACAAGTTGACCACAGTGGTTAGAAACAGGGGTGCCCAATCCTGGTCTTTGAATTTGAGAACTATGCCAGTTTTGCACTTGTGAACACAGCAGGGATATGCTATATGTGTAGCTACTACTATACTCTCAATGGCATCCATCTCTACTCACACATTTCATATGCATAACATCCAACAGCGTTTGGTAGAATTTTGCACCCACGTACAAGACAACACGGATATGGCATATAGCCTAATATCAATGTACTCACAACTAAGCCTGGGCGGAGATTGCAGAGTTCTCTGCAAAGTGGCAAAAAAACTCTGCCAAGCTACGCGGAGTTCCACGAGCGGCGGAGTGGGTTACCTTGCTCCGTTTGCACTGATTTTTAATGCCAAGTGTTCGTCCCATGCTGTAAACCCAGCACAAACGGCATCTCGCACAGTGCAAGAGTGCGCTGCTTCTCTCTGCCACTCGAGTAGAAGTTCTATTCGAGCGGCAGCTTCCTCAACGCAAATGGAAGGTTTCTCAATGCGACCGGTAGCGGCCATTCGCGACTGCCTGCGTTGAGAAATCTCGCAGGGAAGTGGTCCAGCTTTGGATTTTCTTCGCTCGTGCTCGCCAACTTACCATTGGCGAGCGAGGAAAAATCTCCACTCTGCTATGTGGAGAGGAGTTTTTCGGAACTCCGCGAGCTCCGCGGAGCACCAAGTGCGAAAAACTCTGCAAACTCCGTGAACGGAGCGGAGTTTACCGCCCAGGCTTACTCACAACAGCATGCTCCACTGGGACACAGCAAACACTATCCTGTAACAGAACACATTAAGAAAGAACAGCCAACATACATCCAACTTAGCCAAATTAGGCCATTATTTGACTACTACAGCACACAACAGCACCCTTTACCTAGCTGACACACATCTTCATGTGATGGGCATAGGCCATACATATCAACCTAAAAGAGAGTTAAGTAGTTTGTTATAACCCTCCTGTTTCACCCATAAAATACTAAGTGGATTCACCTACAACTGTGTGAATGATATTCATTGGCCTACAAGAGATACAGGCCCATTTACACCAAAGATAGCACATCATCAAAACCTGAACCAGACGCCAGACTGCAATAGAAATTTAACACCACATTTGGAAGGTATGCAGACTGCAGTTGCAGCCTATGTTCAAATGTGAACCCAAGATATTTTGCATTGTCTGCAAGGCGGTTTGTGACGTTACCTTCATGTTGGAGAACCAAGTTGAGTCTGTGGTTGTTTGGAGGTTTGGGCGAACATGAGGAAATGGGTCATTGTTGGTGTAAGAAAATTGGTTATTGGTCGATGGGTTACAATCCCCACTCAGGCAAAAAAACACAATCCTTGTCAGGGTGAACCACAAAAGTCAATAAATTAACCTGTGCTTAACCTTCTGGTAGCTTAGCACAAAAGCAGTTAGGCTTAACTTAGAGGCAATGTTTAAAGTTTTATGCAGCACACAAACAGTATTAAAGTGAAAACACAACACAAGAAGCTGGCAACAGCAAGGCAGTCCTCTGAGGAACAATGCAGGCCTCAACCACCAGGGCAGTTTTCAGGGGAACAAGGCATACCTCAAGCAGCAGGGCAGTCCTTTCGAGAACAAGGCAGTCCTACTTCTGTAAGGTCTGCAGGTCCAGGAGTGTACTGAAGAGTAGCCCTGGAGGTCCAAATGTTATACTTGGTGCCAGCCTTTGAAGTGGGGGTGACATTCTGGGTACCCCCACATCTGGTTCTGGAAAGTTCTTCCCTTACCCTGCCAAGGCTCCAAATAGTCTGGGGTGAGAAAATACTGGTGCCAGGTTCCTTTGTGTGCGCTAGAAGCAGCCCCTTGAAATATAAGTAGGGCAAAGAACAGCTCTGCCTCAACCTACCTGGCGTCGGAATGGCCCCAGGGCCGGACTGGCCCTAGGGGGCACCGGGCATGTCCCCAGTGGGCTGGAAGGGTGGGGGCCGGTTTTGGACTGGTGGGGCCATTTCTGTTACTAGGGGCCGGTTTAGCAGCAGTGCTGAAAAATCAGCCCCTTGTAACTAAAGAGCAGCAGCAGTGTTCCCGCCTGATTCTTCCTCTCCTTAGGGGTGGCATATGTGTTAAAAAGGAAGGTTTACACCTGGCAAAATGTTTATTTCGCCAATTTAAAACTGCACAACAGGCTGCAGTGGCAGGCCTGAGACATGTTTTAAGGTGCTAATTAAGTGGGGGGTACAATGAGTGTTGCAGGCCCACTAGTAGCATTTAATTTACAGATCCTGGGTACATGTAATATTACTTTACTAGGGACTTACAAGTAAATTAAATGTGCCAATCAAGTGTATGCCTATTTCACCGTGATATAGGGTGAGAGCACAAGCATTTGAGCACTGGTTAGCAGTGGTAAAGTGCACAGAGTTCTAATGCCAACAAAAATGAAATTCAGAAAACAGGCATGGTGAAGGCAAAAAGTGACGAGGTGACCATGCAGAAAGGTGCTTGACGTTCATGTCATGCTAAATTTGCATAAGGTTTTCAATCAATGAATGCCATTGGTTGAGAAGATTGTGAGGTAGAGGTGATGTTATCAGCGTATTGATAGATCTTGAAGTTGTAGACAGTGAGTATGGGTCTGAGGGTCTTGTAAGTCCTATCTGAACAAGTTAGTGGTGGTTACCAAATTAGGAAGTGGACCATCGTGGGGCTAAGTCAGAGAAGTGCTTGCTGACCATTGATGGATTTAAAAACGTTTAGGAGGATCAGAAGGCAGGTGTCGTTTTGTCCCAATGACATAAAAGAAGCATTATCGATCTGATAATAGTGCTGCTGTGCTTCACAGGCCCACACAGCACAGAATTTTCAGAAGTGGAAATGTGGTTAAGCTTTTAGTTTCTCAATGTATTTCATTTCCCCATACTGACGAAGCTGGGGTTGAGGGTTCTGCATCTTTACATTTATTTAGTGAGTGGTAATAAACTGAGCGTCTATCATGGCAAAAATGTGAAAATGGTGGTAATTGAAACCCTCAGTGCACAGCTTAGATTCTGCACACTGAATCTGCAATCGGGGTTGCACATCTAGGGCAGTTTGTAGCTTCCTCTTTGTATGAAATTGGGTTACTGGTCGAGGAAGCTGAAGCCCTACTCAAGCAGCAACCACAATCCTTGTCAGGATGAGGCACAACTAAGTCCCAAACTAACCTGTGCTAAACCCTCTTATAGCTCGGCATAGAGCAGTCAGGCTTATCTTAGAGGCAATGTGTAAAATATTTTTGCAGCACTTCAAACAGTAATGAAGTGAAAACACCACACAAGAAAAATCCCACACCAATTTAGAAAAACAGAAAAATTTGAAATAAATAATACATGACCAAGACGACAAAAATCCAATCAGTAAAACTGGAGATATTCAATTTTAAAGATTTCAGTGAAAAAGCGCCAACTGTGGATACCTGGTCGCGCCGGACCGGGATAAATTCGCATGTTCAGGTGGACTGCGATGGAGCGTGGGCCGGCTCAAGGGACCCAGTTAGGTCCGCTGAACAAGAGTGCCTTAAATTCTGGTTTGCAGAGCGTTGCGAGGTCCTGCGCTGGGGATGCGTCACGCAGCTAGGTGATGCGCCTGTTCTGAGGAGCGGTTAAGTTGCAATACGAGGTCCTATGTCATCGTCGATGAGGGCTTGTGATGCGAAGTCTGGCATCGAGGATGTGTTGCGCAATCCATGTGATGCGTCGGTTCCCAGGCGCTATGAGGTTGCCGTGCGAGAACCTGCTTCATCGTTGAGGCTATCATTGACAAGAGATTTGTAATGTGGGGGCCTGTGTCAGGAAAGCTTTGCACAGGCGGCGGTTCCGTTGAGGGCTTTGGAGTCGATGTGGAGTCCTTGCGTCGGTCGAACCCTCGCAGCAGAGGTGATGCATCAGTTCTGCTTAGGATTGCGCCGCTCAGCGGAGGAGATGCGTTGGTTCTGTTGGAGCCACATATGGGCTGGCAGAGCACCTTCAGGCCCACTTCCAAGGGTCCAGGATTGCAGTGGCAGCTGGTGACATTTTAAAGGGGTGAGGCGTAAGAGTGCCTATACGAGTGTAATAGACAAGACAGAGAGAGTATGGAGATAGAAGTGCATGCATGGAATATACTAGCACAAAGCTGTTTTAACACACGCACTGTGTGAATGTGTGCAGCTCCTGCTCTGGCCCTATCCATACACAATCCCCGCGCACTCTGCCTGGAGCTCCTGGACTCACCCTGCTGCCTGCCTGACAAGGGTGTTAGCGTAATGGTCGCAGCTGACAGCGTTTATATAGAAATGACCCCTCACCTTGGAATCAGGTCCGCCAGAAACTCCAAACCCGCGTCGAGACTCTCTGGCTCATGGCGATGAAGGTATTTGTGGGGAATCCAAGTCCTTTCTTTTGACCCAAAGGCTCCATGTCAACCAGCCTTGATCTTTATACCCCAGCGCTGCCTGCCGTCTTAATGCATGCTGCGGTCCCGGCCCAGAGCTGTGTACTAGTGTCGCCGGCCGGCGGCAACTATACACCAATCCTGATGCTGCTGGCGCGAGTGTGGCAACTCCTCTCAGCCAATACAGACGCTGCTCCAGCAGTGCCAAGATTGGCTTAGCAGGGATACTCGCCGCCCATTAGGAGACCGAGGGCTGCGGCATTGATCAACCCTCGCTCTCCTAATGCGCAGCCGCCAGCCACAGCAAACACTAGTGCGCATGACTGGGCTGGTCGGAAAAATTCTCCGACCCAAACCCAACATGTGCACTGCTGCCTGCTATGCGATCCGCGCCACCCCCTGGCCTGCTGAGTCTGACAATGACATGTCAGTCAGCATGACGCCGGGTGGGAGTCAACCTGCTGGCTGCCCCGCCCACCCCCTTCAGACAGAGCCGTTGAGGGAGCTGAGCCTCTGCTAAATGACTGCCTCGGGAGTCGGCGGGCGCGGCTTGTGGGTCAACGCCCCAGCGCCCTAATGGATGCACCGCCACTGCAGGATTGGGTGGCACCACTTGGCAGGGTAGGACTCAGAAATGGCTGAGTCCGGGTGCTGGGTTCAAGACTGTTGGAGCCTTCTGTCCCTGAGGGGGCTAGTCAGCTAGCCCTTGGAGTCACTTTTGGGTCCTGGGTTCAAGAGATGCAGGTCCAGTCCTTCTCACCCAGGCAAGAAGGCAGCAGGTAGCAGCTCAGCACAGCAGGGCAGCAGTCCTTCAAAGAAGTAGTTCTTCAGTGCAGCAGTTCAGCAGAGTGGAAGTCATTTCAGCAGCACAGCAGTCCTTCTTCCTGCTAGAATATCCTCAAGTTCAGAAGTGTACTGAAGAGTTGGGGTCTGGGGTCCCTTTGAAGTCCCCAGGCATACTGCCTTCACTGTCCAGGCTCCAGACTAACTACAGGGTGTATGAAGCATGTGTGGAGACAGGACAGCCTATTCAAATGGAAGCAATTCTTTGCCCATCTCCACCCCGCAATCCTGCCAGTGATGGCCCATCCAGGCACACCTAAGCTCTCTATTGAGTGTGGCTGTCTAGGAGGAATACACAAAGCCCCACTGTCAGCTACACCCAGGCATGTGACCCAGAGACAGGCTGCAGGCACTAAGGGCCATATGTATGAAAGTTTGGTTTTGCGATTCTCAAATAGCGAATTTTAGAGAATCGCTATTTGAGAATCGCAAAACGAGATGTATGTAGGATTTGCAATAAATTTTGCGAATCCTTCATATTCCTTAATTGCGAATCGCAAATTGCGATTCGCAATTAAGGAATACCTCCTCATTCATTCCTATGGGCCTAGAGGCCCATAGGAATGAATGGGAAGACATTCTCAATTTGCGATTAGCAATTAGAGAATCGCAAATTGAGAATGCAATTTCAAGGGTGCCAGGGTGTCAAAAGGACACCCTGTTGCACCCCTGAAATGTGCATGTGTGCACATGTGGCACACATACATGCCCTAAGGGCATGTATGTGTGCCACATGGCACTTTAAAAATGCAAAAAGTGCATTTTTAAGTGAAATCGCAAGTTACCATCAACTTGAAGTTGGTGGTAATTTGCGATTCCTTAAGCCCAAATTGCACTTTTTTTGTGCTTCTTACATTGCATTTAAGGAATCGCAATTAGCGATTCCTTAAATGCAATTGCAAAATAGGGAATCGCAAAATTTGCGATTCCTTATTTTGCGAGGGGGTTTCAGTGTGATACATTGCACACTAGCATTTATGATCGCAAACGCCGAAATTCGGCGAATTTCGGCGTTTGCGATCGCAAATTGGCTTCATACATATGGCCCCAGATGTTTAGGGCAGGAAAATGCCAACTTTCTAAAAGTGCCATTTTCAAAATTGTAATTTAAAATCCGACTTTACCATTAGAGAGGATTTTTCATTACAGTTCCAAGACAACAAATATGAACTGGTTACCCACTCCCATTTTGAAATTATCACTTATTAAATGTAATAAGGTAACTTCAATGTTAGCCTATGGGTGAGATGGACCTTGCAGTAGTGAAAAACAAATTTAAGAGATTTTCACTACCAAGACATGTAAAACTAAAAAGCACATGTCCCACTTTTTAAATATACTGCACCCTGCCCTCTGAGCTGTCCAGGGTCTACCCTAGGGGTGACTTACATGTACTAAAAAGGAAGACTTGAAAAGGAAGATGTATTTTGCCAGGTCGAATTGGCAGTTTGAAACTGCACACACACGCTACAATGGCAAAACGGAGACATGTTTCAAGTGCTATTTAAGTGGGTGGCACTATCAGTGTTGCAGTCCCACTAGTCGCATTTCATTTACAGGCCCTGGGCACAGATAGTGCCACTTTACTAAGGACTTATAAGTAAATTAAATATGCCAATTGAGTATAAGCCAAATTCTAGCATGTTTTAAGGCGAGAGCACAATCACTTTAGCACTGGTTAGCAGTGGTTAAGTGTGCAGAGTCCTAAAGCCAGCAAAAACGAAGTCAGTAAACCATGAGGGTTGAAGACAAATTGTGATGGGGAAAACCACACCAAAGATGCCAGGTCTAACACTCCTCATGCCATTTTATGAGTTTGGTAGGGTTACAATAAAATTAAAAGAACTTTTATTGAAGCAGAATATATTTTGATGCCGACGGTAATGAATGAATTTTGAGTAAGAAAACTGGCCCTATCCACAAAGTCCATTTTTCTGTCCAATTCAGAAAATGACATCCAACCATACTGGTGATATTGATTAACATGAAATATCGAAGGTATCTCAGAGTGATTAACTAATTGAATAAACAGGCGAATATGGGGAAACGCTACTGTCAGAGCTGGCCTTAGCTAAGATAGACTCCTGGGGGGAGTAAAATTTTGCACCTTGCTGATTGTAGTGAATTAAATGAGGTAGCAGGGGGTCCCTTTTGTGTTCACTGGTCAGTACCTGGATGAGCAGGGACAGGCCCCTGAACACAAACATCCCCAAACCTCCCCCAGCTCACCTATATCATCAATAAGCTTAGCTGCCTCACGCGGCTGATGGTTTTGTTGATGTGTGCCAGCGGGGGTCAGAGGAAGGGGGCTGAAGGGGTGTTAAAAGCATCGCCCGCCGTATGATAATGAAGGACTAAAACCACTGTAAACTGGCAAATCAGACAGAAACAAACAAGCAGGGACAAGGCTGGAGCAAGATAAGAAGGGTGCTGCTGCTGGCAAAACCTTAATGCCCACAACTCTGTGTGAACCTCAGAAACTTGGCGCCCTGGGCCTGGGCCCAGCTCGCCAATGCTAGAGGCCGGCTCTGGCTGCTATAATAGGATTGTGTACAAAAAAAACTTTGAAACTGAAACTTAGTTTCAACAAATTGATATTCCAGGCTAATTTGGGGCAAACTAATTACAAACGGAATTCTGAAGTAAATTTGACGCCAGAGCATATCATTTCTAACTCCCACAGTGGATGTAACCAGAATAAAAAGTGTTCATCTTTTATTTTTAAAAAGAATATAAATGCTTGAACTAGAAATAATATGAAACACAATATAAAACTCGAAATAGGCTATGTTAAGCCCTGAAAAAGACGTTTTGCAATATTTGTTATATTCTAACATTCCTTACTTTAAACTTTGCTTTCCCATTCTACACAAGGCATCTCATTCCAGCTAGTGTTCACACGTGTTTAATCGTCCTTGTGTCCGTGTTAGTGGTCAGCTGGGACTGATTCTGACTAAGTTTTTGTTTGCAACAGGAAGTCAGGGTCGATGTTAGGCGTTTACTCTGGCTCAATAAAATCTCAAGAACTATTTACTTGGAGTGAATTATTTCCTGGTACAGTTTTGAGAATAGTGCTGCATGTGTATGAAGCAAGCACTTTGGCATGTGTTCGCTGGAGCTATGCAACATAAATGTTAAAACAAACATGCTTCTGTTTCTAGGAAGGAATTTCCAATATCCACGAGGCACAAAGACAATCTTTGTAGCAGAAGTTAACAAACATTCCCTTCGTGGTGGAAATTAAATCCCAAGCATTATGGTGACAGTTCTACTGATTTATTCATAGACCACTGCTGCCAAGAAGTGGCTCCTTAGTGAAACACAAGTTGCATTCCGGGACTTGTAGTTTAACTTTTAATACTGTAAGTATGAGTTCAAAAATGACAATATCTGCAAGTGTATGTAAGTCCAAATTGGCTCAGTTGAAATAAACCAGAACCGCAACTCCCAGAATGCATTATATTGTCCGAATGACATCACTGTCCATTGTGGGTCAAATGATTCCTGTCCGGGGAACCCTTTCCAATGGCGCTGCTGTGCTCAGCACGAGGTGCCCCAGCAATCCATCTACCAATCAGAAGATACCTAAGGAGCTCTTCCTTTCTTTTGTTTTGCTTTAGTTGTTTGATCTTTTTACACACATCATGCTTTCAGCAGATCAGCGGAATGAGCATGTAACCTCGGTGAGCAAATACAAGCGGGGAATGAATTATAATGCCCCTTTCTTTTTACCGGCCTTGCATTGTGTTGCCAATGCCAAGCTGCTGGGGACAAACAGAAGAGAGCTCAATGTATTAAAGAAAAAAAACTTAAGGGCCAGGTCTTAATGAAAAATAAGTCCCACATGCTAAGATCAATGACGACAGAGGCAGTCGTTATATGGTGTATAACTAGCCTCGGGCTCGTGCACCCGGGCCCTCTTATTAACAAGGTCACCTGGCTTGGTGACCCCTGTGATGGATGGGTTCGGTGTAAGCACCACCCCGAGGGAGGGGCTGCTATATGACGCGTCCAGCAAGACAATACAGTCCCCAGAAATTATGCGGGTACCACTTGTACACCAGCACAAGTTAAGCACTGGTAAAACACCGCTGTGCGCACCCATGAATGCGTGCACTGGCATTGGACCAGGCACGAGACCGCGCACTGCGCCCCTTTAAACCCAGTGGCATTGATTGGAGCTCGATGGAGATGTCTGCTCACGAGTTAAACAGGAGTCGAGATTCGTTTGTGCGCGCTCTCTCTCTCTGTGGTTCTTTGTACAGTCATCTCAGCTCTAGGGGGTGCTGTTCCTAATTGTCTTTAGTTCAGAGAGTTGCCTTGAAATGCAGGGCTCAGTGGGAGGCCAGGGCTTATCTTTAGCTCTGAGTTTTAAAAATGGCAGCTCAGCTGTTGTATTTTTTAGTGGACTGGCCCATACACATCTTGAACCCTGCAGCTGCTGTGTCCCTGGCTATATTATTTTTAACTTTCGAATGGCATACTTGAGGGAGGGCTGTGCTAGTCTCTGATGCTGGTGTGCGGATGCTACTGGCGTTGTGTAAACGAGCAGTGTGAGCATAGTGTGGCCACATTTCATGTCGAAAAACGCGAGCAGAAGCAGCTGCAGGAACTACACACGTGCAAAAGACTGGAATTAGCACATCTGAAGCACAGCTATTCAGACATGTTTGTGTTTGTCCTGCGTGCTTAGGAGGGAGAGGGGTGCATTTCAATTAACTGCTTTAATTGGATTTCGCTTTCCCTTGTTTGCATTTTTTTTAACCTTGGTGACCTGCTGTGTCCATTGGCATTCGTAATTTCGGGCAGGAGCGTAACACAGACCATTGGCGCAACCGCCCCCCTCCCCCCCGACCTTTCAGGGGGGCCCCAAACCTTCCAAGTGGGGGGCATTCAGCACAAGGCCAATGATATGGGATACTCAGGGTCTCCTCATCATATTTTGCAGATGGACCCCATCATTTTGTGTTACTCCACTTATTTTGGAAACAGCCTTATTTTTTTATCTCTACAAGTGGCTAAATGCTTTGGGCACAAGCAAATGGAATGTGGGGTGGAGTATTGGATAGGGCACACATTCACTGGGATGTGGCATTTTGATTTTCTTGTTTCACCTACTTTTGCTCACTCTGTCAAACTAGCCGCGCAGCAAGGGTGCCAATGGCCCTTATGAAAGCAAGGAAACAGCCCCCTGTGCCAAAGTATGACAAATAGAGCTGTAATTGGAGTAAAGAGTGCCCTCTCACAACACTGGCCCCTGTGCCACTGCACCTACTGCACTATTGACAGACCTTGAAATGGCTTGGTTACTTACTAGTAATCTTCATTACCCCGAGTTTAGATCTTCCTTGCCAGAGTCCATGTGAGCCCTGCCCTGGCACAAGCAGATATTACACTACCCTAGTAAAATCCAAAACTAAATAAAGGAACCAGCAAACAGGAATACTTACTTGATACTACCCGACGGACCCGGAACTAACAGGCTTAATCTTATAAACACTTACTGATGTTACCAATCGGTCCCAAGTCCTGTGAAAACCTGTGACCATTAACAGGGCAAGAACGGTGGGAATTTAGGGCTGTGGCAAGGACCTGGACCTGGACTCGGAGTAATGAAGATTACCAGCAACTACATGAGCTATTATCTTCTCATCCGACTTCTTCGCCAGAGTCCAAACCACATGAGCTATACCAAATCTAAGATTATCACTGGGGAAAAATAAATGAAAATAAATACCATACACTCTGTATTTTATGGGCTGGTACCCATGATGGATCCTAAAAGAAAACAAAAGAAAAACAGTTTGAGTTCACAGCACTCAAATCATGAGCAGCAAAATCTCCCGAAATCTCACCCTCCACCTGGAAGTGATTGTGAGCTATGAACTTGTGAGGGGTGGCCCAAGTTGCAGCATTACATACATACCGTAGAAACACTTCTTTAAATGCTACCCGGGAGATTGCCATGCCTTTAATCGATCTGCTCAGTACTGCTCCTGGCTATTGTACATCTTTTTCCTGATAAACTGAAGTTATTGCAAATCAAATCTACATACTTAGAGTAAAGGAAGAGGGTGGTTTCTCTTGATCTTGTAGATCAAAAATGATAAATAGAAAATTTGTTTATCGAAACAAAGATTTCTACTTGTAAATAGAAGCAATGCAGGGCCAATAAATAAAGTTTTTCCTCTGCCCCAGAAGAAGAGGGAAAGAAAACGGGGAAAACTACGTTTCGGGAACAGTTGAACATTGAAGGGATTTTCAGAAGAAAAACAGAGGTTGCACATAACACCTCTTTATCAGGAAAGAAAACTCAAATAGGGCAATTCACATACAACAACTCCCAATTCTCCCACTCATCATCCTGAATCAATTGCTCCTAAAACAGAACCTTAGCAGACAATTACTTTAAATTTACTCTCTGAAGAGTTTCAAAAGGGGAGGCTTGAACAGCTTGGAGAACCAAAGCTAATTCTCATGAAGGAATCAATGAGCTTGTCTCCGGTCTTTAAGAAAAAGGGTTTTTATGCAGCATAGAGGCTAACTCCTCACTAGGCAGCACTCCTGATCCCCTGGAGGCTTTCATTGCTGCCCATTGGCTCTTCAATGTAGAAACCGCTAAGCCTATAAAATATCCCATTAAAAAATCACGGCTTATTGATGAATTGCAGGAGGAAGCCTGCACTCCTTTGTTCTGATGCAAGGACTTGAAATTCCACCAGTGTCTAGCATGAACCGTTATAGTTTCTGGTCTTAAAGATTGCTGAATTCATAAGGGCTACATCCGAAGAATAGCCATTATCCTCTAGTGCTAATCCTTAAAGAGCCATACCTGCAGATGAAGATGCATAAGAGTTGGCAGGGAGAGAGTTAAATATAGAAGTGAGGAATAGAGTTAAGAAATATGCAAGGGGAGCTGCATGCCAATATGAACAAGAAAAAGGTACCAATGGCACTTGAATCAACATGGAACCACAATAAAATGTTAGCTTTCTCTTTCTACGGTTTCTCTAGGACCCTGGGAGTTAATGGAAAGAAAGGAAAGCCTTACAGTAGATCTTGAGGCAAGATAATTGACAGCACATATATCCCCCAGGCCCTCAGGAAAGGAACTAGGGAGCAAACCGTTGGCAGCAGAGCAATGGTTTTTGATGCACAGGCGTCTATCGAAGCCAGGCTAGCCGAACCAGGAGAAAATCTCCTGAAACACAATGGGATATTACCTCATTGTCTCTGATGAAGGAAAACTCCTGTTCAGCTGGTCCACAGGCCCATTACCTTTCCCACAGAGAAAACAGCTATCAGATGGAGAAGATGCTCCTCTGCCTAAAAGCATATCTCCTCAGCTGTAGCTGTCAAAAGGGCAGTCTGAGGACTTCCATAGCAGTTTATGTAAGAAAAGGCAACTTTATTTTCTGTCCAGACACAAACAACTTATCTCTGGACTAGATTCCTGAAAGGACGAAGAGTCTGAAAAATAGCAGTCTAATCAGAAGATTTCTGCTTCTCCTCTCCTGACTACAGTCCTGGAGCAACAGAGTCTCCGAGAATTGCACCCCATCCTTGCTGCTGGCATCCATTGTCAAAATGGCTCAGGAAGTAAGAGAAAGGACATACCCCTGCCCAAGTTCTATGATTGGCACCACCATCGAAGTACCTACAGAATATTTTGAGTAAGAGGAACTATGCTCATGTAGTTCTGTGAGGCAGGACTTCACCAGGCTAGAACATGCTGTACAGGGGTTGAAGATGGCTGCAGAACCATAGGATCACTGCTAGTGTTGAACCAATTGCCCCCTACACCACAACCCATTCCCTCTTTGTTGCTTAGGTCTTCTGAAGTAATGTCAGTACGTGTTGGATCAATTTATCCTTTCTTGTCTGTGTAAGAAAAGTTCATCCCAGATCTATTTGAAACAGTGCTCTAATGAACTGGATGGTCTGAGTCAGCACCAGATGTGATTTTCAGAGTTTATGATCCAACCATTGCTTTGGATCAGCTTAGAAAGAGAAGATGCAGATATTAACCAATCGCCTAAGAAAGAAAACAATTTAATACCCCTGAAATGAAGGATTCCCACCAATCGTGCTAAGAGTTTAATACATACCATTGGTACAGACTTGGTGCAGACAAGAAAGCAAATGGGAGAACATTGAATTGGTAATGGTGCTCCAACATGCAAAATCATAGGAACCTTTGTGAATCTTGATGAATCCGACTGTGAAGTTAAGCATCCTTTAGATCCTATGATGCCAGGTAATCCCTGGGGAGAATTAGTTGAAGAATACATTGAAGGGTTACCATCTTGAACGACACACCAGGGATTAAAAGGCTGACCTCCTGCAATTCCAATAGGGCACAACTTCCCAACTGCTTCTGGACTAGAAACAGTATGGAATAACAACCCAGCCCTTTCTCTGTTTCTGGTACTTGATTAATTGCAGCTTTTTGAAGTAATTCCGGCATCCCTTGAAGAAGAGCCTGATGTCAAACAGTGAAAATGTAATCTTGTATCCATAATGGACTGTTTGTGAAACCCAATAGTCCATCCTAGACTGCCCCACACCTTCACAAAATCTTTTCAGTGACCCCCCAACTGGAATGTTTTCTGAATATTCTGTAGGCAGGTAGTCAGGACTTGGATGAGGAGGCAGGGCTGGCAATTTGGTACCACCCCACAATGTGTTGGCAATAGGCCCTCCCCTTTGCCATGAACCCTAGCATAAAAGGGCTTTTTTGGGCTTTTCTGAGTTGAAGCAGGGCCAAAAGAACTTCTGGATCCAGCTGCTCGGCCTTTGAAAAAGAGGTAGTAGGAATAATCAGTTAGTGGTCTTCAGCATATGTTTTGACCATCTCCTCCAGCTGATGTCGGAACAGCTTCATTCCTGAGCAAGGCATGTTCATTAAGAAAGATTTCTTGCCTTCCATGATCTTGTCCACAAGTGCCTGCAGCAGCTCTGGCTGAACCAGAGACTGCAGTTGCAGCACATAAAGAGTCGAAGGAAATGTCTGAGAGCAATCTGACTTCTTGCTTCATCATGGACAAAATAGAGGTGGAATCGTTGTCGTGCTGTAGACCATCTGAGTGGGCTTGGAAGTCTCTCAAGAGGCACTGACTGGCATAAGTAGCATGTGAATTTAGTATAGATTGCAAAGCTGGAAGCTGCATAGGGATGCTTGACTGTCACATCCACTTTATCTACTGGATCAGTCGGAGTTGCATTCCCTGAAATGATAGCACAGTGTGATGATAGCCCAGCTATCAAGGAGCCAACTTTAACAATGGGAGGAAATTCCTCATTAAATCCCAGCAAAGAGTATCTTTGCCACAGAGATCTCAGAAAGTTTAGCTTCTCAACCTCTTTCCATTCATTGGCTAGCAGATTGCGGACACCTTATTCAGTGGAAGATTTTGCAGAGCCTTCCATTGGTATTGCAGAAAGAAGTCTTTCTCTTCATCTTACAGTATAGTATCTGGGGGAGTCAAGTTTTCTCTGAGTCAGGAAGAAAAACAGAAAGTGTTTAGGGGGATAAGCTTATTTACTTCCTGGCCAGTCAGAGGAAGCATTACTGATCGGTTGTTATTTTTTTGTTTTGGATTTTGCTCGGGTAGTGTAATCTCTTTCTTACATTGGTGGTGCGGCTCACATGGTTAGAACTATGGTGAGGAAGACAGACGAAGATGTAATGAGACTTATGGAGGTGTCACTTAATAAAGCCCTAGCCTCCGACTGGCCCGATGGTTTGACATCGTCTACCAGCTCTAGCTTCATGAGCAACAGTGTCAGCATTCTTAGACTTGTAGTTTTATATTCCACTGTCCATAGCAGAAGGACCTTAAAACTGCAAGTATGTCTGTAAATTTGCCCTGTATAATGTAGGCGACTTTCAACCAGTACTGATTTTGCAGTCAGCGGCACAAGGCATGCTGGGAATTGTATTTTTGCGTTTTTCATTACATTTAGGGCCTAATATTGCAGCACTTTTTGTGTTTGTGTCTCACAAAAAGAACTGGTCATCTTTAGAGCATAAGTTTTACAAGGGGGCCAGTTGAGATTGCTTTTTTATTTTTAATAAAATGACTATGTACTGGTTTCAGGCTGGTTTTTAAACAGAAAAATATGTCCAGGTCAACATTTTCTGGTTAATACAATTTTTTCTTTAAGGCTTAAGATTCGAATCCATGAAAACAAAGCTGTTAAGAGCGCTCCACGAGGATAACTTTCGCCAAGCATGCTGAAATTTGTAGCTTCACTTTCCCCATTATAAGTATGGCCTCCATGTCCCAGCATGCTTAGTGATGTTGGTAGCTAAAAAGCATGACTGTCTGAAAGTCAGCTTCATGACAAAAGTCTAGGTATTAGCTGTGAAACTATGCAAAAATTAGGACTTACAGAAACTGTCATAAATGTCAGTTTCCTTTTCGAAATGTGGTCTCAAGAGCAGCCTACGTTCCATGATTAATTACCATATGTTCAATGATTCCTCAGTGTGCTTAAAATTGGGCAGAGTATATATGTAGATTTAAATATGCTGCATGATGAATTTACGGCAACGTAGGTGATGCACAACACCATAATGGCAGGTTTATGTCAGTCCAAACCAAGAATCAATTTTACATTGTGCACAAGAACATATTTATGAAATTAAAGTTTATTTGTTTAAGAAAGACAGTCTCTCCCTCTTTTGCAGCAGCTAAGTCCTACTGCTGCATCATTACAGCACAAAAAGGCTGCTTTATGGACCCAAGTTCCTTTAAATGTGTGAATCATTTTCTGAGCATTTTTGTGGTGTAGTTTGAGGGCGATTAAAAATGTTCTGTCTGCAGGAAATGACCATGTGAGTTGAACATTTTCCGGAATAGGATTCAGATGGTTCCTTTGCCTGGAACAAGACATAGAAGGCTCTGTCGCTACTTTATGTTCTAATGTACAAAATGCATTGCCTACCGTTTGCGCTGATCTGCTTGTGCACATATCACTTAGTTAGAAAAACATTTTACCTGTTGATGTTTATTTATCATCGTAATGGTATATTTAATGCTTATTTATATATTTATTGTTTATAATATATATACTATAATTATTATTCTATAGTAGCTCTATTTATAACTTTTGCATTAGTTATTTGTAGATGTTCCCCTCCCCCTCACCTCCCCCTTCCCTTTTCTTTATTTTTATATGAATATGAATTTTTGCATATCTTTGGTAATGATAATGATGATTTTATATTTTATGTAATGCAACAGATATTATCGCTTAATACTGTTCTTTTATGTATGTCTTTGTTTGCTGTTTACTAAGAAACTTCAATAAAATAGTTTGAACTATAGAAAAACATTTTACATTCTTAAATATCTTAGATATTCAAGATTTGTATTAATATTACATTCATGGAGCTTTACTAGCTTCAGTTGAATGTTGTGCTATAATTCTGCACAAAACGTGGATCAAAACCCACATTTCACGAACACAATGTCCTATCAATGCATTGTTCTACATAATTCACAGAGACATTTAAATTATGGAAACCAATGGAAGGCCCAACATTTTGCCAACTATGACAGGTATTCTAGAGTGTTCTAGTCTACCTATTTCAAATTACTGTCACCTATTTAAAAAAAATCTCATAATATAGAAAATGTATAACAGGTATTGTCCAATTATGCCATAATAAAGTTTTGGTTACATCGAGAACTGGCAAACCCTAGGCGGAGTTCCCATTCTAACCCACTCTCGCAACATCCATAATCTTGTCATCAATCTATCTTTACCCCTGGGTGGCATGTACTTAGCCCAAACAGTGGAATCTCACATGGCTCTCATTTACTCCACTTTTTCTTTTAATTCTTCAACTATGTGAAAATCAAGAATTGTAAGGGATCTTTTCTCAGGGAGTGAACCCAGAGTCTGGAATATTATTCCTCTCGCTAAAAAGAGAAAGCCTTCCTATTATATAAAGGACAATATTTTTTTTTCAATGTCACTTCCACATATGACATTTTATATGATTGACTCTATCGCCCTGATTACGAGTGTAAGTGGTATTTAGCACATCTGATAGATAATGATACCACAAGGTACGTTATTTATCAGGCACAATAAATAGCACCCATTACAAGCTTGTGGGACATAACATGCGGATTTTGATGTTTAACGTACCAAACTGCGCATGGTATGGTGAATATCTTACACATTTCGTGTGGTAAATTTTGGCAGGTTTGACCTGCCGAAATTTAATGCAGCTTGAGGTTTTTAATGCATCTGATAGTTATCAGATATGTTAAATATCTATTAACTCATAATTCTGATTTGTGTGTTAACATGGGTTTACGCAAGGGTCTGAATTAATCGACCTACTCCTCATCAGGCCCTCTGTTTAGTCTAATACGTTAAATTGTACATTGTGTTTTGTATACTTTTTATGTATCCTTTGTGACTTTATGTACCTTTCCAAAGCACTCTTCCTTCCTATTCGGTCTGGTTTGCACTTATTAAACTTCAAATATATAAATAAACCACTCATATTACTATTACTTCCCAAGGCTTGGTTTACTGAAACAGCTGTCCAACTCACTCCGATATCCACTTAGGCTGTCATTACGAATGACCTTTTCAGAATTGTGAGATATGTGGCCTTTTCATGGTTCTGTTGATTTTGGCTGCTTAATGTGAAAATTCATGGGAAAATTAGTAATTACTGGGCACTCATATCTGGAATTACCAATTGGCCAGTAATTCTTCTTTTCTAAGGGACCCTCACGGTCAAACTTATAATGGCCTCCGTTGTCCCCGGCCCCGGAATTACAAATACCCCCAGTATTGGTAACTTCGAGGCTGGGAAAAATCTGTGGCGTTTTCTGAGCCACTCATAATGAGGGCCTCAGAAGGACAGTACAACCTGTTCAAGAATTCAGGAGAGAAGGATTATTGAGGAATCATTAGCCCCTAATCATCTTCAAGAAATTAAGTGATTTTTCATGAGGTCTTCCTTGAAGTTCCCCGTTATACTAGGGGACCTTAACATTTTGGTCAATTACTTCAAATATGCATGTGCATAATAAAGTATTTTTTCAGTTGGCCATTACCTGTGTGCACATGATGCAGACCATTGCCCTGGTGTGTTGTTCAACCAAATGCCAACCTTGGTATCAGTGGCAGCCGGCATGGTTCGTGGGTGGTGGGGCGTGTGTGGGCACACGGGGGGCACAATGGGGGGTGGGGGAAATGGTAAAAAAATAATAATAAAAGAAACACTTACCTTGCCACGCCGGTCCCGCCTCTCTGCTCCTGCTCTCCTCGTCAGACCGAGACACAGGAAGCACAGAAAAGGCTCCCCTGACCAATCACATCGCTGCAATGCAGCGTTGTGATTGGTTTTGAGTGTCCTGGTTCGACGCTCACACAGAGAACAGGGGTCTGGGCTTGTTCTCCATGCAGGTTATAATGCAGCCTGCATGGAGAATGGGGAAAGTGCGCATGACTGGTTTGTGCGGCCCGAGAGGGCCGACCAAACAGTCATTTCGCACTTAGGAGTAGGCAAACCACTCCTCCCCTGCCCTTCTCCGAGAGCAGAGCAGCCCCGCCCGCCCGCAAAGCAGCAGGTAACATAAAATGATAATAACTCAAAGTTATTATCATATTATGTTTCCTTTACTTTGCAGCGCACTGCTTAAAAGCAGTGGGGCAACACTCCTCCACCATAGCTTGGCATCCCTAAATATCAACCCCTTTCTCTTTCATATCAATGACTTCCAAGTTACAACCAGAAACTCTGAAGCAGTGTCTCCACATACAACAAGCATGTGCAAGAGCAATAGGTTTCGCCTTTAAGAGATATATGGGCTGTGTCAATGTGTTTTTTAGAGATATTGCACAGCAGCGCGGGCTACTGTGCAACATGGCTTAAATTAAGGAAAAAAAGTGCTATGACGCAGCTAGCATTGACCATTTTTTTAAGCCAATGTTGCACAGCAGCCCACGCTGCTGCGCCATATGTCTAAAAAAGCACTGGGGTGGTGGGAGGGAATAGAAACAATGGACAACAGGCGGGGAGAAGCATAACCAGGGAGGTGCGAATGGAGGAGGGAGGGAGCAGCAATGGACAGCGAGAGGAGGGTGTGGGGTTGAGGGGAAGCAAAATGAGGGAGCTGTGGGGGAAGGGGATGGGAGAAACAACGACATACAGTGGGAGGAATGTGAGGGAGAGACAGTACCATGCCATGCACTCTTCAAGAGTGCATGGCAAAACGTAGAAAAAATAGAACCTGGAGCAGCACGCAGACTGTTTAAGGACACTGGCTGTGAACAGGAAGCTATAATAGGTCCATGCTCCATAGCAAGGACAGAAGCCCTGGGAAGAAAGTAGGAGGAGGTGAACAGCTTGGAGAGAGCAGGAGGCGTGACCAATAAGTAGCAAGAAAACAAGAGTAAGCTGAGAGCCAACCAATGATAAGTATTGGTAAGTAATGAGTGGGATCTAAGCCCACTGTTTAGCCTTTTTATTTAACAATCGATTTCTCTGACAGAGCATGCACACTATTGAGGCGCAACCTAAAAAGTAACATAGCTAAAGAACGTAACAATAAATGGTTTGCAAAGAACTCAGATTGATGAAGTGAAGAGGCACCGGCCCTCAAACCCCACCACAAGTCTTGACTAACACAGTCAAGTGCAGTGTGTGCCCTAAAATGAAGGTGGATACAAAAGCTGCCAAAAACTCTTCAAAGTCAAGCAAGAAAGATGTTATCAAGTTTACTCCTGAATTACTTCAAGTGACTGAGTCTTAGTAGCTACATGCTGACCTGATACCATTTTTCAATGATAAAATCTCTTTGCTTCCATCCAGTCCATAAAGGCAGCTACTCTTTCTTCATAGGACCTCAGTGTCGCAGTGCCAGATTGTTATATTTTATACAAGTTTTCTCCAAGTACACAGAATACATAATCATCACCAAGATGACGAGTACCGATTTTAATAATTTATCTCTGCAAAAGAAAAAGATTAAACTCTGCAAGACAGCCATTACCCGGATCGTCACAAGATTTGTCTATGCATCATTTAACTCGGGGGTTATTCTCAATTTGGTGACAGACCACTCTCTACCTACTCAAAGCTTTTGGAAATCGTCATCACATCACAACCCTCTGCAAACCCTGAATCTAACAACCCACTCAGAGATTTGAAGTCAGATTTGAGACTACATATGTGTATAGAAATCACTTTAATTAACATTTGGGACAGTTGCTCATCAATAGGAAACTGGGCCAGGACTATGACATAGTAATCCTCAACTTATTCCCGGGGTTTAAAATTATGATAGTCTTTCCACCAGGTTCTGAAGATCTCCTGTGTAATTGGGAGGCTATA
Organism: Calotriton arnoldi; assembly: GCA_963921515.1. NCBI lineage: Eukaryota > Metazoa > Chordata > Amphibia > Caudata > Salamandridae > Calotriton > Calotriton arnoldi. The sequence goes on from CAWUFW010001245.1 coordinate 2,383,252, forward strand.
TTCCAATGACTTAGGGGCCAATTTATATAATGGCGGATGGCCCGCTGTTCTGCCATGGGGACAGAGCAAATTACTCCATCCCCGTGGTGGAGGGACTGCCCACCAAATTTATAAATGACTGTCAAGCTGGCGGTCATTTATAAAGCATTGGCAGGAACCACCGTCACGGCGGTTACTGTCAATGCATCTGGCTGTTTGGTGCAGGGTTGCATCAACAAGATGCAACCCTGCACCAAATGGTTACATTATTTTTATTTTGAGAAAGAAAATCTCAAAACTGGATTTTCTTTTTCAAAAATAAAACACAAAATGCTCCCCTTGAAATGGGAGTCATCTCCTATGCCAGAGGGAGCATTATTTTCATTTTACTGCCCCCTGGTGGTGGCGGACAGTAAAAAACTGGCTACAGGTCCACCTATCTAAATTGGGCAGGTGGACATGTAGCCATTTCACCAACGGCCCTTACTGCATCAGGCCGTCTGACAGGTTTGGCTATGGCGGCGACTAAGTAGTCACTGCTATAGCCAAGCCATTGTCAGTCCGCAAATAAATCGGGCGCTTGCATCTTTAGGTTGGCTGTGTGTATACCTTCGTCACCATTGCGACGGAGTATACACACCACCATCATATAAATCGGCTCCTTAGTTCCTTATCAAACTGTACCAAGCAGGTACATCTTGGCCCCTTCTACAGTAACCCTTTCAGATCTTTGTTAACCTCCACAAACTCGAATTAAGGAAAGCTAGGCACAGAACTCCTGTTCTGTGTCTAGAAATATTTCTTCAAAGGCAACAAGTTAAGCAGTTGGTCCAATTCAAAATACGTAGCCTTGTCCTTAGACTGACAAACTAATTGCAAGATGCCCTTCTGACCAATATCATCAAACAAACCTTTCATCTATTTGCAAAATCCTGAAGCCAAATGATAAATGTATTACCCACTCAGGGAATTTATTTATTTATAAAGTTTTATATAGCGCGAACATGACCCGTGAGGGTATATTTCTAAGCCCTTTAAAAATCGGTCAAAATTATGCCTCTACCAAAGAAACCCTCTGTAGACCAAGATTCACAATCACTGAGAAACCATTTTCAGACCCAAACTCAAAAACACCACGTGCCTTATTTACAAGGAATTAACGCAGCGCAGTGCCACAAGCCATTTGGCTGCGCCGCACTGCGTTAATTCTGAAGCAAAGGGATGCATCAAATCTACAATGATATGACGGATCCCTTTGCTCTCCCCTGCGCTGGCGCACAATTAGCTGCCATGCGCCGATGAAGGCACCCTTGCACCATAGCGCAAGGGTGTCTATGTTGAGGGGAATGGTTCTTTATGTGCATGAAGGTGTCACTTCCTGCACATAAACAATCTGTAATGGCGTTTTGGAACTTCTATGTGTGCTGCTTAATGCAGCACACATAGAAATGGAAAAACTTCATATTTTATGATTGTTTATGTGCAGGAAGGCACACCTTCCTGCACATAAACAATCACTGGAGATGAATTCCTCGTTCTATGTGTGCTGCAAAATGCAGCACACATAGAAAGAGGAAAAAAAAAGAGGAGAAATGAAAACATTCCTCCTCGTTGCGCCTCCCCTGGGGAGGCGTAGCATTCAGACGCATTCCCAGGTTTAAGATTTTTCGTAAATCTGGGAATGTGTCAGGTTCCATGGGTGTTGCGTGGAAACACCCACAGCAACACCCATGGAACGCCCCTTTCACACAAAGTACTGTGGGTGGTTTTTCGTGTCCATGTAGATTATCGGGCAGCAAAATGCGCCACCGGTGTGTTCCAAAAAGTGATGCGCCGGCGGCGCAAGGGGCTTGTAAATAAGCTCCAGAATCTCTATTCAACTCACATTATACATCAATGAAAACAAGATTCTAGCTGACTAATAACTGGGCTTCTAAGCAGACTTTTGCACACAATTGTTAACTGTGAAAGCTCTAGATGACATTTATCATATACTAGATGAATGCAACTTCTGTCTACTGGTCTTATGAGGTCTCTCACCTACCTTCAATACCACCAACCATCAAATACTGATGAATGACTTTGAAAACAGAATGGCCATCAGAAAACAAGATCTAAACTGGTTTACTACCTTTGTTCTCATTGGAAATAAACTGTGAAGATTTACTTGCCCACATCCAGGCCTGTGGTGCCCCACAAGGATATATCATTGCCCCAACACATTTAAACTTCAAGTGGACAGTCTCAGATCATCCATAGCTGACACCATAGCAATGATCCAACAATATGTAAAGATACAGTGGAATTTAAAGATAACATATTTAAAATACTACCTTCCCCTACCTCACAAGAATTCAACAGTGGATGTTGGACAATCTATTGATGATAAACCCACAAAAGGCAGAACCTCCTTGTATCTCCAAAACACTGAATACATTCGACTCAGCTTTAATGTCTGCTCTACAACTCAATGGTTTCTCCTCTTTTGTAAATTCATTGGGATTCATCCTGGACAACACTTTATTCTTCTCCTCTTACATAAAAAAGCCACTAAATCAGAAAAGTTTTCCTCTACTCCATAAGAACATCTAATACCTCCTCACCTACCCACAACTGAAATCCCTAACTCATGAACTCTGGAAATGCATTGCTCACCCGCTTTCCACGAATTACTCTCGCCCCGTTGAAAGCAATTTTTAATTCCAATGCTATGTTGGTGTCCACAGAGAAAAAATTCGACCACATTACACCTGTCTTACAGGCCCATCCCAGGCTATCCGGCGAAGCATGGTTTACATTTTAAGTAAGTTGCCTGACATATAAAGCCAATCGCTTGAACAGCACTCCCTATCCATTAAATTTGCTGACTTCTGCAGGAGGCCAATGAGGACTGATGAGTTAGTACTCTCTCCTTCTTGACTCGCCAAAATTCAAAGCAACCCTGGCTTTCACAAACTATATCTCTGATGTTGCTCCCAATGTTTGGAACTCTCTACCAACACAAAAGAGTTTGACAACCATTTTTTCTTTCAAAAACTCTCTAATAACACACTTATTTTGTCTCTGCCTAACCCAGACACATTCTGAAATATCAGATGTAGAAAAATTATTAATTCCTTCCTCATAACTCTTCTGGTTACTCTTTCTGCTCTTCCTGTCGTTTAATATTTCCAATGCTGGGGTTTGGTTTGTAAGTTGCAATCACTGTTAATGTGAAGCACATTAATACCCAGTGATATAGTCTATGCTATATAAAACTGTTTAATACATTAAATAAATACACATTCTATAAAGCAGCAATATGCAGCACAATATCTGCCCAAATTGCTGTTCCTATATAACTCAACCAGTTGCTTTCTAGGTCAGCCTTTCAGATTTACCTTGCACTGCTCTCATCATGATACAAGGAGGTTTGGAGAAGGACCTTGCACTCTCAAAGCAAAAGCATGTGTATGTCGAGCCTTACATTTATACATCCAGGACCCCTTTAGAAAAAACAGAAATGTTGTACATCCACCTCCTCCATGAAGCTTATGAACCTGATCAGGTAATATCACCACTTCTCTTTCTTCTCCTTTCCTGAAAACCCTCCTCCACTTGCAATCCTTAAGGAAGCTACTGCCTAGGTGTGATAAGGTCATAAAAATAAATTGTCCATACTGTCCACCTTTGGCTTTATGGTTCGTGATCATCTCACCAGAACTCTTCAATGGCATGGTTATGTTTCTTCTCTATACATTACAGCATGGGTACTTGCAAACATTTTCCCAGGGGCCAAAGAATTTGGTCTGTGATATGACCGATGGCCACATTGATGCCAGCAGGGTGGTGGTCCGGGATTGGGAGGTGCATTGGCAGTAAGGTAGGTGTGGAGGAAGCGAAGCATATGCATCTAGTGGCTGAATTGCACAATGTGAATTCAGAAAACATGGGATTAATCCTGGCTTCCCCACTTAACCAAATTGTGTGCTCCTAGTCTATTGTTTTATTTTAGTTTCCCTCCTTTTTCTTCATTATCACATATAAGAAGACCTCGAAAACATGACTCCAGGATGTACACTGTACGAAACCTTCTCCTGTATTTGATTCAATAAACTATAATGATGTTCATGTACAATAGGAACCAAGACCCCCCAAAGAGTGCACATACCAACTTACTTGCCTCTTAGTTCACTATTGGCATTGTTGTCAGGGTAAGGGGAAGAATTCATATTTCAAAATTCATGTTTGAAATCTATCACTTAAAAAAATACTTCTCAATGCACTGATACAATCGGATGTATTAAGGTGAAACGGTTCTGCCTTTTAATGAAATACACTTTTTCAATTTTGAAGAAACTTCATCTAATTTTCACACTTTTGATGCAAGATATCTTTAAAAATGAAGGTGTTTCTAAAGTTAAGCGGTGTGGGATATCCTAGTTACTTAATGTCTTTAACTTCCATTAACCTTTGAATAAATGGTTGCGTGTTTATTTAACTTTTTTAAATGTTAGTGCTAAGTTGAGTAAACAGCAGCCCGGTGCTGCTGTTAACTAGAGGGCCACATGTAAACATCATGAGGGCCTCAAGCGGTCCCTGGGCCGTACTTTGAGTATCACTGCATTACAAGGTATTTGGCGATGGCAACTATCTAGTTTTGGTTAAAACCTATTTCCAATTAAAACAGTGTTTTGGATGTCTGGTACTATTTGCCCACTTTGATGAATTTGGAAAAACATTCCCAAATCTATACTCTTATAATTAAGGGATGAGTTCCAAAAGTTGTATTTCCTATTGAAGCTCCTTGAAACTCCATAAGAATAGTTTGGTCACCAAAGCAACAAGACTGCTGGACAGTTTAATACCTACTTGGACCTAAAACTCAGTCTCTCCCAATTATGATTCTTAGGTCTGACTTAGAGACAACTTTAAATATTTAGACAATAGTAAGTGATCAAAAAATAATAATTAAAAAAATGTATACATATATACATAGTTAGAGGGCCTTTTGGTCATTCCTCTTCATCCAGTGGTCTCTTTAAGTTTTAGTCACATTTTGCTTCCGCCCACCACAGCATAGAGAACATGCCAAATGAATAGCCTACTTAGCCGTTGGCACTCTTGTAGTGTGAGTGATTGCATTTTGCCACAGATGCACTTCTGTCTGAAAAGAAGTACACTTCAGTGCTAGAGCTGGTTTAGTTTGCCAATGCTCTTTTCATTCTAATATTTATCCCTGTGTATTTTTAGTCATTCTTGGGTGTTCATACTACGTCTTCTAGTCATAGTAATTCAAAGCCAATAGTACCTTACCAGTAAGGACTATATTTTTCTAGCTGTGCATTAAAACTAAAAAGAGTTTATACATTTTTAAAGTACACCTGCCTGCAAGGAAGCACCCCTACTTTTCAGTTAAAATGGTATGTACTGTTTACATTTTTATCGCCTATTTAGTCAGTAGCATTTTTTTAATGTTTTAAGCATGTTTTTACAATAATAAGTAAAAAATAATAACCATTACACCACTTTACCAAGGCTCGCCCTATTGGTTTTGCCAATGATTATTTGGAAACAATCAGTCCAGAAGTTTAAAGAATATTAAAAAAGTTTGTGATTTATTGGCAGCTGTATTTGCATATTGTCCTCTGGGCATACACACTGGACATGACGACATGCCATGCTCAGTGGATATCATGGGAATGGATATTAGGCCTAGGGTGCCAACGTCACTATAAGTTAATAGACATGGACGCAGGGCATGCCCTGCAACCAGTGTCAATAAGGCATGGGCACAGGCCATGCACTGATGCTTCTGTGAGCATGGGTACTGGGCATGGCCACAGACTATACTTTTTTGGTATTGTGCACATGATTTTTGGGTAATGGGTACTCATGCCTCTTGAGTCTTGTGGGCACAGTTGAGCTGCAGGCCATAGGACATCTACTGTGGGTACTGTGGTATGGGCACTGGACACAAGTAAAGGCCATTTCCTGTCTCCATGCATGGAGCACAGATACTGTGCAAACCTTGGCCTACAGGTATTATGGTCAGTGCGGTCAAAGTGTATATTGTAAAGCCCAAGAAATTAATTGAAACACATTTCTAAAGGGACTTCTGGATTTCCAATAACATAACTTTCTTGAGTACATTAGAAGAATTATTGCATTCCAAATGTCTTCAGTTGAAAATCAATTGCAGTCATAATCTAAAAACTAAAAAACACACTGAGCATAGCATGGTATATTTAGCTAATAATTTATACCCTCCCACACGCAATATATTGTTCATGATCTCACAGATGACAGACATCACTAATGAAACCATGGATGAAGGTGATCACACCTAGTGCACACTGCTCCTCTGTATATCTTATGCACTACATGTAGAGCATGGCCACATGCCATACTCTTTTTCTTTCTTCTTCTGCATGTTGTGGGCTCACGGTATGTCCAAGGGCTGTGCCTGCTGTATGTTATGTGTGGGTGTTTAATCAATTTACGTCAAACCATTTGTAGTTGTTTAGCTGCGATCAATGCCCTGTATGTCTTGTACCTCCCTCTGTATTAGGCTGATACAGTGGAAGGCAGAAGGCTTTTAAAAAGCACGACAACAAACCGTCCCGTTTCTGTCCTATGCCCCCCCGTGGAACACAAGTGATGTCATCAATAATGTCATTTGAGGTATCATCTTTGGTGTTCTGTGATAGGTCACGAGAAGTGCCCTGGGTAGTCGCGGTTATGCCACTAACTAGAAGTGTCAATGCTTATTGAGTTTTAATTTGATCGAGGACCATAATGTCCACCAGTTGAGTGTATTTTGATCATTTGTAAAGTTTTTCTTAACATAGACTAGTAGAATCATAACACTGTCTTAATAAAGTGTTGTTACATCAGTGATTTACCTGCCTTGCTAATTGTATTGCAAAATTCCCATTAATTGCGTACTCTGTGGTGGTGTTTTCAATAAAATATGTTCCCTTTAAGGATACATCTAATGCAACGGGTGACAATTGTCGCATAGTGAAGAAATTGCTTTGGTGGGTTTCTAATGGAGTTGATTATGTCACTAATATTCCTAGCACGTCCCCGTGTAGTCTTGCATAATTGTATCCCTTCAAAATATGCTGTCAGAGAAATGAGTGGAGAAATTGAAAGGAGGTGGCCTTAGTAAACCTCCTACGTGACATGTACACGTCTCGGTTTGAGGTGTGTGTAGGCCTCTGCCGGGGAATTGATTGACAGCTGGGCCGAACATTGGTCACCTCCAGGAGCGCATCATTAACAGAAAATGGAGCTGGTCCTTTCAAAGGAGTTGTCTGTGAGAGGGAGTGTGCTAATTAGGGCTTTGCTCCTCGGTGGGCCCCTCGCAGGAAGGTCAACACAAGGTGGCAGCTTTTTTTAATATATATATTGCCCTAGATTCCTTCGCAGCACTTCATGTCATTATATAGACAAGGTCATTGCCTTTGTTTTCAAAAAATGAAATATTAAATGGTGCCTTAATTTTTATTTATTTTTTTATTACAATTTTGAAGGTCTGGGCTTTGCTGAACAGACTACATAATGCAACCTTTTCAGGGGGTAAGGATGTGTTTGAGCCTTGATGTACCAATGCATGTGGATATTCAAAATTAGATTGAGCACCACTGGCTGAAATTAAATTCTGACAGGACAGATTTCGGTGACCTAAGCTATAAAGGAACTCAAAATATTTTTCTTGTTTTGCATTTATGTCAGGCATTGCAAGAGGCTCGGACCAAATATTTATTACCGCTGATAGAGATCTAATAGTAACACCCAGATGAATTTGCAAAAAATCAGCTGAATGAATTTACTTTTTTTAAAGTTTATTCATTTTTTAAATGTTTCTTAACTATTTTTTGAATGTATTGATTTTATGAGTTTGTTGGTGATATTAAGAATTGTGGTGATTTTTTTTACTGTGAGGTGTTGCGTTTTTGCTATCTTTTCATGATGTTGATTGTAGACCTCAGCTGAGGTCAATAGTGATGTAAATAAACTTGAACGTGGTGGCACGTGGCACTCATAAACTTTAGACCTCTTGTTTCAGGGCCTTCAAGATGGGCATCTGTCCAATGGCAGTATCTTAGTCAAGAATCTGACTTTATTGTTGATGCTACGCTGTCATTGGAAGAGTAATTTAAAGTGCTCTGTGCTGCCTTTTCTTCAGCTGGCAGTATTAAGAAAATGTGTTTCGACTCTATTTTGGAAGTCTGCATCTATTCGGTCTCTTTAGGACCATGGGTATGCCTTATATTGAGGCTGCCAAAATATCTAATTTGTTAGCTGCAGGTGGCCAGAAAACGTCCACTAGGCAATTTATAGGAGTCTAAATGTTTGAACTAGTGATCCTTCACAAATACCAATTAATCTGCTGTCTGAACCGCATTGCGTTCATTTGAAAATTATTTTATTGTATACCATTTTATCTTTAGGACTGCCCTCAGTTTTTGAAGAATAAACTGATGCCCCACATTCCAACGCAATACCATCTTAACTTGGCTGTTGTTCCATGGGTTTATCACCAGACCATTCTGAAGTGAACCCCCTCGTGGTGGAACAAACTGCTTCTATCTCTGTGTGCTACATCCAGTCTTGTCCAGTTCAGAAAAACAAGTTAATTTCTAAAGCTTTTTCTGTTCCCTCAGTTCTTGCATCCTCAAATTAGATATATACTAGTACAATTTTAGTGGACATGACTCAAGAATGATCACCACCAATCACTGTTGTGGGAGTTGTGAAAGGATTAAGTGCAAAGCAATATGTGGTAGCATCACTTAATCCTTCTGCTCTTGTGCTATTGTGAAAATAAGATGTGCAGCTTAATGTCAAAACGTAGTTATGGGATAAAGTGGGCACCAAACAAACCCTTGAGTACCTAGCACACAGGTTGGTGGACAAATATGTAGGAAAATGTTGAAGGGCCAAGATAAACCAAAATAATGATTGACTTAACCATAAGTTTCAAAGTGTCAAATGCCATTTCAAAAGAAAATCAGTAATAACTGTAAAGCCATAGGGAATGTACTGAGAGACCTAGCACCTGATTCACAAAGGTAAACGTATACTTTTGTGTAAGTTTACGATGTTTTGTAGGTCACAAACAAATTTTACGTTTTGTATCTTTACAACTGTGGAGTTTCCACACTTGTGGCAGAGACTCCTGCATAAGAACATAGGACGTGAGACAACGAGACTACAGCCACAGACAACTCTTGTTTGAATAGCTACAAGGCTTATCAAGGCCTCCGTGGCCCATCTCCAACTCGGGGGTGGAATTGAGCCCTGCACCGTGTCGGTAACTCGTCGTCTCCTATATTTCTTGGCTCCTTTCATACGGGTGCATACAGAATGGGGATTAATAGTCCTCACACAATTCTCTTCGTATGTGTCAGTTGTTACAGAATGCACCATTGTCGTACATGTAGCACGCTCATCTTTGATCAGGCTTTGCTGTGCGAAAATACTCTGACCTACAACAGCGAAAAAGTCGGTGCCATCTTTCATTTATTGCCTGGAAAGAATTTTATAGCCTTGAAAAAGTCTGTAGGACGAAACGCGTGTCGGCTGCCCTCTGCCTGGCCTGTGTATCAACACTGAACAATAAACATCACGCATTTTGAGAAGAAAAAGAAAAATTCGGACTGTATCTATAATTATTTGCTATAACTTGGCAATACATTATTTTATTTGCTACAACTAAGCACCACTGTTTGGACTTTTTATGTGTGTTTCGGTACTTCCTTGTGTGTAATAAGTTTACTCCTAGAGTTTTTCTCTAGGACCTTTACCCTCCAAGTGGCTGGGGGAATTAGTACCTTGAGAGCACCAAAACTATTACTTGTTATTTTGAATATATATCCAGAAACTTTCATAGTAGATGTGCATTTGTATTTGGCAGAGCCACCATTGTTCTGTGAGAACATAGGACTGTCCCATTGATTAGTGTGCAGAGTCTCCGCCACACGTACGGCGACTCCGCATTCATAAAGATACTACTCGTAATATTTGTTTGTGAAAAGCGAAAAATCATAAACTTTCTCAAAAGTGTATGTTTACCTTTTCTGAATCAGACCCCAAAAGATAAACACTCTTGAAAGATTACAAAAGACTAATGGCACAACACTAGAGGGCAAAAAAGGGTGAAAATTGGATGGAAATTAACTTGGGTTTATAATCTACCAATAATGTCTGAAAAGTCTGACAACTTGTAGACAAATGTTGCAGTTGAAGCTACCATTAATAGACAATATATTGGCATGTCTGCATCTAATTTTGAATCTCTATCCGGGACTCTCCTACATGCTCTGATTTCTTTTATGGATTCACAAGCCTTTATAGTTATATAGGAAGCAAAACACTCAAGAGCTTCTGCGCCAAAAATCTTGCATGGTAACGTATTCCAAGATAAACACTGGGCTGGGCCACTATCTTAGGCTTCTGAATTGGTATTGTAATGTCTCCTTGTTGGACCTGGAAGCAAAGCTTTTGCCAAAATATTGATATTCAACCCACAACAAACTTCGGTAGAAGAGAGGAAGCTTCTCCACCCAACTCAGAATAGATTCTGCAAAATCTGGTTTACAGTAGATCACTTGTCAGCTCTATCTTTAATTGGGGTACAGGAACTACATAAATCCAGCTTTAATCCGCTTTTCTACTTTGTCAACTTTTCTGCAGGTCATTAGGCCTTAGAAAGTTATCTGTTGATTACGTGTTAAACCTGGCATCCTTGGCATGGTTTCCCCATTCTTATTTGGCTCTACCCCAGTATTTTTGACTGTGTGCTGGACTTCATTTTCGCTGATTTAGGTACTCTGGGCACTTTACCACTGCTGATCAGTGAAAAGGTGCAAGTGCTCCCTGTGTAAATTATGATTATGATTGGTTCTCCATGATTGGCATATCTGATTTACTGATAAGTCCCTAGTAAAGTGCACTGAGGGTTCCCAGGGCCTGTAAATCAAATGCTACTAGTGGGCCTGCAGCACTGATTGTGCCATCCACACAAGTAGCCTTTCCAATGTGTCTCAGACCTGCCACTGCAGTGTCTGCGCATGCAGTTTTAATCTGCCATGTCAACCTGGCAAGTGCACCAACTTGCCAGGCCCTAACCTTCCCTTTTATTACATGCAAGTCACCCCTAAGGTAGGCCGAAGGTAGCCCCATGGTCAGGGTGCAGTGACTGTGAAAGGTAGGACATGTGCTGGTGTGTTTTACATGTCCTGATAGTGAAATACTGCCAATTTCTTTTTTCACTATTGCAAAGCCTGTCTCTCCCATAGGTTATCATTGGAGCTGCCTTGTAACATTTTACAAGTGTAACTTTCAATTGGGAAGAGATAGAGATTTAAAGTTTAAGCTCCCTGAGCTCAGAATTAAAAAATACATTTTTTAGTGAAGATGGTTTTTAAATTGTGTGTTTGAAAATACTACTTTTAGAAAGTGGGCATTTTCTTGCTTTACCATTCTGTGTGCCTCTGGCTGCTTGTGGAATCAACGACTGGTTCAGACTGACAGGGGCTGTATGTGTATTCACTCCAGACACTCACACAAAGGGAGCTGAGGTGTGCCCTGCATATCCTGATGGGTCTTCCTGAGCAAGAGTGGTGGGAGGAGTTGTCCTTGACACCTGAATAGGGCTGGGTCTGCCTTTCAAAATGCTGTCTACACCCCCTGTAGTATGGCTGTACCAGGGAGGGCACAACTGGTTCTAGAAAGCAAGAGAGACTTTCTTTGAAACCTACACACTTCAAAGGCTGAAAGTAGTATTATTATGGGGCCCTGACCCCAGAACTTTAGAACACCTCTGTACTAAGTGGAACCTCTGCCAAGGAGAACAGCTGGAGAGATGTGAGGAGGAGTACTGTCCCTTTGCTGTGTTTTGCTTTGTTGGGTTGGCCTGCAGTTGCTGCTTCTGCTTTGGAGAGGACAAAGACTGATCTTTCGTGTGTATCTTGCTTGAGAAGATTCTCCAAGGGCTTGATGTAGAGTTTTACTTCTGTTAAGAAGCCTCAGGGACATAAAGACTTCACCTGCAGCATCCCTGAACTTCTCTGCTGGAAGTTCTGACCTGCCTTGTTGTGCCAACTCCAGTTCTGGGCCCTTGGAGGTGGTTTTGCTGCTCATGTTGCTGAAAATCCATGCATTGCCCTTCCAGCACCGTTTTTCCCGCTACAAACTGCCATGTGGTTGAAAAACACATGCATCAACACAATGTGGCTTAAAATATCGACGCAGTCCTGAGCACGAGTCTCCGAAGTCTGAAACTCCTGCTCCGAATCCGACGCAGGCACTGCGGTGCGCCTGGAAAAATCTACGCATCACCTGTCTGCGTCTTCAGAAATCGACGCAGCGCAAGGATCGCCGCTGCATCGACCCGTAGTGCCTGGATTTTCTAACACATCGCACCTGTATGCCAAATCTAATTCAACGTAGGGCTTCCAGTAAGAAACCGACGCATCACCTCCTCTCCAGTAAGGAACCGACGCATCACCTCCCCTGCATGGCAGTAAGGAACTGATACATCACCTCCCCTGGAGCAAGGAACCAACGCATCACCTTCCCTGCGAGTAAGGAACCAAGCATCATCTTCTCTGCGCCTGTTTTCATCCTGTAATTTTGACGTATCCAAGGTACTTTGTGCTAAAATTGATGCTAGTTTTCTATGGACAGAACAGTTTTTACCTTTTAAATGTCATATTTTGATAACTGTATGTTCGATTTTTGTCGTTTTGGTCAAGTTTTAATTAGATTAATATTTGCTATTTTTCTAAGCTGGTGTGGGGTGTTGAGGATGAATGTCAGGATGTTAGAGGTCTGATGTCAGAGCGAGCTGAGTTGCAGCAAGGCCCTCCTGGACTTTCTCTACCTTTTTGCATCTTTTTGCAGTCAGCATTCACTCGTAATTTGCCATGCCCTGGTTCCTTCCTACCTCATCTGTGCCGACTACCTACAGCTGTCCTGATATCACCCTACTATCATCTGGCATCACCTGTTACAGATTCTAGCAGGCCTTGCCAGAGGTGAGTGTGTGTATCAGCCGCTGGAGCCCTCTCTTGCTCCCCACCACCCCTGTCCGTCCATTTCTTTCCTTGTGCTCCCTCTGCATCCAACCACGGAAGGGAATTTGGGAGCTGGAGGCGAAGAATAGGTGGTGAGCAACGAAAAGCAAAGCCTCTGGAGGACCCCCAAAGGCACCATGTAATGGGTCGGTGGCAGGAGTGAGAAGCAGTAGCAGGGGAGAAGGCCCTGTATCTTTCAGATCCACTCGCTTGTAGAGCAGTTTGGAGGAATGGAGAGATGGCCACAGGACCACAGGAAGCCAAACAGATGGCACTTGGGGGAGACCAGTAGGGGGCCCACAGGTCACTAAACCCCTGGGCTTCTACAGCCACAGGCTTAGAACTCCAAAGCCCAACAAATCCAAGAAAGAGCCACAAGGCCTGTAACGCACAACAGTCAAAAGAGCACGAAGGAGATCTTCCAGATCTGGCCAGAGCTGAACGGGAACTGTCTGCACAGTCCTGCTTTCTACACCTCAGAGACTCAGAGTCTCAGTGCCTCAGTGCCTGAGAGCCCAGTGATGGTGCTGGTGCTCGTGCACATCTGGACACACAGGTCCTGCAAGAGGCCAGGACAGCTAAGTCTTCCCAGACACATAGGCCACCTCTTATGAAAAGTCTCATTTGAATGGCACATAAAAAACCCCAAGCAATTTGCTTTGGTGAAAGACAGTCAGGAGGATCAGACTCCATAAAATCAAATGAACCAAAACAAAACCATAGTGCTGGGAAGAGTTTACTGCAAGTCGGCCAAGAAATAAAGCAGATACACCTCCCTCTGGCCAAATAAAAGACAAATGGCTAAGCACACGAAACTATGCCATCAATCCAAATGCAAAAATAAAGACAAACAGCCCACCTGAAAATGAGAAACACCACTAAAAGCTACCCATGGAACTGGTGAGAGTTACTACCATGAGTAACTACCGCTACTACACGGGGTAAGGAGAGAGGCACAAGAATTGAGGATGTAAATCACCACCATAACCAATAAAGTACCAGCACAAAATACCGAACAACTGATTAAAACAAAAGAACTGGTACCTCTGAAAAGCAAAATCTAAATGAACAGCCCAAGAAACAATTAATCGGACACCTTAATCAAAGAAGACAAGTAAACTAAACCAGAAGGATGGTCAAAAATGAGTGTCTGTTGTAGGAAGAGCAACACTCTACAGGATGAAAAAACCTCAAAGAACCAAATAGCACAATGTAAAAACACACACACAAGAAGGCCCGTCTAAAAAAGAAACACGTCCCAATTTTTCCAAACAAACACCCTCTTCCCAAGCCAGGTCATGCTGGAGACTGCCTAATTCTGGATTCTTTCTGTACCATGGAATGGACACCCAAAACAGACACGCATGCACTGAGAGATATGGAGCTTATGTCTGACTCCCCAACTTATACCAGACAAACAGGGAGAAACCCTAAAGTATTGGTTAAATAGTAAGAGAAATGTCACCATCTGCAATAACCAAAAGATTGATGCAAAAAGGGAGGGCCTCATTAACAAGCAAAGAATTCAGATGGCTAATGGACCAAGCATTTGCAAAGCCAACATTTTTCAACTATGCAAGACCTATTGGCGTTGTCAATGTTTTTTTTAGACATGTTGCACCGCAGCACAGGCTGCTATGCAGCATGGCTTAAAGAGCTATTTTGCTTAGTTAGTATTCTTTTCTGTGGTAGATGAGAGGGCCAGAGGGGGTATGGAAGGAGTGGATGTCAGGAGGGGCCGAGTAGGGTGGGACAGACAAGCAGCACAAGTTGGGTTGAGGGAGAGCAGTTGTGGAAGATGAGGAACGGAGGCAGGGGGGCACAAAGAAAACAGACAGTGGGAGGGTGGCAAGCAACATGAGGGGTAAGGGAGGGAGGCCTGACAAGACCACAGATGGTAGGAGGTGGGAGGAAGTAAGGAAAAGCACAGACAGTGGATAAAGGGCACACAGACTGCAGACACATGCACTCATAGAGTGTGCATGTCTAAACTTAAAAAAAAGTACTTCTGGAAGCAGGCAGCCAGTGAAAAGGCACTGACCACAGACAAGAATCTGTATTTGGTCCATGCTCCACTGCATTGACAGCAACTCGATGCCCATGAGGAAGCAGTGAGCTGTTGACCAATAAGAAGCAAGGAAACGAGAGTGATGAGCAAACCAACCAATGGTAAGTAATGGGCTCTAAGTCCCCTTTAAGCTTTTAGTCTACTAGAGATTTCCCTTGAGGACAGTGCAAGCACTGTCTGCAGGTGAAACCTAAAATACAGGTGAAGGAATAGTCAAAGAAATTACCTCAAATGATAAGAAGGTTCAAACAGAATAGGACAGACACAAATAATAATGTGATTTCAATTGGCACAGACAACGTGAGCCTTTTAAACTATGGGCCTAATTATGATGTCGGTCTTTCCGACCGACATGGTCGGTTTAAAGTCCAACCACCGTTTTATGATGATGGGTGTCAGAGTTTAAACCGGCGGGGGAATTCGACGCAGTTCTGACGGGCTCAAGGAGCCCGTCGGCCAGTAGCTAAGCGCTCATAATCCCTTAAGCACGGCGTTTCCGCCTTCGGGATTATGATGTTGTTTCGGACAGCCAATCCATTTCGGTCTTTCCGACATGGATTGGCTGTTGGAAACTGAGTTTGGAGGCCCGTAGCAGGCCCCCCACACCGGCCCTCCGCATTTGGGCCTGGGGGAACACCCCTTCACCATGTGGCAGGCACCTTGAGGTGCCTACCACACGGTGCAGGGATGTATACAAACTTCCATTTTTCTATGAGAGCCTGTGCTGTGGGTGGTTTCGGCCGCCACACAAGCTCCCATTGACATATGGAAGTTTGTAACCGCACCATGTGCGGTCACATCCTAATGGGGTTGTCGGAACCGCCGACCAATGGTCTGGTGGTTCCTTCCCCGAAACGGTGTTGGTCGACATCGTAATTAGGCCCTATACGTTAAAAACCATTCCACTTACAAATCCTATCTCTAAAATCTGAATCGCCTTTATAAGGATCAAGGACAGCTTACCGGTCCTGATTTTATCAAGAACGAAGTGACCCAGAAAGTTTCAAAAGAGACAGAGATGGGAACAAAATGAAAATGCAAAACACACAAGATGATGGACGGAATGCTGCACATTGGCAAACATTCACCCCCAGTCACAGATCTGGGTTTAATCCATCGTTATTTTGCTTCACCACGCCACCCCAGTTCAGACATAGCCATATGCAAATCAGTCTTGACCCTGTGCCTCATGGGAACAGTCCAGACCGAACTGCCAAGCCATGTCTTCCCTGGACCGGAATCAAGCATCCTAGTACCGGTTTCAGGCTATCAGCCTTCATCAGCCAGGATAGCTTGACTCCAGTGGCGTAGTGAGCACAGCACCCACGTCTGGGCATACCCTTCCCACATAGGGCGAAATGCAAAACACACAAGATGATGGACGGAATGCTGCACATTGGCAAACATTCACCCCCAGTCACAGATCTGGGTTTAATCCATCGTTATTTTGCTTCACCACGCCACCCCAGTTCAGACATAGCCATATGCAAATCAGTCTTGACCCTGTGCCTCATGGGAACAGTCCAGACCGAACTGCCAAGCCATGTCTTCCCTGGACCGGAATCAAGCATCCTAGGACCGGTTTCAGGCTATCAGCCTTCATCAGCCAGGATAGCTTGACTCCAGTGGCGTAGT